>JARCFY010000004.1:128850894-131250894 GCA_029233225.1 Lepidodactylus listeri | reverse complement strand
AGGGGGAAAGTAGCTCCCCAGCCTCTCCTTGCTTCCAGCTCTCATACCCCTCAACAGAAACAGATAGAGAAGCAGAAAGAGAGAGAGGGACAGAGAGCGCAGCCCCCCCCCCCCCCCCCGACTACAGAAGAAAGTGAGCACAGGATTTTCTGTGTGCTGGAGCAACATGCTCCATGCAGCACAAGAGTTCCTGGGGCTGTAGGAGAAAGCAAGACGGCACTGGCAACCCGAGGAAACTGTGAGAAGGAACCGGGGCTTAGCTTTCCTGAGCAAGCACGCTTCGTTACCTTGCTTTGTGCGCATGCACAGCACAGGAAAGCAACAAAGCCAGTCTCCATGTATAGCCCTCCAGCTCCTCTAGGCTAAACTGAGGGCTGCTGGGGGTGGAGCTTAGCTTCCAGGAGGAAGCAAGCCCCCGCTGTGACTTCCTTCCCTCCCTCCCAGTCCCAACCCAGCCTCCGAACATAGTCTCTGAAAGCGGAGGGGAAATCCCTCGCTTTCAAAATGGGCTGGAACCTGCCCCCGGGGGAGGCTTAGCACTGTCTGGAAATGTTGGAGAGGCTCGCGCTCCACAGCCCCCATGAAGATGATGCCTATGATCGGAGGCAACAGCACTCTGACATGCTTATTTATTTACATGTGTTTGCCTTATTTATGTCTTTCACTTGTGGTTCCATGTGGTGTACAATCCCAAGATGTAAAACACTTAAAATTCAATAAAACCCCATTAACCACAACTCAGCTCTTCCCCCAAAATGCCGGCAGCTTAGACACCGTTAAAAGCCCTCACATACAAAATGGCTGCTGGGGCAGTCTTACCAGCTCTGGGCAAAAGTCCAAGATGGGGTTCAAGGTCAATGCTACCACCCCCTTCCCGCTTTGCCATGGCCAACCAAAGGACAGCCCTTGCTCTGTGTGAGGCAGGCAGGAGCCATTGCCAGAAGCTGCCTGTCCAAGAGGCTGTCACTGCAAGTGAGAAGCCCGAGCACCCAACAAGCCAAGCCTGAGAGGTAGTGACAGAAGCCTGCTGTTGTTCTTTATTTTCCCCTTCCATTATGGTTTAGGGCTATGGGCAGTGAGACCCAGTATAGTGTAGTAGCTGAGATCAGCAGACTCTAATCTGGAGACCTGGGTTTGATTCCCCACTCCTCCACATAAATTCTGCTGGGTGACATTGGGCCAGTCACAGTTCTCTCCGAATTCTCTCAGCCCCACCTCCCTCATGAGGTGCCTATTGTGAGGAGGATAAGGGAATGCCACTTTATAAGCCACTTTGAGACTCCTTAAGGTAGAGAAATCTGGGGTATAAAAACCTACTCTTCTTCTTCCCAGTAAGGGAGCCCAAGGCAGCTGCCCTTATTGCCCATTGGCTAAGACCACCCCTGAATGGCCACTTTGTTGTTGTTCAGTCACACAGTTGAGTCCAACTCTTCGCAACACCATGGATCACATCACGCCAGGCCCTCCTATCTTCCATCGTGCTCCGGAGTTTGTTTATTTTCATGTTCGTTGCATCAGTAACACTGTCTAACCATCTCATCCTTTGCCATCCCCTTCTTCTTTGACCTTCAATCTTTCCCAGCATCAGGGTCTTCTCCAGTGAGTGCTCCCTTCTCATTTAGTGGCCAAAGTATTTGAGCTTCAGCTTCAGGATCTGGCCTCCCAGGGAACAGTCAGGGTTGATTTCTTTTAGGATTGACTGATTTCATCTCCTTGCAGTACAAGGGACTCTCAAGAGTCTTCTCCAGAGCCATAATTCAAAAGACTCTCTTCTTCGGTGCTCGGCCTTCCTGTCTCTCTCGGACAGCCCATCTCCACTTCCCTTTTTCACCTTTCCCTTGCCTCTAAAACACCACCATGACAGCCCTCCTCTTTAACCATTTAAGGTCCAGTCCTCAACCACATCGATTATGTGACAAGCAAAGCCAGTTAACTAAAGATGATTGGAAAGCTGAGGAGATTTTCCTAGTGGAATGGAATCCCTCTACACAACAGACACTGGATTTGTGTCTCCGGAGAAACGAAGTGCGCATTTGAAATATGCGGGACTTTGCTCTGTTAATCTCACCAGAATTATCAAGATGTGCCTTTTCTCAGGAGACAGAGCTGCAAGAGGGGTGAGTGTTTTTTATTTGCTTTCAGCTGAGGTGATTTAGCTGAGGGTACTGTGTGTAGGGACTGTGTTTGGAAGTGTGTGAGTGAGTTGTGAGTTGTTGCAGAGTGCTTGCTGCTTGAGATAGGGTGAGAAAGGGCCGTGGATAAGGGGAATGTGCCTAGCAGGGACTCTGATTGACTCATGGAGATTTGACTGGCTCTGCAGACTTTTTAAAATGTTACTTTGGCAGCAGCAGCTGCCACCACAGCACAAGGATCTACACTGTGTTACTGACTTTAAGCTGTGGCAGCCATTTTGTGGCTGGTTCTGCCTCCAGTGGCAGTCATTTTGTGGCAGCCATTTTGTCACTGCACCCACCATACTGTGTCAGAATTCCGAATGTGCCCACAGGTTCAAAAAGGTTGGGTGTCCCTATTCTAGATCCTAGTCTAATGTTCTAAGGAGAGTTGGAGTAGACTCTGGGAGACCCAGGTTCAAACCACCACTCCGCCATGCAGGTTTGCTGTGTGACCTTGGGCCAGTCATGCTCAGCCAAACCTATCTCACAGGATAGTGGATAAAAACGGATGATGACATAAACCACTTTAGGTCCCCACTGAGGAGAAAAGCGGGCTATAAATGTCTAAAACTAAATGTAAGAATGTTGTGAAAAATTCTCAGCTCTACAACTAGCCAAATCGATATTTTTTAGGAGGGAATCCAGTTTCATACTCTCTCACCTCAAACATACCTTTGGTCAGTGTGCGATTTAAGGAGAACATTTAGCCAATACCTGCTGCAAGGAGGAGACTGAATCTTTTCAGCAAACCCTGTCCTGAGCTAAAATAAGGTTTGATTATAACAGCCCAGACTAGTGAGCTTGACAGAAATTCCCATTTCAGCAACCTTTTCTGACAAGCAGAACTAAAAACTTCTGGCTTTGTCAGACCATCCAAGTCCAAGGGTTGCAGGAGTCTGTGGTATCAAATATAACACTAATATATAGCAACAGGATCCAGTTCTGCATTCTTGCAGTACTTCATCTGTAGTAAGCATTCTTGGTTTCTTTCTGCCTATCCTTTTGTTTCAGGCAAAAGGCTGACTTCCAGGCAACATTTAAAGGCCCTTTATGCATAGGATTTGCATCCAGATGTTCAAAGGAAAATATCTTACTGGCTGGGTCCCCTGCAAATGAGGAGCAGACAGGTCCATCCGTAACCAAAGCAGGAGTTTCGGCATAATCAAGAGTCCTTCCAGATAGGCAGAAAAATATGACTTTGCAAATGAAGCAAAAAAGAAAAATAAAGAAGTCTAATGAGGACTAAGAATGCTACAGAGAAAAGTTGAGTGTCAGAGAGAGGGAAGGAGAGAGAGAGAGAGAGAGAAAAGAAGAGAAGAGAGAAATCAGCCTGATCAAAACATTAAGAGCTTAGAGCAGGGCATAACAAATCCCAGGAGCCAGTCATCATGGTGCCTACAAATTTCCTTGCAGCGACTAGTATTTTCAGCCCTAATTTTATTGTTGTGTCTCAACAATCCTCCGTAGAAGTACAAAGTGTATTTATCATTTCCTAGGAGAATTTTTAATTGTATGTCATAAAAGTGCACACGCGTGAAGTTCTTGCAATTGCTTGTCGATATGCTTACTTTGCACTGTTCAGTGGTGGTGGATGACTAGTTCTTTCTTGACTAGTTGCTTTCTATACTGGCTTCAGCATTCAATTAAATGGATATTGTTTGAAGAAGAAGAGGAGGAGGAGGAGCAGGAGACTGGATTTACACCCTGCCCTTCACTACCCAAAGGAGTCTCAGAGTGGCTTACAATCCCTCTCCCTTCCCCTCCCCACAACAGACACCCTGTGAGGTAAGTGGGGCTGAGAGAGCTCTCTCAAGAACTGCTCTCTCAAGAACAGCTCTGAAAGAATTTATGACTAACCCAAGGTCACACCAGCAGCTGCATGAGTGAAGAAAGACCCTACAACATGCCACATTCATTTACTCTGCAGCCACCTATTCTCCAATTATTATTTTTTAAAAGCCAATTGGGTTTTTGTTCTTTCCATTAATGGTGTACTGGAAAAGCTAGTAGTTCTACAATATGTTATTCTTCAAAATATACCTCAGCAGCTGCCATGACAGCAATGGCTCGGCTGTACACTGCAGGGGGCCTCAAAATTAATGTGCATGCATTTCCATGGACGTGCACTGGAGCTATGATGTGTCTATTCCCAACTTAATTTCTAGAGACTCTGGGAAGGAAACTAAACCCTGAAGAATGACAATTCTCAAAAGTCACACTAAGGAATTTTTTTAACACAGTATTCCAAAACAAAAAATAGGAATAGAACAGTGATTTATCAGGGACACACGCCAGGAAAATCAGGACTGGTCCTGGCAAAATTGCGATAGTTGGAAAGCAAGGTTGCACTTACCTGTAACTGTTGTTCTCCAAGTGTCTTCTTGCAAGGACATATGGGCCTGTGTCTGCACAGTCCCATATAGGACTGCACAGAAGACATGATGATGAACACATGGAATTATCTGTTCAAGATCTCTCAGTCCTTTACAGATCTGCAGTTATCAGGTTTTCCTTGAGGAAAGAGAGTACTTAATCAGTTCAAGTGTATACACCAGGGCTTCTTTCTGGGAGAACGTGCCAGAATAGGGTTCTGGAACTTCTTCGACAAAATTCTTTTTAAAATGTTTAAAAGTTCATGCATTTTGAGTACACAGACTGAAAACTTCATTTCCCTCAAGAGTCTCTACACCTCTTTTTCAAAAATAAAAAAGCCCTGCTATAGACTAATGTGCCCTATGAATAAAAGTGGGATAAGAGAGAGGGAGAAACAGAGCGAGTTGCCCAAGACCACTCTTATGGATGAGCAGAAAACTGGATCTGTGAAAACCCAATGAAGGTATGTATACCACTGTGCTGGAAGCTTCACATCCTGGACATCTAAGAGAGAAACTACATGCCACATTTTACACATGATCCCCATGGAGATTTACGGCTAGATGCCAGCTATGATGTCCCCATGGGAATTCAGTTCTAAAGCACCACAGCAGCCTGACTTGGATTAGGACCACAGTGGAGGGGGAGGCAGACCTCCAGCATCCCCCACCCCACACTATTTTCCTGATTTAAAATGGTCCTGGAGGGTATCACTTACCCCAGGGGGGTGAACGTGCAAGCATGTAGTGCGTGTGCAGCATCCCAATGGGGCAAATAATGCCTCCCTAGGGCCATTTGGGTTGGAAAGCAGTGCAGAAGGGACTGCTGAAACCCCTCCTCCCTGCACCACAGTCCTGTTCTGAATCAGTCCCCTGCAGCACTTTAGAACTGGGTTGCCACGGGGAATTTGCGGCAGCCATATGGCTGCAAGACCACATGGCTAATCTTCTGATAAATGTAACTTGCAGTTCCAACTGAAACCATCCATATGGCAACAAGCAGGAGATCTGAGGCTGCAGCACCTTCCCCCCTTGTATAGAACTGGAGGAACTGAGATCATCCCTCACATCTACATAACTGATGTTTTGGTCATGTAATATGTACCTTTTCACAGTGGACAGATGGTATATTTATTCTTTTGGAACATTTATATGTTGCCTCTTCAGAGACTTGCTCGAGGTGATCCACAAAATAAAACCAGACAAAATTACTAAAAAAAACCCCCATAAAAACATGGAAATTCAGAAACCGTTAAATCCCAGCCAATAAAAACAGAGCATAAGAGCACATGGATGCCCAGAACATAAACCAGTATATGTGGGGCTTCAGTCACATTTCTGCACAAAAGGTACAGTCCTCATTAAAGGTGATATAAAGGGGGGAACTTTAAGAGTCATGCTCCCCGCCCCCCACAGTGCTGCTTTGTGGATCAAACCCATCGGTTGCATCATCTGGATCTGAGCATAGGCGTCAACTACGGGGGGGCTCGAGCCACCCCCAAAATTTCCCGGGGGGGGCTCAGCCACCCCCGGGAAAATGGAGCGCCCAGGCCGGCCGGCCGGCCGGCTGGCTGGCTGCCGCCACCACCGCCTCTCCCCCTGCTCCATTCCTCCCTCCTCCAGGAACCAGCTGGGCAAAGGAACGGAGGCAGGAGCAGGCGGGGGGGGAGGCGGCGGGGCAGGCGGCAAGAACCAGGAGCCTGACTTCAACTTTGCCGGCCCCCGCTGGGGGCTGGCGGGCAGGGTCGGCGCAGTGGGGTTCGAGAGCGCCTCGCGCCCCAGGAAGGGGGGGTCGGGCTCGTCCCCGACCACCTCCACAGGTGCCCCGGCCGCCTTCGCTTTCCCACCCCTCCTATGGGGTTGCAGCCGCCAGGCTCCCTCCCCCCCGCACGCGCGCGCCATGGAAGTGGTGCGCCCGGGGGTCCTGGTTCTTGCCACCGCCGCCAGCCAGCCAGCCCCGAGAGCAGACCAACCGCCCACCGCGCCACGGACTAAGCGGCCGGCGGGACCCTCCAGACAGCGGCCCCCGGAGCGGCGGCCGAGAGGCGGAGGAGGGACCGGCACTGTCACTGCCGCCCCTTTGGACTGAGCCCCGCGGCCGCTGCTTGGGGGGGAGGCGGCAGGGCAGGCGCGGGCTGCCGCCTCATTTGCCCACTCGCTGGCTGCTGCTGCCGCCTCCCCCCCCCCCCCTGGGCCTGACCTGGCACGGGCCTGACCTGGCCCCATGGAGGCAGGAGTGGCCAGGCTAGGCCAGTCGGGGGGGGGAATGGTCCCAGCGCGCGCGCGAAACAAGAGCCCCCGCCCCCCCTGGGGATTTTAAAAGTCGACGCCTCTGGATCTGAGAGTTTATAAACCTGATTTGATGGTAGGTAGATCCAATTGGCCTAGACCTGAATAGCCCAGGCTAGCCTGATCTAATCAGATCTCAGCAGCTAAGCACAGTCTGTCCTGGCTAGTATTTGGACGAGAGACCTCCAAGGAATACCAGTCATGATATAGAGGAAGGCAATGGCAAACCACCTCTGAATTCATATGTGCCCCAGAGAGCACTGAGGTCAGGCTCACAACATCACTTGACCCTCCCTGGTCTGAGAGAGGCTAGGCTAGTGACCACCAGAGCCAGGGCCTTCTCAGTGGCAGCTCCACACTAGTGGAATGAGCTCCCGGAAGACATCAGGGCCCTGCAGGACCTCCTGCAGTTCCGCAGGGCCTGTAAAACAATGCTCTTCTGCCAGGCCTTCGATTAGGAGGTGTCACTGAGGAAATGGGCCGGTGGAACTTCTGGCCTAGAACTTATGGGTTGCCACACCCATCGTTGGGCGTGATCTGAATGCTTCCATCATCAGTTTGTTTTACTGGAATCTTATGTGTAATTTTATGTTGTTTTAACAGAATTCTAATGTCTTATGATATTTTAGCTGTGTTAGCCGCCTTGAGCCATCTTGCCCGGTAAGGTGGGATATAAATATAAATAATAAATAAATAAATAAATAAATAAATAATGAACATCTCTTGCCTTCAAAACCCTATGGGATCACCGTAAGTCAGCTGCGACTTGATGGCAAAAACAGAGAGATGCAATTACTTACTGGGCAATTTTGATCCTTTATTGTCAAAGGAAAACAAATGCTTGTTAGAACACAGCCAGGGCAAAATGTCCCAACTGTGCACACAATCTGGAAAAAGTCAGGCATACCTGTGTCCTGTTGAGATGAATGACACTTCAATGTTTCACAGTCTGTCCAAGGGCTGAGGCATTTCAACAGATGATGTATCATACGATTTTGGGGGGGAGGGGAATAGCCATCTCCTTGAGGATACAGCCAGCCATCCCCTTGCCTGAACAAACAGGGCCTTTCAAAGAGCTGCTGAAAGAGATTTATTAGCACAGCAAAGCCTTGGGGTATAAATTATAAATGCAACAATCTGAAGCACCAGGTGTCAAGGTGAACCGTGAGACAAAGAAACAAAGCCTCAGTAAAAATGGTTGACTCCATTCTGGGGGAAGAGAAGTCTCAAATTAATATCTGGGTATTGTGACCTGTGGTACCACCGACTCTGCTTAAGCAGTTTTGCTCCAAGGGTAAAAGACTTGGAGGCTGCAAAGGTTTTCCACTAATGGACCAGGGGTGATTTCCATATCCTGCTGCAGACATCTGACTTCCCCCTCACATCCTGCTGGGGGAAGGGGGTTTCCCTTCGTCCAGGAGCAGCATTTTGGAGATCATTTTGGGCTACAGTGGGAGGAGGAAAACAGTGAAGTTCTGTTCCACTGGCACAAATACTTTCTATTACGGGAAGATTTACCATGGGATCCAAGCCATTAATATTGATAGGGAGAGATGAATGCCCCATGACTGCAAAAATTAATGAACCAGAAACCTAACATATGTCCTAGACAGATTTTTGCCCCTTTTTTCTTTTTTTCTTTCTTTCTTTTTTTGCCATCAATCATAGCCAATGTATGGCAACCCCATAGGGTTTTCAAAGCAAGAGATTAATAGAGATGGCTTGTCATCACCTGCTTCTGCATAGCAACCCTGGACATCCATGGTGGTCTCCCATCCAAGTACTAACCAGGGCTGACCCCACTTTACTTCTGAGACGTGGCAAGATCACACTAGCCTGAGCTATCCAAGTCAGGGCTTTATTTCATTACCTACGGATTGTCATTATTACAGACTAATAAATAGTGAGCACATGCAATGCTGTCAGGTAGATTGCAGCTAACAGATTCACAGCGAGTCAGGTGACTGAGCAAGGTAGAACTGGCAGGAACAAGTCCAGACCTGCTCTGTAAGCCATGACTGCACAATGACTCAGCACCAACCTGATTGATTAGTGGAACTGGTCAAACTGTATATAGCTAATGTACAACATGTAGTAAAATGCTTTTCCTTCTGTATGAGTGCCTGGCAAAGTGTTCTGTTGGTGGAGTTAACCAAATCACTTGTAAATAAATGTACATACACTGTACATAGTGTTGTCTCGTCTATTGGATTCTTCAACCTCTGCTGGTGCTGTTCAGCACAAAACCACATAAACAGACACGGATATATCAGATAATATTTTGGAACTCTGGAGTAGCATACATATTAAATATAAATAATGGAAAATAACCCATCGTACCTAGGAAAGTTTTACTAGAAGAGCTAAGATGGAGGATGAACATCCATGAGATTCATGTATTGTGCAAGATCTGTATGCACTGGGGCTAAATGTGGGCTGAAGAGACAGAATTCTTGGGAGTGAAGGCTATTTTTGGGTTATGATAAGTTATGCACAGAAATGGGAAGGCTTTGTTTTCCTTTATTACGGTATTCTAAAATCAGAGCTTTTATATTAGAGTGTGTTAGGAAAGGCCACATGGATAGGACAGTAGTGGATGAGATTTGAAAAAGCCATTTGTAAAATTGTTCTTTCGTTATGATAACATTTGGTTAGCGACTGATTCTTCCATTGAACAAACATTTAGATCACAGCGGGGAAAGGAGCTGAACCATAACTTCATAATGGGCATGTGGGAGTATCCATTTACCCCAAAAATAAATACTAATTAAGGGGGGATTAAATGACATACAGATGGTCTAGGACACCAGTGGAGTTAAGAAAATAACAATTGCAGGAGTCCTGGAAAAACTCAACTTGACGATTAGCGTCTTTGGCAGGCTTACCCTAAAGCATTTGCATTTGGACGGAAGAAACTGCAATAACAAGAGGAAATCGGAGAAGAGTTCCCATTAAATGCATGGATTGCCCACTTAGGATGCATCACGGATTCTGTAAGATAGGAAAATAAGGTATTAGTAATCATCATTAGCATCGAGGACTGAAACGGCATCTGAATGGAAAGTTTTGTGTTGTATCCACTGAAGCTTGATAAATAGGACGGATGGAATATATTGCTGATGGTAGAACTCATTTGTTTGATCTCTCTTGGAGAGAGGAGAGAGATCAGGGACTTATTTATGGGCATCTAGAATTTATCTTCAACCTTCTGGAGCAAAAGAGTTTGACAATATGTAAATAGAGAGACGTTACTGTACTGACCTTCCGCAGGGGGCAGATCTCATTAGTGTTGTGTATTTTGGCCAAGCATCATGAACTACTTTTTCCCTACTTAGATACTTTCTTATTAGAATGTGTATGGAAAGTGTTCCAATAAAAATGTTAAGCCAGGATGGTGTAGTGGTTAGTGTGTCAGACTAGGATCTGGGAAACCCAGGTTCGAACACCTGGCTGTGCCATGAAAGCTCACTGGGTAACCCTGGGGCCAGTCACTTACTCTTTGTTTAATCTATCTCACAGGGTTGGTGTGGGGATAAAATGGAGGAGAGCAGAATTATGTAAGCTGCCTTGGGTACTGATTATCGAGAAAGGCAGGGTACAAATGAAAAGGTGTGTCTAAATGCTGAATACAGAGAAATCAGATGGTCCAACTCTCCCTGAGACTACCACTTTCTAACTGCAAGAAAGAAATAGATTTTTAGGATGGTCTCCTGCATTTTTTTGAGCGCCGAAGAATAGATGCTTTCGAATTATGGTGTTTGAGAAGATTCTTGAGAGTCCCTTAGACTTCAAACAGATCAAATCAGTCAATCCCAAAAGAAATCAATCCTGACTGTTCCCTGGGAGGCCAGATCCTGAAGCTGAAGTTCAAATACTTTGGCCACCAAATGAGAAGGGAGCACTCACTGGAGAAGACCCTGATGCTGGGAAAGACTGATGCTGGGAAAAACATTACTTTTTTCCCAGGGCTCCGTTGGGGCTGGGGCGCGCCGGAGCGCCGCTCCGGGAGAGAGGAGGCGGGGGGGCAGGCACTTAACGAAGCCCCGCCCCCCCGGTCTCCCCCCCACGTCAATGCTCCCAGGGCCGGCGGAGCGCCGCCGGCCCCGGGAAGGAGAGGCCTGTCCCTCTCCCCTCCCACTGCTCCTGGGGCCGCAGCAGAGCACCGCGGGCCCCGGGAAGCCCCTTTCCTCCCCCCCCTTCAATACTGGAAGAAGAGTCCTGTCCCTCCCCCCTCCCACTGCTCCTGGGGCCGCGGCAGAGCACCGCAGCCCGGGAAGCCCCTTTCCTTCCCCCCCGTCAATACTGGAAGAAGAGTCCTGTCCCTCCCCCCTCCCACTGCTCCTGGGGCCACGGCAGAGCACCACGCCCCGGGAAGCCCCTTTCCTTCCCCCCCTCAATACTCCCTCCCTCCCTTCCTTCCTTCCTTCTCTCTTTCTCTCCCCCCACCTACCTACTTACCTTCCTCTTCCTTCCTTTCCCCCTTCCTTCCTTCCTTCCTTCCTTTCTTCTCTCTCTCTCTCCCCACCTACCTACCTACCTGTTCCTTCCCCTCTCCCTTCCTTCCTTCCTTCTCTCTCTCCCCCCCACCTTCCTACCTACCTTACTGTTCCTTCCTTTCCCCCTTCCTTCCCCTTTCCCTTCCTTCCTTCCTTCCTTCTCTCTCTCTCCCCACCTACCTACCTACCTACCTACCTGTTCCTTCCCCTCTCCCTTCCTTCCCCTCTCCCTTCCTTCCTTCCTCCCTCTCTCCCCCCCACCTTCCTACCTACCTTACTGTTCCTTCCTTTCCCCCTTCCTTCCCCTTTCCCTCCCTCCCTCCCTTCCTTCCTTCCTTCCTTCCTTCCTTCTCTCTCTCTCTCCCCACCTACTTACCTACCTTCCTGTTCCTTCCCCTCTCCCTTCCTTCCTTCCTTTCTTCTCTCTCTCTCCCCCACCTACCTACCTACCTTCCTGTTCCTTCCTTTCCCCGTCCTTCCCCTCTCCCTCCCTTCCTTCCTCCCTCTCTCCCCCCTTCCTTCCTTCTCTCTCTCCCCCCCACCTTCCTACCTACCTTCCTTTCTTTCTTTCTTCCTTCCCCCCTTCCTCCCTTCTTTATTCCTCCCTCCTTCCTTCCTTCCTTCCTTTCTTCCTTCCTGTTCCTTTCCTTCCTTCCCCCTCCCTCCCTTCTTGCCTTCTGACACACCTGACGTCAGGGATGTGTGACCTTATGACACTTCCGATGATGTCAGGGGGTGTGGCATATGCAAATAAGTTATGCTAATGAGCTCCTGCACCTCTTTTTTTACGAAAGGACCCCTGTTTTTTCCCACTATAGAGAACAAAGTAGGGATTGGGGGCATCCTGTTTGGGAGTCCATAGAATTGAACCCCCTGGTCCAATATTCTTGAAACTTGGTGGGTATTTGGAGGAGAGGCTCCAGCAGCTACCCTGTAAGTTTGGAGCCTCTCTCTCAAACCCCCTCTCCTCCAGCCACTTTTTAAGCCACCATTGAATTTCAGCGGCAATTCGGCAATGGGCCGAATCAGATCAGAGAATCTGATTTGGCCCGTGGCTGCCCTAGTGCCCACTCCTGGGCTGGCGGAGCACCGCTCCACCTCGCTCCAGCCCCAGATGTCCCCTGATTTTAGGCATCTCTAACCAATAGGCCTTACTGGTCTCTGTGGAACTCTGCCCAGAGGCTCTCTTTTCTTTCAGCTTCTCCCTAGAAAAGTATACCTTGTCAAGTCAAGGATGGGGAACACTATCACATCAATCAAACCAGTTGCCTTGAATATGACTGTGTCAGTCAGTCCCAAAAGCTTTCTCCTTCAAAAATAAAAAAATACAAAGCACAAGGTAAACAGAGCTAAAAGAAAGAAAGGAGAGAAAAGTACAGGTTCACAGAAAATGAATCCAGGCTTTTCACAAGCAGACGGGTTTTGGTTCTATTGCAGCTATTTTCTATAAATTGTAGTCTCTAGATTTAATTAGGTTTGACCTTTATTTCAATCAACACTAATGGGAAAAGGTTGTGGCCTCCGTAGATGCAACATGGTGTCTTCCCCTTGAACTTTGTGGGTTCATTAAGGTTAACAAGTTTCCTAGTAAACTTGGGTTGAAATTGTAGTTCTTTATTTTGGCTTCATCCTTAATTCAAAAATTAATTCCAAAAAGTGGAAGTGTGGATCAAATTAGCCCAATTAAGCCAGCTAAACTGCTACTTGAAGGTTGGAAACAGTGCAGTATGTAGATAGGAATTCCATGTAGGAATGCCTGCACCCATATTTTGTTGCCAGGTATGTTGGAAATGCTGGTGGAGGGATGGAGAAGCCACTCCAAAATCAGGAAGTGATGTAGGCACGTCAGTGACATCAGGGGTGACGCGCTGGTTTTTGCGCAAAACTCTATGGAGAAACCTAAAACCACCGAGTTTTGCCCAAAAGCCAGAGCATCACCCTCAAACATCAACGATGTGCCCACGTCACTTCTAGGTGACGTAGGCACATAGTACATCCTTCCACACAATGTTGCTGTTTGGGAGGGGAATTTCCTCCTACTGGCTAGCTGGCTGGCGGCAGGCAGTAGCCCACAAAACCAGGGGATTCACTGCCCCCAACTGGGGAATGGCACCGCTAGCCCATACCCAAGTGTCAAATTTTGGCAGAATGTTCAGGCAACAAGCACATTGCCCTACCCACAGCTCCACCAGTATTATTTGCAAGCACTGGAGGGAGCTCCTGGAGCTCTGGCTTGTTTCAGTGACATGTTTGATCACTGGTTTGTGCAACCAGGAAAATGGCTCTTGGTGGCGAGAGCTTGTCTCAACATTGCAACTCTTTCCACTGCCTTGGCTGCATAGGAGCCACATCCAACTGCCACTGCCATCATGAAAATGGCAGTGATTGTATGTATCCATGCATAGATGGCTGTGCACACAACCATGCTCTGGCCATGTTTCCCGCACCATTCCAGAGTGATTCCATAGGGGCCATGAACTGTCCCAGAAGCACAGACTACCCTCATTTCACACTGGTGCAATTTTAGTCCTCACTGCATGAAGCACATTTGGTCTTCGAGTCTTTCTCTCAAGTCTCAAATGCCTGAGAATTGCAGCCAAGGCATCTAATGCCCATTATCCTGTGGGGGAAGAATCACAAGCTACCCTTTCCAGAGCACTATGTTTACTTAACAGTATACACAGCATGGTATACAATTGGCAACAGTCCACTGACCTTCTCTAGAGCTTTCATTCCCAGCTACAGAACCAGTGTGGTGTGGTGGACGGGACATCCTGTAATTTCAGCATGCACGCAGAAAGGCAGGAGGTGTGGCACCCTTGCTGTCTATGCAACCAAGACTCCTGAAAGACATCAAAAACCCACAAATTTTTAGCTCTTTAAGGGTTTGTGACCCAGCTTGTGGGGCTCTGTGAGGGTCCTGACCTTCGGGCTGAAGACCACTGCCATGGAAGAACCATGCCCCACACCTCTGGAGCTTTGCAGCTCAACAACAAGCTTTTGTGTGCAGGTGAGCTTTCCAGAGAAGAACTGCACCCATTCCAGAGGGCTACCAAAGGGGCCTCAAAGCCCTGTGGACAAATGAAGCTACTTTATATCAAGTCATACTACTGATCCACCTGGCCCATCCAGGTTGACTTTGCATGCAGGATGGTGACTTGTGGGCCTTATCTCGGAATGAGATAGACAGTAGGGACGGTATCCATAATCCAAATAGTGGCGATAGTGTTCGGGGTAAAAACAAGGTGATCCTCCACAGTCACGATCCTATCTTGCATGGTAAGAAACAGTTCCTCTGACATTGGGGGTGATGGTAGTCACTGGGATCAGCGTGCACTGGGGTTGGAGGTCCTTGCTTCTGTAGTCCCCTAGAATCTGCCTGCACCATGGATCTCCTCTCTGAGGATGAAAGCAACAGGGAGCTCTTCCTGCTGTATAATGGGAACTCTTCCTGCTTTATAATTTTACCTTCCGAAATGGAGAGACGTGAATGGTGGCAAGAACACAGCAATGGTAATGGGTATCTTCAGAACTAATGTCTGATCTGGGGGACATCTTGGAACAAAAAGTCCCAGGGAGTTGTCTTCCTTCTTATGGAAATAGATCTCCCTTCTTCAGATACTCAAGACAATGCATCCACCTGGAAGGAATCGAGATCTAGGTCTCATTACCACACCTACTGCCTCTCTGCATATCACACCATTGTCAGAGGAATCTGCTATTGTCATTTTCCTGCTAATATCATTTGGTATCTGAAATCACTCCACATTCCAATATATAGGACAGATGGACTCTCATTCTAGCTGTATCTGGAACAGTGACTCACAAAAGCTCCTCCCCTGCCACAAATTTTGTTAGTCTTTAAAATGCCACTGGACTCTTGCTCTTTTCTACTGCTACAGACAGACTAACATGGCTACCCATCTTGATCTATGTACACATATATGGAAAGCTATTTATTATAAATTTATATACATAATTGCTTATTTTGACTGACATGGCAAGTTTGCACTAAAGCAGGGAAGAAATAATACAGTAAACAAATAACAAAAGATGTGCCCCTCCATATAAATACTAATTTACCTATCACTAAGCACTTCTATGATTACAATACCAGTACCTGTATACCTTTGATGAAGTGGCACCTGAATACTTGTTGGAAAATTTTATCTACCTAAGTAGAATTGGTAATTCAAGTAGGTATTTGTAGAACTCAAGGCATGAATAGTCACATAGGTTACGCTGCAGTAACAGAACAACCTTTATAGCTTCTTTCATCTGTCCACTGGGAATTTATAAAAGATAATATCCTCCCAACATTTGCATTATGTCCTGGAATGCAGAAGTAAAATTGTACTATTTTAAGCAACTCAGAAGCGCAGTCTACGTTGCAGCACTTTTGAAAGTATCTAATGGGATGGGCACAAACCAGCGCATGAGCCAAAATTCGGCATGACCTTGAGCCGGTTCAGAGCTCAGGAACCAATGTTTGGGAAGGTGCCTTCCCAAAACATTTACCAGACTTTTGGCCAGTTTGATTTGGTAGTTTGGGCCTAGCCGTTTAAACATAACTGCTCATCAGCAGTCCAGCACTTTGTGCAGTACAGTGAAAACCTCCAAATCAAATCCTACTCCTCCCTTTCTATTTCCTGGATTTTTGTATGGAACATTGACATTAAGGAATGAAAGTGCCACTGATACGCTTCTGCTAAGTCATTTTCAAAGAGTTTCTTCAGTACGGGTGATGGATTTGATTGAGACAAAAAAAATAGATTTCTCACCAGAAAAATCTGTAGTAACTAATCTACAGCAGGAAAAAGTGATAGCCATCTTATTCTGCTGTGTGACAATAACTATCTGTAATTTATATCAATAAATTCACAGTAACTCCTGAGATTTTCTGTTTTTATCATATATATGGAGAAATAATAATGTATCTGTCCCATGCTGTATACAGTTGTGAAGCATGGGTACTTGGACAACCAACACCAACTAATTCTTTAATGCATGCTTCATGGCATGAAAGACATTTTTGCCACCAGAGTGATTGATTCCTGCAAAATAAGTGCTCATGTTGTCACCAGAGAATGCAACACACTTTGTAAGGAGGCCATGGTCTTTTAATGCTTTTTCAATACAGTCCACTATTATTTCAAATTTTTTTATTGGCATGCTATTCAGCTATATCAATATTGATTTAATACCATGAACTTTATGAAAATATCATAGCACAATAGGGAATAGTTTTTGTGACCCATGGTTGGTGCCGTCTGTGGAAACACATAAGCATTATGTTTCATTTACATTCTGAATTGCCATAGCAACAGAATGTGGAACAAGCACATGATTCACAATGGTCTCAGCTTGATTTAATTTTGAAGTGCAATCCATACACCTGTATGGTAGGTGATGTTTTACAGCATGAAACAGCAATGTTCCTTCAGTTGCTATAACTCAGTCTTCTGTCTTTGAACTTTGTTAAAGAATTCACTGACCTTTGGGGTATTAAGATGGCTCTGGACTTCTTTCTGGCACTCATCACTACTGACATGTGCTTTCAAACCATGACTTCTTTTGTTTGCCACAGACACACAACTTTTGCATGTAGTGCATTCTGCTTCATTTTCATTTCTGCCAGAACTGAAGCAAGGAAATTTTATTTTACATTCATGGATAAACTTACACTTTGGCATTTTCTTGATCACAAAGAAAAAAATAGAAGCTTCTTCACTTTCCACCTTGCTGGTGTGGATATTCCAAAGGGCTTCTCTTCAGCGCACGAGGTTGCTTGCTAGCAACAGAAAGCAGCAAATGCAATGAAAAGCCTCCCATGCAAACTCACTTGCAACCCAAAGGAGACAGCTGTTAGCTAGAGCCCAGAGTTCCCACAGTTTTGGAATAATAAACAAGATACTTAGATTTGAGATTCAAGATGATTAAATCTTAAAGAGCAAAAACAAAGTATTCAGAACAGAAAGCAAGGCCTTCAGTTCTCTCACACACACATGCAGAAGTTTCTAGTAGGGAACACAAACACTGTATCAAACTTGGTTGCCAGGCAACCTTGCCCAAACTCATTTTCTGCTAGGCCCCTAAAAACATGTTAACTATTTCCAGTCATTATCCACTGCTATAGCACAGCTAACAAGAGCAACACCAGGAATATCCAGGACCCCTGGCAGTGGACAGGGACTCTGTGTCATTGCCAGGGGGGAGGGAAGGAGTCAAGGATATGAAGCAAAGCAAATCCTGATACACAACAGTGAAATAGGAAGACCTATTCAAAACGCATACTAGGAAGGAGTAGTGGTGGCAAGACTGAAGCTTCTCCCTACTGGAGTACTGTAGGGAAAAAATAGGCTCCGTTTCCCAATAAAAAAAGAGAGGACATTTTCATCATTAAAAAAAAGCAGCCCAAAAGAGGATGGAAATCAAAAAAAAGGAAGACATGTCCTCTAAAAAGAGAACATCTGATCACCCCACTCAGACTGGCTCTTTGGGGGAAACTTGTCCCTTGAAACAGACCTCAGAGCCATCAGAGTCAATAGTGCAGTGGAACCTAACTGATCAGTCAGAGGTGGAACCAACGGACCAATGAAGTACAGGACAGACTTTTGGGTGCTTTTTCTTCAGAGCATGCTGGAGATATTTGTGCTCCTTTCAGGGCACTTTCCCAGAGGTCAGCTCTGAAGCATTAAGCCCTCACATTTCAAGCCTCAGGGTAAATTGCTGGCAGATGAAACACTGAGAGGTGTCATGGCCTTTACCGAGGCAAAAGAAGCAAGCATTATGGCATATGTCTGGGCCATCTTGCTTCTGCATAGGTTTGTCAGGTCTCTCCTGGCAGGAGGATGGCCTAGGCCTCATTGCCGACAATGCAGCAACATCAATTCTGGCATGCATCAGAAGTGATATCATCACATTGCGGTGATGCTCTGGTGTTGGGCAAAAACTCTATGATAAAAATTGCATACAGTTTTGTCCAAATATTAGAGAGTCACCACAACACTGGCGGTGTGATTATGTCACTTCCAATATATGCTGACATGACCACACTGCCAGCAACAATGGCCCAGTCAGGGTTGCCAGCCCCCCAGTGGGAGCAGGGGAAACCCCACTTTTCCAGGATTTTGCCTGCTGTCAGCCAACTGGCCAGCAGGGGGAAATCCCACCCCCAACTGACTTTTTTGGGCCTACTTCCAGATGGGGGTGACACTCTGGCTTTAGGGCAAAACTCTATGGTTTGAAGCCGAATTTACCATAGAGTTTTGCCCAAAACTCAAAGTGTCACCCCTAACCAAAAGTAGGCTTGAAACCAAAAGTAGGCCAGAAAATGCCCAACAACACTTTCAGTCTCCTGTAAGGACATCAGGAGACCCCTCCTGGCCAGGTAAACTGACCCTTGCTGGTAAGCCCTCCCTGCCAGCCTGCTGATCAATGGCAGAGGGTGAAGCCCAGGCATTGGATCCCCCTCCCCTAGTGGGGGGCTGGCAACCCTAGGTCTGCATTTGGAGCATTTTTTAAACAAGACCTTAGAAGACATAGAGTCAAAGAACTGGAGACAGACAAAAACACCAACAATTTAACCACTATACTTTTCTTTCAGCAGGAGCAGAGAGAGTCAGGCTGTGGTCACATGGTCATTTTGATCAGGTTTCACCACTGTTCCCTCTCACACGGCTGCTTCCATCTCCCACACTGATGTGAGCTCACTCACGAAATCCTCCCAGTTCCCTAGTGAGTTTTCCTACACCCGGGAAATCAAGTACTTTCTGGGTATTTGTGCTTTGGATCCGCAATTTCGCTGATCTGGACAGCCATATCTCACAATGATTGCAATTAGGTCATCTGAACATCCTTCTTGTGATGTTTTTCTCCCCAAGCATAGTGTAATGGTTAAGTGCGCGGACTCTAATCTGGGAGAACTGGGTTTGATTCCCCACTCTTCCACTTGCACATGCAGGATGACCTCGGGCAAGCCATAACTCTGGCACAGCTGTCCTTGAAAAAGAGCAGTTTCTGTCAGAGCTCTCTCAGCCCCACCTACCTCACAGGGTGTCTGTTGTGGGGAGGGAAAGGGAAAGGCATTTGTAAGCCGCTCTGAGACTCCCTTGGGTAGTGAAGGGTGGGGTATAAATCCAATCTCCTCTTCTTGTTGTTGTGCACATGAGCAATCCTGTGCTGTATAAATTCAATGTATAAATGTTCAAGTGCACATCTAGATTCCAGGGCTCAGCTGTATGTTGCCAGTTAATTCTGTTCGCTGGTCAGGGAGGAACCTGCAAAAACAAGGGAGTACAGCAAGTCCCAGTGGGAGCGGTGATTCAACCACGTGCATATGCGCATGCACAAAGGTAATTAAAAAAAAACCAAGCCAAGCCGCCGCTTGGGTGGTGCAGCTATCTGGATGGTGCCCAGAGCTTCATTGCATGATGCAAGTGGTTTGGGGAGAGATGTGTGATCATTCTAACCCGAAATAAAATATTCTTGATCAAATCTATAGCGGGAACAAATCGGGATAAGTTTGCCATGTGACCACACCTTCACAGTCCTTCTTCAGCAGCAGCAATAAAGAACTGAGGGAGGGAGGCCCTTTCAGGAAGAAACCATGCCAAACAGTTCAAAAGCAACTCATGCTGTCAGGAGCTTTTAGAATGTCCACAGCTGCCCTGTGCCTGTGCAGTTCTAGGGTTGCCAGGTCCCCCCCCAACAATGGGCAGCGGGACTTACTGGATGGGTGGGTGGGTGCCTCACTAGCAACACACTGACATCACTTTCTGTGCACACTGGAAATTGATGTCAGCACATCATGGGGGCCTGGCAACCCTATGCAGTTGTCATGTGGGACTGCAGAGAAGATACAACGATGACAACTGAGTTGTGTACAGACAGACTCTGGTTGACATGCCACACTCACTCTTGCAGTTCCCCCCCTAGAGGTTACAGTTGTCTTGAGGGAAGATGAGCTGGTGTCTGTCCCCCTGATGTCTCTCCACTGACTTCATTCCCAAGAGATCTCCTTATTCGCTGTCACAGTCATGACACCATTTATAGAGGGGGGCAGAAAAGGAGAGGCACAGGCAGGCTACAGCTTTCCCAGCAAGTAAGACAAGACATGAGTCAAGGAAGAAACATTTTGAATATGACTAGGATCCCCAAGGGATTCTCCTGAGACATTATTGCTTTTGCAGGATAGTTTGTTCTTCTCCGCTGGCATTTACTTTGCTAGCAGCCGAGAGAGATGATCCTGGCATGGGCAAATAAAAAAAAATTGAAGTGCTTCTGGGGTTGGTAAGCTCAGGAAACATTTTCTGGACAAGGAAAAGGCTCCTCAGTAACTTTCCTGCTCCTGTTTACTCATGACAGACAGAGAGTTGTGAACAAGCCTCCATTTTGTGGGCCCTTCTCTGCTCTCCTCCATTTTAACTCTACAACCAGCACTTTTCCGCCACCTCATGGCTATGCGAGGCCCAGGAACATGTTTTGTTGGGTCACTGGCAGCAAATAGGAACTGGACCTTTGGCTGGACCAGAATGGATAGGTAGCGATAGCACCTGCTTTATCCTTCTGCTCTGTCACTTGGGCCTATTGCCTCCACCTTTTTGAAAGGAGAACCTTTCACAGTGTGTGGGGGGAGGGTAGTGGTGGTGTTTGGAATATTTAATTTGGAATGCCTGGATTTACTAATTCTCCAGACCAGAGATGTGGGATTATTTCTCTCTGTAAACTTTGTTTGTGATTTCACTCTATCCAGATTTTTAGTATTCCCCTCCAGGCTTGCTGAAGAGCCTCACCATTCAGTCAACAATCCCTTATAACCAGCTGAAGGAATTTCTGCAAGCTGGGTAGAGAACCTAAGCCTGCATCGAAGAGGAAGAAGAGGAGAAGGAGGAGTTGGTATTATTATTATTATTATTATTATTATTATTATTATTATTATTATTATTCAAACAGTTGAACAGATATTGAACAGTATGTATAGAATGAATAAAATACAGTTAAAGGTACACATACATTCCTAACAATGAACCTGTTGAAACTGTGAATCAAAGAACTGATAAAGTAAAACTTGTCCTTAAAAAAAATAATAATTTCATGGAACTTCCTAGGCACAAATTGTAACACTGTTGAAGTATCCCTAAGAGCGTATTCTAAGAAAGGAAACCATTTAGATATTAAATCCGATTTTCTAACCGAGTCCTCAGCAGTGCTGATAGTGTCAGAGATTTTATCCATGGCATAATACTCCCAAATTTTTGCAAACCATAAAGAGATCGGTATTGAGTTTGGGTCCTTCCGCCTACTAGCTATCACAGTTTTCCTTACTATCAACGGGAGTGAGATGAGTTCCCAAAGTACTTTCGGGATTTGGTGGGCCCACCATAAATCCAAGAATCCAAGAATACCATATCCTGTGATGTCTATTACATAACCAAAGATCTTTACCCAAAAATCTTGAACTCTTTTGCAGGACCACCAGCAATGCAGGTATGTACCCTGTTCCCCACACATCCTTCAACAAAAAGGTGAGTATGTATATGTAATATGATGAAGCTTTGCCGGTGTAATATACCATCTCATTAATACTTTATAGCCCTGCAGTCTTATGTTTAACGAACAAGACATCAGAGACGGAGAGCCCAGATCTTTGCCCAATCCATAGCCGTTAAAAGAGTTTTGCAATCCTTTTTATTTATTTATTTATTTATTTATTTATTTATTTATTTTGATTTATACCCCGCCTTACCAAAGCTTTTGCCAGGAGTCTTGATATCCCATTGGGTGGGTGGCTAGGGATTCTAAAATAACCTTGTATATAGATGAGAAATACCCTGTATACCCTGCCCTTCACTACCTGAAGGAGTCTCTGAGCAGCTTACAATCACCTTCCCTTCCTCCCCCTACAACACACATTCTGTGAAGTAGGTGGGGCTAAGAGTGCTCTGAGAGAGCTGTGACTGACCCAAGGTCACCCAGCTGGCTTCATGTGGAGGAGTGGGGAATCAAACATGGTTCTCCAGATTAGAGTCCTGCCGCTTTTAACCACTACACCAAACTGGCTCTCAGGCGGTGGAAGGAAAGTTTTGCTTCCCTTACTCTCAGACTTTTTCAGTGTGCTTTGGGGCCAAAACTAGAAAGTGAGTCACATTCATTCTGAAATGTTTCTAGTGTATGTACATCTCCTGAATCACATGGAATAGTAATAGAGCACTTTAGAAATTTCAAGGAGTTTCAAAGACAATATTTTCTTGTAACTCAGTCTCAAACTGTGGGGCGTAGGATGCCAACCTCCCTGTGGGGTTTAGTTTTTTTGGGATTACAACTGATCTTCAGACTATAGAGATTAGTTTCCCTGGAGCAAATGGTAGCTGCAGAGGGTAGACTCTACAACACCACATCCCCACTACACTCTATCCCCAAACTCTCCCCTCCCCAGGTACTGACCCCAAATCTCCAGGAATTTCCCAAGCTCCGGGGGGATGCTTCAAGACACCTAATAAGTCTATATCCACTATGCCATACCAGCCCTCCAAATCTAAATTTTGAAATTGACATTTGACATCAAAATGAAAGATCTGTTACTTTTGGGATAGAAAGACAGATGGACAGACAGACAGCAATGTTATATGATGACCCATGGTTTTAAGCAATTAAATTGAACTCAGCTGTTTGTTATCTGTTTAATACTGTTTCCCATTTGGTTAAATGAATGAAAGAGATTATTTTTAAAAAAAAATGTATTTCATGTTATTAATGTCATCATAATGACCATCACCTGTCTCCTGTTAAGATAGCAATTATCACTATCTAGTGTCATATACTGATGTAGATTACCAATTTTTCACAGATTATTTGCACATCTGGAAAACACAATTAATATTTATAGGAAAGAATGTTGAAGGAATGGGGGCAGGGTGAGCAAATTTGTTTTAGCTCCAGAATAACAAGAAATAGACTGAGTTTTAGGGCTGATAAAAGAAATCTTGAATCGGGGGAGATGAACATGCCAAATTATTTTGCTCGGTATGTAGAGACAGTTCTCTGTTCAAGCAAGGTGCTGCCGGGGTTCCCACTTAATGACTCAGGGAGACAATTATCAGCCCCCATATCCTATTCACAAGGAATTGTGAAATAGGAGAAAAAAATGGTGTCCACACAGTGATCTTCCAGGAATTTCCCCTAGTCTCTATGGTAAAGTCCATAGAGATTAAGGGAGGCAGTCTATAGCATCACCGACAAGTGACATCACATTTTCTCCAAACTCTGCCCTTTTCAGACACCACCCCCAAAATCTCCTGGCATTTGCCAAGGCCGTGTTGGGAACCCTAGGCACTATTGCTGCCATTGGTGTTGATGGTATGGGAGAAGACAATGGGTATGGTTTATGACCATCATCACCCCTCCCCCAAAATGGACGTGCCTCTTATTCCCAGTGTGTCTGACCAAATGCCACCTTCACCTTCATACCACGTTTTGATTGCTGGTACACCAATATCCTCACCAGATTGCCTACCCCAGTCATTTGAGTTTTAATTAATTAACAGAATTACTTTAATGAAATGTACATATAAACAGAACATGAGATCTGAAGAAATTGCATTCTCTGGTTTTTACTGTTAGATGAGGCAAATATCTCACAGTAGACATCACCTTAGAAGCAGCATTCTTTCCAACACAAAAGAACGCCCCTCTAAAGATAGTGCCTGCCCCCTTTGATTTTTGGAAGCATTTGTATCAAAAATAATCCACAGCTTTAAGAAAACCTGCTGTCCAATTAAGTACCGGCAACTTTTTAATCAATTTATTTTTTAAAAATTATTTAACTGATTAATTGTTGGAAACACTGCAGCCCTATTGATTTTATAAATTCCTATGGTAATAAGTATGTAGGATTTCAAAAGTATCTTTAAGAAGAACAGAGCTATAATGTAAAATGGGGATACACTGCACCTGAGGCGCTACATCCAATATTTTTGAAAAGCACTGATGCATAGAACCAGAAAACATTGCTTAAACCCATGGCGAGAAGATGTTCACTCTTCCCCAAAGTAGTCCCCATCACTCATTTCCATTCATCACGTTTATGGCTGCATTTAATCCTCAGTTGACTCCATTATTTATGTGGAATTTGTTGATGGAAACCATAATGAGATAAGTGCGGACAGGAATAGGAGCTCATTTCACCCAAAAGAGAGAGAACAAAGAAGAAGTGGTAAATAAAGGAGGAAGGAGAAAATAAAGAGAAGAGTTTTGTTAGATGGAAGAGTCAATAAAGGTAATTTGAGGTTCATTTTAAAGCAACGGTGCAAAGAAAACAAGGGGGAGGGGTTTAACATAAGCCTGCAAGGCTAATTATTACCAACACACTACAGGCCCTGATAACAGGAGCCACTAATGCGTAACCAATTATGACTTCTTTAAAAAAAGGAAATTGGAATAATTGATCCTAGCATGAGAATTCCATCCTCAAGCCCTCAGGCATAACTGCAGCAAAGCGTTTACAGTTTTAACTAACCTTGATGAGGTCACATGATGAGGTCACATGAACTCACTGCAAAACTGATCTCGTGGGGGATTCATATCATGATACAGCTGGTAATAAATCATGACTTATTAGGGTCCATTAAAAGGCAATTTACAGACAGAAGGACCCTGAACTGTAATTTGAAGGTACCAAGGATTCTGGAACTTGAACTGGGGGCCTCATGGGTAGAGCCGCCATCCTCGAAGTGGCACCTGGAGTCCTCCCACTATTACAATTGATCTCCAAACAACCCAGATCAGATCCCCTGGAGAAAATGACTTGGAGTGTGGACTCTATGGCATTATACCCCCCTGAGCTGCCTCCCCTCCCCAGACCCCGCCCTCCCCATGCTCCACCCCCAAAATTTCCAGGTACTTCCCAGCCCACAGCTGGCAACCCTACCATGGGCCAAAATTTGGAACTTAACCTAATGAGATACCCAGCACTGTGGCTGGTCAGGCCTCACCCTGAGCCTCTATCAGGAAAGGGGTGAGCATCTTCCCCTGTGACTGAAAGACAGGGACGCAGAGACCCAACCACAAGAAGAACACAGATTTCCCCGTGTCCTTCTCTTTTCCTCACAGCCCTTTCTGACCCCCAAAGAGATTATTCCTGGGCTATCATCAGCATCACACAGAGCAGCAGCTGTGGTATTTGGTGGGCTGGAATGAGGCGAGAGAAAGGAGACGAAACTGACTCTTTCCTCAGTGGAGCCGCAGCCGTGAGAAAGGAATGAGTCTGTACTCATTCCAGTCCCCCAGCTTGTGCAGTTCTTCCTCCATGCAGATGCCATGATCTTGGAAATTATCTTTTTGGTGGGTCAGAAGAGATTGCAGGAACAGAGGGTAATGTCCGGAACAGCTGGAGCCACACTAGCATTAAACATCCGGTACAAATACTGGGAGCCAGGTATTCATACAGTGTCTAGTCAGCACAGCAGTACCTCCTGATTCCTGCAGCTTCTCTCTTCTCCTCACCTGTCGGGCCAAGATAAGGTACAGTCTTCATCTTCAGTATCATATACCATGCTAGAGCATGAGAAAGTTGAAATATCTTCTGAAATAAAACGGACCGATATTAATGCTTCAGTTGCCATCATTATTATATTCATTTTGATCCTCGTTGTTGTTTTTTCTGTAGGAATGCTGCTGCTGCTGCTGCTGCTGCTGCCACCTTCCTTCTCTGGTACTCCTCTCCCACAATGCATATTGTATTATAGGTGGTGGCTGCCATGATTCTGTCAGAAGCCAGGTGTGGGCAGGCAGACCAGGTGGGAAGATCATCTTTCTTCCTGTGCCACAAATGTTGTTTCAGCAGCATTTAAGGCATAATGTCTTGAGTACCCTGAGAAATGTAAGTTTATAAATGCCAAATATCTTAATGCATTTCTCAGGGTACTCCAAGGCATGTGTAGATGTGAGAAGCACACTAGAGGCCAATACTCTCTTCCCACCCACCTACCAGATGGATTACCTGCTGACTCTGATTTGGTATACTGAGGGAGAACATTGGTCAGCCTAAGGTTGCCAGGCTCGCCCCGGCAACCAGCAGAAGACTAGGGAAGGGGGACATGGGGCAACCATGAGAAAACCTGACAGTGACATTACACCTCTAGGGACTAATCAAAACTCTATGGTAAAATCAGAGTTTTTGGCAATTCCTAGAGAGGACTGACATCACTTCCAGATTTTCCTAGAGAAGTGTGGTATTAGTTCTGGGTTTTCCCAAAAGTTACATCTTGCAATCAGTCAGTGGCCATTTAATTTTTTTTATTTTTCTCAGCAATGGGAAATGTAACTGGGGGCATGGAGATCCCCACCCCCACCAGGGGATGGCAACCCAAGGTCCATCTGGTACTACCTGTAAGATGCAGTCACTCAGGAATACACTGAGGGTCTTCTTCAAAGTTGAAGTTCAGTGTTGGAAAGCATGAGGTGATGCACAATGACACAGAAAATCCCAGCTTCAACTGTAGGCTAGTTGGGTCTGAGCTTGCTGAGACTGAGAGAGGAAAAGATCTTGGTTTCATAATGGATAGCTCAATGAAAATGTCAACCAGTGTGCTGCAGGGGTGAAAAAGGCAAACTCTATGTTAGGGATAATTGGAACTGAGAATAAAGCAGCTGATATTGCGTAATGCCCCTGTATAAATCTATGCTGCATATTTTGAATATTGTGTACATTTCTGGTCACCGCATCTCCAAAATGACACTGCAGAGCTGGAAAAAAGTACAGAGGAGGGCAACCAAGATGATTTGAGGGTTAGAGCACATTCCCTATGAAGTGAGACAGGGTGCAGGACTAGATGAACCACTGGTGTGATCCAGCAGGGCTCTTCTTATCATCTTCAGTAAACAGATTATAGTGTTCAGTATAAACAATATGAAAACAAAAAGGAGAATGAGGCCTACCGGAGCAACTTCCCTAGATCCAGCTTATCTAGAATGATAAATAAAACCTGGTCTGGAATTACTCCAGATTCTGGTATCCTGGAACTAGGGATGGGCACAAACCGGGAAAGCCCAGTTTGGTCCGGGGCTCACACACCAGGGGGCCCCAGGGGACCCTGAACCAAACCACCAAGCAAAAAACCTGCCCAAACTGAAGTGGTTTGGGTGGCATTGGGCCCTGCCCCCAGCAGGCCCGCATCATCCAGAAATGACACAAGTGTGGAGGCCCCCAGTGTGCTTGCCTCACTTCTGAGCCCCACCATCAGGTGCACCCATGTTACCTGGAAGTGACACGAGCATGTCAGCGATTTGCTTGCATTACTTCTCAGTAATGCGGGCACACCCAGAAGCCCCAAGCCAAACTGAGCAGAAAAGCTCAGTGAGTGTTCAGGGGGAAACCACCTTCCTGAAACCTCGGCTTGCAATCTCCAAACTGGGCAAAGTCCAGCCCAAACTTTGACTTCGGTTTGGGTCTGTACCCATCCCTACCTGGAACTATATAAAACATGGAATAGACTCCTGAATATTACACTATCAGCAACACTGTGGGAGTAGCTAACCCAAAGTACAATAACTGTTGCAGAAGATGATGGAGAGGAGGAGGAAATGGAGTCTCTTCCTCCTCCCTCCCTCCACAGTGAATGAATGAATGAATGCCATTTGTCTGTTCATCGTAATATCCATTCATTTTCATTATCTATATAAATTAAATAGGTGTTTGGTTTGTTTGTCATTTGTTTGAACATAGTTGGGCACTCCTGTACAGATTTCACACATCCACATAAAACTACAAGAAAATAACAGCAACATTAGAGATGGGAAGACTCACTAGTTCACCCCACATATACTTTGGGAAGTTGTATTATTGTTAAACCTGGTCCACATACCCTACAACAGGGGTGTCGAACTCATTTTTATGAGGGGCCAGATTTGACAAATTGGGCCGGGCCATGTGTGTCATAACATGCCAGTTAGCGAAGATATAAACTTTATAAAGGACACAAACACAAAGATTTTTTTAACTAAAATAAAAACATGCCTGAAATATTAGCACTCTTGCAATATTTTGTTTATTTAATAGACTCTGATAACTGACACTTCTTGCTCTGAATTGTTGCATCAAAATGTCTGTGCTGTAGCAATCTGGGTGGGGGAGGAGCCTCAGCCCAGTGCAGGAAGCAGAAGCTTGCCTATCCATCTCTCCTGAGTGATTGAGAGAGTCTAGGAAAGGAAGCTATGATGCAACAGCAGCAGCAGAACTGGAGGAAAGAAGCAGGAGACAGCCAGTCCCTTGCAGGCCTGATAAAAGCCCTCTGGGGGCCTGATTCGGCCCCCGGGCTGCATGTTTGACACCCCTGCCCTACAAGGTACCTTCAGCAGTAGTGTTACCAACCTCAGAATAAGGTCTGAAATTCTCCTGGAATTACCCCTGATCTCCAGACTACAGAGATCAGTTCTCCTGGAGGACATGGCAGCTTCAGAGGTGCATGACTTTATGGTATACCATAGATCCTAGGAGAAACAGAAGTCCTAGAATGGCATCACATCCCTATTGAGATCCCTCATCTCACCAAATTTGGCCTTCCCCAGGCACCACTCCCCAAATCCCCAGGAATTTGCCCAACTGGAACTGGCAATCCTAGCTCAGAATTACAACACACTTTTCCAAACTTACAAATGTAGCCAACAAAAGTGGAGACTTCTAAGGACTGCTGCAATAAAATTCCTGGCTCTGCTGCAGTCACTCATGCTTATAACAGTACTGAGATTTCTCATGGTCCTGCCACACTGCAACCAACATATGTGACAGTGTCCCAGGATGCCAGGAAGAACTGAAAACATAGCTTGCATAAAAACAACATTTCCACTGGATCCTGGTTTCTCTCAGCGCTGCCATAAACATACTTGTAAATATCCTGCCCACATAGGTACGTAAGCGCTCTCTCTGTTGCCCTTTTCCCACTGGGAATCAAACAGCAAGGCCTCACTGGAAAATGAGGCTGATGTTGGCAGAGTTTAAACATTCAGAGGAACGGAGCCCAGTTTAAAGAAAATAACTCGGTTTATTAAAGAAGAAATAAATTTTGATAGAACAGAGGAGAGGAAGAGAGGCTTAACTAACTGACTAACTGCTGTGAGAGGCAGGAACGAAGGAGAGGGCTCAGTTGGAGCAGGAAGTCTCCAAAGAGCCAATCAGGAGACGGCAAGGACATAATTTGAAATTGTGGGAAGTCCCTAATCTAGCTATGCTAACTAGCTGTCCTTCAGCTGTCCCCTATGGACTGTACTTCTGATCTTCTTCAAGTAGGTGCACTATAGACATGGTATATTCCAACAGCTGAACGGTGCTAAAGCCCAGATTTTGGAAGCATCTGGATCTGATCCCCAAAAAATGGGCAGACTACCAATAATCCGGTGTCAGAACCACCCTCTCCAATATAGTAGTTTGCCTCATCCCTGAGAGAAATGTTGCGTCCCCCAAACCAGCTACTTATTTTATTTGTTTGTTTGTTTGTTTGTTAAATTGGATTTATTAGGCCGCCCTTCCCTATAAGTAGGGCTCAGGGTGGCTTACAACAAAATAGTATACAAAATCTCAATTTAGAAGTAAATTAAAACAAACCAATAAATACGTATACCTAGAAAGTCAGCACAGGTTCATAGCCGACGTGGTAACACTGACAAGCATTTAAGTTATCAGTTTACTTTGAACAACATATTTTTAAGCCTTGTTTCTTACCTTCACCCTCTTTTTACATATTCACCCATGTACTAAAACATATCAGCAGCCCCCTGGGGTGTGACCATTCTATCTACAATTCCCTGTCAAAACTTTCAAGATGCTGCTGGCAAAAAGCAATAAACAATTTCAAGTCATTCAAGATGTAGCTGTCAGTGACAGCCACCTCCACCGCCTTTCGGGATCATTTGTCCTGAGACTCCTGTTTAAAATGGGGAGGGAACTGGCCTTCTTGTGACAATCGCTGTGAAGAGATTACAGCTGAGCTGAAATGGGATGCCCACATGCACATGCATTTCGGTGATGTTGAGGAAGGCTGCACATGGGAAGGGCGAAGAAAATGCTTGCACTGTCCAAGCTATTTTGCTTCGCGACATTGACGTGCAGCAAAGTCTGATTCGCTACATGGCACCATCAGGAAGCAACACTTCCCCTGCTCACTCACTTTTTGGGGAACAAACAAAGCTATGTTATACTGATTCAGACCACTGGTCTGTCAGTCGGTCTACTTTGACTGGCAGCAGATACCCCTTGGGGATCAGGCTGAAAAAGGCCTTCCCTATTACTTTAGCTAGAGACATCATGAACTAATACCTAGGAGGTTCTGCTGGCTAAACCAGAGCCCTATCACTGAGCCACAGCTCTCCCCTCTGAACGTTGACACTGGCTGTGATCACACACACTAAATAATCCACTTTCAATCCACTTTCCAACTGGATTTCCACTGTGTGAACTGGCAAAATCCAATTCGAAAGTGCACTGAAAGTGGATTGAAAGTGGGTTATTTAGTGTGTGTGATCTCAGCAACTGCAATCAGAGCCAGTTGGTTTGGTAAGGACATCACACTGGGGAACATCACCACAAGAAGACAACCGTTTTTAAAAAATGGATCGTCCCATGGCTGGAGATTGGGTTTCTCAGTGAGATGGCTGGTTATGGTGGAATCTCTGAAAGGCAGCTTGCCCACCACTACTGATTATCCCTTGCAATGTGCAGCTGCAACATGGTACCGGATGTGTTCCCAGTCACTGTGTCCTAAGTCTGTTCTAGGCCAACACTGAAGTTCCACAGGCATGGCCACTTCTGCATACATACTAAGCATATGGCTGCCAAAGCAAAGTGGGTCCTGGAGCTCTTCTACGATCACAAATGATCTCCAGACTACAGAGACCCATCCCCAGAGGAAACAGCAGCTCCAAAAAGTGGGTGGTATATAGTTGTGGTCACACGGTCATTTTGATCAGGTTTCACCGCTGTTCCCTCTCATATTTAAAATTGCTGATCACACGCCCGCATCCATCTCCCGCACCGAAGTGGGCTCACTCATGCAATCCTCTCGGTTCTCTAACGAGTTTTCCTACACCTGGAAAATCACATCCTTTCCGGGTATCTGCACTTTGAATCTGATTTCACCTATCTGGACATCCTTCTCTTGCAATGATTGCAGTTAGGTCATCTGAATGTCCTTCTCGCAATGGTTCCCCCCACCCAGTTTCCGCTGTGCACATGAGCAATCCTGTGCTGAATAAATTCAATGTATAAACATTCTAGCACACATATAGACTCCTGCACTCAATTGTATGTCACTGGCTAATTTTGTTTGCTGTTTGGGGGGGCGGGGGACAGCAAGAACAAGGGAGTATGGCAAGTCCCAGTGGAAGTGGTGATTCAGCCATGTGCATATGCACATGTGCAAAGCCATTTAAAAAAAAAAAAAAAGCCGTGCCACCCAAGCGGTGGCACAGCTATTTGGATGGTGCCTGGAGCCTTATCCCATGATGCAAGCAATTCAGGGAAGGATGTGTGGTCATCCCAACCCAAACAAAAATAATCCCAATCAAACCTATATAGGGTTGCCAAGTACTCACCGGGTGCTGGCGGAGGGGAGTCTTCCTCGGTCCGGGAGCTTCCTGGTGCGCATGCACTGGAAGTGACATCATCACATTGGGGACACTGCCAGGGCAACGCGCTGGCAATCACCCAAAAACTCTATGGTACCATAGAGTTTTGGGGGCGATTGCTAGAGTGTCACCCTGGCAATGTCCCCAATGTGATGGCGTCACTTCCGGTGACATCATCACACTGGGACAGTCATCCTAACTGGACGACTTCGGGGGCGGGGTTCCCCCCGCCAGCCGAATCCGGGCCAGCAGATTGGGGGTCTTGGCAATCCTAACGCTATAGTAGGAACGAATCAGGATAAACTTGCCATGTGACCACAGCCTGAGTGTTATACCACTGAGTCTAGGAGAAACAGAAGTCCTGGAATGGCTACAGAGGGTGAGTAAACTGTACAGATTAGCAGGTATGGTTTATTCTTCTGTGGAATAAACCATACCTGCTGAGCTCACTCCCCTCCTCAAACTCTGCCCTCCCCAGTCACCACCCCAAAACTCTCCAGGAATTTCCCAAGGTGGAAGTTAGCAACTCTGCGTGTGCTATCCAGATGCTGTAGTGATGGGCACAGACAGCTTTAAAGAGGGATCTGGACGGATTAATGGAGGATAGGTTTACCAGGGGCTATTAGCCGGACTGACTAAAGGGAACCTCTTCATTCAGTGGCAGTCAACCTCTTAATCCCAGAGCCAGGAGGCAACATCAGGGGAAGGCCTTGGCCTCTATGCTCTGTTGTTGGACCTCCAGAGAAACTGGTTGGCCACTGTGTGAGGCAGTGTGCTGGACTAGATGGGCCACTGGTCTGAACCAGCAGGGCACTTATATTCTTACATTTCTCTGTCATACATAGACAGTACTAGACTTTGTGGTCACCTAATGATACAGCAAACACAAAGAGGGGTCTTGTGGAACCGTAACATTTATTTTATCAGAAATGGTAAAACTTCCAAGAAGGCAGAATATGTGCGCTTCATCACATTATACCACACTGGCATTTGAAGATAAGCATCCAACAAGGCCTTCTTGCTGTTTCCATTGCAATCTTTTTTTCTTACAGAGACAACTTAGCATAATCATGACACCTGTATTCTGTGACATTACTACTTGCAGTGCTATTCATTCCAAAAGAATTACAGGGAGAAAGCTTGGAAATGATAGCTGGGCTGCATTCCTGAAGTTTAGGGACATGTATAAAGGAGGACTGAACATTCAGCAGCTTTGTGGGTAATAAATATCATCTTCCCACTTACACAGACACACAAGCATTACAAATTCCACTACGAAGAGTGTGCTTTTTACTCTCATATACGGGTTGACAGCGGTGTGTAACAGAGCCAGTCTGAGTAAGTGTACTTTCTGCTTGCCGAGATAAAATGTTCTGTTGTGTGAAAAGTGCCCTACAATGAACATTAACAGATAATGGCCCTGATGTTTAAGGAAAAGATAGCTTTTTTAAAGAATCAGAGAAGAATGATGTTTATAATGGAAATATTCAGAGAAGGATGATGTTTATAATGGAAATGTTCACCACCAGACACAAAATGGGGCTATATTATTGCTCAGGAAGAAGGCCCTGAAGAGATTTAAGCAGAAAAATAGAACAATCTCATTTTTTAAAAAAATGAGACCCAACTAGCAGGCAAGAAAGATATACAGAAGTCTCTGCAATTCAGGCAGCTGTTCTTTTTCATTTTATGCTCTCCAATCATGCAGACAGCCCCCATACTATCACTTACATGGTTAGGATGCAATCCAGTTACATTTGGCACCTCAGAGCTGGAGTAGCTAAGAGACATCCTTCAGTAAGATGACTGTGGGCACGCACACGAAAGCTGATACCTTGAATACAACGTTGTTGGTCACTCTTAAAGGTGCCGCTGGATTCGAACATTTTGTGTTTATTAAAGATAGACAGCTTTTTCAGTCCAGGAGGTAGGGTTGCCATCCAAGTGCTGGCAACTAGTGGGTGTATTTGAGGGAGGGCAGGGAGCAACATCGCACAATGTCATGACACTCTAGGAATTCAACTATTAGTGTGATAAAAACCATAGAGATGAGTCAGTTTCTAAAGCATCTTGACAACACTTCCAGATAGAAGAGAAGAAGAAGAAGAGATGAGATTGGATTTATACCACACCCTTCAGTACCCAAAAGAATCTCAGAGCAGTTTACAAGCTCCTCTCCCTTCCCCTCTCCACAACAGACACCCTGTGAGGTAGGTAAGGCTGAGAGAGCTCTTTTGAGGACTGCCCTTGAAAGAACAGCTCTGGGAGAACTTGTGACTGAACCAAGGTCACACCAGTAGCTGCATGTGGAGGAGTGGGGAATCAAACCTGGTTCTCCCAGATTAGAATCCGCGCTCCTAACCACTACACCAAACTGGCTCTCTAGAGAAACCAGATAGAAACCAGGAGTGACATTGCACAGTGTTGCTTCCTCCTTCTGCTTTTTGCTTCCACTGGAGTGGAGAATCTTGCCTGGGTCTCAAGTCCGGGGGTGGGAGCTTGCCCTTCGCTCCCGGGGCAAATGGCAAGCCTGCCAGGAGGCTAGATGTTGCTCAGGAGCCAGAAACCACTGGCTGAGACATAACCTCTCATTCTTCTGATCCTGCCGCTCTTGGTGGGAGGAAATGTGTTGTCTTCCCCAGCAAGTGTTGCATCAGTTGTGAACTGCCTTGTTTGGGTGACTCTCACCGATCATAGTGTGACCTCTCTTTTTTCGCTGCTGGGAGAAGAGCCAGAGGGACAAGGGAACTGTGGTGCCAGTTGCAGAGCCACAGCAGCTGCACCAATCCAACCAGAGGTATATGGGCAGAAACCAGAAGTGATGTCATCAGAAGGCCTCGGGGATGATGTCACCACACCAGGAACGGAGAGCTATGCCAGCTGGCTCTCAGCCTTAGCAGGGGCATCTGGTTTCTGGGTCTTGGTCCAAGCAGTCAACCAAAGACTTAACTTGAGGGATCAAGTACCTGCAGTCGTGCCTTCATCCCTTCACTCTCCGTAGTGGCAAAATGGGACTCGGCAGAGCCAACAAGGAGAGCAAGGATCATTCTCAGAGGGACCCCAGCAGGAGAGAATAGGAACAAGGCCTCCATGTGAAGCAACGGGCACCTGGATTGTCATCACCAAGCCTAAGAGTCCAGATGTTAGTGGTGCCAGGGAGGAGATCGGATGGACTACCTGTAAGGGCGGTGGTGAAGTAAGGTCTTTCTTGTGGAAAGAGACTTGGGATTCCCATAGAGGTGCCCATTATGGCTTGAAGAATTCCCAGAGATTTGAGGGCAGTGCCTAGGGACAACGGAGCTGGGGGAGGGGGAGGGGATGTGATGCCATAGTGTCAGTGAAAAATATTGGAGTCGGGAGTCCATGGAACAGTGAAACAGCTAGATCTTTATTGCTGATCCGGATGAAGCATGCATCCCAGGGCTCCGAGCTCTCCTTTTATGCTGGTCAGGGATAATCCCCTGACCTCGCCCAACTGGCCTGATAGGCTATTATCAGTCTATTTACATCTCATAGGTTCCCTGGGAGAAACCTAGGTACATGATTGGTGGCCGGTTAGAATCCACCTGGCCTTTGTTCTACCTGGCTGAAGCTCAGGTAGTTTCTTGGCCATGTGCTCTGGCCACATGGCGGTCGCCATTACTGGAGCACATGGCAACCGCATGGTCAATACATAACACCCAGCCTTCTAAAGCTGCCATTTCCTCTATGAAAACTGATCTCTGAAGTCTCCCCAGGCACTGTCCCCAGATCTCCAGAAATCTCCCAGGCTGGAGTTGGAAACCCCAGAGGCCTGTCCTTTGAAAGACGGGACATCTGGCCACTCAATGGACCCCTAAAACCAGAGTTTCCTCTTGGATATTTAGCATTTCTGAGCCTAGCATGCAGACATTTATATACAGACTCCCTGTACCTATGGGGCAATGATGTATGCCAGTTTGAGAGCCAGTTTGTTGTTGTGATTAAGTGTGCGGTCTCTAATCTGGGAGAACCAGGTTTGATTCCCCACTCTTCCACTTGCACCTGCCTGGATGACCTTGAGCAAGCCATAGCTCTGTCAGAGCTGTTCTCTTAAGGGCAGTTCTCTCTGAGTTCTCTCAGCCCCACCTAGCTCACAGGGTGTCTGTTGTGGGGAGGGGAAGGGAAAGGAGTTTGTAAGCCGCTCTGAGACTTCTTTGTGTAGCGAAGGGTGAGGTATAAATCCAGTCTCTTCTCTTCTTCTTCTATGCAGTGCCAGAAGCAGCAATAAATGGGGGGGGGGAGATGCTGAGGCACAACCCTGCTGTGAAATAAATGTGGGGGTTTTCCCCCTCACAGGGCAAACTTCACGCCACAGTTAAGTGGGAAATGGCAGCTTTGTTATTTTATGGGGATGGATGCTAAACTCTCACCAAGATGCCAAGGGACAGTATGCCAACTCTAATGACAGGCTGTCCCCCCCTCTTTGTTAACAGCAAACCAGTGGACATCAAGGAGATATTTTTTTATTTTTATTTTTGGAATTTCTGCATGTCCCTGGTCACAAAAGGAAAAGGGTTATTCAAGCACTGTGTTGGGCAGGGTGACAGAAAAATATAAATATATTTGCCATCTTTGAACCCAGTGAAGGTCCTCAAGGCAGCAAACAGCTAAAAAAGACAATACAGACCAGCTTTTAAAACAGTGCTGACGTTTGAAACCAACAAAGATTTGGATTCTGATAGTTGTTGGAGGATTAAATTAGTTGTATCAAAGATGTAAAACTGTGGTGTATTAAAAATAAGTTTTATTTTCTTGCACTAGTTAATTTATGGCTCATTTGATCTGTTGATACAGTGTTCAGTGATAAAATGAAGTTCCCTTCTTTCTACCTTGTGGTTCCTGAAGTGTCCCCCTTCCTAACCAACATCTTCAGCAGGATGAAATTTTTCGGTTGCTTAAGCATTTTGGGTGGATGTGGGGTGGCCTTCTCACCTTCAGTGATGAGACTGGGGAAACTTTTCCAGACTCCGAGACTGAGGTTCCTCCAGAATAATATTTTAATTGCGCTTACACAAAATGAAGCTAATTTTATTGAACAGTGCACCAAATAAAATCATGGAAGGCATTTTTTCTTCCTTCTGGTTTTATACAAAGTAACTAAGAAAGCACAGCGTGGTAAAATTTCTCTTTATCAGAGAAAGCAAATTGAGTGGTTGAAGAAGAAAAGCCAGAGCCACATGAGAGAAATCAAATGGAAGGGGTGTTGTTAGAGGAGAAACAGACCATACAAAAGGTGAGAAGGGGCCCGGTTGTACTCTTTTGCTTAGGGCTCACACAAAACTGAAACTGGACCTGGATGTACACCAGTACTGACTTCTATGCATGAAACAGCATGTCTGTACCTGCATGGCCCAGGGTAGCCCAATCTAGTCAGATCTCAGAAGCCAGGGTCAGCCCTGGCTAGTATTTGGATGGGAGACTTCCAAGGAATACTAAGGGCATAATGCAGAGGTAGGCAATGGCAAACCCCCTCTGAAAACATCTCTTGCCTCAAAAACCAGCCTAGCTTGCCACCTAGTGGTGCATAACACTAATGAGCTAGAACTTCTGGGTGCCAGACAATCTTAGGATCTCCTGGCTATACTACAAACAATGCCATACGAAAATTATTTATTATTATTTATACCAAATGTCTGTCTTCTAGCCATGCTGTATTTCGTAGCAGGACAGTGAGAATAAAAATTGGGACGCAAATTCAGCTTGACGGGCCAATTTGAACCATAATCACAAGAGGCCTGACTCAGGACAGAAAACATATATATTTTTAACCCAAGGGCATGCTACTATAACAACATGAAAAGCGAGGGCTTAATTACCAAAAATACAATGTTGTTTTTTAAAAATCTAGTCATTCCTCTTGCCAGCCGCATCTGCTGCGCTCTCCCTCATTTGAGATGACTAGTTTGTTCCTTTAAGGGTCATGTATAATCAAGAGGACACTGGCAAGTCACTATGATCATCTTCCAGGGCCCAAGGTATAAATTTTGTAAATAATAAATAAAAGTTTACAACCTGCAAGACTACTCACAGCTGCCCCAACCAATTTTTGAATTTTGTCTGGCATACCCCCAATAACAGTTACTGGCCCTCCTTCTGATGATGTTTGTGTTAGAACCATCGGTTCTATGTTAGCCCTTAGTTAGGGAAAATATATTTAAAATGCTTAGAGGTGCGATAGATCTTGCTTCACTGGAGCCGAGACGGTTTCCTTAAGTTTAAAATACTTTATTACTAAAGGAACGGGTAAACGGGAATCACTCCAACAGAAATCCTAAGGAGCTACATTGTGCTCCGCCTATCTACAAAGACAAACTTAGATCACAATGGAGAATCCCTCCCCTTCTTCTTGACCCCTAGAATAAGGCTGTTTTTACATCTGACTTTCCCGCTGGAATCATTCTAGTTCCAAAAAAATCTGCCCACACCTCTGTGCGGTGTGAAACCATGCTGCTACTGAAATGTCCACATCTACTAATTGCCCTCCTGTGGTCAAGCTAGTATTCAACCGGCTTGATTCTGCTTTAAACAATTGCAGTTGATTAGAGCACTTAGACCCCCTGGAGTGAAATTTCACACCACTGTGAAATCAGCACAGGAAAAGACAGCAGTCAAACTACTTTAGAGAGGAGGTGTAAAATGACCCTAAGTCACCTGAGAACAGTAACCAATCAATAGAGCAATACCCCTGTAGATTCCTGGGCTTTTGTTCAATTGGCCAGCTGCCAGGTTCCTATTCCAGGTCAGTCTATACTATAGCTCTGGAGGTAAACAAAGTTAACTCTATAATGGCGGGAAGTTAGGTCTTGTTTAACACATACATTTCCAACAGTTTGTGTGTTTAATAGAATTATTTTATAGCTTGAACAGTGTTTTAATAGCTTAAATATTTCATTTTTAATAGATCCAGTTGGTCAGCTGTGTTGGTCTGAAGCAGCACAACAAATTTAGAGTCCAATGGCACCTTTGAGACCAACAAAGGTTTATTCAAGGTATGAGCTTTTGTGTGCACGCACACTTTATCAAATACACTTAGAATGGCAAAGAAGCTTCAAACTTATAGCCAGAGAATGAATAGCAAATTAACATGTAACATGATGATGATCAAGATATGCAAAGTGATATCTTGATACTATCTTGATCATCATCATGTTACATGTTAATTTGCTATTCATTCTCTGGCTATAAGTTTGAGGCTTTTTTGCCGTTCTATATATTGGATAAAGTGTGCGTGCACACGAAAGCTCATTTTTTAATGTTCACCATGTTGCGGACCCTGATTTAGTGGAAACGCAGCATTAAACATTTCAAATAAATAAATATATTGAATCACCTCCCTTCCCTCCTTTTTGTGTTGCTGGGAGCCATCAGACCCTCTTTGAGATAAATTACTCCAAAGGGGCCACCAGTAGATTTTGATCACTTGAGCATAACGCTCTATGAGGGATGTACCAGGACAGGTGGTTCTGAAGGTATGCTGGTCCCTGACCATCAAGGGCTTTAAAGGTCAACACCAGAACCTTGAACTTGATCCAGTCTGCAATCTGGAGCCAGTGCAGCTGATACAGCACCGGTTGGATGGGCACTCTAAAGGGTGTTCCTGTTAGGACCTTGCAGCTGCATTTTAAACCAGTTGCATTTTTTGGATCAACCTCAAGAGTAGCCCCATGTAGAGTGAGTTACAGTAGTCCAATCTAGAGGTGACCGTTGCATGGATCACCATGACTAGGTCAGAGGGCAATAGGTATAGAGCCAACTGTTTGGCCTGGCAAAGATGGGCAAATGCCAGCTTTGCCACCTTTGTGACCTTAGCCTCCATCGAAGGGGTGACATCCAGGATCACTCCCAAATTCTTGATGGACAGCCCAGCTGTCAATGGTACCCCATCAAGGGAGGGAAGATGGCAATCCAGCCCAGCCCCTAGCCCCCCAGCCCAGCAACAGGACTTCTGCCTTCACCGGATTTAGTTTCAGCCTGCTCTGTTTTACCCAACCAACCATGGCCTCCAGATGGTCTGGGGCGGCCTCTGGGCGGCCACTTAACAGTAAATAGAGCTGGGTGTCATCAGCATACTGATGTATAGATGCATTACAATGATCCTGAGGATTATATCACCTCAGAATGTATCCAGGACATCACATATAGGAAATTCTCCCTACACATTGGAGGAAAACTAATAACTTGGGCAGAAAGAAAACAAGTCCGAAGCCCTAAGCTTTCTACCTGCTCAGGAGATTCTGGTGTGTTTCCAGATGAGCTCCCTCCCACATGCATTCTAAGATGGTACAGTCATATGGGAAAGAATATACCTTGTGCACACTCACCCATATGAATCAGTTTTCACTTCACTCAGGTACCACTTCAAGATCTAGGTATCCACTTCAAGATCTAGGTATCCACTTCAAGATCTGTGATCCACTGGATGCTACTACGTTTCAGGAGCAAAGATTGCTTATTCATAATTGTAGATTAAATGTTCCAATCATACCAGCTGGGTTCAAAACAATTGTTATGGATCCACACCCCCCAAAAAATGTAGTGATGTGTTATGTACTTAGGATTTTGAACTTCTAGGTGAGGCCTGTGGAGACCTCCTAGAATTACAACCAATCTCCAGACTACAGTGATAAATTACTCTGGAGAAAATGGCTACTTGGAACATGGGCCGTGTAGAATTATACCCTGCAGAAGTTCCTCGTCTCCCCAAAACCTGCCCTTCCCAGGTTCCACCCCCAAATCTCCAGGAATTTACCAATCTGGACTTGACAGCCCTATACACAATGAAGGCAACTTCAGATAATGGGAAAGGATGGTCAATTGGTACAGTACAAAGACAATTAACTGTTGATGAACAGTGTAGCAGCTGTGTAGTCATCCAATTGGTCATCCGTACGATCCAAAACAGTATGCCAATCAGTCATCAAGGGAGGGGGACAACTCCAGAGAAAATTACATATGTTTGTCAGTGTCCTGAACACATAGTGTCAGTTTTCAGCAAGGCAAAAGTATTCTCAGGGAAATAGGACAACATTTATCTGTAATTTTTGTTCAGAGATGTTTCTGTGCAGGCACATACAGGTAGGGTTGCCAGGTTGGGAAATACCTGGAGATTTGAGGGGTGGAATCTGAGGAGGGTGGGGTTTGGGGAGGGGAGGGACTTCAATGGGGTATAATGCCATACAGTCCATCTTCCGAAGCAGCCATTTTCCTCAGATGATCTGATCTCTGTAACCTGGGGATCAGTTGTCATCCCAGGGAGTCTCCAGCCACCACCTGGAGATTGGTAACCCTATGTACAAGCTCAGATCAGCCACAGAGGGAAGGTTGTCACGTTTTCTAGAGCTTTCAGTAGCTCCAAGAGCTGCTCACTTTGCCTGGATCTGAGACAGAACCTTCCTGCCAAAACCATCTGCATTCAAGCTTTGGTACACACAAACCAGAACCAAGCAAATGCAAAAGCTGGAATGCCTGTAGCACAACTATATGGATATGCAACATATGTTTAGTGCCCCTGTTCAGACAAGGCGGTAGCCATATACATTAGGAGAAGCATGCTCCAATAATTACGGTTGCCAACCTCCAGGTGTGGCCTGGAGCTCTCCTGGAGACCAGTTCCCCTAGAGCAAATGGTTGTACTGGAGGGAGGGCTCTATGGCAGAGGTGTCAGACTCATTTGTTATGAGAGCCGGATCTGACATAAATGTCACTTTATCAGGTCAGGCCATGTGTGCCATAAAATGTAACACCAGGTACAGGAGATATAGACTTTACAAAGGACACAGGCAAACCCAATTAACAGTATTTTTTTACTCACAGTACAAACAAATGCAATTCATTCCTAGCAGTAAAAGCAATTGATTTACTGGGGAGCCCATAAAACCCGCAATAAATGTATTTAATCATATGCAAGACTAGGTTTTTTTCCAAGGGATACCATAAAAGGGGGAGTACCTTACATTTCCGTACATACCCGTTGCTTGCAGGCCGGGTAAGAGCACGCGCCGGCTGGTTCCGGCCACCAGGCCTTAGTTTCAACACCCCTGCTCTACGGCATTCTACCCTGCTGAGGTCCCTCCCCTTTCGAAACCCCGCCTTCCCCAGGCTCCACCCCTAAAATCTCCAGGTATTTCCCAACCCAGAGCTGGCTACCGATACACATTCCCAACACAGCTCCCTGTAGTCTCTTTCTAAGTTTAGGAAGCGGGCCCCACTTCAACAAGTTTTAGAACCAGTGCTCGAAAGCATGCTTTAAAAAAATGCATCATGCAAATAAGTACAATGTCATTTGAGGACATGGCAATTAAAAATCAAATAATCTGTCTCTTGTGGAAAAAGGACTTAAGCCGATCCTTGCATCGCAGAGTGATAACTGTGCAGCCTATACCATATCGGTTTGTTGGATAAAGGATCTTTAATTAATTCCCAGCTACGTCAGGCTCTAATGAGCACGGAATTCATATTAAAACATTAACAAAAAAAAGAGGCCAGACACTTCAACATCCATTGTTCTTTGGGATAATGAAACTCATTAAAGTTGATTAAGCTCCCCTATGCCAAATCCCCCGATTATGTATTTCGGTCATTACCAGAATGCAAGGCAGCCCTTGGAATCCATCCAGTTTCCATCAGCTGAGGCAATGGCCCATTACTAATCTCAAATTAGCAAATTAACTTCCTTCCTTGCCTCATCCCCCCAAGTTGGATTTGCCGACACAAGACCAGGAATTTGCGGACACAGAACAAAAGGGCCATATGGTCGGTAGCATTCCGGCCCGGAGAGCTTCCTCTCAGCCACTGAGGGGCTCCAGTGTTTCATTGCCACACGCAGTGGCACCAGCGTCTAGAGTGGCAGGGCTCAAAGAAGCTGAAGGTATCTCAGGAATCTGGGGGAAGAAGAAGAAGAAGAAGAAGAAGCAGCAGCGATTGGATTTATACCCCGCCCTTCACTCACTTGGAGTCTCAGAGCAGTTTACAAACTCCTTCCCCTTCCCCTTCCCACAACAGACACCCTGTGAAGTAGGTGGGGCTGAGAGAGCTCTGAGACAACTGTCTTTGAGAGAACAGCTGATACAGAGCTACGGCTTGCCCAAGGTCATCCAGCAGGTGCAAGTGGAGGAGTGGGGACTCAAACCCGGTTCTCCCAGATTAGAGTCCGTGCACTTAACCACTACACCAAACTGGCTCAAACTGGGAAAGAGAGAAGCCTTTAATTTCTTTAAAACATCTTCTGAGGTTTGCTTTCCCTTTGAAGGGGACAGTCCAGCTAGGTATCTCAGCAATAATTCAAATCTGCTGTAGCCACAGACAACACAGAATTGAGACTATAACTCATTTTTTCTTTTGGAGAATTTAAAACACCAGCATGTGGTAAGGAAGGAAATATGCCCAACGATGTCAAATTTGGGGACCCTTTTTTTCTTCCTTCACATTGTTATCTTGGTCTTCCTTCCAGGAGCTTTGGGAGGGACTAGCTGATACTCCCTGCTTCTAGTTTATGTTCACAACCACCCTGCAAAGGATGTAAGGTTGCCAAACCTGCAGGTAGGGCCTGGAGATCTCCCAGAATTACAAGTGATCTCCAAAGCATAGACATCAGTCGCCCTGGAAAAAATGGCTGCTTTAGAGGGTAGATTCCAGGGCATCAGACCCCGATGAGGTCCCTCCCCTCCCCAAATGTCACAGTCCCCAAGATTTACCCTGAATTCTCCAGGAATTTCCCAACCCAGTGTTGGCAACCCTAAAGGTAGGTTGGACTGAGAGCAAGTGATTGACCCACAGTTACCCAGGAAACTTCCTTTCTGAATGGGGATTTGAACCAGAAACTCTCAAATCTGAATCTGACACTTTAACCACTACACCACTTTTTAGACACTCAGTTTTATTCGGGAGTCCACAGATGGTATTGGAAAATAAAGCAACTCTACCTTTACTCTTTTTAGGACACTAAGACAGAGACTTCTAGTTCGAGTACAACTATCAGGGAAATCCATCCACACAGCAGTTTACAAATGGGGCAAAAAAATAGCTTGGTGCTTATGGGCTCCCTATCGCCCGGCATTGCCGGTTACGAACCAGAATCTGACTGGGTCAAGACTGGGGCTAGGTTACCCGCCCATTTCAAGGGCAAGGAGGCCGTGTCTAGGAAAGACCCCTGCCTTGCCTGTTCTTGTGCTTGCTTAGTTTTGCCCGTTGCTGCATGTTCTGTTTAAATAGTTAATAAAGTGGCCCTTGTTTGATTCCAAACTGTGGTCTGTCTCATTATTCATGCTGGGGTGGCAAATACAGTTCCGTTTTTTGCCAACAGTCATTAATCTCTGAGTCAGGAAAGTAATGTGTGAAGCCAACCATGGGAATTATGCAGGGTTGAGGCTGGGGGGGCAGCTGGGGATCCACAAGTGCTATTGAAAAATAATGCAAAGCGATAATGAATGGAACTGAACTACTGCATGGATTAATAAATATACCACTAAGCAAGGTAGGGAGGAAATCCAAGAATTACTGCTACCAATGCCTATTACCATTTCCAAAGGCATACATTGGTAGCTGTTTCCAAAGATCATAATCCCTGTGCCAAAAATTATATCCAAAAAAAAAAGTCACAAAGGTGACCTGCTCCTTTTCAAAATATGCACTGAAAACTGAAAATTATATTCCCAGGAACTCAAAATCATTGCTGCGACATTAAAATAACCTTTCCAAAAATTGTTCCTTGGAGACAGGCCTAACCTTTTTGCTTCAACCATCTGAAACAAACTCTACATGAGGCCACATTAGAGCTGACATTTTTGATCAATTGAAGAACCCGGACAGCAGGAACTCAAGGTAGCTGGACACAGGGAAAGCTTTGGCTATCAAAGGAGCAGCTGGCTCAGATTAGAAATTCATTAGCAAAGTTCTTTGAATTTCAAAGAGCAAAGGTTTCTCCATGGAAACCCTGCCATTAGAGAGAAGATTTCAGAGTCCCTTTCCGGCATCTCAGGAGCATAAGACAAGCCCTCCAGAACTGAGAGCTAGCATAGCATAATTCCAAAGGGACTTGGGATGTGCCAATGTGATGTAACAGAGTTTTTGAATAGCATCTGAGAGACCTGGGTTCAAATATCCCCATCCAGACACAACAGTTCCCTGCCTCATAGGGTTGTTGTGATGTGAGAAGAAGAAAAGAGATTGGATTTATACCCCGCCCTTCACTACCCGAAGGAGTCTCAGAGCGGCTTACAATCCCTTTCCCTTCCCCTCCCCACAGCACACACACCCTGTGAGGTAGCTGGGAAAGAGCTCTTTCAAGAACTGCTCTTGGGAGAACAGCTCTGAGAGAACTGTGACTGACCCAAGGTCACACCAGCAGCTGCATATGGAGGAGTGGGGAATCAAACCCGGTTCTACAAGATTAGAGTCTGCGCTCCTAACCACTACACCAAACTGGCTACACTCCTAACCACTACACCAAAAATGGAGGAACCCTGAACTACTAGGAAGAAGGGAGGGATAAAAATTGTCCAAGATGTATAGACAGAGCTATGACTCAGTAAACCCTCAGGCTGGATCTAGTGAGTTCATGGCACTGGCAAACCACTCTCCTTCACCCCCCCATATGGGAATAATATTATTCACTTGCCTCATAGGGTTATTGTAAAGACTACAAAGATAACCTTATGCTTTGAATGCTTGAGAATGCTTTTTTTTTGCCATCAAGTCACAGCTCACTTACGGCGACCCTGAAAGGTTTTCAAGGGAAGAGGCATACAGAGGTGGTTTGTCGTTGCCTGCCTCTGCGTAGTGACCCTGGTATTCCTTGGTGGTGGCCTCCCATCCGGGTACTAAACAGGGCTAGCCCTGCTAAGCTTCTGAGATCTGACAAGATCAGGCTAGCCTAGGTGATCCAGGTCAGGGCTGAAAGTACTAAATAAATGTTAGATATTATTATTTGTTGAATTCTAGGAAGAGCTACAGGTAACAGACTGCAAACCATTCATTCCATGGGTGTTAGAGGAGCGCCTTTAAAAATTATGCAGGTATTTGTCTCTATGCACACGGCAATATATGCTAGGAAAAAAAATACTATGCATTTATCTGCATTTATCTGCAAAATGACTATACAGTTTTTGCAATGTTGATTCCAAAGTTTTTTTAAAAAATTATATACCAGTTTCTTTATAACGGACTTGAGGGAGTGCAAAACAATAAATACACACAATTAATGTCCATCAAATTCAGCTATATAATCGTGATCCACCCACATATGTGTGTCTAAGGAAAACTAAGGAAAAAATCAGCTGACCCAAAAGCCCATCTAAAAAACTCAAGAGTTTCACAGCAGACTAAATTCCCCAAATGGTGTTAATGCTACTGATGGAGGCGGCTTGAGCCCAGGCTTTGGCCAACCTGATAGATTCAGCAAAAGCTGTTAATGAGAATGTAGTTCTTGAATTGGATGACATTATGACAGGCCGTCCTTCAAGTATGCAGGCCCCCAAACGATGAAAGGTTTTAAAAGTAAGTACCAGAACTCTAAACTTGGCTCTGAAACACATCAGCTGCCAGTGAGAATATTCCAAAACAGGTGTTATATGGGCTGACCAGCTAAATCTAGAGTTTCCAACCTCCAAGTGGAGCCTGGGGTTCTTCCAGAATTACAACTGATCTCCAGATTACAGAGATCAGTTCCCCAGGAAGAAATGACAGTTTCCAAGGATGGGTGCACAGAGTTGTCAACAGGCCCGAATTAAGGCCAACTGATAGGGTTGCCAGCCTCCAGGTGGGGCCTGGGGATCTCCTGCTTTTACAACTGATTTCCAGCTGACAGAGATCAGCTCTCCTGGAGAAAATGGCTGCTTTGAAGGGTGGACTCTATGACATTGTGCCATGCTGAGGCCCCTTCCCTCCCCAAACCCCACCTTCTCCTGGCTCCACCCCCAGAGTCCCCAGGTATTTTCCAACCCAGACTTGGCAGCCCTACCAACTGATGCCCTAAACACAGCCCAGCAGTGGTGCCCCTCAGCCCGTATTTTAATGAGTTTAGTAATGCAGAATTGAGAATTGGCATCAATAAATGAAACAGGAGGAGGAGGAGGAGGAGGATGACGACATTAGATTTGTACCCTGCCCTTCACTACCTGGAGTCTCAGAGCGGCTTACAATCTCCTTTCCCTTCCCCTCCCCACAACAGGCACCCTGTGAGGTAGGTGGGGCTGAGAGAACTCTCTCGAGAACTGCCCATGAGAGAACAGCTCTGAAAGAACTTATAACTGCCCCAAGGTCACACCAGCAAGTGCAAGTGGAGGAGTGGGGAATCAAACCCGGTTCTCCCAGATAAGAGTCCACGCTCCTAACCACTACACCAAACTAGAATCACAAGAGTTGGAAGGGTCCAACCCCCTGCTCAGTGCAGGATCAACCTAGAAAATCTTTCAACACTGAAGCTGCTTTGTCCTTCAGTCTAGGATGAGCATGTTGATCTGGTATATATTATAGACTTGGGTGGGTGAGGAGGAAGGAGTTGTCCTCTCTGCTTTTTCCACACCAACTCAGTGGTGGGAACGAAAGGGCTGGTGTGTATCATGATTCCGTGTACCTGCCCGGGTGCCTGATCCTACAGTCTTCCAGCTTCAATGGTTCGAACCTGAGGATAGGGTCTTGAGATAGAACTGGAAGTCTGTTGGTGTACCAACCACCCCATTATCCAATGCATCTCCTTGCATGAGGTAATGGAAGTGGTCTTAGGTGGTGTTAGAAGCCCCTAAGGCTTTTAACCCTAGAGGAGTTCAACATGAATGCTGAGGGGTGGTTCAGACCCCCAACATATGGGGGCTTCTAGTGAAGTTTCCATAAGTTGGGGGTATTCTATGGTGGTCACATTGCCAGTGTGACTGCTGGACCCTTGGTGTTTGAAATGAAGATTCTCTTTGGCACAGGCAGATATTTATCACTGTTTTATCCATGGTTTTCTTTTTGTATAATCTACATCTGCTCTGTAGTGCTATAATCATGGTCCTCCATCCTTTTCTGTTATTGTTATATTATCTTGTTATATTGTTTTGTCCAAAGGCCTACGTGCTATGTAGACTTCCTTGAAAGAATAGATGGTTCTCCATCCCCCTTTTATTTTATTTTATTTGTTTGGCACACGCGTGGCACTGCTCAACAATGTCACAATGCCATTCCCATGGTGACCAACAAATTTTTAACTTTACAGCACTGTTTAAAAACAGGTTGTCCTTGGAGAGATTTTAATTTTTTAAGTTTGAGACTGCAGAGATTAAATGTTCCAGGAGCAGGGTCATTGCAGCGTTCCATTAAAAAATATTTAAAAATTATACAGTAGTACCAAAAGAGAAGATGCTGAATCATACAGTATAGACATGCCAGACCTCTGGGATTGCTTTCTTTCTGGACAGGACACTGGCCAACTGTCCTTTGAAAGCCAGTTTGGTGTAGTGGTTAAGAGTGACAGACTCTAATTGGGAGAACCGAGTTTGATTCCCCACTCCTCCACATCAAGCCAGCTGGGTAACCTTGGGTCAGTCACAGTTCTCTCAGAGCTCTCTCAGCCCCACTTGCCTCACAGGGTGTCTGTTGTGGGGAGAGGAAGGGAAAGGGAATTGTAAACTGCTCTGAGACTCCCAAGTAAAGGGCAGGGTATAAATCTAATTTTTCTTCTTCCCCTTTCCTTTAAACGTTAATGTTGCCCACCAGAGAAAACCATTTGGACAATGACACTGCATGTTTATGACATGGCCAGAATCATAAAATTGTGCTGTTCCCTACCATATGTTTTTTAAAAAATCCACAGTATAGGCAAGAAGGACATGAAGGAGCAGTGCCAGATGTGCATTCAGACATACAAGCATTCATGGAGTGCAGTGTGTTTGAAGTTCCAGGTGCAATATCCCTGCCGTACCCTCCGGACTTTGTGGCAAGAGAGACTATAGCTAGATAGGCACACTGAGCTTTCTTCTTGTGTTTACTCTTCTGCCAGTGCCCCCTTTGAAATGTAGACTGTGTTCCCAGGGACAACTTCTCTCCTTCCATTCTCTCTCAGATGAGGACAAACTCTCTCCTTGCACGCACCGAGAGGGGAGACATGCTGTCCTCTCTTGACATCATGAGGCAGATGGGCCTCTCGCCATCTGCTTCCATCCTTAGCTAGTAAGTTAGTATTCTATCCTGTCCCTACTCTTTCCTATCCAAAGTGTACTTCTCAAATAAAGAGAGGAGTATTTCTCTTCTAAACTTGCAAAGTGGCTCTGTGTAGCTTTGTAAGAGGAGTGACCTGGTAAATAATGCTGCTGCATTTGTAGCGTTATTTAAGCACTCTGCTAACTAGTAGGAACTGGACCAGCCACACCAGTTAACCCTCCAGTACAGTGCATGGTCATGCCCCATTTAAACCTGCACTAGAAAATTGCTATTTCTTAGGTTTTGCAGGATCTGAATTGAAGAGCAGTACTATGATGTGATTTGCAAAAGAAAACGATTGGTTATTCACAGCTGCAGACAACCATCACCTGTCTGTCACCACTGCAGCATGAAACTGGTAAAGGCATCTTGTTAAAAGATAGAAAAACGTCTACTTGGGACATTTGAACAGAGACTTACCACTTAGATGTTTCCAGTATCTGCCCACGAACCTAGCTAATCTTGAAGCCAGTTGCTGCAATCCCTTCAGGGCAGGTGCCCCTGGTTCTCCAGGCACTAAAAGGTGCTAGTGGCCTTGAATCTAGTTGTCTGGCTGGTTTTCTGAGTTTTTGTGGCGTTTTTCTGTCGATGAAGATAGTGGTGCCCTGACTTGCTTCTTGGGACCTGCAGACAGCCCAAGCATTTCACACAATCTCTCCTAGACATTCCCTCCCACCTAGCAAAGCCAGACTGCCCCCTTGGTTCGTAGAAGAGCTGGAAGCAGTGCAATAACACTTGCTAGAACAATGTGAAGAAAAACTCATACCAGGTAAGCCAGCCCCAAGATTTGAGATGACTTCTGAACTTTCTTAAAGTAATTATAATACTGCTTCTCCATCACTATTGCTTCTGCACGTCCTGTGGAGCTTATCCGTGTTGTGAGAGGCCTACCATGGCTTGGCCTTCAGAGGAATACAGGTGAGTCCTTGGTAGCCCACTGTGACCAATTTGCAAAATGCTTTACAGATAAAACTGCTCAGTATCCAGTCCAATTCGACCTCTGCAGATTTAACTGTGGAAGTGTCTGAGATGCCATCTGAGATTTCCTGGCTATCGCTTGTACATCCCAATAAATGTGTACTTCTTTCCTTAAAAAAATAGTTCCCGTATCTATGCAAATCTAAATCACAGCTGAGCCCGTTCGCGGGGAGGGTGGGGTATAAATGGAATGAACGAACAAATGAATGAATGAACTGGCTTTAATTGCTATGACTTCTCCTGAAGATGCTTGGGAATTGTTATTTTGTCAATGGGCTCAGAATTCTTTAGGGCGTAAGAGCAGCCATGCTGGATCTGAACAATGGTCCTTCTAGTCCAGCATCCTGTTTTGAACAGCAGCGAGCTAGATGCTACTGGGAACTCCACATGTAGGCCTCACTGGCCTAGCACCTGAGGACCAGAGGCCTTCTACTTTTGAACCCAGAGATCACATTCAGCTGTCATTTTTATTCACTGAAATGTGTCAACACTGCCTTTCTTAGCAAAACTGCAGGCTCAAAGGCCTTTACTGACAGATATAAACAATAAAACCTCCTCCCTCTATTAAAACAGTAAAGAACACAAAACAGTCATCTTAACACATCATTTAGCCATACTTTTTCATGGCAGTCTTCAGTCGACATCAGCATTGATATAGCCCCTCTCCTTGAAAGCAAGAAACTGCAAGTAGATAAATAGGCGCCACTTCGGTGGGAAGGTAACAGCATTCCATGTGCCTTGGTGTCTAGTCATGCCGGCCACATGACCACAGAAACGTCTTTGGACAGCACTGGCTCTTCGGCTTGGAAACGGAGAAGAGCACCGCATCCCTAGAGTTGTATTCGACTGGCTTTCGAGCAAGGGAAACCTTTACCTAAGCCTCATGTAACAGTTGATAGACCTCTGTAAACAAGTCTAGAGCCTAGCCTGCCCAACTGTACCAACTCCTAGCCATAATGATGAGGGACATCAAAGCATCCAGAAGCAACCCAAGCAAAGCAAACATGACTGCAAGAGATGGGGGCGGCTTAGATTTCTCATGTCCAGACATAACACCGCACTCCTGTCCGTAGCAGCAGGTAGTCCTCATGAGGACATTCTTCATCGTATCCCACTGTACCTGCCACTTCTCTTCCCCCACACAACCAGCATGCTGTTGTCAGTTTATTTTTTAATCACCACTAGGTATATTGCTATAGTGTTGTGGTGCTATAGCGATAATACCTACTTGTGAGTTTTTTGAAAGCTAGCAAAAGCCTGCAAGCAGCAGAGAGAAAATGGCCCAGGATGTGGACAGGAAGGTTTGGAGTGCTGCACCCTTCGGTCCACCCAGCAGGCAATCCTGCTTTGAATCCCATCTCTCTGGAAAGATTGGAGCAAGGCAAGTTTGGCAAACATCAGGGCCAACCACAGAAGAAAAATGATTGGAGGATGGTGTCGCGTAGATGCTCTGAAAAACCTTGCTGTAGTTTGAGAGCTGGGCTGGAGCAAACCCTCCATGTAGAAACCCTCCATGTAGAAACCCCCAAGGACCTTTGAGCAAAGATATACCTTTGAAAGCAAAACCCATCCATCCTTTCTTCATTAGACACTGTAAGTGAATTCACACAGCTTGCTGATGAGGAACGCTTTATATTAATTAGACTGTGCCCAACCTGGCTTTGAAAAAATTTAGCAAACTCCATTTCTCTATATTAATTTAAATCTCCCCTGAGTTTCTCAGTGCAGTACATTTGCTGGGTGAGCAAAAAACCGAAAATAATTATGCGCATGTTGTAACAAATGGAGAAAAATTGTACCAAGTAGCCAACAGTTGGCACTAAATAAATGTTAAATGGCTGATAAAAGGGGAGGTCATGAGTAAGTCGCTAACATAGATTTAGCATTTGTGGGCCAAGTCGCTAATTACAGAGATGAAATTACCCAACTGGAACACTTTGTTCAGGTCTTTCTGACTCCAGTGCAAAGCTAGTTTTTTTCTTCCCCTTCCAGGTATGCCATCAAAGAGGGAGCGAGAGAGAGAAGGTCATCTTATATTCACATACAAGTTACAGTTCTGTCCAGTAAGTTTTTAAAATTTGGATTTATAACCTTTTTAGGGAGACGTTTTACATTCGCTTCCACCATCTTTTTGAGTAAATACGGTACTTTATAATCTCTGGTGATGTTTTCACTTCAGAGAACCTTTACAGACCACAGTCTCAGCCCCCAGATATACATTCCATATTCCTTCCCCACCACCATCTCCTTCACCACTAACATCATGGGGTGAAAAGCTAAAGTGAGTATTTGGAATGAAGCTGTCTTCTCTGCCTTTAAAACACACATCAAGCACCTATACATTTTCTATCAAATGTGTCTTGTGCTGCATCTGGGCTGTATTTCAGATTCATCATCAAGGCCTTTCGCTTTAGCTCAGATTTGGCTTCTAAAGGATATCTAAAACCTAAAATTGTGCTGGTATCAGCTCATTAAAACGGGCCACCATTATTTGCCACTTTGCAGGAGCGCTTCTTTGAACTGTCTGGTTGTCTCTTGAGAGCCCAAGGCCTCCTTGAAGTTCAAAGCAGCCTCAGGGGGAAGGGGGGTTGAATCAGATCAGAGACCAAGCACTCAGGAAGGGGTGCTTTGAAATTAAAAAAAATTCAGAGCCAGACATCCACCCGTGGCTCTTCCAGCGTCTTGTCTACTGTGGTTTTCTTGACTCGGGTGCCGTGTGAATTTGACTGCTCTGTTCTATGGCTAAGGTTTCGGTCTCAAAGATCCGCCAGACGATGGGGGTAGCATTGTGAACAATGGAGCCGTCCAGCAGGAAGAAGAGAAGCAGCCAAGATTCCAAGTCATACCAGTCCTGACGATCCTGCATGAGAGAGGGGAGGAAACAATGCTACCAACTTCGAAGTGGGGCCTGGAGACCTCCCAGAATTACATCTGCTCTCCAGGCTACACAGATCAGTTCCTCTGGAGAAAACGGATGCTTTGGAGGAGAGGCTGTATGGCATTATATCCCACTGAGCCCCCTCTCCTCCCCAAGCTCCACCCTCCCCCCAGTTCCACCCCCAAATCTCCAGGAATTTCCCAGCCCAGAGTCAGCAACCCAAAGCAAGCCACTTTGGGTCTCCATCGGAGAGAGTAGCAGGGTATAAATGCAGCAAATAAAAAGAAATACTAAATCTTAATTCTCCATCCAGAATACCCAGGCCAAAAATACAGTGCAGGGAGGTGGACAGAAGTGATGTTCCATCAGGGATGTTCCAAGCAGCCAGTGAGGTCTGACCTGGCATCCATGAGATGTGCCTTGGAACCATCCAGGCTGGATTGCTGGGACTGGCTCTATGCAGGGTTGTCCTTGCATGTGATGTAGACATTCTCAGTTGGAGGAAAACATGGTGGCTATGATATTAATGGCGAGCCACTACGATGAATATGAACAGGTCTATTATACTAACTCTGCACACTCTCAGTTTGTTTCTGCATTCAGTTCAAAGTGGTAACAGTAATGCCCTTGAACAGCTGGAGTCCAAAGCATCTGAAGAACTGCCTACACCTCGCAACTCACAGTGTGGCCCAAGATCGAGCGGGAGCTCGATAAGCTGGTCACCCAGGGAGTACTAGAACCAGTGTCCCACGCCCGATGGGAGACCCCAATTGTGACGCCAATGAAGGCAAACAGGGATAGCCGCATCTGCGCGGACTATAAGTGCACCATCAATACGGCACTTCAGGCCCACGCCTACCCACTCCCGGTCATCAGCCACGTGTTGGCCTCCCTGGCCAGGGCGCAAGTGTTTGGGAAACTAGACCTGGCCCAGGCCTACCAGCAGCTGCCGGTCAACAATGCCACAGCAGAAGCACAGACCACTGTGACGCACAAGGGGGCGTTTAAGGTAAAGCGCCTCCAGTTCGGGGTCAGCATAGCCCCCGGTATCTTCCAAGAGTTAATGGACCATTTGTTAAAAGGTCTTCCAGGTGTGCAACCCTTTTTCGACGACATCCTGATCTCAGCTCCAGACGTCAAGACCTTCTTGGCCCGCCTACGCTCCATCCTCCAGCGATTCCACGACGCCGGCCTGAAGGTGAAATGCAAGAAGTGCCTCCACGGGGTGCCTGCAGTGGATTTCCTTGGCTTCAAGGAATTCACCCCACTAAGGACAAGGTAAAGGCCATCTCCAATGCCCCGGCCCCCAAGTCCAAGGCTGAGCTGCAGTCTTTCCTGGGACTCATCAACTTCTATCACTCCTTCCTTCCCCACAAGGCGGCAGTAGCCAAGCCCTTACACAGGCTCCTGGACAAAAGCGCCACCTGGACTTGGGGCCCCCGCCAGGCAGTGGCCTTCCATGGCGTCAAGGACCTCCTAATGTCCAATGAGGTCCTCGCCCACTTTGACAAAGCCCTGCCCGTCGTATTGGCCTGTGACGCATTTCCTTATGGGGTGGGGGCAGTTTTGGGTCACAAACTGCTGGACGGTCGGGAGGTCCCGGTCACGTATTACTCCCGGACCCTAGCCCCAGCCGAAAGGAACTATGCTCAGATAGACAAGGAGATAGAGGACCAGGTCTGCCACTGCGAAAAGTGCCAAGAGACCCATCCGGACCCTCCACACACTCCCGTCCACCCCTGGGAGTCCACCCAATGCCCCTGGTCCCGGCTCCATGTGGACTTTGCGGGCCTGGTACAGGGGCAGCTTTTCTTTGTCCTAGTCGACAACTACAGCAAGTGGCTGGAAGTCATTCCTGTGCATGCCACCTCCTCTGAAGCCACCATTTGAGCAATGTGGTGCATCTTTGCCACCCACGGCCGGCATCTTTGCCACCCACGGCCGGCATCTTTGCCACCCACGGCCTTCTGGACACCATCGTCTCACCTCCGCGGAGTTCCAGCACTTCATGGAGCTCCATGGCATCCGGCACATGAGATCCACCCCTTCCCACCCGGCCATGAATGGCCAAGCAGAGTGAATGGTCCGCACCACTAAGGAGGCACTGAGGTGCATGGACCAGGGGGATCTGGGGTTTAAGTTAACGGCTTTCCTATTCAGCCAGCGCACCACCCCTCACTTGGCTACCGGTTGCAACCCCGCAGAGCTGCTCATGGGCCGCCGGCTGACAACCCAGCTCGACCAGCTCCACCCCAATCGGGTGCCGGCCACCACCAAAGAACCCAACGTCCCCAAGGCTCCCAGAGGGTTTGCGCCGGAGGACCCGGTCTACGTCCACAACTTTGCCCGGGGCCCCCTGTGGTTGCCGGGGCGGATTATCCGCATCTCTGGCTCTCCTACGAAGTCACAGGTGAGGAAGGACAACGGTGGAGGTGCCACATGGACCAGCTTCGCTGCCACCTGCACACCTTCTTCGTGGACGATCAAGGGCAGGACTTTCCAGATGCGGAACCCGAGGTACCAGAGACAGACGATCCGCCCACCCCACGACCAGCCGAGACTCTGCAGGAGGACTCCGCAGAAGCAGCCCGCCTGGACATCACTCCAGTCGCCATCCCTGCACCGGCACCAGACCCGGCTCAGCCCGTGGCAGATATCCCCAAATCTCCGCTCCCTACACCAGCGGCTCTGGCGACCCCACGCCACTCGACCAGAGAACGGAAACGTCCCGCGTACCTCAGAGACTATGTTTGCCAAGGGACAGTCCGGACTATGGGGGAATGGGTGTAATGTAGTATGTTCTGTGTATCAACCAGCCTGCCATGTGCTCCCAGGTAATGGCCCCCGCCGCATGGCCAGAGCACATGGTCAGGCAGAGAGGGGAGCTTGAATCTGGAGGGACAATAGACGTCCGGATTCTAAGCCTCCACCAATGTGGGACCTAGGTTCTCCCTGGGAAGCCAATGCGGTCAAAGGCTCCTCCAGGGAACCTATGACAAACGTGCACATATGTAAAGTCCCTATCAGGTCTTTTGGGTGCAGCCGGAGGTGTGGCTCCGGCCAGCATATAATGAGGGCCCTGGAGCCCTGTAAGCATGCTTGATCTGACCATCTACTGGACATGCTGAATCACTCAATAAAGTCTTCATGATTTCACTGTTCCTGGTCTCCCGAGTCCAGTACTCTTCAACCTCCATGAATCATCCTGAGTCTTGAGATCATCTGGAAAACCTGCTCTTTCAAGAATTGTTAGAGGAAAACTCATAGGAGGACCTTACAGCCATAGACTATGGAACTTTTATCCCCCCAGGAGGCATGTTTGTCCTCTTCCTTGCAGACTTCCCAGAATTCTTTAAAGACCTATTTCTTTTGGAAGGCTTTTGATAACAGCTCTCTCCCTGAGATTCTAGTCTTATCCGGTGGTTGTATAGATTTTTCCCTTTTGATTTTACTCTACTGCAATTGTTCTCTTCAGTTGTAAACCACTTTGTGAATTTTTATATGAAAAGCAGTGTATACATTTTCCTCTAAAAGAAGTTAAAATAATAAATATGTTGTGCTGAAACCCCACAGTTCTCATGCCATTAATAAGGCTTCATCCTGAAAACACTGAAGACTACATACTCTTCCCCACGGAGAGCACTGGAAGATTTCAGGCATTGTTCCTGATAGCAACTGCTGTTGTTGTTTGTTCATTTGTTGCTTTCTTTGTTTTTAAGGTCAATGTGACATTCATGAAGCAGCCTTGTATTCTCAGTCCACCTAGCCTAGCACTGTGAGAATCGTAGAAGTGGCCCAAAAGAGAGCAATGTAAACAGATGCCATTATTGCTTGCAAGAGCTTATTCTTATGGAGATCAGCATGTGGAAGAAACGGTCTATAAAAATTAATTGATTGGCAAAATACCCTCATTTCCCCCTGAAGAGAAGAAATGTATACAAACCCAATGGAGACTACATGGAGGAGGTCTATGTACATTAGGCTGTATGCACCTTAGCCCCTATGTACGTGTAAAGTCCAAAAGAACATCAGGTCTAGCATGAAGGCAGGCCATGGCAACATGGCCTATCTCCCCTTGCATGTACAGCCTAAACATCTGCGCACGGCTCTTGTTTCCACCTCTCAAAAGAACGGCGGTATAAATTCTTCCCACACTGTGACCATTTTTCTTGTAAAAAAGAGCAACTCATAAGAGCACACGGTCGCGAATGGAAACAGGATGGTGGGAAGCGGCCCTAACCGATCATCTGCTTGATCTTCTTCACGCTCATGCAAGAATTATTTAGCACTCTATGCCTCCCCAAAGCGCATAATCCTTAACACAGATTAAAAGCTTAACTGTTTTCCAGCAGAGCCACTTAAACATGCCAACCAACAACTCCATATGTCAAGCAAAGATGTTGTCCATCTCACAGACTATGGAGCTGGAATCATACTGAGAAAAAGAGGAAGATTATGGCTAGCCCTATCTGCCAAGGACTTGTGTGTGTGTGTGTGTGTGCCTAGACCACTGATTAAAGCTGTTTTGATAGCCATGCCTTCTCCCTAGGGACGTGCAGTTCTAATAGATCTCTAAGGCAGAATTCTCGACTAATTAGAATTTTCAGAATCCTTTCAAGGAAGCTGTGAAGAAATGCATTTTCTCCTGGGAAGTTGGCAAGGAGCAAACCTCCACTTGGCATTTTTAAAGGGTCCCTCCCTTTTCTCTAGAAGGTGGGGGATGGGGAAGTAGGGTTGCCAGATCCAGATTGGGAAATTCCTGGAGATTTGAAGGTAGAGCCTAGGAAGGACAGGGAGCTCAGTGGGGTACAATACAATAGAGTCCACCTTCCAAAACATCCATTTTCTCCAAGAGAACTGATCTTGGTAATCTGGAGATGAGCTGTAATTCCAGGGGATTCCTCAATCATTAGGATAGAGATAGATAGAGAGATAGAGCTCATCTCTCTGTTCCATTGTAGCACAACCAAAAATTAGAAGCCAGGACAAGGCTATGCTGATGAGTGGATTCATTTCTCAATGGTCCCATTGAATTCTATGGAAGAAAGAAGATGGGTGCAGTCATTTCTCAATGGTTCCCATTAAATTCTACAGACGAAATTACATGAGCTGCAGCCAGAGACTGAGCTGAAGGGGGAGCAAAGATTGCACCAAATAAGAAGGTATGGGGAGGTTTCACCACCGCCTGTCAGATCCCCAGTTAAGACATTCTCCGCAACACTTGTATAAGGATGCTTTATTAGAGATTTGCTTACTACAGGAACTGGTTCTTTATCAGGAATAAAGAAAGCATCCAAATCCTAAAGGTTATAGGTACACTGTCGTCACATGGCCCCTAGCATTACTATGACAACCCTGACAGATATACGATGTCTTATCTATTCTAGCCAGGCGAAAGAGTCTCCAAGGCCTATCCCATGAGAAAAGGCCCAGGGGTATGACTTGGTGAAAAGTTATGGCTACAGCGAGCAAGCACTCACACACTCACACTCCCCCCTTAGGAATTCCCTCCCCCCTAAATCATGGGAAGGTGAACAGTGAAGCAGAATGAAGAGAAATGAAACTGAAACCTTGACACCGCCCCAGTATCGCACCCGAGACACAACCTTTCAATTCTCCCATATAAATGAAGGGCTGAACGGAAGAGAAGAATATGAAACTGGGGAAAGCTGAGAATTCTTCATGTTCTGTGGTTGAGCACAGTTGCACCGAGATAACATATAGTTTTACTGGCCTTGAGTGAGTTCAACATAACTGAGGCTCTCCAAACACGGTCCAAAGCCAAAGCTCCTTAGGTGTTCAGCTATCATTCAAGTGTCATTTCAAAGAATCCTAATGTTGCTCCGAATGCCTTTTTGTCAGCTTCAGTCGAGCCACTGGCTAGAAAAGAGCCAATGTAACTGTCACATTTGGAACATGGCCAGCCTTCCTTGCAAGGCAAAGCTGCCATTTTCTTGGTGTCTTTGCAAAGAAGTGAATGGCAGTCAGGGATTCCTTCATAGCCAGCATGCCTTTATACCCCTTCATGTCATTCTGATGATGGAAACTGACCCCCCCCCCCGACTAATATGAACGCTAGAAGAGGGGGAAAGATGGGGAAAGATGACACCGGTCTTCTTTTTCCATCCAAGTCTGGTAACCATCCAGAGGAGATGGTTTTGATTAGTGAAACGAGGAAAAGCTAAGCTCCGGCTTTCTCCATACCAGGGCCCCTATCCAAATTGTTGACCCACACTAAGGCCATTGCCGCAGTAGTGAAATTCCCCACACTGAATTTTTTAAAACTGCCCATTTTGTGGAATTTTCCTCAGGAGATTTCTCCTCACCAGGCACAAACCCCAAGTTTTCTCCTTTTAACCTGACATTTTCAGAACTTGCTAAGACTGGGGATTCTGAAAACGGGGGGTAAGAAGGAGAAAACGTTGGGTTTGCACCTGGTGAGGACAACTCAACTGTGAAAAATTTCACTTAACACGCAGTTTTAAGAATGCGGGGAATTTCACCACTGCAGAAATGGTCCACACCATTATTTTCCTTTACAAATGTTGACATGAGTCTCCCCCTCACTTTGGGCGAGGCCTCACAGCTAAAGTGGGATATGTTTAAAGACTATTTAAGCATGATATGAGGGGGCAGTGCTTTTGAACAAGCCTCCGGGAGACAGAGGAAATCTTGGGTGGCTCCAGCATGGTGGGTTGGGTGGAGAGTGTTTGGCACACCAGCCATTATCGACATTTAACAGCGCCTGAAATTCTCTCCAAAAGAAGCCGCCATGGGTCACTTAATCAAATTAATGTTCTGTTTTTACATCGACTTTTGTGGGAACTGGGATTTAAATATTAGTGTTTCAGTATTGTATTTTCATATAAGCGTTATTAATACTGGGTGCCTGGTGGCTGCTGGAATATATATTTAATATTATTTTACAGCTGTACTAAAATGTTGCCTTGTTGGATCCAAAGGTTAAGCCAGTTTGGTGTGGTGGTTAGGTGTGCGGACTCTAATCTGGGAGAACCGGGTTTGATTCCCCACTCCTCCACTTGCACCTGCTGGATGACCTTGGGCAAGCCATAGTTCTGGCACAGCTGTTCTTGAAAAAGAGCAACTTCTGCCAGAGCTCTCTCAGCCCCACCCACCTCACAGGGTGTCTGTTGTGGGGAGGGGAAGGGAAAAGAGTTTGTAAGCTGCTCTGAGACTCCCAAGTGAGTAAAGGGCGAGATATAAATCCAATCTCCTCTTACCTACATGATGTACAGCACAATGGACCACACTAGTACTAATAAATGAGTGCAACGTTTCGTAGCCCTCAATTAGCATATTTAAGGGAGAAAACCCCAAAACCCTAAAGACGCAATGAATGGAACTTCAAGCAGACATGAACATTAAGGCTATTACCCATACAATATGCATTGGCACCGTGAGAAAAAAGTTCCAACAAGAGGAGGCCTTTTGCTTCAAAGAGGATGTCACAATGATTTAAAGGCAATAGCGGGTCCAAAAGGCAACATCTCTCTTCGATCCATTGTTTTGAATTCCCTGTGGTTATGAATTTTAACCACCATCTGCTGGAGGTGTTGCACAGATTTCCTTTTAGAACAAGGACTGAAAGTTCAACAGGCCCCTGCGTCATTCCCTATCCAGCTCCTGTGTTGAACTTTATCGCCATCTTCTAGGAAGCGATGGGGAGAAGGACACAGGAGCTCCCAGAAATGGATGGAGACAAGCCACAGTTACCAGAAGGCACAAATAGGCCCTGTTTTCGGAAGGCTGGCCTCATCAAGACCAGAGCACAGAATTACTGATGGAAGAAACCTCTCTATTCAATATATAGCAACTATGACCGAATTTTAAAGGTTTTGCTTCCTGCAACATACATTACCAGAACTGCGTGCCTGCTGTTACTATGCCAAGTACAAAATGCGGTCCTGGGTGTAAAATCGGGGTTTCCTGAAATGCCCTGGCTTTCATTCAAGATTTCAGCCTTCTCAGCTTGCATCTTGTTTGGATACAGCTGCAATTTGTTCATTAACCACAGTAGTCAGGCAGTGGATCAGGACCTCTGCAGCTTCACCAGATGATCTGGGTAAAGAAACAGAAAGGTGGGAGATTGCCAGCATCACTGTAGTGTTTCGATTTCATTTCCTTCTACTTCACAAGCCACTTTTGTACTGGCACAGCCAGTGAAATCGATTCCCCCCCTCCAGGGTCATGGATGGTGAGGTCAGATAATTAAATGATGCAGGAGGGATGCTATGACTCCCACTGGCCTATGCAAAAACATTCATGTGCAAAATAACCTTGACAACAACATGTACTGAAACGAACACCAAATGAACATCTTGATCGAACACCAAATAGTAAGACGTGTTAAAAATAGTGCTTGTTCTAATAATCACTGGCTGACCAATTAATTTGCTGGTTATTTATATGCCTGGCTTCCAAGCAGCAAACAGGCATGCCAAGTTTATGGAGACTGGGGCGGGGCAGGCCTTACCCAGTTGGTGTCCATCAATGCCTCCACGTCTCTTCTGGCTGTATAACTGGAAGTGATGCCACCGCGTCGCAAGACGTTCTAGGACTCATTCAAAACCATAGAGGAAATTGGTAGAAGGGCAACCTGGCCTGTCTGCTGTGGGAGAGGGCTAAAACTAGCATCAAGATTTGTGACAATGTGCCTATGTGAAATACTAATTGTCAACAACCCCTAGTTCAAGGGATTGCTGGGATGGGCCCACAGAACATGAAATTACAAAGCCCTGAATGTGTGAATGCTCACACCCCAGTCTTAGCAGCTGCCACCAGCCCCTTTGACTATCCCAATAGCTAGAAGCCAAAGGGCAAGCTTCTGACCTTTCTGGGACTAAACAAGAAAGTCAACCCTGCAAGGCAGGCCACTTCCAGAATGAATTTCCTCAAAACAGTTAACCTGGTAGGTGAGCACTTGATCTAGGTAATGGAATTAGGATTGAAGCCACCTAAAGAACAAAAGACTACAAATGTGATTAAAAGGAATGCATTAAAAGTGTGCAAGGATATTTCAAAGGGAACATTAGCAGTGAGGAATCAAAATAACAAATCTGCATTCAAAAGACTAGTTACACAGTAAGACGTTGGTTCAAAAGCACCAGATGTTACCCTTCTCGCCTGAAGACATTCAGCAATTAAAACCCACAGACCCATAGCAAGCATGCATTCAAGATGGTTCTGATGTCACAACCAAGAACCAAGGCATGACAACTTCCAAGAGGGAGAGCCATACTGGAGGGCTATCCAAGAGGCTACACTCTAGGTTACAAAAGCTAACTTCTTTATGGCTAAAGATCCAACATGGTCTGGGGCCCTTAGACCAATCATATCTCTAGCTGGGGATGTCAATCAATAAGGTGACCCTGTTGCAAAGCACATGACCCAAAAGAGGGGGTCAGAATAGAGGGAAATGATGTTGTTGTCTGCAGTAGAGCTCTGTCATTCCCATAGGTGTAGATCAAGACTCTTAATTAGATGGAATGCAGTTAATTGGTTGCTAAGGCACCATTATGCCGGCCTTGGAACACAGAGGCAAAGATAAGCACCTACTTTTAGCCAGACTGTTATCTCATACTATGAGGTCAGCTCACTGAATCTTTCCACCATTGTTTTTCATTGACTTTGCAACTTAACTTCTGGCCTAGAAGCTGAAAATGAAGCCTGAACCAATGTTTAAAAAGAACCAGAACTGAACAAGAAACCCAGTTTCTTGACACTAATCACATAATTTGTACTATTTTGATATGCGAATAGTAACCCAATGCACAGGGTCTAGCAGCTTACAAACAGCTTGTTGAAAAGCTGGCTCCCAGTTCATGACTGGTGAGCAGAACATGAGCCAAACTATCAGGGGTTTGAGCCTCCCTGATTTGTAACAGCTTAGGAAGGCTGAGGGTCAAGACACATGCAGCATTATCTGGTGCAGATCTTCAAATGTCTGAAAGCCTTCTCGTATTTTAAAAACATGCCTGTACCTAGAAACTAGTGTGCTAAGAACAAAGGCTCTGTTTTAGGCTTCTTACTGAGTGATGCACACATTTTTATAAGGAAAAACATCCAAATATGTGATTCCCCACTACTTGCAACTTGAAGAGGTACGCTTCAACAAAGAACTGCACCATGGGACCTAGGGTTGCCAGGTCCTACATCATCACTGGTGGGGGACTTTGGGGGACATTCTGGAGGGGGCAGGGACATCCCCAACACGATGATGTCACACAGAAGTAACATCATCACTTTAGGGACACAGTCCCATGGAAGGCACCATCGGAGCCAGCTTGCAAGAACCATTTAAAGGGAAGCTTTAAATGGTTTTTGCAAGTGGGTGAACCAGTGCCCCGCACGCCTGAAATCCAAGGGGCGAATTTGCTGCTTGGAATTCAGGCACGCCTGCCCCCGCTTGCAAAAAGCATTTAAAGGGACCCTTTAAATGCTTTTTGCAAGCCGAGCCGTGCACACCTGAACTCCAAGCGGCCACACCTCCTCCTCCCTTCCCCTCCTGCAAGATTTAAAGGGCCCTCCAGTTGATCGGTGGGCCACGTGCTCCTGCTGATCAGCTGGGGGGCTTTTAAATCTTGCATGGGGGGAGGGAGAAGGGTGGCTGCTGATGCATGCTGTTAGGGGAGGGGCTTCCCCAGCCAGCTGGCTGGCCGGGAGCAGACAGGAGCCCATGAAATCGGGAGATCCTCCACTCACACCTGGGGACTGACATCCCTAATGGGAGCCTGGGGACCCAGTCACTTGGCTCTGAGCTCTTGATCCTTCCTGCAATGATCCTCCTTGTAGAATGGCAACTTGGCTCTTCCACTACTCCCTCCGAGACCACCCAAGTCTGAGCTGATCTACTATTATTGAAGATCACAGATGTTGCAGTACTCCACAGCAGCTGATGCTTTAAGCATCCCTTTCATGGGGAGTCAGACAAATGGAACCAAGCAGAGGAGATGCAAGTTGGCTGGGAAAAGAGAGCTCTGCAGGACTCCACGGCTGTGCTAGCAGTGCCTTCTGAGGAAACTGGTGCTGCTCTGCAGACTAGACGTGCCTCAGTGCTCACCTGCCACCCACACACACTGGGCATACCTTTGTAAATCAACGGGTATCACAAAACTGCCATCAGTCTCTTGTATTCTCCCATCACAAGGAAACAGACCTTTCAGGGGCTATACCCAAACTGCCAGTGTACTGTAATGGTTAAGAGCAGCAGACTCTAATCTGGAGAACCAGGTTTGATTTCCCACTCCTCCACATGAAGCCTGCTGGGTGACCTTGGGCCAGTCATAATTTCTCTCAGAGCTGTTCTCTCAAGAGCAGACCTCAGTAGAGTTCTCTCAGCCCCACCTACCTCACAGGGTGTTTGTTGTGGGGAGAGGAAGGGAAAGGAGATTGTAAGCAATGCTCCCTCTAAGCTGTGGAGTCTTGTGAGCAAAGTTTTACTTTGTGAGCGACAGGCATTAAAGTTGTGAGCGTGCAGTTTGGCTGCTGCATAAATGAGTTTGCTCTGGAGCCCTTCTTCCTGAGCTGAGACAAAAATGTGTGAGCCAGAGGCTAAAAAACTGTAAGCTAGCTCACACTAACTCAGTTTAGAGGGAACACTGATTATAAGCCTCTCTGAGACTTCTTCAGGTAGTGAAAAGGGGGGTATAAAAACCGACCCCACTTCTTCTATCGCTTGGGCAAGACAGAGCCATGTGTACAACAACGTTATATATTTTTTTTCTGACAGCACATTAAAGTATTTCATTGATACCAGTGGAAATGCATGCTTTTCAACTGAATGTGGGTGGCCTTTTGCTGCCAGAGCATCAGGCGTTCCAAATCACACTGCAGAGAGCAAGCCGCAAAGATGAGCATACTCGGTGGCCATACCGATCAGCTGATTCCTGCCTGAATTCATTCTGTTCACAGCACGGCCAGCTGGTTTATCACGCAGAGGTCCAGGTGGGATGGAGAGTGCCTTGGGGCAAATAGAGAGAGCCCTGTTTGCTGTCTGACGTACTCCATCTACTGGGACAGACCGTTCCTTGCATGGGCTCTTGCTCCTAGCTAGCATGAGAGGGAAAGTCACTTCTTCTCCACTGGCCGCTGCCCAAAAACACTCAAGGCAGAGCCATGAAAAATTGAGAGACGTAATCGATGGCACATCTAATCCTCCAAAGCCTAAAGCGGCACACAGGACTGAGTCTTCCAGTTGCTTCGAAGGGCCAAGGGTTAGTCATCTCAGGCACCCCTGCTCCTAGCTGAGCCCTCTGGAGATCAAGCTCTAAAAACTGAGGAGGGAGCTGGGAGACGGCGTTAAGCTTATTTGTATGACTTCACCACGTCTGGCAAGGAGCTCCGACTCCAGTTCCAAGGACAGGCTCGGAACAAGTGTCGATCAAAAAGGTATGAATTAATTCCCTTCCTCAGACAACCACAAAGCTGCCCAGCAGGAAACAGGGTTGCCAACCTCCAGATGGCACCTGGGGATCTCCTGCTACTACAGTTGATCTCCAGGCAACCAAGATCAGTTCCCCTGGAGGAAATGGCTGCTTTGGAGGGTGGACTTGAAGGCATTATACCCTGCTGAGGAGCCTCCCCTCCCAACACCCTGCCCACCTCAGGCTCCACCATCAATATCTCCAGGCATTTCCCGAGCCAGAAAGCCAGACTGCATCACAGGCTACCCAGCAACCTTTCCATTTAGACCAACTCTGCTCCTTACCATAAACGGGCAAATAATCACCACCCCCATATTCCAACATTACAATTCTTCTTAAATCCTGGGTCCTGTACTGGCTTCTAAGCAGAAAAGAGCAAGAGTCCAGTAGCACAAAGTCTAACAAAATCTGTGGCAGGGGATGAGCTTTCATGAGTCACTGCTCACTTCTTCAGATACCTTCTTCAGTGAGCAGTCACTCACGAAAGCTCATCCTCTGCCACAAATTTTGTTAGTCTTTAAGGTGCTCCTGGGACTCTTGCTCTTTCCTACTGCTACAGACAGACTAACATGGCCACCCATCTTGATCTAACTTCTAAGTGTCCTTTTGCTCACCCTCTTTTCTCTCCCTCACACAAACTCATAGCTCGGGGCGGGGGGTCTTTTAAATTATTATGCTTTGCTGGAACCCACAGGAAATATTTGCCTGTAAACTTTTTAAAAAAAATAAAAGCATAAATCTCCAAGTTACCTTGGGACAGCAAAAGGCTGCTTTCCATCTCGGAGCAACTCCCAAGAGCCAATCATTAGCCTGATGGAAGCATCCAATTCCATATTAAGATGGGCAAATCAGGCACACACTCTCTTGCTCTACCTTTTTTTTTTTTTTTTAAATGCTCTTATTCCAGGAAAGGTGCCTCCTTTGTTGTCAAATGCCCCACATTAGAGGCTGAGGCACATTTATTAAATTCCAGCAGTCGTGTTTGGCTTAGGAAGCAGACTATTTACATTAACTAATTCAGAGTCAAAATAAGAAGGAGGGTGCAATTCCCCCCCCCCCTTTATTCACGAAGGCATGATGAGCAATCCGCTGTTTCTGAATTGGCTGTTTGTTGATTGTGTTTCAAGAGTGGAGCTCGCTGGTGGAGCTAATGCATATCTAATGAAGTCAGAAGTTGCCCGGGCAATTTAAAGTCAGAGGAGACAAATTTACAAATGCAAATTCCAATGCAGGGGAAACATATTCTCAAAAACTGCTTGCAGCTTGTCTCTTTTTCTCGCACTTCTCCAAACCGTTATCATCCAACTTTTCAGGGACAAAAATAGGGCTACCCTTGTGTACTTGTGTAATACCCTCATTCCCTTCTGTGTACTTTTAGCATCCTTTGTATCGCCATGATTCACACAGCAAGGATCACTGTCTCTGGACACCCCTTTTGACATATTGCTAAATGCTATTTGCCACCTATTGTGCCTTGTGCCAGGGCTCACAAGAGCCACCACAGGCCTCCAAACAAACATTCCCTCAAGCCCCCCCCCCCCACACGGCCCAGACCCAACCTACGCATTATCAGAAAACCAATCACATGACTTGCCCATCGCAATGGGGTCTCCAACTGGCTAAGGCCCCAGGAATTTTGTCCCCCTAATTCTCTGCCCCAGCAGCCCTCCAGTAACTGATTATGAAAATTTAGTTTAATAGTGTTTGTTGTCTCATAATGGAGATGATTACATATATTATGCAGCAGCTGCAGTTCAAAAACACTGGCAACATTTGCTATCTGGACAGGAAGCTGGAGGGGGAATGGAAGGGAAGCACTACATCTATACTTTTTTGCATCAATGAGTGTACACTTAGGTTGGGGAATTCCTGCAGCTTTAGGGGTGGAGTCTGGAAAGGACAGGATTTGGGGAGGGGGGAGACCTCAGCAGAGCATAATGCTATAAAGTCTACCCTTGAAAGCAGCTATTTTCTCCCAGGGAACTGATCTCTGCAGCATGGGGATGAGTTGCAGTTCCCAGACATCTTCAGGCCCCACCTGGAGGTTAGCAATCCACAAAGATAACACACAACCCCAAGACAACCCTCGTACATGTTAATGTTGCACATTTTATTTATTTATGAAAATATTTATATGCCTGCTTTCCAAAATCATAAAGCCATAGTCAATTGCAACAAAATAACCAACCCAATCTCAGGATCACATTGTAGGGTGTGCCCAGGGTTCAAGTGATGCTATATATTGATTTTCTGCTGTTTTATAGAAACCTCTGGGAGAAATTCTCTGGGGTTCTCCTGGAAGAATTGACAACCTGTTTTTAAACCTTACTAAGCACAGTTGTAAAAAGCAAGTGTTTAAATCTTTTCTAATTGACAAGAGGTTTCTCCAAATTAGAAGCAACCCGTGTTTTTCGTACTTGGCAGCAGCTACTGTAGTACTGTTAAAAGGGAAGATTTATAGAACTTTTCTGCTTCAAAGGGAGCGCAGAACTCCAATTGCTATTTTTAATTCTATATGGGAAAATCATATTGTTGTTCTTTCTTTCATGATTTAACATAGCTATACTGATCTATTAGTAGTTTTGAGTAAGAGCTTTTAACACTTATATGTTAATTTTGGCTTTTGACTATTATTAAATATTGCTTGGGGGGAAAAACCCTTTCTTTAAGCAGACTGCTTATGCCAAAAAGTTTTAAAGAGAATTACAGAAAGAGCACCATGATAATTGGTTGTCAAGTTAGATAGATGATTCTTCCTTTACTTCAAAAGGACCTAGCAACTAATTGGTCAAGCTGTTTTTATACCCTTAAAATCCTTAGAGGATGCCAGAATGAATAAGGTTAAATAAAGTGCAATTGTATTTTCTATAGACAATAAGCTGAGTAAATATCTGAATGTCTATTGCTCAGAATCCTATAGTTTATGTTTATTATAGTGGTCTGTGAACTTTAGGGAAATCCAGACTGTCTGTATGCTTTAAGGTTTGAGATGTTGTAACATAAAGAAGAAAAGACTGTGGTTTCATTTCTAACTGGAATAACACAACGAATTGAATAGGTGTAATGTCCAGCAGTTCTAATTGGAAAGAAATTATTGCCAACTTTAAGATTTATTGTTCCAACTTGTATTTCAAAAGGAAGAGTCTGAGTGAAAAAGGATAGATATATATATTGTAACAGAGAGAAATTCCTTCTCTTAATTTGACTATGTATTTGTAAAATCCTATGTTTTTAAAACTTCATGTTAGAAAGTTATTGAACTTAAGAAAAATACTGTTTGCATTAAAGAGAAAGCTTTATGAAACTCAGAACTGACCAGGTGAATAAAGAATTCAGCCAAAACAGAAGTCAATTGCAGGTCAGCTAAAGATACTAATTATGTGCTTTGAACTTTCTTAAAGAAATACTAAGCTACTAACGAGCGGATGAAGTCATGCACATCTGCTCATTAAAAGGGGTGCAGGTGGATCTTAAATCATGACACTTGGCACCAAATTAAAGGGTCAATTAAAAATACAGAATTTGTATTGTAGAATGGTGTCTCCTGCTGGTTAAAGTAAACTGGTATGTTTTACAAATTAAACACTTAAATAAGATTTTAAAAATATAAAAAATATTCTGTGAAATTACCTAATGGATCAAAAATCAAGAATAATAGTATATCAGAGTATCTGTAAAAGCTTTATGATATAGACCACTTTGCAATATTGAAAGGTGCTTAAAAAGTTTAAAATATTAGAAATGCTATGTTCACAATCAAGTGTATCAGATATGTATTTTAATAGAAATAATCTGTATTAAGAATGATGTTATGCTTTGTATCAGTGCAAAAGAAACCAATCTCTGTTAGCATATCAGCTGATTTGTATTGCTATTTTTTCTTTTTTAAGTTATTGTCATGTCAATAAAGGTTATTGGAATTGGATAGATTTGAAACTGAAAATGAACCCAATCCCTCTGTGTGTATAAAGTTCATTCAAAGGTGAAGAAAAGTCTGGGAGTAGAGCCAAAGAAGTAAACAAAGTTGTAAATCAAATATAATGAGCAGGATGAGTACTACACTTGCACTACAATGCTTGAAATATAGCCACATGACCTCCTGTGTGTCCAGTATGTGATTGATGGACTTTTAAACAAAGGAAAGTGAACTGAGCATGCCTGAATGATGTCAGTAATGATGTAAAATGAGGAGGAGCAACAAGAGCATATAATCAAGCTCCTGGCTGTAACAATTTGAACATTCACGCTGAACTTTGCTGTGAGATGTTCCTTATTCGAATAAAATCTTTTGTTACCCTTTATAATCATTTTCACTGTGTGGTTCATTGGCTAGCCACACAAGTCAAAGAACCTTACCACTCTTGGGGCATTGGCAACAACATTAATATAGTATAGCAGAGAAAAAGAAACACCAACAACACAGCTACGATATCCAAACATTGAGAGGAGTGAAATAGTCCCAACAAGAACACAAGGCGGAGGTTTTCTGCATACTTAAGGAGCTCCCTAGGAATGCTGAACAATTTTAATCTGAAAGAAAAAGAAAGCCCCCTCAAATCAAGAAACTTCCTGATAGGGACTGAGCACGCTTATTGTCCTTGGAACACTGAGAGCTGCTGAGAATCAGTGAAAGAGTGAGATGGAGATACTGACCTGCTCTAACCAGGGTTCAGGTAGGAAGAAGAGAATTAAAGAGAACAGTCTCTATGGCTTTTCTGCATTCTCATTTCCCTCACTTGTGTGTTCCTGTTGCTTGGGGGGAGGGGGTGTTTTGTTGCACATGTGTTTTGCTCCCTCTAGTGGTCAATTCGATATTACAGCACTTTATGTCCAGCATGTCTCTGAGTATCTAAGTGTCTAATAAGGACAGAGTTTTCCAAGCCTCTGATGTCATACTGTTGCCATGGTAAGGGTTAAAAATCTTTCCCCAATATTTAATTTTGCATATAAGAAAACGGCAGATGTTTCTAATGTAGTACAGCTTCAGCCCCGTTTGGATTGAAGCCACAAAGGAAGCCCCAGCAAGCTGGATTCATCTACCAGAAGCCAAAGTTTGTGTCAAGGTCAATATAAATCCAGTATGTTTCATACTTACAGGCAATTCAGGCACATCCTGTTAATGACTTGAGTTATTAGAGCTGCAGGAAAAGTTAAGAAGGAAACTCATGGAAATTATTGAGAGAACAAACATGCACCATACAAAAGACAGACCCTAATATCTTCTTATTCCGTGTGTGAGAGAGAAGATCACACAAGGAATGAATCAACAAGTCTCCTTCACCACTAGCTCCCAGAAGGGACTAAAAGAAGAAGGAAAACAGCCAAATCACAAACCAAGGAGGGCCAGTGACACATTGTCTTCTCCATGTGACAAGCTGTCTCCTTCCCTGGTGGTTCTCCATACCAGCCTTGATCTCAACAAGAAAGGTGGATGAGAAATGAAGTAAACAAAATAAAAAAACCTTGTCCAACATCTAGTGCAGTTTTCCATGAAAAGCTGCTCTTTTCAAAGCAGAGCTATAATCTTCAAAGCCCACTGACTTCAATGGATTTAGAAGGGTGTAACTTCTGCTTAGGCTTCCTCTGCGAGTCATGCTAATCCACAACAAGGAGAAACATCTACCTCTCTAGCTAACCACTTCCTCCACTTGCCTGGAACTAAAGGGCCCTGAGCCACAAGATCTCATCTACCACTCTTTCCTGCCACCGGCAGAGCCAGCTCTGCCACTAGGCCAACTAGGCGACGGCATAGAGTGGGCGCAGATCCCCGGGGAGCACAGCGAGGCCCCTACCACCACTGCCCGCCCACTTGGCACCCTGGCCCCCACCAGCATTCCTGGGTCAACAGCGGAGGAGGTGGCGAGAGGCCGGCGGGTGCCCAATGAGAAAGTTGGGGTTGGGCAAGACAGCTGTAGCTGCCAGCCCCACTCTGCCCCAGGGCGGAAAGGACACTCCGCCGCTGCCGCCGGCAGGCAGCAACACTCTGCCCGAGTGAGTGAGTGAGTGAGTCTTGCCAGGATGGTGTGCTCGGGAGAGACTCCTGGCTGGGATGGAAGGGGAGGACTCCACCTCTTTCCCTTCCCCCCACGGCGCTGCTGGGGACACACGGCCGAGTGAAGTGGGAGCCTCAGCAGGGCTGGCGGGCTAGCTGTGAGGAGGCGTGGGACGAGCAAGGTGGGTGCAGGTTGTTGCGGGGGCATCATCCCCACCTGCACCACAAGCCCTCTTTTTTTTCATCCTCTCCACTCGGGGAAGGGGCGGCAGAGGATTCCAGAATGGAGGAGCTCACTGTCAAAGAGCTGGTTGGGAGCCTCCTGCCTGTCCAGGGTGCTGGTGATGAAACGGAGCCTCCACCAAAAAACCCCCACAAAAAACCCCTCGGAGCCCCCGTGCCAGGTGGTAATATCTGGGGAAGGATGGGGGAACTGGTTGGTGAGACGGAGATGCTGGGCTCAAAGGGCCACTGGCCTGATCAAACAAAGCTCTCCTCATGTTCAGAGGGAACTTCTCGATGTGGCTGACCACTCTGGAAAACCCCTCTCCTCATAGTCTTTTAAGGCAAGCCCAGTGAGGTGGAGGACAGGCAGCTGCAAGAGAGGCTGCTGCCACCGCCTCTCTTCTCTTTTTTCCCTTCCTCCTCCTCGTGTGCACCCCTTTCCACTGCCATGTTGCCAAATTTGCCCTCTTTCCCCTCTGCAAGGCTGTTGGAGGAGGGAGGGCGGAGGCATGGGGGGGGGGCTTTATGGCATCAGATGACTGCAGGATCGAGTGAGGACTTGCATTTGTGAAGGAGCGGGTAGGTGGTCAGAACAAATACTGCAGTCAGGACGCCCAAATCATCTGAGCACCCCTCCTTCATGGGTGCTTCTTCCCTCCCTGATTAATCCTCCCAACAACCTTGTGAGGTAGGTTAGGCCAGGGGGGAGAGAGAGAGAGAGCCCCTGATCCAATGTAGCCCCCTGAGTTTGAGAGCTATTGCACAGTCTGGCTCTTGGGGAGGGGTCATGAGCAATGGTTCTAGACTTAAAACCCTGTGTCTCATGAAATGGGTTGGACCACCAAGGCGCCCCAACATGCCTCGGCCATGGTTAGAGGCCCCACTGAGGTCTCTGTCCTCTCCAGGCTTTAACCCCAGATCTTCACCCAATCCCCTAACGGTGACCAGGAGAGACCTCACAACCCTATGGCTGGCTTGTGAGCCCTGGGAGTGGGAGGAGAAGACAGTAGAGTTACCAGATGTCCTCTTTTTAGAGGACATGTCCTCCTTTTTTGGTGACCCTCCTCTTTTGAGCTCTTTTAAAAACATGGATGAAAATGTCTTCTTTTGGGGTTGGAAGATAAGGAATATTCCTTGTGAGTAGCAATGATCACAGCTTAAATAGTAGGGTATTTAAAATGAGATCTGCCATACTGATCACTTGTTCGAAGTAGTCAGTCAGGAGATATGACCTCTTTTTTTCCTAAAATGCATTTTTGTTTGAAAATTGGTGGGGGGGGGGGGGTGCCAGAAGGTAGCCTCGTCTAGTGTGCAAAAAACCTGGGGCCACCGGTCCGAATGCAGACAACCATTTTGATGTAATGAAGATACAAAACTGGGAGGGTTCTCACTGCATCTTCAATGAGCACGGTAGAAAAAAAGGGAAAGTTGCAGGTCATCTCAATTATTTACTGGGAAATAAAATGCCCTATTAGCCAGTTTGGTGTAGTGGTTAAGCATGCGGACTCTAATCTGGGAGAACCGGGTTTGATTCCCCACTCCTCCACCTGCAGCTGCTGGATGACCTTGGCAAGCCATAGTTCTGTCAGAGCTGTTGTCTCAAGGACGGTTCTGGAAAGAGCACTCTCAACCCCACCTACTTCACAGGGTCTCTGTTGTGGAAAGGGAAAGGCCGCTCTGAGACTCTGAGTGAAGGGCGGGTTACAAATCCAATCTCCTCTTCTTCTTCTTCTTCTTCTTCTTCCACGAGCTGCCATTTTGGAAATGGTGACTGTTCTTGCAAGTTATTCCAAGATGGACGATCTTGTTGCTCAGCTCATCTTGCTGCCCCCATGATTCTGAAACATCTCAAAAATGTAATCAGTTACAATTCTCAATAATAAAAAATGTTCATAAGGCCTGCCATAGAGTTGGGCTTTTTTTAAAAAAATGGAAGCTTATCGCCTCATTATACCAGTTACATAATAGTACTTAGTCACAACTGTTCTACCTATTCTCCTATATTCTCCTTCATCCTTATTTCTTGTGCCATGTGTGGGCAAGAACACAGCATCTATCAGCTATGTTCCACCTACACTAATTCTCAGCTCAACATTTCAGTGAGGGTTGGATGAGTTTGCCAGTGGATTGTGCCCCGTAAGTCAAATCTCTCTATGTGCCACTGTAATGGTAACCAAAATAGACCACCTCACCCTACTCCTTGACAAGGCTACCTCTGTAAAGCCCTGAAAGATTCAAAATAAGAATTGCCTTTCTAGATCATTCCAGAGGTCCACCTAATCCAGTTTTTTGCTTCCAACAGTGCCCAGACAAATGCTGCTGAGAGTTGCCCAAGCAGGGCATGAAAGTACTTCCCTCTTTCATTCTCACCATCTAGTTCTTAATGGTATGGTGTGCCACCTCAGACTAGAGAGATACCATTTTGTTATCACAGCTAACAACATTGACAGAGTTACATTCCAGGAATTTGTTGAGTTATGTTTGGGGGGTTTTAAGCAATCCAGCTAGTGACCATCTCTATACACTATGGTGGCAAATTCTACACATTCGTGATCTGAGGAATGAAGAACTCCTTGTCTTTTTCTGCCCTGGGACCACCTTGACAAGAAGCATGTGCATGGAGATCAGGCTGGGGTCTATAATTACAGCCCAGTGGCTCTTGCATAGCAGAGGAGTCTGTTGGCCAGATTTAGGGAGTCCTGCACCCTTCTGCCCTCTAATCTCACCATCAGGATCTTCAGTTTCCAAAGCTCCTACAGTTTGCTATTACTAACTATACTCAGGAAGGCTCAGTGAACATTGGCTTCTGCCAACTGCAGTGATGCAAATGCACTAAGCTGTACACCAGAATCTGAACACTGCAGCATTTGGCAAGCGTTTCAGGACTTTAATCCCAACAATGCTGAGTCAATTTTTCTTTTTTGAGAAAATATACATCTCTGACTCTCTCCTTCTTCCCTTTTTAAAAAAAGGTTCCCTTAAAATGAAGAATGGTAGCAACCCATCTGAGGTTGGGGGGGGGGGTGCAACCCACTTAAGGCTGGGGGGATTTGACCCGCTTGAGATTGGGGGGGTGCAACTCAGTTCTGAGTGAGAGTCTTCTATGACGACCAATGCTGGGGGGGGGGGGGAGCAGAACTTGCTACTGAAATCATTAAGCAACTTGCCTTAACAGGAACTCTTTGCTGAAGGGGGTGGAGAGTGAAGATACAGCCAGTGGAAGACAGGGGGGAGCAGAGCTGGCAACCCAAGAATGCCCCAGAGACTCCTGCACTCTGTGGGGCACTTTCAATCAGCACAGTACCTGTTCCAACTGGATGCTGGCCCTAATCTGGCCTGACACGATTCAACATGAGAGCAAAGGCAGATCCTGCTGGTAACTTGACCCTGATGGCTGACATGACCAACACATCAAATGAAGGATGCTTTGGCTTATTTTCGGGGTTCAGATAAGCCAGTGTGATATCGTGGTTAAAGCAGGGTTCTCTAATGTAGCACATGTGGGCACCATGGCACACACCAAGCTTTTTAGAAAGTAGGTGTGGCCATTTTAAGGCAGGGCTTGTCATTGGCTGTCCTCATTGAAATGGAAGAGTTTTTCCACAGCTGCAGTAGCAGCCACAACTGCTACAGGATCAGGAAGATGGGAAAGCACCTGGTTCGGGGTTCCATTCCCCTTTTAAGCTGTCCTTCCTTTTTATTCCTGTCTCTTTCTCCCTCTCTGAGGCTTTCCTTTGTTTCTTTTCCCTTCTGCAATTCTTCTGCAAAGCAAAGATGGAGGTATTGTCTTGGACTCTGCCTCCTGTGGCAGCCATCTGGGGTTTGGTGCCCCACAGATGCGGAAAGGCTGGGAACCCCTGGGTTAGAGTGTTGGACTCTGCCATGGAAGCTCACTGGGTGCCCTTGGGCCAGTCACAATCTCTCAGTCTAGCCTACTTAGAGGGTTGCTGTTGTGAGGACAAAACAGAAGAGGGGAGAACAATGTGTCCCTAGTGGGAAGGAAAGCAGTATATGAATATCTGATGTGCAAGGCCCCCGGTTTCCAGATGCTGGGAAGCAGTCAGCAAGTGAGGGTTATTCCCGGTGGACCATGTGACCTCCGACTGGCCACTCTCGGAAGCAGGACCCTGGGCTGGACGGTTGGTCTAGGGATGCCAGCCTCCAGGTGGGACCTGGGGATCCCCTGGAATGACAGCTCATCTCCAGACTACAGAGATCAGTTCCCCTGGAGAAGATGGATGCTTTGGAGGGTGAACTCTATGGCACTGTACCCCACTGAGGTCCCTGTTCTCGCCCAGGCTCCACCTCCAAATCTCTAGGAGTCTCCCAGCCTGGAGCTGGCAATCTTACTTCCCACACACACACACACACCAATAGCCAGGGGGTACCTGGCAACCTATGTTGGGCTGATCCAGTACTGCTGCTCTTATTCATTTATTTATTTAATTTATACCCCACCCTACCCACAGAAGCAGATTTAGGGCGGCTTACAAGGCCATTTGACATCATAAAACAACATAAAACTATCTGAATACAGCATTCAGTACAATTAAAAACAATTAAAACAGTTTAGAACAACAATATAAACAACATACTTATAAAGTGCTGTATATAGTTTAACTAGATGTCTCAAGAGTGGGTAGTCCTGTATGGCTATTCAGATCCAGGCCACCAATACAGAATTTACGGGGGAGTGGGGAGGAAAGGGACGTATTAAATATTGGGTTCCATGGATGGTCTGACCCCAAGCCTAGTGATCAGCTCTGCTTTATTAGTGATTCAGCAAGGACAAAAGACCCAGGGCAATGACACTGTTTAAATAGCATGCAAACTCCACCCACTTCCCAAACAACTACCAACTACAGGCTACTGTCAGAACCATTAATTCTTCACTGGCCACCTCCAGAGTCCTGGTGGGCTATTGTTCTAGAACTCCAAGCTCAGCCAGACTGTGGTAGAAACAGTCCTGGAATGTTCCAGCCTCAATACATAACAGGGTATCTGCTGCCTCAGTCAAAAGCCTGGTGGAAGAGTGCCATCTTACAAGCCTCATGTTCTTCCTATAACTTCCTATAACTTGCCTGGCTCTCACCTTTAGAAAAAAGGCAAGAAAAAAACCCCATCGATTTACCCTTTAATACTCCTCCCTTACTAATAATAAATCGGTACTCGGCGCAGACACTGCACAGCTTGTTATACAGGTATACGTGATGCTAAGTGTAGATGCATTCTCAGCATTGTGGGTGGGAGGAGAAAGAGGAACCCATATGGATTGCAGGGTACTTTTCCCCCCTCCGATCAATATCACTCGCCAGCACCAAGACACACAGGAGGCGCAAATAATACGCCTGCTGGGAAGCATGCGGGTTAATTACCCCTGTAAATGTATGAACTGAACAGAGCTCTGTGTGCCCAGGTTAGCCCAGAGACTGATTGCCTTGATGAAAAAGCCATTAAGTCCGAGACAGGCTGTCTCCCGGCCAATCCCTTTTAAAGAGCTCTTGGGTTCACCTTGGCAATGGGCTGTTTTGTTTTGGGTGTTTTTAAAAAAAACTTTCCAGGGTTGTTGTTTTTTTCCTTTGTGCATAACCCTTCCTGTCCTGCTTTTGTTCGGCTGGAGCTAAGTGGTGATTTATCGCTTAATTAGGCACCATGAGGCCGGTGCTGTAAAAACCAACGTGAGTTTGCGGAGCCTCCAGGTCATGTTATGATTGGCGAAGAATAGCCTGCCTGGGCCACTGAAGAACGGGGCCAACCCGCCCTTGAAGCACCCCACGGCCCTGTGTACAAACGGTTCAGAACAGGTCACCGAGGAGGCTCCTTTGGGAAGCTGCGTCCTCTTGCAGATAAGAATTAAGGGAATGGCTGAGGCCAACGAACAGGTCTCACGAGCCAGAAAGCAAACGGCATCCCTGTTCGGTGATTCAGACCCAATGGCCTACACTTCGTTAGGAATGTAAGCATAGGCAGCGATCTCATAACGGTGATGGGGCAATAAGAGGCATCATCCCACTGTGCCTCTGCTGGAACGGAGAAGAAATCCAGACTGCGGCCCTCCTAAATAGCCTGCAGATCAGGAAACCTACTGAGATGAGGCCACGTTTAAGCCTAGTCCCACTTTTTTAAAAGAAAAAAAATAGCTGACGTCATCTTTGAAAACTGTTGAGACATCTTCCCTCCAAGAGCTGCTTTAGATGGATGGGGCGGTCAGAACATCAATACAGATGGAGTCCATCCTTCTGCTTATGGATGGGACGCTATAACAATGTGTGTGGGAATAGCTTTACCGCCCGATAAATATGTAAAGTCGAGAGTCTCCGGCAACACAGGCTAAGCTGCAAAATGCACTGCGATTAAATTTTTAACAGTTGCTGAAACCTAGTTCAAAGTCCTGCATGTCAGAAAAAGGGAACAAAAAGTGGGAAATAGGTCGATTTTAATTGCTCCTTCAGACGTTCCTCTTCCTAGAACTCAGCAGTGGCAACCGTTAGGTTTACTGAGGGATGTCATAAATGGCAAAAAGTGATCCTTCCAGCTCTAGCATGGCTTTCAAGGGTCAGAGAGTCCGAGTGGTATTTAGAAATATACAGGTTGAGTAGGTGGGAAGGTAGGGCCGATTCAGCAGGCATTGCTAATCCCAATACAGGACCAGTTCCCAGAAATCCACATCCACTGTATCTGAAGACCACTTCCATCGGCCCTCAGGAGTTTGGCCAGGGGAAGAAGCCAGGACTCCATGGCACAGCATCTGCTGGTCATGCAGAATGTCCCAGGTTCACACCCATTCATCTCCACAGCCAATCCTATTTAAGGGAGAAACCCTGCTTGGTCACCCTCATCAACTATCTACTCATATTATTTTCCATTTGTTTAATTATTCTCCTCTACCACCCTTGTGGTTAAAGGCCTCTTAAAATTCCAAAAATTAGTGCACACAAAATATACCCCTCCCTCCAAAAAAGCCTGCAGCTTAAATATCACAAATAAAATGGCCTTTCAGCACTTCCTTAAAAAATTCCAAAGACAGTGCTCCCCAACAGCTCGGAACTGGGAGCTGCAAGGTGGGAGGCACTATACAAAAGGAAGCGTCTCTCCTAGGTGCCAAGCAGGCCGCCTGATGCAGGAGAACAACTGAAGTGGTATTAGGACAAGACAGGTGGCTGCCAAGTTGAGAATGGCCCGGGACAGTCATCCCCAATGTGGTGGTGCCTCTGGGTACCATGGCACCCACCAAGGTGCTTCCTACTGCTCACTTCTTCCTTCCCCAAGGAGTTACTTTCCTCCATCTTATTGGAGAAGGAGGTTCTTCAGAAGAGCCCAGGAGGCATCACCTTTGCATCTTCAGCAAGCACCCACTTGGAAGGATTTGTATCTATCATAGGAGGGCACTTGGCATGGAACCTTGATGAAATTTTGTGACTGGTGCCAGACTCCATGGCAGCCATTTTGTGGTTAGCCGCATCCCAATGGAAACTTATGTTGGTGCCCACTATCTGTTCTCAAAATTCCAGAAGTACCCACGAGTTCAATAAGGTTGGGTGCCCCTAGCATAGGGAGGCCATTCTTCCAGCATTAAATTTTTAACCAACAGAAAAACTGGCAGGCCTTCACAAGGCAAGCAATATGGCATAGCCATAACTACCTTCTCATTCATCCCATTCCTAGTATTCACATATAAGGGTGACCCCCCCCCCATCCCATCTACCTACAATGTATGGAAAGCAGGGCAGCAAATCATTATATTTAACTCTAAATCATGCCCTGGAACAGATCAAAAAATGTACAGAATGGAGCCAGAGTCCGACAGGGTAAATTTTTGTACAAACATGAGGGGATTCCTGAAATCTATTTTTTAAAAGTTGGGGTTTTAAAACACCAAAGTAGTAGAAGCAACACCTGTAGCTTTAAGAGATTAATGCCCCACTGAGATCTCAACAGAGGTCATTGTGAGAGCCTGGTGGCTATTCTGGACGTTGCCAGGCAACCCCCAACCAGCATTCCTGTAGATTCCAAGCCTCGGTTAGTGTGTCAGCAAGAGGGAGGTTAGACTAAAAAAGGTAAAAGGTAGATGGATGGAAAAGCTGTAGGGGAGAGGAGTACAAAAGTTTAAAAGGGAAACCTGAGGAGAGGGGAGGGGGCAGAACAAAAGTGAATGAGTGGTGAGAGAAAGCACAGGCTACCGGGGGGAAAACATAACAGGGTGGGCGTGTGACAGAAAGGGAGAGGGAAATGGAGAGTCTGTAGGCACTGCCAGGGGGAAGCAAAGAAGAAATGAGATCTTCCCCCCTGAGTTCTTGTGGGTCCCTCTACTTGTCCAGTTCTGTATTAAGTACCAGCCAGAACCACTGGGAAACCGAACATTCTTAAGATGTTTTTCTTTAAATGTAAACTGTTAGAGCCGGTTTATTAAGACATCTTGATTCAGTAACCAGTGCTCCTGTAAATGACTGTAATGGCTCCTGTAAATGACTGTAATGTATAGCAACTAAACAGGCATTTCATGGTATGTAAAAGTAAGAGGATGGGTGTTTCAGCAGTAATCCTTGGTGTGACAGTAGGCATTTTAAAAGCAGCATTACAAGACTGTTACTACTTGCCAGTGTGGTGTAATGTTTCAAGTTGTGGGCAGTTCAACCTACCACATAGGGTTGTTGTGAGGATGAAGGGGGGCAGAGAAGAATCATCAATGTAGGGGGGGATGCAGTGCGATAAAACAGTATGTTCTCTTTCATCCTTCAAATGTTGAAGGCTGTGTAAGAGATGCCAGGTAAGATTTGCTTCCCGCTCAGAGCAACAAAAAGAGAAGAAGGGAAGAACAGAAGAGATTAGATTGATACCCCACCCTTCACTACCCAAGGAAGTCTCAGAGAGGCTTACAACCTTCTTTCCCTTCCCCTCCCCACAACAGACACCCTGTGAAGTGGGTGGGGCTGAGAGAGCTCTGACAGAAACTGCTCTTTTTCAAGAACAGCTGTGCCAGAACTATGGCCTGCCCAAGGTCATCCAGCAGGTACAAGTGGAGGAGTGGGGAATCAAACCCGGTTCTCCCAGATTAGAGTCTGCGCACTTAACCACTACACCAAACTTGTGTACAGCTTGGCTCCCCACTGTTGAACACAGCCCTAGGTTTCCTGTATCTTCCTTGGTTCTGCCTCATCCAGGGTCATAGTCAGGAAATTTTGGGTGGTGGGGCATTGGAAAACCCAGGGAGGAGGACAGAGAGAGATAAGAGATCCTGTCTGCAACCAAAATTGGCTGTGGAAGCAGGAAGAAGACCTCCCCCCATGTCTCTCTACTGTCGGAGAGGAATGGGCTCATTGGGTAGTCTTCCCGCTTCTACAGCTGACTTTGGCTCTGGAAGCAGGAAGACTCAGTGAGCCTGTGCCTCTCTGACCATTGGAGAGGTGTGGCAGCTTGTTCAGCCTCCAGAGGGAGGGGGGACCAGGAGGGAGGGGAAGTGAAGGGGCAGGGCTAATTTGGTGGGGGCGTCGCCCGAAACACCCCACCGTGGCTATGAGCTTGGCCTCATCTCATTCCCAACTTATTAAGGTGCAGAATGGACACAGTATAAAGTTCCATGGATGCTTTATCTTAAACCTGCAGGCTCTTTAACAGCTTAGCCTGTTAAGCCAACTCAGACGCCTCAGCCCATAAAACATAGATCCATTCTATATGAAGGGTATCGGGCACTACTAGATACATGACCTTGAAGAGAAACTGGGATCGTCTTAACCATTTTCACAGTCTCAAAAATGTCAGGAGTAGAATTCCAAACCAGTGATTTGCAGATACATCAACTAAAGCCTATTCGAAGGGAAATGTGCATATCTCAGAAGACCCAAGATCAGAATTCTCATTCTCATCTGCTCAGCAAGCTGTCAAATCTCTGTGCTGCAAATTTTAATTCAAGGAAGTTTTCCAGACATATGCTAAGCCATACCTAGTGGGAAAAAATTACTTTAATTGCCAATTCCTTATGTTACCTATCATAACAAATTGCACCTGATTGGCTATCTATTGAGGATGTAATCGTTGAAGAAAGAGATCAAATCTGATGCTGCATTTTCAGGCACTCAGTACTTGATTGATACCTTTTAGAAGCATGCCTCTATTTCATTTCCACTAGAGAATTCACAATTCACTTGAATCTAGAGCTAATTCTCATGTCACATTGAAGCTAAAGAAGAAGAAACCAACACAAGCTGCACTTCTGGTTTCCTTGATTCCCACAGTAAAGTGGATCTGTGACCTCCTATGGCCTGGGACTCACACATCTCACCTTGAGTGAGATCCACCAATCTGCAGTCCCATAAGATCTGATTGGAGGGTGCTGATTCAAATCCATCCCTCATTGTGAGCTGGTAAGAGCAAGACTAGGAAGGGTTTGTTATTTAAAGTTACTTGTATTTGCATAAACCAAGGAGGTTCATGGAGAGCGTGAAGGTTGGAAAATGGCAGTTGCTATGTGAAGTGGAGAAAGGGTGATAAAGTTAGCAGGCTCAGTTGATGGGATTTTTCTTAGACTGACAGGAAAATGTAATAGAAATAGAATAAGCTGACAAAGTATTAGGGGCCAGTAGAGGACTTACACATTGTTCCTGTTCAGAACCATAAGTATGAGGCTTTTCAGGATTCAAAACATGAACAATGTTATTTATTTAGGAAATGTATAGGCTGCCTCTTCAGAGACTTCTAGAGATGGCTTCCAAGTAAGGTAATAAAACACAACCATTAAAAAAACAAGCCATAAAACAAGCCATTAAAAAAAAAAGCCAAGATTATTAAACCAGGGCATAACAGCAGAGCAACAATGACGACAAACTTGAGCAGCCTAAAATGAGACAAATAAAATGGCCTGAAGTAGACCTGAAAACATTTTAAAGAGAAAACCTCTTTATTAAAATCCTAGGTAAGAAGAGATGTTTTAGCCCATCATCTAAAAGAAAGTCAGATAGGTCCCAGGCAAGCCTCATGGGAGAAGGCATTCCTGATATTGTTAAAGTCAGTTCTCATCCCACTTTTCCTCAAGTTCTGAAGCCTTATTATATGTTTCATATGGTTCTAACTAAATACTTTACTTCATGAACCCTTATTTGTTGGAGCTCACCTTACTTTCTGTGAAGGCCTGGTCCTTTCAGTAGTCCTGTAGGGGCCGCAGTGACTCAGTGTTTAAGATGCTGAACTGCAGACCGGAAGATTGGTAGCTCGGCAGTTCAAGACCTGAGTGCCATGTGATGGAGTGAGCCCCCGTCTCTGGCCTCAGCTCCTGACAACCTAGCAGTTTGAAAGCACAAAAATTTAAGTAGATAAATAGGAACCGCTTTGGTGGGAAGGTAACAGGGTTCCGTGCGCCTCGCCATCTAGTCATGCTGGTCACAGATCACGGGAAAGTCTTCGGACAGCGCTGGCTCTTTGGCTTGGAAACAGAGATGAGCACCGCCCCCTAGAGTCAGATTCAACTGGCTTTTGAGCAAGGGAGACCTTTACCTTAATTAAGGCCTGTATGAGCCATTCTGGGGGGGGCACTAAACTGGCAGGTAATCTTGTGGGGGTCCCAGAATGGAGTGAAAATTCCTGGGGATCCCCCCCAGGTACTTCAGAAGGACTTTTCCAGCAGTGACCTGGGGCTCTGAAGTGAAGAAGTACAGTACAGTTCCTCCCTCATCTCTGTTAGAAAGAAACACACATCACATCTTTTTAAATTGGCCTTTGGGGCATGAGGTGCTGTCAGTCTTTGGATTTATGCTGCTGGATTGCAGTGAACAGCCCTTGTCAGTCTGTCTTGCCATGCCTTGCCTATGAGGTAAAATGGAAACAACTTAAAAAAAAAAAAGACATGAAACTAACCTACCCCTCCTTTCTTTTCCCCTTTTGGAACACGCCGTCCAAAGAGTCAACTGAGCAGTGCCCGAAGCCAGATTTTTAAAAGCTCTCACTTCTGAGGGTTTAGTGCTCTCCGCTAATTCCCAGCACAGGCTCAAAAGCTGTGCATTAGCTAACGTCATCAAAACTCAGGCAGCAAGACTCTTCTCTAAAGCACGCGTCATTGCAGTTGGCACTGTTAACGGGCTGGATATTTATAGCTTGTGTTCTCCCCTCTGCATCCCGGTTTTCTCTCTTAAAAACAGAATGCAAAAAAGCATGTGTCCCTGTCCCCCCCGCCACCCACCCGCCCACCCACCATGTCCCCTGCCCTGTTGCTTCTGCCTCCCTGTTTCTCACTTTAGCAACAAGGCACCGCCAGCCTGCCTGTGCCCTTCCAGTACCACCACTAATTGGGGTTGCCAGTATTCATGAGGCAGTAACTACTGTATCCCTTCAGGGCTATTCATACCCATAAATAGAAAAAAAGATTTTTTTAAAAAGGATGTTCTTGCGAATTCAATCATTGCTTGATTCACAGTTCAAGCAATGTTGATATTCCAGGTGTTGTGTCCTATCCAAAGTCCAAGCACGCGGTCAGGCGACCACGCGGTCGGGCGAAGTGTCCGAGCTTCACACACTTAGACAATAGACTGAGAGGATCCTGGTGAGGGGAACTCCAATCGGGGGAGTCGGATCCTTAGAGGAACCTATGATCTAAGAGTACACTATAAATAGCGACTCACGGGTGCTGGGTGTGTGCATGGGTGCGGTCGAGAACGGGGATAAAAAGCAGACCTGTGAGTCCAGCTAACCAGTCTTGTTCAGACCTCTTAACAAAGTATGAGCTGTTTTCACTCGACACGTCTCCAGCTGCAGTACTTTTCACCAGTCAACGCTGATCAGAACACCACCATACAAGATGGAGCTCATTTATAGGGAAACCACCGTGGTTAGAGTCAGTTTAAAGTCTGGAACTTCTTTAAGGGAAATCACTGGTTGCATATAGGAAAATGAAAATCAAGGACAGGGCTGGGAGGGCGTCTAAAAAGTCTGAAACACTTAATGAAAATTATTAAAATGTTGACAGATGATGTAATATGAATTGTTCATCTTGTTTGGTTCTAAACATCTAGTGATAGTAGAACACATTGTATTTACTGTTATTTCATAAAGATGTGATGGAATTGCTGTCTGTTGGACCAGAGCGATTAGAACATAAGAAGAGCCCTGCTGGATCAGACCAGTGGTCCATCTAGTCCAGCATCCTGTCTCACACAATGGCCAACCAGTTCCTTTAGAAGTCCAGCAACAAAGCATAGAGGCCGAGGCCTTCCCCTGATGTTGCCTCCTGGCTCTGCAATTCAGAGGTTTAGTGCTTCTCAATGCGAAGGTTCCGCTCGGTTACCATGGCTAGTAGCCACTGATAGACCTATCCGCCATGATCTAATCTCTCTTTGAAGCTGTCAATGCCTGTAGCCATTGCTACGTACTCTGGTGGCAAATTCCACATTTTAATCACTCACCATGTAAAGAAGTCATTTCTTTTGTCCATCCTGAATCAACTGCAGAGACAACATAAAGAGCATGCTTTATATCCTATATAAGTAAAATCTTTTGTTGAGGAAAGACTTGTCTTCAGACTATCTGAAAGATAATACAGTGCATTCATATGACAAAGCATCTTGTGGACACATTACCGCTAATAAACCAAGAGCTGGCATAGAATGGGTAGAGTTGCTAGAGAAAAATCAGCCTCTTCTCTTACTCATGGAGACTGCAATAAGGAAGATTCCAAGGCTGAGTGAGCAAACTCCAAGAGGAATGAGAACTAGGGATGGGTACAAACCGGCTGATGAACTAAAGTTCATCACAAATTTAATCCATTTCACAAATTTTGATGCCAAATTTTGATGCTAGGAGCCATTTAAACCACCACTTTCTCCTCCTCGCAAAAAGGCTGTGGAGAGCAGAAAGCAGGGGGCCATTTAAACCAAACAGCGGAAAGGCAAGGAGCTCCCCACCACTCAGCTATTTGGTTTAAATGGCTGGGAGCCATTTGAACCCCTGCTTTCTGCTCCCTGCAAAAAGTAGCAGGGAGCAGAAAGCCGGGGTTTAAATTTTAAATGGCTCATAAATCAATATGAACCAGTTCAGTTTGTGAACCAGTCTCTCAGTTCGTATCAGTTTGTGATTTGGTTCATGGTTCAGCCCCTAACCACAAACTGGACAGCAAAAGTGTGGTTCATGCCCATCCCTACTGAGAACTGAAGGGGCCTCCTTCCCAACCTGGCCCCCACTTTGTTAGTAGTATGTAAAGCATCTACAGTAAGGTGTTCAGGGAAAACAGTGTCACTCAGCTTCCTAAGGGCCAAGGTCAGCTGGGTAGGAAGCTGAGTTCTTATTGAGACATAGTAGGACAAGATCAGTTTGGGCGTCTGAGTTTATATCTCTGCATTTAACACTTTTAGAGTATTCTATGTTGGTTGGTGCTGATGTTTGGTCTTACATTATACAATAAGCTCCTTGGAAGCTTTCAGAGCTTGAATAATACCCTGGTAATGACCAGGATGCCTCCTCTAAATTGTTCTCTTGGTAAAACATGTTGCTTCCCCCATAATCCATGAAACAGTTGGGCACATTCCACTGCACTGCCCCTTCTATTGTGATCTCAGATATGCATTTATTACTCCTATCCTCCAAAAAAAATTGCAGGAAGATTGGAGGAATGATAAATTCCTTCCTTCTAGTGGATCTTGAGCCTGGAACGATGGGTAGAGTTCCTAGATTCTGCACAGCTGCTAGAGTCTACTGAAGTTCAGTAGTGGTTCAGTGAAATATACCTGTTATTTTTATACTTTTTACATAACAGTTTTCTCAAAACATTTTGCGAATGTGTGTTTTATTCTGCTGGTCTACGGCCAGAATAAATGATTGATTGATAACATATCATGATCAACAAAAGACATATCCTTGAAAATGCAGTTATATCTAATTTCCTACCTGGTCGATGACTTTGCCGACAGACAGAAGAAAATAGGTTAAATGAAACATAATGAAAATACCTAATGTATCTATGTAACTGGACTCTCCACATAACTCTGAACAACTGACAAAACAAAGTAGAAAGAACAATCCTATCTGCAAATATTATATAAAAATAACAGCTGAAAGTACAGTTACAACAAAAAATCTCAGTTGCTGACCTAAAAGCAGCAGTTATTTTACAGAGAAATTTCAAAGGGAGATTAGAAAGAGACACTGCTGAATTGCAACTGATAATGAAGCTCAAGACAGTGCAGCCAACCTGGATTGAATCAAGACCTAGGTTTCCTGTCTCATTACCAATGCTGATTTCTCCATTCCTGTTACCTCTCTGCATATCACACCTAATCCAATCACACCTGCTATTGTTATTTTCCTGCTAAGGTCATTTGGCATCTGAAACCACTCCACTTGACAACATATAGGGCAGACAGACTCACATTCTAACTGTATCTGAAAAAGTGAGCATGAAAGTTCATCCCCTGCCACAAATGTTGTTAGTCTTTTAAGATGCTACTGGACTCTTGCTCTTTTCTACTGCTACAGAGAGACTAACATGGCTACCCATCTTCAACAAAAATCTACTGATCCTATTTCTTCTTTCATGCAACTCAGCACAGTATACATGACTCTCCCTTCCTATATTTTATCCTTACAACAACTTGGTAAGGAAGGTTAGGCTGAGAGAGGGTGTGACTCACCTACGGTCATCCAGCAAGCTTCAAGGCACTGTGGGGATTTGAACCTGGGTCTCCCAGAACCTAGTCAGACATGCTAACCACTGTACCACACTGGCTCTCTCCAGAAACATTTGATTCTGTGCAAGTTCTCTTGCAGACTGGAAAGTGAAAATGCAAGAGAGATAATGTCAAATAAGATTTTATTCATTAGAATATCTGAAGTTTCATGTCCAAACTTTTCCTGAATGTAGATGTACTCTCAAGAGATCAAATACAGGGCAATCCAAAAGATGTGTAGGTATATATTTTGGACATTTAATCTACTCCTGCATCTTGGATAATAGGTATAATTCAAGATGCAGGCATAGCATTAAATGTCCACAATATAGTTCCATGGTCAAACTGACTTGCTCCTGAAACAGTTTAAACAAAATATGTGCAATCAGGACTTCAGATTTTTCTCTGAATATGCTAGGCTTCAAATCCATTTTGGGACTGACAGGATTCTTTTGATTGGAAAAAACACCATAAGCACATCAGAGAAGAGACCTGGCTCTCAGCCCAAGATTCCCCATGCAGATATAGAAGATGATGGCCGGAAAAGCTCTCTGCCCACAAATGTATGGGTTGCAATTCCATACAGAGTGAAACAAGAGGAAGCAAGCTCTCAGAGTGGTATGCATCTTGACTTCCCCATTAGGATTTCCCAGCTGACAACTGGGACACTCTTGTCCATGTCCATTTCAGCTCTCACACCAAGGATCACAGCCTGAGTCCCCTGTTTGAAAATATTTTGAGAGCTGGCTGTATCAGTCAGCATTCAACAGTATCTGACATACCACAGTGTTCTGCAGGATCTCACAGCTGGCATTTAGTAGCAACCAGTTTTTAATGGTATCTAACATATAACAGCATTTAAACAATGATGACAGCTGCCAGGCAAGAGATGTGAAAATTGACAATAATAGATCTGGTTGCACTGTCTCATCCGCATCTGACAGATGACTCAGGTACCAATCAGGAAGATCCATGTCAAGGTATAAGCATCCCCACACATACAGGACCCAAACCCTGGTTACAGGGATTGTTTTAGTCTTTGTACACACAGACACACCCTGACCTGGATAGCTCAGGCTAGCCTGATCTCATCAAATCTCAAAAGCTAAACAGGGTCGGCCCTAGTTAGTATGGGGACTGGAAATCACCAAGGAAATCCGGGGTCGCTGCACAGCAGCAGGCTATGGCAAACCACCTCTGAACATCTCATGCCTTGAAAATCCTACAGGTTTACCTTCATTGACCCAGCTCAAGAGTATGTGTGTGTGTGTGTGTGTGTGTGTTATGTGCCATCAAGTCGCTTCTGACTTATGGCAACCCTATGAAGTAGCGACCTCCACAAAGTCCCATCATTAACTGCTGTTCTCAGATCTTGCAAACTGAAGACTTTGGCTTCCTTGATTGAGTCAACCCATCTCATGTTGGCTCTTTCTCTTTTCCTGCTGCCTTCGACTTTTCCTGGCCTTATTGTCTTTTCCAGTGAGTCTTGCCTTCTCATAATCTGACCAAAGCACGATAGCCTCAGTTCAGTCATTTTAGCTTCTAGGGAGAGTTTAGGCTCGATTTGATCTAGAACCCACTGATTTGTCTTTTCGCTGGCCCATGGGACCCATAAAACTCTCCCCCAACACCATCTGTCAAAGGAATCAGCTTTCTTCCTGTCAACTTTCTTCTTTGTCCAACTTTCACACCCATACATAGTAATGGGGAATACTGTGGCATGAATTAACTTGATCTTGGTCACCAGCGACACATCCTTACACTTAAGAACCTTTCCTAGCTCCTCCATAGCTGCCCTTCCCAGGCTGAATCGCCTTCTGAAGGCAATTCTAAATGCAGAAACAATCCAGAGCAGTTTGCATCAACAGCAGCTGAGTACCCACTCCCGGACCCCCGTAATCACCCATCAGACCCTTATGCTGAGACAGAGTGAAGTGAGGCAAACAAAGGGCTTTAGGGCAATTGTTTCCCAGCTAATAGTGACATGTCTTTAGTAGTTCCACAACAATCCTTTCTTGAGTTTTCTTTTTCATCTCTTGGGACGAAGCCACACTTTGGCAAGAGACGGAGAACACCAATTTGCAAGCTTAGCCATTCTTTCGTGAACACTCTAGCGAAATGCGCCTGAGAGCTTCTTTTATGGGTCTCCACAAAGTGAATCCAAGCCTTCCTCTGGATGGCTTTCATTTACATCCTGTCACATCCCATTAGGTTGTTTACAGTCATATGGAACTTCTTCATCCCATCTGCCTGGCATACAGTCATGTAAGGAAACCTGTTACCCATACATCACATATTCCTTGTATATCAAACTCCCACCTGGGCAACAATTAAAACAGCCAATTTGTTTTTGGGAGGCTAAGCATTCAGATAAATCACAGGAGAGACCAATAATGTTACATGCACAGGAAAAAATCAAAATAAAATGACAGAATAACTTGCCAGCGTGAAAACATTCAGAACAAAAGCCGGGGGGGGGGGGCTCAATGTAATAAAAGCGAAGTCCTGGGTCAGTGTTCCCTCTCAGCTGAGTTAGTGTGAGCTAGCGCACAGTTTTTTAGCCTCCACATTTTTGTCTTAGCTTTGGAAGGGGATGCCTCCAGAGCAAAGTACTTTATGCAGGAGCCAAATCGCTCACTCACAGCTTTAATGCCAGTAGCGCACAAAGTAGAATTTTTGCTCACAAGACTCCACAGCTTAGAAGGCGCACTGAGTTACTGTCTTTTTGTCACACTGCAGTTTTGTGATCAAACCCCATGCTGTAGCTATGTAGGTAAGAACAGGCTGAATTCTTAGTGGCCCCATAAATCCCTGCAAGACACTGGCCTTCTTTTTGTTGGATGTTGTCAGGGGTCCTTTCGTAGAAAAAGAGGTGCAGGAGCTCATTAGCATAACTCATTAGCATATGCCACGTCCCCTGACATCACCAGAAGTGTGTCAGAAGGGGAATGTCAGTTTCAGCCCCATTATAACCTATGGGCCATTGAAATCAATAGCAAAAACTCATAGGGTATATGAGGGGCTGGAGGAAAGGGGGTTTGAGGGAGAGGCTCCAAACTTGCAGGGTAGCTGCTGGGGCCTCTCCTTGAAATACCCACTAAGTTTCAAGAAGATTGGACCACGGGGTCCAATTCTATGGGCCCCCAAACAGATTGTCTCATCCCCCCCATTGTTCTCTATGGTGGAAAAAATGTTAACTTTTTTCCTACCATAGAGAACAATGGAGGGAATGGGGGCAACCTGTTTGGGGGCCTGTAGAATTTGACTCCCTGGTCCAATCTTCTTGAAACTTGGTGGGTATTTCGAGGAGAGGCCCCAGCAGCTACCCTGCAAGTTTGGCACCTCTCCCTCAAACCCCCTCCCCTCCAGTGGCTTTTAAAGTTGCCACCGAATTTCAGCACCAATTCGGCGGCGAGTTGAATCAGATTAGAGAATCTGATTCAGCCTGTGGCTGCCCTACTGGCCAGTCCTGAGCTGGCGGAGCTTCGCTCCGGCCCCAATGGACCCCTGGATGTTGTAACTCTGCATGCAAGAGGATCTGGGAGGGGAAGGGTTAAGAGAATTCTCTCACTGGGGTTCACTTGGCAGTTGGCCCCGCCCTCTCATCTGATGGATGCTGAGCCTCTTTGGCCCTTGCTTGCCTTCTGTTTTCATCTTAAACAGGACCCTCTATTCTTCTCTCTCTTATCTGGGCTTGGAGCTGTAGCAAGTTAACCTTTTTGAAGTTAATCCGTTCACAATAAATTAAATGTACCTACATGAATATGTCATCTAAGATGTGCTTCTATTTCTGTAAATAAAATTTCTTTCTCTTGGTACCATTGGAGTTAGATCATGTTTGTTGCTACGCCGAAGGGGAATGCGCACACATTCATATTCTGTACTGGCATTCCAGTTAATGTGCTTAAATCATTACCACACTGATCCTGCCACCCCGACCCAAACACTCATATTTATAATCCCCATCCGAACATCTAAAGAAAACTTCATTCATGCCAATCAGGGATTTTATTCAAAGAGAGAGAGATCAGAAGCTAAAAAACAAGCAGATAGTAGACCTGGTTTAGCACAACTGAAGACAACCACAATTCCCTTTCCTGCTTCTAGAGAGAGAAAAATAAAAAATACAAGGTTAGTATGTTAATCTGTCTGTAGCAGTAGAAATGAGCACGAGCCTAGAAGGACATTAAAGTCTAATAAAATTTGTGGCATGGTATGAGCTTTCATGAGTCACTGTATATGAAGAAGTGAGCGGTGACTCACAAATGCTTATTCCCGGCCACAAATTTTTGTTAGTCTTTAAGGTGCTACTGGACTCTTGCTCTTTTGCTGCTCAAGATTTGCAGTAGACCATGATAGATAACTTGAGAATATTTTATCACAACGCTCATGGAGGTTGGACCAGAACAAAACCAATTATACTACTTGCAGATAGAGATAAATGGGTAACACTACAATTGGCAATGTTTGTGGCTCTGGTTATAAAGATACAGTCAAAACCCTTTGATGCAAGTTTACCCTGAATAACCCCATATTACTATAGGAAGAGTATGTTATTGTTAATTTGGTTCCTTTTAGCTATCAAGATTTATGTCTCAAATGTTTCTCATGCATTTTAATCTTCTAATGGCTATTTTATGGATTTTAGTTGATTACCTTTTTTGCTTTTTGTTTTTGCTGTGGTTTTGAACCGAAGTAATAAAGCAAACTGACAGTAAAACAGAGATGGGGTGAATGATGTAAGTTGCTTTGGGCCAGCATTGGAAAGAAAAGTGGGGTACAGATATTTAAATAAATAGTCTGTAAGAGACCATTGCTACTTCAACCCCCTCCCCAACATAGATTTCCTCGGGGTCTTCCCTTACACTCAGAAGAATATTTAAGATGCTGGATTAGTAGGCTTGCTAGGTCCATCCCAGCCACCGGTGAGGGATGAGGGGTTAGGGTAGCCAGATCCAGGTTGGGAAACTCCTGGAAATTTGGGGGTGGAGCCTGGGGCGGAGAGGGACCTCAATGGGGTACAATAGCACAGAGTTCACTCTCCAAAGCATCCATTTTCTCCTGGGGAACTGATCTCTGTAGTCTGGAGATGTAGCTATAATTCTGGGGATCCCCAGGTAACACCTGGTAGCTGGCATCCCTATTGAGTAGTGCAGGTATGGTGCTATGCCCTGCCTTTTGGGGCTTCAGGCTGATACAGACCCCAGAATTTTGAACCTCTCTCTAGTCCCCCATCCCCCCCCGCCGCCGCCGCCGCCGCCAGTCTTGGCAGCCCTGTTTTTGCTGAGGAAATGAGCTTAGCTGCAGGCCTGTAGGAAGCAGCTCACTTCAAAGAGGACAGCCTCTTTAATCTCCAAATGCATAATACCTTCCCAGATAACCTTCACAGAAGTCTGAAGGGAAACATTGCTTTGGAAAGAGGCCTTCTTTTGTTTGTGGAGGAAGTTGGACGAACCCTTTTCACACCATGAAATCTTGCACTTCATTAAAGAGCCTCTGTCCCCAAGAGTCTTTCCATGAAGACAGTTTAATACTCTTTACTCACAAATCCCCAATGGAGAAAACAAGTTGGGAACACTTTCCAGAGTTCCCTCCAGAGAATTGAAGAGATACAGAAAAGAGGGAAATGGAGCAATTAAGCTCTGATTTTTTTAAAAAAATGCATGCTCCTGTCAAGGATCTTACAATCCCATGCCCCCTGGAAAACACAGGACAGATTAAACAGCAGTTTATGTTGTTTTTGTTTTATGTTTTCAGTTGAGCATCAGGGGACTATCTATCGCAGGACATGTAACCAATGCTGTGCTATTGTTCTTCTGCTGTCAACTGGAAGCAGGATGGAAACGTGTGGGCTGGAAAGGTTGTGTGTGTCGTCGCCGTCCCCCCCCCCCCCCCCAATCCTTCATATGGAATGGGCAAAAGTCGAAACCTTGCCTTCTTTTCCAAAGCAAGAGGGCAGAAATATGTGCTGAGCTGTAGGGAGGGAAGGAGCTCAACAGGGGAGTGATGCTGTGGAGTCCATCCACCAAAGCTGCCATCCATTTTCTCCAGAGGGATGGATCTCCCTGATGTGGAGAGCATTCTAGGAGAACTCCAGCCCTCACCCGGAAGCTGGCAACTGAGTTGCGTGCCAGATCCCACGGGACATCGGTTAGAGAATGTACTGTGGATTTTAATTACTTTGTACTTGTGAAATGAACTTAAAACAACAGCACGGGACTTCTTTGCCCAGCACTGGGATGGTAGAAAATGCTGCACTTGAATGCCTCCCAAAGGGCACTCTTAAAAGTCCTTTCCACAGTTGCCTGCCACTCCAGATTTTCTCAGTGTTCGAGTCGAGGCAATTTAAGTCCACGGCAAAACAGCATCCAAATAACCTGGGGCAACAGCAGGCTGAAACCGGGCTGGTCACTGAAGGGAGATAATGTAATGCGGAAGTGGGGGGGGGGGGGGGGAACCAGAATAAAAAGAAGATTAAACTCAATTTTAGTGCAGAATGGGGGGGGGGGGGACTGGATTAAAAAGAAGGCTGAATTTGATTTTAGTGCAGAATTGCTTGGAGGACGCTGCGGTGAACATGGGATAAAAGGAGAGTGCAGAAAGGGCCTCTTCACCTCCTGTCCATGAGCTGCTTACCTCTGCTAGAGCCCTCATGTCCTTTTCATATCCAGGGGCACCAGGTAAGAGGGAGTCATGTCGAGGCAGGGATAGCAAGCACTGTCAGAACATAAGAGAAGCCAATGTTGGATCAGGCCAGTGGCTCATCCAGTCCAACACTCTGTCACTCAGTGGCCAAAAACACCAGGTGCCCTCAGGAGGGCCAGCAGTGGAATTGTTGATCCCAGAACAGCCAGAGCTGAATTGTATTTACAGGAATGAGTTGCCTGCAGCTGTAGCAGTGGCCTGGAGTATGCTGGACCTTGTCTGGCATCCTGCAAAGCCTTATGGTGGATCTAGGTCCCAAGATGCCTCATGGCCAACAGAGAAGCCTCAGGCAGCTAGTCATGCCGTCTGCCATGCCATCTAAGCTGTGCTCTGCCTCTGCTTTCTGTCTTCTCTGCCCTTGGGGTTCTGGGGTCTACTGCAGGGGTCCTTGGCAATCAGCCACTCTCCTTCATGGATCCCTCAGCAGTCCCAGGTTCTTATGGTGGCACCTGTTCCTGAGCCTCCTGGACTTCTGGTCCAGTAGCCACAGCTGGCCACAAGTTCCCAGACAGCCCCTGGGTGTCAGAGGCCCCAGGCACTTCAAAGTCTGTGATGGCTTTGTCCTCCATTGGATGTACCACCATAGTGTCCTCATCCTCCAATGAGGAATCCTCAAGCCCAAGCCCAACACCTACATCAACTCTTCACCATGCCTCTTATGATGTTCCTATCTGCTCTCAGCCACTGAAGGACACTGTGATAACCTTTCCCGACCAAGGGCGGGCAAACAGAATGCTCTCACCCTCAGCCAGGCTCAGGTCCTATGGCGAAGTTCCACCCATCAAGCTGTATTATTCCAATACACTATTCCCCACCTGCAATTGGAAATGCTACTGTTCCGGGGAGGCTGCCCCGTGTGATTTCTCTTCATTTGCAGGACAAGTCTTTAGAAGGTGGACACGGATGCTCTGTTCCACTCAGGCCTGTCTCAAAACAAAAGACAAGATTTTGCTCACAGCAAAATAAAAGGAACCATCTAATGAAAGGACTCACCATTTGCGCCCCCCCCCCTTAAGACAGGGCATTACAGCTAGTTGTCTGTAATAATAAAACACTGTCTTAAATAGTGGACTCACTCCAACAAATCGCTGAGAACTACAGCCAAAAGGGGAAGACTTCCAGAAACTGCAGATCTATCTCAAAAGCTATTGAATCCTTTTTTCCAAATATGATTGTCTCATAGGCGATATTGGAGGAGGAGAAAATGACGTGAAAGCTGGAATTCCACTCACCAAAGATGCAAAGATATGATGATAGACCTTTGGAATCGTTCTCCATCTTTAATGGCACCACAAAAATCACAAATACCTCCCCTTATCTTGGCCAACGGAGGAGACTTCTGAAAGGCTCACCAGACATACTGGCATGAGGCTTTGTAAGTCCTCTCAATAAACAAGTGTGACAACTTGCTGAGGCCTAGACATCACAAGTATGACAAGGTTTGTTTGTAAAATCTGAGATAAATATTAACACTGAACCAGAAGTTGTAGGTTGTTAGATTGTACACAGTAGGAACACAGTGTCAGGCAGGCTTATAATATAGCGACACAGTCCCATGCTACAACTAAGTTAAAAGACAAAAACAGTGAACCCTTCCTCACCTACTCTATCTCCTCAGAACACTCAGGAAAGGAGACTTAACCAAAGATCTGGTATCTCCTCAGATCTTTAATTCACAGTCCTGTTACACTCACCCAGGGGTCATTTCGAGCAGGAGCTCGGGGAAGCGCAGCTCCGGGAGTTGGTGCCAGCTCCCCCCCCCCCCCCTGCAGGGGAATGCCTGCTTGTGTCATGGCTGCAGCAAAATGACCCCGTCCCCTGGAAAAGTCCTTGTTCCTCCGACCAGCCTTCTGAAGGCTTCAGCCACCACTGAAGCTATCCTCCCAGAACAGTGGTATTTCTGAGCCTTGGATTAGTAGTTGTCCCCTCTCTGCCAGCTCTTTCTTCCTTCCTTCCTTCCTTCCTTCCTTTCTTTCTCTCTCTCTCTCTTTCTTTCTCTCTCTCTCCTGTCTTGCCTTCTGACATACTTCCGGTGATGCCAGGTGGTGTAGCATATGCAAATAAGTTATGCTAATGAGCTCCTGCACCTCTTTTTCTACGAAATGACCCCTGCACTCACCCTTTTCCTCACTCAGCCCTCAGAACTCACCTGCTGACTCTCAAACTCCCCATGATATCTTAACTTCTTCAGTGCAGAGCACCTCTTGGCTGATTCAAAGCAGTACTCTGAATGCGCCCCCCCCAGGGTATATTTCTGTGCTCTACTTGTCACAATAAGCTTCATTAGTCCAACAGTAGGTAGCCTGTGTTTATGTAGGTTAATTACTCTTAATCTCTTCTTGTTGTAGCAGGCCCTTGGCCAGGATTTTGTCATTCAGGGGGCCTTTAAATAAGTCAGGGGGCACTGACGTCACAAAATAAAAAATAAAATAAAAATAAAATAAAAGCATAAAAAAACCTCAATTTTTGCAGCGTTCGCACTCTGCCTGCTTACATGGGGAAGCAAGCCGCACTTGGGAAAGGGGCAGCGATGGGGAGTCCTCTGGGTGGCCCGGAGAGTCAGGGGCTGGATGGAAGTCATGGGGCCTTGGCAGGAAGTTGGGGGGCCATGCCCCAAAATGCCCCACTGTAGCGACATGCCTGCATTGTAGTCAGGAGCAGATTGGCCATTAAGGTCACTGGGAAGAATCTTGCTGGGCCTGGGGACCCATCCCAACCCTACTTGGGCCACCTGGACTGGGCGGCTATCCCTCAAGGGACCCCAACCCACAAAGAGTGGTAGGCACAAGAGATAAGAGCTTGCTGTAGCAAGGGACACACCCTCCCAGCCCACTGAGAGCCAGTTTGGTACAGTGGTTAGGAGCACGGACTCTAGTCTGGGAGAACTGGGTTTGATTCCCCATGCCTCCACATGCAGCTGCTGGTGTGACCTTGGGTCAGTTACAAGTTATTTCAGAGCCATTCTCTCAAGAGCAGTTCTCTCAGAGCTCGCTCAGCCCCACTTACCTCACAGGGTGTGTTGTGGGGAGCAGGAAGGGAAGGGAGTTTGTAAGCCATTCTGAGACTCCTTTGGGTAGTGAAGGGTTGAGTATAAATCCAATCTCCTCTTCCTTCTCCTCCTCCTCCTCCTTCTTCTTGACTGAGAGTGCCACTGCACTGGGCTTCACCTTGTTCAGCAAGGGAGGGGAGAGACCTGCCCCATCTCATCCTGCCCAGCCAGCCAGCTTGGCTAAGCATCTCTTTGGAAGGGTGGGGCCAGCAGCATGGGCAGAGAAGGCTGGGGGTGAGCCTGTTTTCAGGGTAATTTCTCTCCCCCCCACCCAATGCTCTCTCTAAGCTGTGGAGTCCTAAGAGCAAAAATTCTACTTTTTGAGCTACTGGCATTAAAGTTGTGAGTGAGCGATTTGGCTACTGCATAAATTAGTTTGCTCTGGAGCCATCCTCCCTGAGCTAAGACAAAAATGTGTGAGCCGGATGCTAAAAAAAACTATGAGCTAGCTCACACTAACTCAGCTTAGAGGGAACACTGCCCCCCCCCATCTGCCCTAGTAGTAGTTGAGGGTTTAAAGAACCAGTCTTACAGGAAAGTTCATACAGGCATCTCTACGCAGGTATCTCTTTCCATTACATACACAAACTAATAGAGAAGCTTCATCAAAGCTCTATGAGATTATGCTCTTGAGCAGCAGAAATCACTATGACTTAAAGGATGAAAGCACTGGGGGGGAAATTAGCTATTGCTAAAGTAATTTTAGGGTCCTTATCGCAAAATTAAAAAACACAAAGCATCTGAGGTTGACAGTTCAGAACAGCAAGCTAGAAAAGGAGTAGCAAAAGATGCTCTCAGATCATCTGAGACTGAGCGCTCAAATGCTACTAGTAACTCTCTAACAGAGAATATAACCAAATGTTGGCAAATTGAATGGCCAAAGGAAAGAGGGAAGAGGTTTGCCTTGGTACCTCCTTCCAATGATGGCTCAGTCTTCTAGCACCCATGAGCAAACTACAGCCAAGGGAGAGAGAGGCTGAAGCACCAGCTGGGTGCCACATATGGCTACTGAATCATTGATGAAGCTGAGGCACCCAACGCTGTTGACAGCTGAAACCCACCAGCTGGATATTATACTATTGTGATGGGGGGGTGCAGGAGTAGAGCACGCCTACACAGAAGTACCATTGGCGCACACTCCAACTGATTATGCACACAGGCCTTTGGTGCTGCTGCCAACCATACCTGCTTTGACCTTTATCAAAATGCTTCATCATTTTCTGCTCTTTCAGCAAGTGGCAATGCCGACCTCATTCTGAAATCTGTGCCTGAGGCGACTGAGTCTCATCTTGGAACCGATCAGCACGCTAAGCACCGAAAGGCTGGATCCGGCTTCCGTGTGACCTTGCCCCGTCTTTCGTTAATTTCACAAAAAGGTCCCACAATATGATGCCTTTTTCTATTGAGTCAGGTCACGTAGGCATAACCCTTTAACTCAGGACAGTACCGCTGTTTTCTGCAATTGCTCCGCACATTTTTATTCCACCCTTCCTCCAAAGAGAAGAAGAAGAAGAAGAGATTGGATTTATACCCCACCCTTCACTCAGAGTCTCAGAGCAGCTTACAGTCTCCATTCCCTTCCCATCCCCACAACAAACACCCTGTGAGGTAGGCGGGGCTGAGACCGATTTCCCACAGCGGCTGCTCCGCCCCCACTCTTCCCTTTGCCTTGATTGTATCAATTTCCCACTATTTGCTGTGCGGTTGCATTTTGCCCCGCAGTTTCACCTGATTTCCGCAGTGTCTGCTGGAGCCTCGAAAAACAGGATCGAGTAGATGTGGCGGAAATCGGGTGAAGATGTGGGGCAAAATGCAGCTGTGCAGCAAATAGTGGGAAATTGACACTTATGATCAGGGCAAAGGGAAGAGCAGGGGTGGAGCAGCGGCTGTGGGAAATTGGTCTGAGAGAGCTCTTTCAAGAACTGCCCATGAGAGACCAGCTCTGAGAGAACTTGTGACTGATCCAAGGTCACACCAGCAGCTGCATGTGGAAGAGTGGGGGATCGAACTCGGTTCTCACAGATTTAGAGTCTGTGCTCTTAACCACTACACCAAACTGGCTCTCAGAGAGCTCAGAGCAGCATATAGGTCTTCCAGATAAAATGGAGGAAAGGAGAATAATGTTATAAGACACATTGGATCCCCACGGGGGACAAAAGTGGGATCATAAACCTCTAAAATAAATAGTTATCCTCATGACAATTTTGTGAGTAAGGTTTGTCCAGGAGTGACTAACTCAAAGTCACCCAGTGAGCTTCATGACTAAGTGGAGAGCTAAACCTGGGACTCCACAGGCCTAGTCTGTGACTCGAAGCTCTGTACCACACAGGCTCTGTACACACGGTTCTGGAGGCACCACATGATTATATTAGTGTGATATAAACATTCAAAACAGGGAAAGGACCCTTTTAAAACTAGTGTGTAGGTAGATATATAACAGATGTCACCACTTTATCACATGTTTAGGTCCAGGTAAGTGAGGATGCCCAGACCTGACAGCCCAGGCTACGCTGATCTCATCAGATCTTAGAAGCTAAGCACTACTTGTATCGGCGACCACCAAGGAACTCTAGGGTCGCTCATTGTGATAGTGGGGAATATTGGGTACCTAAATATGTCCTGCCCTGCCCTGGATCACTCAGCTAGCCTGATCTCATCAGACCTCGGAAGCTAAGCAGTCAGCTCTGGTTATGCCTGGATGGGAGACCCCCAAGGACATCTAGGGTCACTCCGCAGAGGCAGGCAATGGCAAACCACCTCTGAATGTCTCTTGCCTTGAAAACTCTTTAGGGTCGCCATAATTTGGCTATGACTCAATGGCCTTTTCCACCAACAACAACTGAGGATATCATTAATGCTACAAGTGTGTCCAAGAGACAGATGCTGATGTTTGTCCACCTCTCCAACTGCTAAGGATCCAAGTAGTACAAAGGATTAGCCCTTGCAAATATCAATAGCAAGACACTGAGTCCAACGACAAGGGAACTATCTTTACTGCAGCTTCACAACTATTTGCTTATTCAATTCACAGAAATGTTTCTGTCTTTCCAGGCTTTGGTTCATGTTGCTGAACGATTGTCTTAAACATTGCTGTTCTGTGGAGTTGTGGCAATCACCACTGTTTTTGAAATGTTGATCCTTAATGATTCTGTTCTTTGTGCATCTCTGGTGATTATTATTTGTTGCTAAATTTGTGTTAATTATCCTTGCTTGCGCTACAGATTTTCCTGGTCTTAGTCTCGAGTGATAACTTTACAGTGTTTCAGGCGGCTGTTCTTGGTTTTCTTGCTGTTTTTCCTACCGCTCTTGGTTTTCTTGCTGTTTCCTCCCCACTGTTCTTAGTTTTATTGCTATTTTTATATGAGTTTTGAGCATTATAAATCAGAAGCTGCCGCAGGAACCCAAAGGCTGAGAGAAATTTTGTAAAGGGGGAGATTAAGTAACTTTAAACACATTGGACATATTTGGTGGTAGAAAGTGCTGTTAAGTCACAGGCAGTGTTTCCTCTAAGCTGAGTTAGTGTGAGCTAGCTCACAGTTTTTTAGCCCCCGGCTCACACATTTCTGTCTTAGCTGAGGCAGGGTGGCTCCAGAGCAAACTGATTTATGCAGGAGCCAAATCGCTCACTCACAACTTCAACACCAGTAGCTCGCAAAGTAGAATTTTTGCGCACAAGACTCCGCAGCTTACAGGGAGCATTGGTCACAGGAGACTTACAGTGACCCCATGGGGTTTTCAAGGCAAGAGACATTCAGAGGCAGTTTGCCATTGCCTGCCTCTGCAGAGTGACCCTGGACTTCCTTGGGGGTCTTGCATCCAAGTACTAACCAGAGCTGAGCCTGCTTAGCTTCCAAGGTCTGACAAGATCAGGCTAGCTGAGTGATCCAGGGCAGGGGGCAGGACATATTTGGGTACCCAATATTCCTCACTGTCATGGTGCTCTCTCCCAATGCATGCCTCCATCCTTAAGGTCACTCAAGAGAGAGCCAGTTTGGTGTAGTGGTTAAGTGCGCGGACTCTAATCTGGGAGAACCGGGTTTGATTCCCCACTCCTCCCCTTGCACCTGGCTGGATGACCTTGGGCAAGCCATAGCTTGTACCAGCTATTCTCTCAAGGACAGCTTGGGAAAGAGCTCTCTCAGCCCCACCTACCTCACAGGGCGTCTGCTGTGGGGAGGGGAAGGGAAAGGAGTTTGTACACCGCTCTGAGACTCCAAGTGAGTGAAGGGCGGGGTATAAATAGGGCTGCCAAGTCCCCCGGTAGGGCGGGGGAAACACCGATTTTTAGTCCTTCCCCCCGCTTTTTCAAAGTTGGCCACCGGGGGGACAAAATGGCTGCCTTAAAAGGGAAATGTCTGCAGAGAGCCTGCCCTGCAGTAAAAAGCCTCACCAGACATTTCCCCATTAAGAAGTCAGCAAGAGAGCTTCCACAGCAAGAGAGGTCCGCCCAGAGATTAAGGAGGGACTGAAGGAGCTGCTTTTGCATGTGGCTGGCAAGGTAAGTTTCTCTTCCAGCTCTTTTCATTCTCTCTCCCTCTTTCTTTTTTCTGTCTGTCTGTCTGTCTGTCTCTCTCTCTCTCTATCCCCATCCAGCAGAGGTCTATCAGTGGCTATTATAGCCACAAGGTCTAAATGGAAGTAAGTGCCTCTGCCAGTTTTTTTTCCTTCTCTCTCTCCCTCTTTCTTTTTTCTGTCTGTCTGTCTGTCTGTCTGTCTGTCTGTCTCTCTCTCTCTCTCTCTCTGTCCCCATCCAGCAGAGGTCTATCAGTGGCTATTATTAGCCACAAGGTCTAAATGGAACACTTTGTCTGGGGCAGTGATGCTCTGCATTCTTTGTGCTTGGGGGCAACAGTGGGAGGGCTTCTGGAGTTCTGGCCCCGCTGCTGGACCTCCTGAGGGCACCTGGTATTTTTGGCCACTGTTGTGACACAGAGTGTTGTACTGGATGGGCTGTACTGGATGGGCCGATCCACTGTGGCTTCTCTCCTGTTCTTATGATATGAAAATCATATTTAGCATTTGTGTAGCACTTAGTGCTTCATATTCTGCCGAGATGAGGAAGGATTCAGTAGGGCTGTTGCTCAGTGATAGAGCATCTGCTTGACATGCAGGAGGTATCAGCTTCTTCAGCTAAAAAAGGATCAGGTAATAGGTGACATTAAAGATCTCAGCCTGAGACCCTGGAGAGCCACTACCAGTCTGAGTAGTCAATACTAACCTTGATGGACCAATGGCCTGATTCAGTATTAGGAAACTTCATGAGTTCATGTGTCAGCATGTGGAAGCAACATCACAGGATGTGACATCACAAAATGATGTCACTTCCTTTCTCCTGGCTCCACCCCCAAAGTCTTCTGGCTCCACCCCCAAAGTCCCCAGATATTTCCCAAGTTGGACTTGGCAGCCCTAGGTATAAATCCAATCTCTTCTTCTCTTCTTCTTCTCTTCAAGGCATTTGGCCACCCCAAGTAGCCTCCACCTGTGCCAGTTGGTGTCTCCAAGCTCCAGAGACAAACTCCCTGCAGCCCACCCTGGACCCAGGTGTTTGCAGCCTGAAATCCTTGCCCAGCACTTCCAGTCACATTGCTAAACTCCACCAATTTGATGCCCTTGAACCCTGCATGCCATAAAGTTTCTGCTTACAGGCCTAACATGGTCTGATGGGGGAAACGTAATGGATGTGAAGTGATCTGAAGATGATTAACACTTCTTAACCTGAAGTAAACGGAGATGAGCAAAATGGACAAATGCTTTACAAGTAAGATGGTAACACTCGGCTAATGAAATATGAATCAAGCAGCAGCTAATGAAATATGAATCAAGCAGCAGCTGGACAAACACTTGTCAGGGATGCTCTAGGGCTGATCCTGCACTGAGCAGGGGGTTGGACTAGATGGCCTGTATGGCCCCTTCCAACTCTGTGATTCTATGATTCTCATTTTTTTCACATTTCTATTATAGACTAGATGGCCTTGTACATCCCACAATGACCAGTATTACAAACAGTGTAAAGAAGAGACAGTTGAGCACAGTGATCAGAGTATTGGATCGGGACTGGGGAGAAACAAATCAAAATCCTTGTCCCCACCAAACGCACAGGATGCCTTCACTCTCTTGGCCTAACCAAGCTCACAGGTGGCAGTTCAAATAAAGTGGAAAGAAAATCATCTACAATTCCTCAAGTTTTTTGGAGGAAAGGTAGGGAAAACAAAACAAAATAAATATAGAAACAAAACACATTGACACGGTAGTAATCATTTTAAGCACCTTCCATGGATTGCAGAGAGACCGCCAAAAATCCCATTGTAAAACAGGAAGACAGAGACGCACTCTTTTAATTACTCCCACGGAGTACTTCTGCCAAAACACTGAGTCTGGTAAACAGAAGCAAAATCTACTTCATTATGTTTTATATTTTTCCTAAAGTCAGACTCACCGAGCCCAGCAGCTGCCTGAAGGCGCTATGTGCTTCCATTTTACAACAGAATAGTAAAAAAAATTAAATGATTCGAAAGATAAAGAGAAACTTCTCAGATTCTAACTTAACTGCAAAACTATTTGCACAGCCTTAAAGGGAAGCATAAATATGACAAAGCACCGTAAGCAGTTAACAGTGGCAGAATGATGTCTCCACTGGGGTCTCATTAGCAATACAAGCTAGAAACCATGAGGTCTAAGGGGCTGCTTCACACGTTATGCAGCAACAAACCCAGGCTGACTAGTCAAGCCCAGCTCCCTCTCAAACCTATGCATAGGTTACAAATTATTGAATATATCTGCTAGTCACATACATACGTGGGACTTTTTAAGCACTTAAAAGCTCATAAGCATGCACCAAAATTGCATGTTGGAATGCTTCCAGAGCCAATTAAGATGCTGGTTTCGGTGTCAAGCAAACATGATACATGTTATTTGTATGAGTTGCAGTAAATGTAATGAATGTACTGCAACTGATACAATACAGGGCGTTTTTGTTTTTTTAAATAATAATATTTTTATTTCCATTATTCATACACCTCGTGAGTAGCAGTATCAATAGAACTCCAATACAGTCACTTCTAAATTACAATAATATTACAATGCAAAAAAAGAAAAAAAGAAAAAAGCCCAGCAGGAACTCATTAGCATAATAGGCCACACCTAACAACAGAAACTCATTAGCATATTAGGCCACACCCCTGACAGAGCAGGGGTGAAGTGGATCCCTCTATGGCTCTCTGACCCATGGCTTATTCTTCATTATTGTTAGACACGAACTGTGTCCCTGGTTGTGTTCTCCCAACCCAATTTGAGAAACTCACGAAACAGTCCTATAGAGAGGAAACACTAATGAGAGAGCCAGTTTGGTGTAGTGGTTAAGTGAGCGGACTCTAATCTGGGAGAACCGGGTTTGATTCCCCACTCCTCCAGTTGCACCTGCTGGATGACCTTGGGCAAGCCATAGCTCTGTACCAGCTGTTCTCTCAAGGACAGTTGTCTCAGAGCTCTCTCAGCCCCACCTACCTCACAGGGTGTCTGTTGTGGGGAGGGGAAGGGAAAGGAGATTGTAAACCGCTCTGAGACTACAAGGGAAGGGTGGGGTATATGACCTGAGCACAGTGCATATCAGAGCATTTGTTTCGCTGTTGTTTTAAAAAGGGTTATGACTTCAGTGATGTCATTCGATAGTCAAAGGGATTCAAACACAAATGTTCTGGAACAGAACTACTGGGCTTAGATTAAGACACAGACCTAGGCTGATCAGATTAAGGGGCATCCAGTCCAGCAGAATTTTCCCATACAGTAGCCAGCCAGATGCTTCCGAGCAACTCATATCCCTGCCCCAGTTCAGAGTCACTAACCTTCTGTCAGGATTGCCACCTCTGGGTAGGGAAATACCTGGAGATTTGGGGAGTGGAACTGGGAGAGGGTGGTATTTGGGGAGGGGAGGGACCACTTTAGTATGCCATAGAGTCCACCCTCCAAAGCAGCCATTTCCTTCTAGGGAATTGAATTCTGTTGCCTGGGGATCAGTGGTAAAAGTGGGAGACTTCCAGGCCCCACCTGGAGGCTGGCAACCCTGCCTTCTATGTAAAATACACATGAGGTTCAACATTTCACAGCAAATCAGACTTATCCTCCATTATTGAATTAATTTACATGCCTACAATAGCACACACACACAAATAAAAAACCCCTTAGTGAATCCTTTCATATACACCTTACTGGACTTTCTGGAGTCCTATCTGATACCATCTACCATGAGGATGAGAGTCCAGAGGGTTGCATTCTGGACCATACCTGTGCTTCCTTCTGCCCTACCCCCCACCAGTGGCCAGGGAGGACCCGGCATCCCTGTTTCCTCATCTGAACCAGGCTTTTCCTACTGCCACTAGTTGTACAGCAGAAATGGCCAGCCTCCCTCATTCCACCCACCCCACAAAACTCTCTGTAGGGCAGTGCTTGCTCTGTTTCTCCTTCTGGCCAGGCCACCAATATCTGATACTGGTTCCAGTTCAGGCTGTGGCCCCTGTGACTCCCACATTCTTATCTTCTAATAAGGAAACAATAGCTGTTTTCTGAACTGCAAACACACTGACAGCAGAAATGGGGGATGATCTTCCCATTGCTAAACACTGAAATGAACTGGCCACGCTTTGGCCTAATGCCCAGAACAAGTGGAAAACCTCTGCCTGGATTATATTACTTTAAATAGGAATGCACACAACCAAATGCTCAATATAAAACATTTTCTGGGCACAGAAAAATCAGCTTGTCAAGGATTAGGGTACAGAACCTCTCTCACTGGCAGTTAATTTTCTATATGCTGGGAAACACAGTTTTTTTTCCCCCTTTTCTTTTGTTCTGGAACACATTGTTCTGGAACACATTCAACCTCTATTGTTGCCTGATGTGGTACAGAACCCCTCCCCAAAGAAAATCTCCCTCTCTGAAAACTAGACTGCCAGCAGCCCTCACCCCCCCACCACCCCCACTTGGTTGGCTGAGGAGCGGGAAACGGGGAATTGGCAGTGACACAATGACATCACTTCTGGTGTGACAGTCCATAGCCGTCTCTTCCAGCATGACCATAGAGTTTTGGGCAAATGTTGCCAAAATTCATGACCATAGAGTTTTGGGCAAATGCTGCAAAAGATGTCACTCGTCACCAGAGAGGCCACACACAAACACCAGGAAGTCTCTCCCCCCCCACACACTGGTTGCCAGCCTCAGTTTGGCAGCCCTAGCTAGTTCACACATGGAAATCATGAACACGCACGTGCACATACAAGCCCACTTTTATCAAGTGTATACCCATACAAAATGTGAATGTGACAAACTGGCTTTTCCAACATGTGTATCACATAGGGACGCTCATCAAAAAAGCTGAAATGAGCTGTTACTCCCTGCTGAGTCCCCACGAGGCCAGAGGGGTCAAAGTCATTTGTTATGAGGGCCGGATCTGACATAAATGTCACTTTGTCGGGCCAGGCCAATGCGTGTCATAAAATGTAACACCAGGTACAGGAGATACAAACTTTATAAAGGACACAGGCAAAACCAATTAGCGACATTATTTTTACTCAAAATACAAACAAAAGCAATTGATTCCTGGCAGTGAAAGCAATTGATTTACTGGGGAGCCTGCAAAAGCCCCAATAAATGTATTTATTTATTTATTTATTTATTGCATTTCTATTCTGCCTTTCCAGCGAACTGGCTCAAGGCGGCTGGAATTGTATGTATTTAATCATATGCAAGACTAGGTTTTCCCCAAGGGATACTATCAAAGGGGAAGTACCTTACATTTTCATACACACCAGTTCCTTGCAGGCCAGATAAGAGCCCTGCATGGGTCGGTCCCAGCCCCCAGGCCTTATGCTTGACACCCTTGCACTAAGCACTCCTTCAGCCGTTACCTTTTCAACCATGGAAGCCACTGCAGCCTTCCTTCCTACACTGTGAAGATCGTGGCTGAAGACTTGAGTCACGTGGGGGTTTCTCTTCCTAGAAACCTGAACAGTGCTGATGTCAGGAGTAAAACTGTGGTCTCCTCCCATATGACCATATGGCTTCATGGGATCGTGGCGGATCAATATCCCCAAGATGAAGACAGCCTCTGAAAAAGCCCTCAGTGGCAAACCCAGATTTCTTGCCACATCACATATGAAGAATCCTTCACTGCTGCTGTTGTTGTTTTCCCATTTACTACAGTCCCCTTGTTTGGATATGTGCCGCCTCTCTTTTCCTCCTAAAGCAGAATCCAGTGATGTGCAAAACTTCACTCTCTTTGCTTCCTGCATTACAAATTTTCTTTTTTAAAAATTGTAGCTTGATCTTATTCCTTGAAGCAACGCCATGTGATCAAGGCTGCTATTATACGGCATTACATTCCCTGATACATATGCCTTCAGTGGGGATGTTATTTCTTCCACAGGTAAATAAGAAAAGCTTTGGTGAACCAAAACCATCAGACTGGGATATGACTAAATATGACTTAGCAGAGCAGAGGCATTCAAGAAAATCTACACCAAAGCCTGACTAAATTGTTTTCTATGACTCATGAATAAAACAAAGATCATCCATATTTTTATCTTGCTTTCTCTCCTTGAAGTATGTTTACTGGATTTACCTTCAATTCCTCTCATTTCTTGCTCTGGAACTAACACATAGCAGAGGATTAGTGGGGGTAGAAAGGGGACACTTGCTTACTTATTGGGAACTAAAAGAAAAAAAGGTTGAGCAGAATAAGGTAGCCCACATTGCAGCAGATGCTTAAAATCTGAGTCGTAAAATTCAGTTATTAACAGCTGTACAGTTATTCCTGTCAAACACAAACAAGACAGCCAAGCAGAGGGAACAACAATTAGTTATTTCCTTTGTTTATAGCCTCCCTTTCTTGCGGAGATTACAAAAGGCAGATCGCAAAATACAGAACCAATGCAAAACTCCTTTTACAAGGAGCCCTATTTACTCTACAAAAATGACCTCCCACATATTTCTGTTTTACACATTTGGCATAATGATAGAAGTGCAGGAAGCCTTCCTGACTTTCTTGAAGACAAAGTTCTAAGGCTATTTGAAAAATCAAAAACAAAGGTTCTGGGTATAAGGTTTATAGAAACTAGGGTTATCAGGTCTCTCCTGCCAACCAGCGAGGGAGGGGAGGACTTACCAGGAGCAGCAGAGAAGACCATCCAACATACACTGGCATGTCTATGTCACTGCCCACATGACCTGGAAGTGATATCATCCCATCTGGGCCGTCGGGGTGACACTCTGGAATTTTGACAAAAACTCTATGGTAAATTTGGCTTCTACCATAGAGTTTTTGCCCAAATTCCAGAACATCATCCCGACATCCCAGATGTGATGGCATCACTTCTAGGTCATGTGGGCCGTGACGTAGATGTTACCCACAATGTTCCAGTAATTAATTGACTGATAGGGGAATTTAGCTACGCAAGAGGGGGTTATCCAGAGAGCTGTCACGTGTTTTATTAGAGGCAGTGAGAGAGAGGGTAACTAGTGAGCTCTCCACCTATGTATACCAGGATTTTCCCTTAGAGAACTCTTAAGTAAGTCAGACTGATGTTCAAATAGAAGTATTTTTATTGTAAAATATTTAAAAGGCAAATATACACTCTAAAAGACACACTGAAAGCACTCTTGCAAGTTTGGCCTAAAACAGAAATAGTGTGGAAAAGCGGGTGTAATAGATTAGGGAAGAGCGGGTATAATAGATTAGGGAAGAGGCTATATTTATCTGTCTTGAAGATTCAGATCTGTGGAGGATAGAGAAGTGACCTGCGCTTCAAGGAGCCTACACTTGAGTGGGAGTGTTCAGTATAGTAGAGCAGAGATAGAAGGAAGAGCAAGCAGGCAAGCAAACCAGCCAAACTAAGCCAAATTAAGCCAAGCCAAGCCAGCAAGCCAGCATGCCAAAAGAAGCGAGCAAGCAAGCAAGCAAACACCACTAAAGATGTGAGCTTGCTTTTATAGGGGGGAAAAAGACGTTAAAGAACAAAATGACTTGGTGTGTTCCCAGTGACTAATGCAAGTGTTTCAAAGTGTTCCTGAGAATCTATCGTTGTTTCTTTAAGGCGGGAGAGACTTGTTTACATTTCAGCCTTTTCTGATCACTTCCAAATATGTTTCCCAGGCTGATTTCCTGGCAGGCAGTGTTGGGGTCACCTTCAGGACAGGCATTGATTTTATGTGAGCTGATATCTGGAGTGATATTAAATATAAAGGGTGAACAGTCTTTATCTCTCTGGGTTGCCACCTTACCTTCTGCAGGAGGGGGTCTGACAGCTAACACAGACACATCGCTGGACATTGGATGGATCTCCCTTTTTTCGGGGTAAGGTCCCCCTGCCAGCCAGCTGTTTGGTGGTGGGGAGGTGGGGCCTGTCAGCAGGGGATCCCTGTCTCTTCCGGGGGGTCTGCCAACCCTAACGGAAACCGTTATTCAAGAAAGAATTATTCAGAGCCTAGAAGAACAAGCTCTACCAAAGAAGAATCAGCATGGCTTCTGCATCAAGTCCTCCTATGACTTAGGCTGCTCTAAATGATAAACTTTCCATGATGTCTGAGAAGAGCACTTGCCATGAGTGTTGTTTATTGCAGATATTAATCTGTATAGCATGGCTGTTGTTGTTAGCCACTCAGTTGTGTTCGACTCTTGGTGATTCTATGAGCCAGCTCTCTCTCTCTTTTTTTTTTTTTATTGTATATTTTTTATGCACATTACATTCAAGCACATCCCTATTCCCATACACATTATATACCCTGCCCTCCCTCTCCTCTTCACAAAGTTTATATGCTATTTCTGTGTCTTCGGCAAAAAGACCCTTATATAAGTCCTCTTTCTGTCTATCTTTAAGTCTTCTTCATCTTTTTAATTCTCAGTTCCTCTTCCCTCTTCCTTCTTCTCTTTAGAGTCGTAGCCGAAGATTATTCGTGTCCTGAAGTCAGGATTGAAAAGTTTTAATGTAACTTGGATGATTATTTTTCACACATGTTATTCATTTGCGTTTTCCTTCTCCCCTCCCTCCCCCCCTCCCTTAACTACTCGTTCTTTCTAGCCAGGGGCACAGACCTAAGAGCTTCCACTGAACGTCTTGCCTTTGACCTTTCATGACCCAGTTTAGATATAATTGCCATTTTTCCCTAATCTTTCCTATTCTTACCTCCCATAACTCATCCTGGTTAGAAATAGTTATAATATCTGATTGTATATATTCGAATAAATAATTTTGCCAATTTATTTCTGTCCATTTAGTTTTGTCTTTCCAACCGAGTGCTATCACTGCTTTGCCAGCTAGCACCATTGCTTTAAATAAATCCTGCCCTCCTTTTCCAATGACTTGGTTTCCTAAGGTGCTGCTTAGCATCAATTCCAAATCTATCTTCGGCTTTATTGCAAAGAACTTATAAAGCTGCTCTACTACTTTCTCCCAAAAACCTTTAGCTTCTGTACACTCCCACCACATATGGGAGTACCATCCTTTCCCATTCCTGCAATGCCAACAGTTTGAGCTTAGTTGTGGGAACATATTAGCCAATGTAGCCGGAGTTCTATACTATTTGGTATAAAATTTCAATTCCAGTTCTCTAAATTTGTGCACTTTTATCTCCTGGATTCCATTTATGATTCTATTAGCCATCTGTTCTGTTAGACAGGTTTCTACACTCCATTTACCCTGGAGTAGGGTTCTTACTTGATCTTTATCATTTATCATCTTCCTGTATATTCTACCTGCTAATCCTCTCTTTGCATTAGCCATCGATCGTAATAACTCCTCCATTGGCTCTCCCATAGCCGAGGTTTTATTTTCAATTATCTTTTTGAGTCTATTATATAAACCTGTTATCTTCAGCCAATGTTTCTCTCCTATGTTCTCGTATAGTGTTGGTAGTGATTCAAGTGTCTGTCCGTATATTATATCGTGTAACCTAATATACCCTTTCTGTTTGAGTAGCTCCCACCATTTCTCATCTTTTTCTTCTTCATCCAAAGCCTCTAACGGGGCATACTTAGATATTCCCCTCAACCATTTTGATTGCCATTTCCTCCATATCATTAGTGCTGTTCTTCTCAGCCCTTTTCCTAATATATCGTATTTAAATTTTTCTCTTGTAAATACTCCAAATTTCCCCATCCCTTTATTTACCTCCTTCTCAACTCTAACCCATTTTTGTTCACCTTCCTTCCCTATTTCCATTAATGCTTTTATCTGAAATGCCTCATAATAATTCCCCATTTCTGGTAGGCCCCATCCCATATCTGAAGTATGAGCGTATATAAAATGCCTGGAGACCCTACTTTTCTTGCTGCCAAAGACCCACTCTTTTATTTTCGCATTCCAATTATTGATTTTTTGTCTATGAATTTCTAGAGGCACTGTTTGAAACAAATATAATAATTTTGGAACCCAAAACATTTTCACCGTGTTGATCCTGGCTGTTATGTTTAGTGTCTTCCCTCTCCATCTCCTCATTTCTTTCAGTATTGCATTCCATATCCGGTTATAATTCTTCTCTACCATCTTATTAATATTTTTGACTATATCTATTCCTAAATACCTAATTTTCTTAACTCCTAACCCTATTCCTGTCCACTTATGTATATCTCTCCTTTCCTCCATCCTTCCGTTAATATACATTATTTCTGATTTTGCCATATTAATTTTTAATCCTGAGATTAGTTCAAAGTCTTCTAGTATAATTTTTATTTCTTTAACCCCTTCTCTAGGGTTAGATATAACTATAATCAGATCATCTGCAAACAAATTTAGTTTGACTTCCTCTTTACCTAGCTGGCATCCTTCTATTCTCCCAGCATTCCTGATTCGCTGCGCTAGTTGTTCTATAGCCATTATGAAGAGAAATGGAGAGAGTGGGCATCCTTGCCTGACTCCTCTCTGAATTAAAATTTGTTGGGTATGTTCCCCATTTATTCTGACTTCTGCTGTTCCTTCTCTATATATCTCTTGTAATACTTGTATAGTTGATTGACTAAACCCATATTTATCCATAACTGTCCATAGAAATTGATGTGACAGTGTATCAAAGGCCTTATAAACATCCAATTTCAACAATGCTAATTTTCTAGATTGGTTATGGCACAGAACATTGATTAAATTTCTTATTGGATGCGCTATATTCCTACCTTCCACAAAACCGTATTGATCTTCTTTTATCACTTTCAGAATAATATTCTTAAATCTATTTGCCATTATTTTGGCGAAAATTTTATAATCCTGGTTCAACAGACTAATTGGTCTATAAGATCCCACTTCTTGGGGATCTTTCCTAGGTTTCAAAATCACTGTTACTTCTGCTTTCCTCCATGTATTTGGAACTTTGCCCCCCCCTCAATATGTTATTAAAGACTTCCTGTAGTTCGGGAGTCAGAACATCTTTCATTTCCCTATAAAACTCAGCTGAAAAGCCATCGAGCCCCGGCGACCTACCTGTCTTTAAACTACCTATCGCCTGCTCAGTCTCCCTTTGTGTTATGTCCTCTTCAAGGTTTCCCCGTTCGGTGTCTGTTAACATTATTCCTGTCTCTTCCTCGAACTCCCTTACATCTTTTTTCTTATATAAATTCTTATAGAAATTCTCAAATGCCCTTTTTATCTCCTCTGGGTTATGTGTCACTGTTTTATTTGTCCTAATGCTCCTTATCATTTGTCTCTCCTTTTTCTTTTTCAAGTAGTTTGCTAACCTTTTAGCCGAATTAATTGTATTTCTCTGATATTCATTTTTCACCATAACCTGCTTTTTCCATAATGCCATGGAGTCGAGAGCATCCAGCTTCTTTTGTAACTCCCTGATTAATCTATGCTTATTGGGGCAGAATTTCTGCACTTGATCTCTTTGCAGTTTACCCAGTTCCTGTAACTTCTCTTCTCTATCAGCATACCATTTTTTCTTTATCTCCTTTTCTTTCATAATACATTGCCCTCTAATCACCACTTTAGCCGCATCCCATAGTATATTTGTTTCCACTGTTCCCTTATTCTCCTGAAAATACAGCTTTATTTGATCTTTAATATACCGTTTGTTTTCCTCTCTGGCCATAACCATATTGTTATACCTCCACTGTCTTTTAATTTGTTTATACTCTAATATGATTTGTACACTTATTGGGGCGTGGTCTGAGATCCATATTGGGTGGGTGGTTATACTCTTTACTTCCCAGGTACATGCCCTGTTAATAAGTACATAATCTAAGCATGAAGTTGTTTTGTGTCTGCTTGAAAAATATGTGGGTTTAGGCTCTAGACCAAGGGTTTTGTGCACTTCAATTAAACCCCATTGTCTCCAGTTGATTATATTGTCTTTATTAAGATCCTTATTCAAGTCTCCTGCTAATATTACCTCTCCTTCAGAAAAGTTACGTGCTTTCTTTAATACCTTTAACAAAAAAGCTTTCTGTCCCGTGTTTGGAGCATATATATTTATCAGTGTTATTAATCTATTTTCCACCAAACACTTAATCATTAAGTATCTTCCTTCACTATCTCTTATCGCTTCTGTGACTTTTATATCATTTCTTTTATGGGCCAAAATTGCTACACCTCTTGCTTTTGCTGATCCCCGTGCCTCTGCCAATATTCCCCAATTGGGGTCTCTAATCAAAGGTTTTTTATCTTCCTTTGCTTTATGTGTTTCCTGGAGCCATACTATATCTATGTTCTGCTGTTTAAGAAATCTAGAGAGCTTATACCTTTTTAAATTCGAACCCAAGCCGTTAACGTTCAGTGTCAGCGTCTGTAGCTTTTTAGCCATATTTAAATGTAAATTTACTTTCCCTTCGTTCCCCTGGCCAGCTGTTTGACTTTATACTCCCCTCTATGCTACCCCTGCTTCCCTTTCCCCTCTTCCCCCCCTCCTCCCTCCCCTTGTGTAGAGCCAGCATTGGGGGATGAATACTCATCCCTTCTCTACACATCTGGAGCAAGCGCACTCTCCACTCCCCGAGTTATACTAATAATCACTTTAAGTATTGTTTTAGTTCCATTGTATACTTCCCTTAGTATGTCTTATTCTTGAGACGTTCTTGGCCTCTTATCCAGATGGGTTGACGGACCTTCCCCTGGAGATTGATGGGATTCCTCCATTGGTGTCGGCTCAGCATTCCTTATCTCTTCCCCTCTCAAAGTGTCTAGTAGTTTCTGTGCCTCTTCAGGATTCCTCGCACAAAGGCTCTTCCCTTCTTGGTAGACGACCAATGATGCTGGATACGCCCAGCTAAACTTAACATTGCTTTGATAAAGCCTTTGTGCAAAGGGTTTCATTTGACTTCTTTGATTAAGAGTCTCTTTACAAAAGTCTTCTTTCACAAAGACCTTTTTACCTTTAAATGTCAGGCTTTTATTCTTCTTAAGTGTTTTAAATATTTTCTGCTGCATCTTTTCTCTCACAAACTTCATTATTACTGGACGTGGTTCCCCTCCCACTCTTTTTGTCTGTAGCCTATGGGTGCGTTCAATCTCGTCAGTCTCTATTTCCAGCCCCTGTACTGAAAGCCACTCTACTATAGTTTGCTCTAAGTCACTTGTTGCCACTTCCTCTGAGATACCAAAATAAATAATATTTCCTCTTCTATTTCTGTCTGATAAGTCTGTGTATTGTTTTTTCAATAAGTCAATCTCCTTTCTATTATGCTGTGCCAGAGTCTTGGCTTCCGTCGCAATTCCAGCCACTGCTTTAATCTCTGATCCTAAATTTCTCATCTCTGTTGTTAATTCAGTCAGAGAAGTTTGTACTTTAGCCTGAGATTCAAGCATTAAAGCCTGAAAATTTGCTAATTGCTCAGACAAAGCTTTTACGGTAGCGGCCATGTTATCTCAATCTCGGCGCAGCCTCCCTTTTCTTTAATAGCAAAGGAATTTAATTATCTTCTCACCAAGACCTTCACCAGACCGCCTCTTGTTATTCCAGACGTCTCATAAATCAGTTCCTGCAGTTCGACCAACAATTCACATTCTTTTAAAGCCTTTTAACTTTGTTTTCCTCAGGGAGTGGAGACAAGGCGTCTGAATCGCTAGTGTGTGCGCATTGCTCTCATGAGCCAGCTCTCTCCACATTTTCCGAATCTTGTACTATTTGAGTTTTTCCATGCTCAGGCTGGTGTCAACTTTTATGGTGTCTAGCCACCATGTTCTTTGGCGACCCGGTTTCCTTTTGCCGCTAACCAATCCAAGCATAATTGCTTTTTCTAGTGAGTTCTTCTGCATGACATGGCCAAAATGTCAGTCGCAGTTTTATTTTTCCTTCCAATGACGTGTCTGGTTTTATGTGCTCCAATACTTGCTTGTTTCTCACCTTTGCTGTCCAAGGAATGCGCAGGAGCCTTCTCCAGCACCACAGCTCAAATGAGTCGATAGTGTGGTATAAAGGATAATTAAAGAAAAACCTTCCAGAAGTTTCTTATCCCATAAACTATTGGAAGCTTGTAACATAAATGATAAAAGTTAGTATTTTGATAAGCGAACCACAGACAGCTAGATAGCCTCTGTTCTTTCAGTTGGTTTGGAATCAGAACTCTAGCAGATATTATGCAAATCTTCAAAAGGCCATTGGCTAAAAAGAGCACAAGACATCATCACAGAATTGCGGCAGGGAATCCTTGAGATGGCAAGCTATCAACTCAAAATGCCAAATGCGTGTAATGACTCCTTTAAATGAACAGAAGGGTCATGTGAACACAGAATAGTCTCTGTGATGCTGATACCATCTGGACTACTCCATAGTTATTCACTAAATTAGTTATCTACAAAGCTGAAGCAAATCATCTGTTTAAAAATCTGTTTTTTATTTCATTTTACAAAATTTATAGCCCACCTTTCTGCCCTCATAAGGGCTACCAAAGGAGTCAACAGCTTGATTTGGGGACCTAGTACATGCCCAGGGGCACTGAAAATTACCTGAGAGCAGGTGTCTCTGTTAGACTCAGTTAAGTCCACCTTATCCTTTTGGTCTCATACTTTCATCCAGCTTGATGATGCTGGTAATCTCGGGGTTTCAGCAAGTGTTCAAAGCCTTTGGCCTCAGGAACAGTGAGCTGCTTGATCCCTTTAATCTCTTTGATATGTGAGATTTTAGGAAGGCGGAGGCCAAATGGTGTCTGGTGGGCTTGGGAGGTAGAACCCGATGCAAAACCAGTCAGTTCACCTCAAGTCCATCTGGAACAAAAACGGGCCACATGCTCTGCTGGTCCAGCCCCTGGCCTGAAACCAAGGGGAGTTTATGGAATTTTCCACCACCACATAGGAGTATTTCTCTGTCTGAAGAATATTCAGACTTTCCTCAAAGGACACAATTTCTGGAGGTACTGCAGTACCAAGCTGATGTATGGAATGGATGGAGCAAGCCCTTATTCCATCTCCCAGTTCCAAAAATCTGTTTAATATGTAGTCCTCAAAGAGTGGACACTATCAGATATAAACCTGATAAAAACAGGTACAGCGTCCATAATCACCCGTTTTAACACTTTGCTCTCTTGAAATGACAGCAACCACTCTTTTGTGACAAATGAACCCCTGTAAAGAGTTATTAAGTAAATGACTCTAGATTCCTAGAAAGGCTGTTTGCTCCATTGAGCATTAGTGAGTTCCTCCCCTTTCTCATTCCTCTCACTGTGTTTTTTCTTTAAACAATGGGGAGTCCAGAGGGAATCTCCCCCCCCCCAAGAAGTCCCAGATTCTCAGCTGCTGTAAATGCTCATGAGCACTGAGGAGAACCATTGCAAGCTAGCAGCAACTGAAACAGGCTCATAGCCAGGATTATTTCATTCGGAGGGGGGCTTTAAATAAGTCAGGGGGCACCCTGCATAAACACCATTACGCAGTCCCAAGGGAGTGCCACCAATAAAATAAAAAATTGGAATCGGGGGGGGGAGGCCTGGGCCTGGGGGTAAGTTGGGGGGGCTGGGCCCCGAGAGGCCCCACTGTAGCTCTAGGCCTTAACTGAAAGTAGCCATCTCTGTTCACAATATTGCAAACTGGTGCGAAATTGCTGTGAAAACTGCTCAAAATGCAGTCAGGCACAACGCACACTGCCCTCCCGTCTCACACACCCTGACGCGCACACACCCCCAGCTCTCATGCAGTTCACTCTCCATTCCAGCCAGGAGGGCCATGAGACAGAAATCTGATTTAAATTGATTGCTTTTTTCTTCAGTCTCTCAGTTATTTAGGGTGTGCTGATGTTGATGATGCTGATTTGAATGTTGGTTTACATCTGGATAAGTTAAGGGTTTTATTCTACGTTTACATTTACTGATGTTGTATTTTTATTGATTTGTTGAAAACTACTTCAAGAACTGTACTGTATTAAGAAGGGGGCACCCAAATGGTTTAAATAAATAGGAAATGCAGTAAACCTGGTCAGCATATTTCTAATGTCATTGCTTTAAAATTTCCATTTCTGGAATTACAACAGGCTACCGAATTTGCATTCTTCCCACGTTTTGTTTCCCATCTCTCTCTCTCTCTCTGTGTGTGTGTGTGAGAGAGAGAGAGAGACAAAAACTGGGATCTTTCAAGAATTCATGATAAAGACAGAGAATTATTTATAAATCAGTCAAAAATAAACTTGAGAGAAATAATTTCACTAGCAGCTTCACAGTCTTTTCAAATGTTATGAACATGCCCAAGAGTCTCTGGCTTTTGTGCTGTTGTTATTCAAAATAACTGCAGCTCTGAGAGCGCTGACAGATAGAATGCGGAGCAGGCTTTCCCCATGAAAATCAATAGGCAAATGTTACATTTCTTCAGTGCCTGATTATATTGCATAATTGCTCCAAGGCGCTTCAAAGCTGACGTGAGAGCACTGTTGAAACACCCTGGTCAATGCAGACCTTTGGATCCTCATAATGTTTTCAGACAAATTATGAAAACCAAGTCTTACAAGATGTAAATACATTTCAGGCCATCTGAAAAGAGACCAACATGTCAGAGGTCATTTGGATGCAGGGATCCAAGCAAAAGATTGGGACTGAAGTTGACTGGATTTATTAGGGTTATAAGGGGGTGTTTTTGAAACCTGCCCTGAAAGACTCTCTGAGTCCCTTCGGGGAGAAAAGCAGGCGTTCAGGGTCTTCAATGAACAAACGCCAGCCATTTAGCACATCCCCCTAAGTGCACCCCTCACTTTCACTCTGTTTATCTTTTGTTAGGAAAAAAGGTCCATAGCATTAAACATAAGAACATAAGAGAAGCCAATGTTGGATCAGGCCAATGGCCCACCCAGTCCAACACTCTGTCACACAGTGGCCAAAAATACCAGGTGCCATCAGGAGGTACAGCAGTGGGGCCAGGACACTAGAAGCCCTCTCACTGTTGCCCCTCCCCCAGGTTCCTATCTGTACCTTGAGGCTAATAGCCACTGATGGACTTTCTGGGAAACGGTGTGGTAAGGGGGGGTGGACAGTAAGTGAGTGAATGAAGGGCATCAAACTAGAGCAAAAGCTTCATAGAATCACACAGCTGGAGGGGGCCATACAAGCCATCTAGTCCAACAACCTGCAGGATCAGCCTAGAGCATCCCTGACAAGTGTTTCTCCAGCCACTGCTTAAAGACTGCCAGTGAGGGGGAGCTCACCACCTCCCCGGACAGCTGATTCCACTGTGGCACAACTCTGACTGTCAAAAAGTTTTCCCTAATATCCAGGCAGTACCTTCCTGCCCTTAATTTAAACTCATAATTACAAGTCCTCTCCTCTACTGCAGACAGGAACAGCTCCCTGCCCTCCTCTAAGTGACAGCCCTTCAGATACTTCAAGAGAGCTATCATGTCCCCCCTCAACCTCCTCATCTCCAGAATCAACATTCCCAAGTCCCTCAGCCTTTCCTCCCAGGTAAATTAAGGTACAACTATTCCCCGTGAAAGCAGTAAACTGTCAAATTACTAATGAAGAATGAGAGAGCAAGAAATAAAGATTCAAGAATTCGCCATGCTCCAGTAGAGAACTATAGGATGTCTGCACCATCTGTACAAGTTGTTTTTCAGGAAGTATTACTGAGACCACTCAGCCTCAAATCAAAACCACTATTTTCACTCCAAACTACATTATCTCAAGATGTCTCCGGATAGGGTCTATTAAAGGTAAAAGTTTCCCTTCCTTGAAAGCCAGGCGAATCCAACTGTAGAGGGTGGTGCTCATTTCCGTTGCTAAGCCGAAGAGCCAGCACTATCCAAAGACATTTCCATGGTCATGTGGCCAGCATGACTAGACACCAAGGCACACGGAACGCTGTTACCTTCCCACCGAAGTGGTACCTATTTATCTACTTGCAATTTCTTGCTTTTGAAGTGCTAGGTTGGCAAGAACTGGGGCCAGAGACAGGAACTCACTCCATCACACAGCACTCTGGTCTCAAACTACTGAACTACAGACCTTCTGGGCTGCAGCTCAGTTTCTTAACCTCTGAGCCACCACGACCCCTTATGATCTATTACTAAGCATAAAAGAACTTTTCAACACAGTGAAAGAACACATTGAGAAGCTCGATTATTTAAGTACCTCTCTGAGGGCCAGATATACCTCCTTCTCAGCTGCAGTTGAAATTCCACTTCCCAAAAAGATGCCTGTTTATGTGAAAAATTTAACTGTTCCAAAATATAGATGAGCTTTTACCGTTGGACATTTAAATGTACTACCCTCAGCGGTTACCAGTGGGCACTATGCAAAGCTATCATAGAAAGGTTATGCCTGTGTAACAGTGGGAAAAGAGAGACTATAGATCATATCCCACTTGATTATTATATCCATTCAGAGTACAGAAATGAGCTGATTATCTCTCTTGAAGGTTTGCCCTCTGTGTCAACCCCTGCTAGGGTGATGTGACTCCTGAGAGATAAACAAAAAAAGTATTTCTGTCTGTAACCAAATTCCTCTCAATTGTTGTGACTTGTTGTATAGGACCGATAGGTTGGTGGAACAGTAATTTTATCATAATCAACCACCACCACTATTTTCAGTTCCAAACCAAAATTAGAGAATATTCACTGTAACCCTAGCAGCATGCCCATGTTCTGTTTTCACTCCAAATCTGGTATGGGACCTCCTGTCACTTCCAAATTACTAACAACATGGAACACAAGTTTCCTTTTTCTGTCTGAAATGCTAGCACCTGGAACAAAGGTGTTTGGATCTATCATCAGAAACCTGGATACCTCAGGAACAGACTTAATATTTAAAATCATTACAAGCCAGCAGAAATACCACAATATATTAATTATAAATCACAGTCACTTTACACACAGGAGGGATCTTTTATAAGGAATCAATCTGTGTCAAATGCAGCCCACTTAAAAAAACGAGGCTATTAGAAAGTTGACGGGGTGGAGAAATCAGCCTTTCAGTTTGATTTATGGGTATCAGGACTTGGGAATGTAGTTATTGACAGAGGAAAAAAATTTAGTGTAACAGCTGCCTGGATTTTAAACTTTGGGGTGAACATAATCCAACATAAACCAAGATGTGAGTAAAGGTGTCTTAGTAGGGATGTGCACGAACCAAGAAAATGGCAGTTTGTGAAGTCTCACAAACCATAGTTCGCAAACCCCAACAAACTTTTCCATTTCCCGAACTGATTTGGGTTTGTGGGGTTCATGAACAGAGGTGTTTTTAAATGCATCCCCTTCCCTCCCCTAGTCACACTGCAGCACTGGCACACTTGCAGGAGTGAATGGAAGGCAAGTTGTGGAGGCCAAGGCAGTGCGACTTTGGAGAGTGAAGGAGGGCATGTTGCACCGCTGCACTGCTGTTGCACTGCTGCAGCAGCATTCGTCCAGGAGTGGAAAGCAATTTGATTTCCCTTCACCTATGGAAGTGTGATGCCACTGCAGCACAACTCTGGAGAGGGAAGGGGGGATTTTTAAATGCCTCCCCCTCTGTGATGATACCTCTCTCTCTTTTTTTGTGTGGTTAGGTGTGAAGTAGTTTTAAATTTCTTGTTGTTTCTTTCTCTCACTCAAAGTATCTACCGCTGCCATCAGGAATTTAATTCCCGTCTTTAATTAACCTTTCCCACAGTATTGTGGCCAAGCTCTAAGGCTCCTTCATTGGACTATGTGTTTCTGAGGATAAGACTCTGGGTTAACAATAAACAAGATAAAACTTTATCGGTAAAGGAAGTGTATTGGTTAAAAGATGTTTTGTTAAGCTGCTTAGGAAAATATTTCTCCCTTTTACTCAGGTCTCTTTCAGCCTTTTCCCTCACACTCGTAAATTATTCTGACAATATTAGATTTTGCCTAAGTGCCCCCTTAAGTACATGTTCTTCCTCTTTTAAAATCTTAATGCCTTTCACAGCACCTCTATATGATTCTATTTGGAAGACTGTTTCTCTGACTTTGTAGACTGAGCACAACTGACAGCTACTGTCTGCTGACTTCAGACTTCAAACTTCAGACTCAAACTGAACACTCTGCCCTCTCTCTCTCCACTGTTAGCCTGACTGCTCTGTTATATTATCAATACTGGGGAAATATTAGCTCCTAACAATCAGCAGTAGGTGTTATAGATCAGCACCTATGTATAGAGGCTGGGCTTCTCTCAGGCTTCCAAGAAACTGACATGGAGACTCAAGTCAAAGTTAAAAAGGTTCTTATGTTTATTTTGCAAGAATAAAATGTTTCATTCAGATACAATCATACACACATTTATACAGATCTAGGAAGTTAGGTGGAATTAAAGAGACAGTTGCATTAGCAGGAATATCGATGGTGTCCGTCAGGGTGATATTTACCTACACAGGAGTCTGGCAAGGTCCTGCTGGAAGAATGAGGGGATATTTCGGGACGAAGGGAGAGAGGAGCGTGAATTCTGAGCCTACAGAAAAACACATGTCAGATCCCTGTGGTGCACCCAAGGATCCAGGAGGAAGGATGGCAGGAGGAAGGAAGGCAAGAGAGCGAGTAACTCTTGGGGAGCTGTATTTATTGGGGGGTGTCACCAGGGGTTGGCATGGTCTGAAACCTTCCCCAGGAACGCCTATGGGTGGTCCATTCTCTGTGACACTATCCACTAAGAGGGTCCTATGGGAGTGGTCAATATTCAAATCTACCTGATGGTCAGGACAGGATGTCGACGTCATCTGCTGCAGGCATTGTCCTCTAGAAGAAAGCAGACCCTGGGCAGCCCAACCGGTTTCTCAGGAAACGTCCTGCTCTCTTCACACCCCCGTGAGATGTCCTTTGATGGGGGAAGTTGGAAGGAGGGGAAATGAGCCTGTGAACGTGTGTGGAGTTTATACCCTCATGGAGTCTGTGGGTACATGTTTCTGGCCATAAATGATGACATGGCTCTTCTTTCGTGTGAGTGTCTTTGTGTTCTGGGACAACCTCCAGGCCTGGACGTGGCAACCTCGGAAAATGGTACTTTAAACCTTTGCAGAAAGGTTTCAGTCACTATCCCTGGTTACGCAGTCCCTCAGTCTGTCCAACACATCTAGCAACACAGTCCATTTGTTCTCTCTCATGAATCCCTCATGAGAGTGCAGAAAGCACCTTGCCAGCTTACACCACACACACATACACTTCCTAGCTCCACCCAAACACTCTCAGTCACCAATCATCTCACTTCCCTCATCTCCCTCTTTCGCCCCCATTGTTCTTCTGACACTTCCAACCATTTTAAAGGAACATAACACTTATAACTTAAAATTATTATACCCTCTCTCCCTGAGTTGTGCCGCAGCAGCGCATGCTTCCAGGAGTGAAGGGATGGCAAATTGTGGAGGTATGCTGCCAAGGTGGCGTGACTCCAGAGAGGGAAGGGGGGATTTTGAAAAGCTGCCCCCTCCCTTCCAGAGTTGTGCCACAGTAGTGGCACACCTCCACTAGAGAAGGGAAGGCAGTTTGCCTTCTCTTCACTCCTGGAAACTTGCCACCATTGCACCGCAACTCAGGGAGGGAGGAGGGATTTTTAAATGCCTCCCTCTTCCTTCCCGAGTCATGCCACAGTGGTGGCACACTTCCAGGAGTAAAAGGAAGGCAAATTGCCTTCCCTTCACTTGCGGAGGCGTGCCACCAAGGTGGTGCGACTCCAGATATGGAAGGGGGGATTTTTAAATGACTCTCCCTCCCTCCCGGAATCACGCTGCAGTGACGGCATGCCTCCAGGAGCGAAGGGAAAAGGAGAAGGCCACAAACTGAATGAACTGCTGCAAGGAAACATGGTGATTCGTGGGTGGATTGTGAACCAGGTGAGTTCGGAAACCACGAACCGGCCTGGTTTAGGATGAAACTTGGTTCATGATTCGGTTCATGCCCATCCCTAGTCTTAACTACCACCATCACCCAAAAGCATGAACTTTGGCATAGCTATCTTTTTCTGAAGCACTTCAGCCAAAGATACAAATGGACTCTTAACGCTCTTATGAATCCTAATGAGAAACTGGGAAAGAAGAGTGAGCAGCAAAGAGATCTATCTACCTACCAGACTGTAATCCCATTCTTCTTCCAAGATGCTCAGGGCAGCATGCACGGTTTCTTCCTCTTCTCCGTTGTATCCTCACAACGATCCCGTGAGAGGTTGGGCTGAGAGAGACTGGCTGGCCCATGACCACCCGGAGAGCTTCACGATTGGGTGGGGAGAACTACCTGAGCTGCTTCTTCTCAAAGGTGTAAAAAAGGGTCTTGCAGACATGTAGGAATGACCTGTCAAGAAACCCAGTCATATGAAACAGACTATCAGTCCCATCAAAGGTCAATATTGTCTACTCTGTCTGGCAGTAGCTCCCCAGGGTCTCAGTAACGGTCTTTCTCATCACCTACTGTTTGGTCCTTCTAATTGGAGATACCGGGGGTTGAACCTGAAACCTTCTGCGTGCAAAGCAGGTGACCTTCCACAGACCATTATGTACATGGAAAGCCATGGTCTTTTCCATTTAAAAGAGCTTTTAGTTGAAAAGCGATCTTGCCATCTTTTTCTTGTTTCTTCCATTCCTTTAGGCATAAAATTTTTATTCATCAGACTATAGAAACCCACCAATTTGCTACTTTTTACAAAATATCATCACAGCCTTACTTTGAAACATATTCTTTGCTATCTGATTACAGAAATCTTTATTACAGTTCTTTGCTATCTGGTTTGGTTATTCCTCTCCCCCCCCCCCCCTCCACCGCCACCACCTTTGCAACTGGAAAGGAATTCACAGGCTGTTTGGATCATATGCCATGAAGGTTAAGGGAAAGAAATAGTAATATTACATAAGAAGAAAAAAAATCTGAAGCACAGGAAAGAGATCAAAGGGGGAAGCGTATTAAAGTTAATCTCCTCAAAAGACAACTCAGTCATCTAAAATTTAAGAGGAATGCAGTTTAATGATTCTGAGTTTTCAATTTTTCAGCAACATTAAAATCCCCACTCCAGAAACGGAATAATCACACAGCAGACACAGCCACTGATCGAGATCAAAGGCATCTGGATACACAATGACAAGCTTCATTTCAAAACGAGTCCTCAGATCAGAAGGCATTTTGCTGCCATTCATTCCAACAGATTTTTATTCTTTTAGCTCACCGAGCAACCATTCATTTGGATGGTGCAAGGCCAGAAAAGAGCTCCTGCATTCTAAGGACATATCCACAGGGTGTAACACATTGCTATACCCGAAGACACACTGGATCTTCATGGGGTTCTTCACAATGGTGGGTCAGCTCTTCAGTTTCAGAAGCAGAGAGTCAGATCTGAGTCCAGTAGAATCTTAAAGACAGGATATTCAGGGTAGCCCTGACCTGGATAGCCCAGGCAAGCCCAGTCTCGTCAGATCTCAGAAGCTAAGCAGGGTCGACTCTGGCAAGTACTTGGATGGGAGACCTCCAAGAAATACCAGCAGTCGGGAGGCGGGGGCAGGCTTTATTCAGCCACCTCTCTGAACATCCTCCAGGCCTCCAGTAGGGGTCAGTCACCAGAGGTCACCATGACTTCCAGGTGTACATTCACACACACACGCAGATATAAACAAAATACCCCAAAAAAAGATTTTCAGGGTATAAGCTTTCGAGAGTCAAAGCTCCCTTCGTCAGATATGAGTAGGAATGGAGAATCTGAATCTTTACATTCCAGTCATAAGTTGGGAGGGGTGTTGTATAGAATCCTTGTAAAGGATGCAGAGGTACAACACATAAAGTAATCAAGACTGACCTGTTTGTCTGATGTAGAGTTGGAAGGGCATTGCTGCCATTTGACGGCATAGATAACACTGGAAGATGCCTGAGTGGATGTGACGATATGGCTGGCATTGCTGTGTGTGGATGAAATAAGTTTTCCTCCCATTCCCAACACTTTGCTTTCTTTCTTTTTTTACAGGAAATGAATAGCAACCATTAATTTGTGTGAAAGAAAGCGGATACATATAATCAAAGATAGCATAGAGCCTCGAGCTATATCTGCCAACTTTCTCTGGATACCCCAGTTTCAGGGAGGGGGCAGAGTCTCTTGAAAACTGCAGTCCATTTATGGGTGGCAGAAAGTGACATCAAGTCAGAGTCGATTTGTGGCAATCCCATAGGGTGTTAAAGGCAAGAGATAAACAGAGGTGGTTTGCCAGTGCTTGCCTCTGCATGGAAGAGGAGATTGGATTTATATCCCACCCTTCACTTGGAGTCTCACAGCAGCTTACAATCTCCTTTCCCTTCCCCTCCCCTCAACAGACTCCCTGTAAGGTCAGTGGGGCTAAGAGAGCTCTTTCAAGGACTGCTCTTGAGAGAACAGCTCTGAGAGAACTTGTGACTGATTTAAGGTCACACCAGCAGCTGCATGTGGAGAAGCGGGGAATCAAACCCGGTTCCCCAGATTAGAGTCCACTGCTCTTGACCACTATACCAAACAAGCAACCCTGGACTTCCTTGGGGGTCTCCAAGTACTAACCAGGGCCAACCCAGCTCACCTTTCGAAATCTGACAAGATTGGGCTAACCTGGGCCATCCAGGTCAGGGCAGCTTATTTATTAAATCTCAGAAAACTGATAACCACTGACAGTCAAACCCACTCTCATTTCAATAACCCAGCTCTCTGCCCTGGATTCTGGCTCACAGTTACAGAACCTAGAATTTAGTCCTCAATGGCTCATTGAGTGGATTTTTACAAATCGGGGGGGGGGGGGGGGAGATATATAGTCCTTCACTATCAGATACAATGAGAACTACAAATCAAGAGCTACATAAATTCACTGCTGTATACCACCTTCCCCTTCCTGTGATTTGAGCCTTACCTCATGCTATCTCAGTGAGATCTCTAGACAGGACGGTTTGTGTGCTGAATGAACAAAGTCTTCCCTTCCAAAGATTCTGGCACCAGAAGGAAATGCCCCATCTGACCAACTCATGTGGTTCCTCTAGAGAGGTCTTTTGAGGCAGTGTGGGAATGAACCGTGACAGAACAGTAACCATCGTTTCCCTTTAAACTACTAATCAGACCTAAACAAAACCAGAATTCTGCATTGCTGCATACATGCTCAGTTGTGACCACCCATTATCCAAATTAGGGCTGTCTTCACTCTGTCCTCAGAGAGTTCAAATTTTGTGTCAGTTCTCCATCCTGGAATTATTTTTTGTAAATGTACATAATTTCTTAATTCTAATAAGCCCTGTTCACTGGAAACACCTTTCAGCCACTGTGTTCAAATTGCAGCAGGCAACACGCATGTATCTTTGCAGTCGTAAGTGCTAGAAATTTGCTTATTTTCAAACACAAAAGCTGAAATCCTCAAGAAGCAGAAGTCTTTGGCCAATACAACATTCTCCTTCCCCCCTCCCTTTATCCTTGCATAATCACAGCATTCACACAGCCCTAAACTCAGTTCCCAGATTTATATATACAATTTTTTTCTTCTTAAGGGGAATTTGGAGGAGCTTACCTCATTTTCCCCTCCTCAGTTTTATCCCCACAGCAATCCTGTGAGGTAGGCAAAGCTGAGATTGAGTGACTGGCCCAAGGTCACCAAGTAAGCCTGAAAGGCGGAGTGGGGAGTATAACCAAAAAAGGCGTATCCTGGCAAAATGGAAAACACGGCCTGGACTTCGGAGGTGGATGGCTCAAACATTATTAGCCACAAGTAGAACACAGTTGGGTGTGATGTTGGGTTGAGAACTGTTCATATCTCACACACACACACACACACACACACAGAGAGAGAGAGAGAGAGAGAACTATGAATTTTAAAACCTTGCCATTTGTTAAAGATAAACATATTACAGACCTTCAGTTAATACAACCGCAAGCCCTTGCCCAGGGTTTGTGAGGGTTAACTAAATTATGAGGAAGCCTCTGCTGTACATGGATCCGGAGCGTGACTATTTAATTTCATAATACAAAATTACAAAGAAAAAGATACAATTACAGGGAAAAAAACTGAAAACACATATAAAAATGGGGAAAGGACAAAACCAGCAATTAACGATTTCCCACACTAATTATGTTGAAAGATACCATAATTTCCACAAGACGAAACAAATGGAGAAGCATACACCACGGATCCCCATTCAAATTATATATATCAAAAGGAGGTGAAACCCAGCCATGGGTCTTGGGCAGGGTGGGGCTGGCTCTCTACCAACAGAGGGGGAAGTGATGCATTGGCTGAGTCATGTTACAGCCAGTCATGAGGGAACACACATATTTGAGCCTTCTATCTTATCCACTACATTTTTACACTGTCCTTCCTTCCAAAGAGCTCCAAGCAGAGCACATGGTTCTTGCTTCCTCGTTCTGTCCTCACAATAATCCTGTGAGGTAGAGTTGGCTGAGGGTAAGTATGTGACTGGCCCAAAGTCTCCTCCAGTGTGCTTCCATAGCCAAGTGGGGATTTAAACCTGGGATTCCCAGACTGTAGTCCAACACTGTGAATCCTTATGTGACAATTCAGGCTACAGTTGACAAACTCCAGCTTGGCACTGTTCCTCGTGGATTTTTGAGGCTTTGACGTTCAGCGGAGGTGGAAAGTGCTTTTGGTTTAATGATAAACTCCAATCTGGAATTATCAAAGGAAGACTGCATGAACTATACAATCTGATGAAGAAATGGAACGCCTGAGACTACCTGGGATTGCGTTCGTAGTAGTTCAATTTAAAGAGTTTAAGGACTGCCACACCTATGTGGACATATTGTGACGTTCTAAGCCTTGCCAAGCTCATTTCAGCATTTAGTGGCGGCTCTACGACTTTTGAAAATATTGGTCCGGTTCAAGGTCTATATCGGGGTGGCCAAACTTGCTTAATGTAACAGCCACACAGAATAAACATCAGAGAGATGCAAGACATGAAAAAATAGCACACACACGCTTTTATTGAAAAATATGCATATTTGCTTTTTATTAACATTAAATCTGACTGTGTGAAAGAGCCGCTTGCAGCTCCTGAGCTGCAGTTTGAGCACCCTAGGTCTATATCTTTATTGATACCATTGTTTTAAAAGGACCTTTTTTTCACTTTGGTGACTTTGTAAATACACACCCCAGTCTTGTAATTCATGAGCTTTCTGTCTTGTGATTGGTTCATGTTATAGTTTTTTTTCCCACTGGGTATGTATGAAACAATATAAAATTGAATATTAGAATACTTACGAATATTTCATAATACAAAAACAAAAAACCCCACTTAGAGTTATTATTTGAATATTTATTGTTAAAAAAGCATACAGCATTTAGCTTAGATTAGAACCTCCATCTGGAGTCTGCTGACCCCCTAGAATTACAACAGTTCCCTCGCAGGAAATGGCTGCTTTGGAGGTGGGACTCTGTGACATCATATCCCCCTGAGGCCCTTCTCCTTTGCAAACCCCACCCTCTACCCCCAAATCTCTTGGAATTTCCCAACACTGGGTTGGCAACCCAATTTCAGGCTCTGAAGAATGAATTTATTTATGTAGACCTGTGGTATTTGGACTAACTTTGACTGCCAGATTTACTTACGTCAAATTATGCTCACTCAGAGGTGACATTTTGGGGCACAAGCCTGAAAATCCAAATGGCAATCCTTCCCACTCTCCTGCACAGTAAAATAAAATAAATACCTAAATCGCTGGCACTTTGCTGTCTTTTACAGTTATTCTCTAAGCTGCCACCTTAGATGACCCACTTATTTTATTGATTTCCATCCTGACTTCCTGTTCTAAGGAATATACGAGCAACATACAATAAAGAGATTTTCAATAAACATAGCCATGAAAGCCCCCACATCAGTCATTAATACCTGAAATGCTCACACACACTAAGAAGCAATCAGTATTAAAAAATCCAGTGCAATGGGCTAAAACTATAAATTATTTAGCAGCAGGTGAGAATAAATTTACAGTATAAAAGGGAAGTAAACAAAATATCACAGTGATGTTCTCAGAACCTCACAAAACCTTTATTTACCCTCTGGGCACTCTCAGCCGGTCTGAGACAGATCTCCAGGAAAGATCAGATCTTTATTGCAGCAGAAAGCCAGCAAAGAAGGAGATACATACCCATAAATGAGGGGGGGGGGGTCCACAACACAGGGGCTACTGTTGAAAAGGCTCTCCCATGGGACGTCTGGCGATTCAACTTCTGACAGTGTAGACACCCACAGCAGGACTTCACCAGCCAATTTACAAGCCCAGGCAGAGACCTATGGGTGGAGATGGTCCTTCAGATACCTTGAAAACAAACCATTGCAGAGTTCAAAGGTCAACAACCATAGCTCCTCAAACTGAGTTCAGAAGCAAATTGGCAGATAATGTACTTGATTAAAGCATTGATGGGGACCAACCATTAACACCCCAGCCACTGTATACCATACCAGCTGAAGTTTCTGGACAGTCTTCATGGGATCCTATATACTCTGTGCTACAGTAATCCAGTCTGGATTTTATCAGGGTATAAGAAAGCTGACAGGAACAAAGTTGATTCACTTGAAATGTGCTGTTGTAGGAGAGCTTTAGAGATGCCATGGACCACCAAAAAGACAAGTGTCTAGAGACTGAATCAAGCCTGACCTCTCCCTAGAAGCTAAAATGACCAAACTGAGGCCATCGTACTTTGCAAAACCTGAGCAAGGCTGCTAACGATAGGATGTAATTCATAGGGTTACTATGAGTCAGAAGCAACTTGACAGCAATCAGCACTGCAGACAAAAGATAAAAACCAACAAGACTTGATGTGGGAGTTTTTCCTCCCTATCTGAGATCCACAAATAGGGGCTGGGGAGGGCAATTTTGAATAAAATTGAGTTTGTGTGTGGACGGTGCTAAATCCAGAGCTTACTCTTCCCTTTGCCTAGCTGTGTTTGACTGATATCAGCATTTCCCTCCTAAAGCAGCTGGCATATAGTACCAGAGTTTGGCCAAGGGGAAATTTTTCTTTAATTATTTCTGTTCTGCCTCCCTTGGTGAGACTCAGGGTGGATTACAACATTAACAAACGATGCAATAAGATCCTATGACATATCACAAACAATGCAAAGGATGGCTTACAAAAATGAGAAAACAATGCTTTTAAAAAAGTTAACAGTAAATATTGCAATAAAAAACGTATTCCCTCTGTAACAGGGCCCTCTGGAACAATTCCATTTTACTATGATTCTATTGCCTTTATAAAAATGCCTTCCTGAACAGCTCCATTTTACACATTATGCAGGACTGTTGTCTTCCCGGAAGGTACAGCAAAGAAGGTTCAGCAGTTTCCCTAACCTGAGGCTTCCAAGTTTCTAGAAATGTTGGAGCCTTGGGGACAAAAAGGATATTTGAGGAGAAACTGAAATATAGGCAACATATACTTTCTTATCATTCAGACTTATTTTACTGCTTTAACACAAGGCATCACTTATAACAGCCTATAAAATTACACTTAGCATTATTTATGACATTTGTAGTGTGATCTGCTGCAGATGTACTCCAGTCCAATATTGTTTATCTCAAACAACTTGAGACTGAAATGGTTCTGCATAGAATTGCACTATTAATAGATCTCTGTAGGTAAAATGGGAAATATTCCCAATACTAGAGAAAACCGCAAACCATTGCAACTTATGTTACCTTGGCACACACACCTCCATTTTTGCCATCAGACAAGCAAAAATAAAAGGTGAATATAGAAAACACACACAGGTTTTGTAGTAAGAAAAAGGAAGTGTATTATTTGGAAAGCTAGTAGTATATCTGGTTATCAAGTTAAAATTTACGATGGCTGAAAACATTGACTTATTCAATAGTGTTTAGCCCTTAATTGTGGACAAAGGTGGTTATATTGAGCAACTTACGGGCATGAAAATATATAATCTATGTCTACAGTATACACAGGAATAATCATACCTAATTTTGAACCTGACCTGTGTAATGTAGACCAAAAAAATCCACATAATGGGGCCAGGTACACACAAGGGTAATTTTTCCATAAACCCAAGGAAACTTTTAGGTTTACATTTAAAAACTGGGTTACCAGCACCCCAAACTGGAGAAGCATTGCCTGTGCATACGTAAGTGCAGATAACGTGAAGGATCTCAGCCAGTATAGGGGGGAATGAAGGCAGCCACCAGTGGCAGTGAGGTGAGAGGGCAGAAGAAGCTGAGCAGGCAAGCAGGACCAGGTGAAGAGGGAAGAATATAGATGGTGGCAGGAACCACAGCAAGCTAGAAACGAAGCCAGGGAAGCAATGAGGTGGCAGCAGCCAGAAGGAGGAAGCTGCAGTACTGTTTTGTCCTTCCTTCTCTAGCCGCTGCTCCCACTAGAGGCAGAATATTGTAAGTGAAGGATTTTGCGCTGTCTCTTAGCCTCAGTCTTCAGAAGCGGTCTAAGAGAGAATCAGAGAGATAGACAGACTAGGACCCTGAGCATCCTTTCCTTCTACTACTTTTGGATGTCTAGATTGCCACTCTTAGGGAAACATCCTTCCTTCTGGTCTTGACACCTTCTCTCCACACTATGCTAGCCTTCTCCATCTTGGCACGATGAGAGCAGGACATGCCTCCTGCATCGCTATCCATCTTAGTCAGACTAGGTTAGAAACCTATCTCTGCTCTATCCTGTCTAGAATGGAGTTCCTTACAATAAAGGACTCATATTAGTTTTGCAACGATAAAGAGGCTCTGTGTATATCTTTGTTTCCTGCAGCGCACACAAACCAGACAGGCTCTGCTTTGTTATGTGCCTTGAGCACTCTGCTAAATAACCCATCACAGAAGGCAGTCACCCAGTGGCAGCAGCAAAAACTGCTGCTTTCTCCTTTCCTCAGCTTCCATCCTACATAGACAAGTGGCAGCAGCTGCGAGAAAAAAACAGCTGCTGCTTCCTTTCTTCCTCATTACCTGTCCCAGCCCTCCTCCAGAGAGAGAAGTTAGGCAAGGAGAAGAGGAAGAGGTTTCCCTGATTCCCCGTGAGTTTCTTGCAGGTTCCCACTTGTCATTATCTATCTACTATGTTACCTAAGACTCTTCTTGCAACATATTCTGAGCAAAGGAAACCTTTGCTCAAAAATCAGTTCATCCATTCCAAAGGCGAACAGGTGCCATACTCTCCAAAACTTTCCTGGCATTTTTATCCCCCAGGCCTCCAAATCTCAGCCGTGCAGTCCAGTTTTATGATGCACCGCCTGCTTTCTTACTTGTGAACTGGAGGTTGAATTTTTCCCCTCCGGAGGCTAAGACAAGCTGAGGCAGAAACAAGCGAGTGCTTTCAAAGGAAATTAGAGATAAGAAACCCCTGACAAGTTCTGTCTCACAGAGAGACAATTTGATCTTTGCTCTTCACCGATCTTTCACGACGATGCCTGACAAAAATTCTGTGTCATAACAGAAGATCTATAAATTCACTTTGATGTGTTGGATATTGGCCTGTGTTGAGGCAGTGGCAGTCTACAAGACCACAAAAACTTCCATCAGTTGCTATGTGGTTCTTTCTGGGCAGGATGTTTTATGAAAGACTTAACGGCGGTTTTGCAGGACTACAATTCAGTAAGACAACTCAGCAAGCCAGTTGTTGTGTCACCTGTGTCTCCAGTCCATGTGCCAAGACCCTCAGAAGGTTTGCAAAGCTCCACATGGTAGTTTGTGAGCAATGCTCCCTTGAAGCTGTGGAGTCTTGGGAGCAAAAATGCTACTTTGTGAACTTCTGGCATTAAAGTTGTGAGCGAGTGATTTGGCTGCTGCATAAATCAGTTTGCTCTGGAGCCCTCCTTCCTGAGCTAAGATAAAAATCTGTGAGCTGCAGGCTAAAAAAATGTGAGCTAGCTCACACTAACTCAGCTTAGAGGGAACACTGTGAGTCCCTTCCAAGGCTGCCCTTTTTGGAAGAAGCTGCTGCCGAGTGCTCAAGCATAGGCAGCAAGGGCAGCACACACACACACCTCGCGCATGTGCACACGAATCTGCCTTGTAGTGAGTCAGACCACAGATTCATCAAGGTTGGTATTGTCTGCTCTGACTGGCAGAGGCTCTCCGGCATCTCAGATGCACCTAATTTCACATCATCTATTATCTGATCCTTTAAACTGGTGGTTCCAAGGATTGAACCTGGGACAATTCAGCATGCAAAGCAGATTCTCTACCAACATGTTACAGCCTCCTCTCTCTTCACACATATGCTGAGAGGAAGAGGAGGAGGAGGAGAAGGAGGAGATTGGATTTATACCCCATCCTTCACTCACTTGGCATCTCAGAACAGCTTACAAACTCCTTTCCCTTCCCCTCCCCAGAACAGACACCCTGTGAGGTAGGTGGGGCTGAGAGAGCTCTTTCGAGAACTGTTCTTTAAAGGAGAGCTCTGACAGAACTATGGCTTGCCCAAGGACATCAAGCAGCTACAAGTGGAGGGGTGGGGAATCAAACCCAGTTCCCCCAGATTAGAGTATGCACACTTAACCACTACACCAAGCTGTACACCAAAAGCGGCAGGATGCTAAGGAAAGGTCATTCAGCAGTAGAAACAATTCCTTGTTAGCAGAGGCAAGTTAAGACACCTGCCACCCTGAACACTCTCTCATGTCTCTCTCTGTTCGCCTGCCTGACCATCTGACTAGTTGTTCGTCCAATGAACCATAGAATCACAGAGTTGGAAGGGGCCATACAGGCCACCAAGTCCAACCCCCTGCTCAGTGCAGGACCAGCCTAGATTGAATGCTCCACATTCGTTTGCAGCATGGAGCTCTCTCCTGAGAGAAGCTGCAACTCTGACTCCTTCTCTACCCATCACAGGATGTTGATGTTATGCAATTTCCTGTCATGTGCTTGCTGCTCAGTGGGTCCCATGTTGCCAGAGATTAAAAGTGTTTCCTGGATCTGAAAATATTGACAATCACTCACTGATGGAAAGGCTAGAGGAGCTAGACCTGGGCAGGGAAATAGTTGGAAGTAGATCATTCTTTGTCCAGTCTAAATTTTCTCCCTGTAATGTTCAAATATATGGGTGGCAGGTGTAAATAAGTAGGTGCTTATTAAAACAGAAAAGAGAAGAGCACAATTAAAATAAGACATGATGGAAGTAGGCTATTAATTTTCACCCATGGGTGTGAATTGCTCTTAAAAGAACAGCTATACTTAATAAGAAGGAAAAAATTACAAGCAATGTTCTACCCTCTGTGAGGATATTCTACCCTTTAGTTTGGTGTAGTAGTTGAGGGCCCAGACTCTAATCTGGGAGAACCAGGTTTGATTCCCCACTCCTCTTCATGCAGCTGCTGGTGTGACCTTGGGTCAGTCATAAGTCCTTTCAGAGCTGTTCTGTCAAGGGCAATTCTCAAAAGCGCTCTCCCAGCCCCACCTACCTCACAGGGTGTCTGTTGTGGGGAAGGGAAGGGAAAGGAGATTGCAACCCGCTCTGAGACTCCACATGAAGGGCAGGGGATAAATGTTAGCCTGACTGCTCTTTTATGTTATTAATATTTGGGGAATATTAGCTCTTAACAATATGCAGCCGGCTTTACGGGGTCTAGCCAATGTATACAGAGGCGGCGCTAAACCGAGGCTTCTCAGAAACTGACACAGACTCAAGTTAAAGTATAAAAGATATATTGTTTACTGAGAATGTAATAAAAGACTTATAAACAATGTTACAGTATTATTCTATCATTCACACAGTTATACAGAACTAAGAAAGTAGGTAAGAAATACAGAGACGTTTGCATGAGCAGGATAAGGGATGGTTTCCGTCGAGGGTGATATTTACCTCTATATGAATCAGTGGAATACGTCTGGAAAACAAGGGGAAGAAGTCTTTGGGAAGAGGACAAAGGATCGTGGTTCTTGACCAGCAGAAAGCCACGTGGCAGACCCCAGTGGTGCACCCAAGGGTCCGTGAGGGAGGGAGGAGGATCACGCAAGGAGGAGGGGGAAAGCTAGACTAGAACTAACTTGTGACTCTTGGGGAGCATCTTTTATTGGGAGGTGGTACCTGGGAGGATGGCATGATATGATGCCATCTCAGAAGAGCCTATAGATGGTCCGTTCTCTATCTCTAGCCACTAAGGGGGTGCTATAGGAGTGGTCAATATTCAGATCTATCTGATGGTCAGGGCAGGATGTTGATGTCAGCTGCATCTGGCGCCTGTCTTCTGGATCACAAGAATGCTGGGCATGGGAACCGGTTCTCAGGAAGCACCCCGCTGTCTTCACACCCAGGTATGAAGTCCTTTGATGTAGCAAATGTAAATGAGATCTTGCAGGAGGGGGGCATAAGCCTGTGTGCGTGCCTGGAGTGCATACCTATATGGAGTTGCTGATACAAGCCTGTAACCTCATGGCTTGGTGTGTGAGAATGTCTTTGTTCTCTGTGTTAACCTCCCGCCTGGAGGTGGCAACCTCAGAAAATGGTGGTCTGACTCTATAGGGTAGGTGTCTGTCCCCATCTTCCCACTGGTTACCTAGTGTACTTTCATGTCTCACATAGCTGGCATCATAGTTCATTCACTTCTCTGAGAAATCAGCTGTAAAGTCCATAGGAATGCTGTGTGTCCTTACATAAATCCAATCTCTTCTTCTACTAAGAGCCCCAATCTCTTCTTCTACTAAGGCCCAATATTCTAGGATGATGAACGAAAGGGCAATTGCTGTAACATTTCTGCTATAATATCGGTGTGGGTAACCAAATTCCCATGGTTAAAAGCACTCTCTCTGCAGCAAAAGTGCATAAACAGCCCACCAGCGAAGCTACAAAGCTTGCCTACCAAGATGCTTGGACATCTGCAGCTTTATAGTAAAACATATGTGAAAATGAAAAACCACCCTCCCCCACTGTGGACTAAGTAGTAGTTTGCTGCTCTGTCTCACAGACAGGAACACTGCTGTGAATATCCAGTCTGTTCTAGTGATGGAGTGGCAGTCCAGAACATGTGCTTCTCTCCCTACGTGGCAGGGCTGATATCAGGAGGGAAGGGATGGCCCTGCCCCCCAGGGCTGAGAAGTAATTTGATGAGGACCTAACTACATGGCTACATTACGCCCAGGTCTTTCCCAAAGTTCCATTAAGCAGAGAGGTCCTGGTTGAGACTTAGGCTGTGGTCACACGGCAAGCTTATTCCGATTTGTTCCCATTATAGGTTTGATTGGGATTATTTTTGTTCGGGTTGGGATGACCACACGTCCTTGGGCAGCACGGCTTGTTTTTAAAAAAAATAAAATGGCATTGGAAGGGGCCTACAGGCCATCTAGTCCAACCCCCTGCTCAGTGCAGGTCCAGCCTAGAGCATCCCTGACAAGTGTTTGTTCAGCTGCTGCTTAAAGACTGCCATAGAATATTTGGATCTGGGTGGGGCAAGGCAGAGAGAATGTTTGTCCAGTTTCCTATGGTGGTTCTCTGCAGTCCTGTTCCAATATCAAGTTGTGCTTTTCCTCTTCTCAGACCCCTCCCCCCCAAAAAGCAACAGCCAATGGTGTGGAGAGAGTGGGGAAATGCATCGTGAAAACACGACATAACGTTCAAGTGGGCAAGAAGTCAGATGTGGAAGCCATTGTTTTTAGACGCTGTGCCTTTAAACACGGGGGAACCGTCTTGCCGCAACCCTGCAAAACCCTCAAAAAGAAAGTAAGCACAAGAGACCATATCCTGAGGTTTAAACAACACTTTCTTTAAGTCCCGCTGAAGCCAAGAGACTGCCTCCAATCCATTAGAACAGACCAAAGGGCACGTAGAAAGAAAGGGCTTTCATTTTGCTTTGGTTTTACCCTTTCAGCATACACAAAGCAACAAAAGCATTAAGACTTGCATCTCCCCCTCCCCCCCAAAAAAAGGGATCCGGATTATCTAGGTCAAAGCATAACTCAGAATGGCGCACGCTGCCTCCAAGTGAGTCAACCGCCAGCCTGCAGCAAAGCAGAAATACAATAAAAGGTTCCAGACATAAGACGACCCTTTGATCCGCTTACATTACCAAAGCAAAAGGAACAATATTTCCTTCGGAGAGGCACCTTCTGCAGTGCATAATGGACTCTTCTCTTCCTGATTATGCTTCCCTTGCACAGAAGCTCAGATGTTTCCTTTTTGCATTTGGCCTTTATTACCCAAAAAAAAAAATACTAATTTCCTTTCGGGGCATTCATCCGATGCATCTGAGACAGGCAGAAAGTTTCTTTAATAGAATCTGCAACTAAATGAGGCTATTTTTCAGAAGTGCAATACAACCCGGGTTGTATACAAGGGGAGGGGAGAAGTCTGGTTTTTTGTCCCTGAGACCAGAGAGCCATTAGTGGCCAAAGTTGGCCAGAATTATGCAGCTGGGGACGCCAAGGTCATGAAGGAGGCTTGGCTAGCTTAGGTCCAAGAAGTTCAAAATCTAATCAAGGAGGAAAATCTGGGAAGGTGTAAAGCCATCCCTGCATTCCTGGCCCCATCGGGATGTTTTGGAACCCTAATTTTTTGACCCCTTTCTACAAAACTACACACAAACAAGTGAGGACTGGACAGGAATCCCAGGGAAGGGGAGATCCCATTCTAACCCTACTCTAGGCTTCATCATTTACTCACCAAGGGTAAGTAAGTACCCCACTTTCAGGTTCAATTTCCTGCCACTGAGGAAAGGGAGAAAGAATGGCCTCCACACAGCAACACTCTAGGAATCTTCCCCAGGTCTCTATGGTAAAGACTATAGAGATTAAGGGAGACAGCATAGAGTGTCACCCATAAGCGACGTGACATCTTCCCCAAACTCTGCCCTCCCCTGGCACTACCCCCCAAATCTGGAATTTGCCAAGGGAATCGGAACACGCTTCCTCCTGACTGCTACCACCTACAGCTTATCTTCTCCCCCCACCTTATGCTTTGGGTTCCTTCCCCCCCCCCCTCCTGTGTACCAGCCACCTTTTCTATCACCCACCCACTCCCCCTCAGTGTTCTCTGACACTTGGATCAGGGATGGGAACAATTTGAGAGCATGGTTCTCCATCCAGCTATGGATGTAGCCATAGGGTTCAAAGTGCATGCTACCTTTCTCCACTCATTTACACTCAATAGCCCATGCTCCCCACAGCCAACAGCAGCTGCAGGAACTGCTCGCAAGCGAGAGAGAGCCCAAACAAGCCTGGAACAGCACTGCTGAGGGAGAAAGGGCTCCTGCCTCCCCCCCCCTCCCCCCGATTCCATCGATTTTGCTGCTACATGTAAAAATAGCCTCCCATGCAGTTTTCATGAGAAAAAACTGCTTGGGGGCAAGCAGGCGGCCTTCCTCTCCCCATGATGCTCTTCTGAGACCATTTGGGCTCTCCTTTTTTTTTTAATTAGCATTTTCCCACAGCTGTTATCAGCTGCGGGAGGGAACCAGAGCATATACAAGTGGAGAAAGGCAACATGGAGCTCAGCCCATGGAAAACAGAAGTTTTGCGGCACCTTAAGAACATAAGAACATAACAGAAGCCAATGTTGGATCAGGCCAATGGTCCATCGAGTCCAACACTCTGTCACACAGTGGCCAAAAGCACCAGGTGCCCTCAGGAGGTCCATCAGTGGGGCCAGGACACTAGAAGCCCTCCCACACTGTTCCCCCCCCCCCCCAAGCACCAAGAATACAGAGCATCACTTGCCCCAGACTGAGAGTTCCTATCTATACTTTGTGGCTAATAGCCACTGATGGACCTCTGCTCCATAAGTTTATCCAATTCCCTCTTGAAGCTGTCCATGCTTGTAGCTGCCACCACCTCCTGTGGCAGTGAATTCCACATGTTACTCACTCTTTGGGTGAAGAAGTACTTCCTTTTATCCGTTCTAACCCGACTGCTCAGCCATTTCATGGAATGCCCATGAGTTCTTGTATTGTGAGAAAGGGAGAAAAGGACTTCTTTCTGTACCTGCTCTATCCCATGCATAATCTTATAAACCTCGATCATGTCACCCATCAGCTGTTGTTTCTTCAAGCTAAAGAGCCCCAAGCACTTCAACCTTTCTTCATAGGGAAAGTGTTCCAACCCTTTTATCATTCTAGTTGCCCTTTTCTACACTTTTTCTAATGCTATAATACCTTTTTTGCAGTGTGGCAACCAGAACTGTACACAGTACTCCAAATGAGGTCACACCATCGATTTATACAGGGGCATTATGATACTGACTGGTTTGTTTTCAAATCCCTTCCTAATAACCCCCAGCATAGCGTTGGCCTTTTTCATTGTAGTCGCACACTGTATCAACATTTTCATTGAGTTATCTACTGCGGCTCCAAGATCTCTCTCTTGGTCAGTCTCTGCCAGTTCTAACTCCATCAACATGTATTTATAGTTAGGATTTTTGGCTCCAATGTGCATCACTTTGCACTTGGCCACCTTAAAGAACAAGAAGTGTTTATTCCACAGCATGAGCTTTCTTGAGTCAAAGCTCACCATCAGAAGCTTATGGGAAGGAAATAATTTCAGAAAAAAAATATTGAAAAAAATCTCAGAAGGGGGGTGTTATGTATTGGCTATGCACACTGCGACATGTCTGTGCATGTTCGCCTGTAATGGTAAGTGATACCAGCTGAGCTTCAGTCCCCAGTGAACAATAGACTCTAGGATCCTGATTGTCCCCCTATCAGAGGCTTAGGATATTCAAATGGTCCTATGATAGCCTCTGGTGGGCAACTAATCCCTGCTTACCCAATCCCCCACAGGGGGTGAGGTCAGGGTGCGGTTTACCTGTGAATATAAGCAGACTCCCCATTCCCTCTCTCTCTCATGTTCCATCTTGACCTGCAATAAACCACTATGCTGATTTCACTGCTACCTGCCTCCCGACTCCAGTACTTTTCAGGGGGGCGGAGAGAGGAGGAATTAACCACAGAGGGAATTGATGTGAATCCTATCAAAACTTTCAGGTGTGACTCCCCGTGTGAGGGACTGGAACAGATTTGGTTGTTTGTCAGTCTTTAATTTCCCATTTATTTTGCTACAACAGACTCACACAGCTACCCCTCTGGAATTATCGTGTACACTCAGAACTAGAAGCCCGCCTTTCTTGTACAACTAGCCCCCAGCTAGACTGTTGCAAAGGAAACTTAGCAGATAAAAAAAAGCCAAACACCTCAAACACAATTGAAGATTAAACCTAAAATCAATACAAGCAAACAGCAGTGTAGTTAAAATTAAACCGCACCACAGCCGTTAAAACACTCTCTGGAGTGAAAATAGCTTTACTAGTTGGTGTAATCAGCTGAAAAAAGGGAGCCCGGCAGATTTTTTTTTCTTGTGCCCAACGAAAGCACGGTTTTGATCTTGACAGGACTTCAGAAGGATTTAGCAGGAAGGTGGGAATACAGGGGAAATCTCCATCACTGATTTGTTGTGGCTTTTGACAAACTGAAATTAGTTTTCCTCATGAATAACGGACTATTGAAAGGATAATTGAAATGGGTTGCTGACCTACCTCCTGGAAGGACTTGCCAGTCACACATATTTTGCGACTCTTGGAATCTTCCTGTCTTTCATCAGTCAATTGCATGCAACAGCCGCTGTTTCTTCCTGTGCTGGATTCAGGTATTCAGGCATACCTGCACTATGGAATATCAGGTCTGCTTGCCTCCTCCCCAAGCTTTTATGCAAAAAATAATTTTGGGGTTCTGCTTGATACAACGGTACTGTGCTTTTCAGATATTGTGATATAGAAGGATGTTATGCTGCCTTGCTTACTTGGGTAAACTTTGGGGGAGATTTAAGCCTCACTTCTCTGCCATCTCTTTGACAAATATCCCCAGGAGCAAGATCGCCAGTGAAGGTGCCACTGGGAAGGATTGGGTGATCTTTTTGAAGCTGACTCATACCAAGTCAGACCATTGGTCTATCAGTGTTGTCCACTCCATAGCCCTCCAAGGTCTCGGGTCAAGGTCTTGTCATGCCACCTGACCCTTTTTTAGGTGAAGATGCTGGGGACTGAACTTGTGACCTTCTGCATGCAAGGAAAGTGCTCTACCCTTGAGCCAAAGTCCTTTTCTCAAGACTGCATCTGTGGGTCTTAAAGGATGACACTTCCTATGAACTTGTTGCATTGGGGGAGCCCATTTTTGGAACATTTGAACAATGTTTTTCCATTGCCACCATCTCAGCATGCCTTCTCTTGCCTATGACTCCACCTTCTTCCCTACCCAAAGGTCCAAAGGCTGTCTCCAAGCCAACCACACCAGACCACACAATAGCATTTGAATATATGCATTCTGAGCTTATAACTCTTCCTAGGGCACATTCACTTTCAAAACGTTTGAGAAAGGCTGTAATGGACAGTTAATGGTTAATTCATTAGCCCAGTCTGAGAACCTTGAATCACAGGGGATTCAAATGGAATTTTACAGTTGAGAGTAACAGTTGAGTTAAGTGTAGTGAAGGATTGAGGAGGATCCTGAATTAGGAAAGAGGGGCCCAGTAGACCTTCCCTGAGGGAAATAGCTCCTAGAAAAGGCAGGTGATTCCTATCAGGTGTTTAAGAAGGAAAGTTAGAACTTGTGTATCTGTTTATGCCTTCATAAATTTTAAGGATTTTGTGACAAATAATCTTAAAACTGGTTATCTAAGTGACAGCCGTGACCGCTCTCATTAGTTATAAAGATCTGTCTGTAGAACAAAATAGCTACAGTTTTGTGATAAATTATCTGTTGTTTACAGTTATACAAAGTTACCTCATTCCTGTTGCCTGTTCACCTGCCAAGTTAAAACCTGAAACCTACCTGACAATCTGATTTGACCATTTCCCCACAACAGGGAAATAAAGCAGTTTGTTAGTTAATTTTCTGTCAGCCTCTCGTGTGCCATAATCTGACATTTACCAAAGAAGAGTTTTTCAGTTCCTCAGTTCCCTAAGCTGGATCAGGATATATCTCTATGCATTTAAACAACTGGGTGGGACAGACAGAGAAACAAAGAAGAAGAAAAAGGGACTGCTCAGTCAAGAAAAGGAAATAGGGAAGTAGGGAACCATTATAAAGACCCCACCCATTTTGGCAGAAAGGCAAAAAAAATACATTTACATGGGACTATGTTGGTATGTGGGCAAACAAAATGTCAAGGAGAAGAGGGTTGTACCTGGCTGTTACAAAGGCGTCGTCTTTAGTAGTCTGGGTGCCACTGGATCTTTATGACCCACTAACATCATTTGGTTAGCTGTCCAAAGAAGTGAGCTCTGACTCTCAAATGCTCATATTGAAATAGATGTTGTTAGTCTTCAAGGTCCACTGAAATATTGTTTTATTTTCACTTGGCCACACACACGTGGAGCAAACCAGGCTCCCATGGCAATGCCAGCACCTGGGGGTCACCTGGGGGCTACTGCAGGTCTGGGAGGGGGGGTGACAGGCAGAAGCCATGCTTGTTGGCTTCTTCTGCACAGTATTGGCCCCCTGTGGGTAGAAATCTGAACCTGGATGCCAAGCAAAACACCCTGGTGTGCCACTGTCGGCACGCATGCCAGAACACACGCACCCCTGCATTAGAGCCAACAGCAGAACAGCTCAGACGCTTTCGCATCCTGACATCTGTGGGTGCTGGAACACTGTCAAGGCATTTTGGGTCTAAAAATACTGCCAGAATACCTCCAAGCTAAACCAGTCAGCAGGCCTCACGCTCTTCATTTCAAAGAACGTGTTTGGGATGTTAAAGGACTTCAAGGGGTGGAGATGTTTGTCCTCTGCTTCTCTGGATTTGCGTGTACTCTGAGCTACAAAGGAAATAAAGTTCTGTGTCAAGGTAACCCTCAATCTATTTCAAGAACACTGTGACCTATACAAATCAGGCAGATTAAGCAAACACCCACCTGCTCTTATTTTACATAATTTATTTCGCTTATGCTGATCATGGGAAGGAGAAAAAAATGATCCAGCGCACAAAAGACCTGCTTCTGACCACTTAATGAACTTCTCACTGTCAAGGTCTCACACCACCCTTTCAAGCCTGCTTTCTAAACCATGAGGACTAGAAACTTCCTTTTAAAAACAAGGAGACAAAGATGCTTAATGGACTGAAGAACGTAAGAAGTGCCCTGCTGAATCAGACCAGCAGTCCATCTAGTCCAGTATCCTGTCTTACACAGTTGCCAGCCAGTTACCCTGGAGAGCCAGCAGTAAGGCACAGGGATAAGGTTGCCATCACCCCACTGGGGCTGGGGTACTGACCCCCACCTCCAGTTGGCTGGCCAGCAGTAGGGGGGGACTACTGGCAGTGGAGGAGGCCTACCTCAGCATCATTGCTGACAATGCAGCAACATCATTTCCAGCACACATCGGAAGTGACATCACTGTGTTGCTGGCGACAATGCTGAGACACTGGTGTAGGCCTCTTCCTCTGCTGAGGTCCCCAGCCCAGCCCCAACGGTTGCCAGGGCAACCCTATGAAAGAGGTCCAGGCCTTTCTGATTTGGCCTCCAAAAGCTGGTGTTGATAGGACTAACTGCCTCTGGATGTGATGTTCCCTCTAAGCTGAGTTAGTGTGAGCTAGCTCACCATTTTTTAGCCTCCGGCTCACACATTTTTGTCTTCGCTCAGGAAGGATGGCTCCAGAGCAAACTAATGTATGCAGCAGCCAAATTGCTCACTCACAGCTTTAATGCCAGCGGCTCACAAAGTAGAATTTTTGCTCGCAAGACCCCACAGCTTAGAGGGAGCATTGGTGGAGACTCCCTTTAAACACCATGGCTGATAGCCACTGATGGACCTCTCCTCCATGAATTTAATTCCCTCTTAAAGCCATCTATGGTTAGAGGCCCTCACTAGATCCTCCGGCGGAGAATTCTACAACATAATTTTTTGTTGAGTAAACAAATTATCTCTTTTGTTCACCCTGAATCTCTTGCCCATCAGCTTCACTGGGTGACCCTGGACACTAGTATTATGGGAGAGGGAGAAGAAGTTCTCTCTATCCACTCTCTCTATCCCATGCATAATTTTCTAAACCTCTATCACATTCCCCCTAACTCACCTTTTCTACCCTGAAAAGTCCCAGATTCTTCAGCCGTTTCCCATAGGACAGGTGCTCCAATCCCTTAATTACTCTGGTTGCCCTTTTCTGCACTTTTTTTGGGCTCTGCAATGTCCTTTTTTCAGATACAAAGACCAGAGTTGTACACAGTATCCCAACCATGGAGTATTATGTGACCAAAGAACTGTGGCATACACACAGCCCTGATCTATTCCCATTCCTGTATCCAGAAACCAGCAGTGATGGTCATTCATTTAAAATATCTGGGTGGGATCTATGGAAGAAGAAACTGACCAGGTGCAAGACCCAAAGCATAGGTGCATCTGACAAAATTAACCAGCTAATGCATAGATAGATGCCACACACTTCAGATTGAATTCAGTTAACACTGATCCGCCTCCTTATTTACACCAGAAGAAAAATGTACAGGTATTACAAAAAGACAACCGCCTGCCCAGATTCATTTCACTATTGATTCAAACTCTACTTGGGCAACCAATGTAGGTTAGAGATTTAATCTACTTTCTTCAATTGTTTTTATATTGCCGCTCGACCACGGCTCCTATGATGATGAATCGCAACAGCAGCTCAAACTAACTGCTTTACAGCTTTTGTATGTATTAGATTGGCCCACATTGGCTGATTCTCCCCCACGCATAACACACACAGGCAAGGAGAAGCAACAATGAGCTTGTCTTTCTTCCTTACTGTGTTGTAAAAACTACCCACATGTGCCAGCACAGGATCTGAATGCCCATTGGCAGGGGTCCTTTCGTAGAAAAAGAGGTGCAGGAGCTCATTAGCATAACTCATTAGCATATGCCACACCCCCTGAGATCACCAGAAGTGTGTCAGAAAGGGAATGTCAGTTTCAGCCCCATTATATCCTATGGGCCATTGAAATCAATGGCAAAAACTCATGGAGTATATGAGGGGCTGGAGGAAAGGGGGTTTGAGGGAGAGGCTCCAAACTTGCAGGGTAGCTGCTGGGGCCTCTCCTCGAAATACCCACTAAGTTTCAAGAAGATTGGACCATGGGGTCCAATTCTATGGGCCCCCAAACAGATTGTCCCATCCCCTCCATTGTTCTCTATGGAGGGAAAAAATGTTAACTTTTTTCCTACCATAGAGAACAATGGAGGGAATGGGGGCAACCTGTTTGGGGGCCTGTAGAATTGGGCCCCGTTCCAATCTTCTTGAAACTTGGAGGGCATTTCGAGGAGAGGCCCCAGCGGCTACCCTGCAAGTTTGGAGCCTCTCCCTCAAACCCCCTCCCCTCCAGTGGTTTTTAATTCGGTGGCGAGCTGAATCAGATTAGAGAATCTGATTCAGCCCGTGGCTGCCCTAGTGGCCAGTCCTGAGCTGGCGGAGCTTCAGGCAGGTTCCCTAGAGACATGGCAACAACAAAAATTCCCTAAACAGCCCTGACCTGGATAGTTCAAGCAAGCCCAATCTCGTCAGATCTCAAAAGCTAAGCAGGGCCGACCCTGGCAAGGACTTGGATGGGAGACCTCCTTGGAATACCAGCAGTTGAGAGGTGGGGGCAGGTTTTACTCAGCCACCTCTCTGAATATCCTCCAGGTCCCCAGTAGGGGTCAGTCAACAGAGGTTGCTATGACTTCCAGGTATACACACATGCACATATAATTTTTTAAAAAATCCCTAAACAAAGAAATATACATGCATAGGGTGGGAAGACCACACCTGCCAAAAATATACACTTTCTAATTTTTCTTGTTTTCATCAATCCACAGCTAACTTATGGTAACCTCTGATGGGGTTCTCACGGCAAGAGACATTCGGAGATGGTTTGCCATTGCCTGCCTCTGCATTGCAACTCCAGTGTTCCTTGGTGGTCTCCCATCCAAATACTAGCCAGGGGGTGACCCTGGTTTACCTTCCGAGGTCTGATGAGATCAGGCTAGCCAGGTCAGGGCAATCCAGGCATGCCTAGGTTCATTATTACCATGGCACTTCAACAACAGTTAGCCAGACCCCTAGACTCATCCCTCAGCAAGAGAAGTGGCAAATAGCTCAGGAATATCAACTCCAACAAGAAGGATAAGCAATACAAGAACCTTTGTGGTGTAGGACTAGGATCTGGACACTCAGGTACAAATGCCCGCTCAGCCATAGAAGCCCACTGGGTAACCTTGGCTCAGTCACTCTCAGCATGGGAGCAGGATGCCTCAAACAAGTCTCTGGAAGTCTTTCTACCCACCACTATGCTTCTCTCTACTCCAACCACTTCCCGAAGAGTACACACTTGTCTACTGAGAACTCATGGCACTGAACATTCCCCCCACTTCTGCATGGTGTGTGCAGAAATACAATGTTCCATGCAATGGGTGGGATACCCCCATTGCCCTACTGACATCCTACCTTCATATTTAAAGCCCAGGAAACTAGCATTGTCCAGAGTGCTGGTTTCCTCACCAGGCTCTTACCCTTTTCCAGATGCTTTCTCACTTTGTCTAAGAAGGTCCATCACTGGGGCTTTCCTGCTGCTCACAGAGCTGTGCTCACTCTAAAGATGTAACTAGGGAAGATCTTCCACCCTTCTTTGTAGTCAACTAATGGGGCCAACCAAATGAAACATGTACTGTGGTGACTGAACAAAAGGACTGGTGATTGGGGCTGGCAACTAAGGGAGGGAAATAATCAAGGGTTACCTGAGGCCCTTTAAGAAACAGAGATCTACTCTGATTTGAAATCTTTAAATGTAAACCCTTCCTTGGCTGGTTAAAACCCTGAGGTGCCGCCTTTAATCTTAACCCTTTAAATCCTTAACCTTTTAGATCCAGGTTTAGCTGTGCCTGGTTTGTCTTTCGAGCATGCAAGTTACTACAGAATATTCTTTCTCGACCCTGATTAAATCCTAGCCTACCATGAAGCTTAAAAATTATGTATTCTTTGGACTGGCTGAAACCAAACCTTTTCAGCCTAGTTTGGATCTAGGCTTACCTGATTTGTTCTAACTCCTGCAGCCAATCCAAAACTGCAAAAAGTAAGTTCCTACAGAATTACCTTCTCAAGCCTCAGTTCTGACCACACGAGCCTGTTTTCACTTGAACAATATTAGACATAACACCATTTCCTAAATCCATTTTCCTCTCATCCATTTTGCAGATGCTTAATTGCTTGGGCTCCCTCTAGCCCACAGAGGGAGAAAAACATCTCTGTCTACTCTCTTTATTCCATTTAGAAATTTATAAACCTTTACGATGCCCCCCCTCCGGTCATCAGGTTTCTAACCCAAAAGCCCAGAACACATTTCTCTACTAAAAGGCTAGGGGTGGTGATCCCTTGATAATTTTGTTGTCTTTTTCTGCTATTTTCAATACAATTTATATTTTTTATAATGCTTCCTAGGTAAAGATAAAGGTTTCCCTTGCTCGAAAGCCAGTCAAATCCGACTCTAGGGTTGTGGTGCTCATCTCCGTTTCCAAGCCAAAGAGCCAGCGCTATCTGAAAACTTCTCTGTGGTCATGTCGCCGACATGACTGGATGCCAAGGAACACGGAATGCTGTTACCTTCCCACCAAAGCGGTACCTATTTATCTACTTGCAATTTCTTGCTTTCGAACTGCAAGGTTGGCAGGAGCTGGGGCCAGAGACGGGAGCTCACTCCGTCCCGCGGCACTCAGGTCTCGAACAGCCGAACTACTGACCTTCTGGTCTGCAGTTCCGTGCCTTAACCACTTGAGCCACTAAGTTTTATATTTGAAAAGTTTCTAAATGTGTTTTTTTCATATTTGAGATATCTTGCAAGCCACTGATTTTGAGTTTTTCAAAAATAGGTATGTCGCCCAGGTTGCAGGAATGCCCTTTTCAGCAGCAGTCACATAACTTAACATAATATCTAGTTGCAGTCTAGTGTGTGCAAAAATTTGATTTCCACTCCCCTCTCCTCAACCAAGTAGACTGGGGTAATAACTTATTCATTGACACCCCACGTTTCTCCCCGATGAGACCCAAATTGGCTTCCAACCTTTTCCCCTTCTGATCCTCGCAGCAACCCTGTGAGGTAGGTCAGGCTGAGAGCCTGTGAATGGCTCAAGGTCACCCAACAAGTTTCCATGGTAGAGCGGAGATTCAAGCTTGGGTCTCCTGACACTCCTAACTGCAGCACCATGCTGGCTTTCTTCATCTCTCAGTGATGCAGAGGGAGGCAATGGCAAACCACCTCTGAAACACCTCTTGCCCTAAAAAACAAGTCAAGCTCGCCATCTAGTGGTGGATAATGCTAAAGGGTTAGAACTTCTGGCTGCCAGACAATCTTAGATTCTCCTTGCTATTGTACACACAGTGCCATATGATCATTAATTAATTAATCCCATCCTTCCTCTAATGAGTTCTGGGTGGCATGTGTTGTTCTCCTCTCCCCATTTTATCCTCACAAAAACCCGGCGAGTTGCAGGCTAGGTTGAGGGAAAATGTGATTGGCCACCCAGAGAGTTTCGCTGCAAATTAGGGATCTGAACTCAGGCCTTTCCCATCCCAGGCCAACATTCTAACCATTGCACCGCACTCCATGTAAAGTTCTCACTTCTTACAGATTTAAATATCAACAAGGTACGCTCATTTTGTGATCAATGCCTCCCTGTGCATTAGCTCCCTCTTCCTGACTTTCTGATGGGTGAAAAAGGTCTCCTTGCCAAAGGACGCTGTTATCGTATCCTTTCTTGAGAACTCACTTGGGCATGAGTTTTGAAATAGCATTCAACTCTCCAGGGGGAAGAGCGGCTCATATTCATATTCACTTTTATTCTTCTGGAAAGAGAGCACAAGAGGGAAAAAGGAGGCAGAAAAATTAAACGATCTCTCCTGGAGAGGTGAATGGCTTCCATTAAGTTGCCCATTGAGCACCTGAAGTGGAAGAAACTACTGAAAAGCAGTGAACAGCCCATCAGTCACCTGGAAATCTATAGCGGGGTCCTAAGCATTCCAGTATTTCTGTTCATAACAATTTGGGGACACTGAAAAAAAAATGCACATTTTTCTGTTAGGAAGAGATGAAGTTGTCTTACATCAGACAGACAATGGCTGTATTGAGGCCAGCACTATCTACTCAGATAGGCAAGACTTCCCTCCCAGTCTCAGATGGAGGTCTTTCGTCTCACTTGCTACTTTAGATCCTTTTAACTGGAGATGTCAACGATTAAACTTAGGCTCTTCTGCATGTAAAGCAGCTACTCTGCCACTGAGTTACACCCTAGGTAAGCCATGCTTGTGGAGCGCAGCCCTGTAACCTGTAATGGCTGTTTCCCACATTACCATCCTAACAAGGCATCATATTTATCTGCGCCCCAAACAACCACATTATATTTATCTGAGCCCCAAACAGCCCCTTGTTTTGCAGAACTGGAGAAGCGATCAAATATCTTCTAACTGCTGCAGGCAGATGGGATTGGAAGAATTTTCAGGAGTGACTTAACATAGCGGGATTATGAAGCCCGGGACTATTCCTGGAACCCCCAGTTCCCCTGAGTTCTTTTATTGGTTGGGTGGAGACTGGCAAGGGGCTGAACTGGGAACAGAGAGAGGCAATGGCTCTAAAACAAAACCCTTTTATCCCAGTATACGCTTTTACTACAGAAAACACTTCATCAACTATAAATCTTTAAAACAGAAAACATAACATTTTAATATTCAGCATACAATAATTTCATAAAACCCCAATACTTGAATTAGGGCACTTGTATGAACCTGAGAGGCCCAGAAATACAGAACGTCCTGGACTAGCCACCAAGGTCTCACAAGAAACTGTTGATGGCCAGCCCGGTGGAGACAAATCTTTAACAAGTTATACCCTCTGGACCCATAGGTTCAATCAAAATGGCTGGCGTTAAGGCTAACACAAGTTTAACAAAGGAATATCTCTAGTACAATTTCACCCTGAAGTCATACCATAGATAGGAAAGGATGTCATGTTGTTAGCCGAATTGCTTTGATTTACGTTCAGCAATTGGCGAAATACACGGGTTCTTGCCAACTATACCAGGGTCCCACCCCTCCCGGGAGTTCTCAAGGAAAGAGGCACATGAGGCAGATAGCAAGTTAAATGCCTTTTACTGGGTAATGTTGTTCAAGCACACCAAAAACGTAATCACACACACACTCACACAGGCCTAAGAAACATAGACAGAAAGTAGCACGTTTGCATGAGCAGGATATCGATGAGGGGGAAGCAATACGTTACCTTCCTGGAAAGGAGTTGTCCGACTGAAGGAAGAATTGGATGGGGAAGGAAAATATAGAAAAATATGGGACACGAGGCTCGAACCTGCAAGACCATGTGGTTCTCTCTGTTCCGGAATCCAGAGATTTAAAGATGGAGACAAGGGTATGGGCATAGTAAGCTGGGCATAAGGGGTAGTAAAGCAGATAGGGGACGATGGCTCAAGAGACCGAATGCCTCTGTGCAGGGTCTTTTATTAGGTGGTCTTGAGGGTGGGCAATGCTGGCCACGTCCTACTAACACACCTCTTAGGCGGTCCGTCCCTTTCTGACCCTACCATAGGTTAAAGGTAAACAAAAAGGAGGAGGGCCGGGGAGTGGACAATATTGCAGAAACTATGATCTCACCAGGAACACACCTTGTGTAAGGCCCGATGACTCACCGGGGCCACATCTATTGTTAGTTAATGGCTCTGGCCGACTGAGTGATGGCCCGACCATCAGTTGCTAGGTAACCATGTTAGCATAATCATTCAGGTAAGTTGGAGGGGGCAGGGGTTGACCAGCATGATGCGACAGAAAGAAACCTCATGGCAGAAGGAGTCTTTTGTCTCTGTCTTAGGTGAACTGTCTAGGGTGTCAGCCTCCTGGCATGGGCTGGAACTTTCCCCTATAATGGAGAATGCACATGGCCCTTCCAATATTAGCAACCCAAGTTCAAGCTTATGAATTTCAAAATCCATAAGAGCACTAAAAGTGCCTTGCTGGCCAACAATGTGACCAATAGAGAGTCATAGATACCAAGGATCATTCTAAGAATCTAGGTGCCTTCAGCAGATAAACTAATTGTTTTGACTCTATTTTGGCCGCATGGGAAGTACAGCGTGTAGCTCTGACCCCTGTTTTAGCAAGCATTATCGGTAGGTACTACAGACCTTAACCTGTCAAGACAGTATTGTGAAGACCCTTAGGTGCCAGGGAAGGAAATGATAACCCTAGAAAAATATAAACTATTATTTTATACCTAGGAAGGCCAAGAGCACAAAGAAAAGCTGTCAGCCTTGGCTTACAAGACTTTCACATTGACTATACTGCAAAGCTCTATTAGCATTAATTCAGCCCAATGGTATTTAGGCAGAAACTCAGGCCCATATTAATAAATTCCACTACACTTAACTTGCATCATCCAAAGGAGATGGAGACTCTTGTCCTTGGAAGAGGCTGTAGCTCCATAACAGAGCACTAACGTTGTATGTTGAAGGATCCAGTTTTAGTCCCTGGCATCTCCAGTTGAAGGACCTCAGGAAGCTGAACTGTGAAAGAAGGAGGAGGAAGAGGAGGAGATTGGGAGAACTGGGTTTGATTCTCCCACTCCTCCACGTGCAGCTGCTGGAGTGACCTTGGGTCAGTTACAAGTTCTTTCAGAGATGTTCTCTCAGGAGCAGTTCTCAAAAGAACTCTCTCAGCCCCACCTACCTCACAGGGTGTCTGTTGTGGGGAGGGGAAGATAAAGGATACTGTAAGCCAGTCTGAGACTTCTTCAGGTAGTGAAAGGTGGAGTATAAATCCAATCTCTTCTCTTCTTCTTCTTCTTCAACCTCACATAGGCCTAACACCTAAACTGGCTAGAGGGCTAGGAGAGGGCAGAGCGCAGCAGGATGCTGCTGTCAGTGCCCCAGACTACTGATTTCACTGGAAGGTCAGACGTTTTAGTGATGGCAGGGAACCTAAAGACAGGAAGAAAGAGGGAAAGTGGGCTAGTTCCCTCACTCACATGGCAGATCACCACCTCTCATATAGGAGAGCAAGGACAGGGGTGTGCAGATAATTACAGAGCATTCCAGCATCCCCTCCTGTACAGTAGTTAAGCGAGAGTTAAGTGTTCTCCAACAGCCAATATGGCGTAATGATTAGAGCGTCAGACTATGATCTGGGAGATCCACATTCATGTCCCCACTCAGACATGAAGCTTCCTGGGTATCCATTAGGACAGTTGCTCTCTCTCAGCCTAACCTGTCTCACAGGGTAGTTCTCTTTCATGAAGGATAGATCTTTCAGCATCTACTTGCCATGGTGACTAAAGGGAACCTCCACGTTTCGAGGCAGTCAACTTCTGAATCCCAGAGCCAGAAGGCAACACCCGGGGAAGGCCTTGGCCTCTATGCCTTGTTGTTGGCCCTCCAGAGGAACTGGTTGGCCACTGTGTGAGACAGGATGCTGGACTAGATGGGCCACTAGTCTGATCCAGCAGGGCTCTTCTTACGTTCTTATCAGGGGAAGGTCTCGGCCTCTACGCCTTGTTGCTGGCCCTCCAGAGGAACAGGTTGGCCACTGTACGAGACAGGATGCTGGACTAGATGGACTAATCCAGCAGGGCTCTTCTTATGTTCTATGTTCTTGATCAACAGAGGCATAATGAAAAGGATGTGGACAGAGTGGAGCGTGTACAGAGGAGAGCAACGAGGATGATCGCGGGCTTGGAGGAATATAAGGAAAGGCTGAGGGACTTGGGAATGTTCAGTCTGGAGAAGAGGAGGCTGGGGGGGACATGATGGCTCTTGAAGTCTTTGAAGGGCTGTCACTTAGAGGAGGGCAGGGAGCTGTTCCTGTGAGCAGCAGAGGGTTGGACTTGCAATAATGGGTTTAAATTAGGGGAGAGAAGGTACTAGTTGGATCTTAGGAAAACCTTTTTTACAGTAAGAGTTGTGTGACAGTGGAATCAGCTGTCTAGGGAGGTGGTGAGCTCCCCCTCCCTGGCAGTCTTTAAGCAGCAGCTGGACAAACACTGGCCAGGGATGCTCTAGGCTGATCCTGCATTGAGCAGGGGGTTGGACTAGATGGCCTGTGTGGCCCCTCCCAACTCTTTGATTCTATGATATGAGGATAAAATGAAGGAGAGGAAAATGATGTTGCAGCCACTTCGTGTCCTCATGGGGGAGAAAAGCAAAGAACAAATATCTAAATAAGCGGGCACGTAGACTACACACCAGTTTATTTAAATATTTGTACTCTGCTACTTTTGACACTCATTAAGGCATGCAGAGCTACCAAGTACACCTGCATGCTTCCAGGAGCCCTCTTTCCCTATCAAGACTTGTTACAGCACACTAATCTTGACAAATTAATTCTTACCTGTCCGTCCTCTTAATTTGAAATTCCCGATAAGTACCAACTATATTACACCCTCGCAACACAATAACAGGCTTCAGACTTTGTTTTGTCAATTACCGTCCTGTAAAGTTAGCGGGAATTATGTAAGAGATTTATTCAGCTAAAGGATCATTAAAATGTCATAGAACATAAATTGGACCCTGCATTGTTCCAGCCACTGAATCGGGTGTGAATCAGATTAACTAAAATAGCTCAATTTGTGGCTGAATATGCACACATAACAGCAGAGGTTGCAAAAATCCCCTTGCAACTTTAGAAGTCTGATAATTAAGCAAGGCTAAATTGAAGAAGCTTGAAACAGAGCGGATTATAGATTTGTTTAGAGAACAAATCAGTTTGACAAAGGGACCATATCTTCAACATCTTATGCTGACCCTGTTTCTCACATCGAATGTTGGCATCTTCATTGCCTCGTATTTGATCTCTTGGGTCTTCCAGATTGTAGTCTGATATGAGCCACAGTAGCACATTGGTGCTAGGAGGAGGAGCTATTGCTTTTTCCAGTCTGTGAGCTAGGGTGAGGCATCTAAAGAAGAAGAGTTGGTTTTATACCCCGCTCTTCACTACCCAAAGGAGTCTCAGAGAGGCTTACAATCACCTTCCCTTCCTCTCCCCACAGCAAGACACCCTGAGCCACTCTCTCCAGCCCTGCGCATGGAACATGTAGCACTTCTGAGAAGGCTACCTTGGAGGTCCTGGCCTTGAGTCTCCTGCCTAGCAGCCTAAAATTTTCCTCCAGGACCTCACTACTGCATTTCCCCACATTGTTGGTGCCAACATGTACCACGACCACTGGCTCCTCCCCAGCACTATCTAACAGCCTATCTAAAACACGCGTAATGTCCGCTACCTTCACACCAGGCAGGCAAGTCACCATACGGTCAATACGTGGTTTCACCACCCAGCTAGCTGTCTGCCTGCCTAAGGATCCAATCACCAACTACCAAGAGCCCCCCCCCCCCCCCCGGGATGGTTCCTTGGTACAAAAGGATACCCGTTCACCAGCTGTAGAAGAGGTCCCTTCTGAGGGCACATTCCCCTTATCCACAGCACGGTGCCCTGTTCCCTCTCGACCCTCATGCTCCCTGACAGCGGCGGGGCTGCCAGATTCAGAGTGGGATGTATCTAACAAGTCCCCAAGAGTCTTCTCCCCAAGAGTCTCTGCTTCTCCAAGTCAGCCACCTTGGCCTCAAGGGAGCAAACTCGTTCCCTGAGAACCAGGAGCTCATTGCATTGGACACACATTCAAGACTTCTGCCCAGTGGGCAAATAATCATACATGTGACACACTGTGCTAAACACTGGATAGCCCCCAACCCCCCGCTGGCATTCTGGCTTCATAACTGCTTTAAAAATAATGTTATATAATCCCCCTTTTAAACCCTTTGTATTCTCCTTGTAGAAGTCGACTTACCTTGCTGGGAACCCAAGGAGCCTAGGGCCCTGGTGTTCTGGCTCTTCCTTGGCTTCTCACAAGCCCCTAGTCTAAGAGTCCCTAGGCCAAGAGCCCTTTGGTTCTTGCCCTTCAGCCCATGCCAGAGGCTCACGCCTCCAGGTGCTAACCTTAAATAGAAGCATCCCTCAGCAGAAGGTGTGGCTAGCAGCTATTTAAATGCACCCAGGCACTCAATTACAGTCAAACAATGACCCTTTCTCACCCCATCTCAAGCAGCCAGCACTCTGCAATAACTCAAAACTCACTTACATACTCCCAAACAGAGTCCCCACACACAGTACCCTCAGTTAAATCACCTCAGCTGAAAGCAAATAAAAAACATTCACCCCCTCTTGCAGCTCTATCTCCTGCTGCCTTCCAGAGCTCTGCTCAGATACCTCACAAGTTGTCTGTTGTGGGGAAGGGAAGGGAAAGGAGTTTGTAAGCTGCTCTGAGACTCTTTTGGGTAGTGAAGGGCGGGGTATAAATCCAATCTCTTCCTCTCTTTTTATAAAGTAGATTAACACAGAGAAAACAGAGAGGGCAAAAGCTTCCAAGGAAAGAAGCTGGCTGGAAAACAGTGAAGTCCCCTAACGTGATTGTAAATATCTGACGCCCTTCAGGTCACACAGACTCACCTCCCCACCTTGGGGTGAGGGATTAGCTCCCTCCAGAGGCAGCTTCCCTGCCACCCCCACTTCTTGTGCAGGGTCCTATATACTTTCTCCCAAGGCTCTTCCTCCTCAATTGCAATTGACTCATACTTTCCTCTCCATTTTCTCCAGTCCAATCCTGATGTTTGAAGGGTGCCTGGGAAACATAGGCCTGCAGGAAAACTCTCTTGAGGCCTACAGGCCATGCCACTCGTCAGCCTCAGGTCTAGGACCATGACACATGTCAATAATATCGGAGCTGACAACACTTTTGCAAACACCTCTTTGTTGCATTTCTACTTTCCAGTCTGCAGGAGACCTTGAACAGAATGCCATGTTCCTAGTAAGAGCCAGCGTGCTATGGTGGTTAGAATCAGGAACTAGGGTCAGGGAAGGTAAAGTTAAAGTTAAAGGTTTCCCTTGCTCGAAAGCCAATCGAATACGACTCTAGGGATGCATTGCTTATCTCTATTTCCAAGCCAAAGAGCCAGCGCTGTCTGAAGACTTTTTCTGTGGTCATGTGGCCGGCATGACTAGATGCTGAGACACACGGAATGCTGTTACCCTCCCACTGAAGCAGTACCTATTTATCTACTTGCAGTTTCTTGCTTTCAAATTGCTAGGTTAGCAGGAGCTGGGGCCAGAGACAGGAGCTCACGCCGTCATGCAGCACTCGGGTCTCGAACTGCCGAACTACCGACCTGCAGTTCAGTGTCTTAACCACTTGAGCCACAGGTTTAAATCCCCACCCTGCCATGACAGCTGAGCTCACTGGATGGCCTTGGGCCAGTCATGCTCTCTCTGCCATAAGGTTGCCAGCTGTTGGTTGGGAAATACTTGTAAATTTGGGGGGCAGCCTGGGGAGGGTGGGATTTGGGGAGGGGAGGGACCTCAGCCAGGTATAATGCCCTAGAGCAGGGGTGGCCAAACTTGCTTGACGTAAGAGCCACATAGAATAAATGTCAGATGTTTGAGAGCCACAAGACATGAACAAATATTACACGTTTTACTGGTAAATATACAAATTTGCTTTTCATTAACATTAAATGAGACTGCCAAAAATTATAACCAAAACAGTAAAAGCCGATATTGATAATGATATTTATTTGTCCAATTATATTTGTTTGCTAATGATATTTAGCTTCCCCAGCCACCCTGCCGGGAGCCGCACATGTGTGAAAGAGCCACATGCGGCTCCCGAGCCACAGTTTGGCCACCCCTGCCATTGAGTCTACCCTCTAAAACAGCCATTTTCTTCAGGAGAACTGATCTGGGTCGTCTGGACATCAATTGTAATAGCAGGAGATCTCCAGGTGCCACCTGGAGGCTGGCAAACCTACTAAACTTTCACAGTATTGTCATCAGGATATAATGGAGAAGAGCAGAATGAAAGACACTTCCCTGAGCTCCTGTGGGGGTGGTGAGTACAAACCTCCTAAACAAATTGCATTTCAAAACTGTAACATGCAACCAAACAGATACAACTGCAAACACATGGCAATTTGCTGCAATCAAACAACAGACTTTTGTGGCACCTTTAAAGCTACCAAATGTATTGTAAATTTTTGCAAGAGCCTGCTTCATCAGATGCATAAAGTGCCATGTTCAGTTTGCGGATTTTACAGAGGTTCAAATAGAAGGAGGGAATTATTGCAAGCCGAGGCCAAAAAGCCAGGCATTCCAAGCCAGAGATGTGTCACAATACATTACAGGAAACAGTCAAGACAGTAAACAAACCTATGCGCTGGCAGGCTCAGAGGAATTAGGGGTCAGCTATTTATTGTAAGGCGCTATCAACTCCCAGTCTCTATCAAGCCAAAGCCTGATAGTGTCAAACCCACATATGACTTTCAGTTCAGCAGCTTCACCTTGGAGCCTGTCCCTTTTGAAGATATTTTGTACACAGCAACCTAAAAAGCTGTACAAGGTTGAAATGATCCCCTCCGTTGGATTCCGAAACCTGCAAGGAAAATGTGATTTCCCAAAATATTGCTACTGGAAAATAATATCATTAACATGTTGGGGGGGGGGGGGTGAGAAGGTTAATGTATGCGCTGCTGAAGATAAGATTCTTTACAGCTGTTGTTGTCAAGATATGAAAAGATTTTGAACACTGACATGTAGAGAGAAAAACAAGCTTAGTCAAAAAAATATTCTCTGCCTCAAGATAAGATTATTTGTGGCGCTGCTGTGCCAATATAGCATTCTTGTTAGAAAAAGAGGGGATGGTATTCCTATGAGAGAGAAACTGCAGACTTCTGTAGTTGTTTGGCTAGGGAACTAGGAAGGGCAGACTTCCAGGATCACCTTGTGTCAGATCTTGGGTCCAAGAACTCTCGCAACACTCTCATGGTGGCAAGATTTGCTTATTGAGAGTTACAGGTTATCCAAGCATATACAGAGTTCGTGTTGGAACTGTCGGCCCCAGGCTAGGGTGGAACCACCCCTCTTTCCCCAAGTGCCTAATCATCAATCCCGCCAAAACTTCAAGCTCAATCCCAGAGCCACTCCCCAGCACCTGCAAACTAACCGTTAACATTATCTATGCTACAAGGTCATGCAGGCCGCTACAGGCGCTAGGCCAGCGAAGCAGAAGTCACACACGCACTCTCCCAAAGAATGCACATAAACAGAAGAACAGAAGAGAAGCCAATGTTGGATCAGGCCAGTGGCCCATCCAGTCCAACACACTGTCACACAGTGGCCAAAAACACCAGGTGCCCTCAGGAGGTCCAGCAGTGGGGCCAGTGTCTTGCTCCCATGAGTGGTTGGCTCCTCTGTCTGCTACACACACACACACACACACACACACACACACACACACACACGTTCCATTTCCAGGGACATAAAAACATAAAAGACAACCTGATGAACTGGGCCAATGATCCATCTATGTTTCATGCTGTGGCCAACCAGATGACCCTAAGAAGGCCTAAAAACGGCGCACAGAAACCAAGGCCTGTCCCTGTTGTTATACCCCAACAATGGGTATTCAGCGATATTCAACCTCTGAACGCCGAGGCTCCATTTTAGCACCATTTTGGCTAATAAACCTATCCTCCAAGACTCTCCTTTGAAAGCCCATCTTAATCAGCAGCAATCAGTGATACTCAATGGCTTGAGAGCCACATGTGACTCTTTGGCTGCGGTCACACACACTAAATAATCCATTTTCAATCCACTTTCAGCGCACTTTCCAACTGGCTTTTACTGTGTGAACAAGCAAAATCCAGTTGGAAAGTGCATTGAAAGGGGATTGAAAGGGGATTATTTAGTGTGTGTGACCACAGCCTTTGATGTACCACTTGTGGAGCTTTTCTGAGCACTGTTTTCCAATTTGGCATCTCTCCTAAATTTCAGGAAAGCGGGCAAGGCCTTTGCCTGGTGAGCCCTGCGGCTGCAAGTGATTCTTACCTTGAAACCGCCGCTGCCAGAGGAACAGGTAAGCCAGGAACGGGAGGAAACGCGGCTCTTTGGCTTGACGGTAATTACAAAAGTGGCTCTCCACTTGCTGCAGAGTGAGTTCTAGTGCTCTACATCCGACAGCAGGGAGTTCCATAAGTTATAGACCATGTGAAGTAGTATTTCTTTTTGTCAGTTGTGAATCTAATGCCCATCACCGTCACTGGGTCGTCTCCGGGGGGGGGGGGCAGAGGGGAAGTTCTCTTTTGCCAGGCACGTGGCTCCAGTTTCCCTGCAATCCCAAGATACAGGGACTCACTACAGTAGCAGCTGATAAGAAAATCTCTCTGAAAGAATCAAAACTGGGGTTCCTTTATCCTGAGTGATCTATACAGAATCACTCCACGTAGTAATACCACCACCTACTGGAAGCTGGTGAAATACCTAGAAACCTGAATGCCACACCAAAGACTTTGATTGGATGTTGTGTACAAATCTGTCCAGAGGAAGGCAATGGCAGACCACCTCAAAATGTCTCTCGCTTTGAAAGCCCATATGGGATTACCGTAAATTGGCTGCAACTGAACCATTTCTAATCCACCCTTTCCCCAACATTCAGTCATTTTTAGGGCCTGTTGCCCAGACAAATGCAAGGGTTTTGAAACAGTGGTGGGAGTTCCATGAATGGAAGGCGGACAATATTTTTACCCGTTCCTCCCCTCCTGGAGACCTCTCATTTCCCAGCCACAGCTGTTCCTATGGGTCCCCCTTTCCCCCAGGAGCAGCACTGTCAGGGGGAATTTGCAGCTGGAGCGGGAGGCGGAGAAGTCAGGCTTTGTGGACAGAAACCCTTCCTGTACACAGGAATCTCTAGTGGACCCCAACTTAAATCTACTGTTGGCAAAGGGGGAAAAATTCATACAGATCTTTGATCTTTTAAGGTGACGCAGTTTATATGCAAACATGCAGTCTACCATTTAAGAATGTATTCACGCTCTCCTTTTCTCCCCCTGCCACAGGGACCAAAATGGCTTGCAATACTGTTCACCCCTTCTCCATGTTATCCTCAAAATAACATCCCTATGAGGTAGATTAGACTGAGGATGACTGGCCCAAAGTCACCTGGCCAACTTTCATGACAGGGTGAAGATGTTGAGCCTGTCTCTCCCACATCCTCACCTGTCATTCTAACGACACCAACCACTCTGGCTCTCAATGATTTACTGAGCCCTCCCGCGGTCACTTATGACCCAACTTTCCTCTCTACCCCATCAATCACCCCAAGACCTTCAGCTCTCAGCCACAGGCTCCCATACAGCTGCCTTTACCCCTTTTGGTATTTGTTTACCGTATGGCAGAGTTACACACAGGAAGCATATAACAATGTAAAATACATAACCAAGCTGATACAACAGCTACACAGACTGATTGGGGAATCCCCCTAAATACTAATATCTAGATCAGAGGTGTCAAACTCATTTGCTACGAGGACCGGATCTGACATAAATGCCACTTTGTCAGGCTGGGCCATGTGTGCCATAAAATGTAATGCCAAGTAGAAGAAGAAGAAGAAGAGATTGGGTTTATATCCCGCCCTTCACTCACTTAAGAGTCTCAGAGCGGCTTACAAACTCCTTTCCCTTCCCCTCCCCACAACAGACACCCTGTGAGGTAGGTGGGGCTGAGAGAACTCTTTCCCAAGCTGTCCTTGAGGGAACAGCTGGTACAGAGCTATGGCTTGCCCAAGGTCATCCAGCCAGGTGCAAGTGGAGGAGTGGGGAATCAAACCCGGTTCTCCCAGATTAGAGTCCACGCACTTAACCACTACACCAGACTGGCTCTCTACCAGATATATAAGCTGTATAAAGGACAGCAGCTGGTAAGCTCCGAGTTGGTGTGTCCTCACTGCAAGGCCCCATGGGCTGGGAGGGGAGGTGCAGTGGAAAACCCACATGGGCAGACTGGAGAGCCAGCGGCGCAGCACTGGGCAGACGCTCCCATGCTGCTTGACTGCTGCAGACGAGGCTGTTCTGACATGTTGAAGCCGCAATCGGAGTGGCTCTGCCCACGCTGCCTAAGCAGTTTCCTGTTCCCTCCCTTGCACTAATTGCTCGCAGGCCACATAAGACCCCAGGAGGGGCCAGTTCTGGCCCCGGGGGCCTTATGTTTGACACCCCCGATCTAGATTTTCTGTCCACTCGATCGCAGCTGGGAAGAGTACAAAGAGCTCAATAACATCTCCCCGGAAAGCACATCACTCACATTCCTGTGATACAGGGGAAATGGTTCGGCAGGCTGCACCACAATCGCATCCGGGTCCTTGAATTTTGCCCTATTTAAACAACAGGTCTGCACAACTGCCAAAGCCTGTTCATATTCTAGTAGCCATCTTCCATACTTTATGTGGCAAGTCAAATCCTGCGGGCCTCTTGTTGGTATTTATTGGGTTATGGATATTGGGTGCAATCCTAGCTCGCCTCCTCATGGTGCACCCTGGATAACGCTAAAGAGCTGGAACTTCTGGTTGCCAGACAATTATAGGATCTCCTGACTACACTACACACATGGAAACAATAAACCAAACAGTCCTTTTCAGAACTACTTGATAATGGGTATAGGACAGGGCATCCGAATTTGTCAAATGAGTATTGAGGGTATAAGCAAGTCTAAATGCCAATACTTGTCGTGAACCCTACTGGCCCATAAAATAGATTTCCCTTTGCTGCTTAGAGAGCAAAGATACTTTACATCCTATGTGTGTCTGTATGCATGCTGAGAGGAGCAGCAGGACAGCAAGATGAGACCACCCAGTGGCAGAGATTCTTCTTTTTGCGCAGGCTGGTTCAGAGACCCCCTCCTCACAAAAGCTCTCCCTTGCCTTCTCTCTCTTTCCTGCTCCCCCATCCCGGCCCTTTGTGCTGCAAATGCATCTGGGAATGTTGATTAATCAGTTCCCATTTCCATGAGTGATGTCATCACACTGGCTCCTCTGCCTGTCATGTGCCCGTCACATGACTTCCTGCCATGTCCTTGCAGCTTAGGGGGCCCCAGCGCTGCTGGTCTAGTCATTAGAGATGGCATCCGAATCTGAGAACGATGATGGCAACTGCTCTTGGCTGCCAGAGGGCTCTTCATTTATAAAGCAGTGCACGGAACTTGACAGGGTACAGAAAGCAACAATTGTGTAAGACAATTTTGCCATCCTTGTTGCCTGGTGGTTCCCACATGCTGCAATGGCATCCCATAAACATGTCATGTGACTTCTTCATAATCTAACAATTGCCTTTGGGGATCACCCCAGGTAAATGAGCTTTGGAAAACACCCATTACACCCGATGTGCCGAATACTGAGATGATGCACACTGATGGAATGCCGAACAGTAGATTAGCAAGTTCAAGCACTTTGCTTGGCCAACAAAGACCCCAGTAACTCAAAAGCCCTAACAGGTTAAGCCCCACTCCACGACTAAAGGCAATTCACTATGATGGACTGCTATACCAAAATCTTCCTTCTGCAAGATAAACTGCATCCCCCATGGATGGTTCAGGTTAGCCAGTCTCAGCAGATCTCGAAAGCTAAGCAGGGTCAGCCCTGCTTATTATTTGAAGGGGAGACTACCAAAGAAGTCCAGGATCATGACGCAGAGGCAGGCAATGGCACACCACCTCAGACCCTGGGGTCATCGTAAGTCAGCTGTGACTTGACAGCACTTTACACACAAACACAAGGGTACACCTGTATACTCCCCCCCCCCAACAAAAATTAATATTAAGGAATATCTGTCCATGGTACCAAGATCCCGCCCCCCCCCCCCCCAAGGCTGTCAATTTGATTTGGAACTGACGGCCTTTTTGCATCTATTAATTTACTGTCCGTTTCTCATACTAGGGGTCCTGAAAGGAAAAGATGTGCACAATAGATACTGAATTCGCATCTCCTCTTCATAAAGAGGGCACATGTGCTGTTCTGCTTCAGAAAGCAGAGATCCAGTGAAAGATGAGTAAAGCAACAGTCAACCTTTCAAAGCATGAATTGTGAACCACATAGTCAGAGATTAATCCTACACATAGGGGGAGGGAGGGAGGGTATCACAGAGAAATCTATTTTGCTCCAAATACACATTTGGATGCTACTCTGTCTCTGTATACATTTTTCTCCTTACATGGAACTCAACTATCATATAGGGGAAAGTATTATGGGAAGCAACCTGAATCCTCAGCTCAAGAAAAAAACACATCAACAAATATTGGAAGAGGTCATACAGGAGTCTGTTTTGTTCCCTGAATGCTTTGGAAAGCAGATGTGCACACTGCCTTCTGGCCGTATCTCAAGGCTAAACCTGCATATTAATATGATTCATTTCCATACTGCCTTTCCCACTCCCAATTTTTCTCCCCTCCCCCAATTCCCCACTGTCATTCTTCAGATTGTAAACTCCCTAGGTGGGGACCTGTATTTCTGGCTTTTACTGCAAAGGGCAACAGTGGAACACAATAAATTTAAAAAAAAACTCCCAACAGAGAAAGTTACACTCCAGCATCAGGCATGGTAAGGCTCGGTCTGCTTTCCCTTGTGCATCACCTTCCGAATTTCAGGATTATCACTCCTAGATCTACAAGGCCTCAAAATGGCTCCCTTACAATTTATATTGTCCGTCTGTTCAAAGTCCCTCACCTGTTAGCAGACTTGTGAATCCTTATTTTGTGAGAAGCCAACAGATGACAATGAATATAATACATATTCTAAATGATTCGCTTGGGGTGGGTTGTAAACAGCTGTGAAATATAAAAATGCCACAAGCACATTTACGAAGTTCCAGCAGGTGTTTGCTGGAAACAGAATACTGGACAACAGTTTCAGACCAAGCCTTGCCAAAAAAGACCTTTACAAGTTAATACCTTAATGCTCTGAACAGCAAGAAAAGTGGGTTTCATCTCCCCTTGGGAGGTACTGAGATGACCATCACAAGGCAAAATGTGGGGAAGGGCCATGATTCTGGTGGGACATATGCTCTGTCCAGTGTTCAGTCCTCAGCATCTATCCATCACAGTAGACTATATTGAGATAGATTGACCAGAGGCATGGCTTGGTATAACACAACTTCAATGTGTCTGCCAGCCTGAAATCAAATCCCACAGGCCAATAGCACAGATTTAATACTGTGAACAAAGTCTGGGTTGTTTTTTGTTTTTTTTAAATGAACACATTGGGCAGATAAGAATTACACAGAGCTATACAGAATGCACATTTGACCTTATCATACACAGTTTTTGAAAGTTCACTAAGAAATCCACCGATTTGTTGGCCTTCACAAGACAGCAATTCTGGTTTCCAGCAGATGAATATAATTGTATCAAAGCATAAGGAAGTTCATGATGAATGACAGTATTACAAATTTTAAAATATACTTTTCAGTTATTATTAATGTATGACATTGTGTGTAGTATAGCCAGGAGATCCAAAAGATTGTCTGGCAGCCTTAAGTTCTAATTCATTCGTGTAATGCACCACTAGGTGGCGAGCTAGACTTATTTTGGGACTGAGAGAGCTTTGAAAGAGCTCTGACTGACCCACAGTCGCCCAGCTGGCTTCATGAACAGAATCAAACCCGGTTCTCCACATTAGATTCCATCACTCTTAACCACTACACCACGCTGGTCCGCTACTTACTTTTCAGGAAGATCTATTCACTCACACTAAAATGTTTCCCAGATGGCTGGTGCTGAGATCCAACCTCTCCCTTGAATCGAGACAAATGTTTCATAACCACCCCTGTAAAGGTTTGTTTTGTCCACATAGAAAAATCATTACTTACCTTATGAGAAACCTGTCATGTCCTCCTTCATGAACCACCATTCTAGCTGTGCCTCTTGGTTGAAAAAGAAGACAATCCTAAAATCACATGCAAAGAAGCAACAGGAAACCTCCTTTAGGGGCGGGTCCTTCCGCTAGCCGCTTCTGTATGAGTTTCCTGAATGAGCCAACCACAGCTGATGCAGACTCACTGAAAAGAAGTATGGTCACATCATGCAGAGATGCAGTGGGCAGCCTCCTCTGTGGGTGTCTAGCCTCACAAGAGCCTTCAGTTCTCTTGCTGTATATTCACATGCCCCAAACTCACAGTTAAGGCATTGGTGGTTGATGACATGTCATGCTGGCAGTTGGTTCAGGTTCCTGGTCAGAATTTACTCACCTGTCTGCAGTTTATGATGCTGGAAGAACGTTCCAAGTTAAGTCAAGGAGAAATGGCTAAACAACATAGAGAAGCCAGGCTCAAATTTATCAGAACTTCAAAAGCAGGCTGTGTGCACTTGGGTGCTCATAAATGAATTCAGCTGAGCACCTAGGGGAAATAAAATTCTGCAGCCAGACAAGCTGAAATATTTGCAAATTAAGAAAATTGCATTAATTTACACTCTGTAAGTTAGGCTGTAACTATTGTTAGTAAAGTGGCCCACATTTTGGTTGTTCAACTAACTACAGTTAGTTTAACCACGTCAGTAGTGCAGGGGAAAACTGACACAAGTTATATTTGGGATGTATTCTCTGCCCTGAGACAACTTTCAAAGTATCTCAGGAGAGCCAAGTGTTTCACCCCAAAAGCTCTGTTTCCAATTACTGGTCAGATTGTTTCATAACTCCCAGAGCCTGCTTCAAACACCCCAAAGCCCTGATCCATATCTTCATGAGATGGAATGTTTCTGCTGCTGAGATCCCTTTTTTCCCCTTTGCACATTAAATAGTCCACACAAGTTCTGTAGAATGTTATTGGGTTGTCTTTCTTCTGAAAGAGGAGCTGCATCTCTCCAGAGAACTTAACAATGGGCGATTCTGCATCTAGCATTTGCACCACATTTTCTCAACTGGGAGGAAAAAGTGCACCCCAAAACCACATTCAAACAGCCTGGGCCCATGCCATACTGACTGCAAGGTCACCCCTGAATGGCCATAAAACAGCCATAAATCTATGCAGAAAGTACCATTAAATCCAATGATCAAAGGAAGCGAAAGCAGCATGGAGTGCGGAGGCTACAATAAAATCTGATGATCAAAGGACATGAAAGCAGCATGCAATGCAGAGGGGAATTTCTGTTCCAATGTGAGTTTGCTAAAACGGAAAAGCCAATGCAGAATCAGCAAATGCTCCCCGGGGTTTCCCTTGTATTGGGGGACATTAACCCCTGTGTTTTCGTCGTCAGGAGTAAAACAAAACACCTAAACGCCTTGACTGGGTTAAAATACCCCCCTCTGGGTCCAAAAAAATCAGTTTGTTTTTCTAGGACTGTTTGGTACCCTAGGTGGTTTTTTGTTGTTGTTTACATTGTTTACTAATGTGCAGGTAACATCTTAAAAGCAGTCAATCCTCTTCTCTCTGCATTCTTCCCAAAGAAGTAGAACTGGAGAGGTATTTCTCCCCAGTACATTAGTCAACTATTTCAAGCAAACTGTGGTTTTGTGCTGTGTTTTAACAGAGCCAAGACAGCGTTGTATCTGCTAACTGTATTCCTCACTCTTAGACAAGAACTGGCAGGGTTTTTTGTTGGTTTTTTTTTTTTTTGCTTTTATTACAAGCATATAATATTAATTGGCAGAACACTGAATACAAGCTTCACTATCATAAAATCAAAACATTAAGCAATAATCCCCCCAAAGGCTTATTTAGACAAAAACTAGCCACCAATAGTACAAAAGTTACACAGCAACACAAAGCATAAAAAAATGTAAACTTTCAAATGAAACCAAGTCAAAAATATGATTTTTTTTTGAAACGGCAAGAGTTTTCAGTAATTTTTATTATGCCACATATGTGAGAGATAAAGGCTTAAATGGTTGCACTGGCTTATTGTCCCATAACCCTACATTTCTCTCATTACAGATTAAAGGTTTGCTCATCTCAAGACTGTTACGCCATCAACAACCTCTATGTAAGGTACTGGGCAATATCTTATTATCCAGTAGGTGTGCGCGATGTGCCTCGGTTAACTTTCCTTAGGAGATTAAGACCCTTACCTTCAAATGCACTCACTGACATAAACTACTGGCTCCAAAAGTTACATGAGAACGGTGACCTACAAGCTGTCCTTGATAGGTTCAGTGCCGTGCCTGAGCACAAACTCTTAGATATCAGCAGATGTCTTTGGCCAGAACTACAGGTTTGGCAGTAGCCCTAGGCCTGGGGACTCGACTCAGTTATCTGCTGTAAAGCAGGAGGTAAAGCAGTGATCGGCAGCAGAGAAGGAGAGTGCCAGAGAGAGTGCTTAACATTTGCTTCACTGCTTCCCCAGCCAGGATTGCAAATACTTTTGCCAGTGGAGCAGGATGTAGCCTTCCACCATCCTCCTACTGCAAACCTTCCTGCTGACTTGCAACAACTACCGGAGACTTCGGTTCCCAAGCCCGAGTCACTGCAGAGATGTCGCTCCAGCCCTCAGGAGCTGCCTTGGGGTGTAGTCCGTGCACGCTCGAGAGGGAAGTGACTACCAGATGACAACCACCAAGATTAGAAATAAGTTTCTGGAATATGTATACCCACTCCACTAAAAAGGCTTTGCTAAGCCCATAATATGCATCTTAAGGAAAAGATTGTGTTTCCAAGTGCACATTTCGACTCCTAAGTGAACATAACCACTTGCAGTTCTGCAGTGCAATTGCCTTCCTGTGCCCCATCTCCTAAAGATTTAAATCCAAGGGTGTGCGCGCACAATATAAGGTTATCATGTGACATGTTTAAAACCGAGCAATTACCTGAGGAAATACAGAAACCAGATTTTTTTTTCTCCCTGTAAAATACAGTTTTTGCCGTCTGTAAGAAATGTGTTTATTTATGTACGGGTGAAAATATATAAAGTTATCAAATAGTTATTGTGTGGATGTACAAACTGGTTGGCTTTCTCCTGTTGCATTGAATTTAACAGCTCGATTTCAAATCACTGCGAATAAATTTATCATCCATTGGAAAAAAGAAACAGGATAATAAATCTCTCAAGACTAATTATATTGTTATGAAAACAACAAAGAGCCAGATAAGGTTTCAAGAGGCTCATATCCTATTGAGAACAAAAAAAAATTAGCACCATCATAGTTTTGATGTCTGATAATTTTAAAAACTTTTGCATTTTCCCCAGAGGTTAGAATGTTGTCTGGAGCCCTGCACAACCACTAAGGAGGAAAGAAAAAGGTTTCCCAGTTAGATGGCACACAGAAACGAATGGCGGGGGGGGGGGGGGGGGAGATACCAGACATACCAATTCCAGGCATGAAATAAAAATTCATATGGGCTGCAAGTCTTGCCGATTGCCTCCACATTTCACATTTAAGATTTCTTGCCAGATCATTTTCAAAATATTGCTAACAGGTAGTTCTTGCACATAGACACAAGTCCCAAATGTCACTCTTTAAAATCCCAAGAAACAGGACAGGAAAAAAAGTGTTTAAAAAAAGAAAAGAAATAACCCAGAAGAGACCATTTGAATGTACATTTAAACCCACCTACATTCCTTTTTCAGAGCTGCGGTTAGTAGATGCTACATTTACAATTTAAAATGTATGCCTAACAAAAAGCATGTTTCAAAACTATTGCACAAAAAGCATAAAATAATGCTCTTTAACCATACAAAAAAAAAAAAGTACAAAAAAAAAAAGCAAACGCAAGACCAAACGAGACATTAGACGTAAATCGGCAACTGCCAACGAAAACAGTGGCATCTCTAATCTCATTCCTGCCCTCCTCCACCAACCACTCCATGACATCTTGCCCAATTTACCCGCCCTCCCAGAACTCTGCTATGGGAAGAGGGAGAAGAAACAGAATGCCACCATAGCAGAGCACACTGGTAAACTGTACTCGACATTATGATTGGTTGGTTAGAGGGGCACGAAGCGTATGTCTGCGGCCGCCTTCTTGGCACCGGCTGCCCATTAGTCTAATGTGTAATTTGGCTCTGAAAAGAAAAAGAAAGAAGAAGCTTGTAAAAACATCTCACAATTTCATTTTATATGCCCATAAATAAAGCTGGACCATCAAAACCAAAAAAAAAAAAAATACTTAGATGGTAAAAAGTAAGACAGAAGGCTTAAAATAGAATAAATAATTTTATAAAGTTAACTTTTAAACCCCCCAAAAATCTTATTTAAAATTCAATATTATATATTCTGATTTCTCTATTTTAAAAGAAAAGTCATACCAAGCGAGACCATGAACCTGCGTTATGTTTGTCTCTTTGTTGCCAAGGATAATGCAACCAGACTATTTTTACTGCATTTATTTACCAGCTTTAAGCAGTCATTTTAAAAAAAAAGACTTCACAGTAACTTTATGTATCACTTTTATGGACCAGGAGAAACTCCGTGTGGCCAAAGCGAGCCCAAGTCACCCGAGCCGAATGTGATTTGAAGACCTTAAAAGCCAGAAGATCAACTGAATGCTTCACCAACAAAGTCACCGTGCAACCTTGCCTCTTAAAAGCTTCACAGAAGAGAGACAAATTCTATCACAAGGATCTTCACTGCTGGAATTAATTCTATGTAGTTGTTCTGAGGGTTTTTTTCCCCTCAAAAAAGCCCAGCTAGGTCTTCTAAACCACAAACACCCCAAGGAACACAGTTTCCACAGAAAGGGGGGGGGGGGGGGAGGTATTCCAAGAAGATGCTTAAAACAAAAGGGGGGGGAAGCAATTTCTGCCACGGCTGTCCTCATCAGGCTGTTATAAAAGCAGAGATAAACTTAAGAGCAATAAAACCAGCTTAGGTGTCAATGGCTGGATTTTGGTTTCATGCACCCAACTAGATATATATATTTAAATATATTTATATAGCACCGTATCAAATTCAAGTGATTCAAAAACTTGCTAGAAACTTAGCAATACAGATTCCGTAGACTGTTGCAGTCAAGAGACGTGGGCTCGTATTTTGCATCTTGGTACTTAGTATTTAATACCTCAGTTTTAAGTTACACAGGATAAGATCCGTATTCCATATTTCACGATGGCAAAGGTCTTAACAATCCGGCTGTGTATCTAGTCTGAGGTAGACTGAATAGTTGTATATGGTCATTAAACCCTTTAAAAAAAAAAGTTTAACTGAATCAAGTGACTCTTGGGCAGAGCCTCCCCGTTTAAGGCTCATGAAGCAGTGTTAGCCAATACATGTTCAGATAGCACCACAAAGCCTTTGAATTTAGGAAAAAACCTCAAGTTTAAGGCTGTACTGTTGTGGGTTTTTTCAATGGCCTCATGCATACTCTCCCAAAAAACTATGTTCTTCCCATTAACAAACTTTTAGAAAATTGTCTTAAAAACGTATTTTCCGGACATTAAGAATACCACCTCATGAGAACCAAATGTTAAAAGGCACGATCCAATGGGGGAAAACTCTCGGGCAAGCCCCACTGCAGTCAATGGGAGGGCCTTAGAACACACTTGCTCTCCCATTCATTTCAATGGGACGTGAGCCCCGGAAGAACACCTTCGTGTTTTCCTCCCTTCTACTGCTAATCTGCAGCTTCGCATACTCATCTGGACATTTCACACTTACTCGGCTTCTGCCCCTTTGGATCCTCTATTTGATTCCTTTGACTTCCAGCCATTCATATGTGCCATTATAATTGGAGAAAAGGAACGCCGCGTAAGTCAATGTTGGAGAAATGGGCTTCCAACATTGTAACGCGCCAATGGAGGGCAGAGAAAAGGATGTTTGAGAACCATATAGAAGGGGTAATCTGTTGCAGCAAAAACAAACAGCACTCTAGTGTACGTAACATTATATTCCAGCATAAGCTTCCATGCACTAAAAACCGCTTGTTCAGATTCTATGTGGATCCTCACTATGTTGTCATCTTATATAGGAATTATGGGAAAAGAGAGCAACAGCAAGGTCAACTGGACATAAAATGCTGAAGTACAGACTGAAATGCAATTATGTAGAAATTACTGAGACCATGCGCTAGTTGCACTAAATTAGTTAGCACCTGTAAAGGGTGGGGAGTCCCAGATGTTGCTAAGATAGTTCATACTTACAGTGAGATAAGGATCTGAAGTCCTGGCCGCCTGAAGAAGTGTGATCTAGTACATATACTCTTATGCTGGAATAACGTTCTGTTTGTCTTCAAGGTGCCACAAGACTCCTGTTTACTTTTGATATCTGGGAAGAGGGCTGGGCTATTTCCAAGAAGGGTGATTTCCCATCCCCTCTTTGTTCCAGTGGGTGAAAGTGGAACCACCGGAACAAGGAAAGGAAGTGGTAACACCTGCTCCTTATTTATTAGTTCCATTTGTACTGACCCAACTGAAGGATCTCTCGTGGGTGGTGGTATCATTTATACAAGCCAATGGAAAAGAATAGGATTTTAATGGAGAGTCTGTAAAACAGGGGTAGGTGATCTCAAAAGTTTTCCGGAAAAAAACACTACATCCTACTTCAGACTGCTGCACACGCCGTGCCCCAAAGATTTAACTCCTCACTGTACCCTTGGCCTAGGCTTGCTCAACAATGGAAAACCCATGACCGCAGAGCAAAGGAGCTCAGAAAAAGAAGAAATTTAGCAAATATGCTAAAGATTCAGTCTAGATCACTGCTCGGGTAGAAGCCCCTAGGTAGAAAAGACCCCAAGGGTGGGGAACTTCCGACCCCCCCCCCCCGCTTTTCTGCCAGTCTCTCTGAAACACGCCTCCCTCCCCACGAACCCTTATTCCTGCGGCTACTCCCTGCCAGCCACCACACCCCAATCCCACCCGTGTTAACCAGAAATGGAGTTAAAATGAAGAGAGAGGGGCAAGAGCTCGTTTCAAGACAGCATTCCACACTCCAGCAAAGCATCACGAGACATAACGAGGACGGCCCTCTCGCCTTTTATTCTCAGCAGCAGTTTACCTCCTTGCTGTGTCTATATACTGCAACCAAGCTGGTGCATGAAGGAGGAAAGGCTGATTTGTGTACATGCAAAGAATACACATGCCTCCATGTGCCTGTGCGAGCACGTGTGAGAGAAAAAACACATGCTTGTGTCCTGGGAAACATGCAAAAATGAGAATGGGCATGCCTGTTCTTGGGTGCAGCCACACCAGCTGATTTCAAAACTCCGATCCCAGATGGAAGAGGTTCCCCACTCTTGCCCTGCATGTCTTTTACTAATGAAGGGTAGCATGTTGTCAGTCACACCTCATTTTGGGCATACTGCGAAACTGAAGAAACCATTTCCAAAGATGTCCACATTGGGGGAAGGGGGGGGCAGAGTTTCAGGATGCTTAAAGTAAAGCAGCAAACTACCTTGTTTCAACTGTTTATAGCGGGTGTAATGCATTCCGTGGAGGGGACTGGATTAAAAACAAACCCAGATTTACAGATTTAAAGTCCAGAAAGCTATCAGATTACCAACTCATTCCGACCCTGTAACGGCAGTTCAGCAGAGAATCCAGCTGAATGCAAACGGTCTTAAATTAGGGAAACCGAAAGAAGCTAGGTCAATGCCCTAATGCAGGCCACAGAAAATACCCTGCAGCATTCACACAGCCAGCTGTTCAAAGAAACAATACTGGAGTTCAAGTAACCAAGGCTGTGAACAACTCATTTCGCTTATGGGAGAGGCAAGCCCCTCAGCCCAACATCAGCTCCAGCTCTGCAAAGCCCCTTTAACGCCGCAAGGGAGAGTTTCTTCCTAAACATTCAGCACTTTGAGGATGTGACTCAATAAGATGGCAACAGAACTGGGGTGGGGGGAGGAGAGATGCACCAATGAAACTCTTTCAATGACCTCAACCGAACGAGCCCGACAGACAAAGGGGTATGATCCAGAAGCAGCGTTGACACAGCAAAAAGATAACAGCTGGCCGTTAGATCTTGTTCAGTATCCTAAAGAAGTGTGCACTAAGAAGACAAGACGGATATGAGGTATAAAAGACAAAACACCTTGCAAAATAAAAATATACCACCCTTCCATTAAGTTGTGAAGCGACAATAAATCCGAAGTGATCTTCTTTGTGACTTTTTGTTGCTGTTGTTTAACCGACGGGTGTCACTACAAGATGGGAGCCAAGAACCAAGCCACACGTTTGGGGGGGGGGGGCGGGAACTGTGAAGTGTTTTCGATGTCTGTAAACTCCATGCTGGTAGTGTCCTCTTGAGTTGCAATCTCCATTTTTTTTTTTTTGTAGAAAAAAGTATAAATATTTTCCTGTCCACAAAGTCGGGTTTAATGCATCTCTAGGAGAAATATTCAGAAGGATGGCTGGATGGGAAAGCGCTACTGTTTTCGGGAATGGATTCTGCTGGTTCGTATCACGGGTGGATTGCATGATGCACGAAGAAGGAGAAGGTACCCGATGATAGTCTCTGCAAAAAAACCCGTCCAGAAGGACAGAATAGTTCTCACAGCAAGTCCATTTTGGGTCTGTAATGTAGCAGTAGAGGTGCTTTCTGAGAGATTTAAGGGGAAAAAAACATTCGCTTGAGGAAAAGGCCAACAGAACCCTATTCAAATGTGAAATGTCAGCAAAAGCAAAACATTTTCAGCCTTGGCTTTTTGGCTCTTTCACAGTGAAGCTGTGCCAACAGTGGCACAGACCTTCCCCCCCCACCCACGCCACCAGTCAAGGAGAAGCTCCCCCCACTCCTCAACAACCTAGCACAGAAGATTTTCCCATCAGAAGACACCCCAAAGACCTGTATGACGGCAAGGAGGACGGACCTACGGGATATTCTTGCAATTCGCACTGGAGGAGCGCTGCAAATTTAGGTGCGGTAAAAATTTGTGAGCAGCTTCGACTTGGGACGTGGAGGGTCAATGATATACTTCGATATCTACTGAGAGCCGGTGGGGCTCAGTGTCAGAGTAGGAACTGGGAGATCCAGATTCGTAGTCCCCACTCTGCCACGGAAGCTTGTGGAGTGACCCTGGGCAAGTCACATACCTTCAGCCTATCCTACCTCACAAGGTTGTTATGAGGATAAAATGGAGAAGAGAACAATGTAAGCAGCTTTGGGTCCCCCTTTGGGGAAAAAGGCAGATAGAAATGAAGTAAAATGAAGTTTTACCTATGTTATAATTGTTTTATGTTTTATCTTTTGTAAGCCACCCTGAGCCTGCTCTGGCAGGGAGGGCAAGGTGAAAATCAAATTAATAATATGTTAATTCTTTCCTGCCTCAAAGCAGCTTACATGGTTTTCAAGGAGTTGGACTAGATGATCCTGGAGGTCCCTTCCAATTCTATGATTCTATGGTTGTGATCACACGCACAATTAGCCCCAACGTAGGTGTAAATGCCGGGAGGATTAAAGGAGCGCAATCAGACAACCACATCTGGGAAGTGTCCCGCAGCCGTCAGCAACCCGTGTTGCTCCGCCGCAGAAGTGGCGTTAAAAGACACCTCGGAAAGTCCGGTAGCAAATGGGTTGCTACAGGCCACAAACGGACTTTCCCTCGTCTGATCACTCCAGTGTGCTCTCATGGCATCGGGATGGTCTGATCAGGCCATCCCAACTCCATGCCATTGGTTCCCCCCCCCCTTCTCAGTATGCGCATCATTGCACACTCCATAGGGAGCCCTCAGGGTGGAGGTGCGATTCATCAATCCCCAGTTTAAGCGCCTCGGCAACAAACAGCAACCCCCCCCCCGACTCACCCACGGTTGCGTCTGACCACACAGTGGTGGGCTGTGCCTGCAGCTTCAAAAGACTGTGTGATCACGCAACTGCAGGTCAATTTCTGCTGGAGGAAATAGCCTCTCTTTTCCCCACCCCCGCTTTATCCTGTGCATGTGACCGCAACCTATGATTCACATGTGGAGCTGCTTTATACTGAAGCAGACCATCAGTCCCATCAAGGTCAGCACTGGCTACTCAGACTGACAGTGGCTTTCCAGGGTCTCAGGCTGAGGGCTTTCACATCACCTACTACCTGGTCCTTTCAACTAGATATGCTGGAGACTGAACCTGGGGCCTCCTGATTGCAAGCAGATGCTCTACCACTGAGCCACGGCCCCTCCTTTCATTCATTTTATCCTCACCACCACCCTGTGAGACAGGTGAGGCTGAGACAGTGTGCCTGGCCCAAGGTCACCCAGTGAGCTTCAGGGCTGAGCAAGGATTCGAATTCAAGTCTCCCCAGCAGATCCACACTCTAACCATTACACAACACTGGCCTGGGCCACAAGGAATCTGAGAAAGGCTGGACGCTGCCTGTTGGCCGCTAGTTCACAACCCCTGAATTAAGTAACAAATATTTACAGGCCAAGCCTAAAATGTTAAATGCACTGATCTACCAAAGTTGATGATGACATACCTTAAATCTCCATCTCGTAACAACTACAAATTTGAGAGTGTGGTCCTTGCCCAGGATTTCTTCATTGCATAATATATCCAGCTAGTTTTTAAAAAAAATAGAAAGACCAGGTTTATTTCACACACACAAAAGATCAATTTTCATTAAGACAATCAAATTCCCTAAACTCTAAAAAGAAGCTGGCAGCCTAAGGGAGAAATGCAGCCTCTCCCAGGAGGCAAAATATAGATGGCCATCTCCAAGAACTCCACTTAGACTCCCCAAAAGGCAAACCCAGAGTCTTTTAACAATATCAGCATCTAGAGCTCAAGCCTCTAGCAGCAAGGTGTGTGATCTAAACCAGGGTGCAAGCTACAAAATATTTACACAGTTCATTCCTTGGAGAGCCATCTCTCCCATTAAGAGCCTCTTCACCATCTCAGATCCTGCTGAGGTCTCCTTCCTGGCTGAGCCCTCTCTGAGCTGTCTGACCACTGCAGGCCCATCCTTTTTCTGCGGCAGCTGCAGCATTCTGGACCGCCATTCCCAAGTTTTTTCTAGGTGGGCCTTTGGCAGCTCATTTAATCTTGTCCTTTGTCTGGTTTTCGTTTCATCCTCACAACCGCTTTTGATGGCCTGTAGGTCAGTGCTGCGTATTTTGTTTGTTTGTGGCAAGTCACTACGGTCAGCAGGAAAGATGAGATGAAAATATTTTAATAAATGAACCTGAGCCACGTGGTGTGGAAGTAATATTCAGTCACTTACTAGGCTTGCACATACTTGCTTCGGGACTTAAAACTGCACACTCCGCTAGTGTGGAGAAAAATGAAACGTTGGAACATGATGTACACCCCTCCCAAAAAATACCCAAATCTCCTCCCGTACAGGAAAATGGTTCACAGCTCTGGCTTTGGTTAGCAAAACGGGCGTGGGCAGTGAGTTCTGAGCATTCCTGCATACAGATTTGAGTCAATGTGGAACCAAGTTACCACGCTGGTAGCTGGCTCCTGGCCCAGGATTCAGTGTGAAGAGAAGGCCGAAAGCGTGTAGAAGCAACTGTTTGGTAACCGTTACTAGAGAAACACATTTACAGGAATCTGGCCCTATAGCACAGGGGAAAACAGCCCGTGCAAAACAGACAGGATACAAACGGACACCAGGAGCAGCAGCAATGACCAGTACCACCTTATGTGAGATTAACAAGGGCAGGAAGGAGGTCCTATATTTGCTGGGCAGCCCCCCCCCCCCTTAGCTTATAGGACAGGGCTTTGTAGGCCATGATTGTTGGAAAGGGCTGACAAATCAGAGCCCTTCTCTGTCTCTTGCCTCCTGCCCCCCCCAATAAAATCCCTGATTTTCTACCCCATTGACATAATATCCAAGCCTATCTATGAAGGGGGAATAAAACTGATGCGTCAGGCACCTGAGATTCCTATCCACAACACAATTTAAGACTGCTTTAGGGGGGACCAGTTAAATGAGAAATTCATGCTTAAACTTTAATCCATTAAAAAAATCCCTTCAGAAAACTGCTGCCTTTGGATAAAAGGCCAGATTGGGGGGGGGGGGGGGGCACTAGGCAGATTCATGGAGAACAAGTACATCAATGGCTACCAGCCACAAGGACTAAAGAGAACATCTACATTGTGAGGTAGGAAAACTCCTTCAAGCCCTGCCTGCAGGCCCTCTAGGGCAAGTGGTTGGCCACTGTGTGAAACCGGATACTAGACCAGATGGTCCACTGGTTTGATCCAGAGGGGACCCCAAGAGAACAGATAGCACCTTTTTGAAACAAAAATCAGTAGTCACAAACATGTGGGACAAAAGAGGGTCCTCCCTTGTATGAAGAAGAAGAACTGGTTTTTATACCCCGCCCTTCAGTACCCGAAGGAGTCACAGAGTGATTTACAATCGCCTTCCCTTCCTCACCCCACAACAGGAACCCTGTGAGGTAGGTGGGGCTGGGAGAGCACTGAGAGAACTGTGACTGACCCAAGGTCACCCAGCTGGCTGCATGTGGAGGAGGAGTGGGGAATCAAACCCCATTCTCTCCAGATTGGAGTCCACAGCTCTTAACCACTACACCACACTAGCAGGTTGAGTTTCAAGGCTATTTTGGCATGACGAGAAACTCCCCCCCCCCCCCCCCAAAATTCATGAATGCTCAAAATCAGCAAGGCCAAAATCACCATCCATATGGCTTCTAACACAATATCCAGCTATTTCATCAGGATTCTGGGGTGGCCACAGTGATATCAGTCCTCTTTTGGAAGTAAATCTATATAGCCTTCAGGATGCAGAGTACAGTCTGAAATCATCTTGGCTGCTTTTACTAAGTATCACTGATGAACAGAAAGGCTGGGGTTTATTTAGTGCAAGCCACTAAGCCAAGGCCTCTCTACATCCACATGCCACTAGAGGTACCAATATAAATGCATCAAGAGGCAACGGAAGAACAATATGGCTGAAGATGAAAAGCCCCAGAACTAGATCTTCAGATGATCGTCTTATTTATTTATTTATATTTTATTTTTATACCCCGCCCTACCCCGCAAGTGGGCTCAGGGCGGCTCACAAGGGCACTCAGTGCCAGCTCAATACATCATAAAACATTTAAAATAGAACAACACTAACAATATCTTTTAGATATCATAAGCATTGTCCCAAGGAATATTCCCACGTGTCACCACTTGCTATTAAGCTACCAGAAAGCTTCGAATAAAAAATCTCCAAACACTTCTGATGTAAGTTTCTTAAAAAAAAAAAAACCAAAAAAAAAAAAGTCAACAGTGGTGTGCTTAATTTTCTCTACATACACAAAAGTGCCCTGCCCCCCCACCCCCCGGTACTCAATTATTACCTCATTAAAAGAAGAAAGGTTAAGTTTTTTGGCAATGAACTTCTTTAGATGCAAGACTGTGGCTTGTGCTGAGCAGCGAATCCATTTTCTCTTCAATCCACGTAATTTGCTGCTGTTGCATTCCAAGCAGATGCTTACCTGTCGGAGAACAGTGAAAACAGCCCATGTTGGTTAATGTGTAAGTTCTGGTTTTGTGTAAGTTCTGGTTTTGCAGCAGTAAAAACTGAGAAAGGAGAACTCTGAACTTCATGAATATTCACCTTCCAATTCAGAAGAAAGATGTTCATTGTATCGCAGAGAAAATTCTATAGACCAAATGATTCTCAAACTGTAAGTCACAACTCTCTCGCAAGAGTGTCGTGAAGCCAAGAGGAGGGAGGAACAGGATGAACTGGGAAAGGAAACTCAATGGCATATTTGGTTTGGCCCCTACATAATGCACAAAATGCCCATAAAATACATCTTATTGCTCAGGACTGCTATAAAGTTTATGAATACTACCAATGTTCCCTCTAAGCTGTAGAGTCTTGTGAGCAAAAATTCTACTTTGTGAGCTGCTGGCATGAAAGTTGTGAGCGAGCGCTTTGGCTACTGCATAAATTAGTTTGCTCTGGAGCCATCCTTCCTGAATTAAGACAAAAATGTGTGCACCGGAGGCTAGCTCACACTAACTCAGCTTAGAGGGAAAACTGGTGTTAACTAATATAAGATTCTCCCTCCTCAACATAAAAGACATAACATCACCCCTTTACAAGTGAGCCCCCTAAGGATAGTTAGTTCAGAAGTTGGTCCCAACTTCAAAGAGTTTGAGAATCCTACCTGCCAGTTCACCAGGACCTTTCATCACAATGAGGGTCCTTTCCCACAGGAGAAACACTTTTCTATTAGCACACTAAGTTATATCCCCTGGCACATTTAATGCAGGATGGGATGTTGACTGAGTCTTGCCACAAGGTCATGCTAGTCAAGTTTATTTGTGTGTATGCGTGTGTGTTTAAAAAACTGGAAGTGTGGCCCTTCAGAGACTAGCATGCAGCATCCAAGGAAAAACTACAGGTGGAAAAAAGTTTACAAAAGTAGGCCACACACACACAGATTATGTATCTGACAATAACATTACGGTGTCCAATCAACAGGAACCCATAAAACTAGTGTCACCATCTTTCAACAGAAAAGCAAGAGTCATGTCTGCTGGGGCAAGCTGATTATCAACTAACAAAGCAGGGGGTTTTTTTCTCCTGCTGAACAGCAGTGGAAGCAGGTTTCAGGGTCGACTTGGGTGTCTGCTGCACTGGACACACTCTGGGTAAAACTCTGCACTTGAAAAGACACAAGTTCCTCTGCGCTGTAAAGTCTACAGAAACTGAGAAGCTGCTCAGATTGGGGCTTGCCTATATTTACTGCTTGAGCCTTCCACGTCCAAGGCCAGCTCCTCCACAACAACTCATTCACATACAGCATTTCATTAAACCCATGTCAAGTTAATACTATGGCTGTCCCTGGAAGACTAGATGCCTTGTACTTTTCCCACTAAAAGGAGGGGGGGGGACAAAAATGAACAGAGACTTTTCAGCCCCACCTCTATGGTCCATGGAGACACAAACCAGAAAGGAAGTATCCAACTCCAGCACAACTCAGAACACAAGAAGGCTTACAAAGATCGAGCCTAGTATCTCGTGCCGTATGGTCTAGTAGTGTGAGTGGCAGGAGCTCTCCGAGGTCTCAGGAAGGCATAATTCAGCCCACCCTGAGGATGCAGGGAATACAGTCCGAGACCTTCTGCATGCAAAGCATGAACTACGGTCCATCTCAAATGTTTAGAGATACTGGAAGTGGCCAGTTCCCATTATTGATAACAACAAATTCAACATTTTGAATTTTTGTACAGAACTAGCACTCGCTACTGTAAATCAAGCACGGAGAGGAAATGCTGTGCTTCCTTAAGAAGAAGTTGAGGGTTTAACAGCAAGCTGTTTCTCCTAGAGGCTACACTTCCACTGTCACTGAAGATAGGTTGCCGACCAGCTGTCAAGAATAAATCCACCCGTGCCTAAACGACAGTGAACTGGCAAGGCAAAGCAAAAATGTTCCAGAGGAGTATCAGAGAAGATAGAGTACGTCTGCAATGGTTTACTTGAGGATATTGTTTCAGGTACAACATGAGGCCTTAGGAGCCAAAGATATCAGACTGCGGATCACTGAGAGTGAAACACATGTTCAGAGGCAGTGTTCGTATTCATTCCTGAATCCTAGATGGGGGGCTGGGGGGAGCACACACAACAGGAGTTTTTAACTTCCATGCCCTGCTTGCAGGCCTTTCGAGGCTACCCGATTGTCCATTGTGGGAAACAGCATACTGGAGTTTATGGACCACTGAGTCCAATACAGCTGGCTCTTTTTATTTACTCAGGGCTTTTTTTGTAGATAAAGCCCAGCAGGAACTCATTAGCATAACAGGCCACACCCAACAGCAGAAACTCATTAGCATTTTAGGCCACACCCCTGACAGTGCAGCTCCCTCCCAGGATTGGCTTCTCTAGGTGCCCCGCGGCTTGGAGGGTGCATGGGGAACCAGAGGGAATGCAGGCAGTTTCTGGATCGGCTTCCCCAGGTGCTATAAAACTACCATAAAATCAATTAAGCACCAAGAGTAAAACGTACAGATGATAAACAGAGACCCAGCAATTAAAAACACAGAATGGTTTTATCCTCACGCTTAACAGGAGTGACATCTCCAAGTTATCGTAATACCAAGGAAGTCCAGTACTAATTTTAGAAAATCAAACATTCCCAAGTACAACTTCAATTGAGCACGCACTCGAGAGAAACTTTTAAAAGTACTTTCCATTGAAGTTACCTAAGCCTCTAACTACTATTTTTGTAAAGGTATACTGTTACTCTGCACTGTTCACTGGCTGCACTGTTCACAAAGGGAAACACCCGTTTAAATGGAAGACCACATTGAAGCAATACCTGTTCGTCACTTCTATGATAATCATTATCTTCTTCCTGTTTCTCTTCTGACGTTTCTTTGTTCGTACTCTCATCAGCTTTTGTTTCCCCTGTTGGGAAGAAAAGCACATTTATGATGAAGCGGGAGACTGTAAAGACTCCAAATTCACTCTCTGCTTTTGAATAAGCAAGTGTGTCGACTGCACACTAAGAGAGCCATTCAAGCTAAATGATAAACACTTTTGTGTGTTTGATATGTCGCTGCATGCTTTATTTATTGACACGGACTTGGGCATTCAGAAGTCAAAAACCGGAGCTTCTGAGACTATTCATTTCAGATACAGAAACAGTTTCTTGCTTAAGCCTTTGTTGCTTTGAATGTCAACTGTTTGCTAGCAAATCCTCCAGGTTTCTCATCAACATGAGTTTATACATTCTTCACTGACAACACATTAGCTTCAGGTCACACAAGCACTTGGCTTGCATTTTCTTTGATATTTTAACAATTAAAATTCCTCTATACTAGGAATGAAGCCCTGAACTAGATAGCCCAGGACAGTCCAATCTTATCAGATCTTGGAAGCTAAGGCCCTGGTATGTGCTTGGACGGGAGGACCACAAAGGAAGTCCAGGGTTGGTACTCAGAGGCAGGCAATGGCAAATCACCTCTGTTCGTCTCTTGCCTTGAAAACCCTACCAGGTTAACATAAATCAGCTGTGACTTGATGGCACTTTCCATCACCACCCTACAAGGAATGAGAAATCTGGAGGCTCAGCATCAAATCAGGCCCCAGAAGAGTTTCCAGTTTAGCTCCTAACAGACCCACTGTTTCATCTAGGATCTCAAGCCTTGCCCTCCTTTGCTCCCTGCTCTTCTCCCATACATATACATACACCTGAGCCACTGGGGCAAAGGGCTTTTTATCCCATCTTCTCCAGCAACGGAGGCTTTTGTTATGCACCTCAGCCACTTACTTCCCTAGGCAAGCAAAGACACAGGTAAATGGTAATAAGCAACTGAGGAAGGACTCTGTAGGGGCTTCTGCAGGCATTCATGCTGGCAGGGAAGGGATTTAAGAGCCCTTTCTCTTTAGGAGTAAATCAGTGCATGGGAGCCCTTCAGCCCTTGCTCAGTTCAACATAAAAAAACAATTGCCAATCAGGTCTTAGTATTACGCTCTACTACCTGAGGAACCAATATTTCCTAGAGTCTGAACGCAATATCCCTATTTTATGTTTACGAACTAAAACCCATTTTAAAAGCCTTATGCAGCTATGACAATATGGACACTACCCCCAATGCCTTAAGCCAAGAGGAAAGGCAGGATACAAATATTTTAATTCATTAATGAGTAAGGCTCTTCCAGAGGCTAAGGAGCAACCCGCAACACCAGCGTGATCTGTTCGACATCAGTATTTTGATAAATCATGTTGGAGTAGCAATCTGCGGGCCTAGTCCTAAATGCCCCCATCACACAGACTGCTTTAGCGCATTTTTTGCAGCAGTGTGAATAAAGCATGCTTCTATTCCTGCCCGGGGGGGGTGTTAATAGCCAGCCTTATCTGACTGCTGGGGAAAGAAATCCCAGCACCTGTTGAATAGACTATGATCCCTACACCAGAAAAACTTTACATATAAGGACTCCCAGGCCAACGCCTCTACTTCAGCAGCAAATGGGCCATATAAGCATGCTGGATAGGAAAAACCAAGTACTGTTTCTGAAGCATGCCATGAATCCTTGCAAGCCAGGAAGCCAAGGCACGCACAACTTGTCAACTAGGCCTGCCAAATATTCTGCTGGATAGCAGCTCCCAACCCACACCACCACCACTTCATAGGGTGGCAGAAGCGAAATGCTGTGAAAATCACCGTTGCTCCAACCGTATGATGTCACTTCCTGCACATATCTGGAAGTGATGTCACACCATTGGAGTGATAGTGTTTTAAACATACCCACCCAGGCCTCCTGTCAGTTGCCAGAGCTTTCCTGGCATACCCAATTTCCAGCCCATGGCAAAATATACTCGTCATATCTCACATGCCATGGTCTACCTGCTCCTTAAGCTAAGGCTATTCAGTGAAACACACACTATTTCAAACCAACTAGAAACACTTTTCCTTTGGTAAACACAAGGATTCTTTTAAAACAGCAAAACACATGCAATGCCTGCCTTGCCCTGAATAGCCCAGGCAAGCCCAATCTCGTCAGCTAAGCAGGGCCGACCCTGGCAGGTACTTAGAAGGGAGACCTCCAAGGAATACAAGGGCCGGGACTCAGAGGCAGGTTATCAAGCCACCTCTCTGAAACTTCACCAGTAGGGGTCGGCAGAAGTCACAATGACTTCCAGGTTTGCAAGCACATCCACATATGCAAATACATTAAAAAGTTTAAAAAAACAAAACCACGCAATGCCTGCTTACCATTACGGTGAGAATCTAAATGTTGCTTGGCTGAGCACATTTCCCCTTTGATGTCACCAGGTACTTCCATGCCCAATTTGTGGTAGAATTCCCTCTGCTTCCTCATTTCCGCTGTTTAACATTTTAAAACAGTGTCTTTTGTTAAGATCAGTGGACTTCACCAAGTCAAGTAAACAGTTCACTCCTCGTGCAGTTCCAGCAAATGTGTCAAGAGCCCCCTCTAATGTTTCCCTGCTTCTCTGCAGCTAATTCACTGAGCGGCAACTTGACCCGTTTTCTCTAAACTTCAACCACTTCCCAAAGGATGCAATTCTATTTTTGGACCTAAAATTACACATGACTGCTCTCTGTCCCATGCAGTAGTTCAGCTGTACTTGGTAAGATTTACAATTAAGAGAGGGGAGAGTCTTCTCCACTTCTGTCGGATTTTTTTCTTAATGCAATTTTAAGTGAAAAATAGTAATGAATTATACATGCATTCTCAAAGGCTTAACAGGGTTCCCAGTGAACTGAACTACAAGGACACTGGACTTCGCCATTTATAAAGTTTCCACTCGCAAACAATTTGCACATTTTAAAAACTATTCTTTTTTAGAAGGAAAAGCACAGAAATTCATATTCTGCAAATAATTTGACTCCCGTCTTTAAATACATCTTCTATTTTAAGTATCAGAAATCTGAGGAATGTTCACTTGTACCAGTAATTCTTGACATTTTAGAAGGCCCAAATGGGACACGTTTGTTTTCACATCTGTTTCTGACACATACATACACCGTTCTTTAGTATGTGTGCTTTACTGCTGTATGGTGGAAATGAGGATGACATCTGAACATTTGCCATTTTTGTGGTTTTTAAAAAAATACTTATTACAGAAATAAAATACTTCTCACATAGCACATCAGTACTTCCAAGCTTGCAGTACATAAAGGGATTCCATTTCCCCGTGTTTACACTACTGAACATATCATTTCTTTGCTGTACTGCACTCACTGATACATTCATTGCTGCTATAGCCAAGACTCTGAAAAACCATTCTGAGACTGTACAGATACCATTTACCATTATTGTGCCAATACCACTTCTGCAGCAACTTGCAGAATCTGAAATAATAGCTATTTGACAGTTCTCATTAACATGATTCACAATAAAATGCATCAGTCTTCAGTCATACCCTGTAATTTGTAAAGCGACACCAATAACGCGGATCCAATATACCCAGAAACGGGAGCACTTCCACCATAAACAGAGCCTCTTAAAATATCAAGACTTACTGCTAAATGCCCGTATCTTCCAAAATTCTCATACTGATAATAACAAACGCACAAACAAGGATATAGCCAAATGGTTATGAAAAAGTACTCTGTCTGGAGTCACTTGCTGGCTAAAGCAAGTAGAAACATAATCAGACATGATGCCATATTACCCACGGTTCCGTGCCTTCAAAGCTCCACCCAGAAGAGCTTTAACCACGTGTAATGTTTGCTCAAGAGCACAGCACAGCTTACCTTCTTGAAGACCTGGAACAAGTTTGTAAACAATATCCTGCATCGTTCTGTCATGACTGGCAAGAAGAAAGAAAAACAGAAGTCAGAAAGGAAGACCTGCCATGAAGAATGTCTGCATTTAACTCTGAATGTCGGGATGAGAGCTGAAGACACTCGTCTCTTGACCCCAGGATGCCTGCAGCTTAAATAAAAGCAAAGATGGGTGATTTCCCACACCACTTTGAATCTAGTGTCTAGGAATCAAATAATGAGAAACAGAATGATTTTTAAAACGTAACTATGTACTGGCTTGTTAATTAGCCCAGCAGATCTCTGCACATTACCTTTTGTACCCTGACTTACCCAATATATTGTAGTGGATGGCTCTGGTGTATGACAATTCTGCATGTGGGACAGGTGTTATTTTCCTCCAGATACTTTACCAAGCAACTCCTGCAGACTGTTTACAGAAAGATTTGTGGTCAGAACGTTCACAGGAATACAGTGTTAAGTCCCTTACTTTTGAGCAAGCGCTGAAACAAACCTGTGCAAAACCCGTTCACCAGTACTGCCAAGTCAAACCGAAACTGTACATACACAGATACAAAAGTGTATATATACAAAACTGTACGTGTTACACTGTATTCGCCTTCCAGCTTTAACGAGCGAAAGCACCCAGTAAGCACTTATATAGACTAAGGAAACCCTGCATGGTTCCAACGAACTCCCGGTTCTTTTCAGGATATAAAAAAACTACCCAGCACACTGGTCTGTTAACAGGAACTTGAATCATACCTAAGAACTGGGGAGGGGAAGCTGTTCATTCAGTTTTAATTTTAAGAAGTGTGGAATTTCATTCAAGCGTTCCTTGATCTGGATGGTCTAGGATAGCACTGTCTTAGAAGCCCAGCAGAGTTGACCCTGGTTAGTACCTGGATGGGAGACTACCAAGGAAGTCCAGGGTTGTTACACAGAGGCAGGCAATGGCAAACCACCTCCAAATGTCTCTTGCCTTGAAATCCCTACAGGGTCGCCATAAGTCAGCTGCGACTTGACAGCGCTTTCCACCACCATTGTAGGGGCCATTCCGCAGTAGAATACTGTTATAAAAATGCTTGTTTCTATGCAGAGAACAAAATTATTACTTCACATCCAGTGTCAATTTGAGTTCTGTATACATAGCTAATCCTATTTATAAGGGACTTGCCATAAATTGGGTTAGGGCTGTCTCCGACAGCAGACGAGATTATTCTGGCATCTCATTCTGTTGGGTAACTGAAGTTCCCTCCAGTACCCATGTGTCTAGCATTTTATTCTGCCTGTAGCTCCTCTGGGGAGGCCTGCCTCTTCCAATAGCCAGCAACACCGCAGTGGCTTTGAAAACTTGGCTTCTGCAGTTAAACAGTGCCATCTACATCTCACACAACAAAATGCACATTTCATCTGTTTTAAGCCCCAATCAGAAAGCATGTACAAGGACAGAATCTGCTAGTTCCCAGAACGAGGCACTCTGAGCCCTCAGAGGGGGGCCCACTGAGAAGGCATAAAGAAATACAGAGATACAAACAACTTAGTCACCGAGGTTTTCCATGCATTAATATCTGGTTGAAAATAGATGAATGAAGTAGACACATGGCAGGGGGGAGCTCCGAACATAAGCAGAATGTATCAGTCATACGCTGAGGGTATTACTCTTGCATGGAGGAGGAGATGCCACGTCTATGCAAGTGTAGAGTCACAAACCTATTGTTTGGTCTCCATTTTGCCCACAGTCTCTACTAATGTAATTCAGGAGACAGATATTGGAAGGCTCCACCCAGGCCAACGTTATAATATTTTCTAGCATCCTCTAAATGAGGATGAGTAAATCATGTTAAAATGGGCCTGAACTCTGCACTCAGCTTCATTAGCAGACATGCACACACGACAGATAGTGAACCATCTGTTTAACTCTTTCCGATATTTCTTACATAACATCCATTCACTTCGTTAGTCAATCCAAAAACATTTTAAGTACACATTAACATTAGCCAGGTCATCTGTGTCCATCAGTTTAGTATCTCCACTTGCTTCAGATGGGAGAAAGAAGAATAGCCGAACCCTCCCAAACACAAGACATTACAATTGGGTTTGCTACAGCCACCATCTCCTGTTAGTTTCCATTATTCTTATCTTTCAGGACAGTTCGCCTCTCCCCCCAAACCTACGCAAAAACTTCATAACATTCCAACCCTCAACATTCCAACCCTCAATAATGCCAGAGCATCACAAGAGGCCCTGCTTAGCTTCTGAGATCTGATGAGACTGGGCTTGCCCGGGCTATCCAAATAGGGACAAAAGAAGTTAATTGACATCATACTGCTCACCCAGTTTACACACCTTCCCCCGGCTCCCAGGAAAGAGGCCACGTCACAATACAGAATCTATACTCTGCAAGCAGAAAGGAACTAGCCTTGGGGTCCACCTTCCACAGTAGAAAGTAATACCTGAGTAATACCTGCTTCTGGAGTCAAAAAAGGGTTGGATCCAGACTAAGTTTCCCAAAGTCATCCTGGAACTTGCCAGCCTCGCCAGCTCCCTCCCCTTGCAGCCCACTGATCTCCATAAAATGCTGGGGGGGGGGGGGGGGGGGGGCTAGTGGACCTTGAGGAATAGTCATGAGGTGCTCGGGGAATGGGGGATCAGCAGAACTCGCCAATTAAGTCTGAATCAAACCCACCGTCTGTTCCTGGATGTCTGTATTCCAAGTTCAGTGATGTCTGGGATAAAGACAAACCTGGTATTTTGCTTATCAGACCTCCGACTGGCAGGGAGAACCACATCAAGGCCCTCTCTGCACTACACACCAGATTTACAACACTTAAAGCAGGTCCTGTCTTTCTTGGTTTTAAAGTGGTTTTATAACAAGTTTTATAATGTTCTGCTTCTAACTGCTAGCCACCTTGGTGGCCCTAACTGGGCAGAAAGGCAGAGTATAGATACTGTAAATAAATGAATAAACATGAAATAACAATTCTCTTAACTGTGAGATCAGCTTACTCATATCATACCCCATCACCCATCACCCATCAAACACAAAAACAAAAAACTTAGCTCCAACACCTTTACCCCACGTTTTCTTTAAAAAATTTAAAGTCACTATACAAACAGTGATTTTCATACTCACATGTATGCAAGCATTCTGTTACAGTGGTAGCATCAATAAGGTAACCATTGCAAAGACGACAGGTTATATGGGCATTGATGTCCCAAAGCTTAATCTTTCTCGTCAGCATCTTTGGTGTCTGAAAGATAACCAAGACAGCCAGGGTTTTTTTCCAAGACGGCATTTGGCTAACTGAAATACTTGACATTCAGGACAAGCCTGCCATAACTTTTCTTGCTTCCAAGACTTTGATAGGAGGAGGTTAGTATAGGAACAAGGGCATAAAAATTGGTACTCTGAAGGTAAATGCTACAACATTTCTTTGTTAGCTAGCTGGGGACAGGTTTTTTAACAGAGATCTGGTTCTCCTAAGAGCAGATGAACTGTCTGGGCTGTAACATGCAACTAAAGCGGTACGTTTCTATCCTGCTTTTCCAACAGTCATCTCCTAAAGTAGCTTCCATCAACCAAGAGACAGCCTTCAACATCACACTATCTTTAAAAAAAAAAAAGATGAGACACACAAGACTCGAGTGGAGAAAAAAGGAAGAGTATGATCCCACTTCCAACTGCAGGGGAGGGCTCGCACAATCCAATACTTCTTCACAGCCCATCCGTGAATAAGAATATCTTTACCCACACAAAACCAGCAAGTCAGGGAGGAAGACTCTAGCCTAGCCTTTCTGTACTTCTACCTTATGCTTGCTTTGGCTGTGTGAAAAGTATCCTTCCCTTTGGAGGAACCATACAGCCCCCCCCCAGGCCCGTAGCCAGGATTTTTAAATTCGGGAGGCCTTTAAGTCAGTCAGGGGGCACCCCGCACAGTAGCGTTGCCAGCCTCCAGGTGGGGCCTGGGGATCTCCTGCTTTTACAACTGATCTCCAGCTGACAGAGATCAGCTCCCCTGGAGAAAATGGCTGCTTTGAAGGGTGGCCTCTATTGCATTATACTATGCTGAGGCCCCTCCCCTCCCCAAACCCTGCCCTCTCTTGGCTCCACCCCCAAAGTCTCCAGGTATTTCCCAACCCGGACTTGGCAACCCTACTGCACAGACACCCCTACACACCCCCAAGGGAGTGCCACAAATAAAATTTAAAAAATTGAAGTCGGGGGGCCAGGGCAGTAAGTTGGGAGGCAGGCCCCAGGATGCCCCACTGAAGCTATGGGCCTGCCCCCACCCTTTGCACTCTGAAGCGGTACAGGCCTGATGCTGATCTACCACCTCATTCTGGAAAGTGCGGCCAGAAACTTGAGGGTTAAATTTAGATTCTTCCCAAAGATCCACTTAAGTTGGTCACTAGAGTACCAGGTGCTCGTGGGATTGGCTTCCAACTGTGCTGAGAAGAAACAAGCACAACAGACAACACATAGAAGCACGGGGCTAGGAAGGACACGGTCATGCATCAATGCCCGAATTTCCTGTTCTGATGCAGGACACTCACTTCGCTGATCTACAACACCAGCAGTCAGCCTGTTCTATTGCTGTGCCAATGCAAGAGCCAAGATGCTTCACTTGATGTTTAAAACTATGGGACTTGAGCTCATTATTCTTTGTCAAAAAGGCTATCTTGGCCTCAGATATCGTGAACTGGCATTTCCATGTTAAGCTTCCTACCTCCCAGTCACATCGCAGAGCTCAGACCAACATGTGAATGGAGGCCATCATGCAACGAGTTCCCCATTTCATGTCACCAGTCACCACTGATGTTGGGCAGGAGATTCAAAAAGGCTGTGATCCTAAGAATGCTTTTCTGAGAGTAAGCCCCACTTGATAACATGGGACTTCCTTCTGTGTAGGCCTGCTTAGGGGTGCCTTTTCGAGCAACACTGAATACTGCTTCACAACGAAATCAGGTGGAGAAAAACTTGCCACAGGCTTCCCATTCCTCATGGCAAAAGCTCTGTCTAGAGAAGAAGAGGAGATTGGATTTATGCTCCGCCCTTCACTACCCGAAGGAGTCTCAGAGCGGCTTACAATCCCTTTCCCTTCCCCACAACAGACATCCTGTGAGATAGGTGGGGCTGAGACAGCTCTAGGAGAACAGCTGCTGACTGACTCAAGGTCACCCAACTGGCTGCATGTGGAGGAGTGGGGAATCAAACCCAGTTCTTCCAGATTAGAGTCCGCACTCCTTACTACTACACCAAACTGGCTCTAGGCTGACTGTCATTATCCCAAGATACAACATGTGCTAACGGACCATTGGATACTCACCGTGAAGGGTCCTTTCTCCTCTACGGAAAGGAGAACATCTTGATTGGCTGATTCTCACCATTTGATTAAGGGAGACAGGAACTAATATTTTAGCTTCCTATCTCTGGCCTTGTGGGAGTCACCCTCTCCAGTTTGGCAACTCCAGCTGCAGTGTATAGCAAATTATAATCAAGGAGAAAAAAGGAGAAGAACAGGAGAGAGAAAGGCCGAGATAAGAAGAGAAATCTGCATGATGTCTCCCTAGCAATGTCTCCGGAAGGGACAAGATGTCCTCCTTTCCTCAGAAAAGAAGGAGCTTTCATGGTGAGTATCCAATGGTCTGTTCTGCCTCTGAGGTGGAGGACATCTTGATTAGGGGCCTCCCAGAGCAGTGCCCTCATTTATTGGGTGGGATGGTGTCATCATCACTCAAGGTATTATGCAGTACCCGTCAACCTATGGCAGCATCTGCTGAGCTGAGAGCATTAATCTTGAAATGTTCAACAAAGATAGATAGAGAAGACCAGGTTGCCACTTTGCATATCTCTTCAACAGATGCATGCTTTTTGAAGTGCTCTTCCAGATTTTTTAATCCAAAAATGACTATGCAAGCCTTCTGTCAGGCGGCAGCTTCCAATTTCATCAGTCTTTCATATGGATTTTTAATCCAATCAGAAATCCATACCAATATACCTTTATATTGGGTACAGCGAGGCCTCTTCTTCTCATCCTGCAATACTTTAAATCTGACTCTTGGTCTCTTGCCATTCCATATAAATGCATTTATCTGACTTCATTAGTTCTTCAGTGTTTTATCAGGAATCTCAATAGGAAGCATTTGAAATAAAGCGTAATGTAAAAGTCTTATTATTAGAGACAGTCTACTGAAAACTTGGTGGTCACTGAATACAAGCATTAATCCACCCACGTCACCTATAATGTCACCAATAGATGCTTATTGTGATAAATCTGAGAGGGAAAATAATGATTTCATAATATATCAAGATATGATTAGCACATAAGGAAAAAATCAAATCCTGGCTGACTATTAGTGAAGAAGGGGGAAAGATACAACGGTTAATGTGTTTCCAACTGACATCGAGACTTAAAGAAGTAACATGTGCAGAAAGAGACAGACTGAGAGACCTATCAGATGTTTAAAAGATATTATTGAATAAAAAAGATCATCTTCAAGGACACATTTATAAATTGTTACTTCAATATGACACAGAAACAGAACAAGTCAAAATGTGTACAGTGAAATGAAACTTTGATAAAGAGATCTCATTTCAACCATGGGAAAATTTGTGGACAAAGGATATAAAATTTACAGCAAATCAGGCACTTATAGGAAATTGGTATAAGATGTTCTTTTGCTGGTATATCATTTTGAAAGATATAGACAGAATGGACAAAAATTATACCTTCTATCATATTTGGTGGTCTTGTAAAAAGACCAGTAAATACTGGAAAGAACTACATGGTAAAATTCAGAAAATTTTGAACATAAAATTTGCTATGCAACCAGAGACTGTGCTATTGGGAATTCTACCCATGAATACTGAAAGAGCAACGCATGAACTATTCTGATAAATGTTAACAGTGGCACATGTAGTATTTGCAGCTAAAAGGAAAATGGAGTTTTGCCCAGATCTTGAAGACTGGAAAGATAAGATGGAAGAATATGCTGTCATGGTGAAATTGACAAACCATATAAATAACAGACCAAGTAGTGAATTTGAGAATAAATGGAGAACTTTTAATACTTATTATAGATAGAGCTGTATGAGTGATACAATATTATGTTTTGATTATTCAAGTTAACCAATGGTTACCAATTCTTCATCGTCATATGATTTTCAACTGTTACAAGGGCTCATTGAGCCAGCAGTCTCCATCAGCACCAGGGCAGTCCGACGTTGTCCTCCCATTCCATCAGAGTGAAGTGATTCTTGTGCATGCCCCAGTTTCTCCCCAGCATCATGACTGACACGGCCATTTCTTTCCTGAAAGATTTTTTTGGCGGGTGGAGTGGCAGCCGCCATCTCCAAGACAGCAGTGGCTCCCATCAAGAAAATCAAGCTGCTGTTGCAGGTACAACATGCAAGTCAGCAGATCACAGCAGGTAAGCAATACAAGGGCATCATTGACTGTGTGGTCCAGATCCCCAAGGAGCAAGGCTTCCTGTCTTTCTGGCGTGGCAATTTGGCCAATGTTATCAGATACTTCCCTACTCAGGCCTTCAACTTTGCTTTCAAAGACAAACACAAACAGATCTTTCTGGGTGGAGTTGACAAAAGAACCCAGTTTTGGTGTTACTTTGCTGGCAACCTGGCATCTGGCGATGCTGCTGGTACTACCTCTCTCTGCTTCGTCTACCCTCTTGACTTTGCCCAAACGCATCTGGCACCTGATATGGGAAAAGCTGGGCCTGACTGAATTCAAGGGCCTTGGAGACTGCCTGGTCAAGATCTTCAAGCCTGACAGTATTTGGGGGCTGTACCAAGGCTTCAATGTGTCTGTCCAGGCATCATTATCTACAGAGCAGCTTATTTTGGTGTCTATGATACTGCAAAGGGGATGCTTCCTGATCCAAAGAATACCCACATCTTGATCAGCTGGATGATTGCTCAGACCGTTACTGCTGTTGCTGGCCTGACCTCATATCCTTTGATACAGTCCAATAGCATATGATGATGCAGTCTGGCCACAAAGGTGCTGACATCATGTATTCTGGTACAATTGACTGCTGGCAGAAGATTGCCCATGACGAGGGCTCAAAGGCTGTCTTCAAGGGTTCATGGTCTAACGTCCTCAGAGGAATGGGGAGTGCTTTTGTCCTAGTCATGTATGATGAAATCAAGAAATACACATAAGCTGTTTCCTACTATGGATGGCACCAGTTATGTAACATTCATGGACTTTGTTAAAACTATTTATCCGTCTCCCCAAGATTTCTACTGGTTGGTAAAGGGGCCACAGTTCTGCTTGCCTGACCTGTTAACAAGTCATTCCCCTGACAAATGGGACTCAAACTTTATTTTTACTCAGCCACTCCTGTTTAAAGAAGTTTGAGAGAAATAAAATAAAACATGGGATTTTTTAAATATATCTGTCATTTCCTTGTTTACTATAAATCATTTTAAATGGCTTTCTGGTTATTTTAAATTTATATAAATGTTGAGAGAATCTGCTTGCACAATTTTTTCCACAGTTCTTTTCAGATTCGGAATAGTGAATGATGTATTTTAGGGAAGTAGTGTTATTGGTAACGTTATAGCATTATAATGATTTACCTAGGCTTATTAATCCATTCACTTTTATACTGACTTTAATATTTGTAAAAAAAAAAAAAAGTGTCTTATGTTTATTTCTCTTTTCCCCTCATATGCTTTTTTCTGTACCCTATACAAAATTAAAATAAAATAAATATTTTTTTAAAAAAAATATGCATGCTTAATGCTTTTTTTCTGTACCTCATATGCTTTTTTTCTGTACCCTATACAAAATTAAAATAAAATAAATATTTTTTTTAAAAACATGCATGCTTAACTAGGGACACACTGGTGGCAGCACTCCTGATGGAGTGAGCGGTAATGCCCGGAGGAACAGGAATTTGATGCGCCTTGTAAGCCTCAACTATACAAGTTCTAATAGTACTACTTATAGCTGGCCTAGACATTCTTTGCCTCTTATTTGGAGGAGATATGGAAACAAATAAGGCATTGGTGCTTCTAAAGGCAAATGTTTTCTGAATTTAACCTTCAGGCCTCAGGGCCCTTCTGACACCCAAAGTGTGCCAGGACCTCTTCCTCTGGTGCCATGGGTTTGGACAGAAAGTCAGAAGATGCAATTTCTGAGACCTGTGGGACACTGAATTAACTTTTGAAATGAACACAGGATCTGGTCTAAGAACTATCTTGTCCTTATGGAAAATACAAAGCTCCTCCCTTACTGACAATATGCTTAATTCTGATATCCTCCTGGCTGAAGGGACAGCCATGGGAAAAAGAGTCTTCATTCTCAGCCACTTGAAGGAAATTTCTCTAAGTGGTTCAAACAGAGGCTTAAGTAAGGGCACAGAGGAGTGTGTGGAGCTTCCACATAGGGAATCTGTGAACCTGAGGTGGGTTTGTTAAGGATACCCCTCGTGGGAAGTGAATACCATGTAGATGTCTAGAAATGTTCATATCCTTAAATTTGTGGAAAGATAGTGGCCAAAGGTGCCCCTTGCAACTTTAACGTCGACACCTTAACTATCCTCTTGATGCTGTCTTGCAGGAAGGATAGAATGAACATAAGCAAAAGGTTCACTGGGTCAATATTCTTCCTCTTGCTCCAGCGAATGAAGGCTTTCCAATAAAAGTATTATATATCATGTTATTAGACTTTCTTCTAGAGGCCAGTAAGGTTTCTGTCACACCTGAGTCATATCCAAGATGGAGGGTTTTTCCAGAAAAAAAACAACGACCCAGGATCACAGTGTATAACACAGAAAATACAACAAACACACACTGTGATATGATAGCTAACACCTTTAGTGAAACATTTTGCAATCAGCATATAAGTCTTATATCTTATATAAGTCTTATAAAGAGTCCATCCTCATGATGTTACTATGAGCATCCGGATGTGGGCTCATTTTGTCAAATTCTTCCTCAGAAGTATTCTTATTTTCTTCAAGGTTAGCAGCTTCTTGATGCAACTCAGTGTTTATACTGGGAGCAAGCCAGTCCTTAAACTCTTCTCTAAACAGATGCAAAACCTTTTGAACTGGGCTAGCAAAGTGCTCTCAGTAAGCTACGAGAGTATTTTCTTCAGAATTATCACCTTGGAATGAACCATGGTTACTAAAACGAGACACAACACAGAGCTGAATGGAGCTGAATAATTTCCAGTATCATTTAATATTATTAAGAACTTACCTCTTAATAATCAACTAAGGGGGGAACATGACAGAGATCTATAAAATTATGCATGGGGTGGAGAGAGTTGACAAGGAGAAATGTTTCTCCCTTTCCCAAAATACTAGAACTCGAGGGCATCCAGTGAAGTTGATGGGCAGTAGATTCAGGGCAGACAAAAGGAAAGTCTTCTTTACACAGAGAATGATTAAAATGTGGAATTTGCTGCCAAAGGATGTAGTGATGGTCACAGGAATAAACAACTTTAAAAGGGGATTAAGTAGATTCATGGAGGAGAGGTTTATCAGTGGCTATTAGCCATGGTGAATGAGGGGAACCTCCATGTTCAGAAGCACTAAAATTCTGAATCCCAGAGCCAGGAGACAACATCAGGGGAAAGCCTTGGCCTCTATGCATGGTTGTTGGCCCTCCAGAGGAACTAGTTGGCCATGGTGTGGGACAGGATGCTGGAAAAGATGGACTACTGGTCTCATCCAGCAGGGCATTTCTTATGTTTTCACATACTCAAGTCTGCAATCATACCAGCCAGGTTCTTTGGACCTGCCCATTAACCAGCATAAAGAGAATGGGAACCCCAAACACACGGAAACACTGCAGACTTGCCACATGCTTATACCAAAAAACAGTGCAATGGTAACCCTTTATTCCAAGAAACTTTACTGTTCCACTGTTCCCCTGCTTGCTATTTGAGGAGAGAACACCCAGACATTGTATGCAGGAACAAAAAGGCAAAATACAATGTGTTCCTCAGGAGTGGATCTAGTGAAACAGCTCAAACTATGCTTAATGTCATGTTGTGTGCAACAATACGAGTGGGTCTGTCGCAGTCACACCTTTAGATTGACATAACCTGCAGTTGACTTCTGGTCAGTGAAAACTGGTTGGACAGAAATCTAGGCATCTGAGGTCAAGGAATGTGGAATCACCAGGTCTGTGATGAATTGTTGGAAGCTTGCCTTGGGGAAACAGGCTGCACATTTCATGACCCACGAACCAAAAGGTTGTTTTTAAAAGCTTATTTATGTGATTTTGCTGTATCATGCACAAGTCTGTAAGAGATAACAAATATTTACTCGCTTTCAAAAGCAGGGGTGTGTGGGTTTGGCATGTGTTGCTGTCTCTGTATCTTTCCCACTCTGCTTTCATCAAGGAGAACTTTGGGGAGTCCGAAAGTCAAAAAGCCTGAAAACCCCTGAGCTTAGAAAGCAAATTACCCCACTCATAACTAGCCCAACCAAAGTTATTAGACTCTTTAAAGAAGATAAAAGGCAGCAGTCAAGTTTGACTAGCACATTTAGTTCTTGAGAAATTTTAAAAAACAAGCTGAAATCTCAGGAAACTGGCTTCCTAGAGCTCCTGAAGTCTACCAGAAGCAAAATGTAAATACCTGCTCATGTTCTCTCACTGGGAAAAATGTGCACCATTGGAAGGGAAATGCAGTCTTAAATAATTAAAACAGGAGAGAAAACTGGTTTTCCCATCTGTTGTAATGGGCTCCTACACGGCAGGTGTCACCAAATTAAGATGCTTTTCTGTAAGAGCTGCTGAGACTCGCTGACTCAAAAAACACTGCAATTAATTTTTTTAAAAAAATTTGGAACACATTTCATAACTTGAATGCAGCAAAGATTTTAAATGTATTTGCATCTTTGGATCTGAGAATATGCTCCCCACACAAAAACACAAAAGCAAACCCAGATTCTTTTAAAACTCAGCACAGCCATATTCCTTCCCTTCTTGGCATGTCTGTAATTATATAAAAGCTGCTGGCAAAAGCCAAACTTGGGAGATTCTGATTTGAAAAAAAAAAAAACAATGAAAGGATTAACATAATTCCCCAATTTTGCAGGAGACCTCCTACAAATTATTCTGCAAGTTTTAAAAAAACCACAAACTATACAAAAAGTTTTACACTCTCTGCAATCTGCCAAAGGGAGGTCAGCTCAAGCAATTCCTAGATTGTACTATAAAACACAAACAGAAAACCTACTCCAGGGATTTGATCAACCTATGGCTTGTTGCTGCATCTGAATGTAGTCAGTCCATTGAACTGTGGTTTACTGATTGGCGTCAAGCCACGGTTTCAAAACTAGAGTTACTAACACGGAGATAAACTCAGGTGGGCGGCCGTGTTGGTCTGAAGCAACAGAACACAGTTCGAGTCCAGTGGCACCTTTAAGACCAACAAAGTTTAATTCTAGGTACAAGCTTTCTTGTGCATTAATTCTGTGTATAAGCTTTTTGTGAAAAAGTGTACATGCACACAAAGCTTATACCCAGAATTAAGAAAATAAGAGAAGCCAATGTTGGATCAGGCCAATGGCCCACGCAGTCCAACAATCTGTCATATAATGGCCAAAAATACCAGGTGCCATCAGGAGGTCCACCAGTGGGGCCAGGACACAAGAAACCCTCCCACTGTTGCCCCCTCCCAAGCACCAAGAATACAGAGCATCACTTGCCCCAGACCAAGAGTTCCTATCTATACCTTGTGGCTAATAGCCACTGATGGACCTCTGCTCCATATGTTTATCCAGTACCCACTTGAAGCTGTCCATGCTTGTAGCCACCACTTCCTCCTGTGGCAGTGAATTCCATGTGTTAATCACTCTTTGGGTGAAGAAGTATTTCCTTTTATCCATTCTAACCCGTCTGCTCAGCAATTTCATTGAGCACCCATGAGTTCGTGTACTATGAGAAAGGGGAAAAAGTACTTCTTTCTCTACCTGCTCTATCCCATGCATGTAAATCTCGCTCACGTCACCCTTCAGTTGTCATTTCTCCAAGCTAAAGAGCCCCAAGCACCTCAACCTTTCTTCATAGGAAAAGTGTTCCAACCCTTTTATCATTCTAGCTGCCCTTTTCTGCACATTTTCCAATCTTTCCTATTATATAACGCCGTTTTCAAGATTCCATGGGGCAAGATTCCATGGGGCGCCAAAATCAGTTGGCTGGACAGACTGCCACTCAAAAGGGGGTCCCTGGCCACTGGCTGCATTCACTCCCTGCTTTGCCTCAGTCCCGCCCACAGAGCCACCGGCCAGCATCTTGGACTCAGTCTGGAGAGAGCCAGCGAAGGGGAAGGACCGACTGGGTGCTGGGTCCACTCTTCACCTCCGCCCATTGCCAGGTGGGTCTAACTGTCCCCTCAGTGGCCTGCTTCTGTCAGTGAAAAGTCAATGGACTTTCAGCATAACCCCTCCCCCACACACTGCTAGCATGCCCAGAATAAACTGTCAAAATAAACTGTCAGAAACAGAGGGCATTTCACACAGCACCCTGTAGCACTTCAGGACCGGTACAAAGAACTGAAGAACGCTTGGGAGGAGGTTTCAAGGTAAACTGGCTCAGGAACACTTCCCCAACGGGAGAGGCACGTTTCTGTGTGAAAGGGCCAATATGTTCCGTTAGGGAACCGGTACTAATACGGTTCTGTGTAAAATTCCTGACAGAAACAGTTACTGAAGAGTTCCTGAAATGGAAGATATTGGCTGTGTGAAATTCCTCAGGCTATTTCTCCTGCTTAGCTCCATCATGGCTGGCTGGCTAATGAGTTGGGCCAGCAACCATCAAACCATTCCCTTCAACCCCCTGCTGTGTGGCTGACTTTTCCCCTAGGGCTGCCAATCTGGAGAGATCAGTTCCCCTGGAGAAAATGGCTGCTTTGGAGGGCAGACCTTACGGCATTAGAGCTTGCTGAGTCCTTCCATTCCCCCCCCCCCAAAAAAAATGCTGCCCTCCACAGGATCCACCCCCCAAATCTTCATGTATTTCCATCACAGGGTTGCCAGGTCTGGGTTGGAAAATCCCTGGAGACTTTGGGGGTGGATCCAGGAGAGGTGGGGTTTGGGGAGGGAGGGGCCTCAGCATGGTACAATGCCATAGAGTCCATCCTCCAAAGAAGCCATTTTCTCCAGGGGACTTGATCTCTGTCAGCAGGAGATCCATTGTAAAAGCGGGAGATCCTCAGGCCCCACTTGGAGGTTGGGAACCCTATTCCATCATCACAGCCAGCAACTTTCCCCTCAGTGCCCGTTGCTAGGCAACCAAGCTTGCTTCTCTGAAAGCCCCTTTCCACACCTATGTTGGCCTTTGGGAGAAAACTCATTGGGGCCAGCTGACCAGAATGCCATAGAGGCCACCCTCCAAAGCAGACATTTTCTCCAAGGGAGGGGGGAAGATCTGTTGTCTGGAGTTCAATTGTAATACCTGGCGATCTTCAGGCTCCACCTGGAGGTTGGCTACCCTAGGCGTAGCAGTCAGTGCTTCAGAGCAGGATCTGCTAGACCCAGGTTCTTGCTGAGTGGGTGATTTCGGGCCAGTCACAGACTTTAAGCCTAACCTACCTCATAGGGTTGTTGTGCAAGTCGAAAAAGGGGAGAGGAGAATGATGTCAGCTGCTTTGGTCCCCATTGCAGAGAATGACTACTTTTCCTCCAGGGGAAGTATGGTTGCCAATCTCCAGGCGAGGGCTGGAAACCACTCAGAATTACAAGTGCTCTCCAGATGGCAGAGATCAGTTCCCCTGGAGAAAATGGTGGACTCTACTTCCTTATACCCTGCTGAGATGGACCGTTTATGACAGCCAATGTGACATAGCAGTCAGGGCTTCAGAGTATGGTGGAGGCTGTGGGGGGGGGGGATGTAAACTTGAAGAGTGAGGTTGATGATTGGCAGGGAAGGAGATAGGGTTGCCAACTCCAGATGGGAAATTCCTGGAGACTTGAGGGATGGAGCCTGGAGACAGTGAGGTTTGAGAAGGAGTGGGATCTCAGACAGGTACAATGCCATAGACTCCACCCTCCAAGCCAGCGAGTCCCTCATGGGGAACCATTGTTGCCAATCTCCAGGTGGGGGCTGGAGATCACTCAGAATTACAACTGCTCTCTAGGGGGGAGGGGATGGAAAGCTGAAGCCAGGGGGCAGATAACGATACATTGACGGCTGGCTGGGAGGTAGGGTTGCCAACTCCAGGTGGGGACATTCCTGGAGATTTGAGGGGTGGACCCTGGAGAGAGTGAGGTTTCAGCAGGGGTGGGACCTCAGACAGGTTCAGTGCCATCGGCTCCACCCTTCAAACCACCTGTTCCCTCATGGGAAAAAACAGGTTGCTTACCTGTAACTGATGACCTTCGAGTGGTCATCTGTGCATTCACACTATGGGTTTACTGCGCCTGCGCAGAAATCCATTGTTGTCATAGAAAACCTCTAATGGATTTTCACGCCCAGCGCCCTCCAGACATGCACAGAGGCCCCCACGCACATGCCCAGAGGAGCCGGGTGTGGACATCCTGCCAGTTCCTTCTGACCGCTGCAAACCAGACCGTAAAAAGGAGAAAAGTCTGGCAGCAGTGGGGAAGGATGGGCGGGGAGTGTGAATGCACAGATGACCACTCGAAGATCATCAGTTACAGGTAAGCTATCTGTGTATCTTCGATGTGGTCTCTTTGCTTCACACTATGGGAGAGTAACGAGCAATTACCCACCTGGATGGGGGGTGCTGGCAGGCTGTCACTGAGAAACTGTAGACAGGATAAGCCGACCTAGGTTTGCGTTCCTGGTAGCTCTGGTATCCAGAGCATAGTGACGAATGAAGGTGTTGGGAGTTGCCCAAGTCGCTGCCTTGCAAATGTCCACAAGTGATGCTCCTTTGAGGAAGGCAGTGGATGTAGCTATGGCTCTGGTCAAGTGTGCTCGCAGAGGGTTAGGGACTTGAACCTGGGCCAAGTCGTACACCAGACTGATGAGCTGTACGATCTATTTTGAGAACCTCTGGGCTGTAATGGGTGAGCCCCAATGGTGAGGTGTGTAGGAGACAAAGGGTTTAGGGGTCTGTCTGCTCACTCTAGTACGGGACAAGTAGAAGAGCAGGACTCTCTTAACGTCCAAGGAGTGAAGAAGGCATTCAGATTCTGAGGAGTAGTTAGGGAAGAAGTCCAGGAGGAGGACCTCCGAATGTAGGTGAAATTCAGAAACCACCTTAGGCAGGAAGGATATATCTGGAATCAGTCTGACTGCATCAGGCAGGGACAAAAAAAGGAGGGTCATGACGGAACGTGAGGATTTCACCCACTCATCTGGCTGAGGTAATGGCTACCAGAAATGCCGTTTTCCAAATAAGTAGCCTCATATCACACGTAGCCAAGGGCTCGAATGGCTTTCTGGTTATGGCCCTAAGAACCAGGGGTAGGTCCCATGGTGAAGCAGGGGTTCTAATTGGAGGGTAGAGGTGTAGGAGAGCCTTGAGGAATCTTTTAGAAAGAGGATGTGTAAAAACAGTGAAACAATCAACATAATTGTGGAATGCACAAATAGCAGAGAGATATACTCTGAGGGAGGAGTGAGAGAGACCTGCCTCTGCTAAAGAAAGGAGAAAGTCAAAAAGCTTGGGCAGTCCTGCTGAGGTAGGCAAGGTAGAGCCTTGTGGGAGAACAGAACAGAAATGAGCCCATTTATAAGCGTGGGACCTGCGTGTGGAGGCTTTACGGGAATTAAGCAGTACGTTGGTCACCTTATCAGAGAACGCTAAGGAGAAATTTTCCATGCAGTCAGTTTGAGGTGCGGGACGTCGTGGTGCCGGAGAGGAGTGCTTGAGATCTCTAGGAGATCAGGATGCGTTGGTAAATGAAGAAAGTTCCTGTTGGCCAGAGAGAGGAGGATCGGGAACCAAGACTGCCGGGGCCACCATGGGACTATTACAATACAGGATGCTGTGTCCCTGAGGATTTTGTAAACCACTTCGTCATCAGTGGGATGGGTGGGAACAGATAGAGGAAACCCTCTGTCCATGGGTAGAGAAGGCCGTCGCCGAGGGAGAGAGGGTCTCGGACGCCTTGTGAGCAGAAGGCCTGGCATTTCCTGTTGACTGTCAGCAAAAATGTCTATGGTGGGAGATCCCCAGCGCTGGAATATTGGGAGGAGATACTTCCATGCAAGCTCCCAGTCATGAGTTTGAGAGGCGCCTCTGCTGAGGAGGTCCGCCCTGGTGTTGGACGTCCCTGGGATGTGCATAGCTCGCATAAATATGCTGTTGTCAATGCACCACTGCCACATCTGAGTGGCTAAGTGACAGAGGTGACGTGATCTGGTGCCGCCCTGTTTGTTGACATAAGTGACAGCTGTTGTGTTGTCGCACAGGATCGCCACACAGCACCCTTTCGTGAGTGGTAAGACTGCCTGAAGGGCATGGAAGATGGCTAAGAGCTCCAAGTAATTGATGTGATGAGAGAGAAGATGAGGGTCCCACTCCCGCCTGTGTTGTAGCCGAGCAGATGTGCTCCCCATCCCCAGTTGGATGCGTCCATGGTCAGGGTGAGCTGGGGTGAAGGCAGATGGAAGGAAGAGCCTTGAAGAAGGTTGGAGTGGTGCGTCCACCACAGGAGGGAGTCTCTGACATCTGATGGAGGGGAGAGGAGGAAGATCTGTGGCTGAGATTGCAGATTGAAAGCATGGATGAACCAGAGTTGTAACAGGCACATTCTGAGTTTTGCAAATCTGAGGACTGCCGTGGTGGTGGACGTTGGATGCTGTGGACGTTGGATGCTGTGAGCGGTGGAAGTTTGGTGTGCATGAATTTGTTGACATAGAGAGATGATAGGTGCTGCTCTGTCCTCCAGAAGGAATGCTCGAAGAAGGGTGGAATTGAGGCAAACTCCGATGTACTGGACTTGCTGAGTGGGAATAAGGTGGGATTTTTCCTGATTGATCATGAGACCGAGCGTGCCCAGTAGGGAACAGGTAAGGTCGAGATTGGCTAGCAGTGTGCGCCGAGAGTTTGCCACTAGGAGCCAGTCATCGATGTAGGGGAACACCACTATTCCTTGGAGTCGAAAGAAGGCAGCAACCACCACCATCATCTTGGTGAAGACCCTTGGCGCCGTGGACAGGCCAAAAGGGAGGGCCTTGTATTGGTAATGTTGGTGCCCAACCATGAAGCGAAGGTATTTCCGATGTGATGGGGAAATGGTGAGGTGGAAGTAGGCATCCTGAACGTTGATAGTGGCTATCCAGGCATGCCTGCGAATGAGAGGGAGGATGGAGGACAGGGTGACCATTCGGAACTGACGGTAAATGATGAACTGATTCAGCCCCCTGAGATCCAGGATTGGTCTGGTGCCCCTGTCCCGCTTGGGAACAGCAAAATAACAGGAGTAAAACCCTGTCCATTGTTGTTGAGCAGGAACAGGCTCAATGGCATCCTTGGACAATAGAGTCAAGACTTCGTGGAGGAGCGCATCCGAGGATGGTGTGTGGATGACCCTGGAGTAAGAAGGAGGCTGAATGAACTCTATCCAGTACTCGCGGGTGATGATGGTAAGCACCCATGCATTCAGAAAAGGGCCTAGGCGGGTGATGATGGGGCTTGGAAGACAAGAGTCAAAGACCCTGCTTGGGTTGCTGGGCAGCTTTGGCATGGCCAGAGTGCTGCGTTTGTGGGAACTTCTGGTTTTGTGAGTAGTGTCCCCGCTGGGAAGATGGAGATGTATGCGTCTCCAGGGGCAGTCTGGAGAGCTGTGGCTAGATGACCTTCTGGGCCAATTGCGTGACCAGGAGCGTGGTTTATACTGCCTGGGGGTAGAGGAAACCCCTAAAGTGCGGGAGGCCTTGATGCTCTTGTCCATTTCCTGCAAGACAGAATCTGTTGTGGCATGAAAGAGACCAAGGCCATCAAAGGGGAGATCCTCCAGAGTGGTGGAGCAGAGCCAGGAGTGACAACCAAGGGCAATGGCTGAAGACATGGTCTTAGCAAACGTGTCCAAGGAGTGTTTTGAGGAATTAATTTGTTGTTTTGCAAGGACCAGTTCCTCTTTCTGTACCTTGTGAGCAACTTGCCGTTGGTCATCAGGCAAGGAGTGGTGACATTTGCTCCCAGAGAGCATATTGGTATCTGGCCATGCAGGCCAAGTAGTTTGAGGTTTTCAAGACCAGTGCTCCTGCTGAGTAAAATTGCCGGCCAAATGCATCCAGCTTCTTATCTTCCTTATCAGAAGGTGTTGAATGCATCCATTTGGACCTGGACGAAGATGTGACCACCATGGATGTCAGACAAGGATGGTTGAGGAGAAACTCGGCACTGACATCCTGCATTCTGTACATATGGTCTAACCTTCTCGACGACACCGGTGTGCTGGAGGGTTTGTCCCAGGTCGATTTTGCCACTTGTAGCAGTACCGAGACATCCAGTTGCACGACATCGAAGACCACGTCTGTAATGACTGGTTTGGGCTGGACCACGGAGAGGCCAAGGGAATGAGCCATGTGCTTGACCAGGTCACCATAGGAGGTCAAGTTTTCCGAGGGGGAGATTTGCAAATTTTCAGCCACGTCCAGCTTAGGCGACGGATTGTTCAGAGGATCCAGAGCGTCAGAATGGTCATCCTCAGATTCCCTGTCCGAGGAATCCGAGGAGAGGGGAGGCGGGTCTGAGGGGACCGAAGGTTGGATAGGCTGCCTCTGGATTGAAAGTGAAGGTGTCGACGCCGGGGGTCTGGGTGAAGGAGGGTGGCATCGATCCCGAGAGCTGTCGTAGCCTGGTCTCACAGGAACATCGGTCGTTGGTATCGACCATAGAGGCGAAGGCAGGTGGGGTCTTCCCTGGTCGAGCAGAACCCGATCAGGCGGCCTAGATAGCGAGGCGGAGGGTGGCTGGCGGAAGTGTGTCGGGGACTGCTGTCGGTGGGATTGATAATAGTCCCAATCACCGTGGCAAGGAGGGGAGGTCCATGGGGCGGCAGAGTAGGAACGGTGTTGGTAACATTCCCATTGCGAGGAAGTATGTGGGGGGGGAGTATGTGGGGGCTGGCGGGGAGGCAATCGATGTAGAGGCGACCTTCCAGCATAGTCCCATCAACGGTCCCTCTCCACTGCCGAGTGATAGGTCGGTGGATCGGTATCAAGCGGCCTCGGTCGACTCCGCGTATACGGATCAGGGTTGATCGGTGAATGGGCATGGTTCGAAGGCGGGGAAAGTCGACGGGTGTCGGGCAGATCGCCCACGGTCGACATCGGTGAACTCTTGCATCTCCAAAATAGCCTCGGGAGGATAAGTGTCCGGTTGGCAAATGGGAGAATCCAGAAGGTGTATGATCGGCAACTCTCCCGGAGCCGAGGAAACCACTGTTGAAACTCCCAAGCCTTGGGGTACTGCAGAGGGCGTAGACTGTGAAACTGAAGCAGTTGTCTGCGCCGAAGGTTGCAGTAGTGGTTTAGCTGCCAAGGAATCTTTGGACTTATGCTTCTTGTCAGTCTTATCCCTTTTCTTTTTCTTCACTGGAGTAGAAGCAGCCAACTGGCTAGTAAGAGGGCGCTTCGAGGGATGAACGATGTTGGAGGCTGCCTTCGACATAGAGGTGGTCACCTTCAACGTCGAGACCATCGATCTCGATGCAGATTGTCCAGGATCGGTCGCCTATGTTGATGATTTGGAGGGCTCCATGGAAGAGGCGGGAAGCAGGGCCGACTCAAGGAGAGCTACGCGGAGTCTGACCGCTTTGTTTTTCCTTGTTTGACTGGAAAATTTGGCACAATGGGCACAAAACTCGGGGCGATGTCCTTCGCCCAGGCAAAACAAGCAAAGGGTGTGCCCGTCAGTCTCGGCCAACTTACTGCCACAGGAGGAACACCTCTTGAAACAGCCCCACCTACTAGCCATAAGCTATGACATGACTCTTATGGGGGGGGAACGGAGCCCAGGGGCCTGAAGGACCCCGGAACAAAAAACAAGATTATGGATCATGGTGATTCATTATTGGCTGAAATTAATTTTTCTATCCAAAGGGCTCACACGTTTAATTTTGCAAGATACCTTTATACCCCCCTGGCTTAAGGCCATAGAAGAAAAACTCCCCCACTTTGGCCTCACAAAACAATATCTATGCTCTCTTGCATATGATAAAGCTAGAGAATTGACAAAACAGAGGATTATAGATATCGATAGGCAAAACGATATTGGCAGTGTAGAGAAATGGAATAGACTTCTGGACCCTTCTAACAGAATTAGTCCTATGGCTTATCTCCACCAATTGTCAAACAATGAATATAGGAGAACGTTTACTCTGATGCGCTGGGATGTCCTTCCTCTAGCAGTTACAGAGGGAAAGTATAAGAAAATCCTATTTGAGGAACGCATTTGTCCCTGCTGTAACAATGGCATCGAAAATTTAGAACATATCATTTTCGATTGTAAGGTATATGATAATCTCCGGAACTCACTCCCATTCTCTAAATCTTTGCCTCTTAGTAGCAGGCAAAGAGTCCATATTATGAAAAATCTCCTGGCAGACAGATATCCAGATTAGTGGCTAGATATGGATGGCTAGCTCTAAGAATTAGAAAATTTATAATAGAGGAAATCAAATCACCTAATTGTTAACTGCCTGTCTCTTAAGAATCTAAATGCATTTTATCGTTTGTCTCTTATAAATTTTTAAATGCATTTTATTCCTGTTTTAACCTTTTTTACTGCCGTTTGATTGCTCTTTTAAGCCTCTATTACTTTTAGGTGCAGGGAGAATACAACTTTTATTCTCATTCTATAAGTCTTTTACAATGCCATCAGGATTGGATGCCCTATAAGTGAAATGTTACTATTAGTTGTGCTCCTGTTCCATTCAACCTGTACGTGTTATATAGAAAAGGGAGATGCTCCTTTAAAAAAAAAATAAAGAAAAACAAAGACAGTAAAGGGAAAAAAAGAGACCAAAGTCAAAGGATTTTGAGTAAGCGAAGCTTTCCACAACTGAACCAACTAAGCTGAAGTAACAGGCTGTTACTCGCACGGCGGTCAGAAGAGAACTGGTGGGATGTTCACGCCCGGCTCCTCTGGGCATGCACGTGGGGGCCTCCGTGCATGCCTGGAGGGCACTGGGCGCGAAAATCCGTTAGAAGCTTTCTACGACACCGATGGATTTCTGTGCAGACACAGTAAACCCATAGTGTGAAGCACAGAGACCACATCAAAGATCCATTGTTGCCAATCTCCAGGGGAGGAATGGAGATCACGCTGAATTACAACTGCTCTTCAGATGGCAGAGATCTTCCCCTGGAGAAAATGGTGGACTCTGTGTCATTATACCCTGCTGAGGTCGCCACAGCAAATTGACACTGAGTGCCCAAGGCCGGGGCACTCTCCCAGAGCCTCTTTCTAGAGCCCGTTGTATTTATTTCCACAATGGGCCCTTATTCCTAGTGCTATAATTTTTTTTTGAGGTGTAGCGACTAGAACTGTACACAGTACTCCAAATGAGGTCACACCATCGATTTATACTGGGGCATTATGATACTGGGTGATTTGTTTTCAATTCCCTTCCTAATAATCCCCAGCACTGCGTTGGCCTTTTTTATTGCAGTCGCACACTGTCTCAACATTTTCATTGAGTTATCTACTACGACTCCAAGATCTCTCTCTTGGTAAGTCTTTGCCAGTTCGGACCCCATCAATGTGTATTTATAGTTAGGATTTTTGGTCCCAATGTGCATCACTTTGCACTAGGCCACACTGAACCCCATTAAACTTTGGAACCGCCTTTCCCCGTACATACCCCAGCGAGCACTGAGGTCAGGCACCCAACATCGCCTGACCCTCCCTGGCCCTAGAGAGGCCAGGCTAACAACCACTAAGACCAGGGCCTTCTCAGTGGCGGCTCCTCACTGATGGAATGAGCTCCCGGAGGACATCAGGGCTCTGTGGGACCTCTTGCAGTTCCGCAGGGCCTGCAAAGCAGAGCTCTTCCACCAGGCCTTTGACTAGGAGTCACCACTGGGGGGGGGGGGGGGGACAGCATCTGGAAAAATGGTGGTGAGATCACCAACCTATGAAAACGGCTGGTGGAAGCTTACTGGCCTATAATCTTTAGGCTGCTGCTCTGATGTTGGTCCTTTGCACTGCCTTGCTAACTATGAGTTCTGTATTACCGCCAGCTTTGTGGGTTTATTTGTTAATTTTATACTGACACATGGATTTTTAACTTACATATGAATGTTGGTTTTAATATTGTTAGCCACCTTGAGTCGGTGTATCCAACTAGGTGGGATATAAATCTCAACAAATAAATAAACTTTGCTGGTCTTAAAAATGCCACTGGACTCAAACTTCGTTCTGAAATTAATAACCACAACTTGTACTCAGTCTGTTGAACAGCACCAGCCTTCATGGCCAGAAAGATGGCAGCAGAGGGAATATCTCCGCCTACTGGGTAGAGGTCAGGAGGCGAACAGTGAACAAATTACATTCTGAGTGCAAACTGAGATCTGTTGTTTCCTTTCCTTTTCCTTTTGTACCTTTAGAAGCTCACTGATTCGTGAATCTTGAGCAGCAGAAGACACTTGTCTCTTATTTTTTAGATGCAAGGGCTAAAAGGACTGAGGATCTGTTATTTACATCTGGCAGTCAAACCAGAGGTGGTTGAAGTCTTATCTCAATGTCTGAATACAGCTATAAATCTACATCCACAAGGCCTGCTATTTGTGGCAGTCACTCAACCTCCGATGCCAGGTTCTGCAACCTTTTACAATTAAACAGGCAACCTAGATAAAAATTTAGAGACAGATCAACAAACAGCCAGTATAAGAAAGCTCCACAGTATGATGGAAACTATACAACTGAACATTACCAACCACTTAGGGTGGCCATCTAGCGTCAAGCCAAGCCCGTAACTTTTTAGGGCTGCCAAGTCAGCCCGGAGGGCGGGGGATCCCCCGCTACAGGGGTTCCCGATCCGCCGGCCAGCATTTGGCCGGCGGGGGGAACCCCACCCCCGAAGTCGTCCTGTCAGGACGACGTCCCCATCGTAATAACGTCACTCGGAAGTGACGTCATCACGTTGGGGACGTTGCTGGGACGACGCTCTAGCAATCGCCCCAAAACTCTATGATACCATAGAGTTTTGGGGCAATTGCCAGAGCGTCGCCCTGGCAACACCCCCAACGAGATGATGTCACTTCCAGTAACATCGTCAAGGCGCGCATGCAAGTGTGCATTCTGGGGAAGCTCCCGGCGCCAGGAGGACTCCCTCCCCCGCCGGTAAGTTTTTAGGACTTGGCAACCCTATGCCTTTTCCAGCGTGGCTCTGGCTCTGTGGAATGGGCCCCCTGAAGATGTGAAGGAGGTCCTGCAAGGCCTGCCTGTTTGCCAGGGCTTCTGAGAGGGTTTGAACTGGCAGGCATCTTTAAAGGGGGGGGCAGCTAGGAGGGGAAAGATCTGGGGTTTGCTATTTGATTTTTTGTTTTAAATGGAGAATGTTTTTAACTACTAATTTAAACCACCTTGGAAAGGTCGGATATAGCTGTTTAAATAAATAATAAATAAATGGGAGTTCTGAAAGGACGTTTACATGCTCATTACAAAAACTTCAGTTGTGACCCACCCAAGTTTTCCAAAGGAGTATTATCATTATTATTTTATTAGGGTAGCACATTTTGTGTAATGAATTTTAAAAGGCTTTGCAGAGCAGGAATTCACTCGTCGCCATTCTTCCGAGCACTTAATCCAGTACTTGAATTACATCCTGGGTGAAGCAGTGTTTCCTCTAGAAGAGTACTTTACCAAGTACCCGGTATACAAACCGTGTGCCGCAGATCTGAGATACCAGATGCCTCGATGTAACACTGTGCAAGATTTTCCGATCCTCAAAATGCGCAACATAATCCTGGCTGATTTATCAAAAACAGAAACCTCAGGTGCTTCAGGGGAATAAGAAGCACCAACTGAGGTTTAGGAGGAACATCAAATGTTAGCAGGTTACCCCACATACAAGGCTGTGTTCTTGTAGAATTCCATGCATGAGCAATCCTAGACAGTCTCACATCTGTCACAGGTTTTAGATACATCATTTTCTTCTGTTTTTGAAAGTGGAGGGTTTTTTTAGTCCTCACGTGAGCCTGGTTTGTGTTTGCAAGCATGCATAAGATGCCTGAATAGCGTTCTCCTACCTTGCATAGTTCCTAGTCCCTCCCCATCCAAGGGGGCATCTCGCTGAGTCAGCACACGCACCCACAATGCTTTATTTCTAAACTCTCCTCCTGTCAATACTACTTCTAATTTTTCTACATCTGATAAAAAATTCAGATCAGATCAGCTCAGAACAAAACAAGCACTTTAAATCATGGAAGAAGCTTGCTTTTCCATATGCAAAAACCCTTCTGGCTTTTCATACTGCCAGGCAAAAGGGGTACTTCGCTCGACACCAAATACACATTGTGCCAGTATGAAAACCTACATCAAAAGCCAGATGTTGGCATCTACTTAATGACTCATGTTGGGTGTGCAGTCATTTATATGGCTGTGGCTTGACACAGCACAGCTGGCAGGGAAATGCTGTGCTCTAAAGCAGGGGGTCAGCAAACCATTTATAATTAAAGAGCCAAACTATGTCAAAACACAGAGCAAGAGATCAACAAACAGCCTGTATAAGAAAACCCATTTGTACAAATTAAAATATACAGCTTAACGTTACTGATAATTGATGTATTGATTAATAATCCATCGTTTTGGCAGCTCAAACTCTGGTTGACATGGCTCCTTTAATAGGCAGTGGCACGTGTGAGGTCTCACAATATATAATAAATGTCTACAGGAGCACCCCGCATGATTGTTTTAGTGCACTGCCATAAATCTGCACATGGTTTGCACTTGGGATTACAGGCAACTGTTCACCTCTATCATTTCCTTCTCTGTAAAGCCTTCCTAAGAAGCCTTGTAGTCTCATAAACATCTTTGCCTGCTATTCCCTCTACACACATTACATAACACAGCAGCACCCACCCATCCCTCCACTATACCTTAACATAAAAAAATTATCAGTCCGATTTTATAACGATACGGTTTTCCTTTTTAGAATACCTATCAGATAAAGCAGACTTTGTTTCAACGCGGAATACTATTCTGGTATCATAATAGTTGAGAGTTAGACGTAATTACTAATTAATTATTTTGATTCGTTTTTGTTATGTTTTGAAGTTGCAGTAGTTGTAATAATGGTTGTAATGTTTTAAACTTCTGTTGTAATATTTGTACTACAGCTGTATATTGACTATGTACTGATGCTGTATACTTGTTGAATATATTTAATAAAACTTCTTTCAAAAATCATTTTCTTTTCTAAAGTGCCACACTCAGTCCCCCACGTCGAGCCACAAGTTGCTGTCCCCTGCTCTAAAGCATGGCTATTCAAAGGTGATTTTGTTTCTTGATGGAAGTCAGGGACTGGAGCAAGCCAGTCATACAATTCCCAAACTGCATGCCAGGGCACAGTTCACAGGTCATTTCCTGCAAGCCCAAAGTGCCCACCTTTCCAATACTGAAGAAGGCAACTCCAGCTGCTGAAGTGGAGAGACTGGCCTGACGCCAAGGGCCCACCATTATGGCAGAGGGTTACACATGGCAAGAGAGCCTACCACTGGCACCAAGCACCTAGCTTAAGGAGGTCGGGCCACTGTCAAGAATGGCAGGGGGAGCTTTGCTCTCATTATAACATTTCTTCCGAGTACACCCATTCACTTACATCCAAGATAGTAACATGGGCTGTTCAGGGACACCACTGGGGTAAACATTCATCCACTTCTTATTCTGTTTCTTGGGCACATTAGTGAGGGGTGATGGAATGATGGGAGAGCAAGATGGAAATCTGGGGACTAGCTCTTACACAGATGGGATTATTGTCCTTTTTTCCTTAAACTGTTCGTTTGTATTAGGACTTCTGGCCACTCTCAGTAACCTTGCAAGCTTAACTAGACCCCCACCTCCCAAAATTCAGTAGTACTCCCAAATATTAAGACTCTGTCAATATTTTCCTGTGACCAGAGTAAGAGTGCTTGCTGCTAAAGATTCCCTAGCTATACGCAGAAGGATGCATCAGCTGGAAAAAGCTCAAGGATTTTATGTGTACGTGATTTAGATAGACACCGATATCTTCTTCAACAGCATTTTGTGGAAGAGTACCAAGATGCTTCAGATTAAGCAGAATTCCTGTCGATATGCATCTTTAAGATGAAGCACAGCTGCCGCACAATAATGTTGGAAGCTGACATAAAACCAACTTACGCTGGACCTGATGTTCATGTTAAAACTGGCTCTGTCTGGCGAGACGACAGCAGTGCTTTGGTTTAGAGTGACTGCAACAGAAAGACGTGTCTCAAGAAGAGAGAGGAGAAACTGTTCTGTTTTAGTGTTGATCAGACCTCCAAATGGGCCAGCTTTGGTTGCGTTAACTCTGTTTTCTGTTTCATATTACACTGGTTTGAAGTAAGACAACGCCGCCACCATCAGTTAAGGAGAGTCTTCCCAAACACTTCCAGTAACTCACATGGTAAAAGACAATGTGGTGTAGTGGTCGGACCAGGATCAGGGAAACCTGACTTCAAATCTGCACTCAGCCATAACAATCACTCAGTGAACTGGGGCCATTTACTGTCTTTCAGCCTAGCCTACCTTACAAAGCTGTTGTTAGGATAACATTAAAGAGTACTTCTTGGAGGAAGGGAAGGACAGAAATGTGACAGAAAGATGGGAGACAGACACTAACATTTTGCTGGGAGGCATACCTCTTAAAACTGCATTTCTTTTCAGAGTCTGCCATCCAGAGACCTGAAAAGATAAAGAAAAACCTGAAAGTTAACACTATGGCTGCCAAAGGGACGTTGTTCTCAGTGAATTCAGCAATTCAGAAAACCAACTCGATTAATCTGGAGGGTGGTGCTGACATTTAAAAACAGTGGATGCTGCCAAAGCCAAGAGAAGAAAAGTTAAGACACATGGAGCAAATGCAGATATAACTAATTGAAATCCAGCTGAGATGTCATTCTTCCCTGCCACCACAGGGCGACAGGCAGAGGAAGTCTCACCAATTTTCTACCCTTAAAATTCAAGAGTCTAATCAAAATTAAGATCAAGCAGGACTTAACGCTGTCAGAAGGCAAAGATTCCCCACTTAAAGTAGGACACTAGAGGAGACTCTCCCGAGCTGTGTGTTTCCCATCTCATCTGAACCTATTCAGTGTAAGCAGCTGCCTCACACAGAGATAGATCAATGGTCTCCCACTACTGTCAGTAACTAATGGTCGCTCTCCAGCGAGGGCGGCTCACTCTTCACCTGCTCCCCAAGGTCATTTCCTGATGGGGATGGGGGCTGCAGCTCACAGTCCCTCCCTGGCTCACACACTCCCTTGACTGAAATCGTCTAAGCGCAACTCTGTTGTCAAGCTGCTGCTGCCCCTCTCTATCTCATATCCTTTTCCACCAACCGCCAAACATTTTTCATTTTCAAAACAAAAACAAAACCCAGAAACGCACACGGAACTAGCCTCCTGGTTTATAACAAAGAAAGATTTCCCCCCCACACCTGTTTTCTAAGCAGTAAATGAGCAAGCATCTATTGATTCTCTTGTTTTAGCAACAAAAGGAAACGATGACCCTGAGAGACGAACCGCCCCGATATGAATAAGTGATTTTACTACAGACGTCAGCTTGGTGGCTTGCTTGTCGCGGTAAAAACAATGTCCAATTGAACTTTTATATATGTAGCAGCAAACTACCGCTGCGACGTTTATAAAGAACAGTGATCAAATACCAGTTGGCCATCCTTGTGCAAAACCCTCTGACAGCCTTCAGAGATGAATGATGCCTGCTAGTTTGAGAAAAATCAGGTGCACAGTCAAGGTTAAACCAGCAGGCACCTCCCAGGTAACAACTGGTGGGTTTTGTGCCAACAAAATAACTCCAGATACACATACTTGAGTCAGAATGCATTTTACTGGGATGTTAAGTCATGTGCTGTCCACATGAAGAAGGTATTGCCAAAAGCACCTGCTCTCGAATGGTCTTCCTTGCACTATTCACTCCAAGGTGGCATCTCTAGATACACACTAAAGCATAACCGAGAACTGTAATGTGTGAATGCGATGAACAAGTAATGTCAAAAAGTGTCCCACTTTTTGGCATGCTCACAAAAAAAGGTAACCGTAAGACTGGCCAAGCTTGAACCCCCGCAACCCCGTTTGCTACTGTGTAAATGCCATCTCTTTTTCCTAGAGTGGGGAAAAAGTACAAAAAATGGTAAGTAGAGTGATCATAGGTTTGGAATACCTTTCTCGTATAAGAAGCCCAAAAGCCAGCTGTGGTTCCCTGCATACATGGTTTAAAAAAACAAGCACAAAATGGTTAAATCGTTACAACTACTCTGTGATTCTATCCTTTTACCGGGGGGGGGGGGGGGAGAGAGATTTTACACTGGTAAGTCATCGATAGCAAGATTTTTATTTCTGCAAATAACCTTGCAGATTAAGAGGTAGTTATCCTAGAAGAAAAATCAGTTCAAAACATACATCTTGAAAGGTTTCGCCTGCATCATGGTGTGTGCTGTTCACTACTCAGATATAAAAACTTTTAAAGCTGAACATCAGACGACCACAAGTGACAAATTAAGCCTCATTCATTCTAACACACTCGTTATTACATAATCATGTGCCATTTCTTCCACCTTCTCCCCCCCCCCCCCTCGGCTTCATTTAGTGAACAGATGGTGCCAAAAGAATGAATCAGAACAGTCTAGCTAATGAAGCTGTATGCTGAAGATCAGACCCACTGGCTGCTAAACCCACAACAGTGGACACGCGCAATGAAACAGGAAGAAGCTTGCTCTCTTCAGAGCCGCCCCTGCCTCCTCTGTAGATTTCCCCATGCGATGCATACTACTGCCATTAACCTGCACCTCTGTGACTTTCAAGGTGGAGAGGGGAAGCGGCTCCACGTGTAAATCTATTACAGAGAGAGCTGATCACAACAACTTTGCACCTTAAGATGTACAACCTAGCCTGCCGTCTCCTCAAAAATAGCAGGTAAACAATCCTGATCTGGACTTCCAGAGTCCAAAACTGAGAATCTCACATAAATTTGTGACAGGTAGGTGCCCTTACAGAATTACCGAGAGTTTTATGGTTTTAGAAATATGTATCGACTAGTAATAAGGCCAGTTGCAGAAAGAAATGCAACGGGCTCTAGAAAGCTCGCTGGCGTCATCTCCTCTCTCTGCCAGGGTGGCCCCATCGTCCCAGGGACCGACCGGCTCCATCCCTCCAACCTCATCACCACCACCACAGGCCCCCACAGCAGCAGCCACGTTGCCGCTGCCCCCTCCCCTTCTTCCCCATGACCGCTGCTTGCATCAAGTGGCAGAGCGGCCTCCGGATTCCCCAACGTAGTGGGTGCCCCTCCCCTCTCCTCCACCTCGGCAGTCTCCTGGCGCCCAGCCCTGTGCGGCTTTTCCATCCTCCTCCCCCCCACCCTGCCCATCAGCCATTGTAAACAGGGTGAGGCAGGCAAGGGAGCCAGCACATGAGGCGGAGGCAGTTCAAGCGGGCAGAGACAGGAAGGAAAGGTGAGCAGCTGGGGCGGTGGCATGAGGGGGGAACGGGCCGCTGCTCGCTGGGTCGTGGCCCCATTGATGGGATGCATGAGTAATGGGGGGTGATGGGAGAGGAACAAAGTGAGCCCCCCCCCCCGACACTGCACGTGAGCTGGAGGAAAGGAGGCCCCGGCCATCCCCAGCCCCGCGTAGAGTCCCGTCTGTCCCTTCCATCGGCTCTGAGCACACTGAGCCTGAGATGGTGGCTACCACCTCTGTGGGCAGGACTTCGCAACACAGCCAGGCAATGCAGCCAGTGCCTTCTTATGGGCAGTTCAGGCAGCCAACTGATTTTGGTGCACATCAAATCTTGCCACCCCAAAACAGGATTATTATAAATATTATATATTGTAAGAGACACATGATTTCCAAACAGAACTGATTGGTTTAGCATAGGAAAAGGAGTACGACAAGTATGTATATTGTCACTCTGCTTATTTAATTTATATGCAGAGTACATCATGCAAACTGCTGGTCTAGATGAATCACAAGCCGAAATTAAGATTGCTGGGGAAAACATCAACAGCCTCAGATATGTGGATGATACCAAACCAATGGGAGAAAGTGAAGAAGACCTCAAGAGCCTCTTGTTGACGATAAAAGAGGAGAGCGCAAAAGTTGGCTTGAAACTCAACATCAAAAAAACTAAGATCATGGCATCCGACTCCATTACTCCTTGACAAATAGAAGGAGAAGTCATGGAAGCAGTGACAGACTTCACCTTCCTGGGATCCAAGATCACTGCAGACGGTGACTGCAGCCAGGAAATTAAAAGACGCCTGCTCCTTCGGAGGAAAGCGATGGCAAACCTAGGCAACATAATAAAAAGTAGAGACGTCACCCTGTCAACAAAAGTCCATAAGGTCAAAGCAATGGTATTCCCAGTAGTAATGTATGGCTGCAAGAGTTGGACTATAAGGAAGGCCAAGCACTGAAGAATAGATGCTTTTGAATTATGGTGCTGGAGAAGACTCTTGAGAGTCCCTTGGACTGCAAGGAGATCAAATCAGTCAATCCTAAAAGAAATCAACCCTGACTGTTCCCTGGAAAACCAGATGCTGCAGCTGAAGCTCAAATATTTTGGCCACTAAATGAGAAGGGAGCACTCACTGGAGAAGACCCTGATGCTGGGAAAGATTGAAGGTAAAAGAAGAAGGGGACGGCAAAGGATGAGATGGTTAGACAGTGTTATCGATGCGACTAGCATGAAAAACAGGTTGCCTACCAGTAACTGATGATCTTCGAGTGGTCATCTGTGCATTCACACTGATGGGTTTCTGCGCCTGGCTCAGGAATCCTTCGGTATTGTAGAAAGCTCTAATGGATTTTCGCACCCAGCACCTCCAGGCATGCGCAGAGCCCCACCGCGCATGCCCAGAGGAGCAGGTGCGGACATCCCGCCAGTTCCTTCTGACCGCTGCAACCAAGCGTGTTAATGAGGAGAAAGCCTGGCAGCAGAGGGGAAGGATGGGCAGGTAGTGTGAATGCACAGATGACCACTCAAAGATCATCAGTTACAGATAGGCAACCTGTTTATCTTCGACGTGGTCTCTGTGCCTCACACTGATGTGAGAGTAGCGAGCAGTGTCCTACCTGGAGGAGGGAGCAGGCAGGCTGTCACTGAGAAGCAGCAGATAAGGCGACCCATCGCAGAGCGCGCAGCTACTCGAGTGTCCAGTGCATAGTGCCTGATAAAGGTGTTCAGAGTAGCCCAAGTCGCAGCCGTGCAAATGTCCATCAGGGAGGCACGTTTCAGAAATGCCGTAGAGGCTGCTATAGACCTGGTGAATGCACCTAGATGGGCCCCAGAAGTGGAGTCTTGGCGAGTTCATAGGCAAGTTTAATAAGCTCCACAATCCATTTGGAGAGTCTTTGGGTGGTGATAGGTTTGCCCATTCTGTGTGACACATAGGAAACAAAGAGCCTGGGTGTTTTCCTAGTCGGCTTAGTATGAGCAAGGTAAAAGAGAAGCGCTCGTTTTACGACAAGGGTATGTAAGAGACGTTTTTGCTCAGAAACGTAAGAAGGGTAGAAGTCAGGCAAGATGATCTCAGATTGCAGGTGGAAGTCGGAGACGACTTTAGGCAGGAACAAAATGTTCGGAACCATGCAAACTGTGTTCCGTAGGAAGCAGAGGAACGGAGGATTGTGTCTGAGGGCTAGGAGTTCACCAACTCAATGAGCAGAACTGATGGCGAGTAAGAAGGCCGTTTTCCAAGCCAGCAGGCGGAGATCACAGGATGCCAATGGTTCAAATGACTTCCGAGTGAGCGTGCGGAGGACCAATGGCAGATCCCAAGGTTGTGGTGGGACTGTGGTGGGTGGATAGAGATGGAGGAGGCCCTTCAGAAAGTGTTTTGAAAGGGGGTGGGCGAACATAGAAAAGCTGTCAATTCTGCTGTGGAAATCCGAGATTGCAAACAGGTATACTCTCAGAGAAGTGTGTGAGAGTCCAGCATCTGCTAGGGATCGTGATTCCATGGGTAGAGTAGGCCGTCTCCCAAGGAGAGGGGATCGATTCCACCTTGCGTGCAGAATGTCGTGCACTTCATGTTCTGGCGAGTGGCAAAGACATCCATGTCTGGGGTTCACCAAAAAAGGAATACCTGGCCGAGGTAATTTGGATTCAGTTCCCATTTGTGATGTCCGGCGTGTCCCCTGCTCAGGAGATCGGTGTGGCTGTTGAGGGAGCCGGGAATGTGTGTGGCCCTCAGGAAAATGTTGTTGGACGTGCTCCATTTCCAAAGTTGGATTGCAAGTTGGCAAAGACTGCAAGAAATTGTGCCGCCCTGGCGGTTGACATAACAGACTGCAGTGGTATTGTCTGTAAGGATAGCCACGCAGTGGCCTTTCACTATGGGTAGAAAGGTCCGAAGCATGAAGAAGATTGCCAGGAGTTCGAGATAACTGATGTAGTGGGACCTCAGGTCCTGTTCCCAGCGAGCGCCCGTGCTGTGGCCGTTCAGATGTGCCCCCCATCCCCATGTAGATGTGTCAGTGGTTAGGGTGCAGTGATGGGAGATGAAAGGGGGATCCCTGGAGGAGGTTGGATGGCAGGGTCCACCAGAGGCGAGAGTCTCAGACATCTCGGGGGAGGAGAGAGAGACAGAAATTCTGTGGATCTCACTGTGGATGAAAGGAATGGATGAACCATAGTTGGAGAAGGCGCATTTTGAGTTTTGCAAAGAGCAGCACCACCATTGTGGCAGACATGTGTCCCAATAATCGTTGGATCAAGAGGGCCGAAGAGTTGGGATCGGAGCAGACGTGTGAGGCCAATGTGACTATTGGTGACACCCTGTCTTCCGGAAGGTATGTTCATAGGGATATGGAGTCCAGTTCCGCCCCGATGAACTGTACTCTCTGAGCGGGAATGAGATGAGATTTGTCCTCGTTGATCATTAGGCCCAGATCCTCCAGGACGGTTTGTGTGATGGATATGTCAGCCAACAAGCGATGGGGGGGAAGTTGACACTATGAGCCAGTCGTCTATGTACGGGAAAACAGTAATCCCTTGCAGGCAGAGGAAGGCTGCAATGACGACCATCGTCTTCGTAAAGATGCGGGGAGCTGTGGAGAGGCCAAACAGTAGGGCTTTGTATAGAAAATGTTGATGTCCAATGGCAAAATGGAGGTATTTCCGGTGGGGGGGACATATGGTGATATGGAAGTAGGCATCCTGCAGATCGAGGGTGGCCATCCATGCTCATCTGCGTAGCAGGGGAAGAATGGAGCATAATGTCACCATTCGGAACCGGCGGGACTGGATGAATAGGTTGAGGCCTCGAAGGTCCAAGATGGGTCTGGTGCTGCCGTCCCTTTTGGGTACTGCGAAGTATCTTGAGTAGAAACCCTTGCATTGGTGGTGAGCGGGGACAGGTTATATGGCACCCTTGTCGAGGAGGACCTTGACTTCTCGAAGGAGGACATCTGAAGGGACGGTGGTGATGAAGGTAGGGGTTGGTGGGGGTTGGAGGAATTCAACGAGGTATCCCCTAGAAATAATGGTGAGGACCCAAGAATCTGACGTTACCTTGTTCCACATAGGAAGGATGGGGGCAAGACGAGTGTGAGGGGAGCTAGGATGGATAAAGTCAAAGGCCCTGCTTGGCCTGCCGGGACTGTTTGGAGCTGCCAGGCTGTTGGGCGGGTGAGAATTTCTGACTCGGAATGTATGATTGCTTCTGCACACGTAGGGAAGTACATGGACTCCAGGATTTGTCCGGGGAGCTCCGGTTTGATGATCTCTAGGACCAGGGTCTAGACCAACTTCGTGGTTTGGATTGCCGAGAAGCAGAAGACACCCCTAGTGTGCAGGAGGCCTTGATGCTTTGATCAAGGTCCTGGAGGACAGAATCAGTGGTGGCGTGGAATAGGCCAACTCCATCAAAAGGGAGGTCTTTGACCAAGGATCTGGTGTCCAGTTGCAAGGTGGTAGAGCGTAACCAGGAGTGACGCCTCAGGGCTATGGCGGACATCATGGTTTTAGAGAAGGTGTCTAAAGCATGTTTGGAGGTGTTCACCTGCTGTTTAGCAAGGCTGAGGCCTTCCTTTTGTATCCTTCTGGCAGCCAGTCTTTGGTCCTCAGGGAGCAAACTGATGGCTTCCAAAAGCTGTTCCCACAGGACGTACTGATATCTTCCCATGCAGGCAGAGTAATTGGTGACTTTCAGTCCCAGAGCTCCTGCCAAGTAGAAACGGTGTCCAAAAACGTCAAGCTTGCGCCCTTCCTTATCCACAGGGGTAGAGTGTTTCCTCCTGGATCTGGAAGCCAAGGTGACGAACATCGAGTTGGGGCGAGGATGGTTTGTCAGGAACCCAGCATCAGTCTCCTGGATCCTGTACATATGATCCAGGCATCTGGTAGAGACCGGTGTCGATGAGGGTTTATCCCATACTGACTTGGCAGCTTGGAGGAGGACCACAGACATCGGCAGCGCAATGAAAGTGGAGGTGTCCATTTGTACGATGTTATAGCAGGCTTTGGTTGTACAATAGGGAGGCCAAGGGAAAGGGCCTGATTAGTTTAATCAGGTCTCCATAAGAGGTGAGATCCTCTGACAGGGAGATCGGTAAATTTTCCGCCACGTCAGGTTTCGGGGAAGGGTCAACAGGGGAACTATGGTCGGACTGATTGCCATCAGAATCCCATTCGGATGAGGAAGAGACAGGTGCTGCTTCCGTTTGAATCGACTGAGCCGGGGGTGGGGTCACATGGATGAGGGTTGTCTGTGTCGACCGCGGGTCCCACACGGAGTGTTTCAATGCCATGGCCGTTGGTGGTTCAGTGGCACTCGGTGCTGATAGCAGAGGAGTAGGTCAAGTCAAGTTTATTGTCTTGGCCATTGGCCATAACAAAACAAAATAAAATAAAATAGATAAAATAAAATACAACAGACATTATACACCAACATGGGATAAGCCCTTCAGTAACTTGCTGTGAATCCTAGACTTATTCTTATCTTTTTTGCCCCCAGTGCAAACAGAGCCATTCTGCTGGTAATATATGTGTCATTATCAGAGAGCAAACAGAGGAGTAGGATGTTGCTGGTTTGTATTCTGGGTAGGGGGTCTAGACTCTGCTGCAGAGGGCAGTGGACATGATCTTGCTGGCGATCGAGATCAAGCCTGATGGGAATATCTATCCCAGTCAGAGTGGGTGACCAGGGGGATCCAGGGCATCGATGTCGATGGTGGGTAGCCTCTGTACTGATAGGGAGGACGGTGCTGATCCCATAGTGCCATTGGAGGAGCATATCCCCAGCGCGTCGAAATCGGGGATCGGTGTCTAGGTGATCCATACCGAGGAGACCTGTGTCTTGGGGAGTGGTATCAGGGTGGTGGAGGCCAATAGTCATGTCTATAGTTCCTGTCTGGAAGAGGAGGATCGGTCTTGACGTAGAAGAAGGATCCCTCAGATGGCGATCGGGACCGAGAACGAGAGCTCAGGCATTGTGGTGACGGAGCATAGAGCTGTTCTTGATCGAGGAACTCCTGTGCCTCCAGAATGTGGTCTGGTAGTGCCTCGTGCGGTTGCCGGGTGGGAGAATCCAGAAGAGTGATAGTGGTCACTTCAGTTGGTGATGGAGGTACGATCAAGGGAGTTATCAGTACCGAGGTAGCATCTAATGAGGGTGCTACTGGTTCAGAAACCGAAGTAGGGGCTTTACTCGAAGGCTTGCCAGTGGCTGCGGATACAGCCTTGTGGTGTTTTTCTGACTCATCCTTCTTCTTCTTTTTGATTGGCGTTGAAGCCGTAGACTGCATCGGAGCCTGGTGTTTTGATACTGGTCGAGTTATATCAGATGACGGCCTCAATGTCGACGGGGCCGCAAAGTCAGCTGTCGATACCGTCGATGGGAAGGAGGTTATCGAGGTTGAAGCGGGAAGCAATGCCAACTCCAGTAAAGCGACCTTCAGGCGGGCTACCCTATTTTTCCAAGTTTGGTTGCTAAACTTGGCACAACGAGGGCAGGAATCTGGCCGGTGACTTTCTCCGAGGCAGAGAATGCACAAGGAGTGGCCATCAGGAGCCACTAATTTGCTGCCGCAAGCCGAGCAACGTTTGAAGCAACCCCACTTTGTAGCCATAAAGTAGAAATAACAGAGATGAAAACGGGGGGGGACCCGAAGGCAGAAAGGGAAGAACCCCACCACCCGAAGAGAAAGAATTTTTTAATTATTATTTTTGACAGAAGAATATAGAAAGGAAGTGTTGAAAGTTAAGGAGAAAGAGTGAGGAGACAAAGAAAGCGAAGCAAAGGAGAGCTTTCCTCAAAGGACTCAGCTAATCGCAGAAGCTGTTAGCAGCACGGCGGTCAGAAAAGAACTGGCGGGATGTCCGCGCCTGCTCCTCTGGGCATGCGCAGTGGGGCTCTGCACATGCCCGGAGGCACTGGGTGCGAAAATCCGTTAGAGCTTTCTACAATACCAAAGGATTCCTGTGCAGGTGCAGAACCCCATCAGTGTGAAGCACAGAGACCACGTCGAAGATACTGAGCAAACTCCAGAGCCCGGCGAAAGACAGGAGGGCCTGGTGTGATGTGGTCCATGGGGTCATGAAGAGTCAGACTCAACTGAGCGACTGAACAACAACAGGAGGAGGAGGAGGAAGAGATTGGATTTATACCTTTACTGCCCAAAGAACTCTCTTTCTCTTCCCCTCCCCACAACAGACACCCTGTAAGGTAGGTGGGGCTCAGGGACCTCTGACAGAACTGTTTGTAAGAGAACAGCTCTGAAAGAACTTGTCACTGACGCAAGGTCACACCGGCAGCTGCATGTGGAGGAGTGGGGAATCAAGCCCGGTTCTCCCAGATTATATTCCACGCTCCTGACCACTACACCAAACTGTGCTGATGCTTGGACTCAATTGTTGAGACAGGTTTGGAACGTTCTGTTAGGAAAAGCCATCTGACTGAACTAAAATCCAGGTATGGGGCTGATTTCAGACAGAGGCTCAGTCTGAGAAACACCCTCATCAGAGTCTGGGCTCCACATAAATTGGTATACTGTTTAAAGGGCTCTTAAATCCATGCTCTGATCCCCTACGCACTTAATATTTATGCACCAGTACAACTATAACCCCAGCTAGTAGATTGCTGGTGTCCCTGCTGTTTCCATTAGGTCCTTACGAACTAATCACGTGCCCACTGTCTCGTTTAAACTGTTTGAGTCGGTAGAAGGTGGAACAGTATGCTTCCTAGTACACTTTCACTGTGAGCTGGCAGAAAAAAGCCAAGCAGCATTGTGGGAAGAGAAATGGGCTGTATTCCACAATCAAGGCAGAACTAGAGGTCACTAGATATCTGAACTATTGTAGTAGAGAGGGATGAAATGGGAAGAGACAGCGGAAACAGGAATCAAGATAGCCGTACCTTTGTACATCCTCCGAGCTTCAAGTTTCCCTAGCACATGTTTTGTATTTCTGTTATGAAGCCTCCACCTACCAGATATCTAGACATCAATAAGAGCGGAAGCACCAAAGAGCACCAGCTTCCGCTCCGTCACAACAACCAAAATCAGACCCAACTCTGTTGGATTTCGCAAACATACCAAGACGATTTTCAAAACGCCAAAGTGCTTTCAGCCTGTTACAGTGCCCCACCGTACTTACAAAAATCTTCCCCCCCAAAAGGTAATGAACACAAAACATACGTTGTATGTACCCAACATCATCATGACCACGAGAAAGGGTTTAACAAGAAAAGAGGCTGCATATATAACAGTCTTATTTTTGAATTGCAAGGGAACTAGCTACCTAGGGGTGGGGGATGCCTATGAGCCAGAGTGGAATCCCAGCAATAGAGTTGCATTATGAACACAGATGCAGTTCCTAATACATACAAAGCCCTAAGCGTGTAAAGCTTTTAAAACAGCCACAGTCATCTTGAACTGAACCTGAAATTTGCTGGCAACCAATGCAAAGGGCAAAGAACAGGTGCATTATGCCCTAGAGCCCATCGTCTCAAATATGCCACTGTGTCTCTGAATCAACTGTTTATTCTGCAGAAATGGAAGCATAAAAATCAGGCTATGGATCATTAGACACTCGGGAGTCAGACGGCAAGCCACTGTCGTTTGGTTATATACAGACGGAAGGCTTGCCTGAGAACTCTGGTGTTGGTAATGAGCTTTGCCCATTCATTGCTGGTCAATGTCATCTCTACTAGACCAGTGCTATAGAAAACTCCACATCAGTGCTTGATGGTCGAAAAAGCCAGAGGAAGCTTATTGCTGGCTGGGGCTAGAAAATTTGACTCATGTCAAACATCAGGACACCAAGAGTCATACAACGTTGTACAGTACTTGGACTAGGCTCAAATATCAAGATCACCTAGTCTTATCATGACCTCTCAGCCTTAATTATCAGACTTGGTTTACTGCAAGGATAAAGATAGAATTATCCTGAACTTACTGGAAGAACGGAATACAAACATGTAAATGAACAACAAACTTTTATGGTCAGAGCTTCCTGCTTAAAAGATTATTTCACAGTGTGATGTCCAGAACTTTGAAAACTGAATCCAGACCACCTAAAACAAATTTCTTCCCCCAGCTATTCTCCGTCATCATTGCTTTCACCGTATATCCTTGCATCCATGAATTCAAATCCTATCTTGCCACTTCCTGGATCCAGCAGGACCACGAACATAAGAACATAAGAGAAGCCAATGTTGGATCAGGCCAATGGCCCATCCAGTCCAACACTTTGTCATACAGTCGTCAAAAATACCAGGTGCCATCTGGGGGTCCACCAGTGGGGCCGGGACACTAGAAGCCCTCCCACTGTTGCCCCCCCAAACACCAAGAATATAGAGCATCACTTGCCCCAGACCGAGAGTTCCTATCTATGCCTTGAGGAAAATAGCCACTGATGGACCTCAGCTCCGTATGTTTATAATGAATGTTTGGAAAGGCCATGGCCCAGTGACAGAACACGGAGGGTGGAAAATTGAATGAATGTATAAATGAATGTATGAATGAATGAATAAATAAATAAATAAATAAAACACCTGCTTTGTGTGTACATAAGACCAGAGTTTTATTCCTGGCATCTCCAGTTCTAAAGGGTCACTAGAAGCAGGCAAGGAAAACCTCTTGCTCAAGACCCTGGAGAGACGTTGCCAATCAGAACAGAGGCACCGGGTGAGGGAGACCAATGCACAGCTTCATAGAGTAGTACATACAATACCAAACCTAGTAGATTGATCCAGGCAAGGGGTTTTTATCTGGTAGTTGACAAACAGGGATAATCTTAGCTTTGGCTCAATAAGAATTTTCAGCTTTCATAGCTGCAGACAAATCATGAAAACATACCTGAACTCTTATTCTGAGTCACCTTATACTCTAAGGCTCCTGGTATCATTGGGCCTACGATAACGGTTTTGCCTGACCATTATTCATTCATTCAGTTTTATTTTTATTTATTTTTATCCCACTTTTCTCCCCAATGGAGATCCAAAGCAGCTTATCAGAGGTGTCAAACTCATTTGTTTCATCTGACCTTTGTTGGGCCGGGCCGTGTGTAACATAAAACGTTAATGCCAAGTACGGGAGATATAAAGTTTATAAAGGGCATAGGGAAACGCAATTAACAATATTATTTTTTACTCAAAATACAAACATGCTTTAAACATTAACACTCTTACAGTATTTCCTTGAAGTAAGCTCTCTGATGCTCACCCTCTCAGTTCTACTGCACCCCTTAACTCATTAGCGCTGGGACACTATACAGGGACATAATGCACAGCCTCTGTCACCTGGCATTAACCTGTTGCTTGTGGGCCGGATAAGAGCCCTCTGGCTTAGATCATCATTCACACACACCCCTCCATTTTCTCATAACCACCCTGTGAGGAAGAGTAGACTGAGAGAATGCCCAAGGTCACACAGCTAGCTTCCATGACAGAGTCAGATCTGGACCCAGGTCTCCAAGGATCCCAGTCCAACACTCTAACCATGACACCGTGCCAGATCCCGCTAAATCCAAGGTAAACCATGGAGCAGTGGAAGAATAACCAGAAGATGACCGCCTTGCACCCTTCCCTCCTCAAAGCGTGATAAACTCCAATGTAGCCATGTTAAGTCTGCAGCCGCAAACACAACAAGGAGCCTTGTAGGTCTCTTAGAAGAAGGAGAAGAGAAGAGATTGGATTTATACCCCACCCTTCACTTGTAGTCTCAGAGCGGCTTACAAACTCCTTTCCCTTCTTCTCCCCACAACAGACATCCTGTGAGGTAAGTGGGGCTGAGAGAGCTCTGACAGAAACTGCTCTGTTTTTTTCAAGAACAGCTGGCACAGAGCTATGGCTTGCCCAAGGTCATCCAGCAGGTGCAAGTGGAGGAGTGGGGAATCAAGCCCGATTCTCCCAGATTAGAGTCTGCGCACTTAACCACTACACCAAATTGGCACTACACCAAACTAGACTCTAAAGTGTCACAAGATTCCTCCTGCTTTTGTACTAGAAGCGTGCAAGAGACTTTCAGGCTGACAGCAGAGGGGACAATGCCAAGGTGGGATTTCTTTTATGGTAACAGCCTTCAGCACATCATCACTATGGCCAGGCAGCTCTCCCCCGCCCACCGAGCAGATCTATCAAGGAGATCCTTGCTCTTCCAGGCTTAGGAAACGGCTCCTATCTACCATAGGCACAGAGTTTACAAATGCAACCATCTCAAGCAGCATGCAGACAACAGAGGATATGGCCAGATACCAAGCCTTCAAGACCAGACGGTATAGAGGGAGAAGGGAAGGGCTGAAAGAGAGCAGAATATTAAGTAAACACAGAAGCAGTAGGTTGGTGATTCAAAAGGAGCTGTGGCTGAGGACTTGTCAATACAGCAAGAAATACAGGTTGCTTACCTGTAATTGGAGATCTTCGAGTGGTCATCTGTGCATTCACACCTCTGGGATAATGTGCGCCTGCGCCGATCCCGATCGGTAACTTCAAAGCCAAAACGGATTTTCGTGCCAACTCCCCGATCGCGCGCCGGCTCCACTGCGCATGACCGGGGAGGGGCACGAGGATCCCGCCAGTTCCTTCTGACCGCTGCAAGCAGCCCCCAGGAAATTTACACGGGAGACCGAAAGCAGAGGGGAAGGAGGGCGGGTGGTGTGAATGCACAGATGACCACTCGAAGATCTCCAGTTACAGGTAAGCAACCTGTATATCTTCTTCGTGGTCTCTGTGCATCACACCTCTGGGAGAATAGCGAGCAATAAATACACCACATACCTGGAGGTGGGTGCTGAAGGTCTCACATCTGAGCTGTCTGCAGAACTGCACGACCCACCGCTGACCTCTGATGGGTACGGACGTCCAAAGCATAGTGTCTCACAAACGTGTGAGGGAACGTCCATGTAGCAGCATTGCAGATGTCTCCCAGGGGAATGCCCTTGAGAAATGCTGTCGAGGCAGCCACTGCCCGAGTAGAGTGAGCCCGCAGGGACGCCGGTAATGGCCGCTTGGCCAAGAGGTAGGCGAGTTTTATCGTCCCAACAATCCATTTAGACAGTCTCTGCGACGATAGTTTCTGTCCCTGTCTGGGCAAGGCATATGTGATGAAGAGAGCTGGGGACTTGCGGAAGGGTTTAGTCCGATGCAAGTAAAAAGACAGGGCCCTCTTAACATCGAGAGAGTGTAGGCAGCGCTGTGCCTGGTCCTTGGGTTCAGGAAAGAACACCGGCAGGGTGATGTCTGCTTTAATGTGGAAGTCCGAAACTATCTTCGGTAAGAAGGTAATATCAGGAGTCAGGGTCACTGCTTCCTGATGAAAGGTAAGATAGGGTGGGTCGCATCGGAGAGCCGACAGCTCACTCACCCTACGCACTGAAGTAAGGGCCACCAGAAAAGCTACTTTCCACGAAAGAAGCTGTAGGTTACAGGAAGCCATAGGCTCAAACGGTTTGCCCATTAGCTTGTTCAGCACTAGGGGCAGGTCCCACGCTGGAACAGGGTTTTTGACTGTTGGAAAGAGACGGCACATTCCCTTTAGGAACTGCTTCGTAGTGGGATGAGAAAACACGGAGTAACCATCTATTGTTGGGTGGTTAACCGAGACAGCTGAGAGGAAGACACGAAGCGATGCATGACACAATCCTCTGTCCTTGCAAGACAAGAGAAAACCAAAGATGTCGTTGAGAGAAGATGGAATGGAAGGTCGTCCTACCGAGGCTAGGAAGGACAGGAACTTGTTCCATTTTGCCGCGTAGGAACGGCGTGTAGACGGCTTACGAGCATTGAGGAGGACATCAGCTATACGAGCGTCTACTTCGGAGGACAAATTAGCCAAACTGTTAGCTTCAGTCTGGGTACGTCAAGATGCAGCACCAGACCGTTGTACATCCAGAGAAGGTCTGAGTTCATTGGAAGGTGAGTGTAGGACCCCTTGGAGAGGCGAAGGAGGGTGGGAAACCACGGTTGCCTCGGCCACCAGGGTGTGATCAGGATTGCTAGTGGTTGTTCCGCCAGTAGCTTCTGTACTACCTTCAGTATCAATGGGATCGGTGGAAACATGTAGACGTGTAGCCCCGACCATGAGAGAAGAAGACCATCTCCCAGGGACATCGGATCCGTGCCCGCCCTGGAACAGAAGAGGGAACACTTCTTGTTGTCTCTGGAGGCAAACACATCCACAGAAGGCTGACCCCAGAGGTTGAAGATCGGTGTCAGGTAGAGAGGATTGAGTTCCCATTCATGTAGGGATGCACCCCCTCTGCTCAAGAAGTCTGCCTGCGTGTTGAGCTGACCGGGAAGATGGTTCGCTACCAGGTAAATATCTAGCGCTTGACATTCCGTCCAGAGTTCTATCGCTAAGCAGCAGAGACTGCGGGACACTGTACCGCCCTGTCGGTTGATATAGTACATCGTGGTCGTATTGTCCATGAGGACGGCCACTGTCTTTCCCGACAAGAGGTGTTGGAAGGACCGGATTGCGTAACGGACCGCTAGTAGTTCCAGGAAGTTGATGTGATTGGAGGCTACTGATGGGTCCCACTTGTCGCCCACGCACAGATCTCCCAAGTGGGCTCCCCAGCCCCATAGGGAAGCATCCGTGGTAATAGTAGCTGACGGGGGAGGGCGGCGAAAGGGGGCGCCTGTTTGCAGGTTCTGTGGCACCTGCCACCATTCCAGGGCTCGAATCATCTGGTCCGATAGGTGGAATCTTTTGGATAAAGGGTGTAGGCTTGGCCGGAACCGGCGAAGAAACCACAGCTGCAAGGGCCTCATGTGTAGCCTTGCGAGAGGAATGACCATGGTGGTAGCCGCCATGAGTCCCAAGAGTCGCAGTATTTGACGAGCTGTCGCCTCCCGGTTTCTTCTCAGGACTCTGATGAAGGAAACAATGTCCAAGACCCTGTTGGGGGGTAGGAATGCCCTGCACTGTAGGGAATCTAGGAGAGCTCCGATTAACTGTACCCGTCTGGAAGGGGTAAGCATGGACTTCTTTGTATTTATTGTCAGTCCCAGAATCTCCGGGGTGTGGAGTGTCCGGGAGACGTGGTCTTGCAGGTCTGATGCGGAAGGAGCGATCAGGAGCCAGTCGTCCAGATAAGGGTATAGATGGATGCCCTGCAGGCGGAGGTGGGCCGCTACTGTTGCCATTAATTTCGTGAAGACACGAGGTGCCGTTGAAAGGCCAAATGGTAGTGCCTTGTACTGGAAATGACGTGGACCGATCGCAAAGCGTAGAAAAGGTCTGTGGGAAGGATGAATGGTCACATGGAAGTATGCATCCTTCAGGTCCAGCGTCACCATCCAAGAGCCCGCCTCCAGCAGAGGTAGGATGATTTGGAGGGTGGTCATTCGGAACTTCTTGTATGTTATGAACGCGTTTAGGTTCCGAAGATCTAGGATGGGTCGGAGGCCTCCGTCCCTCTTTGGCACCGTGAAGTAGCGGGAGTAAAACCCCTGTTGAAACTGCTGGACTACTACCGGTTCTATCGCATCCTTGCTCAGCAGGGTCTCGACCTCGGTTGTCAGAGTGTCGGATGGGGGAGTGACCACGAAGTAAGGTTCCGTAGGGATCTCGAAGAATTCTATTCTGTATCCCTCGGAGATGACTGAAAGTGCCCACTTGTCCGAGGTAATGCGTTGCCATGCTGTCAGAAAGGGTGATAGACGGGTGGGGTTGTTGGAGCAGGGGTGGGAGTCAAAAACTTGGTTTGCTTGGTTTGGGAGGTTTCGCCTTAGACGCCGGAGCAGTTGGGAAGCGGGGCCTGTTGTTATAGGGCTTTTGTTGATAGGTAGATGGTGGTGACCTCTGCCATTGTGGTTCAGCGGGAGGTCTTTGTGACTGTTTCTTGGGCCATGATCTTTGCCATGTTTTCTGTTTCTGCTGTTTAGGTTGAGAAACTCCCAAGCTACGGGATGTCTTCATGCTTTTATCAAGCTCGTGAAGCACTGTGTCTGTCGTTGAACTGAAGAGACCGTCTCCTTCAAACGGCAGATCTTCCACCAAGGTCTTGGTGTCTTGAGGAAGAGAGGTAGATCTCAACCAGGCATGGCGTCTGATGGACACTGCTGAAGTGAGCGTCTTGGAGGTTACTTCCGCCGAATGCTTGGAGGCCGAAAGTTGGAGCTTGGCCAGAGACATACCTTCCTTTTGAATCTTTCTGGCGTTGCGTAGCTTGTCCTCTGGGAGATGGGCAATGAGCGCAGTCATCTGTTCCCAGAGCGAGTATTGGTACCTGCTCATGCAGGCAGTGTAATTTGCTATCTTGAGGCCCAATGCACCCGCTGAATAAATGCGTCTTCCAAAGGAATCTATTCTGCGTCCTTCTTTGTCTAATGGGGAAGAGTGCCCACTATGACCCTTAGTGGAGGGTGTCACAACCACTGAGTTGGGTTTGGGGTGGACAAACAAGAATTCTGCCCCCGGCTCCTGGATCCTATACATGTGATCTAGGCATTTGCTGGAGATGGGGGTGGATGAGGGATGAGGCCAGGATTCTTTGGCCGTAGTCATCAGGACCGATATGAGTGGGAGGGCCACTGGTGTGGATGTATCCATCTGCACGATATCGAAGATGGAGTCTGTGGCTGTTGGCGTCGGTTGGGCCGTGGCCAAGGCCAGAGAGTGTGCCATCCTTTTGATTAATTCTCCATAGGGTTTTACATCCTCGGAGGGAGATATTGGGAGGTTTTCGGTAACCTGCGTGTCGGGAGACGGGTTTTGTGGAAGCGACTCGTCTTCTGACACTGAAGATGCCGGGGACCCCGGTGCCGAATGGTCGGATGGTGAAAGAGGGGTGGGGCTGGACAGGTCCTGCGTTACCGGTAGCGGACAAGGATCGGTGTCGGGTGTCCGTTTCGGTGCTGGTGTCGGTGTCGGAACTGCTGAGGGTTCTCGGTACCGAGACACTCTGGAAGAGGTGGATTGCCAATCCCATTCGGTGGGATACCATTGGGGCGGTGGTGGGTAGGAGCCGTAAAGGTATCGCCACTGCTGGATATCCCACGGTACCGGTGGAGCCGGAGGGCGGTAGTCCTTATCCCCCCTCGGTACCGATGGTGGCTTCGCCTCGGCGTCGGGGGTCTCCCAAGGGACCTGTGTAAGGTCTATGTCGAGGTCGGAGTCAGTCAAGGTGATCGGTCGTGGCATCGGGGAGGATGATCTACCCCTGGGTCGCTCGCGATCTGTCGGGTCAAGCTGGCCGAGCCCGGGCTGGGCTGAGTCGAGCGCACCGCGCGTTGACGAAGCACTCGAAGATTTCTTGTGCTTCAGCTTGCCCTTCTCCTCCTTGCCCTCCCTGCGCTTTTTAGCAGGAGTGTCGGGCAAGGGGAGCGATCTCTTCGGTGCCGGTCTGTCGGTACCGATGCTTCGGGATGGAGACGGCGTCGGTCCCGTCGGTCCCGTCGGTGAAGAAGCTGGAACTTCGGAGGAAGACATTTTCGGCGACAAGGCAGACTCGAGGAGAGCAACCCGGAGCCTCGCCGCTCGGTTTTTACGCGTTTGCTTGGAGAAGGCCGCACAGCTAGTGCAAGAGTCGACTTGGTGAGACTCACCCAGGCAAAGAAGACACAGGGAGTGCTTGTCCGGTGGGGCTATCTTGCTGCCGCACTGCAGGCACCTCTTGAAGAACCCCCACCGCTGGGCCATAGGCCAGGCGGTGAGAATGAAGGGAAATCCAAAGGCAAGTCCAGTTAACAGTCCGAGTTCAATAGTTGGAAAAAAATCAGTCCGAAGGCTCTTTTTAGAGTTGAGAAGTAAACTACCGACCGGAGCAAGAGAGAAAGGATCCTCACGTCAGAAGAGAACTGGCGGGATCCTCGCGCCCCTCCCCGGTCATGCGCAGTGGAGCCGGCGCGTGATCGGGGAGTTGGCGCGAAAATCCGTTTTGGCTTTGAAGTTACCGATCGGGATCGGCGCAGGCGCACATTATCCCAGAGGTGTGATGCACAGAGACCACGAAGAAGATCCAAAATAAACTTCCCTTTCAGTTGAATTTGCAAGGAGCTGGACACTAGGGGCAGGAAGCAAGACAAGAGGAGACTCTGTGTGGTTCAGAGCCAATTTTGCCGCTTTGGTAATGATGCTGCAGCTGGCAGCTAGGTGTACCGATCAGCAGGATATTCAGAGATCTATGCGTGGAAACATTTTACTTCATCCGGAAACGTGTTCCTAAAAACCAACATCATATTTGCAAGATTGTATTCAAATGCCCTCAATTACCTCAGAAGTTACAGATCTGAATATTCAGCTAAGCAGTCTGCAAAAGGCATTATATACTTCTACAACTGCTTTCCGCAATGTCCCCTTAATAGGTGGGTCTGCAGTGAACAGCCTATTACTGTTCACGGTTGCAAACACCCATCTTGGCTGAGACTCCTCAAGAAGAGCGGTGGGTGATAAAGCATACATCCTAGTAAGGGACACCACTGAGAGCCAGTCTGGTGTAGTGGTTAAGTGCGCGGACTCTAATCTGGGAGAACTGGGTTTGATTCCCCACTCCTGCACTTGCACCTGGCTGGATGACCTTGGGCAAGCCATAGCTCTGGACCAGCTGTTCCCTCAAGGACAGCTTGGGAAAGAGTTCTCTCAGCCCCACCTACCTCCCAGGGTGTCTGTTGTGGGGAGGGGAAGGGAAAAGGAGTTTGTAAGCCGCTCTGAGACTCCAAGTGAGTGAAGGGAGGGATATAAATCCAATCTCTTCTCTTCTTCTCTTCTTCCTGATCTTTCATACCTTGCATAACTATCCAGTGATCCCTAAGCATGCATTTCAATTAAAGACAAGGCCTCAGACCCCACAAATTTCATATAGTCACAGTGCAACTAAGATCTCTTGCATCAGAAAACAGTTCTAACTTCAACAGGATTCCTACTGACTAATCGTGCTAGAAAAGCACCCAAAGACAGGAAAAAAGAATAAGGACCAATATATTACCAGTCTCATTCTTTGAGAAAATTCTGTCATTATCTTCAACAATCTGCTCTTTGTTTCTGTGGAAGCAGGGCAATATGTCAAGGGGGAAAATGTACACGCTTGTACCAGCTTTCCGATTTTCTTGCCACACCTGTTTTAAAGCCTAGCTTCTAATCTCGCATCTAAGTATGCTTTAAATTAAATTATCCCCTTTGGGCAAACAGGATTTCACATATATAAGAACAGTTGCACATACCGAGGCATGGTGACAGTTGGAGCCCACAAGCCAGAAGTACCCCAGCCTGCATGTAAATTGTGTGTGTGTAAAGTGCTGTCAAGTCGCAGGCAACTTCTGGCGACTTCAAGGGGTTTTCAAGGCAAGAGATGTTCAGAGGTGGGTTAGCCACTGCCTGTCTCTGCATGGGATCCCTGGAATTCATGTATTTTAAAATGCATAACCTGCCTTTCCAAAGACTAGAAGCGGCTAAAAAAGCACCAAAAACTGAAATGAGTATCACTTGTAAAACTAAAGCAGCACCATCAAAACACAGACTTTCTCAGTACCTCAATAAAACAATAATCAGCCAACACTCTCCAAACACAGCCGTCTTTCATGCTTTACGAATGACTGCAAGGAGTCAGGTAGGCCCTTCCAAAAAGTAGGGCCAGGGACATAAAAAGATGAAGATCTTGCCAAGAAGGATTGGACTACACAGACAGCAAACTGTAAGAACCAATTTTTGCATGGACTATGGGGTTTTTAGGGGCCGTGGTGGCAGGGGCGTCGAGTTTGGAAAATCCCGGGTGGGGGGCTCTTCCATGCGTGCGTGCGCGCGCCCGCCAGGACCATGTCCCTGCCGCCGCCGCCTCCCCCCCCCCCGGACCACTCCTGCTTCCGTCCCTCCCTCCGTCCGCCAGGGTGGCCCCTGGATGGACGGAGGGAGGACGGAGTGGCCAGGCCGGGGAGGAGGGGGAGAGAGAGAGACGGTGGCGGCCCTAGGTAGGGCCCAGGGAGGCGCAGCGGAGGGCGCTCCGTTTTCCGGGGGGGGGGGGCTCAGTCCCCCCCAGGAAATTTTGGGGATGGCTCGAGCCCCCCCGTAGTTGACGCCTATGCACGGTGGCACAGTGGTTAAGACGCTGAACTGCAGACCAGAAGGTCTGTGGTTCAGCAGTTCGAGACCCGAGTGCCGTGTGATGGAGTGAGCTCCCGTCTCTGGCCCCAGCTCCTGCCAACCTAGCAGTTCAAAAGCAAGAAATTGCAGGTAGATAAATAGGTACCACTTTGGTGGGAAGGTAACAACATTCTGTGCGCCTTGGCGTCTAGTCATGCCAGCCACATGACCACAGAAATGTCTTCGGACAGCACTGGCTCTTCTGCTTGGAAACAAAGATGAGCACCACTCCCTAGAATCGGATTTGACTGGCTTTCGAGCAACGGAAACCTTTACCTTTACCTTCATGGTGGTTTTATACAAGGAGAGCCAGTCATTTAAGTCTGTGGGTCCCAGGCCACAACAGGCTTGATAGTTAAGAGTCAATGCGATGAGGCTGAACCTTCAAATGCATAGGCAGGCAGTTGTTTCAAAATTGGCATTAAAATGCACATGGCGGCATACAACTGTCAAAAAGGAGAGCGTTTGTGTTTTGCACTCACTGCAAAGTCTGGCGGGCACATGTAAAACACCATCAGAATAATCCACCCTACAGGTTAGAGTGACCGTGAGCCAGCATCACTAGGCCAGCAGAGTCAGCAAGGGAAGACAATTTATACACAAAAGGGAGATGATGAAAAGCTCATCCAGCGACAACTCGCTCCTGTAAACCCAAAAGCTGGCACGGGATCCTGAGTTTTGACCAAAACAACGCAACACAGCTGAAAATTACCACGTTGATCCCCCTCAAGAATGTCTAACTCCCCCAAGAGCAACAGTTCTGTCTTCCCACAATTCAGTTTTAGCTGGTTTCCCACAGCATCAAGGCCCTGGCTGAGGACAGAGAATGCCGTGATTCCTTATAATAATGCTAACTACCCTCGTCTCCGTTCACTGTAGTTTTCCCTACTGTCAATTTTGGCCTGCAAATATCTTGAGGACAAGGACCTTGGGGGGGGGGGGGACTAAACCCTGGATGCTGCCACGATGGTAATCATAATCTCTACTGAATTCTGATTAAATATGGGAAGGCTCTGGGGGAGAGGTTCCCCCCAACAAAAAACTCCCTACCCCATCTTTACAATTGAGGGGAGAATAACCGGGGGGGGGGGGTTCCCCATGAAATATTTTCTCTTTTGGATTAAGTGAAATGCTTTTTAAGACAAGGTTTTATTTTGCTCCAAGTATACAGTGTAAAGAGTCAGTTAAGCCCACCTACGGTGTTAAGGTAAGAAGTGAGTAATGTTATCTACAATTAAATGTGTTTGATGACAGAACACGATAAAAGAGATTTGCAATGTTTAAAAAGTTTAACTTGATATTCAAACACGTTGGAAGTCCTACTGTGAGGGCATGCAATTTTTTCAGTACAAATAATAAACTTTTGTCTTCTACTTCAAACTTTGCTTTATAATGTCAACTTTTTCCCTATTCTCAGATGGTGAAAACTAAAGATATATATGTCAAAATAGGTTAGGTAGCAGTCACAGTAGGTATATTTGCAATTTTGCTTTTAGAAAATTAAGACATGGAGAGAGAGAGGGGGGGGGGTGGGAGAGAGAGAGAGTTTGCATGCCTGGAAGTCATAGTGACTTCTGGTGACCCCTAGTGGGGTTTGGATGTTTCAGAGAGGTGGCTTGACTGCCTGACCCTTTGTCCTGAGCCCAGGTATTCCTTGGAGGTCTCCCTTCCAATTATTTGTCAGGGTCGGCCCTGCTTAGTTTCCAAGATCTGAAGAGATCAGGCTTGCCTGGGCTATCCAGGTCAGGGCAAGACATGTAGGGTTACCAGACACCCACCAGGGGGCGGAGGAAACTCCATTGGGGGGGTGCTTCCTACCCCTAACTTGCCCGAAAGGCGACATGATGACATCACCTAGAAGTGTCATCATCACATCGCCAACGCTGTGCAGCAATACTCTTAACTTTTGGACAAAACTCCATAGTAAAATCGCCTACAAACCATAGTTTTGCCCAAAAACTAGAGCATCACACAAACACACCCCGACACTGGTGACTTGATGACATCATTTCCAGGTGACATCACTACACCGCATGCACCTGGATCCCCCCCCCCCCCCACTGGCTGCCAGGTAAGACCTGGCAACCCCAAAGACGTGTATACTTTTAAATTCTATTAATATACCAAAGAGCGCAATTTTATACCATGTTATGACACATATTATATTTTCAAAGCAGGGAAATCATTTCAGGTTTGACAGGAATATAGATATTGCACTTATTTCTACTACCCCCCCCCCCCCCAAAAAAAAAAACTTTTTTAAACAAAATCAGCAACCAAATTTTTTTTGCCATGGCTTCAAAATTTTCCAAAATGTAACCTCTCTACTGCTAATTTTATTTGAAAACATACCTTTTTGCAGGTATAACAGTCTCTCCTTTGGGCACACAACACAGAAAAGCAGGCTGGGTAACCGCAGGAAAAGAGCACAAAAGATTCCAGCTACCAGTATAAAAATCCCTCCAATTCTATCTGTGCTTTCACAGCTATGTCATTTAGTTCTACCTGCCTATGTCAGAGATCTCCCATTTTTCAAAGAGCACAATCCAGTTAAAGCTACGTTTTCCCGGTGATTTCACAGGGAGACGTTTAAGCTTGTATTTAACTCTAAGCTAAATCAATGGAGTTTAAAAGCACACAGCCTTGACTGGATCATGCCCCAAGGCCGCAGCATAAATCAGATCAGGAAGAATAACTGTTCTGTGGAGTCATTCATGTTTGCCTTAGGGGAACACTCATTTCCCAAGAATACATTCACACTTATATGTTGGAATTATAGTTCAACACTTCCACAGCAGCCAGAGTTGCCAAATGGCACCCCCCCCCCCACCCCATCAACCCTGTCCGTTGTTTTTTTATATTATTTCTGGGCCTCTTGCCAAAATATTTTTTTAAAGCAGAAATCAGCAGCTGCAATTTCACTTGGTGCAAAAATCTGAACTGCATGTGCACACCCACTTATACAGACATCAGTGCACCAGGGCACTGTGTTCAGCCCCAGGGCATTACTTCATGTGCGAGTCCTCCAGAGCAGCTCCATGCAAGGGCTATCAAGCTCAGGGAAGGAGGAGAGCGAGACATCTCGGGAGGGGATGAAGCTGCAGGGGTTAGAACACAGTGGTTGGGCTTCTCCAACCATGACAGAATCCAAGGGCATACTCAGTGAGTAGCCCCCTCATCCTCGATCACATGAAGCTGCTGCCCTATACTGAATCAGACCATCGGTCCTCTAGGTCGGTACTGTCTACTCCGACCGGCAATGGCTCTCCATGGTCTCAGGCTGAGGTCTTTCACGTCACCTCCTGCCTGGTCTTTTCACCAGGAGATGCCGGGGATTGAACCTAGGACCTTCTGCATGCCAAGCAGATGCTCTTCCACTGAGCTACGAAGGGGCAACACACTGTCCTTGAGGTGGAGGCCTGCTGGACAGTGGAGGCCCCACCGAGAGACCAGAATTTTCAAAATCAAAAGGTGGCCAGTCAGACCCTCTCAACCTAACCTACCTCAAAGGGTTGTTACGAGGATAAAGTAGAAGAGAGAAGAACTATGACCCCATTGGGAGAAAGATATGGTATTGATGAAGCAAATAAGCATGAACAAAAGTACCATTTTCCAGTATTAACACCTCTTAGGGGGGTTTTGCCATCAAATCACAGGTGACTTCTGGCGACCCCGTGGAGTTTTCATGGCAGGAGACGTTCAGAGGTGGTTTGCCACTGCCTGCCTCTGTGCCATGACCCTGGTACTCCTTGGAGGTCTCCCATCCAAACACCAGCCAGAGCCAACCTCGCTTAACTTCCAAGACCTGATGAGATCAGGCTAGCCTGGGCCATGCAGGTAGGGCCTCAGACCTCTCACCTGGTTTAATTTCCCAGTGCCCTGAAAATAGTGAAGCGCTTCCGGGTCAACAATGGGTGCTTTGAGGCAAGCCGCTGCTGTTGCAGGGAACTCTCGCTACCCTACATGGAAAACCCAGTCAAGCTAAGGGGAGAAAACAAGCCCTGGAAACCGCTCAGAGGCAATGAAATTTAAGCAGGCTCCAAGCACAGAATAGATTGCAGCCTGCGCCATTAACAAGATCCATCCCCGCATAAGGCCAAATTCCTATTCAGAGTATTGAAAGCAGCTTAGGTGATATTAGCCATGGCATCCGAATACACTGCAGCAAAGTACAGTGAGATGAAGAAACCTCCACGAACCTATTGTCTCTATGAAGACAACCCAAATTAGGTAATGGCTTACTAATGTAGTAATCCTGAAATGGCTTTCAGCCACTGGGCTCTTTTTTCCCCCCTTGCTTCTTTCAAAATTAGCACTTCAAAAAGGTGCTAATCGAACAGGATATGGCAAGCTTCAGCTCCAAAGCCCTCTGACGGGAGCAATGAACCACTGACACGAAAGAGAGTGTCTGGAGCCAGCTTGGCAGCCACTGGGCAGAAGCCCAGACCGCCCATCATCTCCATCAAGACCTCTCCATCTTAACCCAGAAATTTCCAGCTCAGCTTGTGGGGGGGGGGGTGCCATGGGAATGAGAGGACAAAACCATACAAGACAGTGGCTTCATTCAGGCGTCTCTGTAAGGCAACATGTGCACAATCCTGGCATATGGCCAAGGCTGTGCCTCCATCCTCCTCCCGCCCCCCCCCCGCCCCCCACTTCTCAGGTGGTACCACGGCTGCATTCCACCTTCCCCCGCACTTTAGGATTCCGAGCCTGGATAAAACTCTAGATACGCTATACTGGTATATCATGTAGGGATGCCAGTCCCCAGGTGGGGGAATCGCCCGGTTTTTGGGACTCCCCCCAGATGCTGGCCAGCTGGCGGGGGGGGGGGGGAGTAATCATCTGCGTCCCACTTGAAAAGAACAGGTGCTGTGTGTGCCTGCCCCGCAAGCCACAGATTTGCGGCTTGCAGGGCAGGCGAGCGTGGTGCCCACTTCTTCCCCAGCCATTTAAAGGGAAGGTTCACTTTAAATGGTTGGGGGGCGTGCACGTGTGGCATTGTGTCCCCAACATGATGACACCACTCTGCATGATGTCATCGTGTCAGGACGGCCCCTCCTAGACTGCCCCCCCCAACCCCCCCCCCCCCCCGCCAGGGAGAAGATGGAACCCGGCAACCCTAATACTGTGAGTTACATTCATCGTTTTTTTAACTCTGCACCAGAAGGGAGAGGGGGAGACGAGACCCAGAATCAAGTCTGTTTTGTGCATGGGTATGGCTTAAAGGGATGTCTGAATGTAGAACTTAATTTGGGGGGAAAGACTGAGAACTAAGCAGAATGAAAACCAACTACAGAACTCTCAGGAACAGCTCTTATCAGTCCTACGGTACTTTAATTTGCTGCAAAGACCACTTCGTACTTTCTACCGAAGGCAGTTGTAACATAATTTAAGAATCTTTTACAGTTTATTTTTTAGGTATTTTCTACCTCACCTTCCTCCCCAAAGTGCCTTCAAGTCATAGCCAACTAATGGCAACCCCATAGGGTTTCCAGGGCAAGAGATGCTTCAGAGGTGGTTGGCCATTGCCTGCCTCGGTGATGTAACCCTGGACATTTCTTGGTGGTCTCCCATCCAAGTACTAACCAGATGTGACCCTGCTTAGCTTCGGAGATCTGACGAGATCGGGCTAGCCTGGACGATCCAGGTCAGGATGATGCAGATCACAAAAGTACAATTTAAATGAACAAAAGACAAAAAGTTATAGTCAACTATTTCACGGGCTGGTGCAAGATCCACTCAGCCAAGGCCACAGGACCAAGAGCCCTTTGGCTCACACCTAAAGGACTGAGTCTCTAGCCACTCTTAGGCTCTTATATTCATAACAGGGAGAGAAAACAGAACCTCAGCTTTCATCTATATCTCTAATTCCAAACTGGCCCCTCTGTGCGAATATCTAAATCCGCGTGGGGGGCACTTGGGGGGCAGGGAGATTTTCCTACACACATGGAGGAGTCTCCACGTGTGCAGAAAAATGCTAAAAGTTTAAAAAAAAACTTTCAGGGGGATATTTAAATCCCCCCAAAAGTTAAAGAGCGTTCCCTGCGTATGCTGAGAGCCGCTCGGGCTGAGCCAGGAGGGGGGGGATCGCCGGGGAGGGGGGAATCCCCGGCCCGAGCGGCTGGCCCTGGAGCCGGGGGGGGGGGGGGGACCACCAGGGGGGGAATTGCCAAGGGAGAGGGGGAATCGTGGGGGCCCGTCTCTTGTCTTAATATAGCTGGCAGGAATGTTCCCAAACATCCCCCTCCCCAATACTATGATAAACTTCCAAGAATTGACAGCAGTAATGAAGAGTTGTGACTCAGTATAGCAAAATAATATATTCACATCATAGCGTTACTCTGTGACATTAATCATGCGCAGCAGTCACACAAACAATTTTGTTTTACTTACTGAAGGTTCCTTAGGCTGCAGTTTTCTCAGGGGAGGGGATGATGTTTCTTCCAAACCACTCCCCCAAGCTACTTTCTGGCAGGAGACAAAAGATACAAGTACCTTGTTCCTTTTCTTTCCTGGGCCAAAAGCAAGCTTTGGAGCAATTTAGAAATATAAAAGGGGGAAGAGAAGAAGGAGAGATTGGATTTATATCCTGCCCTTCACTCACTTGGGAGTCTCAGAGCGGTTTATAAACTCCTTTTCCCTTCCCCTCCCCACAACAGACACCCTGTGAGGTAGGTGGGGCTGAGAGAGCTCTTTCCAGAGCTGTCCTTGAGGGAACAGCTGGTACAGAGCTATGGCTTGCCCAAGGTCATCCAGCCAGGTGCAAGTGGAGGAGTGGGGAATCAAACCCGGTTCTCCCAGATTAGAGTCCGTGCACTTAACCACTACACCAAACTGGCTCTATGAAGAGAATAAACTGGAGAATAAACTGGAGAGAATAAACAGTCAAGATCTCCCTGCACTCGCCTATGGAAAACTGCACCCTGGACAGCTGGGCGGCAATGGGGGGGGGGGGGGGGGCATGGTCAGAAAAAGCAACAGCAACACCTGAAACATCAGACATTCGGAGACAGCTTCTCACTTCCCAGTACCCTGGTGGCCAGCCAGAAAGATGAGCTGGGAGCTGCTCTTTCCAAAAAAGCACCAGTGGCCCTCACCACCACCAGCACCACAGAGACAACATCATCCAGTTGCTGGTTCAAGAACCCAGCATGCTATTTTTCCAGGGGGGGGGGGGGGAGAGGGATAACTTCCATGAGCCTGCTGCAGACAGGAGATCATCCTCAAAGGGGCGAGACCAAAGTGCATCACTCCTTTGGGGTAGCTTCTTCAAGTGTAGGGAGAGCCTGCCCCTACCCCAGTTATATATTAATCTTGGGATGTCCTTGTCTAAAGGTAAAGGTAAAGGTTTCCCTTGCTCGAAAGCCAGTCGAATCCAATCTAGGGATCAGTGCTCATCTCCGTTTCCAAGCCGAAGAGCCAGCACTGTCCAAAGACTTTTTCCATGGTCATGTGGCCAGCATGACTAGATGCCGAGGCGCACGGGACACTGTTACCTTCCTACTGAAGCGGTACCTGTTTATCTACTTGCAATTTCTTGCTTTTGAACTGCTAGGTGGGCAGGAGCTGGGGCCAGAGACGGGAGCTCACTCCGTCACACGGCACTTGGGTCTCGAACTGCCAAACTACCCATCTTCCAGTCTGCAGTTTAGCGTCTTAACCTCTGAGCCACCTTGTCCTTGTCTGCTGTATGTCAGTGTCCCCTAGGGAGAGGAGAGGATAATGTTTTGACCCAACAGAAGAGCTGGAAACCAGCCTTGGCATGAGTAACAGATGGACAAAGAAATTCCTTTCTTTCTTTCTTTGGTAGAGCTGCCTTCTTATATGGGGTTCAGCTAAAACAAAAGGGAAAGTTTTGCTGCACTTCCTTAATTTCAGTGCTGTATTTTCTTGCCCTAGCTTAACTCCTGAGATTTTTATATAAACATTTCCTAGTTATCTGTTAGGTGCTGCAGAAGAGAGGTGCCCTTGATAAACTACCTGCATTGTATTTTCCTTAAATTAAAGACAGACTGGGAAAGAAGATCCATAGGTTCCTATCTATTTCCAAACCTTGCTTAAGGTTGTGACACTGGTTCCTTGGTGCCAGATCCACATATTTCACCCTGGATGAGGATGCCAACCTGGTATGCATTACTAAGATCTGAGTGGATGAGACTGGGGCGGGGGGAGTCCAGTTGCACCCTTAGCGCAATGTGGCCATAGCTTCGATGGCTATCAGACTGCCAGCCACTCCAGGTTCCCTGCCTAGCAATGCCTCCATTTTAGAATATTACCTGTTGCCCGGGATGCATGACAATCTGCAGACTGCATTTGAGTGCACTGACTAGCCCACTGCCTAACGGTCTGATTGTATCAGTGGACAGAAGTGGTCTCAGACTGCTGTTGAGGACTGCTAGGCTGCTTAATCTGGGGAACTCCATGGCTTAGCTATCTTGTTGGGCACAGGATGGCTCAGAACTTGACTGTCACTTTGACAACTATGAGACTGCCCCACAATATTATTGCACTCTGTACTTGGTGTCGTCATTTGCTGAGCAGACAGACAGTAATTGCGGAGGGGCTTTCAGTGGTTCTGTTGCGATGGACTTCCTGGTGAAGTCTAGTCTACAGTTTACACTGGCTCTGTCCCTCCACAACTGTGGCAGACTGAGTACAATGGTTCCTCCCCTAGAGAGAGAGATGAAAAGGACTGCAAAATCTGTTGGGAAGTTTACTGCTGACATCGCACGGTTGACCTGTGATATATGAAGCTGATTCAGGAAACAGGTACTTTAAAAAACTTTAAGTTTTTTAGCTTCTGAGTCACACATTTTTGTCTTAGATCAGGAAGGATGACTCCAGAGCAAACTAATTTATGCAGCAGCCAAAATTGCTTGCTCACAACTTCAATGCCAGTAGCTCACAAAGCAGAATTTTTGCTCGCAACTTGCTCACAGCTTAGAGGGAGCATTGTCTGTAACCAATTAGAAGTAGAGTTAGCTTAGCCCAGGAAAACTGGGTGTAGTTTAGTATAATGAAGTGATCTTTGTTCTGCTTATTGGCTGATCAATGTATTGGATGTTTGCATTTATTACCAGTTTCCACTCTTTGTTCGTAAGCAAGAAGAAGAGATCATTAAGCGGTTTGCCTTTTAACTGCAAAGATGTAGCCTGTTTAAATTTAGATAGAAATGTTACTTTGTTTTCTCCAAAGTTCCCTTCCCTAACTAAAGTTACTTTTAAAACAAACACATGGTGTGGTTCTCGTTTATTTTAAGAACTGCGCAACAAACTGGCTGGTTGGAAAACATCCTATAATATTAAAACATACTTCATTGGGGTTACGGATTTGTTTCTGGACACAATTGAAAGGTTTTCATCCAGCCTTCAAAAAAAACACTGTTTTCCTACTGCAATGCTAGTTCTATATTTTAAAACTTAAGGCACTGACTCATTCAAAATTCAGTATTAAGCCAATTAAAATCATTCAATGGGAATCTATTAATTATAGATGGGGATTCCCATTCTAGTTGATTTTTTTTTTCCAGGCAAGACATTGTTAGAACCTTGGAAGTGATTCATGTTCTTATTGAGCTGTTTGAATTTTTAGTAAATCGGGCGCAGGGTATTTGTTTTTAATTGCTGTATGGGTTTATCTTGTCTGGGAGGAGAGCTGTCTGGGAGGGGGCTGTTGGCGAACTATTATTTCTTTAAGGATTTAACTGATTCAGTTTTCCCCTAATCAGCTGCATGATATACTGACTTTTGAGCCATTTATGAATCTTTAATTTTGAATAGACAAAAATGAAAAATAACATGTAACATTAGATGAGCCCTGCTGGATCAGACCAGAAGTCCATCTAGTCCAGCATCCTGCCGCACAGAGTGGCCAACCAGTTCCTCTGGAGGACCAGCAACAGAGCATAGAGGCCAAAGGCTTCCCCTGATATGGCCTCTGGATCCGAAGAAGGTGAGCAGTGACTCACGAAAGCTCGCACCCTGTCACAAATTCTGTTAGTCTTTAAGGTGCTCCTGGACTCTTGCTCTTTTCTACTGCTGCAGACAGACTAGCACGGCTACCCATCCTGATCCACCTCGGATATTGGGGTTTCCCTTCAGTCACCATGGCTAGTACCTACTGACAGACCTATCCCTCCATGTCTAATCACCTTTTACAGCCATCTACGACTGTGACCATCACTACATCCTCTGTCAATGAGTTCCATATTTTAATCACCTGTTTTAAAAAATTAAACCAGAGCTATATAAGAATTTATGAGGGTCAGTTCAAAACAGGTACGCCAGGGCATTACTTGTTTTACTATTAAATTAACATCAAGACCAAAATGTAATTGAATAGATTATGACCTTTTAAGCAACTCTTTTCTTTCCCCTTTGCTGCTCATTAGGGATTCAACCCTGGTGTATTCGCCCACTGCTACCTCACTCGCTAATCCGACTTTACTACCGGAGGGGGTAGTCGTGATAACCTGTTGCAGTAGAAATGCACAGAAATTTAGTGGCACCTTGAAGAGTAATTTTATTCCAGTGTTAATGCATGGATTAGAGCCTGTTTCAGATTTGGGTTTCCTTACTCACAGCAGGTGTTAACTACCTTAGCAAAACTTCAGACTCTCCACCCATTACAAGCTTAACCTTCCTAATCAGATCTGAGTTTTACATACTTACATCTCACCATGTATTTTCTGCATTTCATGACCCCTTAGCCCTTCTTCCTCCCAAAATCCCTCTTCATAAAATAACTGCATCGTGAGGGAACAAAGTTTTAGTCCAATAGCACTTTCAAGACCAACAAGTCATAATATCTGAAGAAGAGTACACTGGTATAAAATGGTGTCAGTCTTTAAAGCTGCTCCTTGGTTCCTTTTTATGTTGTACTATTTATCTGCACCTGTTTTCATGTCTAATAAGTAATGCATACATATCCTTCATTTTTGTCTCTCTCATTAGCTTCTGGAATTAGCATTCCCCCCCCCCCCTAGTTTATAACACTTGCCTCACACAATAACTTGTGTCACTTTTTGATTCTCCACAGCTCTCGGAGTTGTTTTTTTTCTTTTGCAAGCACATTTAAAGGCATTTCAGCAAAGAAGCTAGCTAAAACAAGATCGAACCAAATTTAGTTTAGAAAGAAATCTGCTTTCTCGATTTGGAAATAATCCCAGCAGCTCACAGAATATTCAGAGAGATGCCAAATTATACAGCAATTTTACAATTAGATTAATTCCAGGGGCTGGGAGAAGCTATAAATTGAACAGGTCAAAGAATTAAAAAGAACTTTGAGATGAATTAGTGCAAATACAAAATTTATTAATATTTTTGAATGATATATTTTTGTTATGTGATAGGCTAGCGCAGGAGTGTCAAACATAAGTCCTGGAGGCCAAAACTAGCCCGTCCAGAGCTCTTATGCAGCCCGCAAGAAACTAGTACAAGGGAGGGAATAGGAGACTGTTCGGGGAGGGGAGTGGGTGGAGCCATTCCGATTGTGGCTTCAGCATGGCGGAACAACCTCATCAGCAGAAGCAAGCAGAGTGGGAGTGTCTGCCCAGTGCTGCAATGCTGGCTCTCCAGTCCACCCATGGGGCCTTGCAGTGAGAATACACCAACTCAAAGCTTACCAGCTGCTGTCCTTTATACAGTCTATACCTCCAGTTCCTAGCATTACGTTTTATGGCACATGCCGCCCGGCCTGACAAAGTGACATTTATGTCAGAGCCGGCCCTTGTAACAAACGGGTTCAACACCACTGGATCAGAGTGTTGGACTAGGATTTGAGAGGCCTAAATCTGAATCCACACCTGGCCATGGAAGCTTGCTGAGTAACCTTGGGGCAGCCATATACCCTCAGCCTAACCTACATTACAGGGTTGTTGTGAGGAGAGAACGATGCAAGCTGCCGTGGGGCCTCAGTGGGGAGAAAGGCAAGGTATAACTGAAGTAAATAAATAAGTATGTTTTCTTTTGCCAGCTGAACTGGAAGCACAATAATCATAGTTCAAGCAACAGCGACTGGACACAAAGTCCCTTTCTCTTCCCTGCGTGCATCGACTCCGCTTGGTTCCAGTGAAAAACTAGACTTTGCTCAAGTCAAGGCTGGCAGGGAAAAGCCTCCTTGATGTGAGGAGAATTCATTCAACTTATTGGCTGCTGGGTTTACATTGCTCATCTGCACACTGCTGCTGGGTCCTACAGAGAAAGCTGTCTGTAACCTTTGCCACCGCTATGGGTGCCGGCCCTCAGTGCCACCGAGTATGTCCCTCGTGACAAATGCTTCTACCACCTCTGCAACATCAGCACCTTTAAAACTAGAAGTATTGCTGTGAAAGCTCCAAAGCATACCCCCAAATGCTTCGCTCCAGGACAAACATCTCTTAGCTAAATATGCTCCAATGAAACCAAGCTGCTGTCCTTTGATGGTTTCAAGGGCCATCTGTAATGACTGCTGTCTTATCCATTTGCCTATCACAACATATTGTTATCTTAAAAAGCTGGTTCTTCCTAGCATTTCATAAAATCATAGAATCATAGAGTTGGAAGGTACCTCCAAGGTCATCAAGCCTAACCCCCTGCACAATGCAGGAAATTCACAAATACCCCACACATACCCAGTGAACACTGTTCCATGCCCAGAAGATGACAAAAAACCTCCAGGATCCCTGGCCAAACTGGCCTGGAGAAAAACTGCTTCCTGGCCCCAAAGTGGAGATTGGCATTTCCCTGGGCATGTAAGAAAGGGCCAGAGAGCTCCCTTTTCAGCTGCCACCCCCCCCCCACCCCCCAGCAATCCAAGCCAACATATGTATTATCATACTGAAAAGGCTACCAGAACCTTAGATTTCTTGAAGCTGTCAAAAAAGGAAGTGTGGCTACATAAGCTTTTTGCTCAGGCTTCCTGAATTAGGAAATCTGAAACTGGCTCTCAAGTAACTAGGATTTTAATTACACAGGCTGGCCTTGCACAAGAGTACAAAAACATATTAGCCCTCCACAAAGCTGTACCAGTCTCTCATACTGTGTGATACAAAGAGACAGAGAAGCAACGGACCTAGCAACTTATATGCCTAGAAGGAACTAATGCTGTATGGCTTAAGTGCACTTCAAGCCAGAGCAGAGTAGGGTTCTTCAAGCTTTCTCTGAAAAGCCTCCCCATGTCTAACTGAAGTCAGCTTGGGCCTCCCCAGATATTGTCTAGGACAAAGGAGAAACATTTCAGCAGGCAACGCTGAGGGCAACTCCCATAGTTTTTTATTATGATCAGTTTTGGCACACAGTGTGCAAGCTTCTGGGTTCTTCAGAATTCTTCTTCAGAAAAGAGAGCCGACTTCCGGTTTTGGCGACTTGAATGGCGGGCACAATTCATCGGTGCTTCGATTGGGGCAGCCTGCAGCCCGGCGAACAGGAGGGGTGCCGGATGATTCCGCTCCCCCCCCCAGCCCTTATAGGGGGCTTCCAGCCTGGAGCATGAGGGGCACCTCTCCCGAGGCTACAGCCAAGGAATTGAGGCTTCCCTTTGCTCCAATTGCGGCACCATCATGACACCAAGAGGCGCACAGCAGATAGGCGAGCAATGGATCAAGTGAATAAATAAAGCACCCCTTACCATTGGTACAGTTCTCAACAAAGTGTGAGTTTAAAATCCACTCAGTTGGATATGTGATTAAGTGAAGTCGAAGTCCCAAATAAAAAGTGGTGAGGGGGAGGGAACGGTCTGCCCCCCCCTTCATTTTCAACGAACTGAGCATTGAATCAGGGGACCCAGCTGGCTGATGCTGCAAAGGAAAACCAAGTGGAGTGTAGCTCGTTCTAATGCGGACTTTTAAATAAACTTTCTTTGACCTTACAAACTTCCCTGAAAAGTAAACAATGACTGGCAGGAGAGAAAAAATGGCAACAAGAGCAAAAACCTCTCCAAAAACTACATCTTCAAAACTTCCAGTCCCTAAACCAGATGCTAATATGGACTTTCCCAGCATGTTATCTACAGCATTGCGCCCTCTGCTAGACCAGATTACTAACTTGAATCAAAACTTTGAGGCACTCCAAAAACAGATTAATGAAACCAATATCAAAGCAGAAGAAACAGCCAAATCAGTTAAAATGGTTGAAACCAAGACAAAAGTAATGGATCAGAGACTAAAAGTGGTGGAGAAGGAAAGAGCAACTGACAAAGACCAACTTTTAAGACCTCAAATGGAAAAATCAGCATTTGTTCTACAATTCCAAGGTGTCCCTGAACAGAAAAGTGAGAAACTGAAGGACATTTCAAGTGAAGCCTTAGCTCCAATAACAGGTTTACAAGCGGATTCTTACAAAGCGATATAGATATCTATAGGACAGATCCTGAATTTGTAAAGAAGAAAAACCTGCCTGGGGAGATTGTGGTGAAATTCTCCAAGAGATCTATAAGAGATGTGGTGTTCAAGGCCACAAACGGGACAACCCTAAAAATCAACGACATTGCAATCAAAGTCTTGAAAGATATCCCATTCGAAATAAGGAAAAGAAGGAAGCAATATAAAAGCCTGACAAACTTTTTGCATAAAAACTCTACCCCTTATAGATGGATTTTCCCTGAAGGACTTGTATTCAATTATAAAGACAAAAAGGAAAAGATTACCTCTCTTAAAAATGCAAAGACTTTTTTGGAATTGCAACAAAGACCAGCAGATAATAAGAAGACAGAAGAGGAAGAGGAGAAAGAAGTAGAGGAGAAGGAAGAAGAAGAAGAGGAAGAAGAAGAGGGAGGAGAAGGAGGTATCATACATGACATGGAAAGCACTGAGAGTACGAGTAGTTGTTTAGAGCAGGGGTGGCCAATTGTTTTGGCTCGGGGGCCACTTTGTGGGAGCGGAGGTTAGCGGAGGGCCGCACCTTTTAAAATGATTGCATTCATTAGTTAACTTTGCATTTCAGAAAAGGTATAAATTATATCATAAAAATCAATAAATAGAAATTAAATAAAATAGTGGTAGTTTTATTCAATGTATTTATTGTGCTAATTTCATATCATCTATAGCTGCAAGCACATTTAATTTTAGAATCAGTTTAAGACAAATTTACCCTATCACACTTTTCTACAATTTTTTTGAACTCAGGAGTGAGATTGTTTGTTGAGATTCTCATCACAGCCTGCAAGTTCATGTCTGTCGAAGAGCATCTATATTTACTCTTGTTGATCTTCATGCAAATAAAACTTTGCTCACAAATATATGTAGTTATAGACCCAAATATAGAGAACATTTTCCCAGCAAATTTCTTCATACGTGGAAATTTTTTTCAGCAGACAAAGATTTGTAAAAGTCAACTAATGTCACAGCATTAAACATTTCTTTCACAGTGTGATCTGACTGCATGTCAATAAGTTCAAGCTTCAGCTCCTCAGGTGCTGTATCAATATCAGCAGTGATGGGACAAGAGAGCAAATTGAATTTAGGCTCAATTTTCTTGAAGTCCTGAAATCTTCTTGGCGGACCACAAAAAACTCTGTGGCGGGCCGCATGTGGCCCCTGGGCCACCATTTGCCCACCCCTGCTTTAGAGGACTCTGAATCTGAAAAAGGGGCAGTTGCCCCGAAGCACCTGGCAGTCAAATGGGACTTCGACAAACCAAAACGAAGAGAGAAGAAAGGGAAATAATGTTTTGTTTAATTTGAAAGTTTAAATTAAACTAAGACTTGCTTGATTTAACCTATGCAATACCAGCTTAAAAAAGAAAGCATAAATATCACACTTCATTATATCAATTCTTAATTTTAAGGAATCTGTTTAACCAACGTAGAAAAGCAAATTTATGATCCTTGTGTAGCTATATCTTAGTGTTGTAGTGGTTTTAGTGTTGTAGTATACGTAGAAAAGCAATAGAAAAAGAAAAAGAAAGAAAAAGAAAAGAGAGCTCAGCAGTTCGAGACCCGAGTGCCGCATGACTGACTGAGCTTCCATCTCTGGTCCCAGCTCCTACCAACCTGCAGTTCAAAAGCAAGAAATTGCAAATAGATAAATAGGTACCACTTCGGTGGGAAGGTAACAGTGTTCCACGCGCCTCAGCCTTTAGTCATGCCAGCCACATGACCACAGAAAAGCCTTTGGACAGTGCTGACTCTTCGGCTTGGAAACTGAGATGAGTACCCCCCCCCCCCGAGAGTCGGATTTGATTGGCTTTCAAGCCAGGGAAACCTTTACCTTTTACTAAGAAGACTGGGGGGGGGGGGGGATATCCCAGGCCATGAGCTAAAGGCCTGAGATTTAGACATCATCCTGTGTAGAATGCTTTCCTGTCTTCAATGAGGACAGGGCGCTGCTGGTATAAGACACTGGCGTGCTGGGAACAGGAAGCAAAAAAATCCAGAAGCCATCCATTGGTCAGCAAGGCGAAGAAGCACAACACCAACTGGATGACTGTGTTTAGATGTTAGGGTATGGAGGAGGAGAATCTAGAGAAATCCAGTTCACACTTTGACACTTCCCGTTCAAGGGATAAACAACTGAAGAAGAAACCAGCACACAGCATACACACTTTCCATTGGCAATTTCTTGGAAAGCCATAGGGAATCCCCTATTCTAAGAGCTGGTATCAACCCCCTTACTCGGAATGTACCAATACAGATAGTAAATGGCTCTAAACCACAAATACTTTTTGCTGACTGCTCTTAAATTCAACTTCATATTATTTCTAATTTGCTCTTTTGCAACTGCCTCATGTGCCTTGGGGTCCTAACAACAGCCGATGAACAGTCTACAGCCTTTGACGGGTCAAACTGGCCTACTGATGGTCCATTCATGAAGGTCACCATCTGGTCATCTGAACTGTTTTCAATTATTATCTGAACTTGGATTTTTCTAACATTCAAACTAAATCATTCATGACGGAGCGTTGACAAGTCAGCATTACTGCTATACACAGCAGTTTCCCTAAAGCTCAAAATCTCTCACTATGGGATAACATTGTTAAGTTCAGTAGGTTTCATTTCACATCCAATAACCTTGAGTTCACAACACTCATCACAAAGATTGTTCATTAAAGTTTCAATAAATGTATCTGGAGATCACAACCATTTCTGACCCAAGTTTTATATCTAACTATTTCTGAGCCAAGTTTTATATCTTCATCTCCATCATTTCAGGTCCTTTCCCATTAGCCATGTAATGCAGTATAATATAGTGTAGGGTAAAAGTAAAGGTTTCCCTTGTTCGAAAGCCAGTTGAATCTGACTGTAGGGATGCGGTGCTCATCTCCATTTCCAAGCCAAAGAGCCAGCGCTGTCCAAAGACGTTTCCGTGGTCATGTGGCCAGCACAACTAGATGCCGAGGCGCACGGAACACTGTTACCTTCCCACCAAAGCGGTACCTATTTATCTACTTGCAATTTCTTGCTTTCGAACTGCTAGGTTGGCAGGAGCTGGAGCCAGAGATGGGAGCTCACTCTGTCATGCAGCACTCAGGTCTCAAACTGCTGAACTACCGACCTTCTGGTCGGTTCAGTGTCTTAATCACTTAAGCTACTGCAGCCCCTGTATACAAGTATATACAGCCCCTTTAGGTGAGCCAGTTTGGTGCAGTAGTTAAGTGCGCGGACTCTAATCTGGGAGAACCGGGTTTGATTCCCCACCCCTCCACTTGCACCTGCTGGATGACCTTGGGCAAGCCATAGCTCTGTACCAGCTGTTCTCTCAAGGGCTGTCGTCTCAGTGCTCTCTCAGCCCCACCGACCTCACAGGGTGTCTGTTGTGGGGAGGGGAAGGGAAAGGAGTTTGTAAGCCATTCTGAGACTCCCTTGGGTAGTGAAGGGCGGGGTATAAATCCAATCTCCTCTTTTTCTTCTTAATACAGTATACAAGCTGACAAAGACCCCTGCCTCTAAAAACAAGATGTCTTCTTTAACAGTGTACAGTGATAACCAGCTGTTTATGCAAAGTTTTAAAACGTTCATTAACATTTACAAAAGGTTAATATTGCTTTAGCTGCTGTTTCTGAGATCAGCAAGCAAGAACCTGGGCAGAATTTGGAATGTGAGTGACACTTATACTATTTGGCAGCTGCCTCCTCCATTCGCTGTGAAGAATTTGCCTCAGGAATAGGTGGGCCGTGGATGAAGGAACAGGAGCAGAAAAATGAACATCCGGCTTCGCTCACCCTGGTATATGGTAACTGTTAACAGGAAGCCACCTTCCCCCAAGTTGCCTATGCGAAAGAATGTGCACCTCTGTCCATTTAAGGATGTCTTTTACTCATTTAATGAAGATGCATTGCCAAATCCTTCTCCTCACCTCCATAAACACTAGGTTTAGGGCGAGAGGATTAAAGAGGCAAAACGTTCAGACTTCAGCTCCAAAACTTAAACTCTCACTACAGAAGAAGTACTTCACTGCTGAAAGGATACGATATGTAGATGAGGTTAAGGCCTGTAAACTCTCACTACGGAAAATTAAAATCTTTGGGAGGAGTAAATACGAGCTAAAGGCAAGCACATAACGAAATAATATGGTGAAGGGACATGAGTATATGGGGGAATGCCAGGTCGTCATCATCCAGCACCATTAAGACTCACTGGGCAGGGCTGAGGCTGTTATGGGAGAAAATCAAGTGACACCAAATAACAGTTATAACAGTAATCATTCTACAGTACTAGTTCCCTTTGGTCTTCTGCAGTGAAGTACTTCTTTTTCTGCTGGGACAAGCTGTGAAATTCAACTCTGCCTGAGCGTTATCCCTCCTCAGTACTTGAGGCCTAACCCCAAATAAGGCTTGCTAGGCCGCAGTGATGTTCCGGCGCTGGTTGGGAGGGAACTTTCCAGGAGCAGGAAGAAGCGCCACAACGTGCCTACGTCACCAGGAAGTGATGTAGGCCCATTGGGAATGCCAGATGGTGACACTCTGATTTTGGGGCAAAACTCTATAACAGAATTAGCTACAAATCATAGGTAAAGGTAAAGGGTTCCCTTGCCCGAAAGCCAGTCGAATCTGACTCTAGGGGGTGGTGCTCATCTCCGTTTCCAAGCTGAAGAGCCAGCGCTGTCTGAAGACTTCTCCGTGGTCATGTGGCCGGCATGACTAGATGCCGAGGCGCATGGAACGCTGTTACCTTCCCACCAAAGCGGTACCTATTTATCTACTTGCAATTTCTTGCTTTCGAACAGCTAGGTTGGCAGGAGCTTGGGCCAGAGACGGGACCTCACTCTGTCATGCGGCACCCAGGTCTCGAACTGCTGAACTACTGATCTTCTGGGCTGCAATTTAGCATCTTAACCACTGAGCCACCATGGCCCCTAAAACCAGAGCATTGCTGTCCAACATCCCCAATGTGCCTAAGTCACTTCTGGGTTATACATGCCCAGTGCGGTTATTTCCAGTTTTTCAGAGGCAAGAGGGGGTCTGGGAACCCTAACTCAAATTCTGACGGAGGTGAAGACAGGAACATCAAATTGATCTACTTCTGAGGAGGCATTGCCCCTCTATGTTCCCTGTACCTGGTCACAGGTAAAACTGGCTCTAAATGCCAAGGTTACAGACCAGTAAAGAAAGCGCTCTGGCACATTCCCTCAATAAACAGTAATTGGAGACCTACTTGATATTATGAGATGGGAGTTTCTAGGTGGGAGTGAATAATAGGCAGGTTTAATGCTGGAATCTCCCATTTTAGTAATTAAAGCCCTGATGGAGTCATCTGCTCCACCACCACACCACCTTCCATAATGCAATTTTAAATCCTACCTTGCCATCTATGCTCTTGAGAGAAGAACACAGGCACACAAATCAAAGCAACGAAGTGTTCATAGTATTATTATAGCAAATTACTTTTCCCTGGATAACTGAAGCTACAGCTTTATCTTCAGAAGCAACACATGTGTTAATTGTTTTAAGTCTGTACTCTCCATGACTCTGCAGAACCACACTTGCTCCTGAATAAATGCTAACCTTTAAGACCGTAGAATTTAAAGGAATGGCTAACGCAAACATGAGATAGGCCCCAAAGGAAGCAAAAAAATTTTTTTACAGAGTAAATAAAGTCTAGCTCGACTATATTGTCTAGTACCACACTGATCTCTGGCCTAGTTATCCTCCTCCCAACTGGAAAAATATGTGCAGACGCTCCATCTGTAGTAGAATTCAAAACTGTACTATCCCACTTCTGTGTTATTGTCATTCCGCTACACAGCCCAGCCTTATGCACACGTACTTGGAAGACCTATTACGAGATTCACCTTCAAGTACAAATATATAGCCTTAGTCTAGTTCACACCTCTTTCACATCCGGCAATCTCAAAGAACAATATGAACAACTCCTCTACTGCAGAGGAAGCAGGAGGAACCTAATCTTTCTCCCCAGATTTAAGACCTCTGCACAAGTGGGTGTGCTCTGTGAGAAAGATCTGGAGCTCCTAATATTTGAAAGTTGCCCCTAGATGCAGACGAGGTTTGTTCAATCCACTGTTGGAACAATGACTGAGATAACATACTTTTAAGCATCCTGATCACTTGAACACGACTGACAAGTGCTGTGTACTGTCAATCCGGTAACATGAATCCCTTTTTATACACAGGTGTGACAGACAGTAAATGGTTAATGCTTTGGCTCAGTCTGAGAACTTTGAGTGACAGGGGATTCAAATGGGATTCTGGAGTTGAGAGTGTCAGCCAGGAGTTGAGAGATGTTAACAGTGAGAGAAAAAAGCGAGTGGATCAAGAAGGAGCCCAAGTTAGGGAAGAAAGACGCATAGCCCATCCCTGTCAAGACTTGAGGGAAATTGCTCCTAGTGAAGGAGGAGTGATTCTATCAAGTCTGAGGGAAATAGCTCGTAAGAGATGAGGATGATCATTAGCCAGTGGAGAAGGAAGGAGACTGGAACTTGTGTGAATGTTCCTGCCTTCACCAGCTTACTATGGAGTTTATGCTTGTTAATGTACAAAAAAACTGCCAAGAAATCTCTCTCCTCAAGTTTTAAAGACCTGTCTGAATAACAGAAACAGTTAGTTGTTTCTGACAAATTATCTGGTGTTTATTTTTATAAAAAGTTACCTCATTTCTGTTGCTGGTTCACCTCATGAGTCCTAAACCTGACTCCTACCTGACAATCTCATAAGAACATAAGAGAAGCCAATGTTGGATCAGGCCAGTGGCCCATCCAGTCCAAGATTCTGTCACACAGTGGCCAAAAACACCAGGTGCCCTCAGAAGGTCCAGCAGTGGGGGCAGGAAGCCCTCCCACTGTTGCCCCCCCGAACACCAAGAATACAGAGCATCACTTGCCCCAGACTGAAGAGTTCTTATCTATACTTTATGGCTAATAACCACTGATGGACTTCTGCTCCATATGTTTATCTAATTCCCTCTTGAAGCTGTCCATGCTTGTAGCCACCACCACCTCTTGTGGCAGTGAATTCCACGTGTTAATCACTCTTTGGGTGAAGAAATACTTCCTTTTATCTGTTCTAACCTGACTGCTCAGCAATTTCATGGAGTGCCCACGAGTTCTTGTATTGTGAGAAAGGGAGAAAAGGACTTCTTTCTCTACCTGCTCTATCCCATGCATAATCTTGTAAACCTTGATCATGTCACCCCTCAGCCATCGTTTCTCCAAGCTAAAGAGCCCCAAGCGCTTCAACCTTTCTTCATAGGAAAAGTGTTCCAACCCTTTTATCATTCTAGTTGCCCTTTTCCGCACTTTTTCCAACGCTATAATATCTTTTTTGAGGTGTGGCGACCAGAACTGTACACAGTACTCCAAATGAGGTCGCACCATCGATTTATACAGGGGCATTATGATACTGGCTGATTTGTTTTCAGTTCCCTTCCTAATGACCCCCAGCATACCGTTGGCCTTTTTCATTGCAGTCACACACTGTCTCAACATTTTCATTGAGTTATCTACTACTCCAAGATCTCTCTATTGGTCAGTCTCTGCCTCAAAGTGAAAGAAAACAGTTTGTTAGTTTTGATTTACCATCAGTCTCTCATGTGCCATTATAAAGCAATGACAAAAGAAGGATCTTAGTCTCTCCCCTCAGTTCCCTAGGCTGGGTCAATATTTACCAATGTACATTCAAACATGACTGGATGGGACAGCCAGAGAAAAACAAAGAAGGGGGAAAGGGGCTGCTCAGCTAAGTTATAAAGGGAAAACTTTAGAGAGAGAATGGGGGCGGGGAGGGAAAAGAGGTGGGGATCCAAAGTGAGGGATTTCAGTGATTCGGCATAAGGGCTAAAAAAGTCCAGCAAACAAGCCAACTGCAGGGTCAGGAAAGCAGGCTCAAGTGCAAAACCGGGTATGAAGCCGGGGATCCAAGCAAGGAATGAAGGTATGGGAGTCAAAGGAATCGAGGGGGGTCAGTAATTCAGCACAGTGGGGAATCCGACTGTGAAGCTGAAGACAGCATAAAAACAGAGTGAGAGCCTTGTGTCCTGAAAACTTAAACCCAGGAAAGGTTTTTTGGGGTCTTCAAGGTGCTACTGGACTTAAATTGTGTTCTACAAAGTTAGAATGGCTTGAGAAGTGGCTTTACACAATTTGAAGCAGCTAGACCTCAACAGGGGATGTGGCCATTGGCTCAATCGGGTGCAGAATTTAGGATCCACAGTGGGGTTAGATTGATGGTACAGGGCCTGGTTTCCCATTGGTATATTTGAATTTTGAGCACTGAATTCACAAGAGGGATGTGTGGAAGTCCAAATACAGGCATGCTAGGTGAGGTGACTGAGTTGCCTGAGTGACAAGCTGGCTCAGACCTGTTTGACAAAAGCTGAGCAGTGGCTTGATGGCCTGCCCTGAGCTAGTGACTGAATTACTGGGGGAAAGCAGTAAGGTGAAAGGCAGCCCTGGGTTCTTTGTTACTGTCCAGCAAGCTTGAGTCTATTCTTCGTGGAGAGGGTGTGAGCAAGCTCAGGATGCTTAAAACAAAAAGGCCCATAATGTGTTCCAACAGTTGGGATACTCCTATGTGAGAGTGCCCAAGGAAACTCCTACTAGATCGGGGGCTTCTGATTTAATATTAACAGAGCTTCCAGGGGTCTGGCTAAAGGATCTTACAGTTCAGCACCACTGTGTAGAGGTGCCCTTGCTAGCAACAGAAGGTTCTTCTCTGCCATGCCTGTAGAGGAGGCAGCTCTCACAAAAGAGTTTTCTCCTCCAAGCTGTGCCCCAGATTGCCTGCTGTAACTCAGCAAGCTATCACAACCAAGCCAGCTCCTATCTGCTTAGTCCCACCCCAATTTCAGATTCACAGTCATAGCACAGTGCAATAGAATGTTGGGAGTGGCTTTTAGATATAGAAAATGCTCCAATTAAAAAAGCCAACTACTGTTTCTGTACTCAAAATCAGGGATTCTCAAACACTCATTTGTTTGGCTTATATATATCCTGCTGACCAATGGGGAACCAATTGTTCTCCAAGCTGTTCTGAATTTATTTGGATGCATCTAATGGGCCTATTTGCATAATGTTATTACTTTGTCTCAGCTGATACCCCTGCCCCCCCCCCAAAAAAAATCTGCTACTGCTGTCACATCCCATTGTTAAACAGCACTGGTTAAAAGGTTTTTAAAAATTCCATTTGACATTTTTGAGTTGCAGTTTACTGCATATATGTCTGTGTGCCTTTGGTGTCTGCCCGTGAATCTAGCTAACTTTGAAAACAGCTTTTGTGATCACTTCATGAACTGATGTCACTGACTGCAGACTCACAAAAAACATGAAACATACTTGATGCCTATCAAAATACTTGGCGTTAGTAGCCAGGATCAAATTTTTAAGTAGGCACATGGTGTTTTTAGCATAATTTACATATATGAAGTACCTTATACTGATTTAGACCACCGGTCCATCACAGGGTCAGTACTGTCAACTCAGACTGGCAGCGGCTGATATACTAGTTTCTGGACTTACCTATGTTGCTTATAGTATACCTGTCCCAAGAATTAGAGGGAAAGCTATCTGGAGATTCATATAACATTACAAAAGCAGTCTGAAAAGCTGTTCTGTCACCTCTGGCACAACACAGAAGAACATGCCTTTGAGTTGCAACTAACTCATGGCAATGCCATGCATGAGGAGTTCCATGCAGGGACAAGCAGAAGTGTTTTGCCATTGCCTTTCTCCACATACCAATCTATCTTCCCATCCAAGCACTAATTGCAGCCAGCCCTGCTTAGCTTCCAAGTTCTCATGAGTTTGAGCCAAGTTAAGCTAACAACGGTTTTAAAAGCCTTCTTGGCCTTGAAGCCCACCAGCACTTGGACAGTTCATCATCTATCAACCTAATTTTTAATCAGCAGGAGATGGGGGCATCTGCAATGGTGTAACATCACTTCCAGGGAAAAAAAACCAGAAGTGACATCATGTCACTCTAGGAATCATAGGAAAATCTATGGTTTCATCAATTCACGTTCACCTTTTCATCTAGCTTGTAAATGTGGACAGAATAGTAAAAAAAAATAATATTGAAATTCATGGCAAGAGTATTCAAGATGTCAAAGGCCAATACTTAATCCAGTTACAATTTAATTCAAATGTGCTGAACTCATTTTTATGAGGGCCAGATCTGACATAAATGTCCCTTTGTTGGGCCAGACCATGCATGCCAAAAACATAATGTCAGGGACCGGAGATACAAACTTTATTAAGGACAGCAGCTGGTAAGCTCTGAGTTGGTGTGTCCTCACTGCAAGGCCCCATGTGCTAGAGAGAGTGCAGAGGAAACCCTGCATGGGCAGACTGGAGAGCCAATGGTGCAACACCAGTCAGAGGCCCCTGCACTGCCCAGGCCCCAGGGTAAAGATGCAGAACAGCTGAATGTCACAAGCTCCCCTCTGAGCCATCACAGAAAGAGACTGGGAAGACAGACAAGCTGAACTAACCCCCCACCCACTTGCAGAAGTGGGGGGGGCGGCCGCCTGGGCACAAGACCACGTGCACGGTGGGACCCAGGGCAAAGCTCAGTAAACCAGAGATGCCCATGCAACAGTGGCTGCCTCTAGCCAAGGCCACCAGGTGATCCATGGTGGGGCACTGCTGGGGATTCAAGCCAGAGATCATTGGCATAAGATCGCCTGCACCCCCCCCCCCATGTGCAAATGCCAATTTCCTCAGCCATTCGGGACAGCATCCCTAGAACTGCAGACCAAGTGGAGAGGCGTGAGACCTCGCCTTGGAACCCTGAGCCAGCATGAACGCGGCTGTGGCGGCTCCCAACTTATCACTGAGGATTCCAGTGAAGCGAAGGGATTCTGCTTGACTGCTGAAGATGAGGTGGTCTTGCAGTGCTGACGTGACAATTGGAGTGGCTCCGCCCACTCCCCCCCCCCCCGGGGGGCAGCCTTGTTCCCTCAGATGCACCAGTTGCTTGTGGGCCAGATAAGAATGCTGGACAGGCTAGTTCTGGGACCCATGTTTGACACCCCTGATTTAATTATTGTAGTCAATGTTTTGTAGACGTCCAAAACCTCTTTTTCCTTCACTTATTACCATGTAAACTTTAAACAAAATCAGTAGCTAAATATGTGATGCTAATATTGCTATGTGAACGATGTCATAAACACGGATTTATGACTTCAAGGGCAAAAGCCCCTAGGTTAAGCAAGTCTTAGTGGACACCTTCAGAGGAGATGGTAAGTCTTGCCACAAATCCCTTAAGATTAACGACAGTGGGCAGAGTTATATTTTACTCCCAATGCAATTAATCATGGGTGCTTCTTATAACTGAACATTTGAAGACAACCATCTGGGTAGCAACCCACATCAGGCAAATAAGACTTACCACAAACTACTGTGGGATAAAGTATTTCCCCCTGCCTGCACTGCATCCTGGCCCTGTTACACAAATGGGACTTTCAAAAGCTTTCACACAGGAAGAGAAGTATTTATCCTTAAATCTATTATTCAAAATTAAATTCAGATAAAGGCTTAAGGGGGGGGGGGACGAGGGCCCTCTGGACAGCTATCTCAAGGACCTTTAATGATAAATGAGAATAAAAATACAGACACTGTACATCACGATAAAAAGTGACTTATGAACTATAGAAACAAGAAAAGGTCTATCAATAGCCAGGTAAAAACATATATCATACAAAAGAAAATGGTTTAAATTAGTTAATTAAGTTCAAATTTGCATTCTTTCGACTTAGATATATACAAAGCTCTAGTATGGTGCACACCTTCACCTGGGATGAGCATATGATGAGAAGAAGCCTCCAGTTCACATACGTTTCTACCACACACAGAACATCTGGGCTACCCATGCCACAGCAGGCTCTCTTCAAGCAGTCAGCCTGTTTTGTTTTGTGTTAACTTATTTAGCAGACTTATTGCCAGCTTTATGCTATAGCTACCCTATCCCTTGCCACCTAAGAGCTAGCTGGAATAAAAGCATCCGACTCTGCTTCCTAAAGATGGAAAGTTCAGGCTTTGGTGAATTTTTAGAGCAGAGGGGAAATAACCTAAAAAGACTCTCAGCAAGATGGATAAAAATCAATGGTTTTTTTAAAAAATCAGATTTTTAAAATTTAAATTGGATTTTTTAATTTAGATTGGATTTTTAAAAATAAAATGCTTTTGGGGGGGAAATCTATCTAAAGATAGTTTTCTGTTTAAGATACATTATACTCCAAAGGTTATTCGTCATGAAATGATTAGTTTTTAATTATGTAGCACGAGGCTGTATATTCATGCAGTGTTTACATTTTTGGGTAAATGAATTCCATTAATCCATTCACAATGTCATGCTCTTCCAGAGGTTTCTGTAAGATTATTGGGCAGTTTTACTATCTAGAAGATATTATCACAGATGCTTGGTTTTACAGTTCTCAAAACTGTGAATTTGCATCTGCAGAGATCACAGCAAAAATGCTATAAAATAAACATACAGACTTAAAAAACCTAGGGTTGCCAGGTCTGGGATAATGTGCGCCTGCGCCGATCCCGATCGGTAACTTCAAAGCCTCAACGGATTTTCGCGCCAACTCCCCAGTCCTGCGCCGACTCCACTGCGCATGACCGGGGAGGGGCACGAGGATCCCGCCAGTTCCTTCTGACCGCTGCAAGCAGCCTCCAAGAAAATTATACGGGAGACCGAAAGCAGAGGGGAAGGAGGGCGGGTGGTGTGAATGCACAGATGACCACTCGAAGATCTCCAATTACAGGTAAGCAACCTGTATATCTTCTTCGTGGTCTCTGTGCATCACACCTCTGGGAGAATAGCGAGCAATAAACACCACATACCTGGAGGTGGGTGCTGAGGTTCTCACACCTGAGCTGACTGTAAAACTGCACGGCCCACTGCCGAACGTTGGTGGGCACAGACGTCCAGAGCATAATGTCTCACAAACGTGTGAGGGGACGACCAAGTAGCAGCATTACAAGTGTCTCCCAGGGGAATGCCTTTGAGGAATGCCGTAGGGGAATGCGGACTCATTCCACGGCTCGAGTGGAATGAGCCCGCAGGGACGCCGGTAAAGGCCTCTTGGCCAGGAGGTAGGCAAGCTTAATCGTCTCTACTATCCATTTAGAAAGTCTCTGAGACAACAACTTTTGTCCCAGTTTGGGCAAGGCATAAGCGACGAAAAGAGCTGGGGATTTGCGAAACGGCTTTGTCCGGTGCAAATAAAAGGAGAGAGCTCTCTTGACGTCAAGCGAGTGTAGGCCACGTTGTGTCGAGTCCTGGGGTTTAGGAAAGAACACCGGCAACGTAATGTCCGCTTTAATGTGGAAGTCCGATACCACCTTGGGCAGAAACGTGACATCAGGAGCCAGAGTGACGGCCTCCTGATGAAAAATGAGATACGGTGGGTCACAGCGGAGCGCTGACAGTTCGCTCACTCTTCTTACTGAAGTCAGAGCCACAAGAAAAGCTACTTTCCATGAGAGTAGCTGTAGGCTACAAGACGCCATCGGTTCGAAGGGCCTTCCCATCAGCTTAGTAAGAACTAAGGGTAGATCCCATGCTGGGACAGGAAGTTTTACCGATGGAAAGAGGTGACATAGTCCCTTGAGGAATTGCTTCGTTGTTGGGTGAGAGAAAACAGAGTATCCATCAACCCTCGGGTGGTTTACCGAAATGGCTGACAGATAAACCCGAACGGACGCATGGCACAGTCCCCGATCCTTGCAGGATAACAGAAAACCAAAAATACCATTGAGAGAAGATGGAATGGAGGGTCTTCCTATCGATTCGAGGAAGGATAAAAACTTGTTCCACTTTGCTGCATAAGAGCGGCGTGTGGATGGTTTGCGAGCATTGAGCAGAACACTAGCGATGCGAGCCTCTATCTCTGAGGTCGTAGAAGCCATGCCGTCAACTTCAGCCTGGGGATGTCGTGGTGGAGCACTTGACCCCCGTGCATCCAGAGTAGGTCGGGGTTCGCTGGTAGATGTATGTAAGTGCCCATGGAAATGCGAAGAAGGGTGGGAAACCAAGGTTGTCTTGGCCACCAGGGAGTGATTAGTATCGCTAGCGGACGTTCCACCAGTAGCTTGTGGACCACTTTCAGTATCAAGGGAATCGGGGGGAACAAGTAGACATGCAGCCCCATCCAGAGGAGGAGAAGGCCATCTCCTAAGGACATCGGATCCGCTGTTCTGGAGCAGAACAGAGGGCATTTCTTGTTCTGTCTGGAGGCAAATACGTCCACAGATGGTTGACCCCAATGGCTGAAGACCTGGTTCAGGTAGAGGGGATTGAGTTCCCATTTGTGCAGAGACGCCCCGCCCCTGCTCAAAAAATAGGCCTGCGTATTGAGCTGGCCCGGAAGGTGATTCGCCACCAGGTAGATGTCCCATAATTGACATTCCGTCCATAGCTGTACCGCCAGGCGGCAAAGACTGCGGGAGACTGTCCCCCCCTGTCGGTTGATGTAGTACATGGTGGTCGTGTTGTCCGTGAGGATGGCCACCGTCTTTCCCGACAAGAGGTGGTGGAAAGATCTCACAGCATATAGGACTGCCAAGAGCTCCAGGAAATTGATGTGGTTGTGAGCTACTGACGAGTCCCATCTGTCCCCTATGCACAGGTCCTTGAGATGGGCTCCCCAGCCCCATAGAGAGGCGTCTGTTGTTATGGTTACTGACGGGGGAGGGCGACAAAAGGGGGCGCCGGTCTGCAGATTTTGTGGCACATGCCACCAGTCCAGGGCCTGTAGCGCTGGGTCCGACAGATTGAATCTTTTGGAGAGGGGATGTAGACTGGGCCGGAAGCGGCGGAGAAACCAGAGTTGCAGATGTCTCATGCGAAGTTTCGCAAAGGGGAGAACCATAGTGGTTGAGGCCATGAGGCCTAAGAGACGGAGCAACTGTCTTGCTGTTGCTACACGGGTTCCTTTCAGAGTCTCGATGAGGGAAATGATATCCGCTATCCTGCTGGGAGGTAGGAAAGCCTTGCACTGTACAGAGTCGAGGATAGCTCCGATAAATTGTACTCGTCTGGAGGGGATGAGCATGGACTTTTTTAGGTTGATTGTCAGACCCAGGGTCTCCAGAGTGTGTAATGTAATCGCAACATGATCCTGGAGATCCTCTGGAGAGGGTGCGATCAGAAGCCAATCGTCGAGGTAAGGGTGAAGATGAACACCCTGTAGACACAGGTGGGCTGCCACTACTGTCATCAATTTTGTGAAGACGCGTGGTGCTGTCGACAAACCAAAGGGGAGGGCCTTGTATTGGAAATGGTGGGTACCAATAGCAAAACGAAGGAAAGGTCTGTGAGAGGGATGAATAGTTACATGAAAGTATGCATCCTTCAGGTCTAATGTGACCATCCAGGCTCCTGCCTCTATTAGTGGAAGGATGATCTGGAGTGTCGTCATCCGGAATTTTTTGTAGATTATGAACGCATTGAGGTTCCGAAGATCTAGGATGGGTCGGAGCCCTCCATCCCTCTTTGGTACTGTGAAGTATCGGGAGTAGAACCCTTGCTGGAGGAGGGAGGTGGGTACCGGTTCTATTGCATCCTTGGCTAACAGAGCTTCGACTTCGGTGACTAGGGTGTCGGATGGGGGGGTGACGACAAAGTAAGACCTTGTTGGAATCTCGAGAAATTCTATTCTGTATCCCTCGGTAATGACTGAGAGGGCCCATTTGTCCGAGGTGATGTGACGCCATGCTATTAGATAAGGTGATAGACGAGTGGGAAGGTCGGAGCGTGGGTAGGAGTCAAAAACTCTGTTTGCTTGGCTTAGGAGGTTTCGACTTAGGGGCTGATGCGGCCGGGAAGCGAGGCTTATGGCTATATGGTTTCTGCTGGTATGCAGGTGGAGATCTCTGCCATTGGGGTTCAGAGGGAGATCGTTGCGTTTGCTTCTTCGGCCATGACCTTTGCCACGTTCTTTGTTTTTGTGGTTTACGTTGCAAGACTCCCAGGCTGCGGGATGTCTTCATGCTCTTATCCAATTCATGGAGTACTGTATCTGTTGTAGAACTGAAGAGTCCGTCTCCATCAAAAGGAAGATCCTCAATCAAGTTCTTAGTGTCCTGAGGGAGAGAGGTTGACCGGAGCCAGGCGTGGCGTCTGATGGACACTGCTGATGTGAGCGCCTTGGATGTCACCTCAGCAGAGTGCTTGGAGGCTGAGAGCTGATGTTTTGTCAAGGTCATGCCCTCCTTTTGAATCTTTCTAGCCGCCCGCAGTTTGTCTTCTGGGAGGTGAGCTATGAGTGCCGTCATCTGCTCCCAGAGCGAGTACTGGTACCTGCTCATGCAGGCGGTGTAATTTGCAATTTTTAATCCTATTGCACCTGCTGAATAAACACGCCTTCCAAAAGCATCCAGTTTCCGTCCCTCTTTGTCTAGTGGGGAGGTGTGGCCGCTACGACCCTTGGTAGAAGGGGTTACCACTACCGAATTCGGTTTGGGGTGAACAAAAAGAAACTCCGCCCCTGGTTCCTGGATTTTATACATATGATCCAGACGTCTACTTGAGATAGGGGTGGAAGAAGGGTGAGGCCAGGATTCCTTGGCTGTACTCATCAATACCGATATGAGTGGAAGTGCTACTGCCGGGGAAGTATCCATCTGAACTATGTCGAAGATGGAGTCCGTGGCTGTCGGTGTCGGTTGGGCTGTGGCCAGTGCCAGTGAGTGTGCCATTCTTTTAATCAATTCTCCATAAGTCTTCACATCCTCAGAGGGAGAAATTGGTAGGTCGTCAGTGACCGGTTTATCGGGAGGGGGTGCGGAACCGACTTGTCCTCCAAGTCAGATGAAGCAGGAGACCCCGGTGCCGAGTGGTCCGATGGCGATAGGAGAGTCGGGCTCGACGGCTCTTGGGAGATAGGCAGGGTCTGGGGTTCGACCTCGAGAGGTGTTCATTCCCGCGTGGTCGGTGCCGGTAGCGGCATCGGGGCCGAGGGGGGGTCCCGGTATCGGGAAACTCCAGATGATGTGGATTGTCAATCCCATTCGGCGGCATACCATTGGGGTGGCGGAGGGTAGGACCCGTAGAGGTAGCGCCATTGTTGTAGGTCCCACAGTACCGAGGGAGCTGGGGAACGTGGAACTCTGTCCTTCCTTGGCCTCGGTGGTGGGTCAACTCCGGCGTCGGGACTATCTCTGGGGACCTGTGTAAGGTCGATATCGAGGTCGGAGTCCGTCAGAGTGATGGGCCGTGGCATCAGTGAGAGGGATTTATCCCGAGATCGCTCGCGGCCATGAGGGTCAAGCCGTTCGGGCCCATGCTGGGCTGTGTCAGGCGCTATCTGCGTCGACGAAGCACTGGATGACTTTTTGTGCTTAGGCTTGCCCTTCTCCTCCTTGCCTTCTCTGCGTTTCTTAGCAGGGGTATCGGGCAAGGGGAGAGATCTCTTTGGTGCCGATTTCCTATCGGTACCGATGGTGCTCTTGGCTGGCGACGATACCGGACCTGTCGGCATCGGTGGTGGTGAAGTCGGGACATTCTCGGTGACAAGGCCGATTCCAGTAAAGCCATGCGGAGCCTTGCTGCACGATTTTTTCGAGTCTGCTTCGAGAAGGCTGCGCAGCTCGAGCAAGAGTCCACCCGGTGCGACTCACCTAGGCAGAGGAGGCACAGGGAGTGCTTGTCCGGAGGGGCTATCTTGCTGCCACACTTTGAGCACCGTTTGAAAAAACCCCACCGCTGGGCCATAGGCCGCGCGGCGGGAAAAACGTAGGGAAAGTCCGAAAAGCTAGTCCAGAAAACAGTCCGAGTTCGTTTGTTGTAAAAATCAGTCCAAAGGCTTGGAAAAGAAGGAGAAGTAAACTACCGACCGGAGCAAGAGAAGAAAGATCCTCACGACGCGGCGGTCAGAAGAGAACTGGCAGGATCCTCGTGCCCCTCCCCGGTCATGCGCAGTGGAGTCGGCGCGGGACCGGGGAGTTGGCGCGAAAATCCGTTGAGGCTTTGAAGTTACCGATCGGGATCGGCGCAGGCACACATAATCCCAGAGGTGTGATGCACAGAGACCACGAAGAAGATCTATAGCTAACCTGAAAAGTTATACTAAAACGAAACCTTAATCTAATTTGTAAATATTAAGGCCAGCAAGAATGAGCCTTTAAGTAGAAAACCATGATTTAAATCAAGTCTTACTGGTCGGATCAAGTAATCAATTTTATTTAAATCAAATCCACCCAGTCTTTCAATATACTTACATAGCCCAGATTTGAGAAACAGACAGTGGACTTAACGCAAAACCAGTCTATTTTGAAAGGTCACAGTGGAACCGATGGACAAAGATGGTGACTCAGGTATATATGGGAAAGGACCAGGAGAAAAATGGAAAAATATGTGAAGCTTCCTTGGTTTTTTTGGGTTTTTTTCTTTTTGCTAATGCAAAAATTGAGAAGTTTGGGGAAGCCCTGAAAAAAATTACGAAACATTTTCTTTTTAGAATGAACAAGAGGCGGGGACCTGCGATACTTGTGGGGGGGGGGGGGGATTCCTAAAGGCTGCAGCCCCAAGTAAGTCTTCTTCCCCCCCCCAGCGATTCCCCCCCCCAGCTCAGCCCAAGCAGCTGTTAGCCACCAGGCAGAGTTCTCAGGGCATTCCCTGCACGTGCGCAGGGAACACTCTTTAACTTTCGGGGAGGGGGGGGATTTAAATATCCCCCTGAAAGTTTTTTAAAGTTTTAAGATTTTTCTGCACACGTGGGGAGTCCCCCATGTGTGCAGAAAAATCTCCCTGCCCCCCAGGTGCCCTCCCACGCGGATTTAGATATCCACACGCAGGGGGCGCCTTGGCTATTAGATATATAGATGAAATGCTTAAGACATGGTTTCTCTCATTCAAAATGCACCACATGAAAAAGTCCTCACACTATTTTTGTATTTCCAATGGAAAAAGTCCACGCATTGGAGGTCCCCCCCCCTTTTGGAATGGGTGAAATGAAAGACAGTTTTATCCAAAATGTGTAGAATGAAAGTGTTTATGCAGAACCATCCACCGCATTAGGTAATGATAACTCCTGTGTATACTGTAGACATATACAACATTTTCAAGATTTATGTAAATTATTTTGGCAACAATTAATATAATACAATGTGTAATAATAATACATTATTAAAGTGTTCAGGGTTCTCAATGTTATTAAGTTTAACTTAATATCTAAATACGCTGGTAGTCCTACCTAATAACTTTACAAGTATGTTTCTGTCCAAATAATATTCCTGCTTTTGTTTACTACAGAATTTGTTTTCTACCTTTAACTTTCCCCCCTGCCTCTCAGACAGCTAAAGTTCAAACGCCTATATTGTGATAGCCTAGGGTGCAGCTGTTTACAACTCTCTCAAGTAACTTGCCATTTTCCTTATAGAAAACAAAGACATTTATATTCCATAAACATGCCAAATACTGCAATTAGAAGTCACATGTTGTTAAATCAGTAAAAGGAGTTTAGGTTTGATAGGAAAGCATTGCATATATTTCAGTTTTTCTCCAAATACAGCACCAGAGGAGGAGAGACACTTTCCCCCCATGGCTCCAAAATTTCCGAATTTTGTAGATCTCTGTTCAGGTATACTGAGCTCAATCTGTTTGGGGTTTTATAGGTCACTAGTCTCAATCACATTTAAAGCTAGTATGAGAACTTAATGTAGAGGGTACAGCACACGGTACATAGTGTGCCCCCAACAACCAACCACTTTAGAAAGGCAAGTTCAAGCATTTTGCAGCTGCAGGAGCCTCCAAACTATCGCCAAGGACAACCACTGACAAAGCACATTAACATCACTTAGCCTCAAAGTTTAAAAGGTATGAATGAGGGTCTGCATTGATAAGGAAAGCCCACAACCTTTTCAGAAAGTGAGGCTGACAGAAAACTTTCCTGTCCATTCCCACAAACTGTGACACCAGAGGAGGTAAATACCATCAGCAATGGGAGCCTCGACCCCTTCCCAAAAGCCATTCTTGTAAATCCATCCTCTTCTAGATTTAAACTCCTATTCTCACCAGATTGACTGGCATCAAACACAGTGTTTCCACACATCTCCCAGCAGCTTCAGAGGCACAACCAACAGGAGGGGAGGCAACAGAATGGCAGATGGATCATGTAAGCAAGAACCAAATCATGGGAGTGGTACCTTATTCATGTTATTTATAATCCCTCCCTTCTCACTGGGACTCCAGGCAGACTGCACAGTGCAAAGGGCAATGCAATCGACAGGATAAGACATTTTATAAGCAATGTAATAAGACTAGGATTACAGAAATCTGAAACAGACATAATATGCTAAACAATGTAGAAAGTGAATGAAGTTTGAGTCCAGTGGCATCTTCAAGACCAAAGTTTAACTCTGGGACTGGGTATAAGCTTTCACGTGTATGCACACCCGGAATAAAACTCAGTTGGTGCCACTGGACTCAAACTCGTTCTGTTGTTTCAGATCAACAAGGCTACCCACCTCATTGTAAAAAGTGGTATTATGTGAGTGGAAAACAATGCAGCAAACAGATAATACATACTATATATCCACAGTCCTGTTCTCTTTACTGAAGAACCTTCCTGAACCTTTCTGTTAAAACTGAGCCCTGTTAATTTTATAAAAATGCCCTCCTGAAGATTTCTGTTTTACATAATCTGTGGATTAACAGAAGCATGACAGCCTTAGTACATTTCTCTGTTTCAAGACACATGTATATTGTATATGTTCCAGCAGCTATACATTTAATCTGATTCTTAGGAGCACAGTTAAAGAGACATTTTATCCCTTTCCTATGTTGCATATTTAAGAAAAAAAATCTCCCTTATAATTATGCATGAAACTATTTTAGGATATAGTAGCAACACATAATTCCTTAACTAAACAATTTTTTGACATGCCATTAAATGTGACATATAAAACAGATACATTAACAGCAACAAAAAAAATGTAATATCTGACAAAACTCTCAGATATGGTTAACAGAAAGTAAGTAGAGTACAGACCGCCACACAGAGAGACTTGGGGCAGTAATCTTTGGAACGCACATTGACAGCTTGAAAACATCCATGTGTGACAACTAAGAATCACTTGCAAGTGACCAAGCAATTTTTGCTTTTTTTCAGGCAATGAAAGAATAACTGGACTAGTGTAAATTTGTGTGGACTAAAATTCTGAGGACTTTTGCATGGCTATAGTTATGGGGGGGGGGGGGGGAGTTTTCCTGATAAATTAGCAGAAAAAGATTCCCAAGAAGAATTTAAGATCGCAGTGCTAGCTGGGTAAAAATCACAAACTGGGTTACTTATACCCAGTGTGAAATGTATCACATGAATATCCTATTGAAATTAACATTCTGTACCTTGGATAGGCTGCCTTCCAGATTAGTACATCTTGTTCCTAGGGAACAAGAGAAAAGTTGAATTCAACTCTCAGTTGATTTCTCAACTTGAAATTCAGCCCAACGAACATTTACACCTACAAAAGAGGCTATTCTGACTGCAGCTTAACACATAAGATTCTATTTCCAAATCCTTACAGGAATGGGGGGTGGGGGGGAAGCATGAATTATTTTTTTGGAACCAGCTCAAGAAATCAGTATATTTATATGTTACAGTCCAGGCTTATTTTGCAAGTTTATTCAAACAATTTTAAACAGTTATTGGGCAAACTAAATCCAAATTCAAAATGAGAGGGCAAGCTCTATCCAGATCTTAGTGTTTCTAAGTACTAAGGTCTAAGTATCTCAATTTCAGCAGGGGAGGTTTAAACAGATTTTATCCATCCACTGATAATCAAATCAAACTGGAAAGTGGTGAGCTTCATCTGGATTATAATTAAAATTTATTTTTTAAAAAAAATCTGTTTTCTTATCTAAGCATTATATCCAAGATAAATGTAGAGAACAGCTTTAGAAAAACACAACAAAGCCACTGTCTATTTTCAGCTGGGCACCAACAGGCTAACTGTTAAGCCTAGAACCCAGGAATTAAAAGTATTTTTCTATGTTCAAGGCTAGAACTTAAAATGATACTTTGGAACCTAACATATTTTTTCCACCTTTGGTATTAAGCAGTACCTACTTCCATCTGAAGCTAATAGCAAGTTCCCTAAAAGGAAACAGAAAAATATGTTAACCCAAGATTTATTTTTATAAAACTAAGACTTTACGTGGCTTGTTCAAAGCTCTTTTAAAAAAGCAGTAAAAGTATTCTTAGTGTGACACTAAAATTTTCATATCAAATGTATTTGCTGCAGGTACACAGCCCACACAGCTACGTGAACAGATTTGTGCGCACTAATGCGTAAGTACGCTGTTCTGTTAAAGGCTCCCAAACACATGCACAAGTGTTTAAATGTACACATCTATCACCCGCCCTTTAAATGTTTGTTATGGGAATCCACCATAGAAAACATGAGTTGCCCTTAACTGTGGGAATATCGGATTGCTCACTCACAACCGTGATTTTCTGCATGTGCTGCACTACCTAACCAATCAAATTTCAGTTTCTGAATCCTCTTCTAACTGCCCAGTACAAATGCAATATGGTTTGAACACTGGAAAGTAGTCTTGAGAAGCTGTGTCCTCTCTCCCACTTTGTCCAGAAACTGGTCATGATTAAGTGTGATCTCTGCACTGATACTTACACAGTTTAATACACGGCAGGTTCCCTCATAATGGTAAGCTGTGAACACATTTAAAGCCCAACCATTGCATCTTATTACTCCCCCTCAGAAAGGACATCTATGCATGTCTGGTTTTAACATTAAATCACCTGCAGTTTTTCTTCTGCCAAATGCAGACGTCACTCCCCACCCCAGAGATTCTCCATCTCCCCACCCGCCTACACCACTGAATCTCTGTGCCAGGTAATCTGAACCTTTTAAGAGAAACGGTGGTCATTCAGAAGGCCAAAGGGGGAAAAAATCAACCTACACATAAAAGGAGCATTTTCCTGACCACTACAAAAGCCACTGGAATTAGAAATGATAATCACAGCATCGCCACTGCACAGTGAATTCTTCCTTTTCTTCCAGTAATGTGCACTTATGGAACCTTAGCACATGATGTTGTAACACTGTGCAGTGCCAGCCCCCCACCCACACGCACACACAAAATTGGGAGGGGAAAATGGATGACAGGTCTCATTTCCATTAGTGTACATTATAAGGAAAGGAAGAGGATCTCAGTACCAGCAGACCTGGTCGCCTTTTGTTGCCGATGATACTTCTACGACTATGCTTAAAATTGTGTATTTGGGGGCTGGCTTTCTGGACTGGGCTCTACTTATTGTTTGATTATCGGTTCATTGTTTATGCTTCGTGTTTTTGTATTTCTGGAAACTACGTCATAGGCAGTCAAAGAAGAGTGCAAGTTTTTTTAAAAAAACACATCAATATTGGGGGGGAGGGTTTTTTTCCCCTTGTCCTCACATCTTATCTCCATCCTAAAGTGAGAGCAGATATTTTATTTCACCTGGCCCTTCACTTTGGGCAAACAGTGGTCTTAAAAGGTTCTATCTTCAGACGGTGCATTCAATTCTCATTTGAAATGTGTGCAAGTACTAGGTTCAGTTGGCAAATGGGAGAAAAGCTTGAGCACCAGGGGATACCTTCCGAAAGAAATGGGTTCTTTAATTTTTTTTCTCAAAAATCAAAACAAGTCCTTTTTTTCACCCATTAAATCCCGATCACCATTAACAGACGACTCGCCTAAGTAAATAAACCACATTAGCAGGAAATCTGAACTGCACTTCAGTTCACTGAGATGCTACCAACCTTCAGTCACTTCACACCTAATTAGGAACGTGTTAAAAACACTGAGATTAGAAGCGTTACTGTGCAGAGCTACTGTTAACGCACCACCCTACCCAGAGCCAAGTCGACTATATGGTTGGCACAAAGATGTTCACTCCCATGTTGCGAATACTCCGTGAAACACATCAAGCATCCCAAGTAATCACTCATCATACAAATTGGCCAATTCAAGTTTTTTTGTAGGTTTCTAATTGAAGCCTAGGAAAAAACACCTAGCAGAAACTAAAAAGGTGGTAGAAAGCTGGCTGCCTAGCAGTCAGTCATTCATTGTAATGTCCAAGTTCTTAGGTACTCTAAGACTTACTTTTTTGGAATTGATCTGTGGATCGACACAGCTACTTGCAACAGCTGCTACATTCTTTATTAAGATACTTCCCAATAAGCTATTAATTAGTGTGAAATATGTAGACCCCTGCCTCTCTATACGACTATATACAAGGCATATACAATGATATTTTTTAAAATTATGACAAAGACTAAACAGGAGCAACAACACATTATCAAGCTACAAACACCTTAAAAACAGGATTTGAAAAAATAGCCCAAAACTACTAGAGACAAGACAGGGAAGCGAAACTGCAGCTAAAAGGCCTGAGGGAATTAGAACGTATCTTTGCCTGGCATGTGAAAGAACAGACTTACCACCAGACAAAAACACTGCTGCCACCACTCAGAGAGGGCCATGCCTGGAGCATACCCACCTAGCTTCAGAACCTGGAGGTGTACAAAGATAGGCCTTTGATAAACTCAGCCGGCAGGCACAGATAGGATAAGGCATCCCCCTGAACCAGCTCATATATAGGCCTTTTATAGGTGAAAACCAGCACTTTGAATCATGTCTGGAAGCAAACTGACAGCCAGTGCAGAGTTTTAAAAAGTACTGATCACAACGGGAACACGGAGACACTGAATACAATAACAAACAAAACACAAAATACTCAGTGGAAACAACAAATTAAAGCACTATTGCTCAAGCCAAATGTACATAACCAAAAGACCTTCCCACGCAAGACCAGAAGGCAATACACAGTCCTTCTATACACTGCATTCTTCCTGGCTGTTTCTGAGTTGCCAACTTCCAGGTCTGCAGGGAGGCTAAACACCAGGCTGACGTCTCCTGTAGGCCGAGAGAGTTTCGATGTACTTCTTCAGAGCCAATATTCTATGGAACCACACAGTTTACATATTTTATATGCCTTATCTTGCTCCCACATGGGCTCGTTACGCTCCTGTCGGCAAAGTGGAAGAACCACTTGAAGAACCACTTTGCCAACAGGAGCGTAACGAGCCCATGTGGGAGCAAGATAAGGCATGTAAAATATGTAAACTGTATGGTTCCATAGAATATTGGCTCTGAAGAAGTACATCGAAACTCTCTCGGCCGACAGGAGACGTCAGCCTGGTGTTTAGCCTCCCTGCAGACCTGGAAGTTGGCAACTCAGAAACAGCCAGGAAGAATGCAGTGTATAGAAGGACTGTGTATTGCCTTTTGGTCTTGCGTGGGAAGGTCTTTTGGTTATGTACATTTGGCTTGAGCAATAGTGCTTTAATTTGTTATTTCCACGGAGTATTGTGTATTTTGTTTGAGTTTTAAAAAGTGGCAGGATCGGGTCTCTGATGACCACAGCAGCTAGTAGGCATAGGGCAGGCCTTGACAAATTCCCATCAACTCCAAGAGCCAGCCTAATATTTAAGCCTTTAGGGTTCTGCATTTTAATTGCATTGTTTTCTAATTATTGCAACCACAAGACCTAATCCTTGCAATTTTACTTAAGATGTTAATAGTGTTATATTACATAAATAAATGCCACTATCATCAACACAACAAAAGTCTAACTCTAATCCTAACCTCCCCGTTTTCTCGTAATGTCTTTATTCCTTTAAAAAGATCCATTTAATTGGATACTGGAGCCAGTACAGAAAGCCACTGGTTAAGAAATGAATTCCTCCACCAACACTGCATGATGTAAAGTTAGCATATAAACAAGCAATGTCAAGAACTTCATCCACGTGCCTTTTTATGTCATACAAGACATAGTCTGTTGTAAAATTATTTAGCTTAGTACTTCTAAGGAGGATTGCCAACACACAACAATAAAATCAGGTCTGAAAATACTAGGTGCCACAATGAAATTTCTAGGCCCGGTGGTGAACTGGCAGCTGGGATTTGCCATGCCCTGACCTAGAGGTTCCATTTTAAACCAGCTGTACCATACCATACCATACCATACCATACCATACCATACCATACCATACCATACCAACACCCCCACAAAGAAGAAGAGTGGGGTTTTATATCCCGCTTTTCTCAACCTTAAGGAGTCACAAAGCAGTTTACAGTTACATTCCCTCTCTCTCCCCACAACAGGCACCTTGTAAGGTAGTTGAGGCTGAGAGAGTTCTGACAGAGCTGTGACTGGCACCTGCATGCAGGGAATCAAACCCATTTCTTCAGATTAGAGTCTGCCACTTTTAACCACTACAGCACGCTGGCTCTCAAAGCATGCATTACACTAATCCCTCCTGGATGTAATCAGAACATGGATAACCATAACCAAATCTGGACTCTAAAAGTATCATCACAGTTGGCTAACAAGCTGGAGCTTATTAAAACATCTTAGAACTACAATATTAGGAGCACTGGGGTGAAACCCAACTGTCCTCAAAGGAGCCTTCCTCCAATTTAAGTGGCTCTTTCTCAAAGACGTCTTTCTCAAAGACATGGCTGCGGTGCCTCAGAGGTTAAGACACTGAGCTGCAGACCAGAAGGTCAGTAGCTCAGCAGTTTGAGACCCGAGTGCTGCATGACAGAATAAGCTCCCGTCTGTGGCCCCAGCTCCTGCCAACCTAGCAGTTCAAAAGCAAGAAATTGCAAGGTACCGCTTTGGCGGGAAGGTAACAGCGTTCTGTGCGCCTCGGCATTTAGTCATGCTGGCCACATAACCACGGAGAAGTCTTCAGACAGCACTGGCTCTTCAGCTTGGAAACGGAGATGAGCACCACCCTCTAGACTCGGATTCGACTGGCTTTCGAGCAGCGGAAACCTTTACCTTTTACCTTCTCAAAGACAACAGCCATCTAAGCTGGAGGAAGGCTTCAAGCTTTGCTCAGTTTGAGTAACAGGGCAGGGGTAGGATTCCCCCCATGGACTTGCTTCCAAGCACACTAGATTTTAGGACTGTTTCCTATGTGTCACAGAGGAAACCGTAGCAAAGATGACTAAATTCATACGTTTAGGGGCCAGTCCAGTGGTCCAGGGACTTGAATAGATTTTGCCACAGAAACTGACAGCTTCACAGAAAGTAAGACTAATCTGGTGCCTTCAAGCAGGAATGGCATCCTTATGATGAAGCACATGCTCAAATAAATTTCCTTCCTTTTTTAGTCTTGGTGTGACTCTGTTCAGAGCCAAACTGGCTGTAAGAACAGTATTCTTAAAGGAAAGAAGCACATGCTGTCCGACTTAGCTAGGGCTTAACATGCAAAATCCAAAAAGGCAGACGTGGAGCACAGAATTCTGTCTTATACACACGTGCCTTCTCCTTCCAAATATGGGCAGACTTGTTTTTTTAATTACACCTAGATTAAAATTTGGTAAAAACTACCATGGGTAGACAAAATTGCATCAGGTGCTGCATTTCACCCACTGGCCATCACTTGGAAATCCCTGAAATAATCCCCTAAAATTTGGTACACACAAACTCACGAGACACCGTTTATGTGAAAATCTGAAAACAGGACATTTGCAGTTTTCCTCAAGACACAGGTCTTATGGGTACCCCTCAAATAGTTCCAGGTCTCAGAAAAATACAAAACACCCTGATTTTTAGACTGCAGAAAGGGGGCTACATATACATGCTATCAAAGCATGGGAGCTTGAATGTACCTGATAATGAAGGCCAGCAGTTCAGGATAGGGCAAGCCAAGTTGAATGCAGGATGGAATGTTGGGCTGAGGCGACTCAGTTGCCTCTTCAGACTTAGATGTGCAGGGAGGGCCTCTTCTAATAGTTAGGACCATGTGTCTGTTCTGGCTGCAGAATAAAAGGTTCTCTCTCTATAGCTAAATGTTGGGGAGAGGAGACATACACTCTACACTTTTCATGCTGCATCTCTCTCCTTTTTTTTTGTAAGAAAGTTTTTATTTTTCAAAACATTAAAATTAATACATTTGTTTTATACAAATCCTTTTTTCCATATTATATAACATTTTGTTCTATTTGTATAGTCTTGCTTTTATCTTGTATTGGTGGTTTCCCACCACATCTGAAGCATAACACATTTTCCACTTTATCCAAAATAGTAATATTTATCTCTATGTTTACATTTCTGGTAACGGTTATATATCTTTAAAATACTTATATACCAATTCTTATTTTCTATATTCTTATATAATTCTAAAAAACAAGTTCATTATCTAATTATCCTTAGTACATTCATATACTCAATTTCTATTCCTTTATGCTATTATAACCATGTATAAATGTAGTTTTTCATGTCCCAATATTTTTCAACATATTCTTTCAAATCCTCCCAATCTTCTAAAAAAGTCTCTGAGTACAGATTATTCAACTTTCTAGTCCATTTATCCATTTCAGCCATATATAACAATTTTTTCAACCATTCCCACACTTCTGGTATTTTTTCATTTTTCCAATTTTGTGCATACACCATTCTTGCTGTTGTAATCATATACCATATTATTGTCCTTTTCTTTACATTTATCTCTTCTAGTTTAAGTCCAAGCAGTAACATTTCAGGCAACTTCTTAAATGTACATTTCAAAAAATTTTCCATTTCTGCATGTATTATAGACCAATAAGTCTTCGCTTTATCACAAGTCCACCACATATGATAGAAAGAACCTTCTTTCTTTTTACATTTCCAACATTTGTTAGACATATTTTGATTAATATTTGCAATTTTTTTTGGTGTCATATAACATCTGTACATCATTTTAAAACAGTTCTCTTTTAGATTATAACATGTAGAAATACTCATTGCATTTTTCCATAAAAATTCCCAAGATTCCATTTCAATGTCTTTGTTTAGGTTTATCGCCCATTTTATCATTTGTTCCTTTACCATTTCATCAGCATTAAACCATTTTAACAATACTTTATACATTTTAGAAATCATTTTTTTCCCATCTTCCTCCCAAATTTGTTCTATTTCATTGCTTTTTTCTATGCTGCATCTCTCTCCTATACACACTATTTTCCCTTGAAACAGCAGTTCTGGAAAGTCACAATTTCATCACAGTTAGTGACACTTTCAGGCCTGCCTAACTATAATGTCTATACCATCAATTATATCATCATTTGCAGGTAAAAGTGTTCTCAAGTTGCAGCCTACTTATGGTAACCCTAGCAAGGAGTTTCCAAGGCAAGTGGAGGTGGCTTGCCATTGCCTTCCTCTGCAGAGTCTTCCTGGGTACCCTTTTTCAAGGATGGTGCTTAGCTTCTGAGACTGGGCTATATACCATCCTGCCTTTCCCTCCCTGCATTGTATATAGAGTTACCTTTCAAGAATCTTCGGAAACATCAACCAGTTCACAGTACACCTTCTACATTATTAACCAGCGTTAGCCGTCACCCAGCTGTACTTATTTCTGCACACTATTCAAAGTGCTGGTTGTCATCCTGAAAGCCCAAAATGGCCTGGGACCAGGGGACACACAAGCCTCTCCTCCTAGATCAACCCATCCAGCAATGAGGTTTATCTGCTGAGTCACCTCTCCATGTGGTACCATCGTCTAGTAAATACACGGTGACTGGAAAAATAACCTGTTCCGTAGTGCCACCACAACTACGGAGTATCCTCCCAAATGGAGCTCACGCAGCACATTATTAACTGTTCTTTCAGTGATTGGCAAAGTGGTTCGATGTTCCTGGCTTTCGTGGTGTACAGATTCCCCCCTCTCCTTTCATTGATCTGGTTACTGCTACGGTGTATGACTGATACTATCAGCTGTTTTCACGCAAATTGATTTTTATTGATTTTACGTTCTTTTAATTTGTACAGTTTAATTGTTTTGTACCCGAAGTGGCTGAAAGAAAATATACACTTGTCAGAAAAGTGGTATTAAAATATCTGAAATCAAGATGCTTGGGCTTCACTGACTGGCTAGCTAATGGGGTGTCAAAGTTGTTTAACTGTTAGGGTACTTCCCAGTCAGAGCCCTGAATTTTTTTTAAAAAATCCCCATAAAGACAGGAGGTCTACTCCTGCCCCTGAAAATGATGCGTTCAAATTGTACCCCCAAAATGACTAAACTGCACTGATTTTACTGAGTAATGGAAATTTAGAACACAGTCCAAGCCACCTTAACTACCAGCAATGTCTGAAAGGGAGGCTTTTGTAAGATCACCTAATCAGACTACCTAAACAGCTGAGATTTTGTATAGAATGCCTAAGCCACATGCATGGAATGATGACTTCATACAGAGCCAGTTTGGTGTAGTGGTGAAGTGCGCGGACTCTAATCTGGGAGAACCGGGTTTGATTCCCCACTCCTCCACTTGCACCTGGCTGGATGACCTTGGGCAAGCCATAGCTCTGTACCAGCTGTTCTCTCAAGGACAGCTTGGGAAAGAGCTCTCTCAGCCCCACCTACCTCACAGGGTGTCTGTTGTGGGGAGGGGAGGGGAAAGGAGTTTGTAAACCGCTCTGAGTCTCCAAGTGAGTGAAGGGAGGGATATAAATCCAACCTCTTCTTCTTCTTCTTCTTCTACTCCCAGTAATAACCATTAAAGGATTCACATAACCGAAGCCAGCATTCCAGCATAGAGCCCAGGGGAAGATCTACTATGAAACTAATGAAGCTTAAGCTTCAGGGCCTCTAATCCTGGAAGGGCCCTGAAGCAACTTTTTTTAATGAGTGGATTTTTCAACAAAATCGTTTAAATGTTTGTTATTAAAATAAGGCTATTTTAGTGACAGGATCATAAGCCAATGGGTTGAAGTACTCAATATTGACCTTAGAATATGCTCTAATACCTTGCTGGTATACTCATATGGCCATGTTGGATGTTGCCCTATTGTCACTAATTAATCAGGGGCCCCCATAACAGTTCAAGCTTCAGGGTCCCAAAAATGTAGGTCTGCCACTGATAGAGCATGCTGGGCTCTGTCATGACACACTGCGATACGGGAAGAAAGTTAAGCCAAGTAACGGGGTAATCTTTATTTGACTATTTATCAGCCACCTTTCCATCTGAGGACACTGGAGGCAGCTTACAAGTTAAAATCGGACAGGACAGCTCCCCAACATTCCTAAAGACATCTAAATGGAAACACTATGCTCCTTCCATCTTTGGCTGCAAAAGCCAAAGATGGAGAAGCTCTATACCGTCAGTAAAAACAAGACCTGTAGCTGACTGTGGCTCAGATCATGAGCTCCTCATTACAAAATTCAGACTTAAACTGAAGAAAGCTGGGAAAACCATTAGGCCATTCAGGTCTGACCCAGATCAGATCCCTGATGAATATACAGTGGAGGTGAATAATAGGTTTAAGGGACTAGATCTGATAGATAGAGTGCCTGAAGAACTATGGACGGAGGTTCATGACATTGTAAAGGAGGCAGCAACCACTACCATCCCAAAGAAAAAGAAATGCAGGAAAGCAAAGTGGCTGTCTGATGAGGCTTTACAAATAGGAAAGAAGGAAAGCAAAAGGCAAAGGTGAAAAGGAAAGATTTACCCAACTGAATGCAGATTTCCAGAGAACAGCAAGGAGAGATAAGGAGGCTTTCCTGAACAATGCGAAGTAACAGAAGAAAACAATAGAATGGGAAGGACTAGGGCAGGGGTGGGCAAACTTGCTCAGCGTAAGAGCCACCTAGAACAGGGGTGGCCAAACTTGCTTAACATAAGAGCCGTATAGAATAAACATCAGATGTTTGATAGCCACAAAACATGAACAAATATTACCTGCTTTTATTGAAAAATAAGCAAATTTGCTTTTTATTAACATTAAATGAGACTGCCAAAAATAACAACAAAAGGGGTAAAAGCAGATATTGATAATGATATTAATTTGTCCAGTGATATTTGTTTGCTAATGATATTTAGCTTCCCCAGCCGCCCTGCCGGGAGCCACATAATATATATGAAAGAGCCGCATGCGGCTCCTGAGCCACAGTTTGCCCACCCCTGGACTAGGGATCTCTTCAAGAAAACTGGAGAAATCAAGGGAATGTTCCATGCAAAAAACGGTAGGGACCTAACAGAAGCAGAAGAGATTAGGAAAAGATGGCAAGAATACACGGAAGAACTATACAAGAAGGACCTCAATGTCCTTGACAACCACGATGGTCTAATCACTGACCTCGAGCCAGACATCCTGGAATGTGAAGTCAAATGGACCTTAGAAAGCATTACAAACAACAAAGCTAGTGGAGGTGATGGTATCCCAGCTGAGCTATTCAGCAGAGTCTTAAAAGTTGATGCTGTTAAAGTGCTGCACTCAATTTGCCAGCAAATTTGGAAAACACAACAGTGGCCACAGGATTGGGAAAGGTCAGTTTACATTCCAATCCCAAAGAAGGGCAATGCCAAGGAATGTTCAAACTATCACATAATTGCACTCATTTCACATGCTAGCAAGGTCATGCTCAAGATCCTACAAGCTAGGCTTCAGCAGTACATGGATAGAGAACTGCCAGAAGTACAAGCTGGGTTTTGAAGAAGTAGAGGAACTGGAGATCAAATTGCCAACATTCACTGGATTATGGAGAAAGCAAGAGAGTATCAGAAAAATATCTACTTCTGCTTCATTGACTATGCTAAAAGCCTTTGATTGTGTGGATTACACCAAACAATGCAAGTCCTTAAAGAGATGGGAGTATCAGACCACCTAATAGGTCTCTTGAGAAACCTGTATAAGAAAAGAAAAAGAAAACAACACAGACTAGTGAACTTTGTACGAGATGGCCTGATGTCCCTTTATTCGGCACCACGGCCCACTCTACAATGAGATGAGAGGCCCAGGTTCAAATCCCCAACTCTGCCACGGAAGCTTGGGCCAGCCACTTTCCCCCAGACTAACCTACATCACAGGGTTGTTGAAAGGATAAAACAGAGGAGAAGAGAACGTTGAAGCTGCATGGGTCCCCCCTGCAGAGAAAAGCAGGGTTATAAATACCTAAACAGATAAACAAAATGAGGTGGAGTAGCCTCACACAGCAGGTGTGGGGAGACAGCAGCCTCCACCCAGGAGCCACTGTTTGCCTCCAGGCTCCCAAGGCTAACTGGGCATGCCGCCCACCGGGGTTTCCCAAACTCTCATAAGACATCTGGGGAACCAAGGGCCAAGGAGTGTTAGTGACTCCAGTTCCCAGGCAGCAGCATGGGTGATAAGTGGCTGGGGCGGGGAGAGAGAACAAGAAATGATAACTGCAAAGAAGAGCCACCAACCTCAGATGCCCCCCCCCTTGCTGAGCTGCCACTGTTCAGTCCCAAATGTACACCAAGCAGAACACCACCAATGTAACAAAAACAAGCGCTTTTGGCATGCCTGTTGTAGAAATGCACAAAGCATTCTGGGAGGCCGCACAATGAATCACTGACTATATAACTTCAAACCGTAAGTAATTAACCTATACAAGGTTTACAGACAACATGCTGCGGATCAGCCAGGCACAGCCAACCCTGAAGAGGCAGAGGACTCTGCGGAAGAGGCACGGGCAGACGAAGGAGTTCCCAACTCGCAGTCGCTTGCAGACGACCTGCTGCAGAAAGCTACTGCGACCCTGCCAAGTAGTGATTCACAGTCTGACAGTAGTTTCCCAGCTGTTCAGGCCCGCGACTCAGAACCAGATAGCGCCCCACCACCCACCTTGCCTCCCTTGTCTCCAGAACCGCTGGAGCGCAGACAGAGGAGGGTCCACCACAAAACGCTGGGTCTAGTTAGCAAAGAGGGGAGCGCATGCACCTGCATGATGCAACCCAGCTGTGAGATGAGCGTCTTGGCCATAAAGGGAAAAGAGAGGGAGAGACTGGCTGTGGAAGCAACGCACATTACTCCTGACCTCACTGCCAGGGGCTCTGTCACTGACTCGCGACGTTGCCTCTCTGGACTGTATCTGGACCTCGACTGTTGGATTTGCCTGAACCTACTCCTGTTGCCGGCTCCGTGTACGACCTTGAAACTGAACTCTGACCACGCCGTGCCAGACTGTGCCTCCACCTTGCCAGCCCTGTGCCACGTGGGTACCAGGACACAATATTTGAACCAAACTTTCCCCTATTTGGAACCTAAACTCTTAACAGTAGAATGTACAGGTTTAATGCTCACTTGAAAGATTCTCTTCCACGCACACAAACCCCATTCGTTTGGGTAGCCAGGCTTCGCCCTACCTGTCAAACCACAACCTTGTAGAAAGGTCACAGGCTGACATCAGTAGAAGCACAACCCACCAGGAAGCTGCATGCTACATCCCTGTGCTCCTCTCGTTCAGTTCAACAGAGCTGGTGCAGGAAAACTTTCCAGTGGATTATAATCCTAAGAGAATACCAATACCATCTCTCTCTCTCTCTCTCTCTCTCTCCCCCCTGCCAGGCCTACCCACATACCAGAGAGTTGCCCTTTTCCACGGAGAGTCAGACAAGGCACTGTCCTGTGCAGACAAATGAAAGACTTCCCCATGTTTGCCATGATTCTGTCACTAGCACAGGGACTCACATCTAGTAGAGACTCCTCCCTTCCCCTTGACAACCCGCAAGGAAAAACCAGACAACTAAACATCACAACTAGCATCTCTCCATCACATACCAAGGCACCACACGGACAAGTTTCAGTCATACCGACTCCTGTATCAGGCACAATGAAAACCGAAGTGATGACGCAGGTATTTGAATGCACAACAGTTCCGGCGCCAAGCACTCCCTTGTCCACCTACTGTCACACCTGACCCGACCGAGTTTATATCCAAACCAGACTGCTAGGGCAACCAATCACTCCAAGGCTACAATTAAGCAAACTGAAATCAGGGTTATAGATGTGGCCAAGCAGCTGACCTTCCATACAGCCAGCCACCATTTGTTTTAAAGTACTGAGGTTTTATTATCAGCAGCTGGCATCTTATCTCTTCAACTAGCATAGCCCTTGAATACGCACACGTCACCACCACCACAACCTACGGCTTGCTAGGAGAAGACACCAAGCTAACACTCACTTTGTTTATCATCACAGAGTGTTCGCACACATAGTTCCTCCTCCCCGCCCTCCAGTTTGGGAAGGTGGCAACCAAAAAGTAGCTTAAACCATGTGTGTGTGTTTTACATGCCAGAAGGCCCAGGGTTCAGTGCCTAACACCTCAGGAAGCAGAAGCTGAGAAAGACCGTTCTCTGCCTGAAACCCTGGAGAATCACTCTGGCTGCAGTAGACAAGACTGAGCTGAATAAACCAACAGCCGGGCTTGGTGTGATGCAGATTTGTATGTTCAGCACACACACATACCTGAAGGTAAAATTTTCCAATCACGATTACTGTACATGCTATATCATCTCTGCAACCATTACAATCCAGGAACATCGGTAACACTGGGGATGGATTCTACCCCTACCCTACCAACTCCACTGAGCAAAGTCCATTAATTATTTAATCCAGAGGTGTCAATCTCATTTGTTACGAGGGCCAGATCAGACACAAATGTCACTTTGTCGGGCTGGCCATCTAGGTCATAAAATGTAGTCCCAGGTGCCAGAGATATATACTTTATAAAGGACACAGGCAAACCCAATTAACATTATTTTTACACAAAATACAAACAAAAGCAATTGATTCCTAGCAGTGAAAACAACTGATTTACTGGGGAGCCCACAAAAGCCCCAATAAATGTATTTAATCACATGCAATACTATATTCCCAAGGGATACCATAAAAGCGGAAGTACCTTATATTTCCACACATACCAGTTTCCTTGTGGGCTGGTTAAGAGCCCTGGACAGGCCAGTCTGACACCCCTGATTTAATCTATTTATTGAAATACTTATAACCCCCCCACCTTTTCTTTTGTTCAGGTTTGAAGCCTCCCTCCAACTTAAGTGGCTCATCCATGGCAGAAGTTGGGAAAAGTCTCTCTGGAGGATGGCTGGATCGATCCACCTCCCCAATAAGCTGCACTCAAAGTACCCTTTATGACAAAAAAAAAATGGATCACGTTGAGACCCTCATTCATTTTACGAGGCATGCACACCTTGAGATTCAGAAGTCTTATCTTGGCAGCATGAATGTTTAATGACGGGGCACTTCTGCATGTTCCTAAGGACGAAGACGCAGTGTGCAGCCACTCGTGTTTGCTTTAGATCTGAAACACATGTCACTACTATTAACCGCAGACCTGCAGATAAGTAGGATGTGATCTGCTTGGATTTTAGCAGCTTACCTGACAGGAGGCATCCATGTGTATCACAGGCTGACTCGAGCAGCAGCAGATCTGACAAAACTAGTCACCCAGAAGGAATCTTACTGACCCCAAGTAAGTGGCTGTTTGCGAGGCTGAACTATGGGTATCAGAAGTACCGATGGCTCCATGAGGAAAAGTCATGTCCCCCCGCCTCCAATATTTTATTTCAGGACGTGGTCTGCCAAATGAAACTCCACCTAGTAGTACTTTTTCGACGCGGCTTTCCTAAACCCTAGTGGCAATCCCCTGACCTGGAAGCAAAGTGCTGGGATGACACTGGAGGTCAGCCATCAAGGAGGCCACCCGTTTTTGCCCATCACATACGGGAAGGCAGAAGAAAGATTAGTCAGGGGAAAATGTCAGTCAATAGCCTCCAGTGCTGTGCTATAAAGCAGAGGCTTGGAATCAAGCCCTGCGGGCTGCGTCACGTGACTCCCTCGTGCCTACTGACAGCACTGGGAACAGGCAGTATAGACCAACTTCACGTGCACAGATTATGTCTGCCTACGATCATACTTTATATGAATAGCCTTGGCAACAGTTTCTGCTTTCAGAGTCCTTCTTCTCACAGCTCCCATTGTTGGCTCAAGTGCACGCATCGGTATATGTGGATCCAAATTTCCCCACCCCGCTTGAACACCAATAGAATGGAAACAATGGCAAGAGTTTGTAAAACCTGGAAGGTCAAGCGTCTGCATACGTTCTAACTGCCTGATGGCGCCTAAAAACAGCAGTGTTGAGTGCTATTTTGCATGAAGGCTGTTGCCTCTAATACAGTGCAGGAGTACACTCTTCTAGCATGTTTCAACTGGTAGCAGTAGTGTCAGCCCCCCGGGGAGAAAAGCAAAACAAGGCACCTTCCAGGTACCTCTTGTTTACCTCTTGGGACAGGCACTTAGGGCTGCCAGCTCTGGCTTGGGAAGTACCTGGAGATTTGGGGGCTGGAGCCTGGGGACAGCAGAGATTGGGGAGGGGAGGGGATAATGCCATAGTCCACCCTCCAAAGCAGTCATTTTTCCAAGGGAACTGATCTTGGTTGTCTGGAGATCAATTGTAATAGTGGGAGATCTCCAGGTGCGACCTGGAGGTTGACAACCCTACATGTAATACATGACAAACCCCCCCCCCCAAGTTGCTGTTCTCTCCTTCCTACACAATATCATTGTGGATTTTTTAAAGTGAGAAGACAGAATCATTCAACTTATTCATCTTTTACTGACAAACCCACAGGCAACCAACCTATGGAAGTGGTGCTCTAAATGGTACAGGCAGCTAGGGTTTGCTGCATTCCTGGAAAAAGCAATATATCCCATAAGCCTGGCTAATGCACTGTCCGGTTTACATTCCAGTCTGCTCCCCAGCTAAGAAGACTAGAAACAAAATACATCCTAAAGCATAATGAGGGGGGAGGTGTGCATATGTACTTCAGTGTGCACCTGAGTGGAGCCATCTTGTAATTAACTCTTGAAGTGGGACAGATCACCACTGAATCACCCCAATCCCTACAAACATGACAAACTCCTGCAAGGAGTTTCCAGTGTAAGAAGTTCTTGTTATTATTTTAGAACTTATATCCTGCTTTTCCACTAATACATAAAGCATCTTACAACCAAAACCTGCAATAAAATAACAAATAAGACCACCAATTAAGATTGTGACCAAAGGTACAGTCAATTGAAAATCCCAGGCAGAGAACACAACAAAATTAAATGTTACCAAAGGCTTTCTGGAATACAGATGGGCCATCCCATATTTTTAGAAGGCCCATAAAGATACAGACAGACTAAGACTTCCACCGTCTGGCAGCCACAGAAATCAATCAAACCTACAAAAAAGAAGGATTCCCAAAAAAGCCAGCCTCCCATACACAATGCCCACAGGATCCAGGGTAGCTGGTATGGATGTAGGTGGTCCCAAGCTAGAAAGAGCTTTAAGGGTCAAAAACAGCAAGATGAACTGGTCCCAGAAACAAACCAGAAGCAACTTTAACAGTGGCGCTACATGCCAGTTAACTACATCCTTCTGTTAAACCTGGAGACACTGAATTTTGTTATCAGCTGAAGTTTCCAAACTGTCTTCCAAGGCAATCCTGCATACAGCCTGTTACAGTAATCTGAACTGAATTTCACACCAAGGCATGTTAGGAAGGCAGCCAGGTTATTTTTTTCCAGGTATCACAATAACTAAGCATGCCAATTTAAACTGTTAAAAAGCACTCCTCGCCACCTTCATCATCTGGTTATCAAAGGGCAAAAGAGCACCCCTATGTAGCAAACATGCTCTGCTAAGGAAAGTACAGACACCCCCCCCCCCCCCCATGCACAACAGGCCGAACACCAGTTCTCACACTGGCTCCCCACACACACACAAACACACAGATTCACACAGTATTTCTGACTTGTCCAAATAGCTTGTTCACCTTGTTCAGCCCTTTATGGTGTCGAAGCCCAGGTTCAGCGCTTCCAAATGACAACACAGCCTCCATGGAGGGTCATCTATCCATGCACCTGTGACTGCAAACATGCCAGTTTCACACTATTTATATGTTAGGAAGTGCTTTCCATGTAGGAAATAACAACATTGAAAGTGGCCTTTAATATATGAATATAAGTCGTTAAATATAGTTGTTACACTTCCCTGAATGACAAGATAACCCTTTCACATCTACAGCAACTGATAGCGATGGAACAAAGCTTCCTTTAGACGGAACGTTATGTTAAATCCAGGGAAATCGATTGGATGTGGTCAAGCACCCTCTTTAAAGCACTCTCACGAGGAACAGAACATGACCAATTTAAATAAGCATTCCCATGTGATCTAGAATGCTTTACACCAGAGGCAGGCAACTTCTGGGGTCAGGGTGCCAAGAAAATATAATGCCTACCTAGTAAGATGCTAGTATGCCAGCAACCAAATGGGGGGGGGGGGGGAGTGAACTTGGTTAGACCCACTGGAGCAAGCCGAGACCCAGGGGAGATACGAGGATCCCAAAGGCTCACGTAATCAGCTAGCACATAAAGCCACTTTACATTAAATCCAACCATTGGTTCATCAAGGTCAGTACTGCCCGCTCAGACTGGCAGCAGATTTCCAGAGTCATAGGCAGACTGTCTTCCATATCACCTACTACCTGATCCTTTAAATGGAGAAAGCAGGGATTGAACCTAAGACTTTCTGTATGCCAAGCAGATGCTCTACCCCAAGCTATAACCCCTCCCCCAGGGGCAGCGTAGGAGGCAATGACAGGCATAAGCCACGTCCATCACTTTCTCCCACACCACTGGCCACAGCTGCACTGCTGGCATCCCAGAAGTTCACTCTGGTCACCTGGACAGCCGCATGTGTTGTGCAAAATGATCTGCCATGCCCCAACTGGACACGTGTACCAAGGCTACCTACCCCCTGCTTTATGTAGGAAGGTAAACAAAATGTGATTACCTTCAGGGTGCACAAAATTCTTTAAAAGCTGCTATTAAGACAACTGGCCTTCACTCCAAACACAGAAACCAGCAGTTGTTCACAAAGGTTGCAGCAGAGGAGATAATAAAGAGGCACTCATCCTCAGCAACTCGACCACACGTCTGAGAGAAAGGCGTTCACTTCGTGTCAAAGCAGAAACAGATAAAAATATTATGACAGGGCTAAGGGCTGCAGGAAAAAAGTTAACACAGTCTAGGGACTGGCTTAGAAGTTAGGAAATAACGATGCTCTATTTTGCCCTCTTGGCTTACTGAAGAATAAAAATGCTAGAGAGAGGGAAGTCACCTCAATTCAGATGTGGGCGCAGCCGACTTGAGTGGCTGGCTGGACCTGAATTAGAGACAGTTTATGAACTCAGAAATCAAGTGATTGGGCTTTTCATGAACTGGGCCACTTCAGGCTACAGGGGGGACAATCTGTTGGAAAGCTCCCCCATATTTTTTTTTAAAAAGACCCTCCTGCAGACTTAGAATATTTAGGAGGAGGGTCCAGAGTTATCATTCTCTCCCACAAACTAACTTTCTACAAGCAGGGGTTTCTAGAATTCCTCATATTACACAATGTGAGACTGAGGTGACAGATCAGCTCTTGTTCGTTGTTCGTTGTAAAACACGGACAGACAAGAGTAATGGAAAAGCAGCAAACAGAGAGTTGGGCAACTTCTAGGCACCCAGCTTAAATAGGAAAGTAAATATCAACCCCTAACACCCAGAGCACTTTTGGAAAGACTGCCAGTGGCAGCAGCCATCACCGCCATGCCTAAAGCCTGGTCTTCAGTGTCTAATGAAGGGAAAGGTGAAGGGGGGGGGGGGGGGAGTCACAGCACTTGGCTCTCCAAGCAGAGAGGCAGCGCCTGGCGAGCTCTGAAGGCCGCTCCTAGATTGGGACCAGATTTGCCCAGGACTTAGCAAAAGATTTGGCTCTCGATTCCACCTCAAATGTATACGTACTGGGAGCACTTAGGAAAACAGTGACTCGTTTTCTCCCCCAATTGCTGCAAATACCTACATTACCCAACCTGAGTTTTACAAATAAAGCAAGCAAAAAAAAAAATTGGTTCTTGTTTCCTGAAAGTTAAAAGAGAGAGAGAGAGACACACACACACAGTGCATGCTTTAATATTCTTATTCAAACCAAAGTGTGTTTTTTTAACTTGCTGCATTTATAGTCCACTTTTCTAACCGAGACTCACCTCTTTTCCCTTTAAGATCAAAATATTGCCATACTCCACAAACAAGGGAGTCAGTATGGTGTAGTGGAGTCAGACTAGTGCTTCAGAAACATGAGTTCAAAGCTCAGCTTTCCCACCAAGCACAATGAGTGTCTTGGCCCAGCCACTCTCTCTCTCTCTGCCTAGTCAATCTCACAGTGTATGCTGAGCACCTTGAAGAAAAGTCAGGATAAGAAAGCACAGGACAGACAAAAAACAGGAGTGGTCTGCGACCCGGCCCTAGGACCAACTGAACTAGCAAACAGGTGATCACAATAGAAATAGATACGTACAGCTTAAATACTTTTCTGATCCCCTCCCTCCCTGACTCACTCACTATTTCCTTGTGCAAACTGAGAATACTCCCCGGCACAGTGGTAAGACTGGATCCAAATCCCCACACACACTGCGACCAAGTTTCCTGGGTGACCCTGAGCCAGAAACCTTCTCAAAGCAGCATGATGTACCTAACAGGGTCACTGGGATAGATCAAGATCCATCTGAAGAAGGGAGCAGTGACTCCCGAAAGCTCCTACCCTGCCCCAAAGGTTGTTAGTATTTAGGGTGCTACTGGACTCCTGCTCTTCTCTAGGGTTACTGGGAGGATAATATGCAGAATGAGAACCATTTATGTTGCCTGGACTGCCAGCTGGGAAGGAAGCAAAAGGGGGGGGGGGGAGTGAGACACACATAGCTGGCTAAGGCGGCAAGACATCACACCCAAGGTGTCAGTGATCCCAGCTGGCAGTCACTACAGCCCATTCCTCAGGATATGAGGGCTGCTGGATGACCTTGGGACAGTTATGCACTCTCAGCCTCACCTTCGTTGCAAGGTAGTTAGGAGGATAAAATGGAGGAGAGGAGAAAGATGTAAGCTGCTTCGGGTCATAAGACCATAAGAGAAGCCAATGTTGGATCAGGCCAATGGCCCATCGAGTCCAACACTCTGTCACACAGTGGCCAAAAATACCAGGTATCATCAGGAGGTCCACCAGTGGGGCCAGGACACTAGAAGCCCTCCCATTGTTGCCCCCCCCCAAGCACCAAAAATACAGAGCATCACTTGCCCCAGACTGAGAATTCCTATCTATACCTTGTGGCTAATAGCCACTGATGGACCTCAGCTCCGTATGTTTATCCAATTCCCTCTTGAAGCCGTCCATGCTTGTAGCAGCCGCCACCTCCTGTGGCAGTGAATTCCACATGTTAATCACTCTTTGGGTAAAGAAGTACTTCCTTTCATCTGTTTTAACCCGACTGCGCAGCAATTTAATTGAGTGTCCACGGGTTCTTGTATTGTGAGAAAGGGAGAAAAGGACTTCTTTCTCTACCTGCTCTATCCCATGCAGAATCTTATAACCCTCGATCATGTCACCCCTCAGCCGTCATTTCTCCAAGCTAAAGAGCCCCAAGCGCTTTAACCCTTCTTCATAGGGAAAGGGCTCCAACCCTTTTATCATTCTAGTTGCCCTTTTCTGCACTTTTTCCAATGCTACAATCTCTTTTTTGAGGTCTCCAGTAGGGAGAACAGTGGGATATAAATGAAGCACATGGATAATCGCACAGCATTTCCAAAGAGACGCCTTTTGGAAATGAAAGGTGGGCGGCATGGGAGAACTGGAGGTGGGGGGTGTCTGGGGACGGAATGCTGGAAAGTTTGTTGGCATGCCACCCTGAGTACTTTTTTGGCCAACGCAGAGCTAGCTGTACTAGAATAAGCCCGCGTTACTGAAATATGATAGTGACTGGCTGTAATGGGAGTTTGGCCAAGAGGCTGCATTACGAGAAAGACCTTTCCCACTCCCCTCACCTAGCAAGGATAACACTGAAAACTGTGCTGGCATAGGCCACTTTTCCCACCAGTCCCAGCATTATAGGCCTAGAGAACTGAGGTGCCCAAGTGGAGGGCTACATACCATAGTGAAAGCCAGAATGACAATCATTTGCAAGCAATTTTTCTAAGACGTGCTGTATGGCTATGCCTTAAACGCGCGATTTTGTTGGTTTGAGATATGAATTTCTTTTTCCTGTCTGCATGAAAATTTATATGAGCCACCCACAATGCAGGAGTAGGACTCTCCTCCCCCCCTCTGCCTAATAGATGGCAGAACCAATCAGAAGTTCCCACTTCTGTCTTCTGTAGAACAGTATGTACGTCTTTAGGTACACAAATGGTACTATGAGATTTTATTTTAACTTGAAGTTAGTGTTAAGAATGGATCGAGATAAGCTAAATGTACTTTCAGCCAGAACAATTCAATTTGCTGCTTCAAGTTCCTTATTAAAATATATTTTATCCTGTCTTCCCTCCTCTCTCCCCACTAACCTGAAAGGGTCTTTGGAGAAACTCTGGTCAGACAAGGGCCTCAGAGGTAATCTTCTACAAAAAGAACAGCGTACACGTAGTTTGCTAATACACTACATACGCATTAACTAAACTAGATCTGTGGTTTTCAGACTGTATTCCAGGGAACCCCAGGTTTCCTTGGGAGATGCAACCAGAGGTCTCTCAATCCAGAAATCAGTCATGATGAGCCAGTTTCAAGACAGCTTGCCCTTCATTACCAATCTTTCTTCTGCAATGTGCTGCTATTTGGGGGGGGGGGGGGGGGTTCTAAAGGACATTCTCTTTTTCTACAGGAAAATACTCAGGCCCAACAAGTATGTCACAAAAATAGTTTTGCACAAGAGACACCTAGAAACAACGTGGGAAAGGCTTCTTGAAAACAGCAAGTTTGAAAAGCACTGGATTAGGAGTAATGAAAGAAGAGACTTGTGACACCTTGAAGAGCAGATTTATTATGGCATGATAAGGTTTTGTGGACAAAAGCCAATTTCTCCAGATGCAAGGTTCAGGGCGGGGGAATTTAGTGTCACTGCAAGACTTCAGACAGCTCTGTTTGTACGTTTCACAGATTATGGCAAATTACATTTAGGGCCACTGCCCAAATTGCAACAAAAGTAGGTACCTTCTGCACAGCACACATGGAAAACGGGGTAACAACCTCTCATTAGAAAGAGATCCTTGCTAAAAAAAAATTAAAACATACTACTTTCTATATAAAATGTCGCTTTGTATGTTTAAATAAGATTTCTCTTTTAAGCATATACAATACATGTGCACCTTAGTGAAGAATTTCTCATCCAATAGTAAGCTCTTCTGCATTGCAAACAACTGTTTTCCAACAGGTCACCACAAGTTAGAAACAAAATAAAGCTTTAGAAACAGGGAAAGAAGCAAAGCCTGCCTTACAGTTTCAATGTATTAGTATACAAAACAAATCAAAATAATCAGATTACATACACTTATAACACAGAGAACTAAAAATATGGGGTCATTCAAGGACAAGCCCCCATACGAAGTTATGCACCCTCTGTAGCTCTGTAGTTTTAAAAAAAACCTATATCACACAAAAGTATATTGTTAATATGTAAAACTATCAAAATGGAGGAGGGGGATCTGTGCTTGCAGGGAGATTTAGACCAAGTTATTGGGAGCACATGAAGCATTCCACAGCATTACTTGTAACTAGCCATCACTAGATTTTAACTGCTACCATTACCACAGCAACACAAAACGTAAAAGGCATCACGAAGGCACTTCATGTACCAAGACTAACTGAACTTGAAGCCACAAAAGTGTGTCGTTTCAACAACAGCACTCCAGGATAAGAAGCAAAGATCTCAAGAACCCACAATACATTCATCTCAACTAAATTAAGTTACCATCTTACTGATACATATGCCAATTTTTGCAGTGCTCCTATCCCAGAAAGACAAAAGTGCTTAAAAATAGACTGTCTCAGAAACAAACTTTGCACAGTACTGCATGAAGTTCACTCCAGCTCTGAACTTGATCACCTCCTCCCATAAACCATTTCTCTCACCACCACAGTCAAAGAGATGTCATTGAAAAATGCCCACTTTGGAATTTAAAAGTTTGGCTAAGGAGTCGAGTACGAACCTCCCTGATGGCAATACGCACATGGCCTTTCAGATTAACAATCCCTGGACTGATTATTTCCTTAAAGAATTCAAAACTGATTATTTCTTTACAGATACCTGAGGCCATAGACACTTTTAAAGGGTGGCAAGCTGCAAGTTAGTGGCTGCTGCTACCGAGACAGAACTTCTGCAAATCAACTGAAGTTAGACACTGTGCCTCAGCAGACCCACAAACACTTCTTTTTTAAAATATACATATCCACTTGCACAACAAGCTTACAAATTAAAAGCAGCGAGCACTGCCATACAAGCAAAGCAATGATATGAACAAGCCCTTAGTCACCATGTAAGCGAGACTATTCCTTCGCATAACTTGGGGGCGGGTGGGGGGTGAGAAGTATGAGAAGAATACTTAGTGTTGGCTTTTTTAAAATCGTAGCTTTTAATGCAAAGCAAGGTATCCATCTTAAGGCTACCTGGTTTCTGAACAAGTCAAATCTCTTTCTACTTGAAAAGGGGAGGAGGGAAAGAGAAAGAAGTCACCAAAAGCAGACATGTATTTTTTTAAAAAAAAGGGAATTAGCTTTATTTTGAGGGGGAGGATTGCTTGAGGAGTAGGAAGAAAGAAAGAAGTCATGAAAATCTGAAAATAAGAATTGAGGGAGCGGGCTACATGGGGGTAAAAGGTTAGAAAGAGAGGAAAGGAAATAAAAGAGGGCACCTAAATAAGAACTGGGTATAATTTGAAGGGAGGACTATATGGGGAAGGGGAAGGAAAGAGAGAGAGGTCTCGAAAACAAGAACAAGTCTTAACTTGAGATTTATGGAGAAGGAGGAAGAACTCACCAAGTGTCAGCTATAATTTAGGAGGGGGGAGCTATCAATATTGGGGGGAGGCACAGAGAAAAGTCTCCCAACTCTGAAGCAGGACAGACCAACACCCCTTCCCTCGAGGACATCTGCAGCAACAGTCTCAGAAAGTTGTGGAGAAACACCCACCCAGCCGCCCCTCCAAGCCCACCCACCCACGCGCCCCACCAAAACCTTACAACATGCCCCCCCACACACAAAAAAAAGAAACCCCAGCAATGCATTTGGCACCAAAGCACCTCTCTCTTCTCCACCTGCCCTCCCCCCCAAGACTCCCCTCCCCTCCCCTGCAAACAAGCAAGAGGTGCCCCCCCATCTCTGTCGCCCCCCACCCAGAGGGCATGGGGAGGGGGCTTATCAGCACCCCCCAATGCCAACCCCCTTGGCCCAGAGGCCGAAGGGGGCAGTCCCGCAGGGCCTCTGGATCGGGGGTGGGGGAGGAAGAGAGAGGAAGGCGAGAGCGAGAGAAGACACTGACCTGGCTGGGGGGAGGAGGAAGAGGAGGAGGAGGAGGAGGAAGCAGCAGCAGCAGCAGCAGCAACGAGGACGGCGCCGGCCACGCGGGTGGGGTGGAATGGGGGAGGGGGGCCGCTCCCCTCAGACACTCGCGGGGGCCGCTTGGGGGCTTGGCTTCCTTCCCTTGGTTTTCCCCCCCGTTTTACTAAGGGGAGCCGGGAGAAGGTTAGAGAGGGGGAGAGAGAAAGAAATTATTCCGGTCGGGAGTTAGTACAACAAAGAGGCGGAAATAGCCGAGCGGAGCCGAAAGCGCCCGAACGGGGGCGCCGCGGAAAGGAGAGCATGCGCGCTGCGGGCCCAGCCGGCGAGCGCACCGCCTCTCCTCCCTCCCACCTTTTCCACCTCCCCGTCCTTCCCGACGCGGCTGCCTTCAGCCTCCTCCATCCCCTCCGTCGTACTCGAGGGGAGGGGGGAAGGAGGCGGGGCCTGGCTGGGGCCGCAGCTGCGGGTGGCGCCCGCGTGAGGGGAGGCGAGGGGCAAGTGGTCCCTGCGCCCCTCCAGGCGCGCGCACGCACACATCTTCCGTTCCTATGACAACGGGTTGCTGCCTGTGCGGGGCCTGGGTTCAGGGCCTTCTCTCCCCCCCTCCCCACCCTACCTACTACAGGTGGTTGGTGAAGAGGCTCCTGGGGTCCCAGTCGCCAAGCCCAGAGAAAGGCCAGCTTACCAGTGTCTTAAATAAAGGAAATTCAAAAGAAATAAATGTCCCTCTCACCTGCCTGCCCAAGTAATCTTTTGCCACACGTGTGCATCAAGGTGTTGTGAGGAATGACAACCTTCAGGCAGCACCTGGAGGTCTCCCACTATTGTAATGGAGCCAAAGTCCAGTTAGCACCTTAAAGACTAGCAAAACATGTGGCAGGGTAGGAGCTTTCCTGAGTCACAGGTCACTTCTTCAGATACCTGAAGATGATGAAGGTGAAAAGAAACACACGTGCGCACACCCCTCCAAGCCCACCCAGCCACCCGCCCCACCAAAATGTTAAACATGGCCCCTCCCCACAAAAAGAAACCCCAGCAATGCATGAACAGGGGATGCATTCGGCCTGAAGAAGGGAGCAGTGACTCACGAAAGCTCATCCCCTGCCACAAATTTTGTTAGTCTTTAAGGTGCTACTGGACTCTTGCTCTTTTCTACTGCTGCAGGCAGACTTAACACAGCCTCCCATCTTGATCTACCTCTATTGTAATGGAAACTGCCTTATACTGAATCAGACCCTTGGTCCATCAAAGGCAGTCTTGTCTACTCAGGCCAGCTGCAGCTCTCCAAGATCTTTCACGTCACCTGCCGCCGGATCCTTTTAACGGAAGATGCCAGTGATTGAACCTGGGACCTTCTGCATACCAAGCAGATGCTCTGCCACTGAGCTACAGCCCCTCCCCCCCCACAAAATTGATCTCCAGATGACCAAGATCAGTTCCCCTGGAGAAAATTGCTGCTTTGGAGGGTGGACTCTTATTATATTATACCCTGCTGAGGTCCCTCCCCTCCCCAAACCTTGCCCTCCCCAGGCTCCACCCCTCAAAATCTCTAGATATTTCCCAACCCAGAGCTGGCAACCCTAGGGTGTTAAGTCCTCTTCATCATTAAATGGAAGGACGACTTTCACAATGGGTACTCGCCAGGTGGGCTCATGTGCTTCCCAGAATGCACAGTTGGAAGTCAGAACTACAAGGAAGGCTCTGGTTACATGTGCCCTTCACACCCAATCCAGAACTGTCTCTCCTGGCCTGGGGAACATGCAGTATATTAACACATGAAGCGGCCTTCCAGCCTAGTGAGTCCGCTGGTCTATTAAGGTCAGGCTCTGTTCTTTTACATCATTTCCTACCTGATAGTTTTTCAGTGGAGATACTAGACTGAACCTGGAATCTTCTGCATGCAAAACAGATGTTCAGCCCATTATCTCTCCACTGAATAAAGCATGGAAAAGTCCCACTTGATCACATGGAGGGATGATGTCATAGGGTTGCCAGCCTCCAGGTGTTGCCTGGGGATCTCCCGCTTTCACAGCTGATCCCCAGCTGAGAGAGATCAGCTACCCTGGAGAAAATGGCTGCTCTGAAGGGTGGACTCTATGGCATTGTATCATGCTGAGCCCCCTCCCCTTCCCAAACCCCACCCTCTCCTGGATCCACCCCAAAGTCTCCAGGTATTTCCCAACCCTAGAAACAAACTATTCATCACCACTTGTTTGGTCATCTGTAAAGGATTGGGTGGTGGGAAGCACAATCAAGTGACTCCATAGGGTTTTCAAGGCAAGAGACATTCAGGGATGGTTTGCCATTGTCTGCCTCAGCAGACCAACCCTGAACTTCCCTGGTGGTCTCTTCTCCGAGTATTATCCAGGGCTGACCCTGCTGAACTTCCAAGATCTAACAAGACTGGGCTACCCTGGGCCATTCAGATCAGGTCAGGGGAACAGCTTAAGCTTACAAAATCTAAGACAGGTTTAAGTAAGTGGCCATGTGCACTTCATGGGTCTTTCCCACACTGTGCATTTGACAACCTGAACTACATGGGCCCTTTCCACTTAATCCGGAGCCCACCCTCCTGGCCAGACAAATATAGCATAGTTTAACTAACTGTGTGCCGTCATTCACAACAAACATGTGGCGACCCCGGAACCATGGGGCTTTTAAGGTAAGAGATGAGTAATGTTAGTTTGCCATAGCCTTCCTCTGCACAGCAATCCCAGTCGTCCTTCGTGGCCTCACATCCAAACACTAACCATGGCCAACCTTTAGCTTCCAAGCTAAGAAAGTCCTAAATGGCAGATAATATCAATGTGGCTCTCTGAGTATCAGTGTGGCCACACGCCTCAAAGAAGCCTATGGCTCCCACATCCACTTGCAGTAACATATGAACAGGGGTGATCATAGGGCTTGGGTGGGCCCAGAATTACTCGGGCAGTAGGAGGAGGGCAATGAGTGGCCAGTTGGGGAGCAGCTCCCCTGCAGCTGATTCCCCCACTCCCCATGCTGCCTGAGACGCAGGCAGGTGGCACAGGGGATCAGCAGCCATAGGGCAGCTGGGAGAGGACCTAACAGACCTGTTGTTCTTTGCTGCCCCCCACTAACCCCCACACTGCCTGAGTTTCAGTCAGCCTGGGACAGCAGCTGGGGCAGCTGGCTGAAGGGTGGTGGGACATCCCAGCTTGCCCTCCATGGCGGCTGCCCCAGATGCCTTGTGGCTAAGATGGCCCCTACATAAGGAGCCATCTGCATTCACATGTCAAGGAGGCATGTTAGTTGACAGGCATCTCCCACAGAGCAATTAGCACGGGGAGTTATTTTATCTGCACAACTACCTGGTGAGATAAGTGAGGCTGGGAGATAGCAACTGCTCTTCAGGTTGTATGGAGGTTAAAACACAGATTTCCGTGGTATAGATATGGCAGGCTAGCCATGTACACCACACTGACAGTGCAGCTCTAAGCAGAGTACCCTTCTAGGCCCGTACACATCAGTGGACTTAGTAGGATGTAACTCTGCTTAGAATTGCGCTAAGCAGGGCTATTTTTGGGCAGGAACACAGGAATGGAGTTCCAGCTGGCTCCTGAGTTGGCCACGCCTACAACCAAACCCTCTGGCATGCTGGCTACAGTGCATGCTGCCCTCCCCACATTACACACAAGAGGGAAAGATGGCATGTTAAAAATGCCATCTTTCCTTCTGGGGAGCCCATGGGGATTTCCTTGTCAATTTCACTCTCCTCCCAGCAATCAGCTGAGACTGGAATTGACAAGGGAAAAGCCTCTCTCTGCCTTCCCTTCTCTAGCTGAAATGTTGCAGCTAAAAGGGGGCAGGCAGGGAACCCAGGCACATTGAAAATGCCTTTCTTTCCCTCCCCAATCGGCAGCACCTTTCCCCAGCTGTCTGTTAGGGGGGGGGGACTAGAAAAGCAGATCCCAGGCACTTCAGCAGCGCCTTTCCTCGGCTTTCTGGTTGGGGGGGGAAGACTAGAAAGGCAATGCTGAAGTGGGACGGAGAAGCTCAGGGGGGGAAGAGACAAGCTTCCATGCCTGCCCTGTGCTTTCCCAGCCCCCAGCCCCCCCCCCGCCTAATATGCTAATGCGCTACACTGTCAGGAGTGTGGCCTATTATGCTAATGACTTCCTGCTGGGCTTTTTCTACCCAAAAAAGCCCTGGCCCTGAGAATCTCCTAGAGATGATCTGTTCTGTCCAAATAAACTAAGTTGAAACGAAGCAACCCGATGTGTGAATCTGTAATAGCTCAGCTGTGGATATCTCATTTCAAACCTTCTGGAATTCTGCCGGCCTAGAAAGAAGCTCTTCTTCACCCAAAGAGTGATTAACATGTGGAATTCACTGCCACAGGAGGTGGTAGTGGCTACAAGCATGGATTTCTTCAAGAGGGAATTAGATAACCAAATGGAGCAGAGGTCCATCAGTGGCTATTAACCATGGTATAGATGGGAACTCTCAGTCTGGGGCAAGTGATGCTCTGTATTCTTGGTGCTTAGGTGGGGGGGGGGGCAACAGTGAGAGGGCTTCTAGTGTCCTGCCCCGACTGCTGGACCTCCTGAGGGCACCTGGTGTTTTGAGCCACTGTGTGACAGAGTGTTGGACTGGATGGGCCATTGGCCTGATCCAACATTGGCTTCTCTTAAGTTCTTATGTTCTTCAAGACTACCTAATTTTATTTTCTATTCAAAGATGTAATAGATCTATGCATTTGAAAAGACAGGGAATATTAAAAGTTACCAAGTTAATGTCTAACCGTTCACTTCCTGCTTCTCAAGCTGCCAGTCTGTATCCTACATATTTGGTTGATGTTCCTAGGTATATTTATTAAAATAAGAATCCACTGTGAAAGTCCGTGCCCTCAAGACTTAGTTGTTCTGAATGTAACTTCTACACAATATGTTTGCTCACTACAGATCTCTCAAAAATATCAATCCCTGCTCCCCTCTCCCTTTGAAGAGGAAAGGGCAATTAGCACAGAAGCCTACAAGAGGACTCTGATACTGGATCCTCTAACTTTAAAAAATGGATAAGAAACACTTTGAGACTTCTTTGGAGAAAGGTGGGTAGCTGTGTTATCAGTAGAAAAGAGCAAGAGTCCAGTAGGACCTTAAAGACTAACAAAATATGTGGCAAGGTTATGAGCTTTCGTCAGCCACTGCTCACTTCTTCAGATACCTTCTTCAGCGAGCAGTGACTCATGAAAGCTCACACCCTCCCACAAATGTTCGTTAGTCTTTAAGGTGCTACTGGACTCTTGCTCTTTTCTACTGTCTGCGACTCCCTGTCCATTAGAGTGGTTTTTACAACAGAATGTTCTATTCATCTCACGAAGACATTCTGTTGGGTTCAGAATCCAGACCTCCCTAGGTCCTGGCTGTCTGCCTGTATCCCTGAATGCCAGCCAAAGCTAAGTGAACTCTGGAGAGCTAGGGCAGCTTGGTTCTCCTCTAAGCATGGTTGCCATCCTCAGTAGCAACCCGGCACAAGCGGAGTGCCTCTCTAGTGCACTGAAGAATGAAAGAACACCACGAAGGCAGCCCTCAGTGCCTTGGTGAGGATTTTCCCTACTATCTTCCGAGTAGAGGAACAAGCAGTGATGTAGGAAACAAAAGCAAGAGTCCAGATCTAAATCTATGCCACAGACAGGCTCCAGCCCCTTCCTCCTTCTGAACCGGAGTAACAGCATACATTCCCACCCTTGCCTGCTACCTGGGCCACAGTTAAGCAGCGCCGGTTTTTGGTATTGCAACCAACTCGACAAAAATGCACTGCTTGACTGGTTTTGTGGTTGCACTTTTGCGGCTGCCCTTGTGGGTGATGATTAATCTCACACCTAGTTTCAGGACTGGCATGTATCACTAGCCGCAAATGGGTACACTCCCTTTCCATTACCCACATACTTGCAGCAGTGTGGTACAGAGGCTTAGTTTTTTTCCCCCTTTCAACCTGCTTTGTTTATAAACATGGACAGCTACGGAAGGAACAACAAAGAAATGTTACCAAGAACGAGCAGGGGTACATCCAAGCTAGATCAGTACCCACAGAAGCTTAGGCTGCACACTTTCTGTTTCTATCTACCGTATCACACAACCCCTGAGGTTGACAGCTTTGGGTTGGGAAACACCTGGAAACTTTGGGGGAAGAAAAAGGGAGGAGGAGGAAGAGGAAATTGGATTTAGATCCCGCCCTTCACTCGGAGTCTTGGAGTGGCGTACAATCTCCTTTCCCTTCCTCTCCCTACAACAGACACCCTGTGAGGTAGGTGAGGCCGAGAGAGCTCTTTTGAGAACTGCTCTTAACAGAACAGCTCTGAAAGCACTTGTGACTGACCCAAGGTTACACCAGCAGCTGCATGTGGAGGAGTGGGGAATCAGACCCAGTTCTCCCATATTAGAGTCCACTTTCAGCCTCCAGTCCCTCAGTCATATCTGAGGGGAGAGGGAGGGCTGGAGCCTTTAGCATGGTACAGTGCCATAGAATCCACCCTCCAAAGCAGCCATTTTCTCCAGGGGAACTGATCTCTCTAACCAGGAGATCAGTTGTAAAAGTGGGAAATCTCCAGGACCCACCTGGAGGCTGGCAACGCTACACAACCAACCCTCTTCACCACCACCACCCAATTTCACTTGCAGCTTTGTTCCTAATTCCTGTCCACATCCTCTAAATTCTACCTCAGGACAGTCAAAACAGACTTGGACAGGTTGTTTACTTCAGTTAAATAGCCTGCATAATCCAAGAGAATGCAGTTCTCCCTTACTGTGTAAGACAGCTGTAATTTAGACATTCAGTTATGAACAAGGCAGAGGGCTTTAAGGAATCACGGGGGGAGGTGTGATGCACAGCTGGAAATTTTCCACACCCCCACAGCGCTGACCACTGAAATCCAGACCTCGCCAAGGAACTTCGTGCTCACCTAGTCCCAAACCTCAGCCGCCTAGCACTATATTATCTATTGAGTATATTTTTATCCCACCCTTTCTCCAAGGAGACCAGGACAGCATATATTAGCCTCTCTTCCTACATCTTACTCTCACAACAGCCTGGTGAGGTAGGTTAGGATGGGAGAGAATGACTGGCCCAGAGGCAACCGGTGAGCTTTATGGGACAGTAGGGATATGAAACTGGGTCTCCCAAATCCTAGTCCAATGTAACTGGTACACTGACGAGGGCTAAGGTTGTTCAGGACTAGATCAGAAGGAACTGCAGTGAGTGGTTCATTGTGAGGGGGGGCACGGAAAAACAGGAGTTTGGGAGAGTTAGGGGAAAAATAGAATCAGGGGCTTTACACCTTATGGAGTGTATCTCTGATCCTCTTTTCACACACACAGTAGGATACTTTAAGCTGTTAAAGATTTCACCTCCTTCTAATCAGAAAAAAGTCTTAAGAACAGCAGAACATACAAGAAGCCAGTGTTGGATCAGGCCAATGGCCCATCCAGTCCAACACTCTGTCACACAGTGGCCAAAAACACCAGGTGCCATCAGGAGGTCCAGCAGTGGGGCCAGGACACTAGAAGCTATCCCACTATTGCCCCTCCCCAAGCATCAAAAATACAGAGTATCACTTGCCCTATAGTTCCTATCTATACCTTGTGGCTAATAGCCACACTGATGGATCTCTGCTCCATATGTTTATCTAATTGCCTCTTGAAGCTGTCCATGCTTGTAGCCGCCACCACCTCCTGTGGCAGTGAATTCCACGTGTTAATCACTCTTTGGGTAAAGAAGTACTTCCTTTTATCCGTTCTAACACGACTGCTCAGCAATTTCATTGAGTGCCCATGAGTTCTTGTATTGTGGAAAGGGAGAAAAGTACTTCTTTCTCTACCTGCTCTATCCCATGCATAATCTTGTAAACCTTGATCATGTCACCCCTCAGCCATCGTTTCTCCAAGCTAAAGAGCCCCAAGCGCTTCAACCTTTCTTCATAGGGAAAGTGTTCCAATCCCTTTAACATTCTAGTTGCCCTTTTCTGCACTTTTTCCAATGCTATAATATTATTTTTGAGGTGTGGTGATCAGAACTGTACACAGTATTCCAAATGAGGTTGCACCATCGATTTATACAGGGGTATTATGATACTGGCTGATCTGTTTTCAGTTCCCTTCCTAATAATCCCCAGCATAGCATTGGCCTTTTTTATTGCAGTCGCACACTGTCTCAATATTTTCAGTGAGTTACCCACTTTGACTCCAAAATCTCTCTCTTGGTCAGTCTCTGCCAGTTCAGACCCCATCAGCTTGTATTTATAGTTAGGATCTTTGGCTCCAATGTGCATCACCTTGTACTTGGCCACACTGAACCCCATTTGCCATGTTGATGCCCACTTGCCCATCCCTGACAGATTCCTTTGGAGTGCCTCACAATCCTCCCTGCTTAAAGTTGTGAGCGAGTGATTTGGCTGCTGCATAAATTAGTTTGCTCTGGAGCCATCTTTCCTGAGCTAAGACAAAAATGTGTGAGCTGGAGACTAAAAAACTGTGAGCTAGCTCACACTGGCTCAGCTTAGAGGGAGCACTATTAACAACCCTAATTGGGGTAGCAGGCCATTGATCCAGCTCGTCAAGTATTGACTGTTCTGACTGGAAGCAGGTCTCATGGAGAAAGGGATTTCCTTACACCTCCTGTGCAACATCCTTTCATCTGAGATGCCAGGGGTTAACTAAAATGGCTCATGCAAGAAAAGGACATACTCTGCCACTGAACTCTGCCCCTTCTCCCCCTTACAAAGACTGCTCGAGAGCTGTGGACCAGAGGGACCAATATGGTTCCAAAGCTTCTCCCCTCTCTCAATTAAAAAAGCCCTCAGGAACTAGTTTCAGGAGACAGTAGGATGGAAGGAGGCGGTGTCCGGTAAACATAACAAGGGGCAAGTTTAGAAAAGCAGGCCTGGCCGGGCCTCTTACTGTATCCATGACAACAGGTTCAGCGATGGGGGAGAGCAGAGGGAAAACTACTCACCCCATCCCATTCTTCACTGAACGTAGCCAGCGAAGGCACCAGCGTCAGGATCTTGACAAGAAGTGTGACGAATGAGTGTGTGGGATAATGAGCAGTGGAGCCTCCCCTCTCCTGGTCTGTGAAACCCGACAGGTCTTGTGTGGATACGCATGTTCACACTCATCTATTATGAGTAAATCCCATTGCATTCGTCATGACTCAGTGCCAAGTAAGCTTGCATTAGGATAGTGTTGTGTGTGACTAATGGAAGAGATCCATCTATTATCTACTACATTTTTTAAAAAAAATCCCTCCCATCTTCCAGGGGTGGCATATAAATCTGTCTCCTCCTCCACCATATCCTCCCTGCGAGGTAGGTTAACCCCAGAGAGAGACCGTGACTGCTCCAAAGTCACCCAGTGAACTTTGCCGCTAACTAGAGTATACTCTAACCACCACATAATACTAGCTCCCAGCATAAAGAGCATAAAGATCAAATTACTTAATTACAGGTTTTGCTCTCTGTTTTCATCAGTAACACAATGCAGTTAGATTTCATAACAGTCCCTGAGAGTGAAGGTGATAGTTCTCAGACTCCCAAGGATGAAGAGAATTCTCAGGAAGGTGATATCTGTGATACAAGGGGCTGTATGTTTATAAAAGGGAGGTCTAGAGAAAAAATGGGGAAATGAAGAGGGCAGATTCCTCTCTAGCCAATGGGCCACATGAACACATGGAGCTGCCTTATACTGAATTAAGGTCAATACTGTCTACTCAGACTGACAACAACTTTGCAGGGTCCCAGGAAGAGGTCCTCCACATCATCTGATCCTTTTAACTGGAGCAGTCAGGGATTGAACCTGGGGCCTTCTGCATGCCAAGCAGCTGCTCTATAATTGTGCCACAGCCCTGCACCCCCCAATGAACAGAGAAAAAGAAGAAAAAGAGAAGAAGAAGAACAGATTAGATTTATACCCCGCCCCTCACTCACTTGGAGTCTCAGAGCAGCTTACAAACTCCTTCCCCTTCCCTTCCCCTCCCCACAACAGACACCCTGTGAGGTAGGTGGGGCTGAGAGAGCTCTTTCCCAAGCTGTCCTTGAGAGAACAGCTGGTACAGAGCTATGGCTTGCCCAAGGTCATCCAGCCAGGTGCAAGTGGAGGAGTGGGGAATCAAACCCGGTTCTCCCAGATTAGAGTCCGCGCACTTAACCACGACACCAAACTGGCTCCCAAGAGCAGGCTACCACCACCACTACCACCACTCGCGCCTGCCTTGTCGCAGACTGGGGCTGCCTCCTCACAGCAATAGCAACTCACGCCTTCCCCATCCCAGGTTCAAGCATCTGACTTGGCAGCAGCTACTCTATCTGGCACTTAGGCACCCAACTATTAGTGACGCCTCCCACCTGCCTCACTCAGGGCAAGGGCCACCCCTTGCTTAGCCCCAGCAGGGGTGGGAAGTGCTTCTAAATCCCTATCCTGGACTTTTGCCAGGGGTCCAGAATCACTAAGACGGACTCCAGATCCCGCCCTCCTTCCAGAATACATGTGTCAATTTTCCAGTACAAAAAAGAGAAGTATTAAGGTGGGGAATGAAAAAAAACTCCCATGAAATATTTTTTCCTTCAGAATTATGACTGAAATTTTTCAAGGCGAGGTTTTCAAATATTGTTTTCACTGCCCTTGAGCTCCTTCAAAATATTTTTCAATAGGTATGTAAGACTAGCATTACAGAACTACAGTTTCTAATATCATTATCAGTATGTTCTAGACTCAGATCCTTGTCCCTGCTTCTAATTCATTTGTCGTCCACAGCAACATACACATAAATGAACAAGCAGGTTACCATGCCAGTGGACAGAGAAGTTTTTTTCAGCCCAGGTCAACTAGGCCATTGAAGTCTATGAAGAAAACATGAGAGTTTAGCACTTGAAAGTACCAAACATTTCAGGAACTGATTCTCATATCAGAAACAAATCTGATGACTGTGGAATGAATCTGCTCATGCACAGACTTTGCAGAATGGAATTTTGCTGCTTCCCCTTCCCACTGAAGTCTACTGAGCTCGCACAGAAATTTTGTTCCTGTGGGTCAGCAAACCCTTGGGTATCTGTGGTGGGAAGTGGAGGGAAGTATCCCGTTGTCCAAAGGCTCATATGCCATTAAATCTGTGTCACTTTGTGGTTGGATATGCCCCAGTATTTTGTCAGATGTGTTATATATGGGCTTGGTGGTTGCTGTTGTTGTTCAGCTGAGTCTGACTCTTCGCAACCCCATGGACCACATCACTCCAGGTCCTCCTGTCTTCCGCCATCCTCTGGAGTTTGCTCAATTTTATTGTTCGTTGCATCAATAACACTGTCTAACCATCTCATCCTTTGCTGTCCCCTTCTTTTTTTACCTTCAATCTTTCCCAGCATCGGGGTCTTCTCTAGTGAGTGCTTCCTTCTCATTTGGTGGCCAAAGTATTTGAGCTTCAGCTTCAACCAGAGGTCCGTTGGAACGGGAGCGCACAGGAGCGCAGCTCCGGGAGTGAGGAGCCCAGGGGGCGGGCACATGACCAAGCCCCACCCCCTCCTTGGCTTCCACGAGCAGTGCAGAGGCACAGCGCCCTGGGGAAAGCCCTGCTAGGGTCTGTATTGTTTTTAATGTTTTTTTAAAAATATTGATAATTTTATCATTGTTCCTTTTATGACTGTGTGCTGCTTTTCCAGAGACTTGCTCAAGGTGGCATATAAATTTTTTAAGTGTACCATTTTTTATCTGGGCACATGGCACTTAAGTACTGGAGAAACTTCACCAACCCTTCAGCAGCTTCCACCTTATCAGTTTGGTGTAGTGGTCAGGAGTTGGACTCTAATCTGGGAGAACCAGGTTTGATTCCCCACTCCTCCACAGGCAGCTGCTGGTGTGATCTTGGGCCAGTCACAAGTTTTCTCAGAGCTGTTCTCTCATGAGCAGTTCTCAAAAGTCCTCTCTCAGACCCACCTACCTCGCAGGGTGTCTTGTTGTGGGGAGGGGAAGGGGAAGGGATGGGTGGTGCACATGTCCTGGGTATCTCAAGTGTACTTGAAACCTGGTGGTTTCAAGGGAGCAGGAAGAGAATGAGGGTGTGTTCTTTACGCTTATTTTTACTGGACAAAGTATTGGATGGGGAAGGGAATGGAGGAAGAGCAGGTCAGTTTCACTCACCTGTGGAGTGGAGCCTGAGGAGTGCGTGTTGCCTTCTGACACACTTCCGGTATGTTAGAGGTGTGTGGCATATGCAAATGAGTTATGCAAATGAGTTATGCTAATGAGCTCCTTTACCTCTTTTTTTACGAAATGACCCCTGGCTTCAACAGGGTTCATTTCAAGCAGGAACACACAGGAACGCTGTTCCGGGAGTAAGAATTCCAGGAGTGGGTACATATGGTGATGCACTATGGAAAAAAGCAAAAGCAGACAAACTTGATCTGTATTTTCATGCTTCTTGTAGGGTAGCTTCCCTGCAAGAGCAAAGGAAACCTAAAGTGTCTTTATTCAAAGGGGAAAGCTGGTTCGCCTGCTCTGAGTTGGGAAATACATGGAGATTTTTGGGGTGGAGCCTAAGCGGTAGGTGTTGCCTTCTGACACACTTCCAGTGATGTCAGGGGGTATGGCATATGCAAATAAGTTATGCTAATGAGATATGCTAATGAGCTCCTGCACCTCTTTTTCTATGAAATGACCCCTGAGCTTCAGTATCTGGCCTTCCAGGGAACAATCAGGGTTTTTTTTTAAAAAAAGGATTGACTGATTTGATCTCCTTGAAGTCCAAGAGACTCTCAAGAGTCTTCTCCAGCTTGGATCCCACAGTAAATCTCTGCTAACAGAACCGGCAGCAATTTTTGATGATTCTTCCACTGCAGACTTCCCATTCACCACTTATGCTGTTAACCAGAGGAAACGCCTGTTCCCCAGGAGCAGCATTTCAGGCTGTGGGGTGGGATGGGGAGAGATAAGAAAGTCCTTTTCTGCTGACAGTCCCGTTTTGCCTTCCGTCAGCAGAAATTTACCTCAGGATCCAAGCTATTATTTAAAGGACACAATATGGATTTCATGTAGCTTTCCCCCCTTCTCCACAGTTAGAATGACACGTTTGATGGTGACACATTACTGATGAGGTCAATGTTATTCTAGTATTTAACTCAAGACCCAGATTTACTGATAGCCCTTCCCACAGTGATCTGGTAGGCTTTTCTGGAGACAGACACAAGGGTGTGTGTCTGTCACCCCCTTCTGGAGAATTAAAAGCAGATCTAGCGCTGTCTCTCTGAAATGAATGCCAGCTTAGGTCATTTAAGCAATTCTTCCTGAGGGAACCTTGCAAGGCCTTGTCCTAGTCTGTGGTATCACCCACCCAGTGGAATAACGTTCCAGAAGAGTACAAGCAGTACACCTTTTCTGGCAAAGTTCCACAAATTATGTTGGACTGTATTTGTCCAACAAGTCTTTTAGCTGTGCTCTCTGGGTTTGGGACTTTGATTTAATCTTGGGGATTCTTGATGTTTTGAGGGTGCCAGTTTTGTTTTAACTGCTGCTGAAGTTGGGGCAACATTTGTCTGAGGGGTTTGGATCTGTTTGAAATGTTAAGTCATTTTATGTTTTAGGGTGGTGAATTATAGGCTTTTTAAAGCCATTTCAAGCATAGTTAAGAGGTGATGCAGGGTATGGTGTTGAGGTTAACGTGTCAGACAAGGGTCTCAGAGACCCAGATTTGAACCCCTAATCTACCGTGAAAGCTAGCTGGGTGACCCTTGGACAGTCACACACACTTATAGCTTAACCTACCTTACAGGCCTGTTGTGAGAATTAATAAATGAACAGGCAAACTAGCATGCAATGGCTTGGATAGAACTGTTTCACTGGATGTGCCAATTTTTTAAATGTAGGGAGTTTTTACACGGGGGAGTATTAAACATTCAACCCTCCCAGACAGGGATCCAGTCTCCAGGTGGGAACAAAGATTCCCCTGGAATTACAGCTCAAATCTGACAGAGATCAGTTCCTCTGGAGAAAATGGCTGCTTTGGAGGGTGGAGTCTATGGCATTTTACCCCACTGAGGTCCCTGTCCTCCCCAGCTCCATCCCCAAATCTCCAGGAGTTTCCCAGCCTGGCTCTGGCAATGTTACCCCCCATCCCCTGCCAGTGCCCAGGGAGGACCTGGAAACCTTACTCCCAGATCACAAGTTTACCACTTCATCCCTGCTGCAGAGCTAAACCAGGCCTACATTTTAAGATTTTCATGATCCTTTCTAATCAGACTCAGTTTCTCCCAAGAGAGATCCTGAATGTTGACATGATTCCATAGAGTCCTCTACATTTCCATGATTTCCCAGAACTGGAGTAATAGACTTTGTCGGTGCTGTGCATTAGTAGCTCTCCTACCACTGTATTTCAGAGTTTGGTGAGTCATCTCAGGCTTGAGATTATAACATCTCAGGATGATGAATGAATGGAGCTATTTTAGCTATTCACAAAACTATTACAATCAGTTTTCTTTACTGCTGTGTTTCATTCAGTACTTTAAGAATAAATACCCATCATACTGTGGCTGCATATAACGATAGTCCTATGACCCCTAGTCTGTTGGAAAATGCTTCAGGATGGTTGATTTGAAGGAGAAAGAAGCAGGGAGACAGAAGGTGCTTAACCCTTCTTCCGCCTTTTGTTTCCCCCCAAAAAACTCCAGAGAGCCAGCTTGGTGTGGTTAAGAGTAGTGGATTATAATCTGGAGAACTAGGTCTGATTCCCCACGCTTCCACATGAAGCCTGCTAGGTGACCTTGGGTCAGTCCAAGTTCTCTCAGAACTCTCTCAGCCTCACCTACCTCATGAGGTGCCTGTCATGGGGAGAGGAAGGGAATGGGATTGTAAGGCGCTTTGAGGCTCCTTAAGGTAGAGAGGGGAAAGGGAAAGGTTTCCCTTGCTCGAAAGTCAGTCAAATCTGATTCTAGGGGGCGGTATTCATCTCCGTTTCCAAGCCAAAGAGCCAGTGGTGTCTGAAGACCTTTCTGTGGTCATGTGGCCGGCATGACTAAATGCCAAGAGGCACAGAATGCTACACAGTTGGTGTAGTGGTTAAGTGCGCGGACTCTAATCTGGGAGAACCAGGTTTGATTTCCCACTCCTCCACTTACAGCTGCTGGGTGACCTTGGGCAAGCCATAGTTCTCTCAGAGCTGTTATCTCAAGGACAGTTTGGGAAAGAGCTCTCTCAGCCCCACCTACCTCACAGGGTGTCTGTTGTGGTGAGGGGAAGGGAAAGGAGTTTGTAAGCCACTCTGAGACTCTGAGTGAAGGGCGGGGTATAAATCCAATCTCTTTTTCTTCTCTTCTACCTTCCCACCAAAGCGGTACCTATTTATCTACTTGCAATTTCTTGCTTTCAAACTGCTAGGTTGGCAGGGACTGGGGCAAGAGACAGACGCTCACTCTGTCATGTGGCACTCGGGTCTTGAACTGCAGAGCTGCCGACCTTCCGGTCTGCAGCTCAGCATCTTAACCTCTGAGCCACCATGTGGGGTATAAAACCCAACTCCTCTTCTTCTTCCAAATTGGTCTGGGCCTCATGTAAACACAGGTGTGAAATGCCTGTGAGGAAAACAACTGTGGGAAGAGGTTCACTTACAGTATACTGAAAAAAGTATAGATCGATTATGTGTTCCCGTGGCCATGAGCAGATGGCCCTCGTAAAGCTGAGACCTTATTGAGAGATCAGTTCTGAAGAGTACAGTCCCAATTCATTGTGTTTTAAAGGGAAAGGGTGGCAGCATATCCCTCATACACAGCAAATTATTTTCTGTGTCTGCCATGGTGACTTGTACCATGCTCAGTTCATGGGAGCCAGCTGCTTTCAGGTAATTGGGTATATTAATGAGCTGCCATAGAAACTCATGCGTAGATTTACCCCAAGCAAAGGTATGTTTTCTGCAGTACCTTAGCTCAGGGGTGGGCAATTGTTTTGGCTCGGGGGCCACTTTGTGGGAGCGGAGGTTAGCGGAGGGCCACACCTTTTAAAATGATTGCATTCATTAGTTAACTTTGCATTTCAGAAAAGGTATGAATTGAATCATAAAATCAATAAATATAAATTAAATAAAAGAGTGGTAGTTTTATTATTTATTTATTATTTAATTTATTTATTGTGCTAATTTCATATCATCTATAGCTGCAAGCACATTTAATTTTAGAATCAGTTTAATGAGACAAATGTACCCTATCACACTTTTCTACAATTTTTTTTGAAATCAGGAGTGAGATTGCTTGTTGAGATTCTCATCACAGCCTGCAAGTTAATGTCTGTCAAAGAGCATCTATATTTACTCTTGTTGATCTTCATGCAAGAAAAACTTTGCTCACAAATATATGTAGACCCAAATATAGAGAACATTTTCCCAGCAAATTTCTTCATACATGGAAATTTTTTCAGCAGACAAAGATTTGTAAAAGTCAACTAATGTCACAGCATTAAACATTTCTTTCACAGTGTGATCTGACTGCATGTCAATAAGTTCAAGCTGCAGCTCCTCAGGTGCTGTATCAATATCAGCAGTGATGGGATAAGAGAGCAAATTGAATTTAGGCTCAATTTTCTCGAAGTCCTGAAATCTTCTTGGCGGGCCGCAAAAAACTCTGTGGCGGGCCGCAATTTGCCCACCCCTGCCTTAGCTCATAGGAGAACTAGACATGATCCCACTTGTTATTAGGGAGAATCCCTTGGGCTCATATTACTTTAGTTTGACCCAGGCTGTTGATGTTTCAGATCCAATTCAAGGCCCTGAGACCCACTTCCAAATCCATTTCAAGGTGCCCCTTCCTGTGGAAGCTGGTATGGCATCTCTGTACTTCATAGCATTTCCTTCTTGCTATTCCCTCCTGAACGGCTATAGCCCATCCTTGGCTTTTCATGCCATCGTCCTCATATTGTGGAACGAGCAGGATCCTGGATAGTGTGTGGAAACCTCCTAATGGGATAATTTCAAAGATGCTGTAAGACAGAACTTGTGAGGCACAGTGTATCCGGAAGACCCCAAGTTTGAATCCCCATTCCATCATGGAAGCTTGCTGGATGACCCTGGACCAGCCACTCTCAGCCTAATATACTTAGCAGGACTGTTGTGGGGATCAAATGAAGGAGAGGAGAACAATGCAAACCACTTCAGGTCCCCAATGGGCAGAAAATAAGGCAAATAAACTACTTAGGGGCAGTGTTCCCTCTAAGCTGAGTTAGTGTGAGCTAGCTCACAGTTTTTCAGCCTCTAGCTCACACATTTTTGCCTTAGCTCAGGATGGCTCCAGAGCAAACGGATTTATGCAGAGTAGCCAAATTGCTTGCTCATAACTTTCATGCCAGTAGCTCATAAAGTGGAATTTTTGCTCACAAGATTCTACAGCTTAGAGGGAGCCGTGCTTAAAGGAATTTCATATGACCAATGGAAGATGAAGGCAGGCCCGTACCCAGAATTTTTTAATCGGCGGGGGGTCTTTAAATAAGTTGGGGGGCACCCACACACACATGGGGCGGAGCAGACGAGCCTGCTGCTGGAGCTGCCAAAGCCCCAAGCAAAAGCAGGCAGCCAGGAGCTGAAGCAAGGAAGGGAGGAGGCAACAGGCCGCCAGCTTGGCTTTCTCCAGCAGGCAGCGACAACAGGTTGAGTGCAGGGGCAGAATGGGTTGCTGGCTGACCACCCAGCCTGGGCTGTCTCCACTGGCCCAGAGTGGGGCCTGGTCACCTCCCTTCCTCTCCTGCAGTCAGACCAAGGCCCCCTGCAGCTTTCCCTTGGCTTGGGAGGGACAGTGGATGGACTGAAGGACTGCGGAGAGCAGGCGAGGACAGGGGTGTTGGATTGACCCCGCCGCCACCACCACCACCACTTTGTTTCTTTCCTGTGCCCCATCTGCCGGTGTCCTGTCCAGCAGCATGGGAACGGAAGTTGGGGCTGGCTGGAGACGTCACAGCATGAGGACAGGGGTAGGACTCTAGCAGGCAGACTCAGTGAGGGTGAGGGTGTGGCACAGCATGAAAAAAAATATAAGGATTTTTCAGGGGGGCTGGGCGGGATGGGAAGATGGGGGGGTTGGTGGTAAGTCAGGGGACGGGGCCCCGAGATGCCCCATTGTAGCTAAGGGCCTGGATGAAGGATTCAATGGGTTTAGAAATTTATTTATTATTTATTTATTATTTCATATTTATATCCCGCCCTCCCCGCGTGCGGGCTCAGGGCGGCTTACATGGGCCAAAGGCCTATTTGGTACAGCAAGGATCATGTTTTAGAGTAGGCTTTTGAGACTGCTTCTGTTCTCATGCAGAGCGTGTAAACCAAATAAATAAACCTGGGTCTCCCGATCTCAGTCCAGAACCCCCGCCATTACAGTTCAGCGTCTCTCATGCCGAAGCATTCTTTTCGCCGCCATTCTCCCACTCCTGAGTTAGTTGTGTCTAGGCATTAAAGGAGAGACGGAAGAATTCCAAACATGACTGGGGGTTTCAGTGGCAGCCCAACGGTAACTGCAGAGGCTGAAGGGGACCTCTTATTGTGTAAATGAGTTCACACTGTCAACTTTTTAACTGGCAAGGCTCCTGTGCCTTTAGTAACGAGCACGTTTTAAAGGTGGTGCAAAATATGTTTGAGAGAGAGCATTTCTCACGCTTTTCTCTATGCTTTGGAACTCAATAACAAAGCTTGGAAGGGCTATAATTTCTTCGGGTGGTCTGACTGATGCAGGCTGTCACTGGTCCTGGTGTTTTGCTTTTTTTTCAATGAGTCCCAGATAGGGATGAAGTTGGGTTAAGTTTTTTTTTAAACACAAATCTCTATTAATGAATTAAGGGAAGGCCTTAGTACAGTCCTAAGCAGAGTTCGGCACTCTAAGTTCCTTGAAGACAATGGGTTTAGAAAGATGTAACTCCACTTAGGATTGCACTATTAATCAGTCCTATTTATTAGGCACGGGTTTTGAAGCTTTTAGTTTTCCTTTCTTGTTTGGCACTTTTGTTTGTAACAGAATCACTCTCTTGAACACTGAGACATCAGAATGAAATTTAATACAATCATACAGGACACAGTTTTATGCTTTGTACTCTAATACCGCTCAACGCCATCCGTTTTCTATTAGTACAGAAAAGATACATGTTAAATTGTAGTTTGATATCTGCCTTGTAGACTGAGATGCTGGAATGAAATTTGGTGTACATATTCAGGACACAGTTCTATATTTCAAGTTCAACCCCCCCCCCCCCAACCATCTAATTTTTTAAAAGAAAAATGCCATGTCCTAGAAAAGAATGTCTGAATCTGTAAACAATGATCTTACCATCTTAAGGAGACATTTGCAGAATTTCTCCATGTTGTCACACCAGTTGTATGAGACATGTAATGGATGTATAGTGACTTCATTGACCTTAGAAAGGTATAACACTGCTTAGGTCGATGAAGTCATTATAGACCAGGTTAACTCTGGGAAGTCTATGAGGAGGAAGCAAAGGATCTCCAACAGCATTCCTAAGATCCTTCACTGGAAACCATCCAAGTTCACCAGTAGGTATTGACTAAAGGCTGTGATTTGCAAACTCTGTGCTTGTGAAACCTCTGACGTTTATTAGGGACTCTGTAATGATGAAATCATGAAAGGCACGCGGACTTCACAGCTAGCTGAATGCCTCCAGGTCTTTTCCTGTGGTGTGTAGCATTTTGTGTATGTACAAGTGGGAGGGCTGGCCAGTACCCAGAGCCGGCGTCAGCATACCTTGAAGTGGGACAGCTGCTAGGTCTGGTGGGGCCTGCTGACACCCTCATGTGTCTGCTCTGATGCCTGCAGTCACACCTTTCCACTGCCTGCTTGTGAGTCCTTTATCATCTATGCTTCCAGCTGTGCATGCTGCCTAGCATTCCTGGAGAAGGGCATGTGGATGGTGCACAAAGCATCAGCATTCCTGGTAGCCGTGGCCGTGGCACTCCTAGCTGGACCCAGCACCCAGCACCGTTGGAGAAGCAGGTGAAAGGAGACCTTGCCTGAGGGCTGGAGAATGCTACTCAAGCAAGAGGGTGGCTGGACAAGAAATGACTGGTCGTGGGCATAGGGGGCCCTGGGCACTGTCTGCTAAGTCCTCGCCCCAAAAAACCTGAAAACAGCTCTGTCAGTACTTTACAACCACCAAGCTCATACTCTAAACCAGAGGTGTCAAACTCATTTGTTACGAAAGCCGGATCTAGGGTTGCCAAGTCCTTACTGGGTGCCGGCAGGGGGGAGTCCTCTTCTCACTGGGATTTTCCTGGTGCGTGAACTTTGGACACGCACCACAATGATGTCACCAGAAGTGACATCATCACACTGGGGACGTTGCCAGGGCAACGCTCTGGCAATCGCCCAAAAACTCTATGGTACCATAGAGTTTTTGGGCGATTGCTAGAGCATCGCCCTGGCAACATCCCCAGTGTGATGATGTCACTTCCAGTGACATTACGCTGGGGCAGTTGTCCTGACCAGACGATTTCAGGGGTGGGGTTCCCCCTGCCAGCCAAATCCGGGCCGGCGGATTGGGGACCCCTGTAGCAGGGGATCCCCCACCCCCCAGGCTGACTTGGCAGCCCTAGATCTGACATAAATGTCACTTTGTCAGGCTGAGCTAATGTTTGCCATAAAATGTAGGAGATATAAACAGGAGATATAAACTTTATAAAGGACACAGGTAAACCCAATTAACCAGCTTGGTGTAGTGGTTAAGAGTGGCAGACTCTAATCTGGAGAACTGGGTTTGATCCCCTGCTCCTCCACACGAAGCCAGCTGGGTGTCCTTGGGTCAGTCACAGTTCTCTCAGAGCTCTCTCAGCCCCACCTACTTCACAAGGTGTCTGTTGTAGGGAGAGGACAGGAAGGTGATTGTAAACCCCTCTGAGATTCTTTCAGGTAGTGAATAGTGGGGTTTAAAAGCCAACTCTTCTTCTTCTAACAATATTATTTTTCCTCAAAATACAAAGCAACTGATTCTAGCAGTGAAAGCAACTGATTTACTGGGGAACCCACCAAAGCCCCAATGAATGGATTTAATCATATGCAAGACTAGGTTTTTTCCAAGGGATACCATAAAAGGGGGAAGTACCTTACATTTCCATACATACCAGTTGCCTGCGGGCTGGGTAAGAGCCCCGCATGGGCCAGTTCCAGCTCCTGGGCCTTATGTTTGACACCCCTGCTCTAAACCATATTCCAGACTTTCCTGCAATGCCCAGCATTTCCATGGCAGATATGCAGGGGTTCCTTGGTGGATGAATCAATCCCTAAAGCTTTCCCCTGAAAACAATCTTAAATTCTTACCTTATGTTAATCCAAGACAAGAGGACCTAAGGTTCACAACCAGTGTGATGTAGTGGTTAGAGTGCCAGACTGGTGCCAGGGAACCCCAAGTTTAAATCATTACTGCCACAGAAGCTTACTAGAATAGAATAAGGTTTATTGTATACTAGGAATAAGGCCCGTTGTGGAAATAAATACAACGAGCTCTAGAAAGAGGCTTTGGGAGAGTGCCCCGGCCTTGGGCACTCAGCGTCAATTTGCTGTGGCGACCTCAGCAGGGTATAATGACACAGAGTCCACCATTTTCTCTAGGGGAAGATCTCTGCCATCTGAAGAGCAGTTGTAATTCAGCGTGATCTCCATTTCTTCCCTGGAGATTGGCAACAATGGTTCCCCATGAGAGAACGGGTGGTTTGAAGGGTGGAGTCGATGGCACTGAACCTGTCTGAGGTCTCACCCCTGCTGAAACCTCACCCTCTCCAGAGTCCACCCCTCAAATCTCCAGGAATGTCCCCATCTGGAGTTGGCAACCCTACTTCCCAGCCATCCGTCAATATATCATCTGCCCCCTGGCTTCAGCTTTCTATCTCCTCCCCCCTCCCCCCTAGAGAGCAGTTGTAATTCTGAGTGATCTCCAGCCTCCACCTGAAGATTGGCAACAATGGTTCCCCATGAGGGACTCACTGGCTTGGAGGGTGGAGTCTATGGCATTGTACCTGTCTGAGGTCCCACTCCTCCTCAAGCCTCACTGTCTCCAGGCTCCACCCCACAAGTCTCCAGGAATGTCCCCACTTGGAGTTGGCAACCCTGTCTTCTTCCCAGCCAATCATCAGCCTCACTCTTCAAGTTTCCATTCCCCCCCCCGCAGCCTCCACCGTGCTCTGAAGCCCTGACTGCTATGTCACATTGGCTGTCATAAACGGTCCATCTCAGCAGGGTATGAGGACATAGAGTCCACCATTTTTTCCAGGGGAACTGATCTCTGCCATCTGGAGAGCACTTGTAATTCTGAGTGGTTTCCAGCCCTCGCCTGCAGATTGGCAACCATACTTCCCCTGGTGGAAAAGTAGTCTTTCTCTGCAATAGGGACCAAAGCAGCTGACATCATTCTTCTCTCCCCTTTTTTGACTTGCACAACAACCCTGTGAGGTAGGTTAGGCTTAAAGTCTGTGACTGGCCCAAAATCACACACTCAGCAAGAACCTGGGTCTAGCAGATCCTGCTCTGAAGCACTGACTGCTACGCCTAGGGTAGCCTACCTCCAGGTGGAGCCTGAAGATCGCCAGGTATTACAATTGAACTCCAGACAACAGATCTTCCCCTCTCCCATGGAGAAAATGTCTGCTTTGGAGGGTGGCCTCTATGACATTCTGTTCAGCTGGTCCCAATGAGTTTTCTTCCAAAGGTCATCATAGGTGTGGAAAGGGGCTTTCAGAGAAGCAAGCTTGGTTGCCTAGCAACGGGCACTGAGGAGAAAGTTGTCGGCTCTGATGATGGAAAAGGGTTCCCAACCTCCAGGTGGGGCCTGGGGATCTCCCGCTTTTATAATAGATCTCCAGCTGACAGAAATCAGCTCCCCTGGAGAAAATGGCTGCTTTGGAGGGTGGACTCTATGGCATTGTACCATGCTGAGGCCTCTCCCTCCCCAAACCCCACCCTCTCCTGGATCCATCCCCAAAGTCTCCAGGGGTTTTCCAACCCAGACCTGGCAACCCTGTGATGGAAATACCTGAAGATTTGGGGGGTGGATCCTGTGAAGGGCAGCATTTTGGGGGGGAGGGATAGAAGGACTCAGCAAGCTCTAATGCCATAAGGTCTACCCTCCAAAGCAGCCAGTTTCTCCTGGGGAACTGATCTCTGTCATCTGGAGATCAATTGTAACAGCAGGAGATCTCTAGGTCCCACCTGGAGATTGGCAACCCTAGGGGGAAAGTCAGCCACACAGCAGGGGGTTGAGGAGAGTGGTTTGATGGCCGCTGGCCCACCTCATTAGCCAGCCAGCCATTGTGGAGCTTAGCAGGAGAGAGGGCCTGAGGAATTTCACACATCCAATATGTTCCATTTCAGGAACTCTTCAGTAACGGTTTCTGTCAGGCATTTTACACAGAACCTTATTAGTACCGGTTCCCTAATGGAACATATTGGCCCTTTCACACAGAAACGTGCCTCTCCCATTGGGGAAGCGTTCCTGAGCAGGTTTACCTTGAAACCTCCTCCCAAGCATTCTTCAGTGCTTGTACCGGTCCTGAAGCGCTACGGGGTGCTGTGTGAAATGGCCCCCTGTTTCTGACAGTTTATTCTGGCAGTTTATTCTGGGCACGGTGGCAGTGTGCAGGGGAGGGGGTTATGCTGATAATCCATTGTTTTTTCACTTACAGAAGCAGGCCACTGAGGGGACAGTTAGATCCACCTGGCAGTGGGCGGAAGAGAAGAGTGGACCCAGCACCTAGTCGGTCCTTCCCCTTCACTGGCTCCCTCCAGACTGAGTCCAAAACGCTGGCCGGTGGCTCTGTGGGCGGTACTGAGGCAAAGCAGGGAGAGAATGCAGCCAGTGGCCAAGGTCCCCCTTTTGAGTGGCAGTCTGTCCAGCCTACTGATTTTGGCGCCCCATAGAATTATCCCCCTTGGAATCTTAAAACGGCTTTATATAATAGGAAAGATGGCCATTGGCCATTACAATATTTGGGTAAAACCAGATCCCTGACATCTTAATATACCCATTTAATTATTAAATTCATTTGTACGATATCTAAAATAACCAAAAATACCTCAGACTAAAATTATGTACAACATTTACAGATTCCAATTCCAGTTGTTAATGCCTTGCATCTCAATAAGCTGCGTTTCTAATAACCACCTTTGCTCTAGCTTTCCTGGCTGTAAAGGCTTACTAAATGACCTTGGACCAGTCACAAACTCTCAACCCAACCGAACCCACAGGGCTGTTGTGAGGATAAAATGGAGGAAAATTCTGAAGCTGCTTTATTTCCTTATTGTGAAGAAAGGCGGAAAAGAAATGAATGAGGTTCATGTACCTACAAGAGTTAAGTAGAAGAAATAATTTCAGCAGGTGCTGCTGGTATTGCCTACCTGTGCTGCCCCCCCCCCCCCCAAGTGTTAAACATATAGGACCGCTGTCCTCCTTTGCCATGGAACTTAAGTGAGTCTGCTAATAAATCTCCGGTGATTTCCATCATTGCTAATAGTGGCCCAGAGCCAAACGCACTACATGAAGTCTAGAGGGATTTCTCTGAGGGAGGGAATTCTTCAACAGCAGCCATTACAGGTGGACACTAAGCGCCTCATCAGCCTTTCAGTACTTTCCCTGACAGGCTTTCTAGGTGTCCTGAGTCACCTGGGAAAGATCAGAGCGAGGGAATTATCCAAGACAGTTTCGTCCAGTAGGAAGTTATTTGTACTGTCAATCATGATTAGTCACACATCGCTTACACTGAGACTTTTTCAGGGGGTAAATATGACCAAAAAGGACCAAAAAAGGATTTTTTTGGTAAGATGACAAAAAAAACACCCAACACTGTCTCGTCCCGTCTTAAGGCTCTTCCTAATGTTGCCAACCTCCAGGTGGGGCCTGGAGATCTTCCACTATTATGACTGATCTCCAGACAATAGAGAGCAGTTCCGCTATAGAAAATGGCTGCTTTGGAAGGTGGACTTTATGACCTTATACCTTGCCAAGGTCCCTCCCCAACCCTCCCCCTCCCCAGGCTCCACTTCCAAAATCTCCAGGTATTTCCCAACCCAAAGGTGACAACCCTACTCAACCTTTTTTTTTTTTAAGTACCAGTGAGTGAAGAATCCCAGGTCCCTGTTAAGAACTGGTGGGTAAAGTCCATCTACACATTATTTTATTGCATTTATTTTATTCTTATTTTACTGTATTTAGAAGAAGAAGAAGAGAAGAAGAGATTGGATTTATACCCTGCCCTCCACTCACTTAAGAGTCTCAGAGCGGCTTACAAACTCCTTTCCCCTCCCCTCCCCACAACAGACACCCTGTGAGGTAGGTGGGGCTGAGAGAACTCTTTCCCAAGCTGTCCTTGAGGGAACAGCTGGTACAGAGCTATGGCTTGCCCAAGGTCATCCAGCCAGGTGCAAGTGGAGGAGTGGGGAATCAAATCTGGTTCTCCCAGATTAGAGTCCGCGCACTTAACCACTACACCAGACTGGCTCTCAATGTTTTCCCCAATGGAGACCTAAAGCAGCTTATAACATTCTCCCATCGTCCATTTTACCCTCACAACAACCCTGTGAAATAGGTCAGGCTGAGAGTACGTGAAAGGCCCAAGGTCACCCAGCAAGCTTCTGTTGCAGAACGGTGGCATTCAATCCCACGTCTCCTTGGTCCTAGTTTTGCTCTCTAACTGCTCCACCAAGTAGACGGAGGAGGTAAGCTGAGGTGGTATAATCAGGCTGGTTCATGGGAGGGAGGATGGGTGTGGCTTATGCCTCTGGTTGCCTCCTCAAGCAGGGCTACTGCTGCTGAGGTCCAAAATGGGCTTCAGGGGTCCGGGTAGGAGTGCCACATTCAGAGGCAGAATGTCTCGAGTCAGCCTGGATGGAATTCTCACTGGATCATTTCAGACTGCTGGTGTGGGAAGCATATTTTTCCACCAGGGGTCATTTCACAGAAAAAGAGGTGCAGGAGCTCATTAGCATAACTCATTTGCATATGCCACACCCCCTAACATACTGGAAGTGTGTCAGAAGGCAACACCCACCCCTCAGGCTCCACTCCACAGGTGAGTGAAACTGACCTGCTCTTCCGCCATTCCCTTCCCCATCCAATACTTTGTGCAATAAAAATAAGTGTAAAGAACACACCCTCATTCTCTTCCTGCTCCCTTGAAACCACCAGGTTTCAAGTAGACTTGAGATAACCAGGACATGTGCACCACCCATCCCTTCCCCTCCCCACAACAAGACACCCTGTGAGGTAGGTGGGGCTGAGAGAGGTCTTTTGAGAACTGCTCATGAGAGAACAGCTCTGAGAGAACTTGTGACTGGCCCAAGGTCACACCAGCAGCTGCTTGTGGAGGAGTGGGGAATCAAACCCGGTTCTCCCAGATTAGAGCCAACTCCTGACCACTACACCAGACTGATAAGGTGGAAGCTGCTGAAGGGTTGGTGAAATTTCTCCAGTACTTATGTGCCATGTGCCCAGATAAAAAATGGTATACTTAGAAAATTTATATGCCACCTTGAGCAAGTCTCTGGAAAAGCAGCACACAGTCATAAAAGGAACAATGATAAAATTATCAATATTAAAACAAAACATTAAAAACAATAAAGACCCTAGCAGGGCTTTCCCCGGGGCGCTGCGCCTCTGCACTGCTCGGGGAAGCCGAGGAGGGGGTGGGGCTTGGTTGTGTGCCCGCCCCCTGGGCTCCTCACTCCCAGAGCTGCGCTCCTGTGCGCTCCTGCTCCAATGGACCCCTGTTTTTCACTGTTTCCCTCTTTTAAAAAAAATCTCCCTACATGTGGTACACAAGCACATCAGGGTGCTTTTGCACACACTAAATAACACACTTTCAATGCAACTTACAACTGGATCTTATTGTGTGAAATGGCAAAATCCACTTGCAAACGGTCACTGGATTGAAACTGCATTATTTAGCATGTGTGAAAGCGCCCTGGGCGCTTTCTCAATCCACTTCAGCAACCATTTGCAAGTAGATTTTGCCATCTCACACAATATGATCCAGTTGCAAGTTGCATTGAAAGTGCATTGAACGTGTGTTACTTAGTGCGAATGACTCCCCCTCTCCATTTTGTATCATTTATTATACGCACCGAGCTTTTTCACGTGCGCACTGAAAGCTATCACACTCACACACATCCTGCAGTCGGAATTGTCATATTCCAAATTTCTGCTCCCCATCTTCTGTGGGATCTTTATACTATGGCTTTTACAACAAAGAGCTTTATAAAAGACATTTATTCATTGCACAAGGATTCACAAAGCACATTTATGCCTAAAGAGCAGACCAATCAACCCAAGAAAGGTATTTTCAGTGAGACACTTAACTGACAGATTGTAAGTTTAGATGACATTAAATAAACAAAATCTACCAATCAGTGCAAGAAGGAAGTACCATGGCAAATATTTCTCCCTTTCCCTATTACATAAGCCCACCAGAAACACAATAGACTTACCAAATAAACAATGCTGTCCTCAAACTCAACTTCCAAATGATTAAAAAGTTTCCCCCGCTGGTTAATCACTGATCAGTCAGTGGCTCGTGTGAGTTGTGCAGTGCCTAACACTGAGGAGCCTTATAAATAATAAATATTATTATAGCTAAAGCTGTAATTGATTAATCTACCAATTAAAGCTTGAAGCCTCATGAACACTAATATTCATTAAGACAAATATTTCTAATGAGACCTGTATGATGAATCAAGGGTAAAAAAAAATCCACTCTGAAAGCATCAACTTCTGCAAAGATTGCATTTGCTCACACCTTTAGCAAGGGCATCTGCTGGCTTTCTGAATCTGATGCTTCCTCACCCATCACACACTCGGAACATCACATACGGTTGTAGGCTCCAGGTGGTAACTGGGGATCTGCTATTTCAACCAATCTCCAGGCTACAAATATCAGTTCGCCTGAATAAAATAGCTGCTTTGGAAGGTGAACTTTATGACATTACACCCCATTGAAGCCCCTCCCCTCCTCAAACCCCACCCTTCTCAAGCTCCATATAAAATCTCCAGGAATTTCTCAACTTGGAGCTGGCCACCCTAGACATCAGAGAGAATCCTTTGTTGTAACATACAGAAAGTAACATGCCCCCAAAAGCAGCTCCTTAGCTGCTTCATTCTCTTCAACATCTAACTATGGCTGGTTCTGACATCTGCTCCACATTTTCTCAGCACTGAGAGAAAAGTGCAGCTCAAAACCACATTCAGATACCCCAGGCCAATGCTGTACTGACTGCAAAGTCACCCCTGAGCGGCCATAAAATGGCCATAAAGCTATGCAAAAGGCACCATAAAACCCGATGATCAAAGAAAATGAAGGCATGCTGCGTAGAGGGTAGCATAAAATCTGATGATTAAATGAAGTGAAAGCAGCACAAAATGCAGAGGAGAATTTCTGTTCCAACATGGGTTTGCTAAAACAGTGGAGGGAAAAGCCAGTGCAGAATCGCCCTACTGTTGACTCTAAAGGTACCAGATGAACAAACGTCACCAGCTTTAGCACCTTAAAGCGGTGGGGAGGAGCCTATGCAGCTTTTGAATGATTCCTCACAATTATGACCAGGACTGCTTTATCCAATGAGCAAAAGGGGCAGAAACCCAAGGCTACGGTTGCCAACTATAGCTTGGAATATCCCTAGAGATTTGGGGATGGAGCCTGGGGAGGGACCTCAGCTGGGTATAATGCCATAGAGTTCACCCTCCAGAGTGGTCTTTTGCTCCAGGGGAGCTGATCTCTGTAGCCTGGAAATCAGTTGTAATTCCAGGCGGTCTCCAGGCTCCAGCTGGAGATTGGCAACTCTACCAGAGCCCATTGCTATCTGGGGCCCACCATATATGAGAGAAAGAAATTCTGTACATATGTTCCAAATGCTCTCATACAGCACATATGTAGATGGGGCGTAGGAACAGGCATGCTTGCCTCATCCTTTGCTTCTATGTGATGATCACCAGTTCGTGAGCAAATAACGTATACATGTAGGTACATACCCTCTCTTTGATTGGGAGCCCTGCTTTTCAAATGTCTACACAGTATGTGCTTCCCATTGATTTCTACAAGGGACCTGCAGCGTTGTTTATGATGGACTGGGAAATTCCTGGAGAATTAGGGGTGGAGGAACCTGAGGAAGGCAGGGTTTAGAGACCTTAGTGGGATATAACGCCACAGAGTCCACTCTCTAAGGCAGCCATTTCCTCCAGGGGAGCTGATCTCTGTAATCTGCAGATCAGTTGTACTTCCAGGAAGTATCCAGGCCCCACAAGGAGCTTGGCAACCCTAGGCTCAAGGTGTAGGGCTGCCAGCCCCCAGGTGGGGCCTGGGGATCTCCCGCTTTTATAACTGATCTCCAGCTGACAGAAATCAGCTCCCCTGGAGAAAATGGCTGCTTTGAAGGGTGGACTCTATGGCATTGTACCCTGCTGAGGCCCCTCCCCTCCCAAACCCCGCCTTCTCCTGGCTCCACCCCCCAAAGTCTCCAGGTATTTCCCAACCCAGACTTGGCAACCCTATCAAGGTATATTGTGGCCTGCAACTGAAACAACCACCACAACTGCTAAGCCTCCTACGCCTACACTTCACCACTACTGACACCATTCCCAGTCAGGAGTGAGAAGAAATCATATCTTTGCTCTGTTTAAAAATAGTGTGGCTTCCATTTTCCCACAGGAGTTTGGCTGCCGTTTTGATTGCCCTGGCAACTGGCCATGAGAAACTGTGGCCCAGCTCTAGTGAGAAAAGGGATAGTGAAACTGCTGTGCTGTTTCTCAAGAGACTCGAGTGAGTGAGGAGAAGAGGAGGATTATCTGACTCACAGGTGGGAGCAGCAGTCAGGTAGGCAGGACAGTTGGCCTCCCCCCAAAATCTGTCACCTGAAGCAACCTTCTCAGATCTCTTCATTATACAGCTGGCACTGTTTTTGTAGAAAATGGCAGAGCCACAGGTGACTATCAAAGTTCCTCAGAACCAGGTCACCAAGGGGCCAGCCTACTCCTCAGGAAGTTATTTTAGTGAACAGAGAGTAGAAGAGCCTAGACGAAATGAGGCTGAATTTGAAGAGATGGTGTGGAGGTTAAGTTAATACTGAGGATAGGGGAAAGAGCCCATATGAGAAGAAATGAGGTCAGCCACAAGATCGCTTTCTTCATAACTGGTGCCTACTGTGTCTTCAGCAGCAGCCTTTCCATATAAAACAATCACTTTAAGCTAAGTTTGCCAGCTGTGCGTTGGGAAGTACATGGAGATTTTGGGGGCAGATCCTGACATCAGGATGTGGGAAGAGGAGCAGGCCCGTAGCTACAGTGGAGCATCTCGGGGCCTGGCCTTCCGCCTTCTTGACAAGGCCCCACAACTTCAGTCCAGCCCCCTGCCCCTCAAGCTCTCTGGGCCACCCGGAGGACTCCCCACCACCACCCCTTCCTGAAGCGTGGCCTGCTTCCCCGCATAGGCAGGCAGAGTGCAAACATCACAAAAGTGAGTTTTAAATTTTTTTATCTTATTTTGTGACATCAATGCCCCCTGACTTATTTAAAGCCCCCCCCCCCCAATTACAAAACCCTGGCTGCAGGCTTGGAGAGGTGGGACTTCAGTGGGGTATAATGCCATAGAGTACACCTTCCAAAGTGGCTATTTTCTCCAAGTGAACTAATCTCAATAGGGTTGCCAGCCTCCAGGTGCGGCCTGGGGATCTCCCGCTTTTACAACTGATCTCCAGCTGACAGAGATCAGCTCCCCTGGAGAAAATGGCTGCTTTGAATGGCTGCTATGACATTGTGCCATGCTGAGGCCCCTCCCCTCCCCAAACCCTGCCCTCTCCTGGATCCACCCCCAAAGTCTCCAGGTATTTTCCAACCCAGACTTGGCAACCCTAAATCTCAATCATCTGGAGATTAGTTGTTAGCAGCAAGAGATCTCCAGCGATCACCTGAAGGTTGGAAATCCTATTTGAAGCAAACACAAAGATTTCCCCCTATTTTTCCCCTCCCCATTCAGGGCCTGTCTTAGGCAGGTATTCCCCGCCAAAGAGAGGGTGATAATATTTCTGATGAAGTGAGCTGCAGAATGTCCACTGACTGGTCAATTTTATTGGGGTGCTGGTTGCAGCTTGGCAGGTGCACAGGAAGTGGGGGCATTGGGGTGAACTTTCTGTCTCCTTTGTTCTCGCACGCACGCACGGTTTAGCAGTCAAACAGACAAGATAATAATACAGCTTTCACAAGACCCATAAGACAAAAATGAGGACAAAAGAGGGACTACCCTTGGTAAATAGGGAAAGTTGGAATATATGAGGTACCCTTCACCACAGCTCTTGGAAGAATGCAAAGAAGGACACGCACTGACTGCTTCACACATGGGCTTGCATCTAAATGATCAAAGACTGAACTACATAGCACATGAAACACAGGGCTGCCATCAAAAACGGCAGCCCTGTGGCGAGTTTGTTCCTCCTTTCCTGTTACTGAGCCCTATCCAGACGTCATCCTGCTAGGCATTTCCTCACCTCAGCTTCATGTTATTCCTCACCATGAAGGGGGAAGGGGAGAACTTGATGCAGGCGTGCCATTTTGGGCAGCAGCCCTTTGTTCAGCACAGTGCGTGTTTCCACAACCCATGGACAGCCGCAGCCAATCCCAGCTCCCTATTGAGTGCCTATGTACAAAACTCCATTTTAGGCATTGACAAACATTACAAGAGTACTCTTTAAAAATGAAATCTGTGGTGGGGACCCAAGGATTGGCTCATGCTGATGGTAGCAGGCTCATCATACACACTAATGTTCACTGTCCAGAAAGGGCAAAGCAGACATGCACGTTGCCTGATACGCTGTCACCCCATGAAACTAGTCACAGCAATGTATGAGTCAACGAAACGCCATATCAAAATGTATACTATAGAAGAAAATCTGTTTTAAAAAATAAAGAAGAAGATGGCTGGAGTAATATCTTATAGGCACTCATTAGGTCTCCAGGAAGGTCATGGGGTGATCATGGGCCAGTGGCTCTCTCTTAACCTACCTACTTTTGTAAGAACAAATTATGGAAAGGGGGTGGTGTGTAACAATGTACAACATTCTGAGATCCATGGAGGAAGAGCAAACTGCATGGATAGATCAACAGATTAAGATGTATAGACTTCTAAGCAGGCCCGTAGCTACCGTGGGGCCCACGGGGCCTGCCCCCCCCTGCAGTTTTTATGGGCCCCTCCCCTGATCCTCAGCTCCCCCTCCCTCCCACCCCCCCACCCCAGTCCCCTCACCCCTGATCGATCGTGGCATCGCACAGTCAGGAGAAGAGCAGAGGATGGCTAGGTGTTGGCAGACTCCCTCCCTGCAAAACCAGTGGGGCTTCACCTGGGCCAGCCCGTGCTTAAAGTTGGTCCCCCGAGTTGGAGAGGTGGGAGGGGAGCCTTTGGGACTAGTCATCCCCACCTGTTTCGGCGACTCGGTGTATCTTTGGGCAGGGCAAACTGTTCGGATTCTGAGGCCCCATCAGATTCAAGAAGAGAGGGCAGCGCAAGCTCCCTTCATTGCCAGGAACTCTTGGGCTTGTGGCCCGGTTCTGATGAAATCTGGGACACTGAGAAAGCTGGTGTGGTGCCCGGGAACGAGTCCAGCTCGCAGGGCTGCGGGAAAGGGAAGTGGCTGGTTCGTGAGCAGCTCAGCCAGCCCCTCTGTGGCCCTTCGCTCGCCCCCTCCTGCAGCCACTGCCCAGAGAGGTCCACCCACCTCCCCCTCCCTCCCCTTCCCCAGCCCCCCAGGAATTATTCCAGAAGCAGGCCCCCCAAGAAAAACATTGGCCCCCTGAGCAAAAAGCTGGAGACAGTGGCTTGAAGAAGTCCAAGGAAATGGACAGCAACCCAGGTGATCCATAGTCGCTTCTTTTGTGACTATGTTTAGAGACAAAGAGGGAGTGGTTGATAACTTCTGTGTAAAAGGATTGTAATAGAAAATAAGAAGTCATTTTAAGAACACTATCTGTTGTCTAATACTTTTGTACAGTTTTGTTTGGTGGTTTGCATACTTGCACATGCTGTACATCCACTGGTGGTTGATTCTCAAAAAAAAAATAAGTCTAGCTCACCACCTAGTGATGCACAACGCTAAAAGAGCTAGAACTTGAGACTGCCAGACAGATCTTAGGATCTCCTGGCTATATTAAAAACATGACACTCTCTCAGTTCAAGAAGTGTCCAGAAATCAACACAATGATTGCTTCAGAATGGTTTTAAAGAGAATTTGGTTGGTCTCGCCCAATCCAAATTGGGCATAGGAAATACACTCGCCATTAGTTATTGGGAAGGATTCAAGAGTCCACACATCAAATGTTGCTGATCCCAAACTCTGCTTTGGGTCGCAGCTACCAATTGGTTATTGAGGAGCAGAGGCAGGCAGCCTTTCCCAGGCTGTGGATCCAGTAGTTTAAGGGAAGGGGGACCTGCCTGACATTCTAAACATTCATATGGCAATTTGGAGTGCTCTGTGTACGTTATCTCATATTGCATAGAAAGGAGGCTGAGAATGAGAGGCTTGCTAAGAATTCACCTAGAAGAAGAAGAAGAGATTGGATTTATACCCAGCCCTTCCCTCACTTGGAGTCTCAGAGTGGCTTACAAACTCCTTTCCCTTCCCCTCCCCACAACAGACACCCTGTGAGGTAGGTGAGGCTGAGAGAGCACTGAGACGACTGCCCTTGAGAGAACAGCTGGTCCAGAGCTATGGCTTGCCCAAGGTCATCCAGCCAGGTGCAAGTGGAGGAGTGGGGAATCAAACCCGGTTCTCCCAGATTAGAGTCCGCGCAATTAACCACGACACCAAACTGGCTCTCAGCGAGTTAATGGTAAAGGGGAGAGAGACCAAGATTTCCCAATGCGTAGATTGGTCTTTTCTAACCATCTCCCTCACACCAGCCTCACTTGTTGATGTTTCATCATTTTAAACCTAGATGTTCCAAGACAGGGAAAGCAGGATGTAAAATAGGATCTTGTTTTCAACCAGCCTCTCTCTAGAACATCTGAATTACCTAGCAGTTCGTTGCAGTGTTCAATTCATGTGTTTACTTTTTTACCTGCTGGAGCAAAGGGGGGGGGGGGTAGGATCCTAACAGAAACTGGAAGAGAAACGGCAGTGTCCCTAAAGATTAAGTATGGTCATGTTCATATGGCAGCTTTTGATCAGTAGTATTTCCTCCATCTCTAAAATTCAATGGGTTGAAGATGGTGCAAAATTCCCTGTACACCAACCAACACAAAACCAGTGCTGGTGCGAGAAGAAGACCATGTCTGTTTGTTTGTTTGTTTGTTGTTTCGATTTATATCCTGCCCATCCAGCGAACACGCTCAGAGCAGCTTGCCGCAATAGATACAATACATTTTAAAACCATGCAATCAATAAATGCGATAAAACCAATTCAAAACCGCTCTTCTCAAGCATGCCAGAAATCCCACCTTGAGTGGCTTTCCCACATCTTACCTGGAACGCTGACAAGGAAAGATGCGTTCTTTCTGACCTAGTTTCCAAGTAACCAAGGAGTGATGATGCAAAACTAAATGTGGAGTCGAAGGGTGCCAGTTCCCAAAGGATCAAAACCTGCCAACAGGGAGCACAATACCAACAGCGTCAAGGTAAGGCAGCTGCCCGTACTCCTGGAACCATCCCATGACCTAATATCCCAACTGAGATGCAAGGCCCGAACCTGAAAAACACAGAGATCCCTGCCATCTCCAGAATTCCAGGCTCCAGGATGACAGACACTGGAGAGTCCCTGACCTCATGAAAGGATAACCCGCTTATCTCCCTTAAATGCCCTTGAGATTTACTGATAAAAGCCTGCAAACGTGCTAAGTATCATTAGAAAGTGTTAATCATCGAGCCTTTATCAGTGGCCAGATAAGCTTGTTGCCCTCAGGGAAGATTAAGGCGGCTGAAAGCCTTCTGCTGCTGCAGTAGGGACTCCAGTTCCATCTCTCTCTAGCCGCGTGCATCATGCATCGCTGCTGCAGGAGTTGCCCCCCTGTGTCACTTTTTCAGGGATGATTGCAGACTGTACTCCACGTCCTATATACAATCGGATCCTGGCTTTCTAGATGGGCTTCTGCAAGCTCAGCACACCAGGCCACTGAACCACAGGCTAGTTCTCCAGGCAAACCATCCCAGCAACTGCTTGGGACAGTACCGAGATGCTCCGCAAGGGCTCAACTTTGGCAGTGTAGGGAGGGGCTATGGCCCACTGGTAGAGTATCTGCTTTGCATGTAGAAGGTCCCAGGTTCAGTCCCCAGCATCTCCAGTCAAAAGCACTAGGACATGGGTGATGTGAAAGACCACCACCTGAGACCCTGGAGAGCCGTTGCCAGTCTGAGTAGACCGCACTGGCCTTGATGGACCGGTGGTCTGATTCAGTATAAAGCAGCTTCATTTGTCCATGACTGGCATTGCTTCCTGGACCCACCCAGCCTCTGGCCTGTCTCCTGTGGGGATTTTGCTTGCAGCAGTGGGTGTACCTTGCTCCAGGCATCAGAATACCTTGAACCAGTCTGATTCATACGTACATCCCTTGACATCATAAGAAAATAAGAACTGCTGTATCAGACCAGTGGTCCATCTATTCCAGCCTCCATTTTCCCATAGTGGCCAACCAGTTGCCCTGGAGAGCCAACAAGAAAGGCATATAGAGGCCTTCCACTGATGTTGCCTCTTCATACTGGTATTCAGAGGTTTACTGCCTCTAGACATGGAGGCTCCCTTTAACCACCATGGCTAGTAGCCACCGATGGACCTGTCCTCCACAAATCCCTTTTAAATTCCCTAGCCATCACTATATCCACTGGCAATAAATCCCACTACTATACTGTGAATAAAGAAGCATTTCCTTGTGTCCATCCCGAATCTATTAACTTCATTGGGGGCCTCTGAGTAATATTATAAGAGAGGGAGGAAAAACTCTATCAAGAAGAGAAGAGATTGGATTTATACCCCACCCGTCACTATCTGAAGAAGTCTCAGAGCGGCTTACAATCCCCTTCCCTTCCCCACAACAGACACCCTGTGAGGTAGGTGGGGCTGAGAGAGCTCTTTCAAGATCTGCTCCTGAGAAAACATCTCTGAAAGAACTTATGACTGACCCAAGGTCACGCCAGCAGCTGCATGTGGAGGAGTGGAGAATCAAACCCGGTTCTCCCAGATTAGAATCCGCACTTCTAACCACTACACCAAACTGGCTCTCCTTCAACATCCTCCATCAACATCCTAATGTTCTCTCAGTTACCTTTCTCAGTTCCCTTTCTTTGACTCCACTCCTAAACCTACACTCCTTTTCTTTTCTATACAAGCTGAACCTATGCTTCTTCGGTAAATACCTGCAACATCCAGTGTGTGAATGAGCCATCGCAAATCAGCTCCAAGCAAAACCTTGATGTTGTCACCTCGCATCTTGGAACATTCGGGAGTTTCCAAGAGCTTCTTCGGTTGACTGCAGATCTGCTCGCAGTCTCCTTGCTGCTGAATTCTGAAAGGTGAGAATCCCCTAAAAATCTTGATTGCTTAGAAGAGTTTGTGGTATTGGCATCTACTACACAAGGGACCCTTCAGGGAATGCAATTTATCTCTTGTTCTTCTTACCCCCCCACCCCCGGTTTTCATACCACACACACGCCCTGCCCAGGTCACTTAACATTAAGGCAGGGCTGGTGGCCAATTAGTTTCTGCATTCAATTCAAGGTGCTGTTCATTACCTATCAAGCCCTTCTTGGCTTGGGACCCACAAGTCTACAGGACTGCCTCTCCTATTGTGCTCTGCTGCATTGGATGCAATCATCTGGGCAGGGTTTCTTGAAGATCCCCTCCTGCGGACAGATGCCCTCGGCCCTTCTAGGCTACAGCATCTACCTGGTGGAACTACTTACCTGAAGAAGATAGGAAAGCTGCCACACATCTGTCCCTCTGCAGCCCAGGTAAGGCGGAACTCCATTGAAGGTCTTTTTAGTACACTAGCTTGCTGTTTTTAATCTTGGGGTCTAGATGTTCCATGTTTATTTATCACTTGTATATTTTATTATTATTTGTTGGCTTTAAATGGTTTAGCTTTGTTATCGATGGGTGGCTCATAAACTGCCTCAAGTCTTTCTTTTGAAAAAGGCAGACTTTAAAAGGCTGTAAATTAATAGGCAAGCCAGCTTAACTCTTTTTTCTTTCTTTCTTCACACCCAGGGCTTATTTTGGGTCAGGGCTCAAATGCAAGGATTTGGCAAGAGTGCTTCTAAGTGGGCGTAGAGTGTCTTTCCCTCAAGATTGCCACACACAACGCAATCTGCACACATCTGGGGCAATAGACAGGGCTTCCATCTCAGAGAATGCAACTTCCTAATAGCCTTGAGACACATCAGCTCTCACTTTGGGAATGAGCCACTGCAACCATTTCAGGCATGCCTCTTTGCAAAATAATTCCTTAAAGGCGGTTTTTCTAATTTTCAGAATTTCACCTCCACTCCTTTCAGGACTTCCTAACTGAGGACAGCCCTCCCTGACACCTCTGCTGCTGGCAGAGGAAATATTTATGCTGTTGTGTATTGATGCTGCGGTCGCCATGTGCTCCCGCAATGGCGACCGCCATGTGGACCTTCGCACGTGGTCCGAACCTACCTGAGCTTCGGCCAGGTAGGACAATAGATAGTCAGATCCTAAATAGCCACCAATCCTGTGCCTAGGTTCCCCCCAGGGAACCTATGAACTGCAACCGTGAACTTAAGGTCCTATCCGGACATTTGGGCGAGGTCGGGGGATTGTCTCCGACCAGCATAAAAGCGGGTGCAAAGCCCGGGGCTTTCCATGTACCATCTGACCCACAATAAACGTGCTATGCTGTTTCCACCATTACCGGCCTCCCAACTCCAGTACTTTTCAGTGGGGACGAGGATGGGATCCCGATGAGCGACTCATCAGCCGAACCGAGCAGTGGAGCACCGAGCACCAATCTGCCGGCACCAGGTTTCGTCGAGCCCCAGTGCCCCGAAGGACTGCCTGCCCCCGAGGACCTCGCTCACCGCGCCGCTTGTGCTCTGGTAATTATGGCTGCTGCCGTGGGACAAATCCCTCCCTTTGACCCTTCCAAACCCGAGACCCGGGACGCCTGGTCCAGGCAACTCAGGTTTCTCCTGACTGTGCATGGGGTTACCGAGGCTGAAATGAAGTGGGTCTGGCTCCTGGGCCAATGCGGCATCGAAACTATGCACCTAGCCCAGAGCCTCATCTCGCCCCGAGATCTGCTGGATGTCACCTACGACGACCTGATCAAGCAGCTCAGGGACTACTTCGCGCCAAAGCCATCCATGCTGGCGTTCTGAGTCCATTTCCTCCAGAGGACCCAACAACCGGGTGAGAGTGCCACCACGCTCCTCGCCGACCTCCACTGGATGGCAGTCGGATGCGAGTACTGGCATGTGGAGGACCATTTACTGGGCAGTTTCATAGCTGGGGTGCAAGAAGCCAAGCTCCAGTGGCAGCTAATCACGCTCACAGAGCCTACCCTTGAGAAGGTGCTGCAGATGGCGGTCGCATTTGAAACGACCCAAAAAGACAAAACGGCCACCCGCTCATACAGCACCGCAGTCTCAGAATCAGACGGTTCAGAGGAAGAGGACGTCTACCAGCTGCAGCCTCGCTCCCGCAAAAGTTCGTTCCATCCTTCCAGTTCCCATTCCCGCTGCGTGACTCCGGCCACAGCTCCCTCTCCTGTTTCCCAGCACAGGCCGCCCCCACCATGCACAAGCTGCGGGTCTCCCATGACAGACGTTCCTGCAGGTTCTGGGACACAACCTGCTGAGCCTGCGGACGCACAGGGCACATCGCAAAGGCCTGCCACTCCCGAGACAACTGTCGCTCCCAAAACGCCCACTCCGAGGCCGTGGATAGCATCGCAGCTGTCCATCAACAGGTACTGATCTTGCCACAGCCCCTCCCCGGGAAAATTACGGTCCACATCCGGATTGAAGGGGCCCCCTGTTCTCTTGAGCTAGACACCGGGTCCACCTATTCAATAATTTCAGCTGCAACCTTTAAGCGGCTCTGTCCCAAGGGGGGGACCCAGCTGCGTAAGCCCACAGGACTAATTCTCCGGGACTTTCAAAATAACCCAGTCACAATTAGGAGGCTGGGGAAGTTCAGGGTGCAGTACTGGGACTTTAACGGCTCCTGAACCTTTTGGTGGTAGAGAGAGACTTGGTCAGCCTACTGGGACTCTCGTGGTTCAAACCCCTAGGACTGGAAATACAGGGGGTAAAAATTGGATCAGCGGACTTTGAGTAGGTCTGCGCCAAGTTCCCCACTGTTTTCAATGGCACCTTGGGCTCCTACAGGGGGCCACCCATCTCCCTGGACTTAGACCCTAACGTCCGCCCCATCCGCGTGGCAGTGCGACGGCCCCTGCTCGCAATCCAGCCCAAGGTAGAAGCAGAGTTAAATAAGCTTGTGACACAAAGGGTGCTGGAGCCAGTCTCCCACACAAGGTGGGAAACCCCAATCGTCACTCCCATGAAGGCGCACGGGGAAATCCGCATCTGTGCAGACTATACGTGCACCTGTAATTTGGCCCTCCAAGACCACACATACCCGGTGCCAGTGGTCAGCCATGTCTTGGCCTCCCTCGCGGGAGCCAAGGTTTTTGAAAAGCTGGATCTGGCTCAGGCCTACCAGCAACTCCCCATGGACAACACCACAGCGGAGACGCAGACAATTGTCATCCACAAGGGGGCATTTAAAGTGAAGCGGCTCCAGTTCAGAGTGAGCGTCACCCCGGGTTGTTCCAGCAGCTAATGGACATTGTTCTTAAAGGCCTTCCAGGAGTGAAGCCGTTTTTCAACGACGTCCTAATTGCAGCTCCAGACGTTGCCACCTTCAAGACCTGACTATGAGCCGTGCTGCAGCATTTCCAGGTCACTGGCCTAAAGGAGCACAAGGATAAATGCCTCTTAGGCATGCCATCAGTGACCTTCCTGGGATTCACCGTAGATGCCCAGGGCATCCACAAAACCAAAGAAAAAGTATTGGCCATCACGGAGGCATCACCACCCACCTCGAAGGCAGAGCTGCAGGCGTTCTTAGGACTCCTCAATTTTTATCATGCCTTCCTCCCCCACAAGGCAGCAATTGCAGAGCCACTGCACTGGCTACTGGACAAGGGGGCAAAATGGGAGTGAGGACCACAACACACAGCGGCGTTCCAGGCTGTCAAGGACTTGCTGGTGTCCAACGCGGTCCTGACCCACTTCAACGGGCGCTCCCGGTGGTCCTGGCATGTGATGTGTCTCCTGGCATGTGATGTGGTCCTGGCATGAGAGCATTCCTCGGCCATCAACTTCCTGACGGGCGGGAGGTGCCAGTGACATATTATTCCAGGACCCTGTAGGTGGCGGAAAGAAATTACGCCCAAATAGACAAGGAGGCGCTGGCCATAGTTGAGGGTGTGAAAAAATTCCATGACTACATGTATGGTAGATCGTTCACCATGGCCATGGACCACAAGCCCCTCCTGGGCCTCCTTGCTCCGCACCGCCAAACCCCTCACATGCTGTCCCCGCAGGTGCTGCGGTGGTCTATTTTCCTTTCAGGATACCGGTACTCCTTGGTGCACTGCCCTGGGAAAGCGATTGGACATGCCGATGCCCTCAGCCGCCTCTCATTGCTGTCCTGCGACCCAGCTCCAGCGTTCCACATGGCTCTCGTTGAGGATCTCCCAGACTGGCCCGTCCAGATACAGGATGTGGCCCATCACATGGTCCAGGATCGAGTCCTCTCGCAGGTTCGGACTGGGTGGGAGGGGTTGGCCCGATCACCTGGGCCCCGATTTTGCCGCCTACGCTGCAAGGCAGAACGAGCTGTCAACCCACAAGGCATGCCTACTATGGGGGACCAGGGTAGTTATCCTGGGGCCAGTCCACGCCAAAGTACTGGCAGCCCTACATGAGTCCCATATTGGAATTGTCCGGTGAAGGCCCTGGCACGCAGCTACGTGTGGTGGCCAGGCATGGACAAAGAGATCGAGGACCTGATCCATCAATGCAGCAAATGTCAAGGGTTGCGCCCAGACCCTCCTCATGCCCCCGTTCAGCCCTGGGAGTTGACCAACAAGCCCTGGTCGTGACTCCATCTGGACTTTGCAGAGCCGGTCCAGGGCCAGTTGTTTTTTCTCGTTGTCGACAGCTACAGCAAGTGGCTGGAGGTAGTCCTGGTGTGGGCTACTTCAACCGAGGCAGCCATCCGAGCGTTATGGCGGATCTTCACCACCCACCGGCTACCTGACACCCTCGTGACGAACAACGGGACAGCGTTCACCTCTGCAGGGTTCCAGCACTTTTTGGACTCCCTCTGCATTCGGCACATCTGCTCGACGCCCTTCCATCTGACCAACGGCCAGGTGGAGCGAATGGTGAGAACCACGAAGGATGCTCTCAAATGCATGGAGCAAGGGGACTGGGAGTTCCAGCTGATGAAGTTCCTGTTTAGCCAGAGGAACACTCCACATGCCGGGACGGGACACCGGCCAGCGGAGCTGCTGATGGGCTGGCGCCTCGGCTCCACGCTGGACCGGCTCCACCCCGACCACGCCGTCAACGACCACGCAAGGTCCGAGCACCAGCAAGCTCCCCATGGATTCTCCCCTGAGGACCCAGTCTACGTACGGAGCTACACCAGAGGTCCTGCCTGGGTCCCTGGAAGGATCGTTCATCCCACAGGTCCTCTGTCTTACGATGTCCTCACTGAAGATGGCATGGTGTAGTGGTGCCACATCAACCAGCTGCGACGGCGCCTACTGAGCAGCGCACTCCAAGTTCCTGCGACTCCGGCACCCGAGGAAACGGACCAGCAACCACTCCAGGAACCCTGCCCCGAGACGGAATCCATAGACCGCCTGCCTTCTGATGAGCCAAGAGAGACAGTGACACCGGAACCACTGCCGGACCTGCCCCGAGATTCACCAGAGCAGATGCCAGCTGTCCCGCTCCCGGAACCCAGTGACGCCCCACGATCTGCAACTCCCTAGTGCTCAGGACGCGAGCACTGCTGGCCAGACTACCTCAAAGACTATGTGTGCCGGGGTAGTCTGGACTATGAGGGGAGGGGTGTTGTGTAATGATGCTGCGGTCACCATGTGCTCCCGCAATGGTGACCGCCATGTGGACCTTCACATGTGGTCCAAACCTACCTGAGCTTCAGCCAGGTAGGACAATAGACGGTTGGATCCTGAACGGCCACCAATCCTGTGCCTAGGTTCCCCCCAGGGGACCTATGAACTGCAACCGTGAACTTAAGGTCCTATCCAGACATTTGGGCGAGGTCGGGGGACTATCTCAGACCAGCATAAAAGCGGGTGCGAAGTCCAGGGTTTTCCATGTACCATCTGACCCGCAATAAACATGCTATGCTGTTTCCACCGTTACCAACCTCCCGACTCCAGTACTTTTCATTTGCATTCATTTATTTATATTTATAAAATGTATACCCCGCCTTTCTGGCTCACCAAGGCCCAAGAAAGGGCCCAAAGTCAGCCCACCTTAACAGCCACAGCACAACCAATTGCCTGCTATTGTGGGAAGTGCTGCAGAGAACATGCTATTCTTCCATTCTGTATTCCATCCCACTTTCATTTTCACTTTGTGTCCGGGCTTTCTCTTGTTTCTGCACTTATTTTGCAGGAATCTATATTCAGATCACTTCCAGGACACTGTTGCCCTACAGCTATCAGAACTCCTTTTGCTGCAATTCTTTGTTCTCATCCACTTCCAAATTGCTAATCTATATATCTAATAGCCAAGATGCCCCCTGCGTGCGGATATCTAAATCTGCACATCGGGGACTCCTAGGGGGCAAAGAAATTTTCCTGCACATTTGGGGGGCTCCCCAGGTGTGCAGAAAAATCCAAAAACGTAAAAAACTATACGGGGGGTATTTAAATCCCCCCTAAACTAAAAGAGTGTTCCCTGCACATGCGCAGAGAATGCTCTGGGAACTGTGGCAAGCCAATGGCTGGGAGCCACTGAGGCCTCACCGCCAGTACCCGGGGGGGGGAGATCGGTGGGCCCAGCAGCCGAGAGCCTCTCAGGCCCTGCTGCCAGTGCCCGTGAATGGGGAGACTGGTGGGCCTGGGCCTCGCCATCAGTGCCAGATGGCAGGGGAGAAGGCTCACCTGCGGGTGCTTCCTCCTCCTTGATGCGGAGCTCCTTCTCCCCCCCTGCAAGTATCACGATTCCTCCTGCTTGTCCTTTCTAAAGTAGAATTGTTTCTGCCGGGGGCTCCCCTACTGCCCTCCCCTATTTTCACCTCTCTCTCTTTAGGTTGACACTCCCTCCCAGTTCTGTTTTCTTTCCCTCCTTCTCTAAAGACCAGGGCTATTTTGGGGCAGGAACGCACAGGAACAGAGTTCCAGCTGGCTTCCGAGTTGGCCATGCCTACAGCCACCCCCCCCCCTTGGGTTCCTCAGGCCCCTCGCAAGCTGCGGGGCACCTGGGGAAGCCAAGCCAATCCAGGGAGGGAAGATATTTTAAACTGCCTCCCCTCCTCGATTTCCACAAGCGCCCTGCAGCTGCAGGGTGCCTGAGGAAGCCGATCCGGAAACTGCCTTCCTTCCCTTGGGTTCCCCATGTGCCCCACGAGCTGCGAGGCACCTGGGGAAGCTGATCCTGGGAGGAAGCGGTGCTGTCAGGGGTGTGGCCTATTATGCTATTGAGTTCCTGCTGGGCTTTTTCTACCAAAAAAAAAAAAGCCCTGCCAAAGACAAAAGAGGGCGTGTCCTCCTGCTCAGGCGAATTTTTTAAAAGCCAGAGAGAGCAGAAGAAGGAATCGGTAAATATAAAGGACTGGGGGATTTCCTGCTCCCAGATGTGTCAGTCTTGCATGTGTGGGCCCGGATTTCCCCCTCCCTTCCCTTTCTTTTTGCAGAATCTCGGAGGGAGGGAGGGGCTGGCAGTTAGTTACTTCAAAAAATGCAGGTTTTGCTTGTAGATGCAGAATGCATACAGAATACACAAATACATAAACTGGAGGAGGGGGGGAAACCAGTGCAGAGGGAATGCATGAGACTGTTAAGTCAACCCTTAAGGCTTGACTCCTCGGATTTTTCAGAGCAAGCTGTCAGTGCAGAAAGGGTCAATGAGAGAGAGAAATGGGAGGAGAGAACCACCACTGTCATTGCGTCTTCCAGCAGATCATTTGCAGAGTTCCCACCACCCGAGATCCCCCCGCTTGCCTTCACCCCAAGAAAACACGTCATCTGAGAATGTGGAGCTACACATGTGGGTGCCACTTTCCAATGACACAGGCTTAAAGGCTGACTGCTGATTTGCAGGGTCAAAATAATGTCATACAAACCTGTGCTGTCCTCCATCCATGATTGCGTAGAAGGCCCAACAGGTCATTTCACACATTCATGGCTGCAGCAATTTGACAACGGCTTCTGCCAAGGCAACAGCGCTTTCAGCACGGTGGAGTGCGAAAGGACTGTTGCCTCTACAGCTGCGGATGGGCAGGGTCATGGGCTGATCCCCCCCCCCCCCCAGCATCCTCACCATGTAGAAGGGAAGTTGTGTGTTCGACCGAGGCTTTCTGCTGCTAGGTGTAAGGTTTGATTCCAGGGTCTCACTGTAGCACATTAAGATGTTATTGATTTAAACAGTAGCCCCTTAACGACTAGCAACACTGACTCCAGCATAAGCTTCTATGAGTCAGAGCTCACTTCATCAGATGCCTGGAGTGTCTACCTAAAACAGCTCAATTTAGAGTTAGAGTGACAGAAAAGTGGAGGGATGGGGGGGGGGGAGAAGTTACAAGGAGATTCCAGTGACAAGCTGTGAGACAGTCAACATGGTCCCATCAGCAGATACTTAAAAGGGCCAGTTTGGTGTAGTGGTTAAGAGTGGTGGACTCTAATCTGGGAGACCCAGGTTTCATTCCCCTACTCCTCCACATGCAGCTGCTGGGTGACCTTGGGTCAGCCACAGTTCTCTCAGAGCGGTTCCCTCAAGAGCAGTCTGCAGAAGAGCTCTCTCAGCCCCACTTACCTTGCAGGGAGTCTGTTGTGGGGGGAGGAAGGGAAGGAAATTGTAAGCTGCTCTGAGACTGAGGTAAAAGCAGGTTATAACACCAATGTCCTCCTCCTCCTAAATTTGTAGCTCAGGGCCATATGGAGAGATGGGAGATCATTCAACAAACTTGGAAGGATTGCTACCCCCCCAGGTTGCCAGAAAAATCTGAAAAGTTTTTTTTTAAAAATGGAGATGGGCTTTCAAAGCCCCAAACACATTGTCTGCACAAGCCCAGCTTGGAAAGGAGACGGAGAGCCAGGTGACCACCCGTGTTCCCTCTCAGCTGAATTGGTGAGACCTAGCTCACAGTTTCTTAAGCCTCTGGCTCACACATTTTTGCCTTCGCCCAGGAAGGATGGCTCCAGAGCAAACTAATTTATGCAGTAGCCAAATTGCTCGCTCACAGTTTTAATGCCAGTAGCTCACAAAGTAGAATTTTTGCTCTCAAGACTCCAGAATTTAGAGGGAGCATTGGACATGTGCCCTGATGCAGCCCACCCCCACCTCTCCTCTGGAGGCCTGTGGCCAGGGGGGAATAGCAAGAGCTGCGGCAGGACCTCCCCCACACATACTTCAAACAGGTGGGTGGGAGAGAGAGACCAGGATCTGCTGCCAGAAAAAAGGACAGACAGGTGGGCGAACGGATGAGCAGCCGGGCAGCCCTGCTGGAGGCCAAGGAGCCACCCCACCATCTCCCTCCCCACCCAAAAAACTGCTGCTGAGGTGGTCGTGCTGGAGCAGGCAGGTCGGCAAGGAGGAAAGAGCACCTCTACACCCCTCCTCACCAAAGGCACTGCTGAGGCTGCAGTGGCAGAGGCAGGCAGGAAGGGGAGGAAATTATGCTCCTCCATAATTTATTAAGAACAAGTCATACTAATAAGCCATCCGTCTCAATGTAATATACTGCTCATTAGATTAGTACATTCAGAAGAGATCCCTATTAGAATGTCATTAGCAGCTTTTTATCGGGAACTATTATTCCAAAAATTGACCAATAAAGTAAACCTCATTTATTTTCATGCCATCCTTCACTTAGCTTTACCGTTTCATATTTACAAACACTCTCCCTCTGATATTCCATTCTTCTTGTGTCTGTGCACATGCAAGCTCAATTCTTGCAGAGTTATTAAAAGAGTCACCATCAATTCAATTTCTTTAAACATCAACTTTAAGATAGAACAGCTGGTTTATTTGCTTTTTTAAAAAATACTCCCCTTTTCTTCACCCAAAGAGGACTCAAAGGGCTTTACAATTTTTTTAAAAAAAGTTTGTCCACAAGTAGACTTTAACACAAGGGGCCGCGGTGGCTCAAGTGGTTAAGACACTGAGCTGCAGACCAGAAGGTCGGTAGCTCTGCAGTTCGAGACCCGAGTGCTGCGTGACAGAGTGAGCTGCCGTCTCTGGCTCCAGCTCCTGCCAACCTAGCAGTTCGAAAGCAAGAAATTGCAGGTAGATAAATAGGTACCACTTTGGTGGGAAGGTAACAGCGTTCCATGCACCTCGGCGTCTAGTCAAGCCGGCCACAGGACCACGGAAAAAGTCTTCAGACTGTGCTGGCTCTTCAGCTTGGAAACGGAGATGAGCACCACCCCCTAGAGTCGGATTCGACTGGTTTTTGAGCAAGGGCTTTAACACAACCAAAAATATACATCAAGAGCATCAGAACAATATAAAACTAAGAATATTTCATTTAAAAAAAGAAGAAATCAGCCACATCAATCAGTGGATTCCAAAGCCTCCAGGCTAGCACCGAAAAAGCTTTGCAGCAGGCTGCCACAGATTAGCCAGAATGTAGGAATTAGCACACATACTTGTATAGGAAGCAGCAGTGGAACAATTAAAGTGCTAAGGGTTACATAGCACCCAACAATTACTTACTATTATATCAGAATCAATCCTCCAAAGCTGCCAAAATTCACTAAAATCAGGTCACAAAGGGCTCCCTCTGCTGGTGAACTAGAGGAATAGGTGTATCTTCCAAGTTAATTTGCAACAGCGGGAAATTGCTGACTTTCTGGAATTTGGATCTGGAATCGGATTGAAGGTTTCAGCTGGACACCCGGGGTGGTGCCATACAAATAAATGAAACTACCAGTTCTGTAGTCCCCTCCAGAGCCAGACAAAAATTCTATAACCCTCTTCTAGCCTTAAAGGCAATTAAAACTTGTTTTAAAAACTGAGAGGGGCCTTTTACTTCAGATGTTTTGTTACAGGATCTGATTTCTCCCATGTTGCATTGTGTAAAGAGAGCAGAGCTCTCTAGATTCTGTTTCACACAACATTACTTATTACTTACCAAGCACCAAACACCACAAAATAAAAAATAAAAATAGGACCTACAATTAGGCTTACAATGTAAGGGGATGGGGGAAGCCAGGGTAAACAGAAGTAGCAACAGAGAGATGAAAATGCCCAGTGGCAGGGTGTTCCGGTGGCAAGGAGTTGCAAGGGAAAAGGAAGATAGAAAACAGTAAGGGGTCATCTTAGGTCTAACTATAAGACTGGTAATTGAACATTTGCATTACCCATTGATTACTGCAACATTAAGGTAACTAGCCTGCAGGAATGGGGCATCCACGATCTCACAGTGCAGACAGAACTTTTCTGTCACTTCAAGTACAGTGCTTCTCAAAGGAGTCAGTTCATACGTCCCGCCTCAGGTAGAGATGCTCAGTCACCTGCCCATTCACCTCTCATCAGGATCACCTGTTGCAGCCATGGGGCGGTCATTCGACAGGGCTGTTCCTTCCACATTTAAACAGCTCAGATGCCACACCTGCGCTTGTGCACAAATGCATTCTTTTTCCTTTGCGCTTGCCACCACTGCTACGAATTCTTTGAAAAAAGTACTCTACATGCATGCATGTAGAGGCATGCATTAGTAACTTTTAAAACCCTGAATGCTGTAATGCAAATGCAACAAGAACTAGATTTCCTCATCCAAACGTTTTTAAAATATGTTCTTTGTGAATACTGTGGCGGGGAATGCAATTCCCATGGGGACATGTGAGAATATGCAAGTGGAAACTAATCCAGATCTGGATAGCTCAGCAGCCATTGAAATAACAGTGAACCATGCTGTTGTAAGGCACAAAGAAACAAAAAAGTTTCAGTTGGAGAACATTGATTCTTTTCATGATTTGGACGTGACAGCAACAACCATGCCGAGTTTGCCAACTATAAAGGCGCTGCAATCTTGTTTTCTCAGTGGAAAAATATTCAGACATCCCCACTTCTTGCCAGTTGAAAATACTGTGAATGATCACTCTGTTTATCTATAGATCAAGATGGGGTTGCCATGTTTGTCTGTCTGTAGCAGCAGAAAAGAGTAAGAGTCCAGTAGTACCTTAAAGACGAATGAAATTTGTGGCCGGGTAAGGGATTTCATGAGTCACGGCTCATTCTTCATATACAGCCATAGGCGTAGACTACGGGGGCGTAGACTACGAGGGCTCGAGCCTCCCCCGAAATTTCCCAGGGGGGACTGAGCGCCTGCTGCCGCGCCTCCCGGGGCTCTTCTGAGGCCGGCAGCCACTGCTGCCGGGTGCCTCTCCCCCCCCACTCTTCCATCCTTCCCTCTCCCTCCCTCTTTTCACGGCGAAGGGAGAGGGAAGGAGTGGGGGGGGAGAGGCCCCGGCAGCAGCGGCTGGCGGGCCTCGGAAGGGCCCGGGAAGGTGCGGAGGTTTTCCGGCGGGGGGGGCATCACCCCAGCGAGCGCGCAAAGCGCAAAGTGCACACACTAAAGAGCCCCCCCCCCCGGAATTTACAAAACTCTATGCCCCTGTTTACAGCTAGAATGTGAGTCCATCTGTCCTGTATATGGGACACTTTCCAATATATAGGACAGATGGAGTCACATTCTAGCTGTATCTGCAGAAGTCAGCACTGACTCCGAAAGTTCCTCCACTGCCACAAATTTTGTGAGTCTTTAAGGTGCTACTGGATTCTTACTCTTTTCTGTTCATCTATGTACCTTAAAGTTTTGCATGGAAAGGTCACAAACCAGGCCTTTTAATCCTATATTCACTACCACCCCCTTTTCTTTCTCTGTGCATGAAAATTTCACTCACCAAGAATTCATTTTGCAGCATCTGATGAAGGGTGTCTGAAGCCCAGATGAGTTTATATGAGTTCTTCAAGTGCCACAGACCTCTTCTTTCCCTTCCCAGATCTTGCCCAATAGCAAAGGTTTGTGGAACCTGGAGTCTCATGCCAGCCCAGAATACTTGACATTGGTACTGATTAAGCCAGGGGTGGGCAAATAGCGGCCCGCGGGCCACATGCGGCCCGCCACAGAGTTTTTTCCAACCCACCAAGACAGTCGGCCATGTGGTTTCAGTCAGGCCTCCTTTGGGAATCTCAACAAGCAATCTCACTCCTGATTTCAAAAAAATTGTAGAAAAGTGTGATAGGGTACATTTGTCTCATTAAACTGATTCTAAAATTAAATGTGCTTGCAGCTATAGATGATATGAAATTAGCACAATAAATAAATTGAATAAACTACTACTATTATTTAATTTATATTTATTGATTTTTATTATACAATTTATACCTTTTCTGAAATGCAAAGTTAACTAATGAATGCAATCATTTTAAAAGGTGTGGCCTTCCGCTAACCTCCGCTCCCACAAAGTGGCCCCCAAGCCAAAACAATTGCCCACCCCTGGATTAAGCCAACAGCCTTTAAGAGAACATACAAATCGATAATGTAAATTCAAGCAAACACTTATTTGGGGGGGGGGGTCTCTGTTCACTCACCTTGCTATCGCGAAGCTGTAATTGTTTTAAACCTCAGACATTATAAAGCTGGGAGAGGAGTTACTTCTGTCAGCATGGGTACCATGACACCGATACCCGAAAGCAGGGAGTCCGCAGCTTACGATTCCAGAGCCAAATGTGGCTCAGCAGGGAACCAAATATGAGGTTTTTTAAAAATGAAATTGTTAAGTTACATTGGAAGGTTAGGTGGGTAACTAGAATAACCAATAAGAAGAGGAGGGGCCATGGCTCAGTGGCACACAGAAAGTCCCAGTTTCAATCCCTGACATCTCCGGTTGAAAGAATCATATAGCGGGTGATGTGAAATGCCTCTGCCTGACACCCTGGAGAGCCGCTGCTAATCTGAGTGGCCAACACTGACTTTGATGGACTGACAGTCTGAGTCAGTATAAGACAGCTTCACGTGCATAACCACTACTTGAAGGGACTCATGATTCTTATGGGACTAAATTGCTTCTGAAAGATGCTTTACAGACAGGGAAATGATAGCAGTGAACCATTTCCAGGAATGCAAGCGCGAACCATGCACAACTTTATGCCAGAGCCCTGAGACAATAGTGCAAGGCGCTGCTAGATGTATTTATTAAAGGTAAAGGTTTCCCTTGCTTGAAAGCCAGTCGAATCCGACTCTAGGGGGCAGTGCTCATCTCCATTTCCAAGCCGAAGAGCCAGCACTGTCCAAAGACTTTTCCTGTGGTCCTGTGACCGGCATGACTAATCGCCGAGGCGCATGGAACACTGTTACCTTCCCACCAAAGCGGTACCTATTTATCTACTTGCAATTTCTTGCTTTCGAACTGCTAGGTTGGCAGGAGCTGGGGCCAGAGATGGGAGCTCACTCCATCATGTGCCACTCAGGTCTCGAACTGCCAAGCTACTGACCTTCCGGTCTGCAGCTCAATGTCTTAACCGTGTATTTACTACTCATTGTGAAACCCCCTAATAAAGGACTTGCAACAACCAGCATTTGGCTGGAGGAACTTTATGGATTAATAACCAGCATGACAATTAGTTGACTTGTCAAATTGTACAGTTTCAGGGTAGCAGCCTAAATAGACCAGACTAGCCTGAGCTTTGTCATAGCTTGGAAGGTAAACAGGATAAGCCACGGTGCTTGGATGGGAAACCATTAAGCCAGTCCAGAGTTGCTAGTGCAGAGGAAGGCAAGGAAACCACCTCTGCTCGTCTCTTGCCATGAAACCCCCATGGCCCTGGGGTTGCCACAAGTCATTAGAGCCTTGACAGCACATAATTATTATAATTTCAGTTCCGCCAGTGGTCTCTTTGTTGAGGAAATAGCCAGAAGTCTAATTTTTTTGGACAGAGATTCTGGGGGAGGGACTCTGGGACATTACCTTTCGCTTCTAGAGAGCTGAACCTATTTAAGATGCTAATTTTAGCTCCAACCTGCATTTATAAAACTTCAAGTAATCTGAGATAAGAGCAGCTTCCACGGAAAAAAGCCTCCACCTAATACACTCACCTGGTGGCTTCTGGTGAAAGTAAGAGCGTTTACCTGGGCAGGAACAGCTATGAAAGTAAAAGAGGGGTAATTGTTTTTGGCAAGAGATGTTCATTTAAATTTGGCAAACCAGCCTTAAGCAAGTAAATTCCAGAGCAAAATGGATTGGATAGGCTATTGCTTTAAAAACAAACAGGAGCATCAAAAGCATTAAACTTTCAGATGTAACAGATAGATCCTTCCTATGAAGAAATTTTTTGGAGGAGGCTGAGCAAACAAAACCGGCCGGATTAGGGTTGCCAGGTCCCCTCCTCACTCCAGCAGGGGGATATGCAGGGCGGGATCAAGGGGTGGGCAGGAACGTTGCGTGATGTCCCTGAAGCGATGATGTCACCTGGAAGTGACATCATCATGTTGGGGATGTCACGCCGGGATGCTCTGGTATCTGGGTGCAACTCTATGGTTTTTTCACCATCAAACCATAGAGTTTGCCCAAATACCAGAGTGTCCACTGTGCTATGTTTCTGGCACGATGATGTCATTTCTGAGTGATGTCATCATGTTGGGGACATTGCACAGCGACGTCCCTGTTTAGGGGCGGGGTTTCCCACCAGCCAGCTGGTCCATGGCAGGGAAAAGCCCCTGAAATCAGGGGGTCCCCCGCCCAGACCAGGGGGCTGGCAAGCCGAAGCTGCATCAAGAGGCTTTGAATTAGAAACAGACATTTCTTAAGGCCTTCCTCTAGGGCAGGTGCCCCTAGCTTTTTTGAGCCTGTGGGGCACATTTGGAATTCTAAGACAGCCTGGTGAGTGCAGCAACAAAATGCCTGCCACAAAATGGCTGCCGCAGGAGGCGGAGCCAGCCACAAAATGATGGCCTCAGCTGAACTTCGGTAACACAGAGTAGGTCCTTGTGCTGTGGTGCCAGCTGCTGCCAAACCAGCATTTTTTGAAAATCTCCACAGCCAATCAAATGCCCAACAGCCAGTCTGAAGCCTCGCTGGGCAAAAGCCCTACCTGGCCCCACCCACTTCCTAAAAACACTTGGTGGCAGTGTTCCCTTTAAGCTGAGTTGGTGTGAGCTAGCTCAGTCTTTTAGCCTCTGGCTCACACGTTTTTGTTTTAGCACGGAAGGATGGCTCTAGAGCAAATTCATTTATGCAGTAGCCAAATCACTCGCTCACCACTTTAATGCCAGTAGCTCACAAAGTAGAATTTTTGCTCACAGGACTCCACAGGTTAGAGGGAGCATTGCTTGGCGGGTGCCAGAAAAGATGTCGGCAGGCGCCATGTCTGCTACACTGGGAACCCCTGGAGGGCCAGTCTGAATGTACAGAGGGCATGTGGTATCAATAAAACTGGACTGAGACCAGGGTTTTTCCATCACAGGATGTGGATAAGATGAAAATCTCACTTCAGCCATGACCATATTAAGGGGCATTAGATAAGCCGCTTTTGTTCAGACCTCCAGCCCATCTGGAACATGACTGGCTTGTTTTACAAGGCTATCGTAAGCCTTATTCGAGTCCAGTAGAACCTTAGAGAGCAACTAGACTGTGGGAGGGGATAAGCTTTAAAGAGTCATCAGAAACAAGTCGGAATGGAAACTCCCAAGCCCCAGTCTGATGGCAGAAAGGGTGTTGCAAAGAAGGGAGTCAGGAGGATCCAAAGGTGAAATGCAACATGTAATCAGCTTGATTAGAGAATGGGAGAAATGCTAAGGGGTGGAAAATTAGCATCAGTAGTGAGACAAGAATCCTATGTCCCTATTCAGACCTGCGGGGTTCATTGTTCTGAATAGGTGAATGAACTCAGACTGAGCAATCTCTCATTGTAATCTCCCCTTGAAGTTTCTCTGTTTGAGGACTGCCACTCTTAAGTATCTTAAGTGTAAGGATGTGGCACTGGCGAACAAGATCTAGATAATTCATGCCATAGAATTTCCCATTACTATGTATGGGTGTGAAAGCTGGACAATGAAGAAAGCTAACTGGAAGAAAGTTGATTCTATTTGAAATGTAGGCCAGATACTGAAGCTGAAGCTGAAATACTTTGGCCACCCAATGAGAAGGGAGCACTCACTGGAGAAGACCCTGATGCTGGGAAAGACTGAAGGTCAAAGAAGAAGGGGATGGCAAAGGATGAGATGGTCATTGATGCAATGAACATGAAATTGAGCAAACTCCGGAGCCCGGCGGAAGACAGGAGGACCTGGTGTGATGTGGTTCATGGGGTTGCGAAGAGTCGGACTCGACTGTGTGACTGAATAACAACAACAACAACTGGAGAAAAGTTTTATGGATACCATGCACCACCAAAAAGACAAATAAGGGGTCTAGATCAAATCAAGACTGAAATCTTTCTAGAAGCTAAAATGACTGAACTGAGGCTGTCGTTCTTTGGTCACATTACGAGAAGACAAGACTCACTAGAAAAGACAACGATGCTAGGAAAAGTCAAAGGCAGCAGGAAAAGAGAGACACCCAGCATGAGGTAGGTTGACTCAATCAAGGAAGCCATGATGGCCCTCAGTTTGCAAGAACTGAGCAAGGCTGTTACTGAAGGAACGTTTCGAAGGTCACTAATTCATAGGGTTGCCGGAAGTCAGAAGCAACCGGACGGCACTTCACACACTCTCTCTCTTCGGCCGGCCAGTGGAATGTCCTGGGAGATTAAAATGGTTTTTGAGTGATGTGATTTTTAATGTCCAAAGCCTTATTGAAGTCAGAGGCCTTATTGAAACACATGAATTTTGCCTTATACTGAATCAGACCATCGGTCTACCAAGGTCGGTATGGTCTACTCAGACTGGCAGCAGCTCTCCAGGGTCTCAGGGTGAAAGCTTTCCCATCATCATCTCTCTCTTTTTTTAACTAGAGACCCCAGAGATTGAACCTGGGACCTTCTGCATAAAAAGGAGGAAGAGGAGTTGGTTTTATACCCCGCCCTCCACTACCCAAAGGAGTCTTGGAGCGGCTTACAGTCACCTTCCCTTTCTCTTTCCACAACAGGTAGGTGGGGCTGAGAGAGCTCTGAGAGAGCTGTGACTAACCCAAGATCACCCAGCTGGCTTTATGTGGAGGAGTGGGGAAACAAACCCGGTTATCCAGTAGAAAAGATCAAGAGTCCAGGAGCACCTTAAAGACTAACAAAATACGTGGCAGGGTATGAGCTTTCGTGAGTCACTGCTCCCTTCTTCAGACAGACTAACACAGCTACCCATCTTGATCCAGTTAGCCAGGCTAGAGTCCACCGCTCTTAACCACTACACCCAAAGTAGATGCTCTACCACCGAGCCCCAGCTCCAGGTTAGAGCACATTCCTGAAATGCTTTAAACACCATGTAAGTAAGGCTCATTCTAATGCACTGAATAAGTTCGGTGCATTCTAACATATCAGATGGTAGACAATGGTTTGCTTCGCTGGCAAACTGGTGCTTCACCAGCAGAGCGGCGCGTGTGTAAAAATAGCACTTAAGAATGCCAACAGCAGGGGGTGTACAAGGACTACACAACTCAACAGCAGCTCTGTAGGCAGTCACTTCTGCTTGAACAGGCTAGCCTGGCTCCTGACTTCAAAGATGTGAAATTAGGAACTATCAAGAGTTCATGTTTCCCTGAACATAGAGCGAGGGAGATTTCATCTGTTGCCCAAGGCAGCCAGAACGGAAAGTGAAAATCACCTCTTATCTCCCTGCCCACGTCTCTTAGAGCACACCTAGGCCCAATCAACAAACAATCTGTTGAAGGGTTTTGCCAATTGCTGTTATCCTAAATTGAAATTGTGTAGCTTTTCTTCTTTGAGAAGAACCGGTTCAAGAGGAAGTAGGATTTTAGAACTAAGTACCACGCGTAGGAGTTGGAGATAACAGAATGCTATTGCAGTACAATGGCATCTCTTCAGAATGCAGGTAGAGGGTCATATTTTGGGATGCTCCCCTCTATTACCAAGTCCCTGCAGCTAGAAAAGGAGCAGAACAAGGAGAGAGAATGGGTAGAACTGTTATACCTGCTATGCTATTTTTCTAATTGCATGGAGGTCTTTTTTAATGTGAAAGAACCTCCAAAGCTGGAATCCACTAGCTACAAGCCCCATTCACACGATACAGTGAATGCACATACTTCTTGCATTCATATGCATGCATCTGTTTGGAAGAAGGAGCACAACGTGTCTCCACTTTGCAAATGAAACCAGGGGTCAGTTCCCAGATAAATGGGGTTTCGATCACACGTTACAGCTGTGCATGTGTTGAATGTAACATGAGAATTACTCAATGCATGTATAAAGAAAACTCAAGTGTACACTGTACACCAATTATACATGCATTCACCCAGGGGCGTAGAGTTTAAAAACTCCCGGGGGGGGGGGCTCTTCCATGCACGCGTGCCCGCCGGGACCATGTCCCCACTGTCGCCGCCGCTCCCCCCCCCGCCTGACTGCTCCTGCTTCCATCCCTCCCTCCGTCCATCCAGGGGCCAGCTGGGCATTTGCTTAGCTGGCCCCTGGACGGACAGACGGAGGGTCGGAGTGGCCAGGCTGGGGGGGGGGAGAGAGACGGTGGCGGGAGGGCCGAGGGAGGCGTGGCAGAGGGCGCACCGTTTTCCCAGGGAGGCTCAGTCCCCTTCGGGAAATTTTTGGGGTGGCTCGAGCCCTCGAGCCTCCCCGTAGTTGACGCCTATGCATTCACTGTAACTCATGAACAGGGCTACAGTCGCAAGTGGTCTTATCCCTTCTACCCACCTCCTTACCATAGCACACGCAACCACGAGTTCCTTGGAGGAAGGGCAAGTTAAAAAGGGGGAGAGAAATGATGAGTCCATGCCTAGATACTACAAATGAATAAAGAGTAAAATGGAATAGCCCTGCCCACATGTTTACAATCACAGAGAGTGATTAAAATGTGGAATTCACTGCCAGAAGATAGCCACAGGAATAAACAGTGTTAAAAGAGAGACAAATTCATGGAGGAGAGATCAGTGGCTACTAGCCCTGGTGACTAGAGGGAACCTCCACATTCAGAGGCACTAACCCTCTGAATCCCAGAGCCAAGAAGCAACGTCAGGGGAAGGCCTCGGCCTCTGTGCCCTGTGGTTGGCCCTCCAGAGGAACTATTGGAATTCTTTGTAGGCAGTTTTATTAGGATTGATCATTCTGATGCAAGCAAGAGCAGGTCAAGCTAGCTTATCAAATCAAATTTATTCACGGCCAAAGCCAGCACTCTAATACGGTAGTCAAACTGAATTTGTCAAAAATTCATAAAACCACAAGCATACGTGAGATATATATAAAATGAAAGTATCAAATAGCGTTAGCAAGTAAAACATGTTAAATCCTATGATCCTACATCTATTCGCCTTTCACTAGCAGCTTCCTAGTCCTTACAGCTAACCAGACAAATTTGGCAAGTTCAGCTGTAACCTCAGGGCGCCTACTTTCTAGGAGATTCTTCAGTAATTGCCTCTTTGGACTAGTTGAGGATAGAGTAGCTGTAGAGAGCGAGGGACTGTCACAAAAGTGGCTATATGCCCTGCAGTCGTATATAACATGCATTAAAGTTTCAATTCCATCATTGCAACAGGGACATATACGATCAACACAGGGTTTTTTTTTTATTAAACCTCCCCTCTGTAACCGCTGAGGGGAGCACATCCCATCTCATGAGGGTAAATGTTCTCCTTAACTCATGATTTTCTAAATAAAAAAGAGAGGGCATAGGCACTACCTTATACAGCGGTTCTAAGAGGGTTCGCCATTTGCATGAGCTGTTAAGATCCTCCTGTCTAGGTATGTCCTGGATTCTCTGTCTCACTAACTCTCTCGCTTTGTCATACATGAGAGAGCTAAGAAATTGTTTTGAGAGCCCAAATTGAGACAGTTTTTTCCCCAATGGCCCTTAGCCAAGGCGGGACAAAGGTATTCTGGAAAATTATACTCACCAACCTTCTAGGAAAGAATGAGCGTTTCAGCCAATATTGAATGGCCAATATCCAAAGCCTTGCCTCCGCCGAGATCATGCCTGTTTCTATTCTGATCAGGGCATTTGAGGTACCAGGGGGGACTTGGAGGACTGTTCTCAGAAAATTAGATTGAAGAGCCTCTAGTTTTTTAAAATTTGAAGTGATATTAAAGGGGGCACCGAAAGTGAGTTGGCTAAGAGATTTGGCCTTAAACAAATGAAGGGCTGCTGTTATGCCTTTACCCCCTTTGTGCCAATAAAATTTCTGGATAGCTCCAGCACTCCTACTGGCCTTTAGTGCTGCCATGCTTATATTGCTAGATCTTGAGCCATTTCCCTGGAACGATACCCCCAGATAGTTGAAACTAGAAATTCTTTGTAAATACGCCAGCAAAGATCTAGTCAGATCAATACACCATGTTCTGAGAAACTGTTGCCACTGCGCATGCTTTTGTCCTCCTTACTGTTCAAGTTTCTGCCGCTAAGTCCTTAACACAGTTAAGTATTGAGTGTGATATTTCTTAGAAGTGGAGGACTTTGTGCTGTCTCCTGTCTCAAACTTGAGAAGATGGTACCAAGGAGTTTAGACAGATAGAGCAGTCAGGGCACACAGAGCCTCCTTTCCTTCCTGCTGTCTGATCCTTTCCTTTGAAGTAGAATGCTACTCTTAGGGGCAATTTCCTCTGCTTCCGTTCCCCTCACTCTCTTCTCACTCGCACCCACACAAAAGAAGGTGCATGATCTCTCCATCTTGCACCATGGAGGCTGGACGTGCGTCCAGCATCCAACACCATCTAGTTAGCTAGAGTAGGTGATCTATAAACTATCTCTTCCCTGCACTGTCAAGCATGTATTTCCTTTAATAAAAGTTGCTTATTAGTTTTAGAACTGACTGCTGACTCCCTGTAACTTTATAAGTCTGTTGCCACACCTGGCCCCAGCTCCGCAGCATGAAAGCCTTGAGCGCTCTGCTATTTTCTGTGGTTCCCTGGCTGGCAGTACCAAGTCCAGAAAATCTGACAGGTTTACAGGCCCAGAGGTAAGAGCCTCTTTCTTTTTGGCCAGAAAGCATTAAGTCTGCCTCTCAGTGACCATAAGAGAGAGAGAAAAGGGGGAAGGGTATTCGCTTTCAAACAGAGCTGTGAACAGAGATTCAGAGTGTCAGGATGGCTCATTCCCTTTACCTTGAAGGGAAGCATCGTCTTGTGATTATGGATCCTAATAATTTTTATGAGAGGAAAACCAGACTGACTATGGCGTTGGAGGTGGAGAAACTGAAGGAATATAAGACAGAAGCAGCCCCACCAAATGGAGCAACTACAGCAGAGAAACAAGCACAGGAGGGAAATTACCTTGAAGCCGGATCTCTCATCATGTCGAGTGAAAGTGACCAGTACTTATCTTCAATCAGGGACATTACTTCAGTCAAATAAATGTTTGCTATTCTAATCAGGTTCCACTAGCCTACTGGATGGAGTTTTAGAAGCAGCTTAGGACATAAATTAGCATCTCCAAAGTACCGGGATGGTGAATGCTTTCGGTCACATGTTGCATGCTTGACAAATATTTTTATGCAGTATTCGGAGTCAAGAAAAATGTTTGATGAGGAGGACAAGGTGGCAGTATTATTTATGAGTCTTGCAAATGATGATAAGCATGTTACTAGTCAATTAGAAATGCAACAAGATGTGAATTTTAAGAAATCAGTCTCTGAATTAAATGCAAAGGTTCAAAGGAGAAAAGCTTTGAATCGTCATGTTGATAACCTGTCTAAGGAATTTGCCCACCAAAGATACAGACACAAATCAGCATTTAAGGGCCCTGGCTGGCAACAGAAAAGACAACATGCTGCTGAGCCATCACAACCAAAAGGGTCATTTTTGTTATCAAGGTAACACATGAGAAAGACAAAGAAAGAGATGGGAACTTTTGCAGGCCAGTAGGGAAACCTGAGCCACTGAGATGTTTCACATGTCAAGGGTGGGGCCATAAAGCTTCCATCTGTCTATGTGAGTTGGATCGTTAAATTTAAATAATATGGATCGTTATTTACACAAAAACTCCAATCACCACCCTTGGCAAAATCAAAACATTAGTAGACCATGCAAGATGGATATGTGAACCGCACTTTCTCAGTGATGAACTAAATCATCTGAACCATGCACTTCAAGCAAATGGCTACTCCAATAATGAAATCAGAAGAGTGATTAAACCAAAGGTAAAACAAACAGCTGAGGAAAAACAGTCTCCCACAGGAAAAGTGTTTTTGCCATATATCAAAGGAATCACTGATCAGATGGGAAAACTTAAGAAAAAACACGACCTACAAACAGTATTCAGACCCACCAGAAAAATACAACAGATGCTTTGATCGGCAAGAGACAGAAGAGACCCCCTCACTTCTGCAGGAGTATACCGCATACCCTGCAGTTGTGGGCAGGTTTACATCGGGACCACACAATGTAGCATCCAGACAAGAATAAAAGAACATGAAAGACACTGCAGACTTGGCCAACCTGAAAAATCAGCAGTGGCTGAACATAGCCTAACTCAAACAGGACACAGTATCTTATGCCAAGACACTGAAATGCTGGACAACACATCCAATTACCATGTCAGATTACACAGGGAAGCCTCTGAAATTTATAAACATAAACACAATTTCAACAGGAAAGAAGATAATTTTAAAATAAATAGGGCATGGTTTCCTAAAAAACACAAAATGCTCTACATCTTACAACAGCACTACAGATAAGATTAGAATATCAACAGCCAATCCATATGCAAAAAAACCTCCTCAGGAAAGCTCCTCCACTAGCATGTCACAGCCTGGAAAACAATAACTCAGCCCTCCCCCACCTTCCTGAGTAGATATAAATTACCTGCCTACCATTATTCTTCTCACATTGATACAGAGAGTACTCCATCTTTCTGTGTCCTACCTCTGACTGAGGATGCCAGCCATAGCTGCTGGTGAAATGTCAGGTACTACAATGCCAAGACCATGGCCATACAGCCCAGAAAATCTACAACTAATGAACTCTGGCCGTGAAAGCCTTCAACAACATAAAGTTAATGGACTTTATAGTGTGAAAAATGAAAGTGGTGCTTTAATGTCAGATTGTGAAGCTGAATATTATTCTGATGCTCATGTGCTAATTAATAGAAAACAGAGAGAGTGATTTACTTCTAGCATATTAACATCCAGAGATGACAGCAAGGAAATAATGCATCATCTGAGTAAACAAGATGAAGAAGAAGAAGAAGAAGAGGAGATTGGATTTATACCCCGCCCTTCACTCACTTGGAGTCTCAGAGAGGCTTACAAACTCCTTTCCCTTCCCCTCCCCCCAACCGATACCCTGTGAGGTAGGTGGGGCTGAGAGAGCTCTTTCCCAAGCTGTCCTTGAGAGAACAGCTGGTACAGAGCTAGGGTGTCTGTTGTGGGGAGGGGAGGGGAGGGGAAGGGAAAGGAGTTTGTAAGCCACTCTGAGACTCCAAGTGAGTGAAGGGCGGGATATAAATCCAATCTCTTCTTCTTCTTCTTCTACTTTCTGTGGTCCCCTGCCAGTACCAAATCCAGAGACTCCAACAGTATTTATTTTCCTGTGTTCTAAGTTACTGATCTTGTCCCCCTTTTTTTGGTGGGTGTTTGTGTGTGTGTGTGTGTGTGTGTGTATACATGTGCACACTTGCATGCCTGGAAATCATGGTGACTCCTGGCGACCCCCTAGTGTGGCTTGGACGTTTCAGAGTGTCCCAGCCCTCATATTCCAGTGAGGTCTCCCATCCAAGTACTTGCCAGGGTCAGCCCTGCTTAGCTTCTGAGATCTGATGAGATCGGGCTTGCCGGGGCTATCCAGGTCAGGGCCTCAGTTAGTGATCCTCTTGACAATGAAGTGTGCCTTTTAGCCATACAAAAATGGCAAAAGCAGAAAAACCAAAGAAGAACCATAGACAATATAGTCTGGAATATCTGAGGTGTGGATTTATACCACCACAATAAACCAGCAGCTGCCAATGTCGTCACCGTGTGTGTTTTTGTCCTCGTTACTGTGAAGGCTTTAAAGTGCCGTGTGTGTGTATAGGATCTTGCCCCCTCATTAACTATACCCCCCCCCATTATATCTAATTCTGAACTGGGCCATGGAGTGCGGCATGAAGGCTGAGCTTAGGGCTGCCAAGTGCCGGCGACTTACCGGTGGGGGGGAGTTGTTCTCCCCCTGGGAGCTCTTCTGGCATGTGCGCTTTGTGCGCGCGCGCCACGGCAACGTAATGACGTCACCCGGAGGAGACATCATCACGTTGGGGGCGTTGCCAGGGCAACGCTCTGGCAATCGCCCCAGGGGTGATTGCCAGAGCATTGCCCTGGCAACGCCCCCAACGTGATGACGTCACCTCCGGGTGACGTCATTACACGGGGGAAGTCGTCCTCACCGGATGACTTCTAGGGCGGGGTTCTGGGGCGGAGCACTGGGGTTCTGGGGGGGGACGACTTCTGGGGCGGGGCATTCGGCCAGCGGAGCAGGAACCCCTATAGCGGGGGATCCCCCGCCCCCCGGGCTGACTTGGCAGCCCTAGCTGAGCTGCTGGGGTGCACTGACGTAACCAAGCTGCACCTGGGTTTGGTCTCAGAAACTCCTTGAGTCTCTCACACACAACCAAGCAAAACAGAGTTTTATTGAAGACACTGAAGAAAAAGGTTTAAAAACAAAGCATATAGTTCAGTGGCAGTCAATGCACAGATAAAACACCCAACTCTGACGTCTAGTTTTGGCCTCCCTGCAGAAAAGCCGCCCTGCTTCCATCTGCCCACGTGGAGCGTCGGTGTCATTCATTTGTGGCGACTCCTGTTTACCATTTATCCAGCTGCTGGGCTATCATGCAACTACACACCGCCATCTTTTTATTTTAATGTTTTAATTGCAGTCTTAATTGTTCTTAAGTAATACTTGTAATAATTGTTTTTTGATGTTTTATAACTTTGACGTTACACTTGTGGGAAGGGCGAGATAAACACTGAAGAAAATAAACAAATAAATCAAGGAAGCCAACCAGCTACCTTTTATCATGTATTTATTTATTTAGACTTTTAGACCACCCTTCCCTGTGGGTTCCTAGGGGCCTAATACAACACAGATAGTTCTGGAAGTGAAGAGCCCTTGAGCATAATACAGATGTCTTCTTGGCAGCACGGAAAGGGTAAAGCGAAAGATAACACCTCTTCTCACGAACTACTGTCATAGAAAACTGCAGGTCATAACTCTTTTTTTTTTGTAAATAAATTTTTATTATTTTCAAACATTTTAACATATTTTTCTTATACAAAACTTTTTTCCATATTATATCCACTTTTTCATTCTATTGTATAATCTTATTATCATCTTGTATTGGTGGTTTTCCACCACATCTGAAGCATATCACATTTTGAGCTTTAACCATTCTTTAAATGCATATATATGTTTTTGCATTTCTGGTAACGACTTAATCAACTTTAAAATAGTTATACATTATATAAATTCTTATTTTCTTATACAATTCTAAAAATATCCTCCTTATCTAATTACCACTTATACATACATACATTTCTATTTCTTTTTGCTATTATATCCACGTATAAATGTAATTTTTCATGTCCCAATATTGTTCAGCATATTCTTTCAGATCTCTCCAATCTTCCAAAACAGTCTCTGAGTACAAATTATTCAATTTTCTCGTCCATTTATCCGTTTCAGCCATATACAACAATTTTTTCAACCATTCCCACAGCTCTGGTATTTTTTCATTTTTCCAATTTTGCGCGTACGCCATTCTTGCCGTTGTAATCATATACCATACTAATGTTCTTTTTTTTACATTTATCTCTTCTAGTTTAAGTCCAAGCAATAACATTTCAGGCAGTTTCTTAAATGTACATTTCAAAAAAATTTCAATTTCTGTATGTATCATAGACCAATAGGTCTTTGCTTTATCACATGTCCACCACATATGGTAAAAAGAACCTTCTTTCTTTTTACATTTCCAACATTTATTTGACATATTTTGACTAATATTTGCAATTTTTTTTGGTGTCATATACCATCTTTACATCATTTTAAAACAATTTTCTTTTAGATTATAACATGTAGAAATACTCATAGCATTTTTCCATAAGAATTCCCAAGATGACATTTCAATATCTTTGTTAAAATTTATCGCCCATTTTACCATTTGTTCTTTCACCATTTCATCTGCATTAAACCATTTTAGCAAGATTTTATACATTTTGGAAATCATTTTTTTCCCACCTTCCTCCCAAATTTGTTCAATTTCGTTATTTTTTTCTCTAAAACCAAGTTTTTTATCACATTTATAAATGTCATACAATTGTCTATACCTCAACCACCCATAGTCAAAGTCTATCAAATGTTGTTCCTTCAGTACAAAGTCTTTGCCATGTCTTGTTAGTAAGTCTCTATATTTCAGCCAGTCCTGTCCTTTATAATATGATGATGGATTTAACACTTCTGCTGGTACTATCCACATAGGTATTTCTTCCGGGAAAAAGTTCTTGTATCTTGTCCATGTATCCTGCAGGTCATAACTCTTGACCTCCTCAACCAATCACTGGACTCTGTCCATGGAATCTTCCAGGTGAAAGCCAATCTGCTCTCCCATACCAGATCTGAGTGAACCTAATTAACAGGCCTGGATTATCCACCCTTCCAGATATCTACTAGTGTGGGGGATACTAGCACTTGTAGCGAACCAAGGAACTGTGTAGAGCAGTGGAGTTAATTCAAGGAACTGGTTAGCTTCAGCTGGAGCAGACTGGAAGATTCCCTCAAAATGGTCTCTGTCTTGACATGTGGATTAAAAAAAAAACTCACAGTGGGGCAAAGGTCAGGTAGTGGACGAAAATATGATTTAAAAAAAAACCCACGGTGGTGTTTAGAAAAATCTAAAACTCACAGAAAGTGATATCTCCTCCTTTAAAAAAAAGTAGACCGCTGAGATCTCATGAGACTACATTGTGAGGTCTTGGTGGCCATTTTGGGGGTTGCTAGACAACCAACAACCAACACTGGTGGGGATTAGTACCAGTGTATGAACAAATGGAATCAGTAAAAGGCAGGAGAGAGGGATGGTAAGGTTAAAAGGGAAAACTTAGGAAGGGGGGAACAGAAAACAGTGGGTGAGTGGGCATAGAAGCTGCCATGGGAAAAACAGAACACGGCAGGAAGGCGGGTTGGTGTGTGAGAGGGAAGGGGAGAGGCTGCCAGCACTGCCAGGGAGCATAGGCGTCAACTTCAGGGGGGGCTGGGGAGCTGGAGCCCCCCCCCCCGAACTTTTCCAGGACATGCTGAGCCTCCCCCGGAGACAATGGCCTGTAATGTCTCTGGCCCAGCCCCAGCCCCAGCCCCCCCCCTCCCGGAAATTGGAAAGTCTACGCCAGGGAGGCCGAGAGAGAGAAGGGAATTGTGAGACTCCCCCCACGAGTCCTTGCAGATGCTCCATCTGTATTCTGCATGGAACTGACACACACGGACACAGAGTTTTCTTCTGTGAGCCTGCTAGTCTCCTTCTGTTCCTCTCACAAGATCTTTACGGGGAGGCACCTTATTTTTGTTTTTGGCTTTGGGGTTGTCGTCTCTCAATGCCTGCTGAAGAAAACACAAGCAAGTATCCCCTCCCAGCTGGAAGCAACAGAGGCTGCTTGCTGAACCTGATAAGAGTCAGAATGAGGCCACGGGAGGTGCCCTGCTGCATCAGACCAGTGGTCCATCTAGGCCAGCTCCCTGACTCCCACAGTGTTCGAGGGGCAATGAACAGGGCTCAGAGGCTTCTCCCCCCCCCCCCCCCGTGGGTTTTGCCTCCTGGCACTGGTGAACACATGACACTGCCTTATATCAAGTCAGACCATTTGTCTATCTAGGTCAGCACTGTCTACTCTGAGAGACAGTGGCTCTAGGGTCTCTGGCACAGGTCTTTCACATCAGCAGCTCCCTGATCTTTTTCACTGTGGATGCCAGGGACTGAACCTGGGACCTGCTACCACTGAGCTATGGCATCGTGTGACGTCACAGTTCACACGTGAAGTCACAGTTTTATTACTCACGAAGCGACGAAGTGCTTCCTTTTGCTGAGCAGCATCCCTGACCTTTTGTCGACTGACTTCATCCCTGGATCTTTTGCCCATCAGCTTCCGCCTCCAGCTGGCTACAGGAAAGGGCAGAGGAGGGCACCAAAGGCAGGATAGAGCAGTGTGCCTCTCTACTCACAAAGCCTCACCCCAAAAGAGTGAGTGCTTTTTCTTTCTCCCCACCTCCTCCTGCTTTGTTCAGAAAGTGCCCTCGAGTCACAGCTGATTTATGGTGACCCAGTGGGGGTTTCAAGGCAAGAGACAGTTCGGAGGTGGTTTAGCCATTCTTAGAGGTCTCCCATCCAAATACTTGCTCCTGTCAACCCTGCTTAGCTTCTGAGATCTGAGAGCAATCAGCCTGGGCTATTCAGGTCAGGGAAGGTCCAGGCTTGTTGCAGGCTGAAGATCTGGCCCGGTAGTGGTAATGCCAGGTGTGGCCTGGTTCATCTGTAGCAACAAACTAAAACAGAAGTCCAGGGGCATCCAAAAGACTAATACAATGTATTTCAGAATCAGGTCTCCTGAGTAGGAGCTGGTTTCGTCCAGTGCCCGGGGCATGAATTCACAATACAAATCTGTTCCTGTTACCACCTGCCCTTGTAACAGAGGAATACTTCAGCTCATCTGACGAAATGAGTTCTGTCTCAGGGAGCCAGCATGGTGTAGTGGTTAAGAATGGCAGACTTTGGTCTGGAAGCCCGGGTTCAATTCCGCAGTTCTCCATATGGAGCCAGCTGGGTGAGCTTGGGTCGGTCACAGCTCTTTCAGAGCTCTCTCAGCCCCCAAATAGGTGAGCCAGTTTGGTGAGCCAGTCTGGTGTAGTGGTTAAGTGCGCGGACTCTAATCTGGGAGAACCGGGTTTGATTCCCCACTCCTCCACTTGCACCTGGCTGGATGACCTTGGGCAAGCCATAGCTCTGTACCAGCTGTTCCCTCAAGGACAGCTTGGGAAAGAGTTCTCTCAGCCCCCCCTACCTCACAGGGCGTCTGTTGTGGGGAGGGGAAGGGAAAAGGAGTTTGTAAGCCGCTCTGAGACTCCCTTGGGGAGTGGAGGGCGGGGTATAAATCCAATCTCCTCTTCTTCTTCAAATAAGTCCAGCTTGCCACTGAAAGAGCTCAAACTTGGAGCTGCCAGACAATCAGGATCTCCTGGCTATACTACATACAATGTCATATGATAGTTTATTTTTATTATTTATTATTTTTACTTAGTTCTGCCTCAGTCAGATCTTATTGGGAAACATGCTTCGTTAGTCTTTTTTAAAAAATAACTTATTATACGAAAGTAATTATAAACTTTTGTCGGGGATGCGGTGCGGATGAGATTTTATTGTAATTTATTGAAATGTTTTTAACGGTTTTATATGTAAACCTTCGTGGTAATGGTTTTTGTTAGCCGCCTAGAGCCGGTCCGCTGGCTAGGCGGGGTATAAATTGAACAAACAAACAAAAAAATAAATAAATAAATAACAACCATTATTTTTCATCAATATTTGTAAAGTATGTCAAATTGTACACAGCTGAACGTTTAAAAATATATCCCTTAAAAATTATATATACAGGAGAACTAGTAAGTAACAAGCGGCAATTTTTATAATTACCAACAAATATTTTTAAATACATTTAAAGATAAGCCAAAATCTCATTATACCATCTGTTTGTCTCATGATCGTTGAAAGAATAATACTGTGCTGAGCAATTCGTAAAGGGATCATATTTCAACCACTGACTCTACTTCGGGTAATTGCAATTCTAATGTATTAGACAAACGGCTTCCCTTTATGGATTACTTCTTTTAACTCTCGCTTTTTTTATTTTTGGGGGCCAGGACAGGGGAAGCAACCGGCGCTAGGACCCCCGCGGCCCCGGCCGAGGCAGCCGCCCTGGGAGTGTCTGGCAACCAGGAACTGGCGGGTTGGCTCGCCAGGGCGATCCACCGGTCTCGTTGCTCAAGCGCCCGCGGACGAGGCGGCGGGACCGGCGGGGGAACCGGCTTTTCAGGACGCCGCCTCGCGATGTAGCAACGGGGCTGCTTGGAGGATGATCCGGCGAGGGAGGATGCGCTGAAGGCGGCGGAGCCACGTGGGCAGCCGGCGGCTGTTTTGGCTTCTCTCTCCACCCCCCCCCCCCCCGCCCACCCCCGGTCCGAAGAATCCAGTCGAGACGGCGAGCCTGCCTCGCCGGGAGAAGAAGATGGACGTGGAGGTCGCCGCCAGACAGGCCGAGGAGAAGGGCGATCCGAGCCCGCCCGGCGGCTTCCAGGTCTACAAGAGGCGCTGGCTGGTGCTGGGCGTCGTCTGCCTGCTCAATTGCTCCAATGCCATGGTAGGTAAGGAGGAAGAGGAGGGCGCCCGGGGAGGGGAGGGGTCCTATCGCCCCTGACCTTGCCAGGTTTGCTCAAGCCGGCCGGTGGTTGTTGTGGCTGCTGTTGCTGTCCCCTGCCATACCGCCTCCACACGTCCCGCTGCAGCCCGCCGCGACCACTTGAAACCAACGGGCTTGCGCTGGGTACAGTTTGCATGGGTTCCTTTTTGGTCCCGCGCTGTGCTATTGGAAGGCAAAGAAAGCAGAAGTCCGGCGGCCCCTTGGAGAAGGAAGCCCCGAGACGCCCGAGGCTCGAAGGCTGCAGCTTTAGGACATGATCCGAAGCACCTTCATTGGCAGCGCAACCCTTTACCGCTGCGGTGTAGTGGGTAGAGGAGCCCAGAGTCTCAGGTTCAAGTTCCGCACCGTGCCATGACGCTCACTCCGTGACCTTGTTCCATGATTTCCCCCTCTCTCAGCGTAATCTGCCCCACAGGGTTGTTGTGGAGATAAAATGAAGGTGATGGTGCAGTCGCGAGAGTGCCCAAGAATTTAGGCAGATCATGAGAGGGAGGGCAGGAAGGGTCGCACCAGTTTAGTTCTTCTGGTCCTTTCTTAACATGAGGAGGGAAATGCTGATCGCCACTTTGGGGTCGGGAAGCAATTTTTCTCCTGGCCAGTTGGGCCAGGGATCCTGGAAGGGGTGTTTTGGGGGAGTTTTGCCATCTTCTGGACACGGAGCAGGAGTCACTGGGGGTGGGGCAAGTCGTTGCGAATTTCCTGCATTGAGCAGAGGGCTGGACTAGATGACCCTGGAGGTCCCTTCCAGGCAGTGTTCCCTCTAAGCTGAGTTAGTGCGAGCTAGCTCAGAGTTTTTTAGCCTCTGGCTCACACATTTTTGTCTCTGCTCAGGAAGGATGGCTCCAGAGCAAATTCATTTATGCAGTATCCAAATCGCTCACTCACAGCTTTAATGCCAGTAGATCACAAAGCAGAATGTTTGCTCACAAGACTCCACAGCTTAGAGGGAACATTGTGTCAGGCTCCAGCTCATTGAGTTACCTTACTCCATCCCTGCTGTCTCAGACTAACCTGTTGTGGAGATAAAACAGAGGAGATGGTGCAGTAGGATGTCCAATGCAAGGGGTGTCAGGTTCAAGTCCTACACTGGGCCATAAAGCTCACTGGGCGACCATGGTCCATTCTGTCGCTCTCAGCCTTACGCACCTCAAAAGGTTGTTGTGGGGATAAAATAAAGAGAGACCCACGTAGGCCAACCCTGAACTCCTTGAGAGGAAGCGTAGGATAAAAATGAAAATTTTTACTTATCCAGTCAGTTCAACCAGATTCACTCCCAAATATCCATTGAGTTGCAGCTTCAGGTCTGAGATCAGGCTCAGCTCTTGGGATCTAGTTTTAGCGGGCTTACATCGGGGTCCTCTGAACATGTGCAGAGTGCTTCTTCCTTATTGCCGAGCAACTACAGTCACAATCGAGGGGACACGGTTCAAAGAAGAGCCCCCCTACTCTCACTTTGCACATTAACCCTATTGTGCTTTTTAAAAAAGAAGCATGGATTTAAAAGACTTAAGAGAAAAGTTCTGATTTACATGCCGAGTGTGGTTAATAGCCAAGCGCATGAACAGGAAGTCTCAGGATGTTCCTGTGTCTGTGTGTGTGTCTGTGTGTGTGGCATTTTTTTAAAGCAATGCACTTTTCACAGGCTGCGTGGGACACAGGCAGGGAGAAAAGGGGGAAAAGAAATGAGATCAGCAGATAGAGGCGCTCAGTCAGCCTTTTTGAAAGTGTAGTAGTCCCAGCAGTATAGGAGAAGTGCCTTGGCCAAGGGGTGAGGTGATGTTCGAAGGGAATTGGAGCATTTCCCCCCTTGCCGAAAGGCAAAAAATCCCTGCCAGGCTGTTGAATACAGCTCAAGGCGGGATTTGATGGAAGAGGATAAAATTATGCACGATGGAAACCTTTAGTACAAGGAGGGGGAAGACTGGCAGTTAAGTTGATCGGCAGGAGTCAGAAGCTGCATCATCAGTGAATGAATAGCCCTAATCCCCAGGAGGGAGCAGGAAGGGGGAGGCGTATACAAAATGAAGCCCCCCCCCCCCCAGTCATATGCCTGCCACTCCCAGTGAAGCCATGAAGTATAATCACTTTCTCTCTGCACTCCCGGGAAAGGCATTCAGTCGACTTCAAGGTGCTTGCAAGGCTCTGTACAAACCACCAGCCAGTCCAGCCTCTCTGCTGGCAGAGCTTAGAAGGGCTTGGGAGTGGTGAGCGCCCTACAGAAAATAGTTATTCCAGCAAGGTGTTTGTTTATGTCCTTTGACCTGCTGGGGTGATTCATCCCCAGTGGGTGCTGCTGGCTGGCTGGAAGTGAGTGACAGTATCTCAGCAAGCCATAAATGCTCAGCATGATAAAGTGACGCACAACAACGATGTCCTCTTGGTTCTGCCTTTATGGCTGCCCTGTCATGCGTCACACCAGCTGTCTGCCAAACTTTCTGACTTGTCCCTGTGGGCATCAAAGAGGAGAGAATCCCGCAAGAAAGAAGCAGGAGAGGGGTCGAACAGAGCAGACAAAAATTACTTTGTTCTGGGACGGGTTCATGATCTTGGCTCCAGCTGTCTTGCAGGGGGGGGGGCCCTCCCAATTCTTAACCTTGCAACTGAGACAAAAATGCTACCATGTTTCCCCTTGTATCTCTGCAATGAAAAGGGCTAAAGCTTTTTTTTTAAAAAATGAAAGCTGGGAATGTAGAAAAGGAACGTGGCATATTTCTGAGGGGACATTGCCCCCATGTGCCCGCGGTGGCAACAGGCCAGCATGTAGCGGTGGACTAGGGCGCAGAGGAATCTATGCCAGAACATAGTTGTTGATCTTTTTTTTAAAAAAAACAAATTTTGTTATTTTCTTCTTATCTAAAATTTGACATAGTGACTTTCAGAATATTATCATGACTATCCTATTTTTCTATATAACTATGTATTCCGATTATAATTCAAAACCTTTAGGACTTCCCACCTCACCTATACCGTTATATATATAACAACAATTATAAAGATTTAGAAGTATTAACTCTTACAGGTAACATATTTGGTTATGAAAATTTTTAAACGTTTAGAAATATTATTTAAATATCTGTTATATGTAATATAGCTTCCATTCTTATCACTTTAAACATTCAGTATATTTTCCTTAAAAAGAACTGTTTCTTCTTAATCTTATTTTAAACATCTAAAATCAATAATTAGACAATGTAAAGATATTATTTTTCATATCCCAATATTGCTCTAAATGTTCTTTCAAGTCTTTCCATTCTTCTAAAAACATCTCTGAGTCTTGATTATTCAATTTTCTTGTCCATTTATCCATTTCTGCCATAAATAGCAATTTTCTCAACCATTCCCATAGGTCAGGAGTTCTCTCACATTTCCAGTTCTGGGCATAGACCATCCTCGCTGTAGTCACCATATACCATATCAGTGTCCTTTTATTTACATGTACATCCTCTAACTTAAGACCAAGCAGTAACATTTCACGCAGCTTTTTAAAAGTACATTTCAAATTTTTTTCCATTTCAGCATGAATCATACTCCAAATATTTGTTGATCTTTAAGGTGTCACAAGTCGATTTTTGATTTTCGCTTCCCTAGTGTAAATTAGATGGGGTCCAGATAACTTTTTACTGTCTTTTTGCTTTATCTCCCACCCCTACATAACGCTCCCTAGTCTGTTAGTAGACACTGAGCCGATAGGGATGGCCAAACCAACTTGAGCTGAGTTCTCACACTCCCAAGGGTAACTTTCCTGACCTGCAACAGGAGTAAGGAGAATGTTGTCCCCTCTTAGATGCCGAGGGATCGGAGGCAGCTGGCTCTTCGGCTTCCTGTGGAAGTTCCCAGCAGGCCGTTGCCTCTGAAGATCTGTTGGTGGAGAAAGCCAAACAATGGGTCCCAAATGTTCCATTCTGTTGGGGCACTGCGGTCTTCCGTCAGCCCACCACTGTGACTCATTCATCCACAAGGCCTTCAAAAGAGGACAGACAGATAATTGTTCTTACAAACAGGAAGAGAAAATTACAGAGTAATATTAAGAAGGAACGAAGCTTAGAGCCACATCTCGTCCATCAAAGAGGTGCAAAAAAGTAGGGTGAGCGTTATAAAAAATGGGGACAAGTCAAGCAATGCATGATCAGTGCTTCCAGGAACACTGCAAGGTACGCACAGGTATATGGCATTCCCATTAGGCAGATACTGGTATATGCGCGGGTGTCCCATTCTTTAGCTGTGGTGCGCGGGTGTCCCAGTTCCTAGTTAAGCCAGTATTTCAGCCTGCATTTGACAGTCACTGGAGCACCCGAGGTCAGAGTTCATGGGGTGGAAACAAACATCCATTGCCATTTTTTAAAAAATAATATATTTTTAAATTTACACACAGAACAAATACCAACAACAAAACATAACAAAACAAAACCCATTGCCATTTTGGAAGTATAAAAAGAAACCAAAGAATCATTCCTGTTGTCTAAGATGGGCATATTTTTAGGAAGAAATGGTTAGCAGCTGCGTTGGTCCCAGAGAAGGAAACACCAAGAAGTCACAACACTACCCATGTAACACCTTTTATTAGGACCAACCAGTGACACTTAACTGTGCAAGGTTTCACATTCAGCAGCACTCTTCTCAGGCTGGGTGTTACAAATAAATAGTTTTTTTAAAAAAATTGTAACATCAAGCCTAATGAAGCTCTGTTGAGCTCGAACACTTGCACAGTGTTAGATGTCATTTGGTTGGTCGTAATCAAAGGTATTATTGTGGGGTGTGGTTTTTTTACATTTTTAGAAGCAGGTTCTAGAAATCTTTGCCAAACAACTAGTCATGTTTCATTCAGGTCAAAAACCTTCAGCAAACAGTGTTCTGTTTTCCTTCTCTGTGCTGTACCCAGTTATTAAACTGATCCCTATCACCCAAACAAATTCAGTTCATTATCCAAAACAGAAATGATACCTTGTCCTCTAGTCCTCCTTATATACAGCCGAACTGCTTGGTTTGGCAATTAAATAGCTAACTTGCAATGCTTGATTGTGTGTGTGTATGTGTGCACTGCAACACAGAGAACAACCATTACATTCCCATGCTAGAGAAGCAATTCTAGGTTAAAGCTTAAGTCCAGTGGCACCTGTAGACCAACGAAGTTTAAGTCAAGGCCTAAGCTTTCGTGTGTAAGAACACTTCTTCAGATACAGAGAACACAATCACTTCAACAATCTCTTCTTGAAGAGATTGTGTTCTCTGTGTCTGAAGAAGTGCGCGTGCACATGGAAGCTTATACCTTGAATCAAACTTTGTTGGTCTTAAAGGGGCTACTGGACTTAAAATTTGTCCTGCTGCTTTGGACCAACACGGCTACCCACCTGGATTCTAGGTTCATTAATTTGACTCGTTCTCCATACTGCCCTTCTTACATTACTAACAGTGACTCCTTACGGAGGAAAATTACAAGAGAAACTAGGCAGGCTTTTTATTTAAAAAAGTCCCACCCCAGCAATGCTCCCTCTAAGCTGTGGAGTCTTGTGAGCAAAAATTCTACTTTGTGAGCTACTGGATGGCTCCAGAGCAAACTAATTTATGCAGCAGCCAAATCGCTCACTCACAACTTTAATGCCAGTAGCTCACAGCGTACAATTTTTGCTCACAAAACTCCACGGCTTAGAGGGAACATTGCGTCATCTGTGGTGCAAACCAGCTCTCATGTGTATGTGCATATCACCATGTGCTACTGTGTTTATCTAGTGAAGATTATTCATGTGTGAGTCATCCTTGTTTACAGTGCTGGTAATGCTAGGTTACAAGGCTAACAGCCCAGAATTGTTTATGGATCAGGAAATTTCCAGTGTGACATGCCAAACAACCTTCTTTATTGGCATCTCTTCTCTGGGGCCCTTTGCCCAAGGCCACAGGAAGGGAGAATTCCTCTCCTCCCCCCCAGCATCCTGGGTGGGGGTGATTGGAAAGCATCCATTCTGTTTTCAGTCTGCAGGTACCTCAGAAGCCCCTGGGGATGTTCTCAGATAGACCTGGTGATGCATTCTCTACTTTTACTGGACTGGGAAAGAGAGATTGCTTTTCTGACCAGTGTCATCCTCCCACTTTTGAGTTCTGAGGACCAAGGGTCCATAATTCTCTTTGCCCCATCAGCCAACCCAGACACCTCCAAAAACCTCACTGGCACGTCCTGGGAAGACAACAGTCCTCCACTTCTGTCATTTGGTCCCAGTATCTGGCAGGTGCTTTCTCTTCAAGGCCCCAGCCAGCTTTGCAGTTTGAAGTCTAACTTGAGGGGGCTGCTGTCGTGTGTGAACTATCCGGAATCCCCCATCTTTATACATTAGCGAGGCCAACTGAAGCAACTGAAAGAAGAAGGAGCAGTAAATCTGCAGTGACTAGAAGACAAGATTTTCCCTGTTAAAAGCCAAACAGTATATCAACATCCGAGGAAAACTGGAAGAAATATGAGAGCCAGTGTTGGTGTCATGACATTTGGGACTGGTGCCCGGGAGCCCTGGGTTCAGAGCTCCCTTCTGCCATGGAAGCTCGCTGGGTGACCTTGGGTCAGTCACACTCCCTCAGCTTAAACTACCTCACAGAGTTGCTGTCAGGATAAAATGGAGGAGAGAAGGAGATAAGTTGCTTTGGGTCCCCATTTGGGAGAAAGGTTTGGTATACATGAAGTAAACGTATAATTTTTTTTTAAATTCCATTGCCAGAGGACAATTATTTTCCTTGAGGTAAAATGCTGAAAGTATCCCTCTTAACTTGGAGCACCAATGACAAAGCTTCTCATCCCGAGAACTTCTGAGAGAAAGATTCCACCTTTCAAGAAGTTAAAAAGAATATAAATAGCAGACAGGAGATGAACCTACAAAAAATAATTTTTTTTGGGGGGGGGGAAGTAAATTTCTTATAAAATGCAGTAGAAATGCTCTGCTGACTAACTCCAGTTGAAGCCCATAGATAACACTGGAATTCAAAGAAATCCACCAGGCTTTCAACTAGGAACCGCCCACCACTACCATCAACGGCCACTATTCACATTGGGTGGCGGAGGAAGAACTGGATCAATTAGAAAGTATACATGGACTGGAAAGTTTTGAATCATTGACGAGTAGATCTGAGGGAGAAGACTGATGTTGGATTAGGAGCAGTAACTCCAAGACCCCGGAGAGCCAAAAAAACTTAGTAAAGGAAGCATAAAGAAGGAATGTTTTTTTAAAAACTGGAAAGTTTGAATTGTTGTCACTGTATACACTTGTTTTGAAATCAGCTATGTGTTTATTTTATGATATTTAGGGATATTAATTGATTGACAGTTAAGGATGCCTTGAAATATTAACCATTTTCTTAAAACTAATTGAAACGTTAGATTTACTTTCAGTAACAGCTTGATCTCTGTATATGTAGGGGTAGTTTTTAGTGTTTTTAGATATAGTGTTTGTAGGTGTAGAAACAAAATTAAAAAAAAAAAATCTAAATAAATAAATAAATAAAAGAAATCCCTTCATGCCGCTCAGATGGGTGAGTCTGCAAGGGACTGTACACTGGAAGGGACTCTGATTCATATGCCGCTGTTTGTGTTGCATCCCATCTCTGGGATGACTTAATTCCTTCACTGCCGCTTTGTTTTGGGAGCTGCCATGCCGGCTGATGGCCTGCATTAAGCGGCATTGTTTCCCCACTTCTGCAAAAGACTTGCCTGCATCTGAGGTGCTGTTGTACTTTGCTCTGGGATTATTGTATTCCGAGCGTAATTAGCTTGACAGTCCTTGTCAGCTTCTGGGAGAAGCTCTTTGTGACACTTACGACTCCATTAATTTCATTTCCTTTGGCAATTTCAATTTTGGTGTCTGTTCGTGACAAGTTGACACAAAGGGGTTTCTGTTCGAGGGAGGCTGAAAATAGACCTTGAATAAAAGAACAGACAGACAGATTGGCAGACAGAAAGTTGCTACTTTCTGAATCCCCTTGACAGTTGAGTTACAGCACCTCAATGCTGATTTTTTTACCCTCCCTGGCCCTATGGGGTCAAGGACTTCAGTCTCATGATTCTCAAAATAAATACCCATTTTTCTTCCCAAATAGTGACACAAAGCAACCTGGACTGAATTGAGACCTTGGTTTCCTGTCTCATTACCAATGGTGATTTCTCCACGTGTACTCTCTCTCTGCATATTATACCTAATCCAGTCACACCTGCTATTGGAATTCAGCATCTGAAATCTCTCCTCTTTCTGATAAATAGGACAGATGGACTCCTAGCTGTATCTGAAGAAGTGAGCTGTGACTCATGAAAGCTCATACCCTGCCACAAATTTTTGTTAGTCTTTAAGGTGGTACTGGACTCTTGCTCTTTTCTAAAGCAACTTATGACATCATTTCCCCCACTTCCGTTTTATCCTTGCAGCCACACCATGACGTAGCTTAGGCTGCAAATGTATGACTTGCCCAAGGTCACTCAATGAGCACCTGTGGCCAAATGGGGATCCAAACCCAGGTCTCTGACATCCTGGTCCATCATGCCAATCCATTACACCACGCTGCCTCTTCTTTGCTTTCTTCATTTGGAATGGAACCCTGTGAATGAAAGAACTACATGAGAGGAGGGGCCATCGGTCGGTGATAGAATAGATCCTTCACGTATTGAAGGGCTTGGCTTCTATCCCCAGTACGTGCACTTAAATAGTCCCAGATGTCATAGTGAGGAAAGACCTGAACCTCTGCATCTCCGAATGGACAGCACCTGGCTTGGTTGCACAGTCATCACAATCAACAGGCCAGCATCTTCATGCCCTGGTTTGAACCTCCAGGATTCCAAACCTTGGTTTAATCCCAGTCAATGGGGAATAAACAAATCTGAGTTTATTGAGGCTCCCCCTGCTTTCAGTCATCACACTGAACTGGAGCCTGATCAAGCGGGGAAGGGTCAAATCAAGTCCTCCTGTGCACAGAAGGAGAGGCGAGGGGAGTGTGGGGGCAGGCACAGCAACAAGCCTTGTTCCAATTGGTTGTAGTGTCTGAACACAACGAATGCAAGATGTAGTCGCTGACCCGCCTTTGACCCTTGTCACGTGCTGGACCACAGTTACGGGCCCAGCATCATAGGTAGGCTTAGGTGTTCACTAGCTGACCAATGAGAGCTGCCAGTGGGCCCCCTCACAGTGGCAGCTTCTGTGAGCAAAGGAGGGAGTCTGGAGAGATCAGCTGAAGGCAAGGGAGGGGTCACTTCCAGCTCCCCTCTACCCCTCCCAGGTAGACTGCTGTGGGACTGGAATAACAGCCCCCAGAGTGGAATGATGGTCCCATGAGAGGAGCATGAGTGCTCTGGAGCTGGCATGAGAGGTCCCAGAGCGGAATGATGGCCCCTGTGATTGAAATCAGTGTAAGGTATTTTGTTCCATTTTAAGGTTTGTGATTACAGGTGATATCAAGGTGATGGTGCTAACCTTTAAAGCCTTAAGCGGCCTGGGACTGACGTATCTGAGAAACCGCCTCTCCCCATATAGCCCCCCCCCCCACCGAAGAGCCTTGTACTCCGCGGATCAACACCTACTGGTTATCCCTGGCCCAAAAGGATGTCTGTTTAGCCTCAAACAGGGCCAGGGCCTTTTCCGTCCTGGCCCCCACCGGGTGGAACATGCTCCCGCCTGATATCAGGGCCCTGTGGGACCTGTTACAGTTCCGCAGGGCCTATAAAACAGAGCTGTCCCGCCAGGCCTTTGGTTGAGGCGATGGACGTCCAACTGTCTGGCCTCCCTGCAGAAAGCGGCCCTATTATATCTGCCCAAATGGAGTCTCGGTGTCATTAATGCGTGGTGACGCCTGCGTACCATCTATCCAGCTGTTGGGGCTATTGTGTAAAAAAAAATCTATATGTCGCCATCTTGAGTTAACGTCATCTTAATGTAAATTTGTTTTGACTCGAATGTTCTGAGGGTTTGCTCTGACGATGATCTTATTGTTTGTCACTCTGATGTTACCCACCCTGAGCTCGCTTGTGGGAAGGGCGGTATATAAACGCAACAAATAAATTACAGGTGCAGAGCACTGATTTCAATCAGAGGGGCCGTCACTCCACCCTTGGACCAGTCCTTCCACTTGGGGGGCAGGCTGTCATTCCAGTCCCGGAACACTTCTGCTCCCTGGGGCTGTTATTCCACTCCAGGACCTGCCATTCCAGTCACAGGACACTTCTGCGACTCCCAGGAGTCGCTCAGCACTGTGACTCGGCGTGTTCAGCCTGTGTTGGTAAAGACCTGGAATTCAGGTACCTCTGGCTATACTTTGACAGTGAAAAGCTGATTACAGAGCTGAGATGCTTCAGTGATACTTGGTGAGGCACCAAGATTTGTACACAAAGAAGACTGAGATTTCCTGACACTTCGTGCTCTTTAGGATTACCCAAACCTGAGATTACATTCTGAGGCGATTTTAAATTGCAGATCTGTGATCGAAACCTGAGGGAATTAATTTTTAAAACAAAATCTAGCAGTGATTTTTTTTTGTCCTAATACATTGGACACTCTCTGTTGTTTTTCTTCCGTTCTTTGTAACGAGCTAGTGTCGCCCATGAGGTCTGATTTTTAGGTTTTAAGCGGGAACAAAACACCAAGGAATCACATTTCTTCTCCACGTCTTAGTAAAACACTGTCCAGCAATTACCAGCCTTTGCCCTGGTTTACCTAGAGGATGTGCTATACTGGCATTGAAAAGTGATTACTGAGAAACCACTTGATGACACTGTTAGACCTAGAGCTTTGAGGTTAGGTTTCAAAATTCTTCACTCAGCCTTAATCTAGGCTCACTATGTAGTCTTGGTCAAATCACTATCATTTTTTTTCTAACCACCTTCTCAAAGTTCTTTTGAAATATTTACTTACCTCATTTGTACCCTGTCTTTGTGTCCAGCAGGGACTCAAAAGTGGGAAGGGGGCCCCCAGTTACACGCTCACCCAGGGCCTTCAAAACTGGCCCTGCTAATTTACACGATGATTTTCAGTGTTTGACTATCGTGGTGGTGGAAAGTGCTATCGTCACAGCTGACATATGGTGCCCCAGTAGGGTTTTCAAGCACGAAGGTGGTTCGCCATGGCCTGCCTCTGCGTCGTCGTGACCCTGGATTTTCTTGGTGGTCTCCCATCCAGGGGTTCGTTGGAGCGGGAGCGCACAGGAGCGCAGCTCCGGGAGTGAGGAGCCCAGGGGGCGGGCACATGACCAAGCCCCGCCCCCTCCTCAGTCTCCTCGAGCAGTGCAGAGGCGCAGGGCCCCGGGGAAAGCCCTGCTAGGGTCTTTATTGTTTTTAATGTTTTAATTATTTAACAATGATAATTTTATCATTGTTCCTTTTATGACTCTGTGCTGCTTTTCCAGAGACTTGCTCAAGGTGGCATATAAATTTTCTAAGTATACCATTTTTTATCTGGGCACATGGCACATAAGTACTGGAGAAATTTCACCAACCCTTCAGCAGCTTCCACCCCATCAGTTGGGTGTAGTGGTCAGGAATTGGGCTCTAATCTGGGAGAACCTGGTTTGATTCCCCACTCCTCCACATGCAGCTGCTGGTGTGACCTTGGGCCAGTCACAAATTCTCTCAGAGCTGTTCTCTCATGAGCAGTTCTCAAAAGACCTCTCTCAGCCCCACCTACCTCACAGGGTGTCTTGTTGTGGGGAGGGGAAGGGGAAGGGATGGGTGGTGCACATGTCCTGGGTATCTCAAGTCGACTTGAAACCTGGTGGTTTCAAGGGAGCAGGAAGAGAAGGAGGGTGTGTTCTTTACGCTTATTTTTATTGCACAAAGTATTGGATGGGGAAGGGAATGGAGGAAGAGCAGGTCAGTTTCACTCACCTGTGGAGTAGAGCCTGAGGGGTGGGTGTTGCCTTCTGACACACTTCTGGTATGTTAGGGGGTGTGGCATATGCAAATGAGTTATGCTAATGAGCTCCTGCACCTCTTTTTCTACGAAATAACCCCTGCTCCCATCCAAATACTAACCAGGGCTGACCCTGCTTAGCTTCCAAGATCTGAAGAGATCAGGCTAGCCTGGGCCAGCTATGTCAAGGCTATTTACATTTTCAGGGCTTGTTGATCTCTCTGCTTACCAGCTCTCTGTGTGATCAGAAAATACTTTGACTGTTTGGGGATACATTTTGTCCATGGTTTTTGAGGGAGAGATTTACCAGAGTCCTGCTTTCAAACAGTGCTGGTAGCCAGCGTATCTTGCACCATACCTGCACTAAATTTCATAGCTCAGTATCATCAGGCTGCGGTGGCTCAGAGGTTAAGATGCTGAGCTGCAGACTGGAAGGACGGTAGCTCAGCAGTTCGAGACCCGAGTGCCGCGTGACAGAGTGAGCTCCCGTCTCTGGTCCCAGCTCCTGCCAACCTAGCAGTTTGAAAGCAAGAAATTGCAACTAGATAAATAGGTACCGCTTTGGTGGGAAGGTAACAGCGTTCCGTGCACCTCGGCGTCTAGTCATGCCAACCATATGACCATGGAAAAAGCCTTCGGACAGCGATGGCTCTTTGTCTTGGAAACGATGAGCACCACCCCCTAGAGTCGGATTCGACTGGCTTTTGAGCAAGGGAAACCTTTACCTTTACTATCATCAGGAAATATTCAGACTTCGATATCCCTCTTGGCAGCTGGAGCCAGAATACTTTATAGAGAGCAATGTTTACTTTAAACTAGTCTTTGCCTCTAGAGATCTTTCTTATGTCCGTACTGTTGGCCATGTGCCTATCTGAGCATGTGTTAATGGCCCAAGATTAGAATTCTAAGGGGAACTTGTGCCAGCTGGGTGTGTTAAAATGTTTTCCTGGATTTGTAGTCAGTTCCTAATTAGTGCTTTGAGTCAACTTCAGTTCTGGTAAAAATAATTTTTTTGGGACAATGTGCCAAAGGATGGGGACTAGAAATGCAAGCGGTGGGCCACAAGACGTACCATATGAGGAACAAGCCAGGGATCAGAGCTGTGGAAGATTCTGAACATCTTTCCTATTGCACCCTCTATAAAACTTTGGGAAGCTGCTCTGGCTGTATTGGCGCTAGCTGCTGTCAGGTGGCTCCCCAAACTGGTGGGAAACAAAGGGACAAGTTATAGACCACCTCCATTTTGCAATCCCTGCCACTGGCCCAAACAACATCAGACTGCCAGAGCACAGAGAAAGAACCTGGAACCATCTCCGCGTGCCAATTCGTTTGGTAGCAACTGGGCTGATCCATTTCCCACAGCAGAGGGAGGACCCATTCCTTTCTGTTCTGTTGCAGCCTATGGGATGGGACACACTGGTGGGTCATGAGCCCCCATAGATCTTCCTCTTTGTTGCAGGGGGGGCTGTTTCTTGGATGGAGTGCCACACTTTGCACCTGCGGTGGAAGAAACAGCAGGAGGGCAAGGCAAAAACACTGGTGAAGATTCCTCTGTAGCTCTGATCCTTTGGCTTGTTCCTCATGGGGTCCAGCTTGTGGTGCTTGGCTTGCATTTCTGGTCCCCAAGCACCTCCGTCTGATGCCTGGTTTTGACACCAGCCGGGTCCTAATTCTGGTTCTCCCCCTCTTCCTGGGATGTGATTTTGGGATCACAGACCACAGTGTTATATGACTGTCTTTCACATGCATACCTCCTAGGGGTTAAAGGTGGATCCCAGGTCTGTTGAGGTCAGTTTGCATAGAATGAATCTTAATTCATTTGTCCAGCTAATGGAAAGGTGGGACAAATATTCCATAAACAGTCATTTCATAAATAGACTGTTTTAAACTCTTCCCTTTTCAGTATACCGTTACAGAAGCTGGAAAAGTGGAAAGTGCCATCAAGTTGCAGCCAATGCTCCCTCTAAGTTGTGAAGTCTTGTGAGCAAAAAATTCTCCTTTGTGAGCTCCTGGCATTAAAGTTGTGAGCGAGCGATTTGGCTGCTGCATAAATCAGTTTGCCCTGGAGCCATCCTTCCTGAGCAAAGACAAAAAATGTGTGAGCCAGAGGCTTAAAAACTGAGCTAGCTCACACTAACTCAGCTTAGACGGAACACTGGCAACTGGCTTATGGCGACCCCTAGTGGGGTTTTCAAAGCAGGAGATGTTCAGAGGTTGTTTGCATTTGCCTGCCTTTGCATTGAGACCCTGGTATTCTTTGGTGGTCTCCCTTCCAAATACTAACCAGGACCAACCCTGCTTAGCTTCCGATATGTGACAAGATCAGTCTAGCCTGGGCTATCCAAGTTACTACCTCACAAATGTGGTTACTAGCCCCCTTAGTTACTCACGCCAATTGTCGCCATTTATGGCCCCAGAGCAAAATAAACCACCGACTTCCTTAAAAGCCTTGGAAGTCACCAGGAAGTGAGCATGATATGGCATAGAAAACAGGGCAAGTAGTAATTACAAGTCTTTCTTAAAACTTGTCAGCTGCACGTTGTACCTGGATTGTTACTTTATTATGCTAAAAGAAAAAAAAAACACTCTTCTTTTTCCTACCCCTCTGCAGCTCTGGTTGTCGTTTGCTCCGGTGGCTGATAAGACCGCCGAACACTTTAGCATCTCACTGGACACGGTCAACTGGCTGTCTCTCGTGTACTTGGTGATATCCGTTCCGTTTGGGCTGGTAGCCATATGGATGCTGGACACCCTTGGACTTAAGTGTGTTGTAAGTTGAAACAAGGACTGGCACTGACAGATTGACTCCTGCATTTCCAAAGTGTGTCCCACAGAATCTAGAGGCTCCTTGTCCAAGAACCTGGGTGGTACAGCGGCGTGCGTTTGGGGCTAGCGCCCATGGAGCCCCAGGTTCATATTGGCATCAAACCCGGAAGTGGCTCTTGGTCCATTTACTATACATTAGACCTGGGGAAGGCGTAACACGTATGTTGACAGTGGCACTCCAGATGGTTTTGCTTGGCACCCAAGGTCAGGTCTTGGACAAGCAGCTAAGGCATTGGCAGCGCTGGTGGGGCCAGGAGTGTGGGGAAAGGCAACAAGCCTGGCTTGTGATGTGGCAACAAAAAAGGCTAATGCAATCTTGGGGTGTATCAACAGAGGCATAACATCCAAATCACAAGATGTCATAGTCCCACTGTACACTGCATCGGTCAGGCCGCACCTGGAGTATAGTGTGCAGTTCTGGAGGCCTTACTTCAAAAAGGATGTGGACAGAATGGAGTGGGTGTAGAGGAGAGTGACAAGGATGCTTGGGGGCCTGGAGACCCAGCCCTATGAGGAAAGGCCGAGGGACTTGGGAATGTTCAGTCTGGAGAAGAGGAGGTTGAGGGGGGACATGATGGCTCTCTTTTTTTAAGTCTTTGAAGGGCTGTCGCTTAGAGGAGGGCAGGGAGCTGTTCCTGTGGGCAGCAGAGAATAGGACTCACAATAGTGGGTTTAAGTTAAGGGCGGGAAGGTACCGGCTAGATAACAGGAAAATGTTTTTTTACAATCAGAGTTGTGCAATGGTGGAATCAGCTGCCTAGGGAGGGGGTGAGCTCCCCCTCCCTGGCAGTCTTTAAGCAGTGGTTGGAGAAACACTTGTTCAGGGATGCTCCAGGCTGATCCTGCATTGAGCAGGGTGTTGGACTAGGTGGCCTGTATGGCCCCTCCCAACTGTGATTCTATGATTCTATGTCTATCATTGCCTTCTAGACCTGCACAGTCACCAGCTGAGTCCAGGGCAGATGGCTGAAATGGTGGTCGTGTGGCCAAGTGCAACCCTCCTCTTTTCCCTCTTCCATTTTGTTTGCCCACACACCAAGATCTTCACAGGCAGTACATTTTCCCCTCTAGCACTTGGGCCAGAAAGGTTGCCTACCCCTGCCTCGGACTGATCCACCTTGCAGGGTGGTCACAAGGATAAAATCCCTGGAGAGGAGAAACTGTATGCAGGGGCGCCTCGATTTGAAAACAAGGGAGGGCCAGCAAGTTTCCCGAAAAGACAGCTGGCCCAGCTTACTGATACTTCTTGCAAAACGCAGCCACAGCAGAGCCTTAGGCGTGAGGCAAAAGGGCACACAGACAGAATGACAGAAATGCCTGGCCGGTTCTTTGACTAAACCAAGCACATGTTGCAGAATGCTATTTAAGAATCTGTTGCAGTGCAACAAGGTTCCTTGGTAGAAGACTCAACAAAGAGAGTGCTCCCCAAAGGTACAAAGTCTGAATACCGCTGCTTTATAAGGTTACCCTTAGGGCTTTTTTTGTAGTAAAAGCCCAGCAGGAACTCATTAGCATAACAGGCCACACCCAACAGCAGAAACTCATTAGCATATTAGACCACACCCCCGACGGCGCAGCTCCCTCCCAGGATCGGCTTCCCCAGGTGTCCCGCGGCTTGCGGAGCGCATGGGGAACCCGAGGGAAGGAAGGCAGTTTCTGGATCGACTTCCCCAGGTACCCTGCAGCTGCGGGGCGCCTGGGGAACCCAAGGAGGGGAGGCAACTTAAGGGGTGCCTCCCTTAAGGAGGGGAGGGTGCCTTCCCTCCCTGGATCAGCTTGGCTTCCCAGGCACCCTGTGGCTTGCGAGGCGCCTGGGGAACCCGGGGGGGGGGAAGCTGTAGGTGTGGCCAACTCTGAAGCCAGCCGGAACTCCGTTCCTGTGCGTTCCTGCCCCAGAATAGCCCTGGTTACCCCTAACAAGCAAAGATTGTCGCACCTCTGAACGAGGCAGCATTGAGCCAACTAAGGAGCACTTCTGTAAAAAAATGCCCATAGTATTTGCACATTTCCCCATGGGAGCTCTGAATAGTGATAGAGCTGGTGGCATTAGATGCACAGGGCTGGCGCCATTATACATCTCTTGGAAGGCAGGAGTCTGTCCTTCCACCTAATTCAGCTCATTACATAAACTGGTCCTCCCATGCTAGAGGGTGTCTTGGTACATCCTGTTTGGCACACGGTCCCAAACATTCTGGAATTCATTAATTTATGCAGCAGCCTTACACTGAATCAGACCATTGGTCCATCGACGTCAGTCCTGTCTACACTGACTGGCAGCAGCTCTCCAGGGGTCTCAGGCAGAGGTCTCTCCCACCACCTGCTGCCTGGGCCTTTCCACTGGAGATGCCTGCATGCCAAGCAGGTGCTCTACCACTGAGCGACTGTGGATGCTAAGCCCTGGGATACTGAACCTTGGACTCTGGTTGGCAGCCACACATGCATATTCTTATAGGTAACTTGGACTATTCCCTACTGGGTTGGGATGGGAGAACGGATCCCACAGTTGGGTCGCCTGCTTGTTTGCTCACGTACCACCATATAGGTAGTTCAGAAGGAACATGAAGTTCTGAGAACTAACTAGAAACCAAGCCAGCCACACTGCCTGCCAGGCTGGATCAGGGATAGCAACCTCACCCACTTGTTTGCATCTTCCCTTGGGCATACAAGTAAAGTGGAATATTAGGCGGTCTCATGACCCTAAGTAATGCAAGCCAGAAGCACAGACTTTTCTGTTCTGTGATGGTAATTACAGGGGGATTTATAAGCATTTAAAGGCACATTGTGTACTTTCTCTTATCATCATGTTGGTAAAGAAGTGGGGAGGGCTGGAGCTGAGGGTTGCCTTAGGCTGCCCTGTGAGGTTGTGCTGGGAGAGACTAGACCCAAAGGCGCTTCCTGGCTCACAACTGAGAGTGCTGTCCTAACTGTAGTTTACACCTGTCTAAGTCAGTTGGAGCAGATGGGAATAGAAGGGTGTAACTCTGCTTAGGATATCATAGGAACATAAGAAAAGCCAGTGTTGGGTAAGGCCAGTGGCCCATCCAGTCCAACACCAGGTGCCCTCAGGAGGTCCAGCAGTGGGGCCAGGACACTTGAAGCCCTCCCACTGTTACCCCCCCAAGCACCAAGAATGCAGTGCATCACTTGCCCCAGACCAAGAGTTCTGATCTGTACCTTGAGGCTAATAGCCACTGATGGACCTCTGTTCTTAAGAACATAAGAGAAGCCAATGTTGGATCAGGCCAGTAGCCCATCCAGTCCAACACTCTGTCACACAGTGGCCAAAAACACCAGGTGCCATCAGGAAGTCAGCCAGTGGGGCCAGGACACTAGAAGCCCTCCCACTGTTGCCCCCCCCAAGCACCAAGGATACAGAGCATCACTTGCCCCAGACTGAGAGCTCCTATGGACCTCTGCTCCATATGTTGATCTAATTCCCTCTTGAAGCCGTCCATGCTTGTAGCCTCCTCCTGTGGCAGTGAACTCCACATGTTACTCACTCTTTGGGTGAAGAAGTACTTCCTTTTATCCGTTCTAACCTGACTGCTCAGCCATTCCATGGAGTGCCCGTGAGTTCTTGTAGTGTGAGAAAGGGAGAAAAGGGACTTCTTTCTCCACCTGCTCTATCCCATGCATCATCGCATAAACCTCTTATCATGTCACCCCTCGTTTCTCGACCAAATGCCTGGTGGAATATCTCTGCCTCGCAGGCCCGACGGAAAGGTAGTAAATCCCGTGAGGCACAGGTATTCTGTGGCAGAGTTCCGCCAGGTGGGGGCCGGGGCCTTTTTGGCAAGTGTGTTGCCTTCACAGGGGGAAGCTGCATGTTTTGCATGTCTGTAGAAGCCGTGGCAAACCCAGTGGTCAGTATGTGCCCACCAAAGCCATTTCCCCACACGGCTGTTGTATGTTTCCCCTGTTCAGACAAAGGGACAGCTGTGCTTGTCAGGAGGGTCTGCATGACAGGGAAGCTCCCAAGTCGGGAATGGAGGTAACGGAAGGCTCCAGCTATCTATTAACCCAGCGGCCTGCAGCCTTCCCAGACCCAGGACTCGCCTGGAACCTGTAAAGTGGCAGCCTGGGACACCACTGACCTGCAAGCGAGGTTGTCACAGATCATGTGAAGGCAAGAGAGGGAGCCAGAGTTCGGGTCTCACTGGTACTGAGGCCAGGAGGACGGAGGATGCGAAGCTCAAGCCAGGTGGGGAAAGGATACCAGTTTGGTGTAGTGGTCAGGAGCGCGGACTCTAATCTGGGAGAACCGGGGTTGATTCCCCACTCCTCCACATGCACCTGCTGGTGTGACCTCGGGTCAGTTACAAGTTCTTTCAGAGCTGTTCTCTCCCGGGTAGTTCTCGAGAGAGCTCTCTCAGCCCCACCTCCCTCACAGGGTGCCTGTTGTGGGGAGGGGAAGGGGAAGGAGATTGTAAGCCGCTCTGAGACTCCTTCAGGTAGGGAAGGGCAGGGTATAAATCCAATCTCCTCCTCCTCCTCCCACCTTCTTCTATCCAATATTGGATTACGCACTTGAAAACCCAGGCAGTCTCATGAACTTTTGCATTCCATTCACGTCACAATCCCTGATCTTCAAGAGGACAGTTTTAACATTTGTCTGCTCTGTTGCAGGTGATACTCTGTGCCTGGCTGAACATGGTGGGAAGCATTGTCCGGGAACTCAGCGCCATCAACGCCTTGAGCCTTGGTTCCCTCAACATTGTCTACCTGCTCGTAGGACAGTGCCTCTGTGCCATGGCCCAGCCGCTCATTGTGTTTGCACCTACCAAACTGGCTGCCTTGTGGTTCCCTGATCACCAGAGAGCCACCGCTAATATGATCGCCTCAATGTGTAAGTAATGAGTCAATTGGGCCGCGAGCACCTGGCTTCACCTCCTGGCTCTGCCGTGAACTCACAAGATGGCAAAGCTCCTGTTGCTTTCCCCAGTGTGCAATACGTGTGATATTCACCGACTCCCCTCAATTAAATTTAACGTCTTCCTCTAGTCTAAGCAGACTTCCGCCAACTGAAGGGGTTCTTCCACCGGCGGAAGAGCCGCTTCACTCAGAGGAAGGCATCAGACTTTGCTGAGCGGGATGAGAGAGCCAGTTTGGTGTAGTGGTTAGGAGCATGGACTCTAGTCTGGGAGAACCGGGTTTGATTCCCCACTCCTCCACATGCACCTGCTGGTGTGACCTTGGGTCAGTTACAGGTTGTTTCACAGCTGTTCTCTCATGGGCAGTTCTTGGGAGAGCTCTCTCAGCCCCGCCTACCTCACAGGGTGTCTGTTGTGGGGAGGGGAAAGGAAAGGAAAGGAGATTGTAAACCACTCTGAAACTCCTTTGGGTAGCAAAGGGCAGGGTATAAATCCAATCTCCTCCTCCTCCTCCTCCTCTTCTTCTTCCCAATGATACTGGCCTGTCTTACAAACCTGACCTAGATAGCCCAGATTAGCTTGATCTCATCAGATCTCGGGAAGCTAAGCAGGGTCACCCCTGGCCAGCATGTATGTAGATGGGAGACATCCAAGAAATACTAGGGTTGTGACATGGAGCCAGGCAATGGCAAACCACCCCTGAACATCTCTGGCCTTGAAAACCCCACAGAGTTGTCATAAGTCAGCTGGGATTTGATGGTGCTTTCCACCACCACCTTATAGCTTCCTCTTGAAACCTATGAGATGACAGCTTGGATCCTGCTGAAAATATCCACTGACAGAACTAAGTATTTCTGTCAGTGGAGCCCAGCCTCACTTCCTGGCCGTAGTTCTGCCTTGAAATGCTGGTCTTGGGAGACAGGGGGGACAGCATGGAGAAGGGGAGTCCCTCCTGCTATAGGAGGGAGAAATCAGTGAAAACCAGCCCTCTTCTGTCGTGAGAACATAAGACAAGCACTGCTGGCTCAGACCAGTGGTCCATCCAGTCCAGCGTCCTGTCTCACAGTTCCTCTGGAGGGCCAACAACAGGGGACTGAGGCCGAGGCCTTCCCCTGATGTTGTTGCCTCCTGTCTCTGGGATTCAGATGCCTAGTGCCTCTGAATGGGGAGATTCCCCTCAGTCGCCATGGCTAGTAGCCATTATTCTCCATGAATCTGCCTAATCCCCTTTTAAAGTGGTTTATTCCTGTGGCCATCACTACATCCTCTGGCAGCAAAATCCACATTTTGATCACTCTCTGTGTAAAGCAGTATTTCCTTTTGTCTGTCTCAAACCTATTGCCGATCAGCTTCATTGGATGCCCTCTGGTATTTTGGGAGAGGGGAGAAAAATTACTGTTTGTCAACTCTCTCCACCCCATGCATAATTTTATAAACCTCTATCATGTTCTCCCCCTTAGTCATCTCCCTGCCAAACTGAAAAGTCCCAGACTCTTCAGCCTTTCCCCATAAGGAAGGTGCTCCAACCCCCAAATCATCTTGGTTGCCCTCTTCTGTACTTTTTCCAGCTCTGCAATGTCCTTTTTGAGATATGGTGACCAGAACTGTACACAGTATTCTCAATGAGGCTGCACCATCAGTCTATACAGGGGCATTGCAATATTGGCTGTTTTATTCTCAGCTTCCTAATAATCCCAGCAGCACACTGGTTGACACTTTTCATTGAGCTAGCCACTACAACCCCAAGATCTTTTTTCATCTCAGTCTTAGCAAGTTCAGACCCCATTAGCCTATACTTGAAGTTGGGATTTTTTTTGTCCCAATGTGCATCACCTTACATTTAACCAACACTGAACTTCGTTTGCCATATGGTCATCCACTCACCCAGTTTGTGGGAGTTCTCTTGGAGCTCTTCACTTTCAACCTTGGTTTTCACCATCCTGTCAACAGAAGCCATCAGTGGGATCCAAGTGCAAGTATGTAACATGCTTTGAGCCCCTAGTTACTGAAATCTTATGTATAATCACATAATGTGTACATAACTAGAATGACTTTGAAGAACAGAAGGGACCTTAGGCACGTGTCGACCCCCACCATCTTTAACCCTGGCAAGATTCTCTACTTCTTGGGCTCCTTTGGGTAAACAGACCCACACAGTCAACTGTGCGGTGCATGAACAGAGGCCCAGTTTTCTCACTGCCTAGGTGGGCTCCCAAATCTCATAAGTAACACATGACAGCGTCAGTGACCCAGACTGTGAAAAGACTTGCCAAGCATGGTATTTCTGTGATGGGAGGGGAGAGCGGACATGGGCAATAAATAACGTGGGCAACCCATGGGGTGGGTGCCGGTGTGCTCTCCTCGTGCAAATATGGAGAGCAGTTCAGCGATGTGGTTCAAGCCAAGAGGCAGCGTGATCTAGTGGCTCGAGAGTCAGGCCAGGATCGGGTGGGGGACAGTCCGAATCCCCACTATGCCATGGAAGCTTGCAGGGAACCTTGAGCTAACGACACGCTCTCAGTCCGACCCACCCTGAGTCAGCTCTGCAGCCAGTTGCTCCTTTGTCACCCTCACAGCTGGCCTGCAACACGTAGCCTACAGCCCAGACTAGACATCCCACAGAGCTGAGGCAAAGTGTTTCTTAGACTGAACCCCCTCAGGGCACGGTGTGTCTGTCTTTCACATCTGCTTGTCACAGTTGTGCCTCTCTTGTGCAAGGACTCCTGGCACCTCCTTATTCAACAGATGAGCCACAATTGAGCAACAGCAGAGACCAGACACAGAAACTTACCAGAAGCCACCCAACTTGTTCCAGTATATGGAAGCCATTAACCTTGTGATTCAGCCCTATTGAATAGGTGGATTTTACCACTTTTCGCAAACGAATCATTTTTTAGCCTCTGCTTTTCTCTTTATAGGCTTGGAATTTCCAGCCCAGTAATTCAATTCAAGTAATAGCTAAGCCTTGAATATTTTGCTCTAAGGCTCTATTTTGAATGGAGGCTTATAAATATATAAGGAAGCGATTTGGAGCAGCAAATCTGACCAGGAAAGTGATTTTCGTATTGAGGCTAGATGGCCATCTGACACAGTGTTGATTCTGTGAACTTGGGTAGATCACGAGAGGGGGGGCAGGAATGGTTGCATCAGTGCTCAGTTCTTGTGGCCCTTTCTTACACGCCCAGGGAAATGCTGACCGCCACTTTGGGGTCAGGAAGCAATTTTTCTCCAGGCCAGTTTGACCAGGGATCCTGGAGGTTTTTTTGTCATCTTCTGGGCGTGGAATAGTGGTCACTGGTGGTGTGTGGGGGGAGGAATTTGTGAAATTCCTACATGGTGCAGGTGGTTGGACTAGATGACCCTGGAGGTCCCTTCCAACTCTATGATTCTATAGTACACTTCTAAACAAAGTCACATCGTTCCAAGTCCATTGACGTCAACAGGCTAAGGAGGCTGAAAATCTCATTCATATTGCACTGATAGTTGTTGGACTTGGTAGGAATACATATGAAGGACTTCAGGGTAATTTTGGCCTGCAGCAGGAGGGGGAAGAGGAGGAAGTCACACTCCATCGGCTGAAGTGACCAGTGGATCCAAGCCAGGCTCTGGTCCTGGGTAAACTCCTTGCTTTTTGCAGTCCGTTGGCTTGTGCGTAAAAATGTTTGGCATGGTATTTCAATTGTGCGAGGGAAAATAAACATCACTTCTTCTTTTTATTTCCATATAGCCAATCCACTGGGCCTTCTTATAACTAACATACTGTCTCCTGCGCTTGTGCATGAAGAAAAAGATATCCCTTTAATGGTAAATGAAAGTGAATGAATTTAGAATCTGTCTCATCTCCTCGCAGAGGAGGTGAGTGCTCCGTTTCTGACTTTGTTGGGGTTGTGTGTGTTGTTTTTCTTTTCCCCCAGCTTGGAGTGTACACAGGGCCTGCCATCTTGGCCTGTGCTTTAGCAACAGTGGGCATCCGCAAAAAGGAGCCTCCCACGCCCCCATCAGCCAGCGCCAGCCAGTCTAATTCACAGTCGGTCTTTGCGGGCTTGAAGATGGTACGTTGCAAGCAAGGAACAATGGGTAAACTTGGGAGAGCATGGATAAGTTCCCAATCCTTGATCTGAAGTAGAGTGGCCATGTCTCTTTTGCGGGCGATAGGGGGTGGAAATAAAATCGTCACATTGTGACAACACACTGGTATTTGGGCAAAAACTCTATGGTAAAAATGGCATCAACCATAGAGTTTTTGCCCAAGTACCAGAGCGTCCTGCAGACTTCGCTGATGTGATGATGTCACTTCTGGCTGACGTGCAACATAGGCTGAGCCTCCTCTTGCTCCTGGCAAGTCCCCCTGCCGGCCAACTAGTCGGTGGTGGAGGGCAGGGCCAGGCGGCTGGCAACCCTCGTCTGAATGGACATAAAAACCTGCTTTATGGCAGATGAGATTGTTGGTCCTTTCTACCTTGGCACTGGCTGTCCCGGATCTTTGGCAAAGAAGCTTCCCAGGCTCTGTTTCCTAGGATCTCTTAACGTGGGATGGCGGGCATCGAACCGGAGACCTGCTGAGTCTGTTCTGAAATTCAGCCTGAGACACTGATTGAGCTAGTGCTTCTGTGTAGGCATTCCTAGTTCAAGATAGCACCAAGTGTTGCACAGGCAGTTCCCACCCCATAGCCCTTGATACAGCTAATGGGACAAAGTGTATGCAGCATAACCCCCGGGGGTGTGTGTGAATAAAATACCAGGGCGACTGGTAATTCATTACTGGGCTACACCTGAGGAGGAAGGTGGACCCAGTTTGCTGACGGTTAGGAAACCAGCTTTGGGGATATTAGGGAAAGCTATGCAGGAGCAATGGCAAGGATAAGCTGAGCTTTCCTGGTTGTTACTGGAAGTGTCGTTGTGATGGAGGGTGGGGGCTCTAGCAGGGAAACTTATCGTTGGGCCCATCATGGCTGCTTTGGCCTCCGATCCCATCTGTTGCCTACGGAGCTCCTCCCCTGAGGAACAGCAAGATGCATTCTTACAGTCAATGCTCCCTCTAAGCTGTGGAGTCTTGTGAGCAAAAATTCAACTTGGGGGGCTACTGGCATTAAAGCTGTGAGCGAGCGATTTGGCTACTGCATAAATCAGTTTGCTCTGGAGCCATCCTCCCTGAGCTAAGACAGAAATGTGTGAGCCAGAGGCTAAGAAACTGCGAGCTAGCTCACACTGACTCAGCTTAGAAAGAACATAGCTTACAGTAGGTGAGGGCAAGAGATTGTGCCCTGCCCACAGCCCCATTCACACTCACAGGACTCAGTGAGGTCTTGAACCCGCATATCCTTTAGTCAGATCCAGCCAGCCAGCATGGGGTGGTGATTAGAGCACAAGACTAGAATTTGGGAAACCCAGGTCCAAATCCCCACTCGGCCATGGGAGCTTGCTAGGTAACCCTGAGCCAGTCTCTCACTCTCGGCCTAACTTACCTCACAGATCCAGATGGGTATTAGTCTGTTGAAGCAGAAAAGAGCAAGATTCCAGTCGCACCTTAAAGACGAACAAAACCTGAAGAAGTGATGAGTGGGACTCGTGAAAGCTCATCCCCTGCCACATATTTTGTTAGTCTTTCAGCTGCTGCTGGATTCTGGCTCTTTTCTGTTACCTCACAGAGTTGTTATGGTGAGAATAAAATGGCGCAGGGAGAACAATGCTGTAAGCTGATTTGAGTCCCCACTGAAGAGAAAAGTGGGAGATAAATAATATTCCAATTACTAGTACAACACTGGTTCCCCACCACCACTACCACGAGTGAATTGCATGGCTACTGACTCCCAAAGGAGTGCCGGCCTTTGCTTTGGGCCCTGAAAACAAAGAGTCTAAATGACAGATGGCCAGCATGCTCCGAATGGGAGCATAAAGCATCCTTTATAAGAGTTCTCTTTTTTTTCCATAATGAAACGGGGGGTGGGGGGAGATTGTGCAGAGACATGGAAAATGGCACTTCCACGATTTACCTCAAAACAGCTATCAAAATGGGCAGTAGTCCAAAATTCCTAGAAGCCCGATCAGGGGCAAGTTCCCCAGAAGCGTTGGAGGCAGAAGCAGGTCCTAGTGCGCTGGCAAACATGGTGTCACTTTCTGACAAACTGCTGCTTCCATCCCTAGCTCCTCCGAAACAGGCCTTACCTCGTCCTGATGATCACTGTCGGTGGAGGGGTGGCCCTCTTCAGCTGCTACAGTGCTCTGCTAGAACAGGTCCTGTGCTCAATGGGATATTCAAACGTAAGTTACTTCATCTCTCTTAATGTGTCCCGTCTTGTGGGGGGGCAGGCCCAGGAATATACCCAGTGACCGTGAGGGACTAAGGTTTAGGAAGCCATAGAGAGGAGGAGGAAACTCGGGGCAGGGTGGTTCACGGCCTTTTATGAGACCTAGTGGGTGACAGGCCTGGCAAGGACATCCTTGGAACTGGTCCTTTGGCTCCTGAACCTCATATCTCCCCACCCCCCTGCTGACCCCTTTCCACAGCAAGTAAAATACAGAGACTGAGCAAAGGTTATCCCATGTTTATTTAGACCCAGGATCTCTCTTGTGTGAGATGTTTTATTTGTCTGTCTGTCTTCTGGCCTACCTCAAGCTTGCGGATGTTCCATTACAAATATCAGTACCTGGAGGATATTGAAACTAATCTAGAGTTACACCTTTCTAAGCCTGTTGATGTCAGTGGGCTTAGTAGCTCTGTTTCGGGTGGCACTGTGAAGCTGCTAGGCAAAGAAATTGATAGCAAATGCTGCTGAATCACAATGGCATTTTATTTTCTGGGGTTTAAAATGAAGTCCTTTGGCTCCTTCAGCACAGGAGTTCTTCTGGAACCGCTAACAGCCTTTTGGCTAATGGTTATTAGCAGGGCTCCATTGGGGCCGGAGCGCGCCGGAGCGCAGCTCCGGGAGAGAGGAGCGGGGGGGGGGCGGGCACTTAAGAAAGCCCCCCCCCCACTCGCTCTTCCCAGGCTGCGGCAGGCTGCCGCCGGCCTGGGAAAAAGCCCCCCTCCCCCACTTCCATGGCAGCAGCAGTAGCAGCTCCCCCCGAACCAGGCTTTTTGCTCGCGGGACTCCCCACCGCTCCGAGGGAGCGCTTATTCGACTCAGGCTCGAGTCCCGCCGCCGACTGCAGGTGAGGCTCGACAAACGGGGCTGCCCGCAGTGGAGAGACCCGGCTGGGGCCCACGGCGGCGGCTGGCGCTCCTTCTGGCAGGGGCCGGGAGCCACCAGGGCCGCTGCGGATGAGGGCCAGGCTGCCTCGCTGCAGAGCCGACCCTACCGGTTCAGACCTCCTCCTTGCGGCCCCGCCCCCCTCCCGAGCGCACCCTCCCGCCCCCCCGCCGGCGGGACAGAGGGACGGGCGACTACCGCTCGAGAGCCTTTCTTTTGGTGCTTTAATGAAGAGGGGCCGGGAGCCGGGCGGGCGAGGGGCGCGGCTCAGTCCTCGAGGAGGGTCACCAGGTCCCGCTGCAGCTGGGCGAACTCCACCTCAGGCAGGAGGCACTGGCGGATGAGCCTCGGTGAGCGCCTCGAAGTCCGCGGCCGTCTTGACAGGCAGGTGGCCGGCCAGCTCACAGAGGGCCATGTTGAAGGCGGCCCCCTCCTTGGCGCCGAAGCAGGCCCGGCGGGGCCAGAGGAGGATGTGGAGACCCGGGCGGGCGTCCCCGCCGGCCCCTCGGGAGCGGCCTCCCGCGTGGCGAAGAGGTTGTGAGAGACCTCGCGGCGGGCCAGGTGTCCAGTGAGGCGGCAGATGCGGCGGGCCAGCTCGCCCAGCCGCCGCCTGTCGCTGTAGAGAGGCCCAGCGCCAGGACGCCCCTCTCCAGCAGGTAGAAGCCGGCCTGGGGCCGCAGGGGCCGGGCGGGCGCCAACTCGACGCGCAGCTCCCAGGGCAGGTAGTAGGCGTGCAGGTGGAGGTGGTTGACGGAGGTGCAGGCGCCCAGGCTGTTGAAGCCCACGCGGAAGCCCGGGTGGCCGCTGAGCAGCAGCGCCTCCAGGCCGGCGCCGAGGGCCCCCTTCGTCAGCACCTGCCGCAGCCCCAGCGCCGGCTCTGGCAGCAGCAGCACGTGGCCGGACTCCAGCGGGCTGACGTTGATGGCCACCGCCACTGACCCCGAAAAGAAGAAGCCCCTTCCCTCCCCCCCAGTGAAGAAGCCGGGCCCCAGTGGCGTGAAGCCACTCGGGCCCAAGCAAGGGGGGGGGAGGAAACGCCGGCCCCATTGGGGTGAGAAGCGTCTCTCCCCGCCTCCCCTCTCTCTCCCCCCCACCTACCTACCTACCTGTTCCTTCCTTCCCCTCTCCCTTCCTTCCTTCCTTCTCTCTCCCCCCCACCTACCTACCTTCCTGTTCCTTCCTTTCCCCCTTCCTTCCCCTCTCCCTTCCTTCCTTCCTTCCTTTCTTCTCTCTCTCTCTCCCCACCTACCTACCTACCTTCCTATTCCTTCCCCTCTCCCTTCCTTCCTTTCTTCTCTCTCTCCCCCACCTACCTACCTTCCTGTTCCTTCCTTTCCCCGTCCTTCCCCTCTCCCTTCCTTCCTTCCTTTCTTCTCTCTCTCTCCCCCCCACCTATCTACCTACCTTCCTGTTCTTTCCTTTCCCCCTTCCTTCCCCTCTCCCTTCCTTCCTTCCTTTCTTCTCTCTCTCTCCCCCACCTACCTACCTACCTTCCTGTTCCTTCCTATCCCCGTCCTTCCCCTCTCCCTTCCTTCCTTCCTTCCTTCCTTCCTTCCTCCCTCCCTCTCTCCCCTTCCTTCCTTCCTTCTCTCTCTCCCCCCCACCTACCTACCTACCTTACTGTTCCTTTTTCTTCCTTCCTTCCCCCTTCCTCCCTTCTTTCTTCCTCCCTCCTCCCTTTCTTCCTTCCTTTCTTTTTCTTTCTTCTTTCTCTCTCCCCCACCTACCTACCTTCCTTCCTGTTCCTTTCCTTCCTTCCCCCTCCCTCTCTTCTTGCCTTCTGACACACCTGATGTCAGGGATGTGTGGCCTTATGACACTTCCGGTGACATCAGGGGGTGTGGCATATGCAAATAAGTTATGCTAATGAGCTCCTGCACCTCTTTTTTTATGAAAGGACCCCTGGTTATTAGCATAGGTAAGGTTAACAAATCAGAGTGGAACATGTTGGTTTGGTTCAGACCTAACATGAAACCATGGCTTATCTTAAGGATGGCTAGTTTGTGGCACCAGAATAACTCAAATCCTAGTTTGCCTCGGCAAACCATGGCTCCATCATGTTTGCTCTATGGCTGGTGGAACAGGCCAGGATTTAGTCACAATTGTCTGCATTAACAAATGCCACAAAACCACACTTATGACTAACCATGGTTAGCAAACCAACTTCAACCCAGGTTTGACTCGCCCTACCTATCCAAAGTTAGTCAAAGGCATGGCCTGCATCCAGATAATCACATCAACTTGGTCACGGCTTTTTTAAAAAAAAATACCCAGCAGGAACTCATTAGCATAATAGGCCATACCCAACAGCAGAAACTCATTAGCATAGTAGGCCATACCCTGAACAGCGCGGCTTATTAGCATATTAGGCGAGAGCAGGGAAAGCACAGGGCAGGCATGGCAGCTTGCTTCTTCCCCCCCAAGCCTCTCCGCCCCACTTCAGCATCGCCTTTCTAGCCTCCTGCCCACCCCCCTCCGAAAGATTGGGAAGGAAAGCAGGTGCGTTTGCCTGACTGCCCTTGGTCTCCCCAGCCAGCCTGCCAAGGCTTTTGCGGAGAGACTCGGGGAAGTGCGGGGGGGGGGGGGGGCGCATGGGTAAATGCCTTTCTCTCCCTTCTCCAGATCAGGGAGGGAAAGAAAGGTATTTCCAATGTGCCTGGGTTCTCTGCCTGCCCTTTTCCAGCTGCAACATGTCAGCTACAGAAGGGAAGGCAGAGAGAGGCTTTTCCCTTGTCCATTTCACTCTCAGCTGACTGGTGGGGAGTGAAATTGTCAAGGAAATCCTGAGGGTTTCCCCAGAGGGAAAGAGGCATTTTAAGGTGCTGCCTTTCCCTCATGTGTAAGGTGGGGAGGGCAGCATGCTCTGTAGCCACGCATGCCAGAGGTTTTGGTTGTAGGCGTGGCCAACTCAGGAGCCAGTCGGAACTCTGTTCCTGTGCGTTCCTGCCCAAAAATAGCCCTGGACTTAGTTTCATTAAGCTATGGTTTTGTCTGATTTCTGAACTGAGTGTCTTCCCTGCTTTCACAACATACAATGCCTGTTGTGCAGAAAAAATTCTAAGCTGTGCAACGACAATCCCTTACTGAGCTCCTGTTACAGTTATTTGCAGGTCTGTGTGGTGCCTTATTCACGGTTGCTGGATTAGTCGGTGCCTTCCTTCTTGGGCTGTACGTGGACAGGACAAAGAAGTTTATAGAATCTACCAAGATTGGTATTTGTTTAGCTGCACTGGCTTGCACTGCATTTGCGGTGGTAAGTACCTTTGGTGTAAATTGCCATAATGGAAACCTAATATTTATTTCATGCATTCATTTATGCTTTGTCTTTCTCCCCAGTGGGGGCCAAAGCAGCTTACACCATTCTCCTTCCCCCCATTTCGTCCTTACAGCAACCCTGTGAAGTAGGTTAGGCGGAGGGACCCAGCAAGCTTCCCTGGCATGAGTGGGGATTCGAAATGTGGGTCTCCCAGATAGTAGTCTGATGCTCTTAACCGCTACACCACACTGGCTCAGTAAGCAATGAAACCGTGCCTTAATAGAACTAAGAAATAGTGAGCTGTCATATGCCTCATGAATAAGTTTCATGAAGGAAACACAACAATATGAGCAGAAGTCACTTTGGATTGTATCAGCTGGTTATCAATCCATCCAATCCTAGAATATTCAGAACCGAATATACAGTGGGGCTGTTTTAAAAGATGCTGGGGGGGGGGGGGGGAACAAGATTGCTTCTTGACTTTGTGCTGCAGGCCCTTGTGGCAATTTTAAGTGGCTAAATTTTCCTGTAGAGTAACACTGGTGGCCATGGGTTAGACCCACTGTAACGTGTAGTCTGGCTCTCAGAAGTCTGTGAGGAAGGAGGGGTGAGGATGTACGTGCTCTTTCCCCCTTCAGATTCCCACGAGGAAGGCTCCAGTCGCCCTCCTGACAGAAGGGGGGTGATGAATACTCCTTAGATTCCCTATCCTTGTCGCTCACGCTGCAGGATAGAACTGGGATTGATACTCCATACTCTGGAGAGTCACACTTCCGCACTGTCATTTTTGTCGTTTGTCCCTATTGCTTCAGGGTTTCCCCCCCCCCCCCCAATGTGTTTTGCTTTCTCTAGTAGTCCCGGAGGGAGCAAAACACATGTGGAAAAAGGGAGGGGGGCCCCAAAGCAATAGGGAAAACTGACAAAAGCGACAGTGAGGAAGGTGGCCATAAGATAAGACGGTTGCCCTTTCTCTCTCTCTTAAGAGGCATACCATTCTTGGGTTGGGTCACAGGCACGATAGCGGGTGGGTGGCCGGGGAAGGTGGCTGGCATGCCTCTGGGGACAGTCTAAGGCATCGAAGGGCCAGAACTGACTCAGGGACGCAGCCCTCCTTCTTCAGCTTCCTTGAATGAGCGTGGGCCTGAAGCCTGAAGGGAAAATAGCTCACGGGATACAAAAGACAAAAGGGGCTTTGATAACCCGAGCAGGCCACTAGAGCTCCGCAGTGTGCCCTCCGCTGAGACAGAAGACAGTGCGGCACAGGGTGGCGTGAGGCCCTCTGACCCCCGTGTCCAAAGGAGGAGGCCTTGCCATTTGTGTCCTCGGGTCGGAGCCCCTGGAAGAGTTCGCAGGAGGTGTTGGTGGGATGGGACCTTTCCCCACCTTCTCAAGCAAGCTACTGTTTGTCTTCTCTGAGGACTTTCCAGGGAAAATGGGACCCTCAGATGGGTGGGGGCCAGTGTTCCCTCTAAGCTGAGTTAGTGTGAGCTAGCTCACAGGTTTTTTTAGCCCCCAGCTCACACATTTTTGTCTCAGCTCAGGAAGGATGGCTCCAGAGCAGACTAGTTTATGCAGTGGCCAAGTTGCTCGCTCACCACTTTAATGCCAGTAGCTCACAAAGCGGAATTTTTGCTCACAAGACTCCACCGCTTAGAGGGAGCATTGGTGGGGGCCCTGCAGTGACAGGTCAAACAAAATCGCTCTCTTTTGTCCCTCTGCTGAGGATGCAAGCTGCAGACAGGTGGAAGGAAAGAGATTAATCCACTGCAGCCCCTCCACACACGTCCTTTGGCATATTCTGAATGCAAAACTCTGCCTGTCCTTACGGAAGAGATTCAGGACAGGTTCCCCCTCCAGCGATTCCTTCCATGAACTCTTCTGGCAGTTCCAACCCATGAACTGTGGAATAGAACCCAGATGAACCAGATGTAGTTTGAAAAGAGGGTTATACACGTGTTGCACTCATATAACCAAACAGGCTTTGCCACAAACTTGGGAGGAATGGGACGGGTAGAGGCACGCTGGGGACTTCCCATACAAAGAAAGAGAAGTGAGGCGCATACCTAGCACTCCATGTGGACTTTCTTCCCCCAGGTGTCTCAGTTTAGGAACCAGACCTACGCCTTGGCCGTGATCAGCTCAGTCTTTGGGTTCTTTGGATTTGCGACCTATCCCATCTCTATGGAGCTTGCTGTGGAATGCTCTTACCCTGTGGGAGAAGGAACATCGTCTGGGCTGATTTTTGTGGCTAGGTAAGAAGCCGAACTGGGGCAGGCTGCCGGTTTGTTCAAGAAAACGGAGCATCTTCTTTTTCCAAGCTAGGGCTGCTCGTGTACAGTTCCTCCCCTCCCTCCACCAAAACCTGAGCAGACGAAGGCTTACCAGCAGTGAACTACCGGTTTCTCTTCATTCCGCACCAATTGTTATCAAAGTTAAGCGTATTACTCTGGTGCATACCGTGAGGGCTTATTGCAGAAGGAACCCCATACACACTTGGGGCCAAAATGGTGGGAATTGTACCTTAGATGCAGTTAAACAAAATTTAATTTCTTGGGTTCAAAGGATCTGTCACGTCTGCTTTGTTTGGCACATACCTCTGTCTTATACTTCCTCCTTTTTACGGCTGAGCTTGTTCTATTTTCTTTTCTCTGGCCTGAACCTATGCCAGATTTATTCCCTGAGCATTTTTGAGGAAGGAGGAAATTTCGTATCTCCACCATTCGTGCTCTTCTCTTTCTTCCCTTTCCTTTTTCTCTCACCCACCCCCTCCCCGTATTCCCCAGCCCTGTTGCCTGTGCCAGCCCCCTGCAGAGGGGAGACAGGCTGGGATCAGAGAGCAGGGGTGGCATCTTGGCTGTGGAATACCCTTTCCCTTGAGGCTCAGGTGGCACCTGTTCCACCCTTTTTTTCAGGTGCCAAGCCAAAACGTTTACCCCAACTTTTGAGGGGACGATCTTTTCAAATCCTTTTTACAGCATGCTTCTAGCCCAGGCCTGTAGCCAGTGGTGGGGCACTCAGTGCCCCTATCGAATTTGCACACCCTCACAGCTGATCGCAATAAAACTCCCAAGTAAGCAGGCTGGGATTGGGACCTTTCTCCCCGCAGTCTGTTCTGTGGATCTTTCTTTCCTCACTGTCCCCTTTGAGTCCAGCTGTCCTGAGCTCCATCTCCCTCCCACTAGCCATCCTTCCGATTTCCCCTCCCCCGCCATGCCGACTGTTTGCAGATTTCACTTGCGAGCTCTTCTGGGTCCGGTTCGCTTGGCTGAGTCTGCCCTGCGTCAGTCTTTCTTCCCCTGTCCATGCATCCCTCCATCCCTCCGATTCCTCCCTCCCGGGGAGCCTTGCGTCGCCCTTGCCCAGGACAGCCGTACCGGTGGTGCCAGGCAGCTCCGTGGCTCACCTCCAGCCTGGCATTTGCTAGCCCAACTCTCCAGCCAGATGCAGCAATCAGAGAGGCAGCTCCCTCCCCTCCACTGCGCCTGTTCAGTTTAATTAACTTTAATTTAATGGGTGCACCCTGGTTGCCCTGGCACCCCGTCTTGAAAACATTCCTGGCTACCTGGCTGTTCCAGCCTGTTTTATGAGTCTCTTTTAAAGTGGCTTTATGGGTGTTTTTTTAAAAGGCTTTTTAAAATTCGACGGATTTTAATTGTTAACTTTTAGAATGGGGGGGGGGCGGGTGTTGTGTTTTACTTTGCAAGCCACCTGGAACAGGTTCTCTGGAGAGGTCTAGGCATTTTCTGTATGAATAAATGAATGAATAATGGCCTGTTCGGTTTCATTTTTGGGCAGCCAGATCCTAGGAGTTATTTTCATGGTCTTGCTGCAAAGCCTGGCAGTGGAGAAGAAAGAAACCACGTACTCTACTTGCTCAGTGGCTCAAGGAGGGGCCCTGGATTGGTCAAGTGAGTGTCAGCTTCTGCATTGCCGATGAATGTTTCCACCTGTTTTGGTGACTTAAGTCCTAGCTGGAGGTCAGAGGCAGTGTCTCTCTTGCTCTCCGTCCAGCATCCTGCGGATTGGGGGCTACTTGAAGAAAGCATGCTGTCTGCACGCCAGAAGGATGTTCACTAAGTGTCAAAGGGGTTTGGAGGAAGAGAAGACATTTGGTTCAGTTCAATAGAAGGGGAAGCAGGCCAGGGTATTATTAACCACAAGGTATAGACAGGATCTCTCAGTCTGGGGCAAGTGATGCTCTGTATTCTTGGTGCTTGGGGAGGGGGGTGCAATAGTGGGAGGGCTTCTAGTGTTCTGGCCCCCAATGGCACCTGGTATTTTTGGCCACTGTGTGACAGAGTGTTGGACTGGATGGGCCATTGGCCTGATCCAACATTGGCTTCTCTTATGGTCTTAATGTCTGTATCAAACACACTACAGCAATTGGAGGAGGGAGCAACTGTCTCACCATGAGAACAGCAACTCCCTCCCAAGTTGCACAGGGAGACCATTTAGCTCTTATTGAGCACAAGACCTGGTCATCTTCTGCCACGGGTCTGGTCCTTCTCAGAACTTCCTCCAGCAAAGAGCTAAGCTACACTAGCAGAAGTGAGTGCTTTAGATCTTGCTGGATGCTGGAATTCTTCCTGTTGGGTTCATGTCACGAACCTTTGAGGATGGTTCGGTTGAACTGGAGGACTAGCTCAACCTCCCCCTTCCGAGGTTCACAACTGAGTAGGGAGCTGAATCCAAGCCTTTCCAGCCCCAACCCAAAACCTCAGAGTAGTTCAAACAAGGGTGTGCTGTCGACAGGGAAGCTGTTGGCTTTTTATTCTGCCTCTATACTGCAGATGCTCATTTCTGAAAAACTGTTGATGTATTTTTTAATCATTTTACAGCTTCGTCACTGGTGTTCGCGGGAATCTGCAGCCTGATAGCCTGTTTCTTTGTGGTGGCTTTTCACACTACCTACAGGAGGATCTACGCAGAGACATCAAATACCTGCTCTATTAACAAAACAGACGATTACATAACAGATGGACTACAAAAAGGAAAAGATACTGATTGAACTTGGACTAACCCAAGGGCCTAAAAATAGTGGATGCTTCCCAGACCTCAAGTGCCATAACCTGTAAAAAAATAGCAGAGCAAATTGTACTTTGATGGTAACCAACTGGTGCAAGGTGGCTTCCTATCTAGATGTACGTCCACCCAAGATATATAACCGTTACCAGAAACGAAACATAGATAGAAGTATTACTATTTTGAATAAAATGGAAAATGTGTCATGCTTCAGAGGTGGTGGGAAACCACCAAAACAAGATAAAAATAGAATGTACAAATAGAACAAAATGTCATATAATATGGAAAAAGGGATTTGTATGAGGTAAATGTATTATTTTTGATGGGGTTTTTTTTGAAAAATAAAAATTTCTTTACAAAAAAAAATAGATGTACGTCCACCCAGGGCAGCGGGCAGGAAGCTGTCTGCTCGGTGGGCAGAAGCATGACATCCATTTGGCGGCCATGCTGGGATCCAGGCAAGGCAAGGAGGAGTGGGCGGAGCCAAGAAGGACAGCAAGCAAGCAAGGAGCTGAGTCAGAGTGAGGGAAGATTTACACACACACACACACACACACACACACGCACACACACAAAGAGCCAGAAGAAAGAGTCCCCACCTGGAGACAAGTCTTTGCAGAGGAAATAAAAGGCATCCTAAGGCCGAGAGATGCCTGGCCACAGCACATCCCCACACAGAAGCACAGCAGAGCTTGGTGGCCCCGGTGATGTCACTTGGGGCCAAAGCACAGGGATAGGAAGGGAGGTCTTGACCTGTTTTTGCGGCAATTTGCAACAGAGCTTCCTGTGTGGAAGGGAAGCCATTGAAATGCAGGTGATGGAGGGCAGTGCCACCAGCAGATGGGACCTTGCTGAGACGTCTGTTCCTACCAGACCCCTTCTAGAAAGGCCCTCTCCCTGTGGAAGCCACCCATGCAAGCCCTGGGATAAATGGATGCTCCATAAAATGATAGATCATCCTAACAGTCACCTTTAGAGCTGGAGCACCAAAGAGAACCCACCCCATTACCGGTGGTTCAATCCACCATGGTGATGGTACTAGAGTGTAGAAGCAGGCCAACCAACCAACTCCTCCTCCTGGCACATCCATGATAGTGTACAGAGTTAGTTGCCAGAGTCCTTCTGCATGAGTGCCTGGTTTGGGATCCTGCCCCAAGCCTTAAACCCACAGAACAGTTGAGATAATTAAATGGGAGAACCCCTATAATGTGCCACCCAGAGGTCCATGGAGGAACACAAATTTGAGAAACTAGGATGACAAAAGTACATATTAAGTCACTTCAGCCACATGAACCCATCTTATGCAATCACTAGAAGCGGTAGGGAAGGGGAGCAAATGTACATTCTCCTCTTTAGGAGGCTTGCCAATGCTTTCACAGATGTTCTTAGCCCACAGAAATGTTATGTTATATAAGTCTAGCTCGCCACCTAGTGCATACCGCTAAATGAGCTAGAATGTAAGGCCAGACAATCTTAGGATCTCCTAGCTGTACCACACACAATGCCATACGATTATTATTGTTACATTGCTCATCTGTTCACACATACCTGTGTACTTGGGGGGGGGGTCTTTTGTAAGTTCATCTTGAAAAGGATGTGTACTTACCAAATAATGTTTACTTCCCAAACAAACAAACCTGATAATGACAATTTACAAGCCCACCCACAGCAAACAAAACAAAACAAAACCCACAATGGACACACATCTCCAGCGTAAAACAGAAATCAGCGGTTATATTTGTCACAGACAAATTCTAATCAGAAGTCCTAGACTCACAAAGCACTTAATACAGAATCTCAAAACAGTGCCAAAATATACAATCGAAATGAAAACCCAAACACAAAAATACATAGCAAAAATATATACAGAATCTCCCAAAGAATATATTCTGAAGACAACCAGATATTTAAATACAAAAGAAAGAGCACGCCATATAAATTATTTTTTTACAGTTATTATGTTTCAGATTTGAGAATTCAACATACAAGAGGTTTTTGCAAGGCAGGCAACTAGAAACTAGATACACAAAAAAAACCCTGTTTAAGACGGGAAAGGGACACGTAAACAAAAGTATGATGTGCATTTCTAGCTTCGGTTTAGGCACAACAATGTGGATATAGTGCTCATCCAAAGTACATAATATTACAATTACTCTTTGGAGCGTTATGAAGCAAACACACTGCAAAGAGCAAGCACGACGCAGCGAACAAATGATTCCAGGTTGTCGGCTTTGCTTTACATTACGGCATAACCTGGGACACATTTAAGGGTACTAACCGCTACATTTTGCTCATCTTATTGGAAGATCTCTAGACCAATGTAGCTCAAGCTTTCTGAATGCAGACACCCCTGGTAAATTTAAGATACCTCCCTGAGCTCTCTTCGGCAGGTGAGCATGTGGAATCCTTACAGAAAACTGCCTGGTGCATTAATCCAACACTGGAGTTTTTAAAAATCTGCAATTAGCCATCGTAGACTTCTTAAGCCAAGTCAGCCAAGAAAGAGGCAGGGGAGAAAGGATTGCATCCTGACACACTGGTATGCTGCTTGCTGCTCCAGCAGCTTTTATAGTAAGCTCGGAGATGTATCCGCCTGCGACAGGAGTCTCCCCTTCAAGAGCTGCCTGCTCCCCTCCCCCCAGCAGTCCTGTGCTCCCAGGGGAGTACCCCCCCCATCTGTGTGCAAGAGCCACTGTGCAACTAAACATTTCACAATCCAGTTAAAATTCAGACTCACTGTCTCTGTGAATGCTGGAATACAGAAAATAGAGTTTGGTTGATGTTTTAATAACAGACCTCATTCTCCTCTTTTCCAAGGGCAGAAATCAAAACAAATTACCCACACTGACCCCCAACTGAGGAGGTGGGAGGAGGTCTAAGGATCTCCCACAGAGAATTCTCAGCACTCTTGCCCCATTACTATTCTCTCTGTAGGAAGCCACGGGACCGAAACTGCTACAGAACTCTGTGTCTTTGGTACAAATACACTTTGAAGTTCGCACTTTTCACCAGGTCAGTTTCTCTCCGCCTTTTGTGAAACGGAGCTACCCCTGATCTTAAATTGCCCTGGTTCCTGCTTGCCAGTTTACAACACATGGGTTTAAGGATTTATATTTTTCCACTGTTTGTAAAACAGGCGGAGCAACTGCTGGTTTTCTGGAGTAATGGAAGTAATACATTCTTTCCTTGTACGACTTGGGTCAGTAATTGGAAAGCATGAAGGGGTTCAGGAAGGGCAATGTAAGCAAGGCTGGTTTGTTTTGAAAAGAAAAAAACAAAAACGAGGGCAGAATAACGTCGGGATCAAGCAACAGGAACTGATTCAGGGCAGTGGTTTTCAGACTGTGTTCTGAGGTTCCTCAGGGGCTCCCTCCATGAGATGATCAGCCGTGGTACATAAAGCTCCCTGAAGAGAACAGATGGCTCGGGATTCCTGACCCCTCTCTATGCAATGTGCAGCTGCAGGGAGTGGATTGGATCCACTTCCGGGTCTTCCCCCCCTTCCCCAGAAGTCCCTTTCAATCCCGAGAAAGTTGTTGGAAGATGGATGGGACACCGTCTCCCCTTCCTTCTCTTCACTGCAGGCCATCCACCCACATGGCAACTACTCCACATGGGTCCGGCAGCCCCCTGAATCAAACTTTCCCAGGGTCTGCTAAAGGGAGGGGAAAGCAGGGAAGAGCCACGATCCTTGCCTAAGCAGACTGACGGCTCCAGCACAGTCTACAATGCGTTCCAGGGTACACTCTTGTGTTCACAGAGAGTCATGGCAAGGCCTACTAGCAGGTCCCACTGGCTTAAGAACCACTGATTTGCAGCCCCGCGTCTAGGTCGGAGAATTCGTATGCAAAAATTTAAAACTAAGACGCTATTTGTATTCTCGTTGGTAGAGAACTGTGGAAGACAAGCATGGTTCTAAAGAAGTTGCATGCAACTTGAAGAGCACAGTCTAAACAGCTTCTTCCTCCCTGAAAAGGGTCATATTGTACATGTCAAATTTCTTACACGGATACCCCTCTCTTGCGGGAAACTGCCTGTTATGCTTTACAATACACCTTCACTGTGAGGAATGTTCATGTATACATGAACTGCTTATATACATCAAAACAAACTGCCCCAAATCAGGGCTTCATGTACAGAAAGACTACAAGGGACACTGTCTCATGCCACAGTGTGCACATAGGAAATTTCCCGAACAGAAGCAATATTTGTGTAGGTCGTTTGGTATACACTGTACTCATCCTTTAAGATGTTCAAAGATAGAAATGCAGCATTAGAAGGGAATTATATACAGACACATACTCTCACACTGACGACAAAAAATAGTTGAAATAGACTAGTTACTATACATTTGTTTACATGATGCATATATGCCACCACATCAATGCTACTATAATTGCATATAAAACCTTCTTTATAAATTATCTTCAGAAAATATAAACCTTCTCATAAGAAATATTCTGATCAATATTTGTGTCAATACAAACTTTGCTCAATCTGTTCTCAACAGAAAAGTCAAACGCCGCCACAGAGTTCTTGGAAAGGTTGCATTTGGGAAGGCCCATCGGGAAAGGAGGCTATTCCATTCATTGTCCAAAGCAGCACAAAGGAGCCTTCCCGCGGAAGCAGCGCACTGCTGTGGAAGTTTACAATCAACAGTCGCCATCTTGTAAACATCAAAGCACTGGTCAAATGTCGCACGAGTCACAAACACGACATGAAGTTTTGCTCCCGTAAACAACACAAAGAACAGCCTTACATTCAATGCAAAACTAGACAACAAAACCCATTTATTCCAGTATATTTCACAGCCTGACTCATACCCCCAGCCAGTTTGACGTACATTAGTTCAAACTGACCTAGTCCCATTGGTGGCTTAAATCTTAGCAGTTTAGCTTAATAGACTCATAAAATTCCTGCCCGGAAGGGAAGCCTTGCAGATTATTCCTTTGAAGAATCAGATTTGACAATTGTACTTCGGAAATGAGAGGGTACGATGGTTTACATATTATTTACTTCAGGAACAATCCAATGTGTACGGAGACTGTGAGATCACCCCAGATCTCGTGGATTTTCCCTGCCCTCACATCCCTCTGATGTCTGCGTGTCAGAATCACAGCTGAGTAGGGGCTGACACGCATACAGCTCAGCAGGCATAGGCCCAACCCGCATGCTCACTTATATGCATTGGCTTACACCTTTATGCCCTTGCATCTATATGCATAGCCCATAAGCAAGCATAAACAACCAGCACTGAAGGGGCAGGGCCTTCCTGGCATCAACCACAGTTACCCATCACCTGCACCAAATGCCAGCAAATAATTCCCTTGCAGAATAGAACTTCTGAAGAAGATTTGCTTTCATGACTGTTTACGATAACCATGTTTTGCATTAGTGCCCATGTAATATGAAGCCATGGTGAATACCCTGAAGAGAAAGGGGAAAGGGCTGTGTGGTCCTGAGGATGATCCCCAATTGTAAGCCAGGAATGAACAAGAAGCTAATACTACATGTGCACCAGATAACTGTTAGATAAACCATTTGTAGGGAAATTACTGTAATGGCATCTAACTACTAGGGAAAATGGGTTTGATCCCACAGAAAAAAAATCCATGCACATGAGGGGTGGTGGGGTGGCAACTTCTGCCACCACTACCCCACAGCTCTCCCTCATGCTGCTCCTGGGGATCCTCTGTCCCATATGAGCAGCATATGATGGCGCATTTTGGGCTGCAGTGGGAAGGGAGAGGGAGGGAAGTCTTGCAGAAGTCCTGTCTCCAAGCATGGAAGATTTAGATGGGATCCAACCCAATGGGGTTACATCACAACTCATTCAACTTGGAAGCCTCATTGGCCTCGACAGAAATAATAAAAACTGGGGGGATATGCCTACTTCATATCTATGCAAGCACTAAGAAAAAGGTGGAAGTACACTACTGCACAAGGCAGTTGAAGGAAGAAGCTCTTTTGTAGTGCAAAGGGTTACATCATCTTTAATACCTAAGTGCATCAACACAGTGCTTTACAGAAAGCACACAGTTCAGTGATAAAGGATACAAGGCAGAAGCTACAGAGCTATATTTTTAGTGTCCCTGCTGCTCAATCCAAAGTCACTTTCAACAGCAGCATCGTGAACACTGCAAATACTTTCTTTTTGTAACAAAAATATATCCAACTAGGCAGACTTCTCTTCTGATAAAATCATCTGAACTTGTCAATTGCTCAACTAGTAATTCTGAAATGCTGCGGATATTGTATGTCTAAAGAAACTCAAAGGCTGCGAAGTGTTGCTGAGCTCGCCCCCCCTCCCCGGGGCATGCTCTACATCTGGGCCCATGTAAACATTTTTAGAAATCACAAAGTAACATATATTCAATTCTGCCAATAGGTGTGACATTACAAAAGTCGGAGGCAAGACTAAGAACGGATTCGGTCCTCCAGCCAACTGCTGTGCTTTTGGATTCAGAGAATTCCATTCACTGCTGATTCCTTAGCAGTTGTAAGATTTGTGGTAGAAGCCTCAACAGCTAAGGAGAACGTGTCGTGTCTATCATTCAGCAACGACCCTTTTCTGCATCTCCCAAAGGAAATCAGAATAAGGCGATGTGTGTTCATGAAACCCAACTATGAGCATGATCCATCCATCCCACTGAAGCTAAGCCTTTAAAACCCTATTTGGTTTCAGTAAAAATGATTAAGCAAATGCTGAAATCTCTCCCTCTTAAAACAATTGGTACTTTAGCTGGACCCAACATGAGGAGGGGGGAGCTCACATGCACCAAGTAGGGTGCCCCCCCCCCCCGAACAGCAAGCCAGCATGCTGCATTGCAAGGGCTACTAAATCTCCTGTTTCAAAAACGGTTTTGTCATGTGACCGGGGCGGACGGGGGGGGGGACTATTATTAAAGAAATCCAAGCTCTGAAACTTTGGGGATGCAGAGCTACTGGCATAGTTCTTAAAATAAGAGAGCTTCAGCTTATATCTTGCAACTAAAACAGTCTATAAAATGTATGGATATAAGACTATTTGCTTAACCAACCCAGAGACCAGTAGTACCATCACAAAAAGAATTATACCCTTCACAGCCCACTGAAGTTATGCGCTTAGAAGTGCCTATAACTCTGTTTAGAATTACACTGTCATTAATCCTCCTGGTTATATTACTATTAGGCTGAAATACCATCTCTATGTGAATTGAATAGATAATTGCGGAGTTCAGTATTGAACTCAAAAAATGCCTCGTACGTACAGGTTGCTTACCTGTAACTGGGGATCTTCGAGTGGTCATCTGTGCATTCACACTTCTGGGATATAGTGCGCCTGCGCCGACCCCGATTGGTATCTTCTAAAGCGAAAGATTTTCGCACCCTCTCCCTGGTCACGTGCACGACTCCAGTGTACATGCCCAAGGGAGGGGCACGACAATCCCGCCAGTTCCTTCTGACCGCTGCCATCAGTCGCCAAGCAAGATAGGAAAGACCAACAGCAGAGGGGAAGGAGGGCGGGTGGTGTGAATGCACAGATGACCACTCGAAGATCCCAAGTTACAGGTAAGCAACCTGTATATCTTCTTTGTGGTCTCTGTGCATCACACCTCTGGGAGATTAACAAGTGAGAAAAACCCCACACACATACCTGGAGGAGGGAACTGGAAGTCTTAAAACTCACACTGCCTGCAACACAGCTCACCTCACTGTGGACTGTTGGTGAAGACGGACATCGAGGGCATAGTGCCTCACAAATGTGTGAGGGGAGGCCCAGGTAGCTGCATTACAGATGTTTCCCAAGGGCGTCCCTCTTAGAAAGGCTGTGGAAGTAGCTACTGCCCTGGTGGAGTGCGCACAAAGCAGACGAGGCAATGGCTTCTTTGCCAGTAAGTAGCACAGTTTGATCGTCTCCACAATCCATTTGGACAGACGCTGAGACGACAGCTTCCGACCTTGCCCCGGCAGGGCATGGGAGACAAAGAGGGCTGGAGATCCTTAAAAAGACTGAGTCCTATGCAAGTAGAAAAGCAGTGCCCTTTTTACATCCAGAGTGTGGAGATGACACTCTTCCTCATTCTGAGGGGTCAGGAAGAACACTGGAAGGATGATATCCACCCTCATGTGAAACCCCGAGACTATCTTGGGTAAGAAGATGTCTGGAGCCAGGGTAACACTATCATGATGAAAAGTAAGGTAAGGCGGGTCGCAACGGAACACAGAGAGTTCACTCACCTGCCCAATGGATGTGATGGCCACTAAGAAATCGGTTTTCCATGAAAGGAGCTGTAGATGTAGATGGCTTTTGGCAGTTGAGGAGCACATGCCAAAAGCCATGTAGATGGCTTTTGGCAGTTGAGGAGCACATGTGCTATTCTGTCACCTACTTTCAACACAGAATCTGCCGTGCAGTCATCCTGAGATGAGGCACAGCGTGTTGTAACACTTGTCCTCCTTGTGCAAGGAGGAGATCGAACACCACTGGGAAGTGGATGAAGGAGCCCTTGGACAGGTGCAGGAGGGTGGGGAACCAATGATGTCTGGGCCACCACAGAGTTACCAGAATGCAGTGAGGACGGTCCCTTATCACCTTGTTGATGACCTTGGTAAGCAGAGGAATTGGTGGGAACAGATATATGTGTCTGCATGCCAAAGGGTAAAGGAGTCTGTCTCCCAGGGAGGCAGGATCCCTCCCCGCCCTGGAGCAAAACAGGCAACATTTTGTGTTGCGCCAGGATGCAAACACATCTATCTCCGGGTAGCCCCAATGATCAAATATCGGTCGGAGATAGGTCCAGTTGAGTTCCCACTCGTGCACCGACGCTCCCCCCCCCCGCTCAGGAAGTCTTCCTGCACATTCAGGGAGGCAGGAAGTTGTGCTGTGATCAGGAACACGCCCCAGGAATGGCACTCGTCCCAAGTCTCCAGGACTATTTATTTATTTTATTTTATTTTATTTTTGGGATTTTTATCCCGCCCTCCCCGCAAGCGGGCTCAGGGCGGCTTACATGGGCCGATGGCCTAATCAAAACATTAAAACCTATAAAATCAATAAAACATTCACAATAAATACAATTAATACATATAAAAGCTTCCATAAATACCACTTCTGATGGCGACTTGATGGCAGGCTCAGCCCCCCTCCCCTCCGCGCCAGGGCCGTACAGGACCAGGGTCATTACAGATGTTAAAGTGATGGGTGGTATTACCGGTGGCGGCTCCTATTCGAAAGCCTGGCGGAAGAGCTCCGTCTTACAGGCCCTGCGGAACTGCATCAGATCCCGCAGGGCCCTGATCTCCTCTGGGAGCTCGTTCCACCAGACAGGAGCCGCCACCGAAAATGCCCTGGTCCTTGTTCTGACAAGCTTGGCGTCCTTGGGGCCCCGGACACACAGTCGATGTTCTGACCCCGACCGTAGTGCTCTCTGGGGTATGTACGGAGAAAGGCGGTCCCTAAGGTATGTTGGACCCTGGCCATATAGCTGACACAGGCCTCTGGATACCGTCCCACATTGATGGTCGAGGTAGCACATAGTTGTGTTTGTCAGGACTGCGACAGTGCTGTTGTGCACTAGGTGCTGAAAATATAGCAGAGCACAACAGACTGTTAGCATCTCCAGGAAATTGATGTGATTGTGAATTACATGGGATTCCCACTTGGCCCTGACACACAGTCCCATGAGATGGGCACCCCACCCCCAGAGGGAGGCGTTCATGGTCAGAGTCACAGATGGAGTGGGTGGGTGGAAAGGGGCTCCCATCTGTAGATTCTGTGGGTTCATTCACCAACTGAGGGAATCTAGTACAGATGCTGTGAGGCAAAATGTCCTGGATTGGGAGTGAAACTGAGGACAAAAACAGCGAAGAAACCACAACTGGAGCAGTCTCATGTGTAGTCTGGCAAAGACCACGACTGCTGTAGTTGCCGCCATCAGCCCCAGCAGTCATTGGAGTTGCCTTGCAGTAGCCTCTTTCTGCTGACATAAGAGGCATATCAAGGCGATGATGTCATCTGCCCTCTTGGGAGGGAGGAAGGCTTTGCACACCTGGGAATCCAGGATGGCCCCAATGAACTGGGCTCGTCATGAAGGGATGAGCACAGACCTTGCCAGGTTGACTGTGAATCCCAAGGCTTCTAGGGTGTGCGTGGTTAGAGCAATGTGGTTGTGCAGGATGAACTCTGAGTCTGCCAGGAGCAACCAGTCATCGATGTACAGAAAGATTCGCACATCTTGAAGGCGAAGGTAAGCCGCAATGAAAACCATGAGCTTTGTGAATATGCGGGGATGGTAGAAAGACCAAATGGAGGGCTTTGTATTGAAAATGACCCTCCCCCACAGCAAAGCTGAGAAAACGTCTGTGATCTGGATATATCGTAATATGAAAATAAGCATCTTTCAAGTCCAGGGTCACCATCCAAACCCTGTACTTGAGGAGTGGAAGAATGTTCTGCAGGGTCGTCATCCGGAATTTTTTGTAAACGAAGGTATTGAGATATCTGAGGTCCATAATGGGGCAGAGACCTTCATCCTTCTTGGGAACTGTGAAATAGTGGGAATAGAAACCCCTGTGCAGCTGCGACTGAGGGAAGGGTTCTATTGCGTCTTTTTGTAGAAGGTTCTGGATTTAGTCTAACAGTGTGATGAAACTGGGTGTAGGGACAAAATCACAGGAACCTGAAGAAATTCTATATGGTAGCCCTCGGTGACGACAGAGGGAGCCCATCTGTCCGATGTTATTTTTCTCCAGGCAGACAAGAATGGGGACAGATGGGTGGGAGGTTTGGCCCCTTGGCCTAAGTCAAAGGCTCTGTGTAGGGGATTTTGTAGTCTTGGTCCTTGACTGGGGGGCAGTACTGAACTTCTGTTTGTTCCCGTAGGGCCGTGAATGGAAACTGAAGATCTCTGCCACTGAGGTTCCAGGGAGGACTTTTGGGAAGGTCTGCATGACCATGGCTTGTTCCAGGACTTTGGCTTGGATTGTTTGGAAGGCTGTGTGACTCCCAAATTATGTGAAGTCTTGATGCTTTTATCTAGTTATTGTAACACTGCATCCGAAGTGGAACTAAACAAGCCCTCACCTTCGAAAGGTAGATTCTCAACGAAGGCTTTAGTGTCACTGAGTAGAGACATGGAGCACAGCCAGGCATAACGTCTGAGCGTGACAGCTGATGTAAGCATTTTGGCTGCCACATCTAGATTATGTTTAGCGGCATTAAGCTGGTGTTTTGCCAGCGGCATGCCCTCTTTCTGTAGCCTCCTGGCTTGACGGTTCATGTCCTCAGGGAGGGAAGCAATAAACTCAGTCATTTGTTCCCAGAAGGCATACGGGTTATCTACCCATGTAGGTCATATAGTTGGAAGGTTTAATTCCTAACACCCCTGCCAAATCTACACCCAAAGGAGTCGATTTTCTTTCCCTCCTTATCAGAAGGAGAAGAGTGACTGCGTCCACCCTTAAACGAGGGTGTGATGACAATGGAGTTGGGTTTAGGGCGAATAAACAAAAATTCAGCTCCTGATTCCTGCACCTTATACATGTGGTCAATCCTTTTGCTAGAAATGGGAGTAGAAGCTGAATGAGACCACGGTGCTTTAGCAGCCTGCAGAAAGACCGAGCTTAACGGTAATGCAACGGCTGTGGAAGTGTCCATCTGTACAACGTCAAACACTGAATCTGTCACAGTAGGTGGAGACTGAACGGTGGAGAGTGTCAGTATATTGGCCATCCTCTTGATGAAATCTCCATACAATTTAAGATCCTTGGATGGAGAGATGGGGAGATTATCTGCCACCTGTTGTGGTGGGGAAGGTTCCTGGGTAGGGGCTTCATCTCCAGAGGAGGACGAAGAGGATGATCCCGAGGGTTCAGAATGCTCCAGTGGCTCAGAGAATGCAATGGGTTATGTCGGTATTGATGGCATCAGTGTCAACTGCCTGGCGTGATGCACCAGAGGTGGAACAGCGGGTTTTTGCTTCCTGCCTACTGGCACCGAATTCCGGCGTGTGATCTGGGAACTGAGACAGGTGGGAGGATGTTGACTGGTGGACCCAATCTGCCGGGGCGTGCGGAGGGAAGCAGGGCGGAATAGGCATGGGATAAACCCCACAGAGATACTGCCACTGTCGTCCGTCCCACAGAGCCAGGGGATAATGCCCAGATAATCGATCCTGATCCTCCCATCGATGCAGAGAGATGGCTGAGGCACCAGTGTCCCTGTCTAGTGTAGACTTTTGACACTGGGTGGCCAGGGCGCTTGGGTTAACTCCATATCCAATTCAGAGTCTGTGAATTGGATTGGACGCAGCAAAGGCAGAGTGGAGTCACCTTGTAGCTGCCCAAGACCTGCCGGGTCAAGCACTGTAGCCCCCGCAAGGGCTGCATCCGACGGGACGTGCGTGGACGAAGCAACTTTGGTAAGGGTACCCTTCATTTGCTTCTTGTGCTTGCTCTGCTTTTGTCCTTCTTGTGCTTGCGCTTCCCCGAGGCACAAAAGGCAAAGTGGGTGTCTATCGGGGGGGGGGGGGGAGGATTTTGCTACCGCACTTGAGGCACCGTTTGAAGAAGCCCCACCATTTAGCCATAGGCCGAAGGCGGGGTGGAAAGAGTAACCTGCCGAGGCAGAGTACTCAAAGTCAGTTCTATCCGTGTCAATAAAAGTCTTTTACTTAGGGAAAAATCCACAAGGAAAAGGAAAAAAGAAGAGAATTACTGACTGAAGTGAGGAGGGTCCTACCAGCATGGTGGCCAGAAGAGAACTGGCAAGATTGTCATGCCCCTCCCTTGGTCATGCACACTGGAGCCCTGCACGTGACCGGGGAGAGGGCGCAAAAATCCCTTTCCCTTTAGAAGATACCGATCGGGGTTGGCGTAGGCGCACTATATCCTAGAGGTGTGATGCACAGAGACCACGAAGAAGATCTTGGTGTTCTCTCAGTCACACCCACTGCCACAAGGGTCATAATGTTCACTGTATTTTTACTTGTATGATGAGCACAATGAAAAAAATGCTCAAGAACTGTACGTAAGATGGGGTTCATTTAAAGGCACGAAGCTGGTAGATTACATGAGCAATTAAACTGCAGAATCCCACTGCCAGAGGATACTTAACAACAGCTACAAGCATAGCTATCTTTAACAGGGGATTAGGCAGATTCAAGTGCTAGGAGGCAATACCAAGGGAAGGACTTGTGCCCAGTTCGCTGGTGGTAAATGAGCTTAAAGCTCCCGTTGGTCCAAGGAATGAATGAGTTTCATGGTACTTGGGCAAGCTACAAGATGAGCAAGATTAAATAATGCTTTTAAAATGCCTAGAAGAGGAAAAAGCTAGATCAGCAGTTCCCAAAGATGGAGCTACCAACCCCTTGGGGGTATAGGATTACCTGGGGGGTGCTGGAGGTGGGCCCCTTCAACCACATTGTTCACAGTATTTATCGCTGTGGCACTATGCTGTACGACAGAGCTCCAAGTCTCTGCCTCTGCATGGTGCTGAAATCTGGTGGAAACTATAGGAATTCTTAGTAAATACACCACCAAAGCTCTAGTCAGATCAATACACCGCGTTCTGAGGAACTGTCATCACCGCGTGTGTTTTTGTCCACGTCAATGTTCAAGTTTTTGCTGCTAAGTCTTTAACACAGTTAAGCATTGTGTGTGGTATTTATTTTCCTGTGTTCTCAGTTACTGATCCTTGGGCCGGGGGGGGGGGGGGGGGGAGGTATTTTTGTGTGTGTATGTGCTTGCATGCCTGAAGTCATGGTGACTCCTGGTGACCCCTAGTGTGGTTTGGACATTTCAGAGTGTCCCAGCCCTCGTATTCCTTGGAGGTCTCCCATCCAAGTACTTGCCAGGGTCAGCCTTGCTTAACTTCCGAGATCGGGCTTGCCTAGGCTGTCCAGGTCAGGGTCTCAGTTAGCGATCCTGTTGATAATGAAGTGTGCACTTTAGCCAGACAAAAATGGCAGAAGCAGAAAAATCAAAGAAGAAACATAGACAATATAGTCTGGAATATCTGAAATGTGGATTTATATCAGCACCACAAACCAGCAGCTCCAATGTGCCTAACAGGCAAGAAGATCTTTCCTGATGAGGCAACACAGCCTTCTGGAATGATTAAACATTTGAAGAAGGCACATCCTGACAAGGCATCACTTTCAGTGATTTTGTGACAAATTTCAAAAGTGGCCCACGCTGTCAAGCATATTTTGCAATGCTTCACAACAGAATTCTGATGGCTGGTACACATCATACACATTTCACTGCTGATTGCTACGCCTTGAAAGCCTCATACAATTGGGGGAGAACTTATCCTACCAGCAGTTAGTGACACTGATATATCCCTGACCTGGCTAGCCCAGGTCCCTGTCAGATCTAGGAAGCTAAGCAGGGTTGGCCCTGCTCAGTATTTGGATGGGAGACCACCAAGGAGTACCAAGGACGCTAAGCAGAGGATGGCGATGGCATGCCACTTCTGAGCATCTCTTGCCTTGCAAACCCTACGGAGCTGCCATGTTGAGAATAAAACAGCCAATAGTCTAACCCCCTATATAGATCTATGGTATGGCCTCATTTGGAATACTCTGTACAGTTCTGGTCACCGTATCTCAAAAAGGGCATTACAGACTTGGAAAAAGTGCAGAGGAGGGCAAACAAGAGGATTGGGGGTTGGAGCAACTTCCCTATGAGGAAAGGCTGAAGAGTCTGGGACTTTTAAGTTTAGAAAAGAGATGACTGGGGGGGTGTATGATAGAGGTTCATAAAATTATACATGGGGTGAAAGAAGTTGGCAAAGATAAATTTTTCTCTCATCTCCCAAAATACTAGAATCCAAGGGCATCCAATGAAGCTGATGGACAGTAGGTTGAAGACAGACAAAAGGAAATACTATTTTACACAGAGATTGATTAAAATATGGAATTTGCTGTCGGAGGATGTAGTGATGGCCACAGGAATACGTAGCTTTAAAAGGGGATTAGATAGATTTATGGAGGATAGGCTGATCAATGGCTACTAGCCATGGTGACTGAGGGGAACCTCCACATTCAGAGGAACTAAACCTCCAAATCCCAGAGCCGGGAGGCAACATCAGGGGAAGGCCTCAGCCTCTGTGCCCTGTTGTTGGCCACCCAGAGGAACTGGTTGGCCAATGTGTGAGACAAGATGCTGGACTAGATGGACCATTGATCTGATCCAGCAGGGCTCTTTTTATGGTGTTATGCGGTTCAGAGGACTGTTTTGCATAAGTCACCAGACAACATAATTAAGGCAATTCTTCTCATCAACAATTCAGTCCAAAGACGCATAGATGAAATGACTGAAAATGTGGAAGATAACATTGTGCCGTACACTAACAACAGAATTTGCATTGCAACTGGATGATTCAACTTTTACCAGGCAACAAATCTTTGCTTCTCACTTCTGTATGCTTTATAAAAGACGAAAATTTGGCTCAAGACTTGTTATTTGCAAGGCAACAAAGAACAGATACAAAAGAGGAGTCAGTATTTCATGCTGCTGAGTAGTTCTTCAAAGACAAGGGAATTCAACTTAATAACATACTTTGCTTGCGCAACAGATGGAGCACTATCAGTGGCTGGTTGCTACCGCGGATGTGCTGCTTACTTGAAAAAAGCATTCCCAAATGTCTTTACCATTCACTGTGCCATTCACCACCAACATCTGGTTGCAACCCCCCCCCCCCCCAGTGATCACCTGCACAAGTCATTACACATGATCATTACTGCAGTGAATAAAATTAAAAAGCCCCTGCTCTCAATGATCATCTATTCCAGGAGCTCTATGTTGAGAATTATGATGTTTTTGAATGTTTGCTGCTTTATACTGAAGTTTGTTGGCTATCAAAAGGCAACTGTGTGAAATGCTTCTACAATCTTTGACACTCTTGTGGAGTTTTAAGACACAAGTGCTATGCTAAGTAATGAACTCCAAGAGATCAGGAGTAACATGCTTATTTATAAGAACTATCTGCAAAGTTCAGTGAAATGAATATGCAGTTGCAAGGAAACAAGTTGCAAGGAAATGAGGTCATTAAGGCCAAATCTGTTGTCTCTTGTCTCTACACTTATTCCAAAGTTAACTCTATTCAAACGCAATATGAGGCCATCATAAGCTAGGCCAGTTTTTGAGCCAGCCTGAGCTAGAAGAGAAAGATGAGATACAAGATGATGATCTGCAAGATTTTCTGTGACCATTTGGATAGGCTACATGAAGGTATGTCTGAGTGGTCTGAGAATCTTCTTCCAATGGGATCTCCAAATTGGGTGATAAATCCATTTTCAGATACTGAGGAAGTTGGGGTAGTGAAGGAAAAACCTCGGGGTTACAAAATGACACTGAGCTGAAGCCAAAGTTTACAAAATCATACCAAAAAGTTTTGGTTATAGAAGTAAATTTTCTGATCACTATCCTACCCTACAGAAAATGGAGAAGCTCCTTGTTGCATTTCTAAAACTGTATTTGGTGGAAACGTGGTTTTAGTGTGGTCATCCAACCTCTCTCCAAGCAAAGAAATTGACTCCAGACTACTAAACAGGGTGATTTAAGTCTCCTGCTAAGGGCCTTTAAGAGACATATTGGGAAACTGTTGTCAGGCTTGTCCATTGCATTAAGTGTGTACTGAACAACTTGACGTAGTTACTAAATGTGGAATCTAAGATTCTTGCTAAATGACTAGCAGACTTCAAAAATCGGGTCTCAATGGATCAAGTTCATCAATTTTGTTGAATAAATTAAACTAAAAAATGTAATTGGATTTTGAATAAATGTGCAATTAAACTGTTACTGTTTTGAATTTTATTGTTATTCTCTTCCTTGGAAATTTTCTTTATTTATTATTGGATTTATATCCCGCCCTATCTCAAAATGGGCTCAGGGCAGCTCACAACAGAATTTAATATCAATAAAATTGGTAAGTTGTGGAAACCGCAATTCTGAATAATGCTTTGGGGCGGGCACTGTGGATGAGTTTATGGAACCCAAAGAAGGGGTGATGGTCCAAAACACTGTGGGAACCACTGGTTTTGTCCAAAAAGAGAATGATCTGCAGCTATTCCGTTTGTTCATATTTGCACAAGTTTCTGTACTTTCAAAGGAATAAAGTAGTAAGGAACGGAAAAATATTCAGTGCTCTCTTAAGTAGAGCTTCACCCCACTAAAACCATCTTCAACCAACTTAAAAAGCTGTAAACTCCGCTTAGGACTGCCCTGTGAATGTCTGCTCACATTCATCAAACGTTTGATAAAACTCAAGAATTTTGCAAGGAAAAGGCTGCTCTTAGTTCTACAAGAACGTTTTCTAAAAAAAAGGGCACCATTCTCCAGTTTTGATCTTGTTAGTGTGGGAATATGTATCAACTGCACGTTGCTCTAAAAACTCAGAAGATGGAGGAGCAGAGGCTCATCAAAAGGAGCTGTTTTCAAAGTATTTCCTTGGAAAACTTCTTTCTTGCATTGCAGCCCCTAAACTTCTGCTGTATGATATAAAACAGGTGAAAAAAATGCCTTCACAAAAGCGTGGCATAAATAAGAAGTGGATCCACAGTGGATAACAAGCTTCTATCTAGAAAGCCACTGGAAAGAGCCCTCCACCTGCAGTGGCTGAAAGAGAAGAAGCTGCCATATATTTGTCACAGGGGTCCTTCTAAATGAGGGAAAGTGAAATCTTGCATCTGTGTGAACTAGTACAGAGTTTGGGTCTAGTAGTGCTGCTTTAGTAATTCAGAGACACTGATACTTCCTCGATGCCTGCAATAATACGGTGCATCTTCAGAAGGCAGTGATCCTAAAAGACAGGATTCTACAAAAATGTTTGCTTTTTATACAATTATGTTACAGCTCTCAGAACTAAACTAAACTCAAACTCAGCTGTTTCCCCTACTTTTCCTTCTGTATTTTATGCACAGGATGATACTCTGTGAAAATGGACTAACCTTTTCTTGTAAAACCCAACTGCAGAACAGAGCTAGAAGGAGCCATCTGGAACTCCTGGCACTAGCAAATGCTACTTGTGAAATTAAAGCAAAGAACAAATGATGCTCTGTAAGGACCAATATGCACATAACATTTCCCCCCTCTACACTATCAGTAGTCACACCTGGATTAATGTAGGACACACGCAGAGACCTAGGTGGATACACCCAGATCATCTCTTTAATACAGAATAAAAAACAGCAGCATGTTTCAATTTAGTGTATCAATAAATAAAGCATAACAAATGTGGAAACAGGTAGTTTGCAACATTGTGCCATAATTACAAGCTTTGGTGTTTCCAGCAACAGTCTCATAATATGTTAAAACAGGGGACAATCGGGACATAAAATTAGGAACGGCATACCAGTGATGGGAATTTTGAATGAAAAAAAAAGAAACACACATGCTACCAGTATAATGGAAAACCAGAGGCTTGTAGTGTATGTAAAAAAAATATTGTGCTTTACCAAAAAAAAAAAAAAAGCAATAAAATGTCAAGAGGGGTCTTCCCCCCCAAAGGGTTGGTAGAGTAGTGCAGAAATAGGAAGAGTTATTTCTTCAGCTACTTGTGCTTTTGAATAAACTGTAACCTAACACTGGGGATACAGTCCACACAGTGCCAAATCCATGGGAAGCCAATCTCCGATATCATTCTAAAACCTTTTCCTTCTTGCAGGGCACCCGGTATTAACAGGAGAGTACAAGTAACCTGCATGTTGCAGGCCAGGACCAAAGCGGCTCACTGGATCCTTCTCCCCCTGGAACCGCACAGGGCTCCCACTTGATCAGCAACATCCAGGTACACTGCAGTGAAACTCTCACTGGGGCAGTACTACCAGCAGCATGCAGGATGGATCATACCGCTGGGTTCAAAGTGCCCTCGTCCTCCATAAAGCAGCATTGCACTGGTCAATCAATAAAATAAAATCAGTTTCGTAAGCTCCTTGCTATATATACACTCTCACACACACCCTCTGGAATCCTGACAGCTTAAACTCTAATCCTGGCTAGCTTAAACTTTATTTTTTAAAAATTTAAAGACTAAAAGCTTATGTTTATAAAACATTTGGCTCCAAGGGGGCTGAAACAGAGAAAGACAATAGTGTAAAACGCACAGCATAATGGGATCTGCGCTTCATTGGCATAAAGTAAGGATTGGGAAACGGTTGGCTAAAAGGCTACCTAATGCAAAAGTCTCTGATCAGCCCATGACATAGAAATGTCTCTATCTCATGACAGCCACAGGATAGGCACCGTACAACAAACATGGAATAATAACTGAAGGCTCGTAAGTAACCCTTCTTAACCTCAGCTGTACAATACAGCTTTATCAGGCAGGTCCACTTGGTCTACAGTAGGTGTGCTGCAATTGCTCTCGGGGTCTCTCTCTCTGTCAACGGCCCATGTCACCGGACGCCGTGCTCTCGGTTCTGGAGTCTTTCACGTACCCAGTTTTTTTCTGCTTCTGTTTTGATTTCTTTAACATATGAACCTTGAATTTAAAAAATAAAAAGACAGTCAACTTCAAACCAACCTTTGTTCAAAACACATCCTTTCTCAAGGAAAAAGAAAGAAGAAGGGAAGAGGAGAAGGAAGGAGGAGGAAGAATGAGAAGAAAGAAGAAGAAGAAAGGAGGAGGAGCAGGAAATTGGATTTCTACCCCGCCCTTCACTTGGAGTCTCAGAGTGACTTACAAACTTCTTTCCCTTCTCCTCCCCACAACAGATACCCTGTGAGGTAGGTGGGGCTGAGAGGGCTCTCCTGAGAACTGTTCTTTCAAGAACAGCTCTGACAGAACTATGGCTTGCCCAAGGCCACTCAGCAGCCGCAAGGTCATCCAGCAGCTGCAAGTGGAGGAATGGGGAATCAAACCCGGTTTTCCCAGATGAGAGTCTGCATACCTAACCACTACACCAAACTGGCTCTCAATAGTTTTAAAAGTTAATAGAGGGTGTGATGCACCCCACTACCGCCTAGAGGGGGCGTTGTGCCAGCTGTGGTAACAGATTGCCTGGGGAGGGGAGGCGGGGTGCAGAGGGAGAAGGTAGGACCTCAGAATGGGGTAGGGCTGGGTTACTTCACCTGGCAGACCCTATTCCCCTGCGAGGACAGTGACTCTGGGCTGCGCCCTCAGGTCTCTCTCTGGCACCAACAGCCAACGGTCCCTCTGGCACTCGCTTCTTCCTCCCCGGTCCTGCTTTCCTTCTCCCTTTTATACCCTTATTCCCTCCTTCAGTTCTGTCTTCCCTCCTCCCTTGTGTTCCCCATGGCTACTTCTCTTGTCACTCTCTCTTCCCCTCACTCCCCATTGGCTCCCATCTCGGGCCTTATATCTCTCTTTGTCCCACCCCTTTCTTGCTTCCTGTCTTGTGTGCCCCTGTCTCTCCCGGCCAGCATTTAGCTGTGCCGATCTTCCAGGTGCTGGAACGCCCCCTCCCTCCTCAGGCCTGTGGAGGTGCCTGGAGACAGGCATGCCACAGCCAGCCCTGGGTCCTCATGGCTCCCAGGGCTGGGTACGTCTGGGCACCCCATTTTCAGGTCCTGGCCAGGAATGTGTGGCTGGCCACACCTGGGTGGCCTCCTCACTGCCGGGGTTGTCCCGGGGTGCGTGAGTCTCTGGCCCTCCCTCGTCGCCCCCCCTCGCCCTCAGCCTGCCTGTCGTCCCGCAGTGGAGGAGCAGGCCGCACCGTCGCTTCTGAAACCAGGTAAGTCCCGGGGGGAGGGTAGTTTCACCGTGGTGTCGGGGCCTCCCCACACTTTGGGAGAGCCTGCAGTGGGACAGAGGGCTTGGGAGAATGTGTTATTCTACAGGCAGTAGGTCTGCACATGGGTTTTTCTCTCCAATAAGCAGAAACACATTGGGACAAAATCTAGAGGCGTTACCTTTGGTCCTGCAGCAGAAATAATTATCTGGCCTGGTGGCTGGATCCAGGGCTCTCCATCGACTTGCACAGGGATGGGCTTCAGAAGGGTCAAGCGGAAGTAGGAGCCTTGGGCAATGCGGATGCCTGAACGAAGGCCACCCTGGACCTGACCCTATATTAAGAGGAACAGAGTCAGAACAGTCCTCTTACAATAACCACATTTTCCCAGAAGGAATATTAGGTTTCTTTCCAGGTGTGCCATCATGAAAAAGGAGGCTCATCCTACATAGCTGTAACTGATATGAGATTGTACATTAATAAACATTTTTGTGTACAAGTTTTCTTCAGAAGGGTCATCTTACATTCATGTTTGTCTTCCTTTTAGGTAAAAAACTGATGTGCTAAATTCAAATCCAGTAGCGTCTTGAAGACCAGCAAGATTTTCAGGGTGTGAGCTCTTAAGAGTCAAAGCTCCCTTTCATCAGATACCTTTGATTCGCGAAAGCTTATACTGCCAAAATCTTGCTGATCTGTATGGTGGTACTGGACTGGAATCTAGCTCTTCTAACACTAACCAGCATAGCTAGGTTTTAAACTAAAATTGACATGATTGTGACAGATAGTGATATTTTACCAGTTTGCAACAACAGCCAGCTAGCTTTATTAAACTTTCTATTTTTTTCTCAAGCTTCAAACTGGTCATAGAAGGGTAAACCATCAGTATAGTGTATATACTGCCATTTTTCATTTGGATTTCCTCTTAATATGATTTTAATATGATAAACTACTAGTTCAAGTGGCAAACACAATTAGGCCGCAGGCACACGAGCGAGATAATCTGCAGGGGAAGCGAGGCCCTGCAGTTGCGTGATCACACAGGTCTGTGGACCTGCCGGGGCAACTTGCCACTGCGTGATCAGACGCAACCATGGGTGAGTTGTTTTTTTGTGTTTGTGGTTGGTTTCAGAGGTGCTTAAATGGGGGATTGATGAATAGCCTCCCCACCCTAAGGGCTATCAATGATGCACACATGGGGGGGGGGGGACAACAGTGTAGCATCGGGATAGCTTGTGATCACTTCGGCGCTGGAGTGATCACAAGGGGAAAGTCCAGCTGTAAACCACAGAAAACCATTTGATACAAATTGGTTTGCCAACGGTTGTGGGACGCCTCCCAGATGTGCTGGTGTGATCGCGCCGCTTTGATCTGGTGGTGAATCGTCCCTCTTCTGTGGCTAAGGGGTGTGTATGATCGCGCCCTTATTATAGTTTTTATTTTACTTGTGAATGGGTTAAATTCATGAGGTATGTCAGGCACTCCGATGAACAATACTTTCTGTTTGGGTCTTTTCTGATTTAGTCAAAACTGACACTTACCATGTGAACAACTCCAGTGACGCCAACAACTTCCAGTAAGCCATCGTCAATTCTTGGCTTCTCAAACCGATTATCATTATCAGAGCCCCACAAATCAGCACCAGAACCCCAGCTGCACAAAGAATATCACAAGATGACCATTGTTACCATACTGTTTTTTTTTAAAGGCAGTACCTTTTTAAAATCCAGTGCATGAGACAAAATGCTCTATCATAAAATGACAAAAATTAGTGTTAATGAAAATTTGCAGAACAGAACATCTTTCTTCCTTAGAACTAGGGCCACGGTCAACACTCTACAGAAAGGGTGACAGAGGTGGACTGGTGCACATCTTCCCCATTTTGCCTGCAATCCAGAAGTGCCAGGAGGTGGAAGTTGAGCTTTTCATGCTTCCTTTGTTGCTACTCCTTTATAATGGCTGAAGAGGCCCCTCTGGGCAACTAACACTCATAGCACTCATAAGAGAAGGAAGGGGAGACAGGGGAAGGAAGGCTGGGAAAAGCTTCCAGGCTAAGTGGAACACAGGTGGGCAATTCCCTCCATTCTGCCTGTAAGAGATTCTTTTCCAGGAAGGAGCCCCATCTCATCTGACTAAGCACATTTTGCCCGATTTCATTTCCTCCTCCAGAAAACCTTAACCATCTACTCGAGCTCATTTTCGGAGGGTGCCTTCTCATCACTGAAGCTGCCCAACAATCCCCACATCTTAATATTGTCAAAAATCAGTACAAAGCACATCTAATCCAGATGCTGGGTTTATAGTATTGCATTAATACTATATTGAAACAAGATGAACACCACTGGGTCAAAGGAAGTCAAACGTAAGACAGGCTCAATACGGATTCAACTTCGTGAAAGATAAAAAGCTCCCAGATATAAACATTTGATTTATTTCTAAAGACCAGTTAACGGTTATAAAAAGAAAATTTTGGTTCAGAAATTAGTAATGTTGTATTCACAAGTTCTGTATAAGAATGCTATACTTTCTGCTTTTTTCCCTGTATATGTTGGAAGAAATTTTAAATTAAAAAAAAAGAAGATAAAAAGCTTCCTCTACTGCAGAAGCCTGCCGCTTTCAGCGCTCACACCATGACTGTAGCTGTGTCCAAGACACAGATGAGCCCAGAGCAGACAGATTTTATTAAGGATAACAAACAGTAGCAAGTGTAACTTTTTTTCTCTAGACCCTTCCATTTTACTAGGTAGACCACTAGCCTCAGACACAGGCAGATCTGGATCCTAAGACACAGCCATCACTGACATGAGAGAAAAGAAATCTTCAGTTCTTTACTAGAAAGATTATGAAGCAGTCAACTTTTGGTCAGACTTCAGTTTTTTTAACTTGATGACCTGCAGGGGGCACTTTACGATACCTTTTATTAAAATGATACCCAAAAACAACAACAAAAAAGGCACAAGTGGATATGGGCACGGCTACAATCTTAACAAATCTACAAACACACTAAAGTCCCAGCGAATAAGTTACAACCCCCACCCCCCTGACACAGAGATCTTCACATTAACCCTGCTGACAGCAGCCAGTTGGTCAAGCTTCCGAAAAGAATGGAAACTCAGCATGTAAAAAGACAAGCTAACCCTTCCACACACTTTATTTTATTTGTGTCAACAAAGAAAAAAATATCACCATAAACAGAGTGTATTCAGAACTGGGAATTATTCTAAACCAGACCTCTTAGAATCCTAGACCTATAATTCATTCTTGATTACAGATTAGTAACACATGCTAGAAAATAAGGGAAAAAATACAGCTGGTAAGATATAAGGGAAGATTTTTGTATTTGAACCAACATTTAAAGAACTCATTCCACCTTAAAGGTTTATCTGTAGCTCCAACGTGGTTCTCACTGTAGGACATGCAAGGTCTTTGCATCAAACCAGACAGCCTTTAAACACTGCTGGATTATTGGATTCTACAATTATACAACTGTGTGTTATCATCAAGGCTTGTGCACTGGAGATGGTTTTGCCTCCAGCTCCACACTGTGCCCTAAGTGGGATATAAGTGTGCCTGGTACACAATGTATCTTTTTTTTGTGCCACAGTTCTGCCTTCGAGCACAGCTGCACATGCAAAAAAGAGCAGAGATTTAATCTGCGGGCAAATGGATTTCAGGCAGCAGGGCAGGGGAAAAAGAGACCCTGGAATACTGCTGGCAGTTGGTTGCAACAGGCAGTGCCAAGCGACATGAATCAATGGCATGACTCAGTACAAGGTGGCTTTTTCTGTCCTCATCGCAAGCTGAATGGACAAAGAGAGCAGGAGGGGGAATCAACAGAGCCGCCAACTCATGGCACTCACAAAGCAAAGACTGTGCTTAATGTGGATGCCTTCACACACTTTTATATGCCTTAGAAACAGGGTTTTTTTCTGGGGGAATGCGCTAGAATGGAGTTCCGGAACTTCTCTGATAAAAATTCTTTTTAAAATGTTTGAAAGTTCTCGAGTTTTTAGCATAGTTTGAAAACTTTATTTCCCTCTTGAGAGTTCTGGCACCTTTTTTTTTTTTTTTTAAAGCAGCCCTGCTTAGAACAGTTCAGTTCCATGCAGCTGAAGTGTGGAAACTATCCCTGAATCAATAACTACTGTATCTGTAAATGGAAGGGTGCACCCCAATCCTGAAAGGAGGAAAACCAAGCCATCCATAGATGACGTAGGGTTTCTATGTACTCAAGGGGACACCTCAATATGTAATGAAGCATGACTTTGTGAATTAACTGAATGGGGGAAAGTCCTCCAGAAAAACAGACCAATGAGTACTGAACATGCTTCTAGAGGTATGATATGCTGACTGCAATTGAGATTTGGTGGGAGTGGCAAAACCAGGAGAGGGGTGGGGAAATTGGGCCTGCTCAGCCTCTGACAACCGTACAGCTCAATCCCAGGTGGAATTACTTGGGGCCATACTGACAGTATCCTAGAAGAGAGAGATGGGGTGGGAATTTCCAAATTGTTTACCCCCCAAAAAAGGCAAGTTCCTCATAGCCCCCCGGCTTGTGTCATCTCACAGTAAACATCACGGTCACATATGCCTACCAAGGCGGTGGCAAAAGGAGCTCACATGCAGACAAGACTGGGATCCTTTTCATTTGCAGAAGGCTCCCTTGATTTACAGAAAAATATTTAACAGGAGCCTTGAAGCACCTTGAAGACTTATTCCAGCACAGGCTTTCATGGACTAGAAAGTTTATCCTGGAATAAAATTTTGTTAAACTTATACAGTCCTGCAGGACTCTGATTTAATATTGTTCCAACAGACTGAGATGGCTACCCCTTTGGAAGAAAAACATTTGTTCATTAAAGACAGTCCCCTTCTTCCCCCAAAGCTTGATGCAAATGTAGTATGCTCATAGGATGAAGGATTATTCAAATAAGAAAAACAGGTGGGGTGGAGCCAGTCAACTTCCCTAAGAGCTTATAGAGTACCCTGGTGGGGCAGCATTCCCAAACTTTATCCCCTGTGCCTCCTCTAGTCGGTTCCAATGTAAAGGTTAAGTGCTGTAAGTGACTACTGCTTAAGACAAACTCCAGCATGGTACACAGACTCGGAGTCCCTACTATAAATAATCACTACAAAATACTATAAAGAGAAGTTGTGGATATAAGGAGTGTGTGATTTTTTTTCACCAATATTTTCCAGTTTGTGTCTATTGGACCTGAAAAAATTTCAGGATCCCCCCAAAAATCCTGGATCTGAATACTGGTTTGGTATTCAAATCTGGGATTTTTCAGAAATCCCAAAAATTTTCAGGTCCAACAGATCCGAACCGAAAAATATTGGTGAAAAATATAGCCTGATCCTGCGGCTGGCTTGGCCCCTCTCCTGCAGCTCGGTTTAAACTGAGCCGCAAGAGAAGGCAGTGCAGAGCTGCACTGGCGAGGAGTGATTGGCTCCCGCGGGCACAGCTGATCCCGGCTGGGCTGCCCTCTTCTGCCGCCCAGTTTAAAACGGGCAGCAGGAGAAGGAGGTGCAGAGCTGTGCTTGCAGGGAGCAATGGGCTCCATGCAGGCACAGCAATCCCAGCCAGGCTGCCCTCCTCCCCTGCGGCCCATTTAAACCAAGAGGCAGGAGAAGGCAGCACAGAGCTGTGCCCGGCAGGGAGCTCTCGACTCCCCACCGACCCCAGCTGATCTTGGACTGGCTTCTCTCGCAGCCCAGTTTAAACTGGGTTGCAAGAGAAGCCAGCCAAAGCGGCTGATCCTTGGGCTGACTTCTGCAGCCTCTTTGAAGTTTTAAGGGATTGCACATAATAAGCCTGCCCGACAAATAGCTGAGAGGCGGGAGCAATCTGCTCCTGTCTCTCTGCTGTTTTCAGATCACCGAAATGCATGAATAAATCTGGGATTTCCTGGTTTTCTCGAGAAAACTCAGATATTTTGGGGAGTATATTTTTGGCTTGGGTAGATGCGAATGCACACCTCTAGTGGCTATTAAGATAGAATACAGGATGCAACCTAATGCAAGTGTTGCCTTCACAGAGACAAACAAAAACACACACGCGCACAGAGATGTGTTGATTTACCTGGGGATATTAATGAAAATAAGACCCTCAATACTTGGAAGCTCAACTTCATGCTGATCCACTTGAAGTTTTATTTCTTTATGAAGGTTTCTTGTGTGACTCATTCTCTGCAGGCCAACTTTTACATAGACACCCTTGTTATGAAACCTAGAGAAAGAGATTTTTCATTTAATGCAAACAGCAGGCGCGCTGCGCACCAAGGATTCAGCTCTGTTCATTAATACAATACCCCCCCCCCTTTTTAAGGAAGATGTTCTTTTTAGAATAAAGCAGCAATGCTTCAGGTCCAAGTTAGGCCTGCAGTATAACTAGAGTTAAAAGGCCTCATAGCTTCATTTCTACATTTGCTGCTCTCAGACAGCACCTCTGGTGTCCTGTTTAAAATTTCTTCTATTTTAGTCCTCGTCTTAAACACTAGATGTATGAAAGAGCCTCCCCCCCCCCTCCAGCTGGTTTTTAAGGCTCCGGGGAACAGTGCCAGCAATAGCTCATAGGGCACTTCTCAGCAAAGATTCCAAGCTATGGGAACCTGCGAAATTCCTGAGCTTGTCTAGCAATGCTCAGGAAAGGTCCACTACCACCATGAGCCATAGCTTGGGCAGATTCCTTTTACATATTGCATAGTTCCCAGGAGCCTCTAAAAAAAAATCAGCCTTTGGGGGCCTTTGCATAGTCATGTCTGAACTGCAGGTAGTATTCAGGAATTGATTGGGCTTCTCATTTTCATGTGATCCACTGGGTCATTTGATGAAAGGTAACCTTCCCTACTCCAACCAAAATTTTCAACATGAAGTTGAAACTCTCAAAAACTTGGCAAGAAGTCGACTGCACAACAAGCATAATGATCATCAGGGCCCACAAAAGACCATTCATGCAACCTCGTCTGCTTCCATACAAGGGCCAACTTCATTTTGAGTTCCCACAAATGAGCTATTCAACCCAGCCTTCCTGGAGCAGCGGTAGCTGCTGTATTAAAGTACAGCATGGCAAAGTAAAATCCTAAACAAAACAATAGCCAGAGAACTGTAAAACTAGAAATGAAAAGTTGAATGAAGAAGAAACAACTCAAGATCTTACGTTTTAAGACAGAAATAAGTCCCGCTACACTCATTGTTTGTTGGTTTATTTATTTCAACTTGTATCCCGCCTAGCCAGCACAGGCCGGCTATTCCTAAGTGCACAGTCGTTTACTTAAATAAAAGACAAAAGGTGTTTCTCAGCTGGACAAACTCAGAAAAACCAAAGGTTGCTCCATATAATGGAAGCCACTGTATTGATTTTAATGCTGGATTAAACTGATGCTAATTGTTGCTGGCATTTGAGAAAAGAAGAACATTCTTCAGAACAGCCAAAAGTCTAGCTTGGTAGTAGTTTAAGAGTACAACCCTAAACAGAGCTTCTAAGTTCACTAACTTCAATGGAAGGGGGTACCTCTGTTTAGGATTGCACCACATAGGAAAGAACCACATCACTGATGTTCTCATGTGGTTCTAAAGGTACATGCACTACCAAACAGCATGGCTAAGAAGCGGCAGAGACACGCCCCCCCCCAAACATTATTTTATCTATAGGACAACTCTCTCTTAATGTCCCATTTCCAGTCATAAACGGCATGGGCTGGGAGAGGAAAGTAAAACATACAATAGCAGAATATCAGAGACACTCCTTAACACACACACCCCAGACCTGTCAATTTAAGTTTCTTGTAAGATGACATTATCTTTATACTTCCAGTAGTTTCAATTAGGTCCATGAGATAAGGATACTGGTTCTTTCCCCCCCTGATTGCCTCTCCAGCCAGGCAGAAGGGTGTGATGGTTCCTTCAGATGGGGCTTCAGATACCTGCTGTTGAATTTGTCTGGTTCTTCTTCTCTGGCGTGATGAAAGCCTAGACTGAGTTCTGCATCGATTCCAAGGCCACAGTAATTGTTCATCTGTACGATCTGAATTTTTTTTTTTTACAAATGGAAATAAATTCCTTTTTAAAAAGCATGAACGAGAGCATCACACTGATCAACAGATAGTTTACCCTCATAGGATTCCAGCCTAGGAGATAATAGACTTTGAACCAACCAGAAAGATTCCTTGGGACACAATTCAGCCAATAACGGTGGAAGAAAAGATTTCTTTCCTGCCACCGCCTTCAAATGGCTTAAGTATGACACAATGTTTCTATTCTATTGCTTTGCACCTTCCACAGAACATCACTCAACCTGCTTCATGTTTCCCCAGAACTTCAGGAAGTTGGGGGGTGGCACGGGGCAGGGGGCCTAGGGATGCTAGAAAGCAACCCTGATAACTCCTCAGAATAAGTCAATCTGCTAGGTGGCCACTGCCACTGTCCAAACAATCCCTCTGAAAATTCTGGAAGGCAAATGGATCCTTAATTCCCAGAGGGAGGGCCATCCTAACAAGTCCCCCCACTCATACGAAGAGGAGCAGCCAAGTCCAAAGGAACTTTAGCAGGTAACACATCAGCCTTGACAAAGGTCCAAACTGCAGCTCCCCAAGAAGCCCAATTTGTCAGTTGGTGCATAATACTGATCCAGTTTAGCAATCTCCTTCACATGTAAGATCCAGAATGACTTGGGGACAGCCCCATGGGTGTCAAGCCGGTAAGATGGCATCATGGCACTGGGAGCAGTCACATGACCTTGGATGGGACATGGGAAGCAGCCCAAGCACCAAAACATCTCTCTTCCCTTTGATCCAACAGTTCACTCCTGGCACTGCCATTCCTCCCCTGCCTCAGAAGCTACCCTCCAACCCATCCCTGTGACTACCCTCCCCAACCCAAGATCCTGCCAGGTGTCTGAGTTCCATGCCAGAACTCCTTCCAGGCTGGGGGGCAATTCTGCTGCTCTCCAGTGACAGCAGCAAGCCCTTAGCCACGGCTAGCAAAGCTGCCAGGAATGGTCCAAGTACACAGAACTCTATCCACCGTTCTAAAGACTTCAGGGCGCTTAATTTTTCTAAGGAAAGGTCATTAATTGACTCCTGTTACACCAATCTACTCCAGTTTACTCCTATTGCAGACTCCCACTTTGCCCTTCCTAAGGGTCTCATAACCCCCAGGAACAAAATTCTAGTGGACTCAGAGGAAGGGGAGTATAGGCAGAAACCACTGTCTCCTCTGAAGAAATCCTAAGTGCTCTTAAGTCTTTGGAACTGCATGGCTGGACAGAAGGTAAACAACACAAATAGAACCAAACAAAAACACACAAAAAATACCTTAGGAGGCTCAGGCTCTAATACACCATTTTCGGCACTTTCAATGGCCTCTTGTGCATCTAAGAGGATGGTCCAGCGATCCATGAGCACGTCATCTGCTTCATCTACGGCTGTCAGAATGGAGTACGGATCTTCACCACTATATCCAGCACCCCAGCGCAGCACCCTCCCCAAGTCATTCCCTGATTTAAAAAACAAAAGAGAAAGAAGGAAACCACTTCGACAGAAGCAAAAAAGTAGTTCACCAGGCAATCTGTATGACTACTAATACCCCCTTTTACTTCTTACACAATCATTTGAAAATGTAAAATGCTTTACTATTTTTACTGTGCTTTTCAGTATCATAATGCCCCTGTATAAATCAATGGTGTGACCTCATTTAGAGTACTGTGTACAGTTCTGGTCACCACATCTCAGAAAGGATATTATAGCATTGGAAAAAGTGCAGAAAATGGCAACTAGAATGATAAAGGGGTTGGAACACTTTCCCTGTGAAGAAAGGTTGAAGCGCTTGGGGCTCTTTAGCTTGGAGAAACGACGGCTGAGGGGTGACATGATCGAGGTTTACAAGATTATGCATGGGATAGAGCAGGTAAAGAAAGAAGTACTTTTCTCCCTTTCTCACTAACAAAAGAACTTGTGGGCACTCAATGAAATTGTTGAGCACTCGTGTTAGAACAGATAAAAGGAAGTACTTCTTCACCCAAAGAGCGAGTAACACATGGAATTCACTGCCACAGGAGGTGGTGGCGGCTACAAGCATGGACAGCTTCAAGAGGGAATTAGATAAACATATGGAGCAGAGGTCCATCAGTGGCTATTAGCCACAAAGTATAGATAGGAACTCTCAGTCTGGGGCAAGTGATGTTCTGTATTCTTGGTGCTTGCGGGGGGGGGGGGGGGGAGGGCAACAGAGGGAGGGCTTCTAGTGTCCTGGCCCCACTGATGGACCTCCTGATGGCACCTGGTGTTTTTATCCACTGTGTGACAGAGTGTTGGACTGGATGGGCCATTGGCCTAATCCAACATTGGCTTCTCTTATGTTCTTATGTGCTTATTTATTTATTTTTTATTGCGACATGAAAATGATAACAGTGCTCCCATTAAAATTCTAAAAACATCAATTCAGATCACAACAAAAACTCTTCACTATAACACACATTGTGCTTGTTACATACGCTCACCGTAACAAACAAGGCAAATAAAAGACACGTTTAAAGGGGAGGAGGCTTGCTTATACTTTGCTTTTCTCTCTAATGGGAACCCAAAGCAGCTTACAGCATAGTTCTCCCCTCCTCCATTTTTATTCTCACAACCACTGCACTGTGAGGTTGGTTAGACTAGGTGTGGTTGACTGGCCCAAGGTCACCCAGTGAGCTTCTATGAATTTGAACTCAGGTCTCCCAGATCCTAGACCAACACCCAAACCACTGCACCATGCCAGCTCTCATCAGCACAGGCAATAGTTTTCCATTCCCGTTCTAGCCTCAGCCTCACCTGTGCCTAAAGGCAAAATAGCCACAGATGGCTCCGAACAAACGAGCTTATGCCGGATCTCTTCCAGTGCGCCGAGAACCCAACCGACTGTGCCATCGCCACCACACACTAATATTCGGAAGCACGGGATCTGAGAGAAGGTATGAAGCCTTCAATATAAAAATAAAGAAGCGCAAAGTTATTACAGAACTGATATCAATCAGAATGTACAATCAGGCGTGTTAATTCTCCAAGCCAATTAAAGAACTTCAAACTGAATTTTTAACCAACATCAGGATCCAAAGAACTGCACGACTAGATCTGTGCATCCAAGGAGAGTTTGGGTCGCTGCACGTTGAACCCCAGCCTGAAATGCCATGTGGCTCATTTGCCTCTGAAATGGAGGAGAGATTCAAAAACACGTCTGTGATATGGCGTGGCACAGATCCAAAGCTTCCTTCAGCACACAGAACCAGCTATGTGAGTCTTCGGATTCAGATCTCTATGTTCCTCTCTACCACCGCACATGAACTACCAAGTCATTAGAGCGTCTTTCTGCAATGAACAGCTAGATAGATAGATAAATTTATTGTCTTAGCCATAGGCCATAACATAACATACCACATCACGGTTAAGTAAGAAATAAATTAGACTATAAAATAATAATGTAAGCAATAAAAATATCAGTAACTAACATTAAATCCTATACTCATTCTACTTTACATTAAATACTAAACTCATTCTAATTTTCCCTGTTGCTATGGCAAATAACGCCATTCGACTAGAGACATAGTGGTCAAGGTCCAAGAGTAAAAATTTGACCAGATCTAGATCAGACAGTCCATTATGCGGTGCAATAATGGGAATGATGTACTTCAACCTAGGAGCTTCATGCCATGGGCATCTCAGGATATAATGTACTATATCATCTACTTCCCCCATATCACAAAAACAAAGTCTAAGGGGAGGGGCAGGGATACCAAAAAAGCATCCAGTCCCGATTATTGAGGGCATGGATTGAATTCTTAAAGCCGTAAAAGCCATTCTTAATTCCAAGATAGTTAACATCTCTAAATAAAGGGACCTATGATGATCCCTTTCTAAAAAATTAAATAAGGGTGCCGTAAGACAACATTTTTAAAAAAAGAAGTTTTTGCAACATGGCTTTGCAGTTATAGATCAGGAGGATGAAAACCAAAGGAAAGAGGCTATAGGGTTCATGTGGGCCAGAAAAAAAATGGGAGGCCAGTTGCTTGCCGGTGATGTGCTAGAAAAAAAACACTGCAACTGACAATGCAAACTTCTTTTTAAAAAATGAACAATGATAAATATATAAACCATCTTAAAATAGTCACATTTTATGTTCCTGACCAATTAATCAACACACACACACAGAGCATGAGAAAAAACTGTATCTTGTGCACTGTAAGTTCAAGAGGCAGCAGCCAACCTATGCTTAGGGATGTAGCAAATTTCAGAACAGAGCACTAAATCAAACCCTCGACTCCTGGATTCAGATAAGAAAAGTTAGCTCTGCTTTGCAACAAGCTGATGAGACATCGTTCCCATACTCATTGAACTCTGTTTCACACTTAGTACATCACTGTGCATTTGAGAAATGAGCCTTCTGTAACCACTGCCAAATCCCAAATGTAAAAATAGAAATGTCATTTATTAAACTCTCCCCTACAGTTTTCTTAGATGACCTTAAAAGTGGGAAGAATTACTGTTTTGACAGCGGGGTTATACAATGCTTTTCCACTGCCCCTTTCTGCCATCAGCACTGCTCATCTTCAGCAGTAACACACTGCAGCAGGGACCCGTTATGCTTTGGAGACCACCAGCTGGTACCCAAGGACCTAGGCAAGTGGTATCACACATCCATGGGGCTTGGGGGGTTTCATGAACAGCAGCATCCCCACCCCATTTTGGAAGAGTTTCAAAAACTATTTGTGACATGCACAGGAAGCTGCTGCTCAAAGAAAAAAAACCGCACAAATCTCCCAAGGTGAGATCTCAGATGTACCACCAATACGTTTCTCTGATCCTGGCCAGTGTCTTCATTATTGGTCAGCACTGAAAGGAAACATGTCTTCTCACCTATATTGTGACAATGTAGTTTTATGAAAAAGTAAAACCCCATAATCTTAAGAGCAACACTGTAACAGGCAGTGCCAAATCACAGGCAGAAGTTAAAGGGAGACGTAAGAATGGAAATGGCCATAGCAACTGGATGAGTGGCAGGGGCACAGACTTTTCAATTTCCGGGGGGGGGGGCTCTTGCGCGCGCGCTGGGACAATGTCCCCGCCACCACCGCCAGAGCCTCCCCCCGCCTGGCTCCCCCGCACCCCTCTCCCCACCCACCCACCCACTCCTCCCTCCCTCTCTCTCCCTCCCTCCTTCTGGAGGCCATCCAGGCGACTGCCCAGCGTGATGACCATCATGCTGGGCACGTTGCCAGGGCAACGCTCTGGCAATCGCTCTGAAACTCTATGGTGCCATAGAGTTTTGGGGGCGATTGCTAGAGTGTCACCCCGGCAACATGCCCAGTGTGATGACGTCACTTCTGTCCAGATGACGTCACTTCGCCCAGATGGCCAAGGGAGGGAGGGAGAGAGGGAGGAGTGGGTGCAGGGGAGCCGGGCGGGGGGGGGGGAGAGGCTCTTGCAGCAACGGGCGGGCCTAGGAAGGGGGCCTGGAAGGCGGGGAGAAGCAGCGGCGGGCGGGCGCTCCATTTTGTGCGGGGGCTCAGTCCCCCCTGGGAAATTTCAGCGGTGGCTCGCGCCCCCAAGCTCCCCCGTAGTTGACACCTATGACGGGTGGGAAGAAGCTATTTGTTTCATGTGTTCTATTTTTACACCTAGCTCTTACTCCAAGGAGCAGCCAAGCACTTATGTATGGCTCCCACACTTCATCCCAGTTGGACATAGCTCAGGTCACAGGTGGTTCCCTCCAGCGCTTGAAAGATATTATTTGATTTCTGGACCAGGAAGCAGAAAAATGGAAGAAAGGAAGAAGTCCAACAAAATATAGTAAAGTACCACCAACTTGTTTTTAAAAATTCAAGAAAAGGGAAATCAATATCGAGCTGAAACAATTACCCAGGCAGTGGTCCTCCATTCGTTAGTTCGAAGATTTGGTGAGGATTCAACAGTTTTCTAAAACTATACAGCAAATCCCGACCTTTAAGGCCTCCGCTTTTCGGGTTCACAAAGACAAGCAGCGGACAGCAGTTCTGGGGAAGTTTGGAATTCTAGAAAACACAAACAGTCACAGTTAAAGAAACAGGCTTATGTGGTGAAGAATATGTCATTCCAAAGATAAGTCTTTTTTGCAGGCTTGGGCACTCTCTAGTGGAAATCTCTCCTGTGCGAACCTACAAGAAAAGCACCTGAACTGCATATAAGAAGCTCCCACTTGACTGTTACCATAACAAAGAAAAGCTCTTAACAAAAATAATAAAACATAAAAACCTATTGTAAGCTTTACACATCGTTCTTTCCTCATTTTTACAGTGCTAGAACCTGTAAGCAACATAAGATGCTTAGCACTTAGACACAAAAGGAAGAATTAAACCATACTGCATGACATTAAAGACAAAAGTGCTGCACTTTCCCCCCTCTTTAGCTTGAGACTCTAGATGTAACTCAGGTAGGGACCTATATTTTTGATGACACAACTAATAACAAATATTATTAAGCACAGACCAAGCTAGCTCATTTCATATGGATGTTACATATGGTATGCCAACAGTTATTGATTACAACACTTTTGTTTCCTGGCTGGATCCAGACTAAAAAAAAATTGCTAATAGAAAGGGCAGTGTAATTTCAACCCATTTTCCCTTCCAGCTGCAAACTCTCAACTGGACCCTCGTGCCATTCATGAGGATCCCCGATCTCCCAGAAGCAGCATGTCAGTGAGATCCAATGGGCTGCCGGGGAGGGGGGGGGGGAGTTCCATTCTGCCAATGGAAGTTTCCTGCATGAGCAAAAAATTTACTCTTGATCCAAGCAAGTATCATCTCCATATTCTCACGTGGGGCTACCTAAGGCCACCAAAGGAGGGCAACACCACCCTTTACAAAACAAATCGAGATCTGAAGAAGTGAGCAGTGACTCACAAAAGCTCATAGCCTACCACAAATTTTGTCTTTTAAGGTGCTACTGGACTCTTCTTTTTTTACTGCTACAGACAAACACGGCTACCCATCTTGAGGCGGGTGCAGCAATACAAAACCACGAGAAACACGTTTACATCTTTAGAACATCTGTACACTCACATGCATAGGAGGACAGCTTGACCTAAGGTTCCCTGACACTTGTACAAAGAATGTTTCTTCAAGACACAAGCACATTGTTCGCACTGTACACATCTGCCTCAAATAATACTGGCATACCCACAGCAGCATGCCAGGGAGCCAGCCTGAGTTTCTGGCAGAGGGGAGAAGGCAACAAGCCTCCTTTTGCTGTCTGAAGAGGATAAGAGATTAATTGTTCTAGGCAGCCGCTCAAACGCACTGTTGGCTTGCCTCTCTGTCAGAGGGGCACTGGCAATCCTACCACTGCTGTTGACTAAAGCAAGCAACTCCTGTTGGCGGTGGAGACAGGAAAGGGCAGCAATCAAGACAGATCTATTTTAGATAGGATTAATACAACCAAGCCCAGACTGCTGTCTGCTCTGAGAGCAGCAAACGATCATGCATACCTAAGGGACAGGCACATTTCACACATCACACCAAATCATGGCTTGTCTGACTCAATTCAGAAGACAAAGTCCAAACTTCGACCCATGGTTTCTAATTCCAGTTTGATGGCTAGTCAATTCAAGCAGTCCCTTGGCCACAGCTATGTTTCCCTAATCACAGCCTGGTACGATGTCTGACCTGAGCCGATATGTACTACTCCCTTACTCTTTCCTTTTGCTCCGAGTACATCCTGAAAAAGGTTCTCAAAGACCACAGGCTGCAATAATTTTTGGACTAACTAGTTCTCTAAAGAGCAAGCAATACTTCAACCCTGTGTTTTGCATGCAAGCAGGCCCTGGAACAGCTCTTCCCTTTTACCTGTTAAGGTACATGAGAGTATTGTTTCCTAGAACACATTCATACATATAAATACATCAATAATGTACATATGTGCAGTGAAAGAGATGGGTATAATTGCTGCGTACGATTTCCACACTTTCCCTACATAGCGAAATGCCTTCCCTGGAGGAAAATGACAACTTAGGAAGCGGCATTCAGGAAGAAACTGAGCTTGGACACCAAGGTCCACTTATTATGGAATTCTGTCCGTCCACAGCTCTCCATTTAAGGACTGAACCAATCAGCTGCAAGGCCTCTTTTACAGTTAAACCGCTAGGTAAATTTTTCAGCAGCTTCGAATCTGAGGATTATCATCCATCTGTTAACCAACTGGTCACACACAAACTGCCTAGCTATTTCCATAGCGGACAGGTACCACAGATGGCTTGTTGGGTGTTCATTTCAGCATGGTGGAAGAATAGAGCCAAGGCACCGTAACCATGAGACCCCCAATCTTAGTATGCTGGTTTTAGGAGGGATGTCTTGTTCTTCTCTCAGGGACAACATAGATTGTATAAGCTGGCGACCACTGGAAGCAGTCTAATTTAAAGGCTTGTCAAACAATCTATTTGTTATGATTGATAAGAGTGGGTTAAATGTTGCATCCACCCTGTGAAGCAACTTTCTGGAAAACTCTGAAGGCTCCCCCACTTACAAGCAGAAAAGACTAGGGCAAATCGGTCACACTCTCTGTCACACTTTCACTTACATACACAATGCCACTAGCTTTGGTTCAATCTCTGCTCCCCCTACCAGGTAATTTTCCACAAGAACCAAGAAGAGCACGGAAAATTACCTGTTGTGGAGAAAGACAAATGGACCGGTGCTTAATATGGCTGCCATCTAGTCCTTTTTTCTCCACCTGTTGTGGAGGAACTTTCAGAGCGCTCAACAGGTGAAGCCAGACAGTTAAGAACATAAGAGCAGTCATACTGGATCAGGCCAGTGGCCCATCCAGTCCAATACTCTGTGTCACACAGTGGCCAAAACCCAAAGTTCTCAGACATCCTAGAGGATAACCCTGTTCTTTTGCATATGCTACTCCTATTGGTGAATTCTGATACTATGCGCAAGAGCCTACTCAAGTGATGAGAAACAGCAAGACCTGCATATAGGGAAAGCACATATCTCTGAGTTGAGAACAAGGTTTTCAAATGGCCTCCTTACAGGTGATTGATGTTTGCAAGTGCAATTGTTGGTTAATAAACAGCATCCAAAACCAGCTTCTAAAATACTCTAGACCTCATTCTGGTCCCATGGGCGAGTGGGGGAGCCTTTCCCCCATAGTGTGTGTGCGCATAACATCATGGGAAGAGGGTGGCTCTTTCCCACTTGCTGGCAAGGGAACAACTGGGTAGGAAAGACCCAAGCAGTTGGCCTTGCCAACGCGGCTGTGTCATTCTCATACGCTAAGAAGCGAGGGAATCGCACCATAAATAGGCAACTCCACCATCACCATGGGTATGTATGTGTCAATGAGGCCACTGAACATCCTGACATTTTCAGAAGATCTAAACTTGGCAGAGCAGCTCAAAAAAGAGAATGGTTATGAGCTCACAAGAGGCTAGAAGAGCGCCAACTGGACAGGGAATCATTTTAAAGGGTACCCTTAAGTGGAGTAAATTAATCCATCATTACGCTCTCAACATACAGACCATTTTGTTATTTTTGAGCCAAGTTCTGACTATCCCTCAAGATTATAAACAGTAAAGCTGTTTTTCTTTAAGTAGAACAAAAATAGCTCATTATTTTAAGGCCAAAAATCAAACCTAAACTGTTCTTTGTTTATAACCACACATTCCTTGGCTAGCAGTAGATGTTGCTTTGTCTTAGTACTTTGTTAATTGCTTTCCTTCTTTCTGTATCCAAAGCAAGGAAGCTAAGCAAACTCAGAGTGGGACTGGATTTAATTAACTTATTTTTTTTATTTGGCATTATTGCAACTATTACTTTGGTTACTCTCATTTAGGGAAGTATTACAAATTTATCCTATTAATAAAAGAAATTCCTGGATACCAATGGGCACAAATTTAACTAATGCAATCTGCACTGGAAACAAGAAGATTCATTACATAAAGGAGGGGCCCATCAAGTAACAATACAGTACGTAAAACATTTAAACCAATATTCACTGTATGACTGTTTCCCCTTTTATCAGACAACTACTTCGTTTTAACATCCTAAGATAAAATAAGCGCAAAACTCCCCCAAAAAAGTGTAAGAATTTTTCAAAAGTGATCTTACAATCACCTTCTGATCTGGAACGAAGAGGTTTATTCATGCAGAAAGAAAGCGGGAAAGAGCCATTTTCAGGCATCATTTGCAAAAAAAAAAAAAAGGCCTACATTTTCAAAAGCATCTCAAGTTATTGCCAAGAATACTCAATTTTCTTCCAAGTTTTTGGTTCTCTTAAACGCAGAGAGAATGATGAAGACATGAACGTATTTGGCTCTCTTTCTCAAATGCAATCATAGTTGCTCAATTCTGACGTGACAGTTGCTCAGGTGGCACCCTCTGGGCATCAGATGTTGTAAACTGGAGTGTCCTGCGTTGCATATGAAGTTCCATAGGTGGTAAAGTTTCTATCTCACTGATTCAATAACCCCCAATCCCAAACTAATACACTGCTAAATAGATTTTGGAAAAATTTCTTTATGGTGGCCTTGACAGTGTAGTGGAGCTCTCATAAAATTATACTGTCACACCTATGTTTAACCCAGATCAACAAAAATGCAACTGCTTCCAGAAATCAATGTCCATGAAGTGGCTGTGGACATCAGCCCTGAGTTAAAAAGCAGCCACTGAATGTTTTGGCAGAATTGCTTTTGGGGCAGGAACGCACAGGAACAGAGTTCCGGCTGGCTCCTGATTTAGCCACGCCTACAACCAAAACCTCTGGCATGCGTGGCTACAGACCAGGCTGCCCTCCCCAGGTTACACACAAGAGGGAAAGGTGGCATGTTAAAATGCCGTTTTTCCCTCTGGGGAGCCTGTCCGATTTCCTTGTCAATTTCACTCCCCACCAGTCAGCTGAGTGTGAAATTGACAAGGAAAAGCCTCACTCTGCCTTCTCTTCTCTAGCTGACATGTCGCAGCTGGAAAAGGGCAAGCAGGGAACCCAGGCACTTTGAGAATGCCTTTCTTTCCCTCCCCGATCCGGGGGAGGGAGAGAAACGCATTTAACCATGCCCCCCTCCACACTTCCCCAAGTCTCTCCGCAATAGCAAAGAAAGGTGATGCTGAAGTGGGCCGAAGAAGCTCAGGGGAAGGGGGGGAAGAGGCAAGCTTCCATGCTGCTCTGTGCTTTCCCAGCCCCCTGCCTAATATGCCAATGAGCTGTGCTGCCAGGGGTGTGGCCTAATATGCTAATGAGTTCCTGCTGTTGGGTGTGACCTATTATGCTAATGAGTTCCTGCTGGGCTTTTTCTACAAAAAAAGCCCTGATGACACTACTTACTGCAGGAAATGGGAGAGCCAAAATAGGAAATGGGGATGGATCTGGCCATCACTTGGGCGGCAACAAATCTTTGTTGAGAAAGTCATCACAAGATACCCGGAAACAGAATGGTATGAAATTGCCTTACTCTTTCTTTTAAAAGAAGTCTGTAATGTCAATGTAATTTGGCCACCAAATGAGAACGACCAGTGGTAACTTACCGGGAGGGGTCCTTCTCCTCTGAGGGTTGGAGGACATCTTGTGGGTGATTCCCACCTATCTACAGGGAGGCAGGATTAAGTAAATCTTCTTCCTGTTTCCTGTGGTGGGAGTCACCCTCAACTCAGTTTCGGTAACTCCGAAAGCTAGAAAAAGCTGAACTCAAAATATAGTAATTAGAAGCAGGAAGACATGAGTAAGAAGGAACTCTCTCTTAGAAAAAACAATGTGCGATACCATGAGGAAAACTGCAGGCAATATTGCCTGTAACCTGCTCTCTCTCAGCCAGTCTGTTTGTCCCTACCTGTTGTTGACGATCCGAGGAGGGCCAAGATGTCCTCCAACCCTCAGAGGAGAAGGACCCTTCACAGTAAGTTACCACTGGTCATTCTCCCTCCGAGGTGGAGGCCATCTTGTGGGACCTCCCAGAGCAATGGTCCTATGTTTCGGGTGGGGGATCGTCATTCTCTTGCAGAATAGTTTGCAGAATACGACGACCGAAGGCAGTGTCCATGGAGGCTAAGTATTGATTTTATAGTGCCTTATGAAAGTAGATAAGGGAGACCAAGTGGCTGCTCTGCACAGACGCTCTGTTGAAGAATGCTGCGTTGGTGGCGGCGCTGCGTACTGAGTGCACCATGATTCCCTGTGGTACTTTAAGATGCATGGCGTTATAAGCCTCTGTGATGCACAATCGAATTGAGCGACTGATGGCCGGAGTGGACATTTTATTGTCAGTGTGAGGAGGAGATACGTTGATGAACAAGGCTTCTGTACACCTGATGGGAGTCCATTCTCTGAATGTAGCACTTAAGGGCCCTCCTCACATCCAGTGTATGCCAGGACTTTTCCTTTAGATGTGTGGGCTTTGGAACAAAGGATGGAAGATAAATCTCTTGAGCTCTGTGAAATTTGGTATTGACCTTTGGACAAAAGGATGGATCCGTGTGTAGAACCACGGTGTCCTTATGGAAAACACATAAATTTGAATGGATAGAAAGGGCTCCAAGTTCGGAAAGTCTTCTGGCTGAAGTGATAGCTAATGGAAACAGCGTCTTCATCCTCAGAAATTTAAGTGAAATACTCTGTAGGGGCTCAAATGGAGTTTCTGTTAAGGCAGTAAGGACCAAATTGAGACGCCAAGTAGGAAACCTGTGACAAGTTGGAGGGTCCTTGTAAGCCGCACCTTTTAAGAATCGTTTTACATGAGGGTGTTGGGAAACTACCTGTCCCCTGTATAGGGGAAGCACCGTGGATAAGGCCGCAAGTTGTCTTCTCAGTGTGGAAGCTTTAAGTCCAGAAATTCTGCCATCTTGTAAAAATGCCAAGACGGAGTGTAACGCTGGATGGAGAGGGTCGATCTTTTTCCTTTTGGACCATCTGACGAAGGCTTTCCATGTGGTGTTATAAATCCTGGTCGTGGATGGTTTCCTCGAATCCAAAATGGTATTTATGACCGACTCCTAGTAACCTAGACGAATAAACTTCTGCTGTTCAATCTCCATGCGGTCAAATGAAACCATCCTGGGTTGGGATGCCTGATCGGCCCTTGGAGAAGCATATCTTCCTGAACTAGTAGATGGAGAGGTGGAGATACTGCTAACTCTTGTAGAGACGTGAACCACGGTCAACGCAGCCAATACGGAGCCACAAGGATGACCTCCGCCTCTAAGAGTCGGATCCTTTGCAGGAGTCTGGGCAGGACCGGAAGAGGACCGGAAGAGGAGGAAATGCGTACAGGAGTTCGTGAGGCCATGGAGACAGTAGTGCATCCGTCTGTTCCGTCGAGGGGTGGAAGAATCTGGTGAAGAATCTTTTTAGTTGTGCATTGGAGGTTGACGCGAAGAGGTCCATCTTTGGTGTTCCCAGCTTTGATGAGATTAGCTGAAATATCTGTGGATGAAGAGACCACTCTCCCTCCTGGATCGTCTGTCGGCTCAACCAGTCGGCCTGTATGTTGGCCGTGCCTTGAATGTGAGCTGCAGTGAGAGAAGGTAGATGTGTTTCCGCCCAGGTCAGTAGGAGGTGTGCTTTCGGAGTTACCGAACTGGGTTGAGGGTGACTCCCACCACAGGAAACAGGATGTAGATTTACTTAATCCTGCCTCCCTGGAGATAGGTGGGAATCACCCACAAGATGTCCTCCAACCCTCAGAGGGAGAAGGAAGCATTCACTGGAGAAGTCCCTGGTGCTGGGAAAGATTGGAGGTCAAAGAAGAAGGGGACGGCAAAGGATGAGATGGTCAGACAGTGTTATCGATGCAACAAACATGAAATTAAGCCAACTCCGGAGCACAACGGAAGACAGGAGGGCCTGGCATGATGTGGTCCATGGGGTCGCGAAGACTCGGACTCGACTGTGCGACTGAACAACAACAAAAATGTCACAGGAGGCAAGATCTGGAATTTATTGCTATCCATTGTGTCTACCTTTTCAGCTTTCTAATGGAGCAAGGTTTCTACAGAAGGAAGGTATTTGCTAATTTCTTACAGAATGTTTAACCAATGGATCTTACCAGAACTTCAGGGATCACTACAGCAGTCAACGGCTTGTCATTAACAGTGGTATCTTTAGCTAGCATATACAGTCTTTCAGCTTCCGAAAAACATGAAATGTTTAGTACAACAGCACCTGTAACCAAAGAATTAGACATTTTTTTTCTTTGCTTCTTATGAAATACAAAGATTTATACACATAAAAATATGATGTAGCCTCTTTGTTCTGGCTGGTCTGTGCATGCAAAGTCCCATGTGGGACTGCACAGAAGCCACAAAGGCAAACTGTGAGATCCCACAAATATTCAAATGCAGCATCTTCCATTACCCTGAATACTGTAACGGCTGGAGAAAAAAAAAATCATAGCCGCTACTTGAATTTTGTTGACACGACAGGCAAAAAAAATCCCAGTTTAGGAATTCACCTCCATGTGTTGTGTGAAGGGTATAAGGAGGAAACACACGAGCCCAAGAACTGCGGCTGATCTTGCTGCATTTTGAATGGAGGGACGCAGCCTCCACTATGGTATTTAATAACTTTGTACTACAGCCAACACTGCTTCTCCCAAAGGCAGCCCAATCAGCAGATTTACACTGTAAATCTATGCACTACACATTATTTACTCTATAAAGCACATTAAACCCCACTTAAACGGCTATATTCTTACCTTGAGATGAATAAACATGACTCACAGAAACTAAATTTGCTGAAAAAGTTGAAAAAGCAAAGGAGTATCATTAGAAGATTTGCTTTTCTCAAATCAAAACAAAAAAACTGTATGCCACCTAGACAAAGGCTCAGAAAATATATTCTCCCATTTTAGAAAACATGTTGAGAGACCAGTCATGTTTCTTTGAAAGTATACACTGTTTTAAGGGCAAATTGCCTGTGGGGTTTTAAAGTTAGAAAGCTTCAAGACACTAAACAAGATCAACTGGTTGAAAAGCAGAACAACAAAGCTGATGAATATCTTAGCCAGAGCAGTAAAACTGCTTAAACTACCAATTAACCTTAAGTTGCTGTAAGCAAAGACCATGTGGGTGGGATTTCAAAGAGTCCCAGAATTGAAGACCTTCTCCACAATCATGCCAATTTGAGGGGGGGATAGCCATGGGGGAAGGGGAAAAGGGCCTGAGGACACTACATGACAATGAGCCTGTAAACTCATGACTGTACCGCAAAAAGACTATCTCCACTTGCCCCATTGCTCCTCAGTTCCAGAAACAAACCACTCCTGCTCACTTAGAAAGACTATATTAAACAATTTCTTCAGGCTCTTAAGGAGACACAGTTTTAATACCTCATCATTATGCCTGATGTATTTGAAATATTTTATGCCACTTTTCTGAGAAGTTCAAAACATTCACCAAGAGGCACAATTCAAATAATTATGGTTTTCATAGAAAAAAAAATCTCCTAAATAAAAAGAAATTAGACCAACATCCCTCTGAATTATGACAAATATAATGGTTCTGATTATGCCTTGTTGCATTTTAATAAATAACCTAAAAATGTTTCAGTCAGGTCAAAGAATTAAGAGAAGGAGAGATGTTAATTAATGGATGGAGGTAGCATACATTAATTAAAAAGTGAGTCCTTTTTCTAACGTTTCCTATACATAGGAAAACTTCAACAGAGCCTGAGAAGTATCTTGAAGGCAATTCATAAACTCAGGAAATGATGCGTTGTACGACAGTCAACAGAAACTTCAATGGCATCTGACTTACTTTTGATCGTTAATTCATCCTTGAGGATGTTTGTGTATTCTGCAGCAGAGAGATGAGGTGGCAGGCCACCCACAAACAAATGCACCTGCACGACAGACATACTGTTCTCTATAATGTAAAATCTGGTTTGGTTCATTTGGCGTAGTGAAGTCTGCAAAACAGAAGAGAAGGGGAAAACCTCTGAGAATTCATCACATTATAAACACATCCCATTACAGAGAAAACGCTGTCTTCCATAGCTACTGCCACTGGCTAACAATGACTAAAATAGTGTTTTCATATATAGGGCTCCCCTTTCCTTTCATTTTGGCTTGCTTGTTTATTCTCATTTTAAGCCAACATAAGCAAAAGCCTTTAGGATTATTGGTGAAAACAACAAACTGCCTTCCATTATGTGATCTTCCTCATAAATCTAGATTAAGTGTTACAGAACTCTGAATTCCATGCCAAGAGTACATAAAGCAAAGATGCATGTCTGTTTTTAGCATAATTCATTCACTCCAGAGGTAAGACAGAGGCTGGTTTTTGGAGAGGACGCAGGAGGTATCACACTCATCATCTGGACCACTGGATAGTGCAAAATAGGGAGAGAAATGCCCCTCCCTGAAAGGATTTGGAATGATGACCATGCAGGTGCAAGCAGTTAAGAGGATGGTATTGGATAGGGAAAAGAGGATCTGTGCAAAGCAGCAGACTCCTACCAAATGGCACCACGGGCTTTTCGGCACCCGGTTTTTGCTCAAGCTTGGTTCTTGAATTGTATTTATTTCCCCCCCTCCTTTAGACACAGTATTGTTTACTGGTTGTTGCTCTCCAGTGAGGGGTTGTGGGTTTTGTGGTTGTTGTGTTTTTTTGCCTTTTTTCACACCAACCAAAAAGTCATTGGGAAAACCCTGAAGAAAAACTGGGAGAGCAATGACCAGGAAGTGATACTATGGATCAGGGAGGGGAGAAACTGATGCAGGTAAGAAACCAAGCCAGAGCAAAACCTCAATGCAGAAAACCCCTAATATGTGACAACAAGCCTTCCCTAGTTTCAACAGCATTCATAAAAGAACCTACAAATATGCTTGGATATCTTGGGGGAAAGATAAAAGATTCCTATGCAGAGGGGCTGTGGCTTGATGGAAAAGCCTCTGCTTTGTATGCAGGAGGTCCCAGGTTCAATCCCTGGCATCTCCGGTTAAAAGGATCAGGTAGTAGGTGATGTGAAAGATCTCTACTTGAGAGCCTGCAAAGCCACTGCCAATCTGAGCAGACAATATTGACCCTGGTGGTCCAATAGTTTTGATAAAGAAGCTTCATGTGTGTGTCCCTCAGTCCCCTGGCCTTATCCTTTTACTAACAGCTCAGCAAGTCCTTGAAGTTCCCACCTTCCACACACTAACCCCTCCCCACATCACTTTTCCATGACATTATATTAAATCCTTTCCTTCCTTTCCATCTAATTCCTTTCTACTTTTTGAGAAGGAGGCTGAAGTAAACTTCCTGGAATGGGACACCAAGGGCCCTTCTTCCCCTTTCTCAATCTCTCACAAGTCCTAGCTACATGTTCTTGACTTCAGCTAAGGACCTGACACAGAAAATCCATGACAAAGATACCACTTTTTATATAGGTTCAAAGCTGGGAGTGATGAATCAAATCAGATCAAATCTTTTTTTTTAATAACATATTTTATTAGGTTTTTCAGTATTAAAGACAAACAAATCTTATACAGTGTTATAATCTAGGTTTTACCATGCTTAAGTACATTGGTTGCTTGGAGAAAACATTTTTATAAGTCATCCATACTAGTGTTGTAATCAGAGTAATAATATTTCAAACCTCTAGTAACCTGTCTCTGTCTTACTAACCATACAGCTTTAAAGCATTAACCAGGAACAATAAACCAATACTTATAGTGTGACCAGCTTCCACACTTATCTCTATTTTTAGCCATTTTATCTAAGAAAGGAAACCATTTATCTATAGGATTAAACAGTTCACATTCAAATTCTCCTCCTTCATTATATACAGAATATTTTTATACATAAAGTAGTCCCACAATTTACTGTACCATTGCAACAGATTCGGAGAGGATTTGTCCTTCCAATGCTAAGCAATGACAGCTTTTGCTGCAGTAAGCATTAGTATAGTTAATTCCTTACTTAAATTGGGTATAGGTTTGTTTTGCCAGTAATTTAGCAAAATTGTTAGAGGATTCATTTCCAATAAGTGACCAGCTATCTCTTTGATTTCTGATACAATTAGTCTCCAGAAGAATAAATTGACAAGAAGAATAAATTGACATTCCCACCAGATGTGTATAAACGTCCCTTTAATCCTGACCTTTGCCTGAAATCTTTCTCTGCCCAAGGAGAGAAAAAAAATGACAGGTGACATAAAGGTACCTATGTATTTTTCACTGTAGTACGAAGAGCTTGAAGGGAGCAGGGGAGATGGGAGAGATTTAGATTGGGACTCGCACCTCCCCAAAGTAATTCTGATCTCCAGCCCCAACTCTACTATGGCCTCCAGACTACAAGACGACGCTCGGTTTGCAAGGGATGTTGGGCAGGAAGCTACAGTGTGTAACTGTGTCCCAAAATGGATAAGCTGGAGCCAGAGAGGGACTTTTGCTTTCTACTAATAAAACAGTGAGTTGAAAGAGATATACTGTCCTAGCAAGCAAACAAAAACAACAGGGAAGCAAAATGAGCTCCCCCAATTGCTGGCAGTATGAAAAAGACTGCGGGGGGCGGAGGGGGGGCACACAGCTTCAGCTATTACAGTTGCTGGGATGATTCCTTTCATGCACATTGCCTGGTTAAGAGCCAGATCACACATAACTGAGACCAAAACCCTCCTATTCTCCAGGCCCCAAACACTGCTTTTTACCTTGGATTATAATTAAGGAGTTGACATTTTATGATCATTTTTAACAGTCTGCTTCTAGACCGAGAACTGTTTTATGGGACTCATTTTAAGCTGAGCTTTTTTCATGTTCTGGCTGGGTTTTTAATAGTTTATTAGTATAAAAGCTTTGTCAGCCAGCACCTGATGAACTGGACAACTTGCTTAGCCAGGATGCCCAGAGGCCCACATGAATCACCTGCACACTGTCCACTTGGCACTACTGCCCTCTTGCCATTAGCGAATCACTGAGGTAGGTGAGTCACTACTGCACAGACATAAGTGTAAATAACCAAAACCCAGGAAATACGCTAAATGACTTGATAGCACTTCCGTATTTACCTTCCTTATGTCTTGAAATCTGTTGAGAATCAGTTCATGATCATCCAGCACCATTCGCTGAACTATGGGAAGCAGAAACAACTCTGATGTCTCAATTAAAACTAAAATCATGGAGTAACACACCCCAAACTGCCCATCTGAAAACTGATTTATTCAGTTAATTTAATTTTCCAAGTAATGAGTGAAAACATAGAAACTGCAAGGTAAAAATAAATACACAGAAAGTAAAAAATCTGCAGGTTCTTTGATTTGAAAGCGAGAAGTGACATTAAACCGCACAGACATTTTTTGAAAGACTGAAATGTATCGAAGAATTACCTTGCTTGCAGCCCATGAGCACTTCCACCAATCTGAAGTTTTGGAGGCATTCCGACTGCCAAAAAATAGACAAACGAAAACAGAATTTTACCAGATTGCAAACTTTCACAGCGTTGCAGCTTCTGAATTTTAGTATCTTAATGATATTAATAAGCAGTGACAAACAAAAATGAGGTGTGCTTTTGATCTGATTGCTTCCTTTAATATTACATACCTTCTGTCCCACATACTGAAAATCTGACATTGTATAGCCTATAATGCAAGACACTGCATTTCCAAATGCAATTATACTTTTAGTACATGTCTAGGGATGTAAAGTTTCTAAAAATTTTGAAACCACGAAAATAAACATATTTTGAGAAAAGTTAAAAATATATGTAACACTTTCTTTTCCAACATAAATGTACTTACTGCTTTAACAACATAAAATGCATCATATAAGTTAGCACATAAAAGTGTACTACTTGCCACATGTACGAAGTTTACAAACACAAATTCTTTAGCTTTCTACAAGCACAAGTGGGGATAGACTCAATATGAGAGACAGAAAGCTGCAAACTACACTACCCAATGCAACCTTAGCAGATATATCTTGAGTTTCAAATGTTACTAAAGAATGGCAGGTGTGGAAGTTGGACAGGGAAGAAAGGTGACAGGAAGACTGTTGATTCCTTTGAAATGTCATGTTGGAGGAGAGTGTTACGGTTAACATGGACCGCCAAAAAGACAAATTAGTGGGTTCTAGATCAAATCAAGCCTGAACTCTCCCCTAGAGGCCAGATTGACTGAACTGAAACTATCATGCTTTGGTCACATTACAAAAAGACAAGAGTCACTAGAAAAGACAACAGCGCTAGGAAATGCTGAAAGCACCAGAAAGAGGAAGACCGAACATGAGATGGGTTGACTCAGTCAAGGAAGCCACGGCCTTCAGTTTGCAAGACCTGAGTAAGATTGTTAATGACAGAATGTTTCAGAGGTCATTCATTCATAGGGTCACCATAAGTCAGACGCAACTTAACACACGCACAAAGAATGTGTTATCCACAATCCACAAGCAAAAGAAGCTCCGAACACATAATCACTCAAGGACAGCAACACCCTCTAAGTGCAGAAATGTTCCTAGATGTGAGTACTGAACATACATCGATCTACTAGAGAGTGATCTTACAAATATATCTTCATACTATATTCAGTGTGAGGTTGTTCAGATCCCCACCCCCCAATGCTGACAGGGGAGGACATGAAGCAAATGAACCACCATGTAGCACGCCCACAGATATACTACTGAATCCAGATTTGAATAATATAATTACTCACAGACTAAAGGGAGGGTGGCAGGAAAAATATCCATTTGATACCACTCACCTGGTATCCAAGTAATGGAAGGACTTCTTTAATTACCATCTGGGTAGTGCTTTCTTTCTTTATTCGTATTGAGACACAGGCCATTCCAACCCTAGAGAGGAAAAATATCATTTATTTAAGGTGGACAGGGGTTGGGGGAATAATAACAGGGAACTCCTGTTCTGCCACTGTGTTTAAAGTTAGGTGCTCAGCAGCTGCAGAAAAAGGACTGTTCACCAAAGTGCATGAAGTTCTCCCCGCCGGTCAAGTTGACAAATACTGGCCCTTAAAACCCATCGCTCTGGCTTGAACAGATGACTGCAGCAGACGTATGTTTAAACCTGAGCTACCTGATCCTTATCTTTTTTAAAGTAGAGGAATCTAGAATTATTAGTATGGCTTTCTAAAATGGACACATGTTCCTAATTCACCTCCGTCACTGTAATTACGTTTATTTATTCATTGAAGTATCGCTGTGCCACTTTTCTCCTTGGGCATACAAACATTTTAACTAATACGCAAACTAATGGACTTAATTACAGTTTGGCTCAGTTTCACCTTTTTTTATGCCCGCTATCGTGATTTTCCCCATCCTGCTCCCAGCACTTTTTCCCAGTTTGCATATTTCCCTTGAGCGATAGGATTTTTCCTTGCAGCTGTTCAGCTCCCCAGAGATGCTCAGCTCAGTCTGCTAGCGACCTTACCCTCCGGACCATGCCTTTAGCTAATGGAGTCTGAGTTCGCAGCTTGTGTCAAGGTGTGGAACTACATCCTACTCTTCGCCCAGCTCCTTCTTTCTGGCCATTCTCCCCAGCAGGAATACCAAAACTGCCCACTGAAGTATCTCAAGTTAAGGCAGCACCTTAGCTAGTCCCTTTAAGCACTTATCAGTCAGGAAATCCCACACAGATTTTCAAAGAGTGTGGAGAGGAGCGGGAGGCTGCCTGTACAAGGAAATGCCAGCCTGAACATGGGTGCAAGCGCTCTTAAAGAGTGGGTTCCCTGTAGGACCTGATTGAAGAGTGTCTTGGATGAATTCTTTCCCCTGTGAGGGGCATAATGTTTGAAGGCAACCTAAAATATGTTTAGACACCTGATGTAGAGTTTCCATCTCTTGTTCTGAAATAGTGGCATAGAAGAAGATCAATAGATTCGAAACGGGAGTTATTCCGGAGAATCTGGTCTCACCAACTATCTACTCAGCAGATGAATACTCACACAGGAACAACTAGAAAAATTATCGGACTGCAACTTTGTGGTTATACATTTACTTTACTTTGTTAAAGTGGTGCTGTGGACGTTTGCATCAGTTTCCTTTGTATTATATAAAAAGCATTGGCAGCACATCGTCGTGCAGCTTCATTCTTGTACCTGATTTACATCCTTTGAGAACATGAGCTTTAGGAGGAGGGGGGAAAAACCACTCACTTGAGCCAAGCAGGATAAATCTTTATTACTTCGTTGTCTTTTGGTTTGGCTCTGATGATCCAGGCTTCAGGAACAGCTTCTCGGAATACTGACCCAGGATGGGATTCTTCAGTTGCATCATTCCTATTAATGATGTCGTCACAGAACAAGGCCTGCTGAGTGAATGTCTGAAGTTCGTAGTCTTTAGGATCATCGTTTACATAGTACGCTCTCAATGCAGCCTCCTATAGAAATACACAGTATGGAATCTTAATTTCAAAGATCACTACATGAACAGTCTTGACAGAAAAGTGATCAAGTACTGAGTGGACAATATAATCCAGCTAGGCACCTGGATTTGCAGTTAGGTTTTTCTTGAGAACCACTGTGAAATCACAAGATGGGGCTGGCAGGTGCCTTAATCCTAGAGCGGCATTCTGCTAACTACTGTTACCACATATACCCACTTTGTCTAACCTTCCTGGCTTCTGTCTCACAAGCAAGGAGCCCCATGGCATCTTTTGGTGGGTAGGAGACTGGACCCCAAGGGTTGCCAGCATTAACGCTTAAGGAAGGAGGAATCAAGGATCACATTGGTACTTGGTACACAGCACTCTACAGAAGCACTGAAAAGCTACAAGAAAAGACAGCAGGAAGGAGTTCCCTTCTCGACCGACAATCCAAGAGAAAAGACAAGCGTCTTGAGGGGAAATGTTTCTGATTCAGCCTGGCAGTTCTGACGTTCATCTGACAGGTAGTTAACTCCTCAGACATTATTTGTATTGCAAACACCTAATATTTGTTGATGTTGATGAATACTGGACATTCTAACAATAAACCTTACATAACATTCCACAAAATTAACATGTCGAAGAGCACAGTGTGCCAGCAAGTTCAAAGCACTGACATTCTTACCACAACTTCTTCCTGCTTTGCAATGCGCGGAACCGTAATAAGCCGATACTGATTGCGTTTTACAGCATCATTCCCATCATATATTTTTAACATTTGTTTGCCTAAAAGGAAAGTCACATTTTAATACTTAATAACAGAAATAAATTTTATATAAAGGTAAAGGTTTCCCTTGCTCGAAAGGCAGTCGAATCTGACTCTAGGGGGCGGTGCTCATCTCTGTTTCCAAGATGAAGAGCCAGCGCTGTCCGAAGACTTTTCCATGGTCACGTGGCTGGCATGACTAATCGCCAAGGCGCATGGAACGCTGTTACCTTCCCACCGAAGCGGTACCTATTTATCTACTTGCAATTTCTTGCTTCCGAACTGCTAGGTTGGCAGGAGCTGGGGACAGAGACAGGAGCTCACTCCGTCATGTGGCACTTGGGTCTTGAACTGCCAAGCTACAGACCTTCCGGTCTGCAACTCAGCATCTTAACTTCTGAGCCACCGCAGCCCCCTAAATCTTATATATGTTCCTATTATTAAGAGTTTTGAGTTATTTCTGCATTTAATTTCTATTACTAAGGTATTTATTAAGGTTTTAGGGGGGGAAATGTGGCGAAGTTTCATGGTTCCAAACAAACTTTACCTCATTTCTACTAAAGTCATACCGTGTCTTGGAGATGCTGTTTCAAACACTTTTTCCTTCAGTCAGTGGCCATTTTCTATTCCCTTCGTACAACCCACTCAGCAATAAGCAGCGTCCAATTACATGAATGCACAAAACTGCCTTAAATCAGATCAGACCACTGGTCCATCAAAGTCAGTACTGTCTACCCCGACTTGCTGTGGCTCTCCAGGGGCCCAGACTTTTTCGCATGACCTGTTACTTGATGCTTTTAGCTGGAGAAGCCAAGGACTGAACCCAAGACCTTCAGCATGCCAAGCGGATAATTTTAACCCTGAGACACACAACCCCTCCCATGCTTCTGAACTTTAATTTTTTTTAAAATGCTGGAAACTACCCCCTACCACACATGCCACTCAAGACAGTATTATCATCCAGAATGCCTCAGGTCACAGGTAGACAAACTTTTTGGGGGCTGAGTATCACAAAAGGGCAACATCCACCTCAGGATCCAGATGCCTTCCAACCTGCCTTTCTACCTCCTAGCTGTGACCCAAACCCATCACAGCTCAATTACACTCTTGCTTCTAGGATGTGGCAAGGGAGCTTCAGTATGTATGCTGGGGGTTGCCGACCCCTGTCTAAGGGTGACTCTAACTCACGTCTCCAGCTGTGTCTCCATAATAACATGGAACTGTAGGCAACAAAGTACGACATGACACTGTATTAATTCCCCTATCCATACAAGGAGCAGGCTACAAAGCCAACCGGGGGGGGGGGGGGCAGCAAGGGAAATACTAACACAATGGTGTTGCATGTTTTCAATGACATATTAGGAGAGATGTAGAATCTCTGGTTATTGCTGACATTCTTGGGGAGGGGGGAGGGAGCCAGCTCCAAGAGGCAATTTCTTAACATTATGTTACCAGCAATAGATACCTTATACCTAGACATCTAAGCGTAGGCCACAGGCATAGACTCGTTTTAGGCTCACTTAGCAGCAATGCTTATGCAGTTAAAGTGTCACTGCAAGCTTTTAATGCACCTATAAAATTGATAAAACCAAGAAGATCATCCTTCAGCCTCTCTCATTCTCAGCTCCACTTTACAACCCAGAAAACAGAACAAGAGGTTTACAGAACCCTACAGTGGACAGAAATATGTACACAAACAAATCTGTTCTCCAAAAACACCTTTTTAAAAAATGGAAGTTAAGAGACAACTCCCTGGGAACATTACACTAAAATTATCCAAATTAAACAACGAATAGCCATGGCATATACATCAGAGGCCGCACAACATTGAAATAATATCACAACATTAATACACAAGTGACTTGTGAGCCCAACATAAAAGTACTAAGCTTCAATATTAAAATACTGGCTTTAACTAAGCCTTCAGATTACATTCATACACTATCACCAAAATAAACACGACAACTAAAAAGTTGCTTTGAAAGGGCAAACGCAGATTTGTGGAAAGAATACAGCAGCTTAAAGCTTGGTCACCCACTGAAATTTAACTTCTGCTCAAGGAGGCAAATAAAACAACCTAAACAAAAAGCAGCAGTTCTTATAACTTTGGGGAGGGAGTTAAATTTTTGTTTAATTAAGAGTGGTCACTACAGCTACAGTTCTTCTATATTTCTGTTTTCTATTCATGCTGTCCTCGTCACATCCCATTCTGGATTTGCTGAGTGTATTTCACCACCAAAATACACTTGGTAGAAAAAGACCCAAACAAAGTAACCACACCTTAGAGCAGGGGTGGCTAAACTGCGGCTCAGGAGTCACATATGGCTCTTTCACACATGTTATGTGGCTCCCAGCAAGGTGGCTGGGGAAGGGAAAGGGAGGCATTCTTCCCTGATTGGTCTTCCCTTCCCCAGCCAGTGTTCCCCTCTGTGGGTAGAAAGAGAAAGAAAACAACTTTAACCTTAATGCATTCTCAAATAAAATAAAAAAACAAATTCACATATTTTTCAATAAAAACACATGTGTAATGTTTGTTCATGTCTTGTGGCTCTCAAATATCTGACGTTTATTCTATGTGGCTCTTACATTAATCAAGTTTGGACACCCCTGCCTTAGAGCGTTTGGAAATAAGCACCCCACCTGCCCATTCTGCCAGAAGCCCAATTGGTTCTGCTGACAGAAGAGGCAAAGAGGGGCAAACGCATTTGCTTGCCCCTTCCTCAATGCAAGCTTGTCACATTGCACAGCATTTCGTCTAAATGTGCTCTTCACATGTAACCCGCCTTGAGCCCTGCAGTGCAGGGGAGGGGGGATAAAAGTCCAATAAATAAATAAATAAACCTTCAACACTGCTTTTTCAACAGTTCCTTTACATGGCTTAGAAGCAGCTGCTGGGGGAGGGGGAAAAAACGGCCTCCAGCAGCACCTTCTGCTGACACCATGAAGAACCCATCTCAGTACTACTATCACAGAGCAACCAAAGGGTGGAAGGCCTTCCAGTGGATACAGATGTTGGATGGAAATTAACACTGCTTCTTAATACAGGGCCTCACTTGAGCAAAGATCTTCTTTTACACTGCCTGCTCCATAATATTGGAACCGAAGCATTTAATAGGGAAAGCTGACACTTCAGAACAGCAACAGTGTAATTACACCACAGCTTTAATTTCATTTTTCCAAACTGAAGGCTGGGACAAATTCTCAGCTACAATGGCTAAAGACTGCTAACCGAAAGCCCTGCTCTGAAAAGACACTTGATTTTTCAGACACAAACCTGACGTGCTGGAGTCTGTTGAAGCCTGGGGTTCCTTCAGCGGCCCTTGTGTTGAACTATCGACGTCGTCCTCATCATCTACAGGAAAAAAAAGTTGAGGAGTCTCCGTTAATGGAGGATTGCACAAATAATCTATCTTAAAATCAGGCACTGTGCTGTAAACAATCCCAAAGGGATGGTGAACAGAATAATGCTGTGTGGTGTGCATGTATTAAAGTAATCATGTTCTCTGAAGCTTGAGCAGAAAAGCTACAGGGTCAAATCAGTATTTGGAACGGTCATTCTTCCTATTTATAATGCTACAGAATAATTTAAAAAACTGAAGAGACACACAATTTTGAATATAAAAACAACGAAAGACATCAGGAAACACTGGGTATCAACTCTAGAAGTACAATTCTTAAAACTTCCCAAGTTTTGACCAGTCTCAGAAGAGGAACTTGAAAGTTATTGGTTAACACTGAGAACATTCATGCACTAAGAACTTCTACATCTTTAAAGAATGTATCCACCATAATTAATTTTCCTCATTCCACAGCCTCCAATTCCATTTCCATGAAAACCTCATGCTCACAAGTTTTCCATTTTGGTTCTTGGTCCTTCACACAGTCAGATAAAAATCGCCACATTGTAAATTTGCAAAAAGGTTCTTTAGGTAAGGAAGTAGAAGGTAGAGATAAGTGAAGGCATTATACCAATTGTGCCCCACCCAATCCATTGCACTGGTTTCTCTTACAACCTCCCAGTTATTAGTCCAGTTGCCAACCTGGATTTTTTAAATTCAATCTGAGCTATAATCGGCTCAATAATTTTAGATAATCTTACTAAGCAAAAATAGTCCCTCGCACACATATTTTTATCCTTCCTTTGAGGAACGTGGGTGCCACTCTTCCATCCTCTGTTTTAGCCTCACAACAACTCTAAGATGGGTCACACTAAGAGAACGAGTGCCATTTTGGCTCTGCTTTCCTCGCACTTTTAAAATAACACCATCCTACCCCAACTGGAAGTCAGGACAATGAGAAGAAGGCTCCATGTGGTGGAATGAGCCTGTTGTGGCCCGCAGGCCCTATCCCACCCTGTCCTAGCTTTTTCTCAACACCTGGAGAGGCTTTTCTTTCATTCTTGGGCAGCCTGCCACCACCACCTGACCTTTGTAAGGAATTGCCTGTTGAGAGGGTCAGGACTCTCAGGTTCCCTTCCATGTTCTGAGGCCATAAGTCTGTGTCTCCTGCTGCCCACTGCCTGGTCACCACAGGACCAGTTTACTTCCTTGTGCGCCCCAGAGGAATAGCCACTTGCCAACTGCCAACCTTCCCCAAAGCTACTTTTAAAATATTGTGTCCAAACTGGTGGAGGTCTATGTGGTACAAAGCACCACTGACAGCACCAAAAGTTATAAAGCATTTATTTAAAATAAAATGTTCACATGAATACTTCTAGCACAGCACCAGATTGAGCAAGGGATCCAAAAGAACTGGGTAAAAGAGAAATCCTCTGTCCCTCTCTCTATACATGCACCATCAAATGTTAAAATATAGGACAGGCTCTTTTGCTTAGGTTTCTAAAGAGTTCCCATTACTTTGAAGCTTGCTCCAGCTCTTTAGGTGAGCCCATGGTCAATGGCGGCCTTCCCAGTGGGGAGGTCTATGTGCTCTCATGGACTCAGCACCCAAGGAAAAGAGAGAGGCTGCCAGGAATTTTTATCATATCTCTTCCTTCACCCACTGATCAGGTCATGCCAGATCAAAGAGGCTTTTCCTGGAGATCTCTAGGAATCCCTTTCCTGAAGATTCTTTAGCATTCTACTCCTCCAAATCTCTATTCCCTACTAGGAAGAAAGGGGGAGATCTTGACCCACCCATTATTTCTCCTAACTAGATCTATTAGCATTTGTATGAAGGTGGGTTGAGATATGTCTGGAAAGCAATTGCACTGACTTCCTCCTCCTCCCTGTTCTCTGCCCAGAGGAACACAATGTGGAAATTTTGTTTATTTCAAACCTCCCTGGAAAAATGCATTTCTTCACTCTTCAAAAGAATGCAGATCATACAGCTGATGCACTCCTTGTGACAGCAGGAAGAGAAATGAGGGAAGAGTGCTTGCCCTGCCTCAGTCATGTGACCCTTTGGTCAGGAAAGGCTACACTCAAGACGGAAGGGAGGGGAGCACTCCTAGGCTCTGGAAAGTTCTTTAAAGCTTGAAAGCTCTTCCCCAAATGGCCTGCAATGCGCAGTCCCCATGTGGGACTACACAGAAGCCATGATGATGAACACACAGTTATCACATCACAAGCTGCTTCATATGCGTTATCTGAAAAGCCCCAAGCGCTTGGACTGTCTAGCTGCCCCTCAGCAAGGACAGTATCAGTTCAATAAGATCTAAGACAACAGGGACCGGGGGACTTTTCAGCTTTGCTTTCTTTCAACATATTGCTTTCTTTCAACATATTCTATCACCTATACAGTCACAAACGTACCAAAGACTGATTATTTCCTTTTCGATAAACACTGAAGCAACCTGCGTTGACAAAGGAAGATTTGACATGCACCTACATGACTCAGGAACTACTACGTTTTTTTTTCAAAATTGCCAGAAAATCCCACTATAATTCCATCTACTGGATGGTGAGTTACATAAATAATTTAGACATCATCCTGTACCAACTTCTTCCAGTTAATTCAATACTTTTAATTCAATACTCTCCACAAGTGGGCATTTTTTAATAGAGCCTAGTGCTCTTTATACAAAGAATCAATTTTTAAGAGCATGTGATGTTAAAAGATGCACTTTGAAAAATCAATTGTATAAAGGTTACTTCTTTTAACTACTACAATGGAGCCCTTCCCATTGAAGTGTATCGTGAGCCTGTGTTTTTCTCTCTCCCCTCCACCCCTGCTTTCAGTGAACAATTATTTTTTTAGAGTCATAACTCAAACTAAATAATGAATATAAATATCTTTTTTTAAAAAAAACTGAGTTATTTAAAATGCCCCACTAAATTATGGCTTAAACCAATCCTTACCCACTTTAAAACACTAATTTAAATGGAAAAAATTCCATTATTTAAATACTTTCTAAATATAACTGCACACTCATTTGTTGCTATAACCATAAGCATATTGATTATAACCAATTAGAGATTTTATGCAACCTTATAGGGTACAATGTATTTTTATCAAGGTTTTTTGATGATAATACATGATGCATTACTTATTCTTAGGTTACTTAATGCTCATAATCATAAACAGTCTCTCCAGTCATGACAGATGCCTGCTGGAACCACCACCAGAAAGTGACTCTTCTTTCCAAAGTTCCTCTATGCTTAAATCTGCACCTTGTCATACAAGTGCACTATCCTACATCACCCCTCACCTCACAATAGTAAATAGCATTAATCTGAAGCAAAGGCCGATTACTGGTGACTCTGTATCCCGCTAAAAGTCCTGGCAACTAAAACAGCCTCACAGCATCTCCTGAATTTTCTAGAGATGGTGGCCCCTTCCACTCCCTTCAGAGAGCCTATTCCACATAGCTGGAGCTATAAATAAATGGTCCCTAGTTGATGCTGGTCCCTAGTTGATGCCAGGCAGACCACCCGAAGTGCAGTACTACTAGCAGGTGGGCAACCTGAAGACTGCAGCTGGTGGAGGGTATTATATGGGAATCAGCAATTCCATCCTATTTAACCAGGATGTGAAACCAGTATTAAACCGGGGGGGGGGGGGGGGGCGCGGATGGATTACTTCTTCACTGACCCTCAGAGGAGGCTCTGCTTAAGAGATGTTTGCAAACAGCCAATCCTGCCAATCAGGGCTGAATTCCACTAGTTATGTTGCAGGCACAACATAGAACATTGTTTATAATTTCTCGCATAACAGTTGCTGGCAATAACAAGCAAGCTTATTTTCATGACCACCGGAATTCAAAGCTGTTAACCACCAAAGACTTAGCAGCACAGCACTCTCCAAGACGAGCAAAGTGCTGAAATACGGAAAACGTACTTGATTGGAATTATTTTACTTGCACAGGGTTTTACAAAACCCGGCATGCCCCACGTTTAAGGCAGCTGAAGAAGCTGATAATCAGAGAACACACACATGATGTACCCTAGGTGGCAGTAAAACATCACCGCTCTAGAAGCTGCACAAAGACTTTTCAGTAAAGCCAAAACAAATGAAGAGGTGACTTTGGCCACCCACTGAGAACATCTCCACCTTATTGTGATATGCAATTTTCTCTGATTACCAAAGAAACGGCCTACTGATCAGCTCACAATTTTTGTCAGTATTCTAATGCTTTTTCAATACAAGGTCAAACTAACATCTAATTGCTATGTTACTGAATGAATATCTACCAAACTGAAAAATGAAAACAAAGACAGGAAGAGAAGGGGGAAAAGCACATGCTTAGATGAATTCTTGCCCTGTGGTCCATTGCTACAGCTTTGTTGTATACAAAAGCAACTGTCAAACACCTGCACAATAACCAACCGTACTCAAGGTCAACCATTCATCAGAAGTCATATACTTTGTAGGAACATTTTATTCTTGTAAGAACGCAACACAACCTAGCTTAAGGATATTTATTCCCTACAAAATCCTGTTGCAAGCACCCTTCCAAAAAGGGAATAAGATTTCTTGAAATTCTGAACCCAGTGATCCCACTTCCCTCTCTCTTTTTTAAAATCAATGACATTTTGAATGCTAAAAATCTTAACCATTGCACCAAAGGTAATAATCATATAGCAGCCAGCTCACATCTGACAGTCTGACCCACCAAGACTTGAGGGAGGGGAATTTCTCCCAGAAACCCACATGCACATCACCAAAGCTGTGCATCATTGGTTAATTACCCATGTGTTCAACAGCCTCTCCTATTAGGAATCATAGTTCCTTTGGCAATAAACAGCATAGCAGCTTCACAATAGTAATAATTTAACTTTTACAGAGCTTATTAACAGACAACACATGCACAATGCAATCCCTAAGCAGAGATACATCCTTCTTGATCCACTGAAGTCAGTGGACTGCTCAGCTGTTAGTGAAACCAACAGGTCAACATTTACACATTCAGTACTTTACCTGGTTCAATTTGTAAGCTTTCCGAGATCCGAAAACAGTGCATTTTACTGAAGTTGCGAGAAAATAAGCGCACACAGTTCGGAGGAAGAATCATATTTCTTAGCCTTCCAAATGTACATTCTGGAGGTATAATCACATAGCAAGCAGCGTGAGCCTATGGAAATAACAGCACAAAGTTCTTGTAAAGAGCCATTTAAAGCCTGTCCTAATTTCTACTGATGAATTGTAGATGAACACTGCGTCCTTCAGGGGGGAGGGGGGTTCTCACATTTCCCTAGAAGCTAAAGACCATTAGTGAACACCAGTAAGCACTGTTATCTCAAACTTAGATTCAGATGCAGTGGCCGGGGGGGGGGGGGGGGGGGGACACCTGAAGTTCAGAGCACGGGGGGGGGGGAACCTATGAAACATTTTCAATTTTGGAATGAATGAAATGCTTTTAAAAACAAGATTTACTCATTCAAAATGTGTAGCATGAAGATTTTTGCATAAGACAGCTGTCAGCATTAGCCAATGATACTTCCTGTACATACTGTGAACCTAAGCAACACTCCAGTTCAAGATGCATTTATTTGCATGGAGGATGCTATGATCTTCAGAAGAGGAGCATACTGGAACTTCTGCTCACCCATTTGATCTTCCCCTCAAATGACACCGGCACTAACAGTCCCAGGGGGACGGGGAGGAGGAGCAGCCCTGCTATAATTTGTATAACATACTACTTAAAAGCAATGTTATAAAGTTCAATATAATAAAGTTTAATGCGATGCCTATAGGTGCTAGATTTATTAAGTGTACAAACCTGTCGGTTCATATAACACTCTCACTGGTTCGCAACAGAAATCTGTGTTTTCCCTACCACTCAGATGACAAGAACTGAAACACACTTGCTACGATAGCACAGGGGTGCAGCAGCTTTACTTCTAGAAAACTCAGGCATTTATACTGCTTAAGTTTCATATGCCAAGTAGCACAAATCTACCCATAATACACTTCATATCGTTAAAGCAGTAAAATAAGTTAATAAAGAAGAATACTGCATATATTTCAATTCCCCCATCCCCTATTTCTGTTTCTTTTCTGGAAAAAAAGCTTTCCTCCTTGTTAAAGCTACAAAATTCTCAGAAATTTTAAATCTTTACATACGCACAGTAATTTCCACTATTATCAACTATCCCCATTCAAGTTGAAGTGCTGAATGCATCTACCAAGAACAGATCTTAAATCAGAGAGATAAGCTTCAACAGACATGTGGGCAAATGCAATCTCACTGGTTCAAACCGACTATCAAAGAAGTCTTTTGTAGATAAGTAAGTACTTCACAGGAACATTTTTACCCACTAATTTTAATACATTTTCAAGTCACTCAAGAAGTTATTTTTAAAGAATGGTTGTTCATCATTTTTCTATTCATTTGTTCCATCTACTATTGATATGTTTCACTGCAAGCAATGGCAAGGGCGAAGGGGTAATTCCTATATGCTCATGGACACACGTACGACATAAAGACGTTTTTGTTTCTTATGAAGGAAAGTATGCAGACAAAATTAAATGATGATAATAATAATAATAATAATAATAATAATAATAATAATAATAATAATAATAATAATAATAAACTTTATTGTCATTGTACATAGTACATAGTACAATGAAATTAAAAAGTGCCATCATTCAGTGACTCACAACATATAATCATGCGCACTCACACAGACATTCACTACAGCTTCTCCCTTGTGATTTACATAGCAACCAAACCACTGTTTCCCCCCGATTTCGGTCTCATGCAGCATTCAGAGCAATAATAGCTCTCGAGTAAAAACTGTTTTTTAGTCTATTTGTCCTTGTTTTGATTGTCCTATATCTTCTGCCCGAAGGCAGCAGTTCAAACAAGGAATATGCAGGATGTGACCAATCCTGTAGGATGTTCTCCACTTTTTTCAGACATCGAGAACTGTACAGTTCCTCCAGAAGTGGGAGAGGACAGCCAATTATCTTCTGGGCTGTGGTGATGACTCTCTGGAGTGCTTTCCTATCTGCAACCGTACAACTAGCAAACCAGGCACAGATACAGTATATTAAAATGCTCTCTATTGAGTAACAGCAATGATGAGTAACAGCAAAAGAGGCAGCCTATAGCTGAACATCTATCACATAACTTTTTCAGGTGTGGTCACAATCTCGCTAATATGGGTAATTATAAAAATTTCTATAGGTTCCTTAGAATCTGTTCTACTATTATAGACGCTTTCCTTTGGTGAAAAGGACAAGCTGCCTGCCAAAAAAGCACCTCTATTAGTGTGGGATCCAGCCCCATGGCTTTTGCCTAGAATAAAATATAAAGCAAAAAGATATACCAGAGTATGAAATAGATTACAAATTAAGGCAATGCAGCCTTTAAAGCATAGTGGTTCATTGGACTAGGAGTGAGAAGTCTGAGGTTCAGCTCCTCAGTCAGTCATGAAGTTTTCTGTGTGCCCATGAATAGTCACTATGAGCTTAGCCTACCTTATAGGGCTGTTGTGAGAATTAAATGGAGATGGCTAAAACTGTGATAGACCAGACAAACATGGTTTTGGGTAACCAAACAAAATTTGACAACTGAGGCATACCCTTGAAAGCTATAGCTCAGTCCCGCCCATCTGTCTAGAATTAGCCGCTAAGAACTGATGCAGAGTTCAGGGCATCTGATAACAACAATTAAATGTTTTCCTTTTCCAGGATCTATGACTATCTACTGTAACTGGTCTTGAAACAAACAGACTTTAATAGATTCCAGAGCAGGGGAAAATACTGTTTGCTAGCTCAGGAATTAAACTGCATTTTTTTTCTTTTATAGTTGAGCTAAGAAATCATGGACAGATATATATCTGTCCTAAGAGCTACAGTTAAATTTCCAGGGTCTGGTGTTGGTGTGAATATGGAGATATAACAGAGAGATGGAGCAGTCAGTTTTAAAAACTAAGCCAGGCATACATGAGTGTAATCCAAGTGTGTCACACAGACAGGATTTGGGTTAACATTTTTGTTTACAAATATGGCACCCCTTTCAGAAAAGCGTGAAAAAGAACAAAGTCCCTCCCCTCCACTGTACTGTACATTTAAAATGTATCTGAATGTAAGTTGTTTGTACTAGGAAGACACAGGAAATCAACATTTAGCTTGTTTCTATATTTTATTTAATAGGAGAACTTAATGAGGGGGAGAATACCACTTAAACACCACAGAAGACCTTTCTGTTCGCTTGTAGAAAAGGGAATTTTTCTAACATTGGGTTGAATCCCAAGAACTGTTGACTCCTTTTTCCTATTGTAGCTTCCTGAAGAGCTGGTCCTGTAGGGCAGGGTAGCCCGGGGAGCTGTGTGAAATACAGTACTGAAGACTGAAGCTGGAGTGGGAGGAAAATCAGGCAGCTCTTTTGTGTATATTTGTACACCAGTATGTTTGGAGAACTGTGCACAACATAGAACAGAACTCAGATATTAAGCCTCGTGTCATTGGACATTCTATCTGATAATCTTTTAAAAAGCTTCATTTTCTTCCGATTTTCAAATGAAGTCTAAGTACCATTTACCCCCTGGTCCAATATTTTTGAAACTTGGGGGGTTTATTTGAGGAAAGGCACCAGCAGCTATGCTTCAAATCTGGTGCCTCTACCTCAAAAAAACAGCCCTCACAGAGCTTCAGATACCCCCAGATCGATGCTCCATTATACCCTATGGGGACCACTGACTATAATGGTCCCCCCAAAGGGTACAATGGAGCAAAAAAAATCCGGCAATCCCGAATATTTACCGAATCCCTACAGGTATTGGGATTTGGGAATATTGGGAAATACCAATATTGTTTGGGTTCAGTGAGGGGTTTTTTTGCACACCCCTAATCCTCATCAGTAATTTTGCCACTAAAGAATGAATGAATGGCAAATAATAATAATGAACAAATAGCAAATTCTGAGTTGCCAGCACTCTTTTGTTTGTGTTTCGCGCAGTACAGTACAATGCTAACCAAGATGCTTTCTACTCTTCTCAGTACTACAAAGCTAAAAGATTGTTTGCACAGAAAATTTACAGCTTTGTTAGAATGTGCAAAAATACTGACAAACCAAAATTTATCCAATATAGCTGCTCACCAGAGTACACCAACATTTCAAAGACAAGCATAAAACTAGGTATATATAACCATATCACAAATTTAAGCTTCTTATTTATATAGCAACACAGTTATCCGATATCAATTATTGTTCACCCCACAAACCAAGCAACAGGTGTGGGGATGGCCAGCACCTGCTATCCACAAGCTCTTTTTATTCTTATAACTGGACCCATGCCCAACCCATCAGTGTATACATGATGGAAGAAGAGTCTCATTTAAAAAGACTGGTCTGACACTGTCAGATGTAGTTTGGGCTAAAACCCAGCTCTTGATCTCCAATGTCAGCTGTCAGTCTGGTCTTCTGTTTACAAAGATCAGCCACGCTAATTTCCAGTTCCATCCCTTTCATGCTCCTGACATAAGAGAGACGCTACCAATTAAAAAAAAAACCTTTCTAAAGATGGGGTCAAGTACGTTTGGACTACTCATTCAAAAGCTGCTGTTTATCAGTCTCATCTCAGACTTATAGAAGAATGGCATCAATGACAGAGTAAGAGACAGCAATTAAGATTGTGAAACTGAAATGTCCAGGAGTGTGGTGAGGGAGAACTAGGCAGCTGGACCTATAAGAGTGAGGGATAGCATTTGCTCTGATCTTTTATCTGTATTCCTTTTTTTATAATGCACTTTGAAAACAGTCCGGCAACTTCCATTGGTCCAAAATGCAGCAGCCAGGCAACTGCCAGGGGCTGGATACAGCCATCTTATCACCCCTGTACTGAAAGACCTGCCATGGCTGCCCATCTGCTCCCGGGCATAAAGCGAGCTGTGTTTATGATTTATGGCTGTATCATTTTTACTTTGTCAACCTCCTTGTGAAGGTCTCTGGACAATCAGCACAAAAACTTTGAAACTAAACAGTTTTATACCTCAAGCTTGAATAATAATCTAACCAACCCTGAGCTAGCCCTGCCCTGGATTTCCCAGGTTAGCCCAAACTTGTCAGATCTCAGAAGCTAAGCAAGGCTGGACTTGGTCAGAATTTGGATGGGAGGCCACCAAGGAAGACCAGGGTTGCCACACAGAGGCAGGCAATGCCAAACCACTTCTGTTCGTGTCTTGCCTTGAAAACCCTATGAGGTCTTCATAAGCCAGCCATGACTTGATGGCACTTTCCACCACCATCCAAACTTAAGCTACTGGGATAAGAAGAGCTACATGACCCTGAATTATGGCTTTGGTTCTGCTCTAAGAACAAGCAGCAAAATTGTTTAACGGCTCCAGAAGTTAAGACAGGAGAGGAATCAGAGTCCAATAGTAGAGCACACGTTTTGCATAGAGAAGGTTCCAAGTTCATTTTGTGATGTCTCTAACAGTAACCTAGGTAGCGGAACTGGGAAACAACTCAGACACCGATCCTGGGGAACAACTGTAAGTCAGAGAAAGCAATCCTTGGGCAGACGGACCAAGAGTCTGACTAGGTGTACGGCACCTTCACATATTCACACAGGTGTGCCGTGGTTTTAAGTCTGCTAGAGAACAAGTAACCAATAGCCTAAAGCTGACCAGGTCAATTAAAAAAAGATTCCAAACACTGTCATGCACAAAACAAATTCCACAGAATGAAACTGCCAATTTTTAGTTCTGTTCAGCCATTCAAAACACACACAAAATATCTGAAGACTGACATCAAAGGGCTCTATCTCTATTTTGCTAAAATCAGTGATTTATTTGCTGTGTTCATCATACACTTATTGTCATTATACAAGTATGTCCTACACAATATAACTCCCCCCCCCCCCAAAAAATGAAAACCCTTTATAGGTCGAGGTCATGCTGGTTTTACAGACTATATCCACTGCTCTTTATGCATGTTTCAGTATTTTTCAGTATAAAAATGTATTGTTTTTACTTTGTGATTCAACAAGACTTTTTTGTTGTATCTTTATATGGAACACAGTTAGAAATTGCCTTGAGGATCTTGGCTGGGTCATTAAGTAGGTCATAAAAATTGAATAATGCATGCATACATACCAGAATGCCACACCATTCACATCTCATACCCGAGAGCACCTCTGAAGACCCACATGTTTTCTTGCACACTTTGCACCGTGATCCGGAAGGAAGGTTTCCCTCCCTCCAGTGATGATGGTATGTGTCCTATGAAAAAAAATACACTAGGTAAGTCAATTATTTCAAATATTTACTGTTTAAATAAAATAGCCACTGTAGGTTGTTCTTCTGTGTGGGGAGTGGGGTGTGTGCTTGATGTTTATGTCTTTTGGGGGGGGGGTTGTATATATATTTAAATAAAAATTTATTTTAAAAAAATAATTAAATAAAATAGCCACACAACGTACACCAAAGTATTATTTGTGTTTGAAATATGAACAGAAAGTCTAGAAGAACTTTTTAAAAGTAAAAAATAGGAACTTTGATGTGAACACAGAACATATGTTAAAGCAAACAGATAATGTACCGTATTTTTCGCTCCATAAGACTCTGCTCGGTGCCATGGCTTGGGAAAGGTGAGGGGGGTTTAAGATGCACACACCTTCCCCCCCACTTTTTTTGGGAGAAAAAGTGAGTCTTATGGAGCAAAAAATACGATATGGCAGAATAATCACAAGCCTCACCAAGTAAATTTGTTTCCTAAGCTTTTAAAACAAGTCATTCTACGTACATGATCCTGATGACCGTCTTGATGGGTCTGACGGCAGTCGCTGCAAGCGAAAGGGGCACAATCTGTATGTACGTGTAGCTCACACACTGAAAGCAGATTGAAAAAGAAGTTTTCTTTTGCACTTGCTTATATCTACACATTGTCTTGTCTCCTGTTTTACTCTTAGAAGTGTTCACCATCTTTATAACACAGAAATATGGAAAGATTCCAAACCCACATTCAAAACAGACTCTGAGGGACAATAAATCAGTGGCAGAAAATGTGATTTGCTATGGCAAAGGTTCCAGTATCACTTCCTAGTACTGCCAGTCAAAGCAGCTTAGGTGATTGTGCTGAGAAAATCTAAGGGCACAGGGAGCCACTATCAAAGTAAAAATTACTGAGCCAGGAGCATCAGTAGTCTGACAATGATAAACGCATCAGATTTTTATCTTGAGAACAATCACTGAAGCTGCCACATCTCTCATTATACACAGCATTAAATGTTCTGGAAGAAACATGCCCACCCAGCAGACAGTGAAACTACTGTGGTAGCTCAGCCTCAGTAGTACTGCAGTGTTAGAGATACAGAGCACAGCTGCTAGGAAAAGGAAATGCAGTTTCCTTCCTTTCAACCCTTTTGCCTTTCTAAACCATTCCCTCCCACCCACCCCCTCACAGAAAACCATAGTCCACAGCCTTTCTTCTGTCAAAAGCCCTCATTCACCAGTGGAGAGAGATCAGAAAGTCCTGATATGCCTTATTTCTGAACATGACCCACAGTGTTTCAGCCTTACCTTCACAACGAAATGCTGAAGTCTCTAACTGCTTTCTGCAGACAGCACAAAACTTTCTCTTATAGTGTCCAGGAGGTCCTAAACAATGTGCAACTGGAACCTGTACAAAAAAGAAGGTCTTGCTTTAGTTATATAATACACTCTAATAACACATAAGTTTTTGCCTACAGGTACATATGCAGCAAACTCACAATGGCTTCATTAGCAGGGGCATTTGAGGCAACAAGGATAGAGTTGCCAGGCCCACATCCATGAGTCCCAGGGATCGGGGTGGGGGGCGCGAGCATGGAGGGGACATTGGGAATGCTGTGACCTCTTCCTCTCTCACTTCTGCACTGGCATTTTTGTCACTTATTTGTCCCTATTGCTTTGTGTCATCCCCTCCCTTCCCACGTGTGTTTTTGTTCCCTCTGGGATTACTAGAAAGAGCAAAACACATTTGGGGGGGGGGGACCCTGAAGCAATAGGGATAAACAAGTGACAAAAATGACAATGCAGAAGAGCCCAGTGGGCTCTCTCTCGCACACGCACGTGAGCACACACACATACACACAAACACGTAACACTCTAGGGATTCTCCGAATCAGTATGGTAAATTCCTGCAGATGCTGTTACACTGTCACCCCCCACCCCAATTTTTTCTCCTACTACTCAACTGGTCAAACAAGGGCAACTGAGGGCAGGGACAGGAATTCACCCACTACATTGTCATTTTTTTCACCAGCAGATGAAGATTTCTTTGCTTCATCTGGCATTCCCTCAGTAATCTCTCCTTCCTGTTGTATGTTTTAATTAGCTTTTCTATGTTTTAAAATATCTATTTTAGTTTTAACTTTTTTAAAGGTGTGTTTTTATAATGCTTGTTTTAAACGTTAGTCATCTCAGTGGCTTTGATGGGGCAGAAAGGCAGGGTACAAGTTTTGTAAACATGTTATAAATTATTTTGCCTTTCTGTGCCTTTCTGTAATACTGTTCTGTATCTTTCAGGTCACTTCAGCTGTTCCTTGCCCATATCATTTATCACGGGCTAAACTCTTCCTCCTTCTCCACTATGCTACAATACAGAAGGACTGGGCTTGCTGGTGCATAATAGCTGAAAACATCTGATACCCAAATGAGATGTGATAATTTGCTTTTGGAAGCAAAGGCACGAGCAGTGCCCTATGAATATGCAAAATACAAAGCAAACCCTTATGAGTTTAATTTGCCTAATACAGGAAAATGCAATGAAACGCAGTGCTTGTACCACCAGGGCTGGAGGCCCTGAAATCCAGATATCCAAATATGCATGAGAAAAATAGCACACGACACAGGGCCCCATCCACATGGAAAGTGGCAATGAAAGAACCAATTCAAAAGAAAGAAAAATCTGCACAGCAATCACAAGTAATGTAATTCCCACCACAAGATAAGAGCAAGGGTAGCGCCAGCCACAACTGCCACATTAACCAAGGCACAAAAGATGTTTTCTCTCTTGCACAAGGATTACAAAGGAATTGTCCTCCCTCCCCTATGCTAACAAATTATGCCCCTTCCACTGAATGATACAAACGCACACACTCCCTTGCTCCCCGTTAGTGCCTATCCAAGACATCCAGACAAAAAACACAGAATTACTAGCTTATATATACATTCTCTGCCTCAGAAACTGGGAGATAATTATTCTGTCCAATCCTATTCTATCCCTCCCTGGCTGCCACAGATGCTATGGAAGCAGAGACCGAGCAGTCTGCTCTCAAAGCCTCAATTATTCCCGTTCACAATATTCACCCCGGACAGATAAGTGTGCTAATTCAGGCTGGTGATGTCATAAGGCACCCTGAGAAAGCGGCATAATCTTTGGTTCTCATTTATTATTGAAATGCTTTTCCAGAATGCTATCCTGATATGAGTCACTAAAATCCATTTGCATAAGTATAGGGAAAAATCATACCCTAGCAATGCTTTTAAGTTATCGTAAATCTTTTTCATACATTGAACCAATATCTATTCAACATTTAGCACTGGGATTTTTCTCTGTTCACCAAATATACTTGAATACTTCGTTCCCAATGACTTCTAGCTTTCCTTCAAAGCTTTTCTCCTAGCTGTTAGACCTAGAGCTCACCCTTTGTATCCACTTGGAAATTCTTAAGAAAAAACAGGTTGCCTAGCTGTAACTGATGATCTTCAAGTGGTCATCTGTGCATTCACTGCCTGCGAAGGAATCCTTCGGTATTGTAGAAAGCTCTTAATGGATTTTCGTGCCCAGCACCTCTGGGCATGCGCAGAGCGGACATCCTGCCAGTTCCTTCTGACCGCTGCAACCAAGTGTGTTAATGAGGAGAAAGCCTAGCAGCAGAGGAGAAGGATGGATGGGTAGTGTGAATGCACAGATGACCACTCGAAGATCATCAGTTACAGGTAGGCAAACCTGTTTATCTTTGACATGGTCTCTGTGCTTCACACTGATGGGAGAGTAGCGAGCAGTGTCCTACCTGAAGGAAGAAGCAGGCAGGCTGTCACTGAGAAGCAGTGGATAAGATTTATTTATTTATTCTTCCAATTTATATCCGAGTGGATGCCTTGCGGGAGTTAAGCAGGACATTATTCACGCTATCCAAGAATACAGAGAGGAGAGTCTCCACGACGTGAGCTTGAGACGGGAAATGTCGTGGTGGAGGACGGGAGAGTCGGAGAGTATCAGGAGATCTGGTAGTGGAGGAAATTGATGGAATTTCCCGAGGGCCAATGAGGCGAGGACTGGAAACCAGGCTTGTCTGGGCCAAGGAGGGATCAGTATGCATTCCGCTGTCTCGTGCATTATCTTGTGTACCACTCATGTGAGTAGTGGTAGAGGTGGAAAGGCATAGATGAAATCATGATTCCATGGGTAGAGTAGGCTGTCTCCACGGGAGAGGGGATCGATTCCACCCTGCATGCAGAATGCCATTCACTTCGTGTTCTGGCGAGTGACGAAGACATCTAAGTCTGGGGTTCCCCAAAAAAGGAATACCTAGTGGAGGTAATTTGGATTCAGTTCCCATTTGTGATGTCCGGCATGTCCCCTGCTCAGGAGATCGGCGTGGCTGTTGAGAGAGCCGGGAATGTGTGTGGCCCTCAGGAAAATGTCATTCGACGTGCTCCAGTTCCAAAGTCGGATTGCAAGCTGGCAAAGGCTGCGGGAAATTGTGCCGCTCTGGCAGTTGACATAACAGACTGCAGTGGTATTGTCTGTAAGAATAGCCACGCAATGGCCTTTCACTATGGGTAGAAAGGTCTGAAGCACGAAGAAGATTGCCAGGAGTTCAAGGTAGTTGATGTGGTGGCGAACAGGTCCTGATGTGGTGGCGAACAGGTCCTGTTCCCAGCGAGTGCCCGTGCTGTGGCCGTTCAGATGTGCCCCCCATCCCCATGTAGACGCGTCGGTGGTTAGGGTGAGTTGTGGCGATGGGAGATGAAAGGGGGATCCCTGGAGGAGGTTGGATGGCAGGGTCCACCAGAGGAGGGAGTTTCGGACATCTTGGAGAGAGACGGAGGTTCTGTGGGTCTTGTTGCGGAGGAAAGGAATGGACGAACCATAGTTGGAGAGGGCACATTTTGAGTTTTGTAAAGAGCAGCACTGCTGTTGTGGCAGCCATGTGCTCCAATAATCGTTGGATCAAGAGGGCTGAAGAGTTGGGATCGGAGCAGACATGTGAGGCCAATATGACAATAGGTGACACCCTGTCTTCCGGAAGGTATGCCCGTAGGGATATGGAGTCCAGTTCTGCCCCAATGAACTGTACTCTCTGAGCGGGGATGAGATGAGATTTGTCCTTGTTGATCATTAGGCCCAGATCCTCCAGGACGGTTTGCGCAACGGATATGTCGGCCAGCAAGCAATGGGGGGAAGTTGACACTATGAGCCAGTTGTCTATGTATGGGAAAATAGTGATCCCTTACAGGCGGAGGAAGGTTGCAATGACGACCATTGTCTTCGTAAAGATGTGGGGAGCTGTGGAGAGGCCAAACGGCAGGGCTTTGTATTGAAAATGTTGGATGTCCAATGACAAAACGGAGGTATTTCCGGTGGGGGGGACATAGGCATCCTGCAGATCGAGGGTGGCCATCCATGCTCGTTTGCGTAGCAGGGGAAGAATGGAGCGTAATGTCACCATTCGAAACTGGCGGTATTGGATGAATAGGTTGAGGCCTCCAAGGTCCAAGATAGGTCTGGTGCTGCCGTCCCTTTTGGGTACAGCGAAGTACCTTGAGTAGAAACCCTTGCATTGGTGGTGAGTGGGAACGGGTTCTATGGCACCCTTGTCAAGGAGGACCTTGACTTCTCGAAGGAGGACATCTGAAGGGACGGTGGCGACGAAGGTAGGGGTTGGTGGGGGTTGGAGAAATTCAACGAGGTATCACCTGGAAATAATGGTGAGGACCCAAGAGTCTGACGTTACTTTGTTCCACACAGGAAGGAAGGGGGCAAGACGAGTGTGAGGGGAGCCAGGACGGATAAAGTCAAAGGCCCTGCTTGGCCTGCCGGGTCTGTTTGGAGCGGCCAGGCTGTTGGGCTGGCGAGAATTTCTGTCTCAGGATGTATGATTGCTTCTGCACACCTGGGGAAGTACATGGACACCAGGATTTGTCTGGGGAGCTCCGGTTTGATGATCTCCGGGACCAGGGTCTAGACCAACTTCGTGGTTTGGATTGCCGAGGAGCAAAAGACACCCCTAGTGTGCGAGATCCTTGATGCTTTTATCAAGGTCCTGGAGGACGGAATCAGTGGTGGCGTGGAACAGGCCAACTCCATCAAAAGGGAGGTCTTCGACCAAGGATCTGGTGTCCTGTTGCAAGGTGGTAGAGTGTAACCAGGAGTGACGCCTCAGGGCTATGGTGGACATCATGGTTTTAGAGAAGGTGTCTAAAGCATGTTTGGAGGTGTTCACCTGCTGTTTAGCAAGGGTGAGGCCTTCCTTTTGTATCCTTCTGGCAGCCAGTCTTTGGTCCTCAGGGAGCAAACTGATGGCTTCCAAAAGCTGTTCCCACAGGGCGTAGTGATACCTTTCCATGCAGGCGGAGTAATTGGTGACTTTCAGTCCCAGAGCTCCAGCCGAGTAGAAACAGCATCTGAAAGCGTCAAGCTTGCGCCCTTCCTTATCTGAAGGGGTAGAGTGTATCCTCCTGGATCTGGAAGCCGAGGTGACGACCATCAAGTTGGGGGGGCAGATGGTTTGTCAGGAACCCAGCATCAGTCTCCTGGACCCTGTACATATGATCCAGGCGTCTGGTAAAGACCAGTGTCGACGAGGGTTTACCCCATACCGATTTGGCGACTTGGAGGAGGACCGCAAACATCAGCAGCGCAATGGAAGTGGAGGTGTCCATTTGTACGATGTCGAACACCGGATCAGTTATAGCAGGCTTTGGTTGTACAATAGGGAGACCAAGCGAAAGGGCAATTCGTTTAATCAGGTCTCCATAAGAGGTGAGATCCTCTGACGGGGAGATTGGTAAATTTTCCACCACGTCAGGTTTCGGGGAAGGGTCGACAGGGGAACTATGGTTGGACTGATCACCATCTGAATCCCATTTGGACGAGGAAGAGACAGGTGCTGCTTCCGTTTGAATCGACTGAGCCGGGGTGGGGTCACATGGAGGAGGGTCATCTGTGTCGACCACGGGTCCCGCACAGAGTGTTTCGATGCCATGGCCATTGGTGGTTCAGTGGCGCTCGGTGCCGATGGCAGAGGAGTAGGACGTTGCTGGTTCGTAGTCTGGGTAGGGGGTCGAGACTGTGCTGCAGAGGGCAGTGGACATGATCTTGCTGGCGATCGAGATCGAGCCCAATGGGAATATCTATCCCAGTCAGAGTGGCTGACCGGGGGGATCCAGGGCATCGATGCCAATGGTGGGTAGCCTCCGTACTGATAGGGAGGATGGTGCTGATCCCATGGTGCCATCGGAGGAGCATACCCCCAATGTGTCGAAATGGGGGATCGGTGTCTAGGTGACCCATACTGAGGAGACCTGTGCCTCAGGGAGCGATATCGGGGTGGCGGAGGCTGATAGTCGTGTCTATCGTCCCTGTCTGGACAAGGAGGATTGGTCTCGACGTAGGAGAGGGACCCCTCAGATGGCAAACAGAACCGAGAACGAGAGCTCAGGCGTCGTGGTGACGGGGCATAGAGCTGTTCTTGGTCAGTCTCGAGGAACTCCTGAGCCTCCAGAATGTGGTCTGGTAGTGCCTCGTGCGGTTGCCAGATGGGAGAATCCAGAAGAGTGATAGTGGTCACTTCAGTAGGTGGTGAAGGCACGATCAAAGGAGTTATCAGTACTGAGGTAGCATCTAATGGGGGTGCTACTGGGTTGGAAACTGAAGTAGGGGCCTTACTTGAAGGTTTGCCTGTGGCTGCGGACAGAGCCTTGTGGCATTTTTCCAACTTATCCTTCCTCTTTTTGATTGGCGTCGAAGCTTGGTGTTTTGATACTGGTCGAGTTATATCGAATAACGGCCTCGATGTCGACAGGGCCCCAAAGTCAGCTGTCGATACCGTTGATGTCGATGGGAAAGAGGTCATCACGGTCGAGGTTGATGCGGGAAGCAATGCCGACTCCAGTAAAGCGACCTTCAGGCGGGCTGCCCTATTTTTCCAAGTTTGGTTGCTTAACTTGGCACAATGAGGGCAGGAATCTGGCCGGTGACTTTCTCCAGGCAGAGAATGCACAAGGAGTGGCCATCAGGAGCCACTAATTTGCTGCTGCAAGCCGAGCAACGTTTGAAGCAGCCCCACTTTGAAGCCATAAAGTAGGAAAAAACAGAGATGAGAAGGGGGGGGGGGACTCGAAGGCAGAAAGGGAAAAACCCCTCCACCGAGGAGAAAGAATTTTTTTTTATGTTTTTTGACAGAAGAATATAGAAAGAAAGTGTTGAAAGTTAAGGAGAAAGAGTGAGGAGACAAAGAAAGTGAAGTGAAGGAGAGCTTTTCTCAAAGGACTCAGCTAATCGCAGAAGCTATTAGCAGCGCGGCGGTCAGAAGAGAACTGGCGGGATGTCCGTGCCCGCTCCTTTGGGCATGCACGGTGGGGGCTCCACGCATGCCTGGAGGCACTGGATGTGAAAATCCGTTAAGAGCTTTCTACAATACCGAAGGATTCCTGCGCAGGCACAGAAACCCATCAGTGTGAAGCACAGAGACCACGTCGAAGATCGGAGGGTTTCTTGAAGATTCTAAAAGAATGTGCAGATTAAAATGTACACCTAAAATTGTAAAGTGTGAAAGTGACTAACAACATGGAACTAGCTGCATCACCTGCTAACTGCACATCCAGTGGCAAATCTAATTTGTCACTGGGTAGTGTGGGAAATGGCTCTGAGAGCCAGTTAACACTGCATGCCAAAAGAGGCAAACACATTTGCAGTGGTAGACACCAGAAGACATCCATTTTGTGAAGTCCTGGGGGGGGGGGTTATTTATATCAAGGAGTGGGTTGCAGCTAGGGTTGCCAACCTCCAGGTGATGGCTAGTGATCTCCTGGGATTGCAACTGATCTCCAGGTGACAGACATCAGTTCAGCTGGAGAAAATGGATGCTCTGGAAGGTGGACTCTGTGGCATTATACTGCACTGAGGCCCCACCCCTCCACAACCCCCTCCCTCCTCAGGCTCCACCCCCAAAATTTCCAGGTATTTCCCAACCCAGAGCTGGCAGGAGCAACCCGAGTTGCAGCTCCTACCATGACGTATATGGTGTGTTTTTGTATGTTAACACCTGTTTCCGTTTTTTTGTTTTGTTTTACCATGAAAAATGCCAGTGTACATAAATAGTGTGCATAACTTATGCAGACAGCTGTATGGCAGAGCCGTCATGTGCTTCCTGAACTCAAAATGTACAAGGAAATGAGAATTTCAAGTTTGTGTTAATAAAAGGTAAACCATTTAGTGCCGCCAGGAAAAGTTAAAAATACAGACTTTTGAAAATCATGTTTGTTTAAAAAACATAAGAATTTTTTTGCATAAAAGTTTTTATTTTTAAAAAATGAGCGCAAAGCAAAAATGTGGTTTACTTGTACAGAGTGAAAGCACTAACCGCTATTTAAGGCGCCAGGATGCCCATTCTATTTTCAGCTATCTTCAGTAGTTACACTTCCTGTTTCAAATTTTATAAGGGTTTCCCTCTGCACTGCACGCCTTCATTGTGTCGGTAAATTTAGGAAAACGATATGCACAGCTGCCAAACTAAAAACAATATACCTGGTCAAAGACTGCTGTAGAAAACGTTTACCCTGAGACAAAGGTAATTGGAAAGCTGTGAAATGGTTACCCTGAAAAGCTATGTTGAGTGGGTGGCTAATCAACATTTGACCCTGGGCTAATCAACATTTACTTTGAAAACTGCATTCAGTATCAACGAGCATGTACAGAGCACTTTCCAGTTACCAAATAACCACGCTCAGTCAACACATAATCTGGGATTTCAGGATATTGCTTCCTTATTAGAGAATAAATTCTAGGAAGGAAACAACCTCCTCGCCCTTCATTTAAGAGATTAAGAACACTCAAGGCTGGGCTTGGGGACTTTCACCCTTCTCTAACACCAACAAAAACAAGTGAATCCATTGAGGTCAGCACTATTAGCAATACAAATCAGGCTTGAAAAGAGGATTGTATTAGGATGTTTACACAGGAAACAATTTGCTCATCAGGGCCCAAACTGGAGGCAATTAAAAGCAGCTGCAAACAAACAAATGAGGTAGAATACTTATCCAAACAAGGTCTTAATACGATTTATTCAGCTTTGGGAAACAAACCAGAAATTTTACACCCACCCACCCACAGTTTTTATTTATAAGAAAGAAAAAAAACCCATGTGACATAAAAAGATGCATAGTACAATTTCACTGCCATTAGTTTCAAACCGGGAGCCATTCCTTTAGATCATGTACGATACATCTCCCCCGCCAAATGACATGCTGATGTTACAAGAACATACAGCACCACAGCAAAACGGCTGCCAAAGGCTGGGTGGGACCAATCGCAAAATGGTTGCCATGGGGGCCGTGTCCAATCTCAAGATGCTGCAAGATTCCACATGAACCCCAGCATCTGCCTATCATGTTACAGAATATGTGCTCTCTGCGGAGGTGATGATTCCTGGGCTCCCGCTCCAATGGGGGTGGAAAGTGCCATCAAGTCCCAGCCGACTTATGGCGACCCTGTAGGGTTTTCAAGGCAAGAGACGTCCAGAGGTGGTTTGCCATTGCCTGACTCTGCATCACAACCCTGGTATTCCTTAGAGGTCAAATACTAGGGTTGACCCTGCTTAGCTTCCAAGATCAGATGAGATCCAGCTAGCCTGGGCTATCCAGGTTTCCTGCTCCAATAATGTGGAGGGAAGATAGGAGAGGTTCTTTGGTTAAGTGAAGAGAAGCTTTGGGGAAGGAGCAGGTGGACATCAAGAAACACACCGGCAGGCACAACACTGGGGATTGCTGGTTGAGACATTATATGAAACTGCTCACCAGTCTCACTGGCTGTCACTTCCCTCCTATCTGGCAGCCTAATTAATAGTTTCTAGTTTCCCAGCAAACTGTGGTTGATCATTGTCTCCAAAGTACAAACGATGGATTACCCTCCTCCCTATAAACCAGGACTTCAAATCAGAGTTTGGAAACCATCTGCAGGTAACAGACCTAACAACAGCCTGACCTAACAACAGCCTGCGGGTAAGATGCATCAACAACTTATGGCTTGCTTTAAAGTGTTTATTGAGCCACGCACAAGAAACAGGAAGTACACAAGTCTGAGGATCCCCTAGGTTTGTTCACTTAGGCACACACCATGCTTTGCTGTACTGGAATCACGGCAACGATTCGGTGTACAGCTGAAGACTCAGAATAAATGTCAACATGTTCCACGCTCAAGAAAAAAGTTGTCCCATTACTTTAATACTCTAAACCCAGATATCTCTGGAGTTGGTACAGTCTGGTACAGAATAGGAAATCAAAGAAATCCAGTGTGCTCACTACTCACATTTCAGATTATAAATTAATTTTGCATTTGCTTTTCTTTCCAAGGTATATTATAGTGGCAGGGAGAGGCCATGGCACAATCTTTATTTATTATTTGGAGACTGGTATGTCATGCCTCACAGCAGATATAAAACCTAACAATTAAATATCAAATTACACAGCACCGCATTGACCCAGCAAAAACTGGAAGTTTACAAACCTATTGCCCAAAGGAACACCAAAGAGAAAGCCATAAACAAAACATAGCATACTATCTAGGAACCAGGCACTCAAAAATGATTAGATCTAGATGCATCTATAATAACCAGATTGCTGAGAAACAGGAATTCCACAAATGAGGGGCCACTACAGAAAAAAAAGTACAGCTCATCTCTTTTCACCCCAGTCCTTTCCCTGTATACCCCAGACTATTTTTCTGTCCACCTCATATCCTCTTAGCCCTCTTCCAAATACACCCTGCCCTCCATTCATATTTTTCTTAACTGTAACACCTCACCCCATGTCAATGTGGTCATCTCCTGTCCACTTGTCAGGACAAAACAGCATCAGAGAAAAAAGTCCTCCCAAGGATCCAGCCCCATGTTTTTCCACGCCCCCCCCCCCAAGATGGTGCCAAACAAATGGAAACAGACTGCTAGAGATGGTGGCCACATTTTTATTCTGCCCTTCTGCCAAAGAGCTCAAGGTAATATACATGGTCCGTCCCCATTTCATCTCCACAAGTACCCTGTGAGGTAGGGGAAAAAAGAGGGTAGAGAGAGGAAAGGCTCAAGGTCACTGAGGAAATTTCATAGTTAAGGCCATCTAAACCTAATTCTCCCAGGCAGTGCGCCCTCTCAGCTGTGGAGTCTTGTGAGCAAAAATTCTACTTTGTGAGCTACTGGCATTAAAGTTGTGAGAGAACAATTTGGCTGGTACATAAATTAGTTTGCTCTGGAGCCATCCATCCGGAGCTGAGACAAAAATGTGTGAGCCAGAGGCTAGCTCACACTAACTCAGCTTAGAGGGAACACTGCTCCCAGGTCCTAGGCCAATGTTCAAACCATTATACCACACTGGCTCTCTCACAGGTTCAGTGGAAAGGAGGTGGGTAGAGAGAGGAGAGAGGCTCAGTGTCACTGAGAGAACTTCATGGCTGAGGCAATCGAAACTTAGTTCTCCATGGTCCCAGGCCAGCGTTCTAACCCTTATACCACACCGGCTGTCTCACTGGTTCTGCAGCTCTGGACCATGAGAGTGTGAGAATGTTCCAAGAGATATAGTCCAGAACAGGTCTCCTTAAGTAGAAAGTCCTTTATTTGTAGAAAAGATCATCTTGGTCAAACACTTTTCCTGTTAGTAATGCCCAAGCTTAGAAATGCAACTACAATTATACTTGATATGAAATATGGCCTGTCTACCATCTACCAATCATTAGTGAGAATTATTGGCGCCCAAATATACTAGCCCACTGTTCCCAACGAAAGCGCGGTAAAATAGGTTCTCAGGGGAAAACACAGTTGAGGGTTTTTGAAGAAGATGTTCCCAAGAAAACTAAGCAAAGAAACATATAACACCTGTGATTCTTGTTACACATAACAGGAGGCTTTTCTGTTCAAGGTCATTAGTCAAGGAATAGCCAGCTAGAGATAAGAGGGGAGGAAAAGCAAATGAGTAATGAGCATGCGCAGAGCGAAGCAGGCAAGCAAAACTACATTCCAAAGGTGGGAGTCGGGTCACCGATGCTATCTCCCCAGCGGGACCTAAAGGGGTTGAAAGAAACCTTGGAACACAAAGCAATGTTAATAGATCATCAAACCCGATGGTAAAACAGCAAGCATTAAAACAAATAATGCGTTCAGCAACCTTATTGATCATGGCAAGACAGTCACCCATACCTATCAGTGCTAACTGACAGAGAGATACAACCAGAAGGAAAAGCAATGTCTGAAAATAACAGAGGATAGAGGGAAGGCAGACAGGTGCTGGAGATTCCCTCCCAGCAAACAAGGCTGGCAGCAGAGACAGTCAATGAATCTTTGATGCATTGCCTTCTCAAAGGCATCCGGTAAATTGCTATCACACTCTGTCCTTTAAGAATGATGGAAAGGAACCAACTGGCTCTTACGTACAAAGATTCTGCTGAATGTCAGTTCAGTTGTAAACAACAACTCATTTTAATAAATCCGAAGCGTATCTTGCTCATCTCTGCATAGCGTTTCATTATTTCAGTCAACAACAAACTAATTGCCAAGGAAGACCAGCTATATTTCAGACCTTCCCACTCAAAACCCTATTTCCCCCGCATTGATAAAAAAAAGAATCCATAACTGCTCATGGCTCAAGTAGAGTACTGGCACACTGTGCGCTAGCATGGCTGATGCAAAGGAGAACAAAACTGAACAGGTATCAGTAAAGCAGCCCCTTCGGTGACAAGCGACTCAGTCACTGGGTCCACAATGCCACCCTTACATTTGAAAAATGTTGCATTAAGTTTATGCATGTTAGTTCTTATCTGAGATGTGCAAGGTTTTGCAGTGTAGAAGTTAAGCTCTAAAATCATCATTACCATCATCCCCCTCCACCTCATTTCCAAGTAATTAATCCACTTGCAGTGTACAAATCAATGCATGGAAATTCCAAGCACGATACCCATCTAATATGATAAACATTCTAAAGAAATCCTTCAAAGAGAGATCTGTCACCTGTCGTTAAACCTGATACACCATGGCTTTCAGGAAAGTATTTTCTCATTGGTTAAAAAAAAGGAGATAGTTGCCATACAGTTTGACTACAGTTGCCATATTTTAACAATATCCACTGTTAAAATTCCAGGAAACACGATCCCTCTTTCACATGAATGTCTCCATAGTTTAATATCCATTAGAAGCATCTTAGTCCAGGATTCTGTCTTTGCTTTAGATTAAGAACACATGGAGAGGATCGTTTAAACGAAATTCTTCACTGGGGTAGTGTGGTCATACCAATGTATGGATTAAGTGCCTTATGCAATCCAGAGCAGGCTTTATTTAGCTGTGGGCTCTTGCTTCATTTATTTACATTACGTTACTTATAGTCCACCTTTTTCACCTGGACTCAAGGTCTATTACACAATGGAGTCAATACGATCGACAGATGGGACATTCAATAAACAGTGCAGTAATGCTGGGGTTGTAAGAACCAACAAGAAGTCTCCAATCAGAACTGAAGAAAGCATATGTATTAACATATTAACGTATTAAATGATGCAAAACTCCACAACAGGATCCTAGTTTCGGCAAGCTATATACAGTAGTGTAGACCACAGTCGCTAATAATTTTTCCAAGTAACTTTGTGAATCATTCAGGGCAGTGTAACTATTGCCGGCATAGAAAAGCCCTCTTGAATAATTAAGTTTTGCATAGTTTGCAAAAAAGTCAGGAGAGTGAGACCTTTCCTGACCTCCTCCGGCAGGCTGTTCTGCAAGGCGGGGGCCACAACAGAGAAGGCACATTTACGGACAGTTGTTGATTTTGCCCATTTCCAGGTTGGCCACCTGCAGAAGACCCTGCTCCGATAAGCAAAGCTGCCATGGCAGAGCAGCTCCCTGGATGACTTCACCATCTGAGATTTTGTTATGCAGAAAGGTCATTAAAATTTAATCTCATCACTATGTTTGCCTGAAAGTCTTAAACCGAACTTATTATGCTTCTGAGTCGGGCTTTTAATACAAAACCAATTTCTACATGATTAACATAAATAAATCGCGCAGTTTCCTAGATACCTCGCCCATCTTCTTCTCCTCAGTACTCAGGCAAGTTAAAACAGTTGACTTTCCAAGAAAGCCAATAGCAACAGCTTCATGGGAAAGATGCAAGACAGCCCCCCTACAAAGGTGGCATGCAGGAGGAGAACTGGACACAAAATGTTCATTTAAGCTAAACTATAACCTAGTCCTAGACAATATGGATGACTCACAAACAATAATTCTAAAATCCCATGGCTCACAGCCAGCTTTTAACCAAGTTCAAGCAAAATTAGATACAGTACATGATCTAGGTTTGCCAACCTCCAGGTGGCACCTGGAAATCTCCCACTATTATCATTGATCTCCAAGCAACCAAGATCCATTACCCTAGAGAAAACAGCTGCTTTGAAGGGTGGACTCTATGGCTTTATACCCTGCTGAGGTCCCTCCCCTCCCTAGGCTGATCCCCCCCCCCAATCTCCAGGTATTTCCCAACCCAGAACTGGCAACCTAAGCTGCAGCCTGGAGATTCCCTGGAATTACAACTGCTCTCCAGATAAGAGAGATCAGTTCCTCTGGAGCAAATGGCTGCTTTGGAAGGTAGACTCTATTGTATTATACCCTCCTGAGATCCCTTCCCTCCTGAATTCCTGCCCCTCTAGGTTCCACCCTCCAACCTCCAGGAACATCTTGCTCAGACCTGGCAACCCTAACGATCTCCATAATTCTTTCTGAAAGTCCTCAACACAGGAACTTATCTGACACCAGTTTCTGAGTTCATGAGCCTTTAACTTGACCTTGAATTAACTTGACCGTGGTTTAAAGTGACATTTTCAGCAAGACAGGAAGAGAATTTAGTTTCACTGACGGATGGCATTGACGGTCATTTTTTTCTTCCCTGTGTATTCAAAACACAGTTCACATTTTACAATATTAGTGCAGTCTAAGAATCCAGCAGAGGGAGGGGGATCTTTAACACCCCTTCCTATATTAGAGCTTTCCATAAATAGCTACTTTGTATAATCAGTGAGAAGGGCAGCGTACAAAAATAAAAGCTTTCCATACATAGAATAAACTATCATTAAGCCTTCTGTTATGTTTTCCAGCCCACAGTCATGTTGAGTATTTGCTTCATGTAGCCAGCACACAAAACAGATACCCCCATACGGCACATGGCTTCATTTGCACAGAACAGCAAACCATCGGACAGTCTGCAATTAACAGCATCAACTGAACATTTTTATTACACCTTCTAATATCTAAGCGCCAAAAGCCGTTTACAAGAGGGAGATTGTTTTGGCATATTCAGCTCAGCACCTACTGAAGAAAACTAGAAAAGGACCTCTGCTTTTTTTGTATGGTATTGTTTTAACTTCAGTTGCAGTGAACCACAAAGGAACAGAAATGAAAGCGTTCTCCTTACCACCAACTTCAACCTGTTGTAACATTAACTATGCTTATGAATTAAACAACAACATGTTTGGATGTGATTTCCAATTGATACTATTGACTATACACTAGCTCTAAACAAAGAGCAGCCATTCATATTTTAGTACAAAGGGGAGGCAAGCACAGAACCTCCTCCCACCCTTTATGCACAAAGTATAATTTATCAGTGTACTCTGTCATAAATAGCCCCCCCCCCCATTTCTCCTTTGCACCACACCCACTGGTATTAATCGAAAAAACAAGGGAGCTATGGAGCCAATACCAGGAAGGCACACTCTCATGTCCCTCCTTTCCCTTGTTTGCCTTAACCATGGCTTAGTGTCCCACCTGAACAGATTGTAAACCATGATCAATACTAACCGGGGTTCACAAAGCTGTGCCAATCATTGGTTTCAAATCCTAGTTAAAAACAAGAACTCTGGCTAGCATGAGCAATAATCAGTATCAATGCTGATGGTAACATCCATGAATACAACCAATGAGGAAAAGGGGGAAGGAATTTACACTGCAGACGAGAGTACAGCGAGAAAGAGAGCATTCCTTCCCCAGACTGATGCCCAATAGGTCAGTCTTGGTACACACTTGGTATACAGTAAACCAGAGATTCAGGGACTAACAGGAACCCATACCATCCGCAACTACCCACTCCAGACACTGTCAGCACCACTCAATGATGCCGATGTAATTGCTAGATGATCTTGTTTGATCAGGTGGTCTATATAGCCCAATAACCCCATTGTACGACACTCTGGCACGTTATCTGAGCAAATTTCTGAAGAACAGGCTCATCTGTTACATTGTGACACACACAACCTCCACACAATCAGCAATGTTTAGAAAACTTCACTGATGACAGGGAGAGGGGGGTATACACATGGCACTTTCTCCCGCTAACAATCTTCAAGTTATTGTCAGCTTACGACTCCATCATCACATACGTAAATTAGGATACACTGCTCCTACGTACATCACTCCACATCTACTTACATTCAATTTCACCTGCCATTCTGTTGCCCAGTCACCCTGTCTTGAAAGATCCATTTAGTGTTGCTCACAATTTTCTTGTGTTTTTACCATTCTGAAAAACTGGGTGTCACTTCTTTATTACCTCACTGTATACTCCCAGTTTCAGGTTAGGCAGTTTATGGATAATTTAAATAGTATTAAGCCTCAACACAGATCTCTGGGCGACCCCTATTGCTCACCTCCCTCCACTATGAAAACTATCCATTTGTTTTCATCCTCTGCTTCCTCTCACTTAACTATTACCAGTCCATGAAAGGACACATTCTTATATCCCATAAATGTTAAGTTTACTCTGAAGTCTTTGCTGAGGCACTTTGTCAAATCTTTTTTGGAAATCCACATATACAGTGTCTACCAGTTCACCCCTGTCAACTTACCAGCTATCTCAAAGAATTCTAAAAAGTTACTGAGGCAAGACTTCCAGAAGCCATACTGAGCCCTTTATAATTTTATTTATATTTATATATTCAACTTTTTATTTATTAGATTTTATTAGATATTAATTTATTTATTAGATTTTTTTAGTTGCCACTCACTTAAAGGGTCTTGTGGCAACTTACAATGTTAAAACCAATAAGGTAAAAGAACATAAAAACAAATAATATAAAATATTAAGATTAAATTATTACATTAATAAAATATGTGGCTACCACCATACCATTATTAAAACAGCCCAAACGTGGTTACCCTCCAAAGACCAACCTAAATAATTCAGCTTTGCACACTCTGAGAAAACTAAAAATGTCCACCAAGGCACAGGTGTCATCTGAGAGTTCATTCCATAGGGCAGGGGCCACAACTAAGTAGGCCCTTCCCCTGGTGACAGCTGACCAACGTATCCTGGGACGTATCCTGTAAGATCTATCAGCAGCCTTCAATACAGCTGACCATTTGGTCCTGATTGACTGCTCTGCCTCCTTGGGGGTAAGGGGAACTGCCTTTAGTTGGTTCACTGCATCTTCTCAGAATAAATATTTGGGTTATTAAATATTTCAGTACAAGGGCTACTAAAATCCAATTTAGCAGCAGAATACATTTAGCACATTTGTACTTTTCTGCTAAATAACTATTTTACAATATGTGAAACTACCTTACACACACACAGAGCTGCCAAAAGGGAAGAAAAATAAAATTCAGGTTAAACGTGAGAAATATACATGTTAATGATATTTTTTCACAAAAATCATCTTATCACAAAATGTGAGTGACTTACCCTTACAAGACCTGGAGCAACACAGGAGCATGGTATCTTCACATGTTTCAGGCACTTTTCATGAGACATAAAATTGCAAACTGTGGAAAATAAAGTATATACGTTAATGAGTCCTCTGAAAGTTTCAACCACACAGGTCATCCTAGAACCACATTCCGTTCCTCAAGTTTCAAAACCCTGGTCTTAAATATTGGACAGATAACGCTCTTGTGGAAACTCTTCTTGGGATTCAGCTTCATTTTCTAATACTCATGACTGTAAAAAAGGTGAGAAAACATGGGTGTCTTCCAACATGGGTTATCTGCCCCAAGTGCAATGCTTTCAGGAAGCCTCCCCCACCCCTTCCCCACTGCATTGTGGTGAATTTGTGCACCTCCCTGGCTTTTCTACAATTTCTCTCAACCCTGCTTTGCTCAGAAGTTTTGGGTAAGATTGAGTAAATCCTGCATGGCTGCTACGTGGATGGTATATTCAGCTTTTCTGGTTCAAGAGCCAGTCACTTTCCCTGCCCCTGTAGCAGCCATTCCCACCCCCCACCCCCCACATCATAGGGCAGCCTTTTATTTATTTTTGAAACAGCATTTGTATTGATATACCGTTGTTACAACAGGTGTAGCATTTCGCTGAATTCTCAGCTTCCATTTTGCAAAATTAAGTCTTTAGCCCCTTCCCTTGTGAACGCATAAAGAAAAAAGGCATATATATATATTCACAAGGAAAAGGGCTGGAGACTAACTTAAATGAAAGCTGGGAATACAGAGAACATGCTAGACCTGTTGTTACAATGGTATATTGATATATAGGAATATTCTTGTGCTGATTTTTTTTTTTAAACTGCAAAAGTTCTTATGGTTCAGGGGAGGTGGCATGGCCTCTTCCAGGTGATCAGGGCAGGGAAACCTGCTATGTAGTTGGAGTTGAAGAAGAGTTGTTTTTTATACCCTGCTTTTTTCTACCTTAAGGAGTCTCAAAGCAGTTTGCAATCGCCTTCCCTTCTTCTTCCCAAAACAGGCACCTTGAAAGGTAAGTGGGGCTGAGAGAGTTCTGAGAGAACTGTGACTGACCCACGGTCACTCAGAAGGTTTCATGTGGAAGAGTGGGGGATCAAACCCAGTTCTCCAGATTAGAATCTGCTGCTCTTAACCACTGTACCATGCTGGCTATGTGAAAGCCCCATTGCTGCTGCACTTTATCTTCAACCACACCAGCAGTGAGAAAACTACAAATCCCACCCCTGTGTGGAAGATACCTTAATCAATGTTATACCTAACGTTTAGAAACAGGAGACACCTTTAGATTTGATGTTCGTCAAACATAATAGTTTCTTAGCCGGCAGCTCTTGAACTTAAACTTTGAGAATTGCCAACACCAGTACTATGGATTACTGCAACTGAACAGGTAACTAAAATCAGTATCAGGTACTTGTTGCACTTAACAATAGATGGAAAGAACTATTTCTTCAAAATTAAATGCCTTTCAAGCTATGGTCTTTGAGAACAGGCTTACAGGTCATGGTTTAAGATGCCAGATGAGAAAACTGGCTGTCTGGGGACCCCATGTTGCAAACTGTTAAAAATCTGACGTTGAGTGAAGCATCCATTTCCTCAGAATGACAGCAGGCACATTTGCATTAATACCTATTCCAAGCAGATACCCATAATCAGACATTTCAATATATGTCATACAGAGAAGCTGCTACTTCTGTTTTTTTGTGAACATCCATCCAAAACTCTCCCAGCATGGAGCCTAATTAATCACACTGTATCAGTGTTAATGCTCCAACTCCTGTCACTTTCAGTCACGTAAGTAAAACCTAAGGTCACTTTTAACAATTTGAACTGATTTCTCATTACCTGATATGCTATCTAAATCGTCTACTAGACTGACTGTCCTGTGACAGCTTAACTCTGGCTTGCTGGCATCTCTTCCTCACCACCACCACCTAGACTTGTAGCATTTTTAGAACTAGTATAATTGCTGTCCTTTAACACGATTTGGATTTTATGGGCTGCAACAAACTAATCCCACTGAAATATCTTATCAAGAGAAAATTTAAACTCAAACACCACAACCTTGCATATATGTATAACGTGTTAAATGCAATAATCTACAAAATCCTCACCGCATGCACAATTCCTGTTTCATGTCATGCACATTTGACTCTTGAAAAGAACATAGGAGGCCTCGGAGTTTTATTAATTTGAAACACAGTTTCTTTCTTAAAATTTTTACATATTTTATTACTTCTTGTGACAGCCCTTTAACCACATCCTATAGATGGCACTGCCCAACCCACATACAAACCAACATCCAGACAAAAGAGGAGGTATGCATGCAAATCAGTCACAGTGAAGTCTACATTTTATACATTTAAACAGATATTCATATAGATTATGAAGCAAAGATATCTTCATGAAGGAGCATTATCTTTCTCAAAATATTTCTATAAAAGCCACATTTTCACAGGCACCACAGCTTTCAGAGTCAGGCAAAAATATTTTCTGCATTAATAATTGTTATAAAGCAATTTCTGGAGAGAAAGCCATGAAAAGTTCCCATTCAATCACAAAGTTAATTGCTTTCTGTCCATAAACACTGTACCAAGGATTTAACCCCTTTATATTTTGCAATTCCTTTAATTATATTCCAGCATGCTCAAGTTTTCATCCAGTTAACATCAAATGAACATCTTCAGGATCCACTGTTTGCATATTAATTGAGCTGCTGACAGGAAGTCTAATTAAGACCAATTAAAACTCAGAGATAAAGCAACTACTAAGATGCCCCAGCTTCAAAGCCTCAAATGATAAAGGATTATGCTTCTGTAGCCAACAGCTGACAGCTTCAAGGTCATGAGTTCTGAAGCACAGACAGGAGAACATTGGAAAGAAACAGGCGCAATTACACTTCAATCAAAATTAGCAGCATAAAAGGGAAAGAGGGCAAGTCTCAGAAAATCCATTAAAATGACTGAGTGTGCCTCATCTCATTTGAATAAAAGCCAGTTTCTTCTTAAAATCTGATATGGTCTACTAAGGTGTCAAATCTTAAGCATACATATCAGGAAATAGAGTCCTGATGAGTTCCATTGTATGCTTGGAACTAGACTGAAAGACAAATCCAGTTGAAATGTCTAGCTCTACCATGCTGATGGCTCACTTGGGGGATGGGTTGAAGCCAAACTTTATGCTGTGTCCAAATTAAATTATACAGTATTTACCCATTTGTGCCTGGAGCCAATCATTTGCTAGACAAATTGATGTAATGCTATATCTAGTCATCTTTCCCAAGAGGCAGCAGGCAATCTCCCTTAGTTACACAGAATCTAGCTTCTAGATAGCACATGTACGAAGTGCTAAAGAATCAAAGTACTCTTGTAGTTTATTACTGTGGTTCCCTCCTCAAACTTTAACAAGATTTCAAATAACTAAATAAATAACAGTGCAACCCTAAACCAAGTTATACCCTTTCAAGGCCATTAAAGTAAATGGTTTTTGAACTGTGTAATTCTTTATCGGAGTGTACTGTAATCTCTTTTGCTCAATGTCCATACCTTTAATTCATCTGTCTTCACAGGGATCTATGTTTTCTGCTCCAAATTTATACCATCACCTTCTTAAACTTTTCCATATTTTGCATAGCGTTTAGTGACTCTTTCACAGGCAAATCTGGTACACTTCTAAAAATGTCCAAGCCTACTCACACAGCACAAAGAGAAGTTTCATTGCACTGAGGAAAAATGCACATATGTACTGTAAACAAAGGTACAACGTGCACAATCCATAAAGCATGCTGAACGGAGACCATACTGTACACTTTCGAAACTATGCATCTAAACAACTGTATGAAACAAGGACTGATAGTTTTGCAGTGCAATCCTAACCAGAGTTACACCCTCCTAAACCACTAGCTTGGCTTACGACTGCACTGTTAGATGCTTGCAGGACTAAGACTCAGAACGCTAGACACAACAAAAAAACAGTCTCTCCATTTACGGTTCATGCCAGAGTAGTGAAGTGGGGGACAATACAAGTATCCATATACAGGAGAAGAAAGGAAACACAGGTCTTCAAAAATCCACTATTACATCTTTTGAGAGCTTCAGCTATTTAGAAGCCTCCTACTAAAACTGTACTCATCATGTTCTGATATGAAACACTGCAAGATCACTCTGGGTAAATGAGCATTTCCTTCAGTCGTCTTACAGACCCTTACTTGAAACCACAAGTAATATACTTCACACACGGAAGAGCAATTTTGCCACCGACTCACCAGGACACCTGTGGGAATTGAGAATTTCCCTGCAGGTAACCACGTAACTAATTTGTTTTACAAATGCAAAAGTGCTGGTTTGGTTTTCTCCCTTTCAGGCTGTCAATGGTAGCACAAGAGTACATGTGAACAAGAGTGCCAGTAAAACTGAGACTTCCGGCAAGACTTGCGATGATGGCGGACGCTCTCCTCCGCATCTGCGGGGAGCGCGATCCATACCCGGCGGGAAGAAGGGGCTCTGGACTGGTGCCGAGCCCCCAGAGACCCCAGTGAGGGGGCTCTGCCTGGGGTGGCCCGAAGGGGATCTCTCCCTACGGTGGCGACCGAGGGATAGAGATCCCTTTTCATCACCCCCATAGGTTCCCCCGCCATGGGAGCCGTATGGCTGAAAGCGCAAATCCGAGAAGCAGCAGAGAGTGCGAAGCAATGAGGCTGGAACTGACAGTTACGCATGGAGAAAACGTGAGTCTGAAGTAAGAAAAGCAGAACACAACGGGAAGACGGCGGGAGGAGTGAAACCCACCCCCCCACCCCCCCTCTCCGGGACTAGCGTACTTACGAGACTCTTTACATGGCGTTACTGCAGGAATAAAAGCCCATCCGCCTTGCTAGATGGCAGCATCGCTCACTTGGAGATATAAACTTTAGAAGGACATAAGTGCTGTTTGAAAATTTGCTCCTTTCGTTCATCTTATCTATCTATAAACAAAGAGCATAGTCTCAGCAATGACGGGGATACCGAAACCTTCCCCCAAACTAGGAAGTACAGCTCCGAGTTCAAAGGTTGATACCACGGAGATGAGTGCGGTGTTCTCCTCGTTATTGCGACCTCTAGTGGACCAAATGACAGCTCTCAACGTTAAAATGGACAAAATGCAGCTAGAACTAAAAGAGTCGAATAAATCCACAGAGAAGCTGCAGCGAGAACTTCTGGAAGTAAAAACTTCAGTAAAAAACCAAGACGCAAGACTACAAAAGGCAGAGAAGGAAAAGGCCTTCCACCACGATCAGCTTTTGAAATTACAAATGGATAGATCGAATTTTTTCCTAAGACTTCAGAATGTGCCAGAAAACACAGGAGAAGACCTTAAAAATTTGCTAAGTGAAGCACTTGAACCAGTGACAGGCATGAAAGCAGCGGATATAAAAAGCGATATGGATATGGTTTACAGAACCTATCCAGATTACACTAAAAAGAAAAGCCTGCCTGGTGAAATTATGATAAGGTTCTCCAAAAAATCTACAAGAGACGTGGTGCTTAGGACCACAAACAGCAGCTCTGAAGATCCTGGGAGAAGAAGTAAAAGTGATGAAGGATATCCCATTTGAAATAAGGAAAAGAAGGAAAGCCTATGGAAAATTGACATCTTGGCTCCAGTCTGAGTCTATCATCTATCGTTGGAATACTCCAGAAGGACTATGCTTCAGCATCAAATATAAGAAGTATAAGATTGACTCTGTTCAACAAGCGAAAAAATTTCTGGAAAAAAGCAAAGAACAGAAAACTGGGAGAGACTCAGATGGTTCACTGGCCTCGCAAGAAAGCATGTATGGATTTGATAGCTCAAAGAGTGAAGAAGAAGTGTCTGACTCGGAAAAGGGAGCTGCAGCTCCAAAAATAGTTGAGACTGTTAAGACAAGAAGAGGACGAAAGAAGAAACAGTGATTAAACTGTTTTATTAAGTATTGCACTTATGTATTATAAATGGTTTAATTAACCGTATTTCTCTAGGTGGGCGTGCCTGCCAAATAGTTTTTGATAACTTTTATAGTAGCAGTAACAAGTAATTGAAATTTATCCAAGGTTTTAAATGCTTCATAATTATTTTATGTAACAAGGTAGTATTGATAAAGTACTCTCTGTATTGATAAAGTACTGATAAATGATAAAGTACTCTCTGTATAAGGTATATGTAGCTTAGATTGTAGCGTTATAGTTGTAGTTATAGAGAAAAATCAATTAAAAAAAAAAAGAAAAAAAAGAGTGCCAGTAAAACTTAGGGGGGGGGGGGGAACTAACTCTCGTTTGGAGTTATTTGAAAGGCAGCATTGCATAGTGTTAAAGGTATTAAACATTCAATATGTGATCCCTGACCTGGATAGCCCAGGCTAACCAAATCCTGTCAAACCTTAGAAGCAAAGCAGGGTGGGCCCTGATTAGTATTTGGATGGGAGACCACCAAGGAAGGCGACAATTTCTATGCAGAGGCAGTTAATGGCAAACCACATGTGTGTGTCTTGCCTTGAATACCCTACACGGTCACCATAAGTCAGCTGTGCCTTGATAGCAAAAAGGGGGGGGGGGGCAGAGTGCACTGATCTACACAAAATGATTAAGCCCAGTCCTTGAATATCTTTACTCAGAAGTCCTACTGAGTACAGTGGGACTTTCTCCTTTCTATGAAAGGATAGGATTGCTCATCAGTAACCTAACACACAGTGATGCCCTCCTTGTGACACAGAAATGCCCCACATCTCCACCACCATACTCTAGAGTCCTATTCTGCTCAGAATAAATCTGAGTATTAAATGATGCAAAATGTTAGGCCCCTTGGATTTCTGAAGCTATGTAACCAAGCTATGCCATAAGAACTGTAATTCAACAGAACAAAGTACATATACTCAATTTGAGGAATAAACGCCACTGAACACTGGGGGACTTACATCTGAATAAACATGCTTAGGACCACACTATAAATCTAATTTATCCTTTTCCTGAATTTTAAGATCAATTTCAGGGTAACTTCACAGCAATGGAACTATTCCTGTAAAATATACAACAGTTATTCAGCAAATAAGAAATCTGCTGCAGAAATTAGAGAATCTGAACTATCAAGCACGCAAGTTAACACATTTCACATATTTTAATACCATCAAAAAATAAAGGTACAAAACCTGTTCTAAAAAAGGATGCTCTTGTTTATTCTACTAGAAAGTGAAAGGAAGCTAGTAAATTCATGGGGAAAGATGAGACACAGACTGGTGCCCCTTATTTATTTAACATTACCTATGAGCCCTATAGTTGGGCCTTTTCCAGAGCCCATTTTGAGGCACTTCCCTTCCACTGTACTGCAAGGTAAATTCACCCGAGTTCCAGTGCATGAACGAGCGTATATGCCCATGCATGGCTAATATGGTGGAATCAGTTACTCATGTCCTCCTGTTTTGCAGATTCTTTCAGGAGGAATGAGATCACCTTTCTGTCTAGATTTAACCCTCTGCAGTCTTATCTTGATTTTAGGCCAGAAGTCCTGAGCAAACTCCTCCTAGAAGACACTCAGAGTTCAGTGACTTATACTGTGGCGAAATTTTGTTTCTTAGCTATTAGGAAACGTAAACTTATTTTAGCTGAAAAAACTGTATGATTCTCTTATTCTTATTATTTTGCTAATTTTATTAATTTTCTCTTGTTAATGTTCTTGTACCACTACTATGTTATTACTGTTTTAATCTCTTTTATATCAGAACTGAACTGTTTTACTGGCTCTTGCTGTAATAAATTAGATCACTCAACGAGACACAGAGTAAGGTATACATGGATACAGAGGGAACTTCCATATAGCAATGACTGCAGCTGCAGCTGTTAATAAAGCACAGCAGCAACAGAGCTTCCACATGTTAAGTTTCCCTGCATTTACCCTGCCCTAGTCCCTCACAGTAGCCATGCCTCCCTCCCCACCAGAGGGTTTGGGGACAGGGCTGCTGAGAGCCACCATGGGCCCCCATACAAACATGCCATCTGCCCCCCCCCCCCATATGACCCTGATCCAAACCAAATATCATAACAAAACAAACAAATCACTTGGCTTACTGTCACCATGAATCTATAGTAAAATGAAGTTGTACTTGCCTATAACTTGTACATCAAGTATCTTCTGCACAGGCACACATGGGGAGTACACATGAGCAGGCCTGTCACTGGAGAGGTTTTTACAGCTAAAAGCCTCCAGGAGGTGCTGTGCACCAGAGCCAGAAACTTGTTCCCATCCACGGACCACACAACAGCACCTCCACCCTCAGTACCTCTAGCGCCACTGAAGCCAGAGTGGGCAGTGGGGCAGGAGGGAGGGTACGTGCACCTGCCCTGAAGATACTCGATGAACAATAGTTGCATATAAGTACAACTTTGTTTTCATCGTCGATCTTCTGAGCAGTCCCACGTAGGGATTCTAGCAAGTTACTCACCAGACAGGAGCATGTTCTTCTCACTTGAACAGTGACTGAAGTCCTGCCTTTCCCACTTGAGCTTCTTGCCTCACCTGCAGATCCAAAGCACACAGGCGTACGAATGTGTCTGCTGATAATCAAGTAGCAGCTCAGCAGATCTCTGTCAATGGTACTCCTTCGAAAAAGCTGCAGAAGAAGCTATAGCTCTCGTAGAATGGGTGTGAATGTTTAGCAGGCGTGGCAACGTGGCCAAACCATAGCTTTCCCCTAATGGTTGGAACAATCTACCGGGACAAAGTTTGAGATGAAGCACTCTTTCTTCTATTAGGACCAACGAAACATATAAGCAATGCCCTATCCCCGCAGAACTTCAGGGTTCTTTTAAGGTAAAATAATAAAGCCTTTCTAACATCTGCAGAGAGCAACAATCGCTCATTTTCAGAGCTTGGTGCAGAAAAAAAGACAGGCAAAATAATATCCTGGGATAAGTGGGACCTGGACACTACCTTTGGGAGAAACCTAAAACTGGTTTGAAGGATCACCCTCTCAGAAAAGACCTTCAAAATGGGGGGGGGGGGTTCCCCACCTGAAGAGCTGCTAACTCACTTACCCTCCTGGCAGGGTAACATCCACTAGAAAACAGACTTTCATTTTTTTTTTCAGTAACATTTTTTATTTTTAAATGTTACTTACATATTTTCCCCATAACTGATCTTTGTACATTTGTTACAAGGTAAAAAATTGAACATTTATACAAGTCAATTTTATCAAGTTACCTTTTAGAATTTTTGTATCAAGTGGTGAGTTTGCTGCTATGTGAACTTTTCATTTTCCGTTTCTAATTGTAATTCTAAGTGTGCACGTGTAATACCAAAAATGATTTTTACTCTTTTAGTACTGAAGCCATTTTAAATAATTTGTGTTAGAAGGTAGGTTATTGTGTTCTGACATATATTCTATGAAAGTGGCCCATTTGTTTCTGAAGGATATGTGTGATTTTAAGGAGTTTGTTGCCCTCCCTTCTATATTGTCCGCTATTTTGTCCATTATGTAATGTTCCCAACTTTTATTTCTCCATGCTTGGACACTTGGGGGGTTATCTGATTTCCATGCTGTCGCTATTGTGATTCTTGCTGTTGCTAGTAGTGTGGATGTCAATTTGGATATTTCTATCTCCGGATCTATTCCTTCCTCCAGATTTAATAGTAGGACTTCTGGTTTTAGTGGAAGACTCTGCATTGTGATTTGTTTTATTTCATCTAAGACCTTTTTCCAGAATTCTTGAATTCTTGCGCATGACCACCAGCAATGTATGAAATCGCTTGGTTTTCCGCAACCTTTCCAGCACTCTATTTTGTAATTTGGGTGCATATGTTTTAGTCTTTTTGGAGAGAGGTACCATCTTGTGTATAGTTTGAAAAATTGCAAACGGATCGAAAAAATTCTAGATTTGCATGCATATGAGTTCCATATAGATGTCCATTGGCCGGAAGTTAATTCTTGTTGTAAGTCTTTGTGCCATGCCGTTTTATTATGTAATATCTGTTCTTTTTCGGTTGATGCTAACATTTTGTATACCGCTGATAATAATCCCTTTTGTTGATTGGATGTTTTGGTTAAAATGATTTCAAATTGAGTTTTTGGTCTCGAGAACACCCCTTGTTTTGCCACCCATTCAATTATATTTTTTAGCTGGTAGTATTTTAGCCATGAACAGACTTTCATAAAGAGTACAGCCAACAAGCACGTGGCAAAGGTACTGACGCCTAACAAAGGGTTCAAAGGGCTTAAGCATCAACGCTGCCAAGACAACAGACAGAGCACTGAGATTACATCGTCCCTTAAGAAATCTTTTGGACAAGTGATAGGAGAAAACTGACCCCCCCCCCCCCCCAAACTCCTCTATGGTAACAAGAGATGGCAGCCAGGTGGACCTTTAAGGAAGAAAAAGCCAAACCCTTGTTCCTCAGTTGCAATAGATTTCAAAGATAACTTGCAACAAAGCAGTACCTGGAGAAACCTCCCTCTCGGTGCACCAGAGAGAAACTGCTTCCACTTACACATATAGGACTTTCTAGTATTAGGTTTGCATGAATGCAGGAGTACGTTGTTAACCTCCTGTGAAAATATCAAGTCTCTACCCCAAGCCACCAAACCATCAGGTAGATGATTTAGATTGTGATGAAACACCTGATGGATTCTGATTAAATCTGGTTGTTTTGGCAAGAGGAGGTACTGTCCCCGGGAAATATCCATAAGAGTCAGGAACCAGATTTGATGAGGTCAAAAAGGAGCCACCAAGATCATATTCCATCTTTCTCTCCTTGAAAAGGAGTAGAAATGGAGGGAATGCATAGAAAAGAGGCCCCTCCCACCCAAAACGAACCTGGAATGCATCCCCTAAGAAATCTATGCCTTTCCCGGCTAGAAAGCAAAATCTTGCAGCCTTCGTGTTTTCTCTCGTCACAAAAAGATCAACCTATGGGACTCCCCAGAGGGTGAAGATCAGTTCAAGGTATGGGCCATTCGCTGAGAGAGTGTCACCGCTCTGCTCAACCTGTTGGCCTCCATGTTTTAAGTTCCCAAAAATATGGATTGCCTGAATGGAAGCATTGCGCTTCAGTGCCATGAAGCAGCTCAGAGTAACATCCTGGCACAGAGTCCTGGACCCTGTGCCCCCTTGCTTGTTTAAATAAAACACTAACAGTATTGTCTGTTTGGATAAGTATGGACAGGTTCTGCAGGACATCTGAAAAACAGCTAAGGACATTACAAACTGCCCACAGCTTTAGCAGATTAATATGAAGCGACCTCTCATCTTCTGACCACGTACCCCATGCAGACAATCCCTCACAGTGGGCACTCCATCCCTAGAGTGAAGCATCTATAGTAAGGACGACTTCATGCTCAGGAACTCCACAGAAAATGCCCTGGGATAAATTGCCATGAGACCCACCATGACAAAGAATGGACAACAGGTCTGGGAATAAAAAATCTATGCCACTAAGCATGTAAGCCTGCTCTATAACAAGACAGAAACCAGAGCTGTAGGGGCCACACATAACCTGGCAAGGGGCAACACTGCCATCACAGAAGCCATATACCCCAAAGGGCATAGGATTTTCCAAACCAATTGGAACCGGTTCGATCTAAACTGTCTTAACAAAAATGGCTCGCACTCTGTTGGGGAGCAAGAAACCCTTTCCTGCTATGGAATCCAACGTGGCCCCTATAAATTGTACCTTCTAGGACAGAACTAAATGGGTCTTCTCCCAATTCACAAAGAATCCCTATTCTTTGGCCGATCTCCAGAACTAGGGAGCAATGCAATCAATCTAATTTATTACAGCAAGAGCCAGTAAAACAGTACAATTCTGATATAAGAGTACAATTCTGATATAAGAGAGATTAAAACAGCAAAAACATAGCAATAGTGTAAAAACAGTAACCGAATAAAATTAATAAAATTAGTAAAATACTAGGGAGCGATGCCTAAATAATTGGTCTCTGGAGTCCACCACAAGCCAACAGCTGAACTTTAACAATGGTAAAACTGAAGGAATGGAAACCACAAAGAACTTCTGAGGTCCAGAATGGGCCTAACTCCCCCATCTTTCCTACCAACCAGGAATACCTGAGAGAGAAAACCCTCAGGTGCCTGGTAATCAGATACCTCCCCAATTGTACCCTCATCAATTAGAGCGATTAAAGCCTGGGACAGGTTCTGGTGCTGCCTGGGTACACAGCCCCAGGGTCAAGGAATATGGAGGAACTGACAAATTTTAACCTACAACCTAATCGAACTATAAGCCCACTCGCCAGAAGTAATAGCCTCCCAGGCAGCATAAAATTGAGCTAGCCTGTCTCCAAACTTAACAGGAGCAGATCCACTCCTAGTCAGAAGGAAGATTTTTGGGATGGAACTGCCTCTCTCGGAGGTGGTTGGTGTGCTGACCTGGATCAGCTGGAACCCTTATGCCTATGATAACCCTGCTGTGGGGGGTAAATGGCTTAGAGGTAGAATACTGGAGCCCCAAGGGATTCATGTAGTGGTAATGCCTCTGGTAAGGGTGCCAGAGCTGCCATACAAATGGCCTCTGCTTGAATTGGAATGGGCTCAGTTGTGACGCTCCCAATGACTTAGCTGTCTGATTGTTTTTCTTTATCAGGGACAGTGTCTCGTCAGTCTTGGTAGAGAAGAGCAAAGAGTCTGCGAAAGGTAAATCCTCAATCTTGTGCATGGTCTCTACAGGCAACATTGTTGCTCTTAACCAAGCATCACATCTGAGTACAATAAAACTTGCTATGGCACCCGCCACAGAATCTGCAGAATGCCAACGTGCATTAATCTGCTGCTTCCAGAGTTTGATGGCCTCGGTATGCAAGACCTTAGCAAGGGGTTGCTTGTCCTCGAGGCAGAAGTTCCAGCAATGGCAAGAGCCTCTCCTGCAAGAAAAGCTGATAGCCAGCCATGACAGTCTCATAGTTGGAAATCTTGAACCCCAACGCAGAAGAAGAATATAATCTCCATCCCAGGACATCCAGCTTTCACCTCTCTATATCCGTGGGAGTGGAATGGTAAGCGTGATGGCCTTCAAGTTGAATTTCCTCTGTCACCAGAGAAGATGGTGGGCGATAAGCTGTTAAATAGTTAAAAAGCTCCTTCTTGATGCTGTAAAAACGTTCCACTCTTCTAGACATGGGTTGGAGGGATGCAGGCTTTTGCCACAGTTCTTGTGTAAGGTCCTCAAGACCCTCTAACACCAGGAATGTAATAATACCGGGGGACTAGAAATAGAGGCAACTCAGTATCTTGTCCTTTGGTTTATGTTCAGAAGTAATGACTTCTGTTTCAAGGGATTGGGCCATACGGATCATCTGTTCCCTATACATACAGAGGTCTTCCATAGGAGAGGCCAGAGAGGCCTCACCTACCCTCTCATCTGGACTCAGATCCAATGTAGTGTTGGATCTGTTAGATTCAATGGCAGCATACTCTCCCCTCACAGCAGGTATAGGAGAATGAGGCCTACATGAAACCATTGCTGAGGGCAGATACAAGGAAGCACGATGAAGGCAGGGATATAAATTCGTATCTCTGGGATGAGTAAAGTTGTCGCCCTGCTCTTCCAGATAACCTGGAGACATCATGAAGGGGTGTGACGGCCATCGCATAGGCTGCTGAAGCTGAAACCATGGAACTGCTGCCATCTGCTCCAGTTCAATCATGTAGGACTTGACCCGTCAGTAAGCCCGCTTCTACTTCCCCATCCATGCTCCCTTTTATTGTGGAGCTATGAGGGCAAAGGCATATCTCCACAGCATAAAGGGCTACAGAGAATGGCATCAATGTTGTTGGGATCAGGAAAGATCAGGGCTTTCCCATCCACCACCAGCCTTACTGCATTCTTTCAAAAAAAAAGATCATAATAAAGCAGGTCTACAAAGATCACAGACAAGCCACAGAAAAGAGGGAAAGAGTATGAAAGCACCAGGATGGTGACTGGAAGTGGGAAACATCCTGCTTTGCATTAGCATCCAAGCCAGTCCAAATACCCAGTATGGCAGCAACTAAAATTACCAAAAAAATAGATTAGTGGGAAGATTAATAAGAGTCTCTTCAATGATGTTAAGAAACTGAGAGGGTAAGCTAAGAAAGAACGGATCTGTCACTCTGTAATTATAATTTCTGGACTGACTTTTGAGGAATTGTGAGCACAAAGAACGGATGTGGAACTTATTGCAAACACATGCAGTAAAAACAGAACCATTCTGATCAGAGAAGATTCCTAACGAGGCCATTGGTCCAACTATCTTAGTATTATTTACTGTTGTTGACAGTCCTTCTCCAAGGTCTCGAAGCAGAGGGTTTTCCTGGTCTTGCTACACAAGATCCTTCTGCATCTGGGACCTTGGGTAAAGCATGTACCCTACCACTGAGCTACAAGCCCTCCCCTAAAGAACCCCTCAGAAAGAATCCCTTTGATTAAAAAAAAAAGGGGGGGGATTCAGCTACTGACAAAGAAAGGTGATTATGAACCCTTCTGTGTGCAAAACAGCAGCATATTCAAGAGTCTGATGAGAGAATACAGAGTAATTCCATGACACTGAATTGCTCTATTAGGACATATAAGAGAGATCTATGTCAACAGCCCGTTCTGCCTGTGTTTTCTTCCATAGTCCCATCAGCATGTCAAAAAGCTTTGCCTTTTATTATCAGGCACGCACATATACACAATTATATGATAGGGGGGAAAGGACTGGCAAAAATCCAAATACCTTTGACTGAACAAGCACAAAGCAGTCCTCACCAGCCACACACCACACCTTTGCAAACAGCCCAAAACTGGAGGCTTACTGATATGGTTGCCAACAGGTCTGGAGAAGAGTATCCTGCCCCTTTAACAGAGGCATAACAGGATATTATTTACATCCAAGCCAGTAAAAGCTTCAACTGCCCATTTTCCACACATCAGTCCCCTATTGAAAGGAAAGGCCTTGTAGCAGATTTATTTACTGAACCCTGCTGGGCCATCTTCCACGGCTAGTAGCCTGTTTGGCTTAGGGAACCACAAGCTGTGCAGGCCTGGTCTGGAGTTCTCTCCTTACAAAAGGCTGTGAAAGAACCCACAAAGCCTGAAGGGGGGAAAAAACCAACAGATAAGATAGCTAGTTAACACGCAGTATTTTTTTTCCCCTCTACCCTTCCAAGTTACATATCACAAAAGGCTGCAATTGCCACTAGTTTCAACATACGGAATTTCTCCATCTGGCTACAAACACTAACATTCTCTCCCCTTCTCCCTCCCTTGAATCAAGCCTGGAGTGACTTCTAATAGGCAGATTTCCAGAACTAGTTTTTGAGACTGAGTGGGTGTGAGAAAATTGTGTCTGGTATAATCAGAACTGTTTTCTTGGACAGGAACAAGCAGCTTCAAGCAGTAATTGTCCATATTTTGTTTTCACTTACTAATATTCTTTCATTAAAACAACACTGATGAGGTTGGCAAGAAAGGCACCTAACTCTTCACCAACCAGTGTGGCATAACAGTCAAGAGTACTGGACTTCATCTGGTAGACCGATGTACAAACCCCATTCTGCCATGAAGTTCACAGTGTGATCCTAGCCCAGTTGCTTTGTCTCCAGCTAACCAATCGCCTAGGGTTGTCGGTGAGGCTAAAATTAGGAAGACTGGACCTTGTATGTCAGTCTGAGCTCTTTGGAGGAATGGCAGGATGAGAATATTTGCGAATCTCCATGTGTGTCTCTGCCTTCCTCCCAAGGAAAGAGATGTATCCAGAGGGGGAAAGGGTTTTTTATATAAAAGCTACAGAAACTCCAGGTACTTGGCCTTGGTAATATTCCACCCACCTACTCTTTTATAGTAAACAGTGATCAGTCCCCATGCTTCTTTCTCCTGGCCTTAAAGGAAAGGTATGTGTTGAAGGCTAGAAGACCCCACATCTGAGCTGAGCCAGGTAGACTGGGAAAGTCACAATAGAGACACTGTCTATACCTCAGATCGGTTAGAGAGAAATCTGAGTGGTACCAGCACCAGGCTCACAGCACAAAACCAGGCTATGGGGACAACGATGACCCCAGTGGTGTAGCCGGATGAGGCAAGCCAGGTCCAGGTGCCAGCACCCACGAGTGAAGAGGTGCTAAGCTTTCAACAGAGGATCAAGCAAGCAGTGGGTCTGAGAGGGCCAGACTCCAGGCTGAGCTGAAAGAACGGAAGAAAGAGAGCAGAAGGAGGCTGCTGTCTGCCTGCAGGTTCAGGCGAGTGTACTACCTGATGGTTAGAGAAAGCTGGTACTAATTCAGCAGGGGCTGCCTTCTACTGGCTCATCTGCAGAGAGAGGCAGACCAGAAAGATCCCTTGTACAGAGCAAGAGTAGACATCCAAGTTTTCCTTCAGAACTCTTGCCCAGGTTTGTGTTGATTATGAAATCCCACTAGGGTGGCAAATGGAGAAATTGACGCGACAACTAAGCAGAATCCTGACTTGTGTTTCCGGACAAACAGAAGGCAAAGACAAAACTGGTGTCAGACCCCTGGACAAAGTTACTCTCAACAGCACTCTCTCATCAGTGATTTGTTTACTGAGATATAAGCAAGTTCCAGGTCAGCTCAGTACTGCGTCAGAACTGAGGTCCAGGTGGGAAATTCCGAAGATATAGACAGTTCAAACAAAAAAAAACCCCCTCAAATGCACCAATCACACTTTGCAAACCTCCCGCCTAACATTCGTGCTCCCCCCCCCCCTTGGGAATACATGACTCCTTTATCTATGAAAGCAAGAAAGACACAGCTTTGGCTTCAAGGTCACCCCTGGGAGTAGGGAGGTATCTTAAGAAGAGTTATAGCATCTAAGACCCAGCGGTTCACACACTTCAGCATTCACCCCAGGATTTTCCCTTCCCCCAGTCATCATGGCAAACTAAAGACAGAGTTTGACAACTGGTTATATACCGTTTAAGCGGAGTCAGTGTCACGGGTGGATTTTTCCAAAGATGGGACTCAGAAACATTTTAGAGACATAATGTAAGAGAAGAGATAATCCTACACCCAGCTAATATATATCTGTGGCTTGAGGTGGCAGAGGAAAAGTCGCCAACTGACACAAAAGCCCTAGCATGTGCACATGGGTTCTTGACAGTTGTGCATCTGAGTGTTTTTTCCACTTGCAACACTAGCTTAAATGGATAAAAGAATTCTGCGAATAGTCAAGGAGCCAGAACAAAATCATCCCTTTTAAATGGATGTCCATAGCCCAGAAGAAACTTATATGTGCCTAGAAGAAACACCATTAATTTATTGGAGGAATACAGGCATCTAGAATAGACTCATACTGACTTCTAAGTTGCAGTGTGACTATACTGCACAGGCCTTTATAAAACCCTTTTTCTTAGAAAACTGTTCGTAAACACAACTACTGCCAATCAATTGATACGTATTTCCAAAAAAACCAGCGAAAAGACAGAATAAAAATTAACAACCCCTACAGGATTTAGTAGCAATGGTGGCATAGGCAGGTCCTCGGACTTGCCTTCAAGCAGTGGCAAAGGCCAATTCCACTGCTGCTTGCATTTTTATTCCACCCTCCCTCCAAAGACCCTGGGATGGTATACATGGTTCTTTTCTTCACTATGCTCTCACAACAATATTGTATGGTAGGCTGGAGTGAGAGATAGTGATTAGTCCAAGGTCACTCTCCAGCCTTTATTGCCGAGGTTGAGATGTGAGCCCAGATCTCACCAATCCTAGTCTAGCACTCTAATAATTACACCATACTGGCACTCTCTCTTTTCAAATGGGTTAAGGTCTCTGGATAGGAAACACAGGGCTCCTGTTTGGTCACTGCTGGACAGGCTGTATTCTATTATGCTGCTCAGCAGGTATGACATCACAGAGACCTGCTAGGAATCCTTGAAATATGGGGAAGCCCCTTTTGGAAACAGAGGTCAAACAAATGTTCCATCAGCAGGAGGCAGTGCAGGACTTTGGCCGCAACGGCCTAAAAGAAAATGGCAGGTAAATGGCACTATCAGTAAAGCTATCACTAGGGGTTCAGGCTCATGTACACCTGATGGGGAAACTGAATCAGACCAAAATCCCAGAAGCTTTGGAAGAGCCAATTAAGCAAAAGCATGACTATTTTAGAGCCAATGTGGCAAGTGCTTCAATTAAAATAAAAATTCAATTTATAGCCAAGAATGTGCTAATAATGTTGTTTTCTCTCTGGACTGAAGTCGGGAATATTGTTTGGCACAGTTTTTGGCACATTGAGAAGCATTTATTTTAACAAGCTTTCCGGAAATGCAGGTACACTGAACTGATTGCTAAGCTTTTAAGAAGTCCAGTTTCTCCCATTGTTCTGCTCAACGACTGAGGGGAGTGGTCTTGCTGGTGGGCAGAGTCGGTGAATTCACCCAACTCATTCTGAACCTCCAGAAAGACTTTAAGAAAACAGCAATAATCAGAGCCTTTGTAACTACATTTGACTCACTTAGCAAGTGAGATGGTATCTACACTGAAGAAATTCAGAGAGTATATCAAACTGTCCTATAACTATATAGGCAGTACGTATACTAGACATATATCTATGCTGACGACAGGGTTCTGCACATTACTAAATGTAGACATCACTCAGATTCAGACCTCTGACTTCTAGGGAAATACTTCAGAAATACTTGACAGGCAGTTTCCAAAAGCATACGTTTAGAGTAATAAGGTACTGATTTTTTGGAACACACCAACCTCATATTGGAAAGAAGCCTTTATAGTACTCAAAGGTCAGAATGGGACTGGGGCCATGGACCCTTTGATAACTTTTTGTCAGCTACCCAAGATTACAAACACCAGTTCTTTTTAGATAGTTATGCACCACCAATGAAACCCAGAAATACAGGAATTTGTCAGTACTTCCACATACAGCAAAACTGAAAATTGAAATCTCAGACTGACCATGAATTCAAGTCACCACGTTTTTTACTGCTAGCACGCTTTTGTACAGAATACAAAAACGATGCAACTTCCTGCTCCCACTGAGTATTTAAAAAAGTCTGTCTCAGATGGTCAAGGAAGAGAGGCTAATCACTGACAAATGACTACAGGGGAAGAGCTATTCAGGGACTGGATCAAAGTGGCAGCACAGATAACTGAGATAAAGCAAAGCTAAGATGCTGAAAAAATAGGTCCTACAGAGCAACTTCAAGAAGTGGAGGCAGCACAAGAGACAATAGGTGAGCCTGTACAAAACAGAGAAAGAGAGAGATCAAGCTGGGATGAGAAAGGAGAGAAGGGAGCAAACACTGCAGACAGGTTTAAAAGTAAAGACCAGAAGTCCTGAGTTGATTAAGGCAGCAGCAGTCCTAAACAGGTCTATGCATAGTCCTACTCAGGTCTACTCAATCAGGGTTACTCCCTGGAAAAGTTTTAGGACTGCACTGGAAAACAGTGATAGCAAGTTCCAGTGCAATGAAAGGTCTGTTCAGCAGTTTGCACATGTGTTTTAGGCTCGCAACAAGCTCTTTCAACAACCTCCTCCCCTCTCCCAAGCAAAGACTCTGCTCCGGACCAAGGTTTGCTCTCTTGTTTGCGTCACATCTTTGGGCATCTTATAACTTCAGATCACCCACAGACAATTTTCTCAAGGGTACAAGGGACTAAAATCAGGTTAAAATTTAAGCCCTTACACTAGATTAACAAAACTGTTCGTCTCAGATTTTGTCATAATTTCCCCACAAGTCTTGAAACAGGCTTAACTAGGCATGATGCAGAAAATCCATGACCAGGACATTCAACATTTTGTTTTACACTTTAAAGCAAACATTTTGTGAAGCTATTAATTTTAATAAGATTGCAATAGTAGGAAGGGGGTGTTTAACCCTTTCTTCCTGTGCCACTTCCCAAATCACAATCCTCCACATAATAGCTGGTTCTCTCTCTCTCTCTCTCTCTCTCTCTCTCTCTCTGTGTGTGTGTGTGTGTGTAAAAGAGAGACTGACTAAGCCTGAGTTTTAAGAAATTAAAAATAAGGGGAGTAAGATGGATACCCTAGTTCTCTCAATCGTAGTCTAAATCACTACTTCTTAACAGCAAAACATCACTTCAAATATTCCGTACCATTGTTAAAAACACACAGAGCATAACCACACAGGTCCAAAATTCTCTTGGCTTTACTTCAAGCCAGGGGATAATCCATGAAGTACACACTGTAACGTCTCCTAAGAAGGGACAGCAAAGGTGTTAAAAGTGAGCTAGTGTTCTGCAGCAGTTAAGAGTTTTGGTCTTTGATCTGGGAGATCCTGGTTCAAACAGCACTCTCTGCTAGGGCCAATCATTCTAACCTACAGCACATACTTGTAAGGATCAAACTGAGGAAGGGAGAATCATGTATGCCGCCCCAAGCTCCTTGGAGAAAGGACAGGATAAAAAAATGCCCTAGATAGAAAAGAGTGATGGGACTATCAGTTAAAATGGAACAAAAAATGACAAGGTGGGAGGAGAGATATTTAAAAGAATGTAACAATTAATGCTTCTTGTAATCCCCCCTCTAAAGAAAACCAGACTATTATTAAGATGTTAAGAACAGAAAGCAACAAAAGAACAAGTCCTAGTCAGTGGCTAATGGAACATTTTCATGACATGTATATTTTGGTAGATTCTACACAGACGTAAGACCTAGTATGTTTCCTTGATCATCATCATGCACCAACCGGATGGGGATACCACCTGGGATGCTGACCAGATATAGTTACGAAGCTGTGCCATCTTGTTATTGAGTTACTCCGTACTGTACGTTTTATGTTTTTATAGTTTTAACTATTAACAAACTTGTTGGAAGCTGCCCTGAGCCTGCCGCTGGCGGGGTAGGGCAAGGTATAAATCTCATAAGTAAATAATAAATAAATAAAATCATTATTTATTAAATTTATGAATAGCCCCATCCCTACTGTCATAGGGCTCTGGACAATGTACACAGTATTTAAAAGTTGCCAAAGAAAACAATCAAACAAATTACATTAAAGCAGATGACAAATAGTATCCTTAGAGTTGATTATTCCCCTATTACAGACTGTAGGCCATTTAGCAGGCACGGGGGAAGAGGTCAAAATGAGTATGGAAAACTGAGGAGGGTGCCAGCAGAGGTAAAAACCGCCCCTGTCCTCAACCAAAAGCCTGGCAGAACATCTCAGGCCCTGTGGAATTTGAATAAGACCCTGCAGAGCCCTGATGGAACTTGGCAAAGAGTTCCAGCAGTTTGGGGTGAGGACTGAAAAGGCCCTGGCTGAGGACAGCTGGATATTCTTACAGCTCGGGATTACCAGCGTGTTGCTGTCAAAGGAGCACAATGCCCTTCCAGGGACATAATAAAGGAGACAGTCCCATAGATACATTGGTCCCTGATCACTCAAGGCCTTATAAGTCAAAGCCAAAACCTTGAATTTGACTCAATACTTTACTGGGAGCCAGTGCAGCTGGCTGTATATATATGCACTGTATATATATGCACTGTCCATGACGTTCCCATCAGGACTTGCGCCACTGTGTTCTGGATCAGTTGGAGCTTCCAGGTCAATCTCAGGCAGGCCAGCATAAAGCGAGTCACAATAGTCTAGCCTGGAAGTGAGGGCTGCATGGATTACCGTGGCTTCCTGTCAGGGTGTGACAGGAAGGGGGCCAGTAGCCAACCTGGTGTGACCTGGGCCTCCATATTCAAGGAGGCACCCAAGATCACTCCCAAACCCTTGAAGGACTGCGCCGGTGTTAGTGGCGCCCTGTCAAGGTGCGGGTAAACTGTACCCCGGCACTGGAGCCCCCTCCCCAGCCACAGAACCTCAATCTTACCTGGATTCAGTGTCAATCATTTACGTATGGTAAAGCATTTTATCAAGTAACATCACATTCTGTCTCTTCAAGGTTTAAATGAGTTCACACGAGACTGTTGCATATATTTTAAGCGCAAGCAAACAGCAGCAAGATGTCTGAAAGTAACTTACAGTACAATCTTAAGCACAGCTACACCCTTCTAAGCCCACTGACTTCAATGGACTTAAAAGGGTGTGTAACTTTGTTTAGGACTGAACTGTTAGTCAGAAAGGATGGCCCTTGCGTAACCTTTGCTTACACTTCTTCAAAAGCGGCAGACATAAAAGAAATCCTCTTCCTCCTCCGTGTCCCCCATTATTGCTCAACTACATCCAGCTACCCAGAACATTACTCATATTTGCTGATTCCATACCTGGCTAGTACCCATGGGGAAGGGATGGTATTTTACATAACAGGGATATGAGCATACGCTTAATCATGGTGCCAGCAACGTACATCTTTAAACACTAATGTTGTACTTCTGTGTGGCCTTCCTGTTCAGAGTCTCTGCAAGTCACAACAGATCAACATTTCATGTATGCTCAGACACCAATATCTGTGTGTGAAGAACAAAAGCCATTTCCTTTTAGAGTAACATGAACATGGAAAGAAGGAAGGAAGGAAGGAAAGCTCGAAGGACACATTAAAAAGGTTCTGTTCTATTTCTTTTATTTCTATTGGACTGCCAAGGGGATGTTTCCCCCTAATGTTTGGTTCTGTTTTTCAACAAATAAGGCTTTTAAAATAAGCACAGCATCAGGCTTCAGACAGGCCACCCATACCTAAAAATAGGTCTAGTCAGATGATACTTTCACACACACCCCAATGCTACGGGGGAGACCAACAGAGCAATTCTATGCAGAGTTACTTCAGTTTAAGCCTACTGACCTCTATGGACTTAGAAGGATGTAACTCTGCTTTGGATGGCCTTGTAAGATCCCAAGATCACACAGTCATACCTGCAGTCCTACCATATGCTCCTAAATTTAGGAAGAAGATGCCAAAGACCAAGGAGACACCATTCCCACTGTCCTCTTCATATCCCCAGGGGTAAAGGACTGTCTCAGCAAGTCCAGTGTACACTCAATCCGTTCAGTGGAAGAGGTGCTTGATCTGAAAACTATTTTGATCATGATGATACTTAAACCTTGTTACAAAAGAAAAGGTTGGTACAAGCAGGACTGCATGTACAACATAATGAAATAAACTCAAATTCTGCATAAAGGAGAACTAATTTCTGTTTTTCAGATTAATCACAGGGTACTTCTTCTTCCATGAATCATTCCAACTGGGACATCTGGGTTTCTGATGGAGGGCAAGGAAGACGCAGGCCAGCCACAGAAGCATCACAACCTACCCAATGGAGCTGTGTCCAGTCTAGCTCTGGTCTCTTCTGACTACTTCCACCATTCCATAACAGTTTTTGCCAATGTGGATGGAAGCCACCTAAGTGTGAGGGACACATGTCTCTCTCCATTGCCTTTGATGCTAGATCCTCACACCCACAGATCACTACAGTTTAGAGCCGGAAATGGAGAAAACCACATGGTCTATTCCATTAAAAGCACAAAAACATGTCCTCCACTCAGTAAACCCAATCTTCACTGGAGTGCCTGAAAGGGGGCCAGATCATGCGCACAGCTGGCACTGGCAGGCTGCCTCTCTCCCTTCTCCTTAAACGAAATAAGTGACACCACAACAGCTTTGCCTTAAAGACCTACCAGTTTCCCAAGAGCTGAGGAAAAGGGCATCACGCTTGTAACTTTTTAACAGGAGTAGCAGCCTGAAGAAAGGCAATGACGTGAGATGTCTTACAGTAGAAAGGGCACAAGAAAATGAGGCAAATAAGGCTCAGGCTCTAATCCGCAAGAAAAGAACAACCTTTCAGTCCAAGAGCTGGAGTGATTACTACACTTTATAGTACTACCCAATGCTTGTTCCAGGTTGGGAGGGGGCTGGCCAAATAGTGTCTAGGGGGTCCAGTTCTGCTTAACGCAAGTTCCCCCATGCTTCCCTTTCCCCCAACCCGACTCTGTATCCTTCTTTTGCTCACAAACCCCCCTACCACTTGTGCTCACAACTGCCTGCACCACAATCATGCTCCTTTTACTGACGGCACTGGCTGGTGCGTACAGCTGGTAGCACTGATGCTGCCAGAAGTGCCGCCGTTCCATAACACCTGCATGCACTTGCCCATCATTTCCGGGAAGAGGGAGCATGGGTGGTGGAGTGCTTGCAAATGAATGGGCAGAGATGGGCATGTAGCCAGGGAGGTGGGGGGGGGGGATCAGTGACTGTGGGCCCAACCAGAAGTTCTGGACCCTGGCAGCTGCCCTGCCTCAGGGTATGCCGATGCCAGCCCTGCTGCTACCATGCAAGTCTCAAAGAAAGTGGAAGAAACACAGCCATACCCGAACCTCCCAAGACTACAAAGAAAAGGCCATGCCAATCCCCTCTTCCAGTAATAAGGCAAGGGCTGCTAACAAGAGGAAAAGGCCAGCCAATGAAAAGTGAAAGCTATCTGCCTGCCCCGCCACACCTAGATGATGCAGTACCTTGAGTTACCTGATCTAACAAAACCTGCTCTTCCAGAAAGAATGGCAGCTTGCCCTGGGATAGCGGATTTACGTACAAGATTACCTTAAAAATACACTTTTCGATAAATGGGTGCTGAGGGGAGGGGAAGGGAATAAGTCCTTTGTCAGCCTGGCAGCCCACCGAGAATGTGACAAGGAAGCTGGTGGGAGGAGGCATATTCTACACCAGGTATCCCCAGCATGATGCCCAGGGGTGCCATCGTGCCAGTTAACACCTTTCCTGGTGCTCACCAAGTGTTTTTAGAATGAGGGTGAGGTCGTGTGGGGCTCTTCGCCAGCAGGGCTTCTGATTGGCCACACTGGAGTTCTGATCAGCTATGTAGACTCCAATAATGTTGATTCCCTTGCAGCTGCCAGTATTGGTTTTATTTTCTCTTACTCCTCTTTTCCAGTGTATTTTTAAAATCACCTCTTCTTCTTCTCTGCACTTGGGCTTCCTCTGTGTGGCTGTCTCCACCTCCTGCTGCAGCCATGTATAGTTGCAGCCATGAGCCTGTGTCAAAATTCCATAGGTGTCCATAGGCTCAAAAAGATTGGGGACCCCTATAGGGGTCCAACTGTTCACACCATCCTGTTGTCTTTTGGGGGGAGAAGGACTAAGTAATTTTTGAACTGTACCTTTAAAAGATGCCAAAAATAACAATCATCATAAAGATTCCCTCAGCTGCCAATGGTTATCTTAATGAGTTAACCAATAAGAAATCCTTTACACATTATATTTCTACCTAAAAGGCAACTGTTTATTTAGACATTTATATCCTGCTTTTCCCCCACGGGGGAGGGGGGGACATCTTAAAACATTTGCCCCTCCTTCACTGTATCCACACAACAACCCTGTGAAGTACGTCAGGCTGAGCAAAGGAGACTGGCCCAAGGCCATCCACAGCTGAGCAAGGATTCAAACCTGGGTCTCCCAGATCCTAGCCTAACCACTACACCACACTGTTTGTTAAAAGATAATCCCGTGGGGGGGGGAGGAAGACCCACTGGCAATCCCGCAAGATAAAGCCTTTGCTCACGAAATAAAAGAAGTGATCCAGGAAGACTCACCTGATGAATATCTACTTGTTTGACAGATATGAAAAAGGGTAGGCATCAGGAAAAAAATACATACAGTGAACTCAGCAAGGAAAAGTGCCTTTTACTTGTTTCAGCTGCAACACAAAAAGCATTTCCTGGCATAATGATGCAGGAAAGCAGGCAATTTCACCTGATGAATATCAACATATTCCAGAGATGCTTAAGACACAAGTGCCCCATTTTAGCAATCCTACAAGGAAAAGTGGTTTGCATCTGGGACCCTTGTAACAGCGAATGCTTTCCCCAGCACAAAGATTAAGTCATAAAGAAAGCATCAGCTGATTAATTTCTCCCTCTGACATGATGCTGTTAAAAACCACAGGGGGGGGGGATTGAAATTTTTACAAGGGAAATTCCCTTGCATTGAGATGTACTACAACAGTGAAAACTTTTCCTGTCACAGAGGTGAAGTGATCATAAGGACTTCCCTAATTAATTTCTGTCTATATGACCAGCAGCTGTTCGAGATAAACCCTACCAAGGAAATCCAAAATACTGGGAATGCGAGGAAAATCCCGTGTTCTCTCTTTTCCAGCAGAAACCAAGTTGTGGGACCAACAGGATTTTATTCCAGCATCGACTTCCGTGGGCTTGAAGACCCCACTTTTTCAGATGCAACCTCCTACCTCTCTGGAATTTTTTATCCTCCAATCTAGAGGAAAAAAATGGTCTGGAAAAAGATTTACCAGCTGTACCTGATTTAAGATTTACCTAATTTACCTGCTGCGTTTCTGCTTGCCAATAGGCATGTGATATCCAAGGCACAAAAAACTTGCAGGATGAAGAGAGGAGTGAAACGGGGATATACCATACTGACTGCCCTTGACTGATGAATATCAGAGACTAAAAGGTGCAGGCACACACACACACACACACACCCATGGCAGCACACTTACCTGGGAGTAAGTCCCATGTAACAAAGAAGGACTTCACAATAGGATTGTACTGGATAGCAAAGGAAGATAGGAACTCTCAGTCTGCAGTGAGTGGGGGGGGGGGGGGGGGGAGAACAGAGGGAGGGCTTCTAGTGTCCTGGCCCCACTGCTGGACCTCCTGATGGCACCTTTTGGCCACTGTGTGTAGGGGTAGGATTGGATGGGCCATTGGTCTGATCCAACATTGGCTTCTCTTATGTTCTTAACGTCCCTTGATGGTTTCGTTCCCAGGCACCCTTCCCTGGGAGTAAGCCCCACTGAACAGCATGGGGCTTACTTCCGAGTAGGCTTCCACTCAATGCTCCCTCTAAGCTATGGAGCCTTGTGAGCTACTGCATCAATGAGTTTGCTCTGGAGCCATCCTTCCCGAGCTAAGACGAAATGCACGAGCCAGAGGCTTAAAAAACTGTGAGCTAGCGCACACTAACTCAGCTTAGAGAGAGCACACTGCTTCCACTACAACAAGGTATCTCCCCCCGCCCCGCCCCGCCCCGCCGCACACCACATACATACCTTCGCACAGGTACCCGGCCAGCCCCCAGATGAAGTCGGTGCAGTAGTGGCAGAAGGTGGGCTTGGTGAGGGTGACCCTCCTGAAGCCGTGCCCGGGGGCGCTCCCACGCGGTGTGGTCGTCGTCTGCGGCTGTTTGGGCGACGCGGGCGGCGTCTGCTGCTGGGGCGGCTTGGCCGACGACGGCGTGGGCAGCGAGCGGCTCTTGCCGCCTCTCCCCAAAAGCGGGCTGGCCACCGGGCTCGAGCCGCGGCTGCCGCCCAGCGCGGACCGGGCGCCCTCTGCCATGCCGCCGCCGGCGCGGGGGGCTCAGGGACCGGCGCTTCTTCCTTCCTTCCTTCCTTCCTTCCTTCCTTTCTCCTCAGTCTGACCGCTGCTTCGCGCCTCCTTCCGCCTCACAGGAACAGGCGCGCTTCTTCCTCGGGGCCGCCGCCGCCTTGGGAGGAGGTTCGTGAGGAGGAGAGAGAAGGAGCCAAGCCGCGCAACCTCTCTGGCGAGACTTTCGCCGCGCTGCTGCCAGGGGAGCCAGAGGCGGCGGCGGCGGCGGGCCGAAGGAGGGAGAGGAGGAGGCGGCGGGGGCGGACGAACGAACGAACCAGAAGGAGGGACGCAGAGGGCGGGGCTTCGCCTCAGCAGCCGCCGCCGCAGCACCGCAGCCCGCCTCAAGCTCTGCTCTCCCCCCCCTCCCTCAGGCGCAGGCCGCTTGCCTCAAGGCCGCCTCCTGCTGCTGGAGGGCTCGCGGAACGGGGGCGGGGGCCTTGACACCGCGGGAGGGGCGTTCACGCGGGAGGAAGCCTCGCCGCACTCGGGGAACCCTGCCGGCGGAGTTCCTCCACCCGCCCAGAGCAGCAACCGTGTGGAGTTGCCTTACCCTCCACACACAGCAATAACCCTGGGAAGGTGACTGAAGAAGAAGAAGAGATTGGATTTATTACCCCGCCCTTCACAACCCGAAGGAGTCTCGGAGTGGTTTACAATCTCCTTTCCCCTCCCCACGACAGACACCCTGTGAGCAACGCTCCCTCTAAGCTGTGGAGTCTTGTGAGCAAAAAAAAATCTACTTTGTGAGCTACTGGCACTGAAGTTGTGGGCGAGCCATTTGGCTGCCGCATCAATTAGTTTGCTCCACAGCTGTGCCTCCTGGGCTGAGACAGAAATGTATAAGTCAGAGGCTAAAAAATTGTGAACTAGCTCACACTGACTCTGCTTAGAGGGAACACTGCCTGTGAGGTAGGCGTGGCTGAGAGAGCTCTTTCAAGGGCTGCTCTGAGAGAACAGCTCTGAGAGAACTTGTGGCTGAGCCAAGGTCACACCAGCAGCCACATGCGGAGGAGTGGGGAGTCGAATCCGGTTCTCCCAGATCCTAACCACTACACCAGACTCCTCAACCCCATCACAATTTTCCCACTAGGTAGGCTGTGTGGGGTAGTGGTTACAGAATGGCAGGCTGCGATCTAGTGAGTTCAAGCTGGTGACCGGGCCACGCAAATTCACTGAGGCCGTGGTCACATGGCCCTTTAAAGCAGGAGGAACAGCTGTTTCCCCTGCATTTAAAGGGACCGTTCAGACCGGCTGGGACAACTCCTGCGCCGAAGCGGGCTTGATCGCGGGTTCCTCACACGTTTTCCGACCCCCAGGAAAACCAAGTATTTTCCCAGAGATCGCGTGAGGCGCCCGCAATTGAGCCGATCTGGACAGCCCTCTCTCACAATGATTGCGAGAGAGGCCTGTCTGATCACCCCTCCTGTTTTTGGTTTTTTTTCCTTTTTTGCGCTTGGGCACTCAAAGGGGGGGAACCGCCCCGCGCTCTATTCCAGGCCCCACTGGCCACCATCTGGCCCCTGCCCCGCATGCTTCTCCCAAAACTTACCAGGCAGTGACCAGTGGGGCTCGGAGCCAAGAGCTGATCATGGGGCGAACCAGCCAGCCAGGACGGGTCTGCTGGCGGAGGCGGTGGAAGGGGGTGTAGAGCACTCTCCTGTGAGCAGGAAGGGTGCCTCTCCCCGCCACCGCTGGCGGGGTTGAGATTTATGAACATCCCAACCCAAAAGAAAAAAACCCGCTGGGACTTTATCCAGGATTCGGGTGCCGTGTGACCACAGCCTGAGTGACCTTGGGTCCCGCTTGCACATTCTCAGCCTAGCCTGACTAGCAAGGTGCTTGTTAGGATAAAATGGAGGGGAGAATGATGTTAGAAGCTGTTGTTGGCAGAGTAATTAACACAGCAACGGTGCACACAGAGAGTAGTTAAAGGTATATTTAGGGATTAACATACTTGGTAGGAAAGAGGAGGGACAGAGGAAGGTTCGTAACTACAGCTCTAGCTGAGAGAGGGGATGACTGAGTGTGACACTTCCAAGAATAAGGGGGAAATTGCCCTGAAAGAAGCAATCTGGAGGCAGACAAGGAATGACAAGAAGAAGAAATTAGATTTATAGCATTCCGTGCACCTTGGTGTCTAGTCATGCCAGCCACATGACTATGGAGACATCTTCGGACAGCACTGGCTCTTTAGCTTGGAAATGGAGTTGAGCACCGCAACCCTAGAGTCGGATTTGACTGGCTTTCGAGCAAGGGAAACCTTTACTTTTCACTAACCGAAGGAATCTCAGGGCGGCTTACGATCCCCTTCCCTTCCCCTCCCCACAACACCCTGTGACGTAGGTGGGCCTGAGAGAGCTCTTTTGAGGACTGCTCTTGAGAGAACAGCTCTGAAAGAACTTATGCCTGACCCTAGGTCACACCAGCAGCTGCATGTGGAGAAGTGGGGAATCAAACCCGGTTCTCCCAGATTAGAGTCCATGCTCCTAACCACTACACCAAACTGGAGAGAAGGTGGCTGACATTACTATCCTATCTAATTGTCTTCTGGCTGCCCCTTGCAGGGTTTTCTTCTTTGTAAACCAGACATTGCCTTTTCCAACAGCTGTTTTGGGTCCTCCTTGGGACAAGAGCAGGGCCTAAATATTTAAATAAATAGATCGGGGGGGGGGGATCAGAATAAGCACTTTGCGCAAATGCGCACACACGCACACAAAGTTTTCACAAAGAAAAAGCACTGTGCGCTCCCTGGGGAGTGTCTGACAGTGCCATTTAAGGTAGGTGTAGGACTTCGTTCCACTGATGGGCTACAGCTGAAAGGTTGATACCTGCTCAGTTCATCTTTCTCCCGGCCCTGTAGTAGAATCATAAAAGAAAGCGGGGGGAAAGGAAATGATTGGTTTAATAACAATTTTTATTAGGAGGTGTGTGAATGTTTAATTTCTGACAATGGGCACTTTGCACATGATCAGAGGCACAGCATCCGGAAATCCATTTTTAAACAGGTGTCATCCTTTGAAAAAGGGGAAAAATGGCAATCCACTCATCCTTGGAGTTCTTTGTTTGAGGGCCCCCCACGCACACACACTTTGCACATACTTAGAGGCATGTAGCCAAAATTGCCAGAACTTTTGAAAACTAACCTTGCAATCCAAAGGAAGCTTTCCTGGGAGTAAGAGGCATTGAATGGACTTCAGGATAATTCCAAGTAGACCTGTTTAGGATTGCACTTGCAAGATGCTGATTTTGGAGCAAAACTCCCAAGTAGGTGTGTATAAGAACAGCTTTAAAGGTATAGGAATATTGAATACCTTGCTGCAATTTGATATGGTTAACTTCTGATCATTGGATTTAAAAAAATCAAAATTTATTTTACATTTCTCCATTTTATCATAATAGAAAAAAACTGGGTGATGAGGACAACTTAAAAAAAATCATATGCCAGTGTTTTGTCTTACCCGTTTCTATGAAATTTATGATTTGCAACATTTTATCCTTAGTTGATCAAACCAGAAGTGATGTCACACCAGGTAAACTGGCTGAAAGTGGGATGGAAGAAGTCAACTGAGTTTTATCAGGAGGAAAACCACATTAAAAACATAAGAGAAGCCGTGTTGGATCAGGCCAATGGCCCCTCCAGTCCAACACTCTGTGTCACACAGTGGCCAAAACCCAGGTGCCATCAGGAGGTGTTCCATCTACCTTGTGGCTAATATCCACTGATGGACCTCTGTTCCATATGTTTATTTAATCCGCTCTTGAAGCTGTCTATGCTTGTGGCTGCCACCACTCCCTGCAGCAGTGGATTCCATGTATTAATTACTCTTTGGATGAAGAAGTACTTCCTTTTATCTGTTCTAAACCTACTTCTCATCAATTTCATTGAGTGCCCATGAGTTCTTGTATTGTGAGAAAAGGAGAAACATACTTCTTTCTCTACCTTCTGTAGCCCCACCATTTTGTAAACCCCTATTATGTCACTCCTCAGTTGTCACTTCTCCAAGCTAGAGCCCTAAACTTTTTAACTTTTCTTCATAGGGAAAGTGTTCTATCCCCTTAATCTTTTTAGTTGCCCTTTTTTGCACCTTTTCCAATGCTATATTTTTTTGAGATGCAGTGACAAGAGCTGTACACAGTATTCCAAATGAGGTTGCACCATAGATTTATACAGGGGCATTATCATACTGGCTGTGCTGTTTTCCGTTCCCTTCCTAATAAGCCCCAGCATAGCATTTGCCTTTTTTTTATTGCAGTCGCACACTGTCTCAACATTTTCATTGAGTTATCTACCATGACTCCAAGATCTCTCCCCTGGTCAGTTACCATCAGTTCAGACCCCATCAACATGAATTTATAGTTAGGATTTTTGGCTCCAATGTGCATTGCTTTGCATTTTGTCCACGCTGAACCTCATTTGCCTCAATGACACCCACTTACCCAGCCTTGACAGATCCCTCTGGAGTGCCTCACAATCCTCCCTGGTTTTCACCACCCTGAACAACTTAGTGTCATCTGCAAATTTAGCCACTTCACTACTTACTCCCAACTCCAAATCATTAATGAACAAGTTAAAAAGCACCGGACCTAGTACTGAACCCTGCAGTACCTCACTGTTTGCCACCTTCCACTGTGAAAACTGCCCATTTATATCCACTCTCTGTTTCCTGTTAACCAGTTTTTAATCCACAAGAGGACTTGTCCTCTTATCCCATGACTGCTGAGTTTACTTAGGAGCCTTTGATGAGGAACTTTCTCAGAAGCTTTCTGGAAGTCAAGGTGAACAACATCTATTGGGTGACCCTTGTCCACATGTTTGTTCACCCCCTCAAAGAACTCTAAAAGCAGGGGTCATTTCGAGCAGGAGCTTGGGGGAGCTCAGCTCCAGGAGTTGGTGCCACCTCCCCCCCCCCCGCCCCGTGGGGGAATGCCTGTTTGTGTCAAGGCTGCAGCAAAAAGATGGGGGTTACATTAGTTACCTTCCAGTACTTGGGAATAGAGGCAGATCTTAGTGATAGATTGCATATTTTTTGTCAAGCGATCCGCAAGTTCACATTTGAGTTCTTTCTTGACTATTACACTTGATGGAAGTGACACACATCCTGACGAATGGGACATTTGATACCAGATGAATTTGGAGAATTTGCACAGCTACCACAGGCTCATTTTACTAGTTGTAGCAAATACATAGTATTTAAGAAAGCAACACCTGGTCTCGTTTATATATATATGTATATGCAATATTCTGAATGTATGTATTTTTGGATGTGTGTCATTGTATAATAAGGAATATTGACCACTGAGGAAAGCCCACAGGGGCCGAAACGCATATGGTCCTTAGGTCAAAAGTTTTATCCATCAGTTTGATATATACTGCAATCAGTTCCTAATGAATCAAGTTTTAATTGTCTGATATTTGGACTGTCTCTTTTAATTGTATTATGTTTTATTTATGTGTACACCCTAATAAATGTCTATATTTTTCATAATAATTCTTTTGTTAGCTTGACCCTCTTGGGTCACAGCTATTTTTTGGGTTGAGTCCCCCCCCCCTTTTTTCCCTCTTCTTGTATGCCATCTGGGCCTGGTGATTTGTCAGTTTCAATTGGTCCATCAGTCGTAGGACCTCCTCTCTCATCACCTCAATCCAACTCAGGTCTTTCAACACCCCTCCCAAAATTAGCTGTTCTGGAGTTGGCAAACACCTCCCATCCTCGACAGTGAAGACTGAAAGAAATCATTCAGCTTCTCTGCCATTTCCCTATCATCCTTTAGTAATCCTTTTACCCCTTGGTCATCCAAGAGTCCCACTGCTTCCCTGGTTGATTTCCAGCTACTAATGTATTTGAATAAATTTTTATTATTAATCTTTATGTTCTTTGCAAAACCCACCGTGATTTCCAGTCTAGGTCCTCTTCAGACGTAGATTTAAACATTTTTATCAAATCTTTCCACTACTTTACTTTCAGCGTGGTTGATAACATTAACAAGACAACAGTAAATCCAATTACAATAAAAGCCCAATCATGGGGAAACAGGTCTTACATTTCCTGACATCTGTACTATTGTCATCCTGTTTTCTATTGCTGATAGGATGAGAATTTACAAATAATCTTTTCAGCAAGGCCTGCCCTTTCTCCTACAAAAAAATAATGGGATTGTTCAAGTAGATTTAACCAGCAAATTTATACTGACTGTTAGCCAGGGTACAAACCATATAATGGTAGTAATACATGTTCATACTAATTTACTAACCATGGTTTAGATAACAACATGCAAGTACTAGTTTAAAGTTCCTCATGTATTGAATTCCAGAGGCGTGGCCATGTCAGACTGTTACAGCCATAAACAAAGCACACACACAAAAAGTCTCACAGCACCTTTAAGACAAATTTATTTTGGCTGAAGCTTAGTGGGTCTGGTAGATCAAGTTGTTTTGTTGACAGCCCAGCATACAGGTTGGCAGTGTTACATTTTCCATGTTTTATTTACCTCAGCCCCACCTAACTTGAGTCGCTATGGTGACAAAACTTAGGTGCCCAAGCCAAGCGTTGCTCTTACACAAGCAAAGTGAGGCTAAGGCACACTTGACATTTCTTATTTCCTGGCTGGGCTTGAAGTGAAGGAACAATTGCTGAGTCCTCGCTGAACGAGTTCAAAGAATGCTTTCTGACTATCCTAGCTATGTACCAGGGTAAGAGCGTAAAACTTGAACTTTCAGAACGCCGGCTGTTGTAAAGAATAGAGTTCTATAGCTAAATGGGGGAGGGGGGGATATGGGGCTCCTGAAATCCTGACACTGAAATCCTTGAGGCTCTGGTAATCACCAATCTAAAAATGCCTGTTTCCACTTAGAAGTGAGACTCTGAATATGGAGCAAAAATAAACCTGCCAAAAAGTGCCAGAGGCTCAGAATAAGAAAGGTAGTTAAATAATATGTGCAGTTGATATTTCCAGTAATTAGTTTTAAACCAGACTTGATGGGAACACAGAAAACTTACTCCGGTGTACACTAAGAAAATTGGGTTTGAGAGACCATGGAAACCTTACGCTACAGTAAATGTGTTTGTCTTTAAGGTGCTGCAGAATCCTTCTTATTGCGTACTGAGTTCGATGCATGGAAAGCCCGGACTACGATGTAGTGATCAGAATAGGTTTATTGAGTACACAACAATACTGGCCGAGAGGGCCAACTATATACAACTCCTAGGACACACCCCAAAGTCCTATTGGTGGGTTTGAATTTCCCGCCAGAGTTCTTATTGGAGGGCTAGTGGTGGTCTAGGATCCTTGACCCCTATTGTCTCTCGGAGTCAAGCTCTGACTGTATGCCGCTGGTGCCCAGTGGCAGTCAGCGGGCATAACACTTCTTTTGCTTTTCCTGCAACAGGCTGACATGGTTCCCCCACTGGACTTTGTAACCAGTTGCAAAATAGTAAAAAACCCAGTAGCACCTTTCAGACTAACAAACTTTATTGTAGCATAAGCTACAGTAGCAATAAAGTTGGTTAGTCTTAAAGGTGCTACTTATTTTGCAGCAACAGACTAACATGGCTAACTCCTCTGGATCTGTAATCTCTTGGTAAACTATAACATTTTGCCAAGTAGGAGGGGAAACTTAGCACTCTTCTACCACCCTGGATTTCTGATCAGGTGCAGAAGTGTGCTAAAATTCTCCTTGGCAGGCTTTCGCAGACAACTGGCTTACCTTGTGGGCCCATGCCCACTGTAGCAAATGCTATTCTGGATTCACAATGTGGTTTGGCAACTTGTGAGTCTGGCAATACCAGGGCTCCTTCTCATGTTAGCCCTGTGGCATACAGGCAGTGCAGTGCAGTTCCTTCCTGTGTGGGCTCCTCCAGTGTAGCCCAGGGCTGCTCAAGTAATTACAGAGAGAAGATCTGCAGTGGTACCTCGTCTGCCACAAGATAAGCTATTTCAGAGGTCTTCCAGTCCCAACTCAAAATATCTTGTGTTTTTCACAGGATGACACCCTTGTGTAGTTTCCAATGGCACTTCCATATGGCAGCTTTCCCCACATTTCCCCTGCCCCAGTCCTTCACTGACAGAAGTCGTTCCTCTTGCTCCTTATGCCCCTAGAATTTAACAATCTGTGTATCGAGTTTTTTGAATTCTCAGCATAAATGCTTTCAGATAAGTCTCTAGCGCTTTTTGTTGCAGAGGTATAAAGGAGAAAGAGAGGTGTCTGCAATGAAAAGTGCTAGAGATTTATTTTTCAAAAAGAAAAAAAGAAAGCTGAGAATTCAGAGAACCTGATACAGAAATTGTTGGAACGATAAAACAAAAGTGAACTGCTGATTCAAACAACTGATCAATCAATCAGCCTTTATTGGCATAACATACAGAGCATACAACTCAATTTGCAAAGAATACTGAATGTCTTCTTAAAACTTCATACAAAAATTTTGCAACAGTTTCAGTTATTACATGGTTCTGGGCTGTCAACAAAAAGTAAATTTTACTTTTATCAGGTTTCTCTGAATACTTTCTCAACCAAGGCTCAATGAATATAAAGCGCAAGTCCGAATAAAAAGTGCATGAGAAAAACACGTGTTCTAGAGCTTCTATCTCCCGCTTAGTACAAGAGCACAGTCTGCTGTCAAATGGTTTTTTTTGGCATCTCCCATATAGTACTGCGGATGGCAATACATTAAGCCTGGCTAATATATATACTCTGTGTTGCACCGGGATCGTTAAACAAGTTAGATATTCAGGCCTGTGCCGAAAAGTTGAAGGGCCCAAATTAAGGGGCAAGCATCAACTTTTTGCAAGGCTCTCCAGAACCTGCCTATCAATGTCGACCAGTCTTTGCCTAATCAGCCTAAAAGCTGACTTTTCTGTGGGCAGAGATATATCTCCAATGTTAAACCCAATTGATTTGATTTTTTTCCTTCTACCTGACAAAGCCATGTAGAAGACTGGGACACCCTTAACGTGAGCAATGAGATTATTGTCATCTCTTTTAAAAAGTAGGTGTAACCAAAATTCAATGGCGATAATCCATACTTAGTTTCTAGGAGTCTTTAGTTTGTTTCTAAACAAACAAACAAGCCTCCAGATGGCAGGGAGAGGAAATGGCTGGCATGGGAAATGGCTGTCTTGAGGCCAGAGCAAGTAACCCACATGGTTTGGTGAGAAGGCACACAGTGCAATGACCCTGGTGAAAATAAACAGGTCGAGGAACGAAGTCTGAGTCCAGTGGCACCTTTAAGACCAACAAAGTTTTATTCCAGGTATAAGCTTTCATGAACAGGCACACTTCTTCAGAAAGCTTATACCTGGAATAAAACTTTGTTGGTCTTAAAGGTGTCACTGCACTCAGACTCTGTTCTGCTACTTCAGACCTTAGGGATCCTATGTAAACTACCTTGTCTTCTATGGTGGAAGAAAGGTGAGAGAAAAATGAATTAACAAAGCAAGGGTTTTATGTCTGTTTCCCAGCTGTTAGTTTCTGATGAAATATATTGGTTTTATGGCTGGCTTTGTTATTATGACTTACCTCACTACCCCAACATAATCAGGGATTGTTAGCTGAAAAATGAAATGCCATAGCAGGCTGGTCCAGAGCACAGGTCTGGAGGTTGCTTCAACAGCCTAGCTTCTCAGCCATCCAAAAGGAGTTTAAAACAAACTTCTAAACAGCAGCTTGCATGTGGCAGGCCAGAGTCACTCACAAGACTGTCACCCATGGGAATATTGGGAAGAATGTTTCTCTCTTGCGTCTCTTTGTTCACAGTGTGCCACAGATTACTGACATAGATTTGGGTGGGAGGGAAGACCCATGCAGGCCTGGTAGTACGGTTTGGGAGGCTATGAGCTTTTGTGAACATCTTTTGCAAGGATGATTCAAACATTATGTACGGTTCTTGTACAAAAATACAGAAGTTAGAAAGGCTTAGCATTTGCAATGCTCCTCTGTAACCTGTCCAGCTTTGACACATACTGACGTCCCTCAAGAGCTGAGGGCAGGATTTCATTTTAATTATTTTTCCCAGTAGCATAATAGCATACCAGTCCATACCCCTTGAAAGGAAGTAGATGCAAATCTCACACTACAGCTGGGTGTTTCCTAGACCTGATGGTCGAATAGTTTCCTGCTAGCTGACCTGAGAACTTGTTCATATTAGTTTTCTTAGATAAGGTATAGGCCGTTCCTCACAGAGCAGACTCAGAGCATTGCTGTTGGAAACCAGTTAACATCAGTATGGGATCTATCCTGTGGGGTTCCACAGGGAGCAATTCTATCCCCCATGCTTTCAATCTCTATGTAAAAGCCTTAGGAGAAGTCATTCATAGCTTTGGGGTTGGTTCTCATCAATATGTGAATGATACCTGGTTTTATATATCTTTATCCAGGTCCCCTAGTGATACAGTAAAGGTCCTGAATAACTCTGCCTGGTTGCTGTGGTAAATTGGCTAAGAGTGAACAAATTGAAACTAAACCCTGAAAAGACTGAGGTAATGCTGGTTGGGAAGATCTTGAAGGACACTGTGCTCCCCCTTCTGATGGAGTACAGCTGACCCTTGCTCAGTTAAGAGCCTTGAAGTTATACTGGACCCAACATTATTACTGAAGGAGCGAGTTAATGCAGCTGCAAAAAAGGCTTTCTTCCAGCTGAGCCTGTCCTGAAAAATGGCCACTTACCTTGCTACGTTTGATCTGGCCACCTGGATCCATGGCTTCCACTCTCCTGGCTTTCCACAAACTATGCAAAACTTAATTATTCAAGAGGGCTTTTCTACACAGACGATAGGGTTATAATGTACAAAATGCTTCACGAAGTTACTTGGATAAATTATTAGGGACTGTGGCCTATTCTGTACTACTGTGTATACCTTGCTGAAACTAGGATGTTTTGCTTGAGTTCTGTTCCTAAACTTCTTGTTGGTTCTACTACAACCCTAATCCTATTGTAGTGTTTATTGAATGCCCCATCCTATTAATTGTACTGACTCACTCTGTCTAGATTGCCTTGAGTACAAGTGAGGAAAAGGTGAACAATTAATAATGTGACTAAATTAAAAAATAAAATATTACGAGTTGATATAGAAATGACTTACACCCAGGGCTATTTTTGGGCAGGAACACACAGGAACGGAGTTCGGGATGGCTCCTGAGTTGGCCACACCTACAACCAAAACCTCTGGTATGCGTGGCTACACAGCACTCTGCCCTCCCCACGTTACACACAAGAGGGAAAGGCAGCATGTTAAAATGCCATCTTGCCCCCTGGAGAGCGCCTTGGGATTTCCTTTTCCATTTCACTCCCTGCCAGTCAGCTGAGAGTGAAATTGACAAGGAAAAGCCTCTCTCTGCCTTCCCTTCTCTAGCTGACATGTCCCAGCTGGAAAAGGGCAAGCAGGGAACCCAGGCACCTTGAAAATGCCTCTCTTTCCCTCCCCGATCTGGGGGAGGGAGAGAATGGCATTTACCCACCCACCCCTGCACTTCCCTGAGCCTCTCTGCAGAAGTGTTTGCCTGGCTGCCCTCAGTCTCCCCAGCTTGCGCACCTTGGCAGGCTGGCTGGGGAGCCTGAGGGCAGCCAGGCAAACATGCCTGCTTCCCTTCCTGATCTTTCAGAGGGGGGGTAGGATACTAGAAAGACAGTGCTGAAGTTCCTGGGATCTTTCAGATTCCAGGAACTTTAGCACTGTCTTTCCCCGGCTGTCTGGTGTGGGGGGGAGACTAGAAAGGCGCCTTTCCTCGGTTGTCTGGTTTGGATGGGGGGGGGGGGAGACTAGAAAGGTGTTGCTGAAGTGCCAGGGATCTTTCAGATCCCAAGCACTTCAGCAGCACTTTTCCCTGGCCGTCTGGTTTGGGGGGGGGGGGGGTAGACTAGAAAGGCAATGCTGAAACGGGACGGAGAAGCTCAGGGGGTGGGGGAGGCAAGCTTTCATGCCTGCCCTATGCTTTCCCAGCCCCACCTAATATGCTAATGAGCTGTGCTGTCAGGGTGTGGCCTATTATGCTAATGAGTTCCTGCGGGTCTTTTTCTACAAAAAAGCCCTGCTTACACCTATGTCTTCTGGACTTTGGAAAGCCTCCCCTTCCCTCCCCTTTTTCATCCCTTTTATTGTAAAAACTGATAGCTTGTTAAAAGGTAACCAGTCTGCAATGTGATACATACTCTTGGAAATCATAAGGTTACCCACATAACCTTGGTACTTAAAGTCCAGTAGTTACTTGAAGTAGCTTTGAGTGAGAATGAATTTAAACACAGAAGTGGTAGGGAGTGATGCTTTCCCTCTGCAATGTTCAGCCTTGTCCCCCCCCCCCCCCCCCAAACCAAGCTTATATACATCAGGGACAGTAAAGCTTGGTTCACACCTAATGCCAAACTATCATTTGTGTTAAGGAAACAAAACAGGATAAAATAAAGATGGGAACAATACACTGAAGAACTATACAGAAGAGATGAAAGGATGACAGATTCCTTCCAAAAAAAACTTGTAAAGAAGAACCTATAGTTTTAGAAAGTGAAGTAAAAGCAATTGGGAGAAACAAATCACAAGGAGTAGAAAGGATATCAATAGAGCTATTCCAAGCCACAGAAACAGGGTCCATCCAGATATGTAATTATGTATATTATTATGTCAACGAGGTTGCTTATTGCAAAAGCGTGGAAAACAGAAAAACTTCCCTCCAGAGAGGAAATAACAGATAAATTGCTTGAGTTGGCAGAAACTTAAAAGTTGAATATGAGATTGTCAAACCGAAATGAAGAGTTATTTTACCAAAGATGGAATAGAGTACAAAAATGGATGGAATTGAAAATGTAAAGTAAGACTCAAACCAGAAAAGGCTTTGTTATTAACAGTATGATTTGTTTTGTGGATAACTGATGTTACATTGTCATTAATGAAGGAATAATGTAAATGTTAACTTTGGAAAAATTCAATAAAATATATATATAAAAAAAAGAAACAGGGTCCATCAAAATCTTAACAATAATATGCCAGCAAATATGGAAAACAAAACAATGCCCCACAGACTGGAAATGGTCGATTTACATTCCAGTTTCAAAAAAGGGAGACGTCAAAGACTGCAACAACTATCAGACCATTGTATTAATTAATCATACGAATAAATGGATGCACAAAATCTTACAGTGAAGACTGTTACCATACATGGAATAAGAAATGCCGGACGGTCAAGCTGGAATCACAAAAGGTTGAGGCGCTAGAGATCATATTGTAAATTTATATAGGTTACTGGCACACATGAGAGAATTTCAGAAGAAAATCAGCTTGTGTTTCATACATTGCTGCAAGGCTTTGGACTGTGTGGCTTGATTTGATTGATTTGATTTATAGCCCTCCATCCCTCCCCTGCAAGCAGGCTCAGGGTGGGTAACAACAATAACAATAAAAACATTTAAAACAATGAATATAAATTAACATTAAGAACAGTGTACAATATCAATATCTGATGGCAGTTGAAACATTAGAACAGATTAATGCATCCCAGATGGGTTTTGCATCAAGTGCAGCGATAGATGTTAAAAACAATACAGAGGAGCAGGACAAATGAGCAAGGAAGAGAGAGCATGAGGGAGGCCAGTCCAGTTCAGTCCAGTCCATATGATTACTGCAGCCTCAACCATAGGCCTGGTGGAACAGCTCCATTTTGCAGGCCTTGCAGAACTGCATTAAATCCCACAGATGCCGGATCTCACCCGGGAGACCATTCCACCAGGCCAGTGCCAGTGCTGAAAAGGCTTTGGCTCTGGTTGAGGATAAGCAGATATCTTTCGGGGATCACCACAAGATTTTGATCTGCTGAGTGTAAAGCTCTATGGGGGACGTACTAGGAGAGGCGGGAAGGGCATCCATGAAGGTGCTAGAAGAATTCTTAAGTGTAAGGATGAGCCACTGGCAATCAAGATCAAGTCAATTCATGCCACAGTACTCCCCATTACTATGTATGGATGTGAAAGTTGGACAATGAAGAAAGCTCACTGAAAGAAAGTTGATTCATGTGGTACATCTATTGTATACATGTATGTATGTAATGGAACAGTCTGCTCCTCCCCTAATATCTGCATGATTTAGTTTGGTCCTATTGGGTGGACCTCTTGTTTCAGTTTCCAGTTTTGTATGTTAGCTGAAGTTGTTGGTTGTTGGAGTTATCTCCTTGCAAATAAACAGCTCATATTTTGAGCCAGCTTGTCTCTCCTGAATGAACCTGAGAATGGATGCCTGCCTGAGTGAATACCCACAGCCAAAAGGGGACAGGGACATTACAATTCCTTTGAAATGTCACGTTGGAGGAGAGTTTTACGGATACCATGGACTAGCAAAGAGACAAACAAACGGGTTCTAGATCAGATCAAGCCCGAACTCTCTCTAGAAGCTAAAATGATTCAATTAAGGCTTATTGTACTTTGGTCATGTTAGGTGAAAGCAAGAGTCACTAGAAAAGACAATAATGCTAGGAAAAGTTGAAGGCAAAAGAAGAAGAGGAAGACCCAACATGAGATGGATTGACATATTCAAGGAAGCAACGGCCCTCAGTTTGCAAGGTCTGAGCAAGGTTGTTAATGATAGGGCATTAACTCATAGGGTTGTCGTGAGTCAGAAGCGACTCAACAGTACTTAACGCCCACTAGGTGAAATTGCCATTTGTTACCATTTCCTTTTTCAGATGGGCTTTCATTTAGTTTTTGCAAGGTCACATTGTCTTGTTTTTCTCTTACCAGATATACAGGTTTCATTCCAAAACTCCAGAGTGTCGTTGGAGAAACCTATGGCAATGCTACCCGAAAACTGCTTCTCCATCAGGCCAAGTTGCTACGATTAAGCCACAGTGCATTCAGCCTACCTGGGCACAGGTATCCTAGCAGGCCATTCAGATGGCCAGATAAGTATCACTACCCTCAGTTGAGTCAAGAAGATGAAAACGCCACATGTGGTAAGTTGTATACTAATTATCTGATTCAGTGACTTGCAGAATAAAAATGAATATACTTCCAGATATGGTGTAAGAGTGGAACTATACGTGACAAGCAATATAAAGATGCAGTGAAAAATTCCATTCCTGTTTCACATTTTCTCATTCTTCCCCTCAGTGCATTACTTATCCTACAGTGTAAGTCTTCCCATCCATTAGTCAGGAAACTTGTGAAATTATGTCGACAGGATAATGGATCCTACAAGAGTAACAGGGACAACTTCATTTTCTGCCATACCTCTTTGCTGTGCATAATGCATAATTCTACCATAAGACTGGAGGATGTAGCTGGGGGGGGAAATCTTAATATTCTAAATTTACTAATGGTTCAAATGATGCCACTCTGTTTTTAACTGCAAACTGTCAAATTTTGAATTTTTCTTCTACATTTTGAAAGGTTTCATTCTTCAGACTTGGCACCTCTTGGATTGTTTTTGGTACTTGTCAAGTATAAAATTCCAAGGAAGCTATTTATTAGATACGAAATACCATTGCATCAAATGGCTTGCAGTGTGTTTGACTGTGAAGCACAAGGTGCAACAGCTACCAAATGCTGTCAGATACTGAAATCAAACCTTTTCAGATGTCAAACATTGATGTTTTGCAACATTTAAATATTTATATCAGTGATGCCCAGGAGATTTTTGGCATCAAGCTAGATGAAAATAAAATTGGGTGGAAAGTTTTGGGAGCAAAACTGCTTTGTTGAACGAATTAATACCTAATCTGTAACATTTCAAGAAGGCCTCCAGAAGAACTTGCAGGACCATTTCTTGCAGGGTAATTAATTTATTTTCATGACCTGAGCCAAGCATTTTACATGGATATATGAGGTCTCCTTTCCACGGCAGCCAGAGAGCTCCAAAAAAATAATTCCATTGCCCTATACCAGGTGTTCCTACCTGGTGCCCAAGGCCCCATGGTACCCACCAACACTTTCCTGGTGCCCATCAAGTGTTTTTAGGAACTGGGCAGGGCTAGGTGGGGCTTTTCAAGTCTTTTAAGTTTATGGTATAATATAGACAATGGCTTTATGTAAATTACTTCATCTGGACAAATAGCAAACTGATTCTAAAAACACAGTAGAGCCAGTTTGGTGTAGTGGTTATGGACGTGGACTCTAATCTGGGAGAACCAGGTTTGATTCCTCACTCTTCCACATGCAGCTGCTGGTGTGACCTTGGGTCAATCATAAGTTCTTTAACAGCTGTTCTATCAAGAGCAGTTCTCAAAAGGGGCCTCTCAGCCCCAACTACCTCACAAGGTGTCTGTTGTGGGGAGGGGAAGGGAAAGGAGGCTGTAAACCACTCTGAGACTCCTTTGAGTAGTGAAGGGAGGGGTATAAATCCAATCTCCTCCTCCTCCTCCTCTTCCCCCTCCTTCTTCCTGAGAAAACACTATTGGGCTTCATGGCTAAAATTCACCTAAACTGGAGCACCTATTGAAGTCATCCGTTTTAATTTTTTGTATAATTCAGGTGGAAGTTGATAAAAACATCACTACGTCAAATTTTGTGTGCTTTTCAAAAATCGTTTCTGTTCCTACCAAAAATCTGGCCAGAATCTCTGTTAGTATACATTTTTGCGAGGACTTCTCTCCAACCCTTCAGCACCAGTTGTGGTTGTTACAAGTAGTAGTGCAAGTTGAAAATGGCTGGGCTCATGAGAAGCACCTAACTGAAAAGGGATCGCCAGAGAAGAGTGTCCCCCCCCTTTTCCTTTTGCATAAGGACATTAGATACCTGCAAAATGAAGACAGATATAGCCAGAAGTGAGTTTCTTAGCTAGCTCAATATGTATACTTATTTTGTGTGTATGCAAGAGAATATTTTTAAAACAATAATTTTAAAATGCATCCTGTTAAACAAAGCTTCTGTCTGAAATGTTGAAGACCTATTTTCTAAGTTATGCAGACCCTACTTTCTGACATTTTGTGGTTGGCTCCTGCGGCAGTCATTCTGTAGTTAGATCCTCCTCCCATGGCAGCCATTTTGTACTTGCACCCCCTGTCCTGAGTCAGCTTTCCAAAAGTGCCCACAGCCTGCAAATGGCTGGGAACTTCTGCCCTATACAATGTTAGTTGTGGTTTTCAGGTCCATAAACAGCAGCATTTTTTACAGACAACATTTCATTTTATTTGTTATAATATGCCACGTATTCACAAGGCCCTTTGTAATACAGAGACAAGTTATCAGTGAGTCATTTGTTAATTGATGCACAGATACACAACCAATGTTCCCTCTAAGCTGTGGAGTCTTGTGAGCAAAAATTCTACTTTGTGAGCTACTGGCATGAAAGTTGTGAGCGAGCAATTTGGCTACTGCATAAATTAGTTTGCTCTGGAGCCATCCTTCCTGAGCTAAGACAAAAATGTGTGAGCCGGAGGCTAAAAAACTGTGAGCTAGCTCACACTAACTCAGCTTAGAGGGAACACTGTACACAACCACAACAATGAAACTGGACATACAAATCTTTTAAAAGGCAGGTTTCAGAAATGAAGAAATCGTAATAGATTTGGTTTATGCAACAGCAGTCCTTAGAGATGAAAATGGAACCACCAGAGCAAGTTCTGTCCTTTCCATTCCTTGAATGAAATCTTCTTTTCCTGCATATATTCTACAAATATGCAAACTCATTTTGGGAACATCATCAATCAGTATAGCAACCTTGCTTCTCTTCCACCCCACATCCCCCCCCTTAAACCTTTCCCAGTTCTTTATGCTACAGACATCAGAGTCTAGATATGTTGTTTGCATTGGTGGTCAATAAAACACCTGCACAGTTTATTTAGTCTTGAAAGTGTTGCAGTACCTGGAGGGGGAGCAAGGATAATGGGGCACAGGTGGGAACACCAGGGATTGGCAATACTGTGTCTGAAAGGGGATTTGCAGGCATTTTGCTTTCTGAACTGCAGTCTTTCTGAACTGCTTTCTTCCACAGTCAAGTCAACCAACTGTGCAAACAGCACACACATTGTGTGTGTTTGTGCATGCATGTGTGCACAAAAGATAGATGGGGCAGCAAGGGTCAAGTTTTCAGCTCTGTTAGCCGTAAGCCCTAATCAGTTTGAAGCCCAGTCTAGTTCAGAATACCGGCTTATTTTAAATTCCTGCATCTGATTTACAAGGATCCAGGGATGTCCAAGGGGAAGGAAAATAGCATGGTAGTGCCCGATCTCATCAGATCTTATAAACTAAGCAGGGTCGGTATTTCAAAGGGAGACCATGAAGGAGGGCTCTGCAGAGGAAGGCCATGGCAAACCACCTCTGCTTCTCCGTTGCCTTGAAAGTCCCTTCATTGGGGTCTCCATAAGTTGGCTGCGATTTGACAGCCCTTATGTGTGTAGTGGTGTCCAAAAGTCTTCTCTCCATCTTGAACGTATTGAGAAGGCTCCTACCAGCTTTTCCACTGGCAAAAGAAGGGGCCAATTCTGGCCATGATAAAGGCTACACCAGGAATCATGAGGTCCATGTCGACGAAAGCCATATGGGACGAGGACTGTGATAAGGAAGAGGATCAGTAAGACTGAATGGGAAATTTGGTAGGCTCCAGCACATTAGCAGGAAGTCAGTGGACACTACCCTCTGTAAATTTATTCCATATCAGTTGAAACAGATTCTTGCACCCCACATAACAAGGACATAGGGCTGCCAGTTCTGGGTTGGAAAATTCCATATGGGGGGGGGCGGAGCCTCAGGAGGGCAGGGTTTGTGGAGAAGCAGGGTATAAAGCCACAAGAGTCCACCTTCCCAAGTGGCTGTTTTCTCCAGGTGAACTGATCTCTGTTGCCCGGAGGTCAGTTAGAATTTTGGGGGGACTTCCAGCCACCACCTGGAGGTTGGCAACCCTACAAGGACACCTTGTGGTGGTTCGTTTTCACATACTGTTGGAAGAAAGGGAGAGGATCACGATGTGTACATCCTCATGTCCTCAGTAATGAACACGCATAAAGAACATTCTTGAAGATACAAAAAACAGCTTGACACTAATAGGAAAGCTCACATGAAATTACAGTCTGAATAAGGAAGATGAAAGAGGACGTTAAAAAAAGTCAGTCCTCAGAGCTGCCTGTCTCTTGAGATTACAACCAAGCATGAAATTCTGACATTAAGTCTTATTATCTAAGATTAAAGCGACATTTTCTTGATTCCAAATGCATGCTTAGTTTCTGTCTCAATAACTGCAGCGAGCCCTGTCTGTGTTGATTTTCCAGAGTACCTGCCCACGAGCACTAAGAAATCTGGCTTTGCTCGAAGGCTCATCTACGATGGTGCTCCTCAAACCACTTCGGCAATCCAATCAATAGAAAAGGTCAAGGCAGACTTAAAGCCACCACCAAAGCCAACGGCAACAAGCCGGCCCAGTCTAACCAAGCCAACTCAGGTATGCAGGCTCCAAGATCCCTGATGGTTTCCAGGTACTCCAGAATGTATTTTGCAGTCACGTGGCTTTGCTGTTGTTGTTGCCCAGCTTGGCATTCTTAAGTATTTTTAAAAGTTCAGTGACCCTCTGATGTTAGTTAATATAGCTAGTAGGCTAATGCCAAACAAAATCATTGTCGTTATCATCATTTTAAGATACAGAATGAAGTTATGAAATGATTGTGTACAGCAGTGTCAAGAAAGCTTAATGCTGGTCTGTAAATACTCACTTGACAGCCACTTGTGGGGATTCTGGTTGCATTCAGATATTAAGAAACTCTGGCTGGGCACATCGGAATTGGGGTTTATTTATGTCACACACACCAGGATTCTAAATCTTGGGCTTAACTCCTGTTTAGAATCTTGGTTTATGTGGAGAAAAGGATTCCCGGAGGCCCCTGTATTTGAATGTCACAAAGGCTTGGAACTCAGTCCATCCAGAAAGGGTTCAGTCAAGCACTACCAGCTAGAGGAAGAGGGTGGTGAGGGCACACCAACAAGCTGTGCTCATACCCAGTTGGAGTTTAGTTAGCTTGTCATGTCATCTGAACACAGCCTAAGAGTTATCTCCAGATAACCAAGAAGTGAGGCACATCAGAAAGATTAGTTTTTGATTTATACCCCAAAATACAAACATAGGTTGTGTATGCAGGCAAGCGAGTAGAAATACTTGGGAGCTAGCAATATTTATGGCCTTATTATTTGCAACAAAAAAGGACTGAAGGTAAAACCAATAAGGTGCACTCGTACTTTAATTTTTTAAAAAACTGAACATATTTCACAGATCATCTTTAGGGAATTTTATTCAGTAGTTAAATGGACATATTCTGTATTTATTTCATGCAAACATAGTTTCCATGACTGAAGGCAGACCTCCTCTCTGTTTTCTGAGAAAGAAATACAAATCCATGTCATTTAACTAGAAAAAATTTGCTGAAGAAAACCTGAGAAGTCTGTTGGCATTACTAAACTCTTGTTTTACTAAACTGCTTTGGCCGTGACGGCTCAGAGGTTAAGATGCTGAGCTGCAGACCTGAAGGTCAGTAGATCAGCAGTTCGAGACCCAAGTGCTGCGTGACGGAGTAAGCTCCCGTCTCTGGCCCCAGCTCCTGCCAACCTAGCAGTTCGAAAGCAAGAAATAAATAGGTAAATTAATAAATAGGTACCACTTCGGTGGGAAGGAACAGAGTACCATGCACCTCGGTGTTAAGTCATGCCAGCCACATGACCATGGAAACGTCTTTGGACAGCACTGGCTCTTCGGCTTGGAAATGGAGATGAGCCCCGCCCCCTAGAGTTGGATTCGACTGGCTTTCGAGCAAGGGAAACCTTTACCTTTACCTTTGTCCTTTATTGGGTTTGCTTTCACTGTATTTTTCCCGGGTTTGTTGCAGCCCTCTTTTTTTTGTTTGCAACACTGTCCCATTATAAACTTCTTTTAAAAAAATAGTATGGTGTTTTGCCAGAGTAATTATAATTATTATAATATTACAATTGTAATTATGATTAATACTTAGCTTTGGTATAGTATTTCAAGTATGTAAAGCACTTCTTTTATATTGTACTGTTTTCAATAACTGTGTCAGGTAGCCAGTGAATCAGGAGTTCCCAAGATGGTGGCCATGGCCACCACGGCACCCACAGACACCTTTCCTGGCACCTGCCAAATGTTTTTAGAAAATGGGTGGGGCCAGGTAGGGTCCCTGCCCAGAAAGGCTTTTGATTGGCCATTGGAGACCTGATTGGCTGTGCAGATTAAAGCACCATTGTTTCAGTGGCAGTTGCCACTACACTGTGTTGGTTTTATTACCTCTCTTGCTTCTCTTTCCCGGTGTGTTTTTTAAAATTACTCCCCTCGTCCCCTGCGCTTGGGTTTCTCCTGTGGGTGGCTCTGACTCTTACTGCAGCCATTTTGTGGTTGTGCCCACTGCCCTGTGTCAGAATTCCAATGGTGCCCATGAGGGATCATGGAAGAGTACCCGGGATTATGAGAGAGCAGCTTGCCAAGAGCCACTTCTCAATGCGTTCACGGCAGAGCTGAGGTTCAGACCAGGCGCTTTGTGACTCACAGCTCAGTCAGTCACAGAATTATATCAGCCATGGGTAGCCATGTCGGTCTGAAGCAGCAGAACAAAGTTCGAGTCCAATGGCACCTTCTAAGACCAACAAAGTTTTATTTAAGGTGTGTAAACTTTCGTGTGCAAGCATACTTTCTCAGACAAACGGCAACAAAATTTCTTCGAGCCTTGCATACAGGAAGGTTGGGGGCGGGGTTGGGGGGTTTGAAGCATCAGGAAGGACCAGTCAGAGTTAGAAGAAGAAGAGGTTGGATTTATACCCTGCCCTTCACTTGTAGTCTCAGAGTGGCTTATAAACTCCTTTCCCTTTCCCTCCCTTCACCAGACACCCTGTGAGGTAGGTGGAGCTGAGAGAGCTCTGAGAGAACTGTCCTTGAGAGAACAGCTGGTACAGAACTATGGCTTGCCCAAGGTCATCCAGCAGGTGCAACTGGAGGAATGGGGAATCAAACCCGGTTCTCCCAGATTAGAGTCCGCGCACTTAACCACTACACCAAACTGGCTCTCTTAAATTAAGATGCATAAGAGTTAAGATGCATAAGAGAAGCTGAGATTGGATAAAGGCGGCAAGACCAATGAATGGCAGCAAATTAGCACACAAATGGGAGAGCTAACAAACAGATGTGAGAACGAAGCCTGAGTCCCATGGCACCCGCAAGACCAACCAAGCTCAACTCTGGGTGCATGCGAGAACAGAGAGACTAAGATTAGGGGATGAGGTCCTGACCTGGATAACCCAGGCTAGCCTGATCTTGAAAGCTAAGGGACACCTCTGAGGAATACCAGGGTTGCGAGTCTGCGACCAATGCTCCCTCTAAGCTGTGGAGTCTTGTGAGCAAAAATTCTACTTTGTGAGCTACTGGCATTCAAGCTGTGAGCGAGCCATTTGGCTACTGCATAAATCAGTTTGCTCTGGAGCCATCCTTCCTGAGCTAAGATAAAAAATGTGTGAGCCAGAGTCTAAAAAACTGTGAACTAGCTCACACTAACTCAGCTTAGAGGTAACACTGGTTGCGTCACAGAGGCAGGCAATGGCAAACCACCTCTGAAATGGCTCTTGCCTTGAAAACCCCACCAGGGGTCGCCATAAACCGGCTGCAAATTGATGGCAAAAAAAGGGGATGAGGGGAGAGAGGTGTGGTTACTTGGAGATGCGCTGGTACAAGTCAGACAGATTTAGGCTTTTTCAGTTTTGAGCATTTAAGCAGAGGGGTTAAAGAAGTGGCCCATGGAAAAGGGAGATCTGAAAGAGGACAGCAGGGCAAGAGCACGCATAATCATGAATCAAAGAGCACCAGCAGCAGTACTGAGAGTGTGGTAAAAATGAAGGCAGGAAGGCCTGTTTAATCAATCTGTTTTAATTTCTGTCATGGCAGGGTCTTTCTTCTGCAACACCTAGTTTGCCTCCCGATAAGGGTGTTCCTAAGATCTTTGGTACCACCATCTCCAAAACAGAAAAAGCACAAAAAAGAGAAGGAATTCCATCTTCAGCACCGAAGAACAGAGAGACGCGTCGAAAGCGACAAGGCAAGCTGATCTATAGACCGGACTGCAGCCTCCTTCCAAATTATACTGGCTACGTTCCAGGTATGTATCGCAGTCTAAATTTCCTATTCCATTTGCTGTAATCCACCCATATTTTTTTAAAAAAACCCTTAATCTATTCCCTAGAAAAGCTTAAAAGCCAAACAGGAAATAAAATCTGTCCTTGATTCAGGTCAATTCATTTGCCCCTTTAATATCCCAGTTATAAGCCATTAGGTAAGGTGGAAAAGTTGCAAGATAACAATTCAATCAGGACGGTGTCCATATGCAGACAGGCAAAGAGAATCAAGGGCACTGCCTTCCATTATGTGAATGAGAATTCCAGAACTCAGTTGGCAAAAGCTTTTGCTTTTGTTTGTTTTACCTTTTCTTCATCTTGGATCACATGTCGAAGCAAAGGACTTCCGCCCTGAACAATTTTCATGGGAAGAAAGGAGATTAATGTTTCGGATATTAAAGATCTATGGCTTCACAACCCGGATGTTACACAAACACCCATATGTAACAGAGCTACACAGGGGACTGTAGGCTCCCTTGCTTCATTGCTGTCTCCCCACGCACTTGATTTGGTTAGTAATTTGAAACCAGGACTTCAAGGCTTCAGATCCTTGGTAAAGGCAAACCCTGGTCAGTGCTGTTCAGGACTGAGATCTGTGAGCCCAGAAACCTTAATCAAGGGAAAGGACAACAAAAGCAGAGAAAAGTCTTGCACAAAAGCGGAGAAATCATATGGTCCTGTGACCCACTTCCACACTTTAAACCAGGGGTGGGCAATTGTTTTGGCTTGGGGGCCACTTTGTGGGAGCGGAGGTTAGCGGAGGGCCGCACCTTTTAAAATGATTGCATTCATTAACTTTGCATTTCAAAAAAGGTATAACTTGTATCATAAAAATCAATAAATATAAATAAAATAGTGGTAGTTTTATTCAATTTATTTATTGGGCTAATTGCATATCACCTATAGCTGCAAGCACATTTTACAATCTGTTTAATGAGACAAATGTACCCTATCACACTTTTCTACAATTTTTTTGAAATCAGGAGTGAGATTGCTTGTTGAGATTCTCATCACAGCCTGCAAGTTAATGTCTGTCAAAGAGCATCTATATTTACTCTTGTTGATCTTCATGCAAGAAAAACTTTGCTCACAAATGTATGTAGACCCAAATATAGAGAACGTTTTCCCAGCAAATTTCTTCATACATGGAAATTTTTTCAGCAGACAAAGATTTGTAAAAGTCAACTAATGTCACAGCATTAAACATTTCGTTCACAGTGTGATCTGACTGCATGTCAATAAGTTCAAGCTGCAGCTCCTCAGGAGCTGTATCAATATCAGCAGTGATGGGATAAGAGAGCAAATTGAATTCAGGCTCAATTTTCTTGAAGTCCTGAAATCTTCTTGGCAGGCCGCAAAAAACTCTGTGGCGGGCCGCATGTGGCCCCCGGGCAGCAATTTGCCCACCCCTGCTTTAAACCATGCTGAATGAATCAGGAGCTTTGTGTCTGCCACTGTGCTGTGCAGACTTGTACCTCCTGGCTTCTCAGTGTGAAGAGATCAGCTGTAGACCTGGGGCTTATATGCTCCCCATTCTGTTTCCCTCACCATGGAAAGAAGAGAATGATTCAAACCGGGAGGCCACGCAAGAACAGTCCTATGGACACCACTGAGCATCTCCAGAAGCAGACATGCCTTAAAAATGGCATCAGCACACAAATGCTGGCAGGAAGGAACTTGTCTTGTATGTAGGCCAACAGGCACCGGGATGCCTCTATATGGTACGGCCACAGTTGTAATGCAATATACACCTGCGGTTGCCCCCATTCAAAATATTATCATAGAGCTAGAAAAGATGCTTAAGGGGTTAACCCAAATGATCAAGGGACTTTGAGCTCTACAGAGAAAGCCTAAACTGTTTGGAGCACTTTCGTTCAGAGAACAGATAGCTAAGTGGGTGTCACTTAGGCAAAGTTTCTAAAATTATGCAAGGTATGGGAAAAGTGGAGAGCAGTGTTCCCTCTAAGCTGAGTTAGTGAGGGCTAGTTTTTTAGCCTCCGGCTCACATTGTTTTGTCTTGGCCCAGGAAGGATGGCTCCAGAGCAAAACTGATTTATGCAGTCGCCAAATCGCGCGCTCACAACCAATGCTCCCTCTAAGATGTGGAGCCCTGTGAGCAAAAGTTCTATGTTGTGAGCTACTGGCGTTAAAGTCGTGAGTGAGCGATTTGGCTCCTGCATAAATTAGTTTGCTCTGGAGCCTTCCTTCCTGAGCGAAGACAAAAATGCATGAGCCGGAGGCTTGAAAACTGTGAGCTAGCTCACACTAACTCAGCTTAGAGGGAACACTGCTCACAACTTTAATGCCAGTAGCTCACAAAGTAGAATTTTTGCTCACAAGACTCCGCAGCTTAGAGGGAGCATTAGTAGAGACATCAGGAATTTTTTTCTCTCCTCCATAATACCAGAGGCCAGAGTTACCTGTGAATGACTGGAAGTAGATTCACAAAATACATAATTAGGCCATGGTGTTCACTATCACAAGGTGTGGTGATGGCTACTGGCCTAGATGACTTTAGAAGGGCCAGTGTGGTTTAGTGGCTAGCGTGTCATGCTAGGATCTGGGAGACCCAAGTATGAATCCCCCCCCCCCCCACTCTGCCATGGCAGCTCATGGAGTGACCTTGGCCCAGTCACATATACACGCAGCCAGCCTCACGGGGTTGCTGTGAGGATAAAGTGAAGGAGAGGAGAATGACGTAAGCCGCTTTGGGTCCACATTGGGGTGGGATATAAATGAAGTCAATAAATAAATCAGTTCAGTCTGGTGTAGTGGTTAAGTGTGTGGACTCTAATCTGGGAGAACCGGGTTTGATTCCCCACTCCTCCACTTGCACCTGGCTGGATGACCTTGGGCAAGCCATAGCTCTGGACCAGCTGTTCTCTCAAGGACAGTTGTCTCAGAGCTCTCTCAGCCCCACCTACCTCACAGGGTGCCTGTTGTGGGGAGGGGAAGGGAAAGGAGTTTGTAAGCCGCTCTGAGACTCTTAAGTGAGTGAAGGGCGGGATATAAATCCAATCTCTTCTTCTTCTTCTCTTCTTCTTCATGCTAGACGAATGGAAGATCTCACTTCAACAGCAGTTAGCCCTATTGGCTAAACAGAACCTCCGTATTCAGAGACGGCAGTCCCCTGAAATCAGTTGCTGGGGGCAACAATGGGACAAAGTTGCAGGCTCTGCGCCCCCGCTTGTGATCCTTCCACAGTATCTGATTGGCCATCGCAGGAAACAGGAAGTTGGTCTAGGTGTTCCCCAGGAGCAACGGGGCTCTTTTTATGACATTACAGCTCTCTTACAATGATTTAGCTCAGGGGTGCTAAACATAAGGCCTGGGGGTAGGACTGCCAAGTCAGCCCGGGGGGCGGGGGGTCCCCCGCTAAAGGGGTTCCTGGTCCGCCGGCCAGCATTTGGCCGGCAGGGGGAACCCCACCCCTGAAGTCATCCAGCGAGGACGATGTAATGACGTCACTGGAAGTGACGTCAGCACTTTGGGGGCGTTGCCAGGGCGATTGCCAGATGCTCTATGATACCATAGAGTTTTGGGGCGATTGCCAGAGCGTCGCCCTGGCAATGCCCCCAACGTGCTGACGTCACTTCTGGTGACATCGCTGGGCGCGCACGCTTTGCACGCGCGCCAGGAGAAACTCCCGGTCGGAGGAGGACTCCCCCCCGCTGGTGAGTCCCTAAGACTTGGCAACCCTACCTGGGGGCCATAACCAGCCTGTCCAGGGCTCTTATGCGGCCCTCAAGCTACTGGTGCAAGGGAGGGAACAGGAGACTGCTGCGGGGGCGGGGGGAGGTGAGTGGGTGGAGCAACTGTGATTGTGGCTTCAGCCCGGCAGAACAACCTCGTCTGCAGCAGTCAAGCAGCACGGGAGCAACTGCTCAGTGCTGCACTGCTAGTTCTCCAGTCCACCCATGTGGGTTTTCCTCTGCACTTCCCCTCCCAGCCCATGGGACCTTGCAGTGAAGATACACCAACTCAGAGCTTATGAGCTGTTGTCCTTTACACAGTTTATATCTCTGGTACCTGGCATCAAGTTTTATGGCACACGTGGCCTGGCCTGACAAAGTGCAATTTATGTCAGATCCGGCTCTCATAACGAAACGGGTCCAACATCTCTGATTCAGATGCTTTAAGCCCTCGTTTCATTAAAAAAAAACCTTCTGCTTTAAGCCTCAGCTGGACTAGTTATATTATTCAACATGCTTGCTTTCAAGAGATGCGTACTTCCCATTTAAAAGGGCAGGAATGGGTTATACGGCGGTGGGGAAGTCAAGCAGATTCTATGGTTCTTTAATTTTAAAGAAAGGTAGCTCCCCCCACATACACATTTAGTGATCTAGGTAATATTAAATCAATTATTAAATGCTATGATTTTGATGTAGACACATCCTTCTGCTTTACTGAGAAGGCACCTGCAAGGTTCCGGGGGAGAGTGATTGAAGCCAAGGAGCCCCATCTACAAGCCAGTGTGTGTCAAGCGCTGTCAAATCACAGACCATTTATGGTGGCCCCATAGGGCTTTCAAGGCAAGAGATGTCCACAGGTGGTTAGCCGTTGCCTTCCTCTGCATAGTGACCCTGGATTTCCCTAGTGGTCTCCCATTCAAATACTAGGGTTGCCAACTCTGGGCTGGAAACTACCTGGAAATTTTGGGGGGTGGAGCCTGGAGAAGGTGGGGCTTAGGGAGGGGTGGGGCCTTGCTGATACATAAAGCCATGGAGTCCACCCTCCAATACAGCCATTTTCTCCATTTTCTCTGGAGATCAGTTGTAATAGCAAGAGATCTCCAGGCAGCACTTGGAGGATGGCAACCCTACCAAATACCCACCAGGGCCAACCCTACTTAGCTTCTGAAATGTGAAGAGATTGAGCTAGCCTGGGACATCCAAGTCAGGGGTCTATGTTTATGTTCTCTAAAGATATACAAACATGGGTCAGGTGAGAGAATTAGAGAAGGGACTTTCTATAGTTTTTAAAAAGTGCTTCAGCAGTATAACAGCTTGGGTGTTATGTGCTAAACATCTTGTGATATTAGGAAGCATAGGCGTCAACTTCAGGGGGGCTGGGGAGCTGGAGCCCCCCAAAAAACTTTTCCAGGACATGCTGAGCCTCCCCCAGAGACAATGGCCTGTAATGTCTCTGGCCCAGCCCCAGCCCCCCCGGGAAATTGGAAAGTCTACACCCTTGTTAGGAAGCCATCTCAGCTCTCTGTTTATAAACTTGTACCTGTGCAAGGATTGCAAACCAAACTAGATAGCTGACGCTTCAAAGGGAAGGAAGCAAGGGGCCCAGTTCTCAACCACAGACGATGCTCTGTTAGGTTGGGGAGGACAGCCTTTGCTTCAGACTGCTACACCTTGACAGCCCTGAGTGGTATAAACCCAAGTTAAACAAAAAATTGCTACCAAGAAGTAAACAACAAGGGTGGCTTAAAGAGGCAAATAAAAGTTTGTCGCGCACCTTTGTCTAGGGCAGGGGTCCCCAAACTTTTTGAACCTGTGGGCACATTTGGAATTCCGACACAGCATGATGGGTGCAACAACAAGATGGCTACCACAAAATGGCTGCCACAGGAGGTGGAGCCAGCCACAAGATGATTGCCACAGTTTAGCTTAAGTAACACAGTGCAGATCTTTGTGCTGTGGTAGCAACTGCTGTCAAAGCAACATTTAAAGAAATCTGCACAGCCAATCAAATTTCCAGTAGTCAATCAAAAGCCTTACTGGGCAAAAATCCACTGGCACCATGTTAGGGACCCCTGGTCTAGGATAACCAACCAGCCAATAGAACAGTGTTTTGCCCAATGCCCATTATCAGGATCTGAGAACTCTCAGCTCCAGACATTGCCCATGAATGTGCCAGCTTCCATCTCTACAGCCCATTAATTTCCACCTTACCTGCATATTTGACTCACAATAGTCTTTGACTCTTGCCCTTTACTCTCCAATTTCCATCCAGGTTACCTCTGCCCTGACTCTTTATCTGACCCCACCCTTAAGAGTGTTTTGGAAGTGGAAGCTAATGGGTTGGATCCAGCACAGAGTTTTCATGGCACAAGGACTTCTGCCCACAGAGCACAACTTTTTCAGCTCCCCCCTTACAGCAGTCTGAACTGCCCCCCCCGGATCCTGTTCCTGGAAAAAAAAAACCCTCTCCCCTAGGGGCAGGATTTCAAGCTGCCACACTTCAGTGCATGCGCGTGCAGAAACAGTGTGATGGATCCAACTCAACAGCTCTATCTCTGTTCATCACACTTAAAAGTATGAGGGAAGCAGCTTCAAAATACATTTAATTCTGCAAAAAAACCCAAAAGATTTTATTGCAATGTTGATGTGATTTGTCCCCCTTCCCCTGGGAAAAAGGCTGAGTATTACACTGAGCATTCGAGTTGCCAACTCTGGGCTCAGAAATACCTGGAGATTTGAGGATGGAGCCTGGGATTTAGGGAGTGGAGGGACCTTGGTAGGGTATAACACCATGCAGTCCAACTCCCAAAGCAGCCATTTTCTCCAGAAGTGGAATAAATGTATTGAATAAATAAGTCATAAACAAGTGATGTGTGCAGTCTGGAGATCAGTTGTAATTCTGAGTGCTCTCCAGCCCCCACATGGAGGCCGGCAACCCTATGGAGCATACTCTCACCAGTGAGCTGAAGAAGCCCAGGTAGCCTTCTCGTCTTCTCCTGGGAAGCGGGCAGGGGGACAACCAGAAGTCACATCGGCAGGGCTCCAGTGCTGTAAGCCAATCTCAAACGGAATACTGCCATGTGCGTGATTAACTAACGCCATAGTGGGCAGAATACCATAAAGTAAAGGGCTAGAGTGTCCACATTGTGCTCACCCACTGTCTCTCCCTCCCTCTACTGAAGCAGGATTTTTATTGGGAACAAATGTCCAAACCTGTGTTCCACTGTAGTCTGTTTAGGACATCCAGGCAGTCCCTCTTCCATCCAGCAGCTAGAGGTCATTGGCAGGGGATGGGGGGGGGGGGGGAGGGTTGCCAGAACCAGGTTGGGGAACTCCTGGAGATTTGGGGATGGAGCCTGGGGAGGGACCTCTGTGGGGTACAGTGCCATAGAGCCCACCCTCCAAAGCATCCATTTTCTCCAGGTGAACCAATCTTAATAGTCTGGAGAGCAGCTGTAATTCTGGAGGATCCCCAGGCCCCACCTGGAGGCTGGCATCCCTCCTTGGTAATTAGAAGAAGAGAAGAGATTGGATTTATACCCCACCCTTCACTCGGAGTCTCAGAGCGGCTTACAAACTCCTTTCCCTTCCCCTCCCCACAACAGACACCCTGTGAGGTAGGTGGGGCCGAGAGAGCTCTTTCCAGAACTGTCCTTGAGAGAACAGCTGTGCCAGAACTATGGCTTGCCCAAGGTCATCCAGCAGGTGCAAGTGGAGGAGTGGGGAATCAAACCTGGTTATCCCAGATTAGAGTCCACGTACTTAACCACTACACCCGACAACAAACGGCCCACCATTTGGGCCAGCCCTGATTTCCTGGCAGTTTGTTTTCCCATGCAGGTTTGAAAATGAAACCTTTGAAGCTGGTACTTAAAGTGTGTGGGGTGGGGTGGGTGGAGAATGAGCTGGTTCTGTACAGGGAAATACATCTGTCAGTGTTAAGACGCACAGAACCCCATCCCCCTGAGAACTGCAGGCATGAGGTATTTTCTTAATAAATGTTTATTTGCCCTGTTGATCCCATGACTCAATAACATGCCTTATTTGAAACGTTGTTTACCAAAAACAGGGCAGAGAGAGAACTTTGAGACCTGCTCACTAACAGTCCAGGTTTAACTTCTGCTAAACAAAATTATGAAGTGAAGAAAATTTATCAGCTTGGTTGCCCCCTAAGATATTTTCTTCTCCTTCAAAAACAGGACACAAGTTCTCCTTTGGGAAGACCTGGGGAGCAAGTACCAGGAACTCCCTGGAAGCAAGGAAGCAACAGCCTCTCATTTGGACTTCTCCCATGTGAGCATAGCAAATTAGGAGCCTTTGAAAAAGAGTATGCATTATGAAACTGCATGCACTAATTTGGCATCAGCACAGATATTTAGTTTGGCGTTTGCTTTGGATCTGAAACGCTGAAGTCATTTTAACTCTCCCTATGCCTTTAGAAGCATACCTGCATTTGTGGCAGTAGACAAAAGAAGGCATATACATCTGCCAGGCCTGAACTGAAATTATGTTAAATGTGTCACAAACATTCCACAGTATACGAAAACTGAATGCTAGGATGATTTCCTTGTGGAAAGTCTTCACCTGTTCGCTTACATTGTCCTCTTTGGCTCTCTCTTGCCAATCTGCTTGGCTGTATAAGACCGTGACATCACCCTGTTTGCTGTGTGATCTTATTCGGGTAGGAGACAGTTCCAGGAATTAGGCTGCAACTGCAGCCAGGGGGTGGAAAGGGAAAGGGCACCAAACAAGATAGGAAAGAAATATTCACAGTACAGTTGAGAAATGGTTGTGTCCTTTATTATTTGGATCCCGAAAATGTAGCCTGGAAGCAGTCAGCACAATCCTAAATTTTACATGATCAAATTATTCACACAAGCCCCCTGTGGTTGTAAGTATGCTGACCCGCCCCCCATCTCTCAGGAGGGGTCGTTTTAACCAATAATGGACCCCATAAGTGAACACAAAGATGGACACCAGGACTGGCAGGGCCCATAATCGCACCGAGGAAGTGACCCCAGAAAGCACACGAGATTTTGCTCTGACAACTGCGACTCCCCCACCCAGCCGACATCTGCATACTTCGGACAATGGACCTGCCTCACCCCCGAGTTACTCCTTTCAATCTCAATTGCTAATCCTATCACTCTGATTTCATCTTTCCTCCTCATCTTTCCTTGATGATGAAAAGTTCTGACTTCTACTCCTTTCCCACACCCCAGGCTGGCCAGGTGGCTCATCAAGCAGTATTGCTTCCGTTTTGATTACTTTAAATTAGCAATCCGTTAGTCCTTCAACGCTGGAGAAGTGATCAGGAGCCCAACCCCAATTGTACTTCGCATCTAGAAGAGAATCTCTGGTCCCTTTTGTCCACTCCTGGGAACTCTGTACAAAGTTCCCAAACTGCATCGTTTTATCCTTGATTAATCTCAGCAATTCTTTGTTCTGAGAGACCCCGCACATTAGCAAGTCCTCTGGACACGTTTTTGGGTATAACTAGCCCAGCAAAGCTGCAGTCTCTGTGGGTCTGCCCTGGGTGCCTCCTGGCAGGTCACCCCCAAATTCGTTTGGGTCATTTCCCATCTTTCCAGTCTCTGCTCCATGGACTCCTGATCTCTTGGATAGGTAAAGTATATTTCCCCAACACCCTCCTGTTATTCCTACTTCCATTACTTGCATGATTTAACATGTTTTATTTCTGTATGTGTGCATTTTATTAGGATTTTCTTCTAATAAAAAAATAACCCTTTTGGTTAAGCAACTGTCTGGTTATTGGGAGTTCTCTTAAATGGAAAGATCCCCATAAGAATAAGTAGGAAGATCCTCGCTAATACCCCACCTCTCTCTGAGGCCTGACATTAGGTAATTTCCCCCCAGAAACTGAAGGCAGCGACTCAGCTTCTTAAATCTATCCTGGTAGGGGTAACATGATGGAGGGTTAGAGATGCTTCAAATAAATAAAATACTCCCTCCCATTCCCATGTCTGTGTTACTTTATACAAAGCATTCTTAACATAAAAGCAGGCAGGCCTGAAGATTGCTTGTCCTGCTAGAAAACAATTTCACTTCGTTACTTAATGGTATTTTGCAGATGATTTAAGTATCTGCACAGCTACCGCAAGAGTGGCAATAATAAGGGGGAAGAGAGTAAGCAAAAAGAGAACTGTCTAGCCTACCTGGAAGGGTTACTGTGATAAAATGTGACCCTCAGAATGCCACCCTGAGCACCTTCGGAAAAAGGCAGGGTAAAATCAAAACTCAATGCTGGGCCAGACGTCTTTTAGTAAATGCCACTGGTTAGACCAAGAATCTCCACCTCCTCACACAAGTAATTTAAATTAATTCATTCCTGAGCCTTTAATGCAGCTCTCCACATTTAGCTTTCCTTGTCTTCTCCGGTTTATCATCCATTACGGCATTTGTACCCTCCACCACAACATATCTGTCAGTTGCAGACTGAGGGGGCAAGAGAGGGTGAGGGTGAAGGGAAGAACAGACCAAATTTACTTGGAGAGAAAATGGCCGTAGCCTTTTACTGAGTACAATTGTAAGCGCATGAGTGGAGCATGGGGCACGGATCCAGCATCAAGCAAAACCACCTGCTGGTGGATGTTGTAACCCATTCACCCCAGCCCACCTGTCCGGTGAGCACTGTGGGACGCCAAGCCCAGGGGTCCCTCATGGGCATACTCCACTGTGTGGTCCCCTTGCCATCAGAGGGTTGGAGCCAGAAGCCAACTGACCTAGCTGGCCAGATGCAGCTCCTTAAATAAGGGAGGGGTGAACTTTCAGGTCTTTCATGGTTTCTTCTAGTCTGATTCCCCCTCCCTTAAAGTCTTATAAGAAGAACCTGGTCTTTTGGTGATGCAGGAACTATGCCCTCTGCTCAGCCTCACACCCAGCCTGCTGTAACAGACTCCCCTCCTTTAGAGTATGCACCTGTAAGTTCTAGGTACCTGTTTTAGGTAATTTTCTGGGGTATAAGTTTACTGCCCCATTTGCCTCACGCACTGCTGAAAGGGGGGTGAGAGAGTTCTCGTTTAGCAGATTCCACTTGAGGCAGGTCCCAAGTGACCAGGACTGGTAGACAGCAGCTACAAGGATGCGAAGCAGTGGCTCTTAGCCCCCTCAGGTGTCTTACAGGTTTAAGCTGCATTCCTTATTTCTGTTCTCAGTGGAGAGAAATAAAAATTTAACTCTTTCTATCCAAGACAATTGCTATCCACAAACAAGAGTGAAACTTGTGAGTTTAAGAGTGCTGCTAAGTGCTTAATATAACTAGAGTTATCCTACCATTATGGCACACGGTGTGAAATTGAGCATAGCTAAAAGTTAGCCTTTCAGACATTTGTCAAGATGCCATAATATTGAAATGATCATGCGGATGACTTTTTGCAAGCACTCCTTAAAAAACTCGAGCCATTGTGTTAAGTAGACAGGATCACATTTTTTTAAAATGGCTTAAAAATTTTTTACTAACGTATACGTAAAGAAAGCCATATTTAAACTTGCAATGTAGACATTCAGCAGCCGGGATTGTTTTTGAAGTGCTTCAAACAGGGGGGAAAACCTACAAAAGTTACAAATACAAAATTATACAATTCATACCAACATCACCATAACAAAGCCAGGAAAAATGCTACATGTGAACAACAGAAAAATTTATTTAGGTCTCTTGTGCATATTGATGATGTTATAAGGTCATGGCTTTATGGCATGAAGTGTCTTGCTGCACCAATTTGATATTGTAACCATTGTTTTATGTTCTTTTACGGACTTGATTTTAAGTATTGTTCTTTTCCAAGTACGACAGTGTGCATACGGAGCAGGCTTTTTCCAGAGCAAAGGGAATTATACTTTTGTGGAAGCCCTAAGTCTCCCCTCGTACTTAAAATGCATAGGAGATATATTAGTGCTTAGTTTTACAGAAAAGCTAGAGGCCCATGAGAATCATATTGGAAGTTCCCCCACCCGCTTCACAGATCTCCCCCTCCAAAGTTCTCTAAGCTCTCAGGCCTTAAGCGGATTGATTCCCAGCCTTTTGTTGTTGCTCCATGCTTCTGGAGCACACTTAGTCCTTTAGCTATTTTGGTCTCCCCCACCCGCCCCGCTTTGTTAATCCAGAGACATACACAGTGAACCCCCTAAAGATGTGGAGTTTGCTGTATTTGTGATAATGGCACTCACTTTACTAATAGTAATTGCCTGTACTAGGCATGAGGTCCCCGAAATAATCCAAACCAATACAGTTCTGTTGATTTAAGCCTCTTATTCATGCCTTTTACTTAACTTCCTTAAAGTCTGCATTTGAACTGGCTTCTCTTTAAACTGTTCCTCGCTGCCACTGCCGCCACCACCACACACACACTTTTCATTTGTCACATTCCAACTTTTGCTTTCCCACTCAAAGGTTCTATAATTCAGGCACGATCTGGGTGCCCTGTGATTCTCATTTCAACTTAGGCAAGTGTGTTTACAAGTAAAGCAAATCATTTCCCCAACTAATGCCTCATTATCCTTGGTGATAGCGATACAGGTCAGATCATCTACTTTGCATGCAGAAGGTCTCAGGTTCTCACCTGTGGAAATAATGATGAAGTAGTATTTCATATGAAAGACCTCTCTCTGAGACCCTGAAGAGTTGCCATTCAGAGTAGATAAATACGACCTCCACAGGCCAATTACCCGACTACATGTGTTCACTTTATTGGTCTGGATCCAATATACACCTTTTATGCCCATAAAGGACACTGGGGGTGGGGAGATACGCCCGTGTTTTGTAGATTCCTGCCATAGCTTCCCAGGCTGCCGGCATGCTGTTGGCGATACTTCAGAGCACTGAGGCAGGGTGGTTGGGGTTTGCAGAAGGAAGGGAGAAACTCAAGAGGTCCACTGTGCAAATAGAGAACTTGCTCATGAGTTTACTTGGTCTAGCCTATCTTGGGTGTCCTGTCAAAACAGCCTCTGGAAATGATCAAAACTGTATCCAATCATTTATTCTATGAAATCATTATTGTTGGGGTCTAAGCGGATGGTGTTGTAGGGATATTGATGTCATTGCATCTTAACAGAATGATACCTTAAACGTTTGTGAGATCAACATGCCTGCAACACTGGCCATGCTAAGGAAGAAGCAAGCAAAGTAACTTTAGTGAGAAAACAACCAAGAAGCCATTGAACAGCACAAGAAGGTTTGCCAGTTAACAATTCACTTGTGAATGGGCAGGAGGAGAGCAATTCTTTCTTGGGAGAATGGCAAGCGTGTTGGAAGGAACGCCAGACCTCTTGGTGATACATGTAGTTTTTACAAACCACAAATATAGAAAGCTTGACTTTTGTTGATGAGATTTTATTCAAAAATGTAAAATCAAAATGTGATACATACAATAAAGGAACAGTGAAAAGCAGCAGCGATAAAAACAAGATGACAGACCTAGTAAGTACTACAACACCAGAAGAAAAACCCAAACTTGAGGCACCAAAGGCTCGGGTGATGTGACAGGGTTCGCCTGGCCCTAAAAGATGGCATGTGGGAGGAGGGAATTCCACAGATGGAATGGAACAAAGGAATGCTTTCTCTAGTAAAGGTAAAGGTTTCCCTTGCTCAGAAGCCAGTCAAATACGACCCTAGGGAAGTGGTGCTCATCTCCGTTTCCAAGCTAAAGAGCCAGCACTGTCCATGGTTATGAGGCTGGCATGACTAGACGCCGAGGTGCTCGGAACGCTGTTACCTTCCCACCGAAGCGGTACCTATTTATCTACTTGCAATTTCTTGCTTTCGAACTGCTAGGCTGGCAGGAGCTGGGGCCAGAGACAGGAGCTCACTCTGTCATGTGGCACTCGGGTCTCAAACTGCTGAACCACCAGTCTGCATTTCAGCGTTCTTAACCACTTGAGCCACTGCAGCCCCTATTCTCTAGTACACCCCCCCAAATAAAAATTCCATAGACAGGCACCTGGAGAAAGGCAAATTTGACCCTCAAGTGACCGGTAAGATAATACAGGAGGCTTCCTGTCTCACTAGTCTGGACCCTGGGTGTTTAAAATGTCAACATCAGTACTTTAAAACTGCGCCCAGAAATCAACTGGAAGACAGGGACTACTATGGCATGTGTGCCCTGCCATTTTCTTCAAGATCAGAGGAGCACACGGGGTTTCCTCAGTGCTTCTTTTGTCCTCACAAGGAGCTTTTAATGTAGCTAGGCTAAACAGTGGTACCGGCACAAGGTTAGTCAGCGAGCTTCTCGTGGTGAAGGAGGAACCTGAACTCAGATCTCATCATAATTCAGCACTAATCGCTTCACCTCACTGACCCAATAGATATATATAAAAATTAATATGACCAAAGTTTAAAGAACCTGAGGGTTGTTAGATCCAGATCTCAGTGAATAATTTTCTTTCCTGCTTTTCCCTCACCCTGACGTTTAATATTTGTTTACGGAAAATGCCAACAAAATCCACAGTTTTTCAAAACAAGGGTTTAAGGTTGGGAGTATTTAAAAACCTGGCAGTGATATGACTATTAGCTGTATTGTTTCTGTCCATGCTTTATCATCCCCAAAAACCCTTCATCCTAGAAGAAATCATTACTTCTTTTGTGGTCTCTGTGCACCATACTGATGGGACTTTGCTCGTGCACAGAGCTTAAATCAAGAAGTCACAAGACCTACAAAACAGGCACAAAATTCTCCACCAAGGAACATGCTTCTGGGCAAGTAATCATATTTTTGTACTAAGTTCCTTTTGTCCGCTGCAGCAGAGCCATCATTTGGGAACTTCTCCAGAGTTTTGTTCTTCTCAGAGCTACTTTTCCTCTTCTCTTTTCAACTTTTCCTACAGAGAGTCTTCTTTGAGACTCTGGGGGCACCCCACCTTTGCTTCCCGCTTCACTCCATGGCAAAAATGCCATTTTCAAGCAATGCCATGAGTGTCAAGGGAACCTCCTATCCACAGACAAGCCTGACTACTGTCTCTTGTGTTTGGGTGAACCCCACAACCCAGAGACCTGAAAGCACTATTTAAAGTTTACTCACCAAGTGCAAACAAAAGGGCAATCCTGATTGCATCTGTTCCTTTCTGAGCACACTCTCTTGATGCCAAAGCTGATTTGGCCCTCTGACACCTAAATCACCACTGGCATTAAGTACACCTGCCCATACCAACAACACTGATCGCACTGGCTCTGATGGTATGGGCATCAAAAAGACCTCCAGTCCCAAAGAAGAGCCTTCTCTTTCAACACAAGGCATGCTGAGTCCTCCACCAGTACCAGCTTTGGGTTTGACTAATGGGGCACCACTCACACTGCTCAGAACAGAAACTATCAAGACCATCCAATATTCGGTTGCAAAGAGACTTTCAGGACAATTACACCACTCCCTTCTGGGCAGACTGAGGAGTCCTTTGGGGACACCGTCCCACCTTGTGTCAAACGTAACTGACAAAATTTCCTGAAGTGATAAGCCTTGTGCTCATTAAATCTTTGGGCTGGACACATTTAAAGGATTTAAGCCATGGAACTTTGAAATGCGAGGGCAATATGTTATAGCAAAGCCAAGGAGAAAGTGTCAAACTGCTCTATCCATTCTACCACCATAGTCCATCTGCAGTAGTGCAGAAGGGAGTCATCTGAATTCACCATATGTCTCTAAAAGAATGGAAGTAACAAGCTAAAAAAGAACGGTTCTTGGCCACTGTCCCCCATGAACTGCAAGACTAGTGGAACTTCATCCACTGAAGGCAAGTGCAGAGTAATCTATTTGAACACTGTCTTCAGCACAACTTGAGCTGCCTGCATCATTTCTCCTCTGAACATTAATGCCTAATGCTTATGAACTGTGCTCACCTTACCAAGTTTACCCTTTGCAGATACCAGCAATACATTTGAGGCTTTTTACCCTCATGTATGACCTGCACCTCGCATTGTCTCTCCTGTGCTAAATCCTAGGGCACCTGAACCATGTATGCCAAAAGTGTGTAAAAACTCCACTCTTTTCACCACAATGGTTTTAAAGTAATCATCTGATTTGTCTGTTTCGTCTACTACCTAAGGAATGTGGGGCCTTTAATCTTGCGTTCTGCTTTCTCCTGAGTCGTGGAAGAACTGCAAAATCAATTATGCCCCTTAGCCACAATCAGCCCTGGTCGAAGTGAAGATGCTTCATTAAGCATCCAAAAACTCACACAATCATCTTGCTAAAAGAAAACGCTAATGAGTGCAGTGGTTAGTATCACAACAGAACTGGGAAGACCAAAATTCAAACGCATCCGACTCATCATGAAGCTCACTGGATAACCTTGGGCCAGTTATGTGCACGTGGCCTAAGCAACCACACAGGGATATGGTGAGGGTAAGGGACACGCCACGATGTAAGTCAGATGGAGCTCCTTGGAGAAAGGGTGGGATAAATGACTGAGAGGTGTGGTACAGTGGTTAGTGTATCAGGCTAGGATCCAGGAGACTGAGTTTCCAGGGCCCACGCTGCGTTGGAAGGTCACTGGGTGACCAGGGGTCAGTCAAATGCTCTTAGCCTCCCCTGCCTCATGGGGTCATTATGAGGATAAAAATGAAGAGAACTTTGTAAACAGCTTTTGAGTCCCCACTGGAGAGAAAGGTGGGGTATAAATGCATGAATAAGTACAAAGAACATGGTTATATGGGCTTGAGATGGAAAGTTCAATCTGTCGCAGTTGACATTTTCTTCTATCTGCATATATCTAATTCTGAACCTGGCTCTAGAGGGCAGATCAAAAAATTTACACACTGGGGCCAGGGACAGGAGAGAGCATTTTTATACAAATTTGGGAAGAAGTCCCAGGTTTGCAGAAAAACATGAAATTAAAAAGAAAATAACATTGCAGGGATTCAAACACCCAAACTACAGAAGCAAAACCTGCAATTTACCAGTAATGCTACTGAAACTCTCACAAGACTATGCGGATACATCTCAGGGGCCATTTTGGGGGTTGCTAGGCAACTACCTTTCATGCCTTGGTGAGTGTTATGTGGGAGGGAAAAGGAACATGATTGGAAAAAGGTAAAAGATGGTTGGAGGGAAGCGGGGAGGAAGGTAACACTGAAAAGGGAAGCAGAAACAGCAGGTAAGTAGGACAGAAAACGAGAGGCTAAAGGGGAAAAGAAGTAGGAAAAGTAGGTATGCGGGAGGGAGAAGGAAGCAGATAAAGGAAAAAGAAAAGCAGAGATAAGTGTGCAGAGGAATATACGTGGGAGTGAGATCCTCCTTTGTGTGTCCCCTACTCATTAGTCTCTATTTTTCTACAGTATAGAACTGCTCCGTTTTTTTAAAAAAAGCCTATTTAAATGTTCCAGTTGAATGTTGTCCACACTTTGTCCTTTGTGCAAGTAGTTCTTGGGAGTATCTTTCAGACTTTAGGAATCATCCATGACCAGGGATGTGCATGAACCAAAATATTCCGGTTCAGGGTGGTCCTGGACGGAACTGGCAAGCCACAGCCGGGAGGGGGGGGGGGGGGAGAACTGCTCAGTTAGGGTTAACTGGCTGGCGGCCACTTAAGCCTAATAGTGGGGTGGGTGCTCCCAGCTGCCTAATTAAAAAACCTGATGCTGTGTCTGAGATAGCAGCTTCTGCGCTGGAAACTTAAGTTTGTAGGCGTGGCTTCAATGTAAATCCTGTCTTGAGAAAGGATTCTCGAAAAGTTGTGTAACCGGAACATCTTCGACTGCTTTGTATTGTATTTTGGACGATAAATATATCTACCAGCAAGAAACTTGTGTTGATATTTTGTTTGGAAGCAGAAGGAATCAAACGGCCGAACTGAGAATATTTACCTTTGAGAATGGCCTGGCAGAGAGACGAAGTCTTATCTCCAGTGTTAAGTGAATGACTGTTATTGTTTTTCAGTGGAAGTCCTTGCAAACGTACCCATCTGCTGTTAGGCTGATATGGCTTGCAGCCATTTTCAGCTGCCCATTTTGCTTCCCCCCTACTCAGAAGCAGGGGGCAGTGAAATGGATCACTGAAAACACTGCCAGTCACTTAATCCTAACAGCAGGGCTGGTGCACCCATCCACTGTTAGTTTTAAATGGCCCAAACAATTGAACTGAGCAAAATCTTGGTAAAGGTTCTATGCCCATCCCTATTCATGACAGCAACTGTGCCTGAATTGCAGCTTGAAGTGCTACAATGGGGGAGAGAGAATCATTCTCCCTAGGTCAGCAGGCAGAGGAACGTCTTTTGGCCTCAGAAAAAAAAGGCTGGTATTTTCTAAGCATGGCAAACCTGTCCTCTATTGTGAAGATCGTTTCAGAGGGTAGCCAAGGTAGGCTGCAGTAAAAGAGCTTCCCAGCCCCTTTCCTTGTAACACCCTTCCCACCTTCTGATTGGGAGATATGGACTCAAATCTCCATTCCTACTCGTATCTGACAAAGGGAGTTTTGACTCTTGCAAGCGTTGAAAATCTTGTTGGTGTCTAAGGTGCTACTGGATTCTAATCTAAATATTCTTTTCAGGCAGTCCTTGGCAACTTATAAGGAGCACTTTTCATTAAAACAGGTCACTCCTCCAAAAGAAGCCTGCTCTAACCCCCTCATGTTACTTCCCTTATACAGTCATAACAAAAGCTTTAGTGCTTTTTAGAAAAAAGAACATTTATTTATATAGCCTGTACAGAAAGCGCTGTATGTATTTTTAATACTTCTTTTAAAAAAGAAAAATAAATCCCTTTATGCAACGGACCTCAGGGTGTGTTTCAGCTCCGGTTGAGGAAGGCTCATCAGTTCAAGTTCTCCTTTAATGTAGAATTGAAAATCCTGTCGCTGTTGGATTTCACTGACAGGTCTTTCTGTAATGTTTTAAAGAAAGAGTTACATTCTTCTCTAGCAGCAGAGTGCCAGCACAAGAGTTACAGAGACACGAGAAGAGATACTGCCCTATACTGCCCCTTCATATTTCAGCTAAGGTCTATAAAACAGATGACTAATCCTCTTATCTGTCGTTGCCAACCTATGCCCCATAGCTTTTTTGAAAAATGTGCCGTATATACATTTTCTTGATGTTCACAGTTCTATGACAAACTGCTTAGTGGAATTTGACCCAGGCATTAGCTACTTGTGATTTTTTCCCTGTTGGACTTTGGCATGAACCTATCCTTAATGCTAGTGAACATAATGGAACCACAACCATTTTGAGAGGACTGAAACAATTACCCAGTATTCCAAATGAGTAATTTGCTCAATTTGCGGCAATAGCAGTGAAAGCAAAGTTCACCGTAACTAACGATTTTAGCTCAGTCTTTCACATCCTGGATTATAGAGTGTTTGATATAGAATTTTCCTCGTCTTAGCTAGACCATAACCTGTTTTTAGTTGGACCTCTCTACGCCATTCCGTAGAATTGCTTGTTAAAAGTTGAGGTGCAGAACTTCTCTGCATATGGAAGCACGAACTTGTCACTCAAATTAATCCTAGCTAGCTGCTTAGGTTAAGGATCAAGTGTTCCTGTACCGAGTATCTTACTTGTTTAGTTCAGAATCATGGCGTGCTGCTTAGAGTGTTGGATCAAGGATCTGGTAGACCCAGGCTTGAATTCCTACTCTGCCATGGAAGCTTGTTGGGTGACCCTCAGGCCAGTCACACACATCCTGCCTAACCTACCTCGCAGGGTGACTGAAAGACGGGAGAATGCTGTAAGTCACTTTGGGTCTCCACTGGGGAGAAAAGCAGGATATAAATAACTGAAGTAAATAAAACTCTGGATTGCTTTTCATGTTCGCCACCATTCACTTATAACTGAGGGAGATCCCTTTGTTTTTACAGCACCACCAGTGTATATGGCAACCAGAGGTTGGATCCTGCAATCAGTCAGTGGAAGGCATGGACAGCCACAGATCTCTCACACATTCCCCTTCTTCAGCGGTCCATTTTGACCCAGGGAAAGAGTGCCTAGGCTCACAGGACCCATGTGGACCCATGCCGGTTGGAGGCTGCACCTAGTGGAAAGTGGAATGAGACTCCATCAGCAGAGCTAGCCCTTGAAGCGTGAGAAGCAGTCATTTCACCCTCTCCTCAGTGCAGCCTTGCGGTCCACATGGCCACCAGATCGTGTCTTTCCTAGAACCCCAGCAATCAATCTTCCATTGGTCAGGTGGAGCTGCAGAAAAGAGGACGGATCCTCCACTCACAGATCGTGAGATCCAACCCCAGGTTTAACAAGCAAAAAGAGTTACTTCAAAGGGATTCATTGATTTATTCTGAGGAAACAAAAGAACCACCAAACAAGTGTAGATAAATGTCACGAGAACGTAAATTTGGGAATGCGGGTTAGGGATTTGAAGACAGAGGTGACACCATAAGCACATCCAGGAAGGGAACTGCATGCACGAGGATTCAAGGAAGGATGCGCAGAGTTCTGACCATGTAAGAGAGCTTCAGGTGGCAGACTCTGGTAGGAGCGGACAGGGATGTAATGAGAAAGGGAGGAAGGTTAAAGCTGAGACAAGGCCTTGAAAAGCTTTGTCCTGGAAATGCAAAGGAATGAGAAGCTGGTGAAGGAACTGTAGGAGGGACTTCTGCAGGGTCTGAGCAACAGGAGTGGCGAATGATTTTGGCAGCTACAATAGGGAGTATAAAGGAACTGCTGCCAAGATTGCACTGCCTGGTCAAGAGGATGAATGGTGATGTTCATCATTTGGAAGGCTTTGAGAATGGGGGAGATCATGGTACGTTCCAACGCAGTGGGAGGAGAAACAGCGGTGCCACTGGTCAAGAAAAACTGGGGGACAGGTGGAAAGGAAAGAAGAAGAGAAACAGCAGTAGGTAAGTCATTAGTGTTACTGAAGAAAGCAAGTCTTTCTTGGTTAGCAAGTAGGGGTGGGCGGGCAGTGCAGACCTCAGATTCAGGAAGAGGAGGGATTGCTAGAGTGAGTGATCATGGTTCTGCAGTAATGATGCTTGCCTGAGTAGCGGGCAGAGAAAGAAAGCTTGCATTGAAAATGAGCCAAGTCAGCCAACCTTTTTGACTGTGTCCAAAGACAGCTGGTTGCTTGAGAACACAAGCAGACCCAACAAATGTGTGTGGGGGGGGGAATAAGCCAGCGCTGAGCATTAGTGGGGGCAAATGAATTGTGGGTGGCTACTGTTGAGCTGTAAGGGACAAAGACAACCCCCCCAAAAAACACACAAACTATTGTACTAAAGGATGAGGGAGAGCGGGGCTAGGGAAGAATGCATGCAATGTGGAAAGCAACATCTCCAGAGAGATCCAACAGAGTAATGCTGTGTTTGCTGTCAGGAGAAACTATACCAGTGAATAGGAGTGTTGCATCAAAGGCACTGGCCAAAAGTAAAGGTGGGAAGTACCTATGTCGTACAGTGCTTGGAGTATCATGCTAGGATCTGGGAGACACAGGTTCAGCTCCCTATTCTGCCATGGAAGCTTGCCAGGTGACTACTGGGCCAGTCACACACATCCAGCAGAACCTGCCTCACAGGACTGCTGTGAGGATGAACACGGAGGTGGGAATAACAGCATATGCTACTTTGGGCCCCCACTGGGGAGGAAGATGGGGGCATAAATGAAGTAAACAAAAACCAGCACACGTGTATAAAGCCATCAGGGAGCCAGGTGGGATAATTTTGTCAGGGAAAAGGCTGCAAGCTCAACAGCCACATCGGGTAAGAAAACTGGAAGGCAGCTATATAGGAAAGCAACACCGAGCAACAGGTGCACAGGGAAGCTTGAGGCAGAAACTGAAAGGATCTGGCAAGAGTGACAACTCTCCATCAGCTGTCTCAGAAGTATACTGGAAAAGGAAGCAATACTCTGCAGCATATGGGGGGGCGGGGGGGCTAAGAGAGCTGGGTTTCAGGGAGGGTCATGGAGTGGACTGCTCTTTGGGTCAGGGAGTAGCAGTTCTAGAGGAGAAGAGGAGAAGGAAGTACAAGAACAGTCAAGTTGAGCGGAGGGAGAGATTGAAGGAGAAGATAAGCATGCACAATATTGGAAGCCAAGTACAGCACAGCTCAGGACACGAATAGGGAGGCCGGTAGAGAAGTGAAAGTACCCACAAGCAAGAGAGAGATGACCAACAGGGCAGACAGACATCATGAAACACAGGTGACCAGATCCCAAATAAGCTAACAGGTGATATTTCACAACCGCATTTGGCAGCAAGGGCCTATGTCATCAAAGCAGAGCCAAAGCTTGGTGGGGTGCAGAAAACGATTTTGTTTCTACATTAACATATGACAGGGAGAGGAGATAGAACTGGCGCAACTGACACTGGAATTTTGTATTACTGGACAACCAGGGCAGTATGGCAGGTTATTTTACAACAAATTAATGGGTTAACTAATTCTAAAGCCCCAAATTTCTCCCTAGAATTAGCCATCATGCATGGAGAAACATTTTGGGTACAACTGTCAGGTACATAATGCAAGGCAACAATGCTGTCATGAACCGCTCTCCCAGGCAGCTTTGGTAAACTGTTAAGCCCAAATCCACATTAAGCCCGTTACTGAGCTAATGAACTTCACAAGCATTGGAATTCTGATCTGAACAAAAATTATCCTGGCTACAATCTCAAATCATTTCAGCTGAGTTCAGAACTCTGCTTCTGAACCTCCTTCTAAAGTAGTCTCTGCTCATGTCCTATAAAGCTATATGATTAAGGAAACACAGTGAAGACATACCATGAAATCTGAATAGTTAAGTTGACTGCCTGGTATGCTTTCCTTGCACTCTTCCAAGGGTGGTCGGTGCAGGGAATCTAGAGGTATGCTTTTGGAAGAGGTCTGCAAAACGTAATTATGATTACACCTACTTGTCTTGAGTTACATTAAGTACAGTCTTTAAGATCCCTTAAGTCTGAGCTGGATCACTTGTTTAATTCATGGGAAAGAGTCCATGCAATACATTTCACAATTATACAAGAGCTTCCAACACCTCCTCCAAAGAGTGGAACTGAAGTTGGCCTACATTTCCCCCTACTTTTGTTCTTCGACTGCACTATATAACACGAAAGTCATACTCTTTTCATTTGAAGTGCTTTTAAAATTCTGCCGCACCACTCCGCCGCATTTTGAGGTCTGGCGTCAACACCTCCTTATTAAGTGGCTGCCAGAAGTTTTGTTTCAGGTGGCAGCTGTGTTGGTCTGCAGCACAAGCGCTAGTCGTGTCCAGTAGCACCTTAGCAACGAACAAAATTTTCAGGCTTTTGAGAGTCAAAGCTTCCTTCGTCAGATACAAAGGTCTCTTAAGGTGCTACTGGACTTGAATCCAGCTTTTCTAGAAATCAGCAAGCAAGTTAGGTTTATCACCATTTAGAATGTTGTTCATGCTAACCCACTAGAAATATAATCTGCTTAGGCCTTATCTTCACCTGCACAGACCTCACTGAACCCACTGGTTTACCAAGAAGCTGGCTCCATCTCCCACAGACCACCCCAGCACCTATTCCCATTACCTGAAGATTCATCAGCAGGCATGCTCTGCCCTTCTCTTGCTCTGTTTGGAAGACTTGCTTTTGACAGCATAAGCTTTTAGGCTCATTTTGAGCTGCGCCGGCAACCCAGTTTACCAGTAAGACACACTCACAATGTACATAGTTCAGATCATTACTATAGTGTGTATGTCTTCATTACCTTGTCCAGTGAACTATTAAAACTCACTTTCTGGCAGAATGGGGCAAACAGTAAATGAAAACACGCCAAAAAGTCAAAATACAATGGGTTCCTATCTAACAAGCCACCAGAACATGTGTTGATTTTTTTTGTATTCACCTTTCCTTACCAGACCCTTTTGATTCTAAGAATCCCATGGTGGAATCTGTGTGGTTAAAGAATGGAAGGGGAACTGGGCAAGGATAGCTTCCCACCTGCACACGTGGCTCTGTTTGCTGAAGATGGAGAAAGGTATTTTGCTTGATTTCCCTTCCTCACTGCCCCCCCCCCCAAAAACCTGTGTTGCTTTTTGTTCGCATAGGAACTATAGCTCTAGACATTCTTCTTCCAGGAGCCGAATGGGAAAGGGAACCATGGCTGAAATCCTGGCGACCACCCAATGGTGCTAGGGAAGAACATCAATAGCCAAAATCTGCCTAGTTAACATCCACTGCTTTATGGGAATTTATACAAATATTCAACTGCCTGCTTGCAATTAAAATGAAAACTGTAACTAAAGATAACCTGTCTCACCTAGGCAATGAAATAGTATCAAATTCACAGCTATTCAGCCATCTGCTCCAGTTATTTTGGCTGTCCAAAGCAATTTCCTGTTTTGAAGCCTTCTGAAAAAATTGCAACAGTCACTTGAACTGGGTGAGACTTACTTCCAGATAAACATACGTAAGGAAATACTGTCAGTCACTCAGCACGATCAACATGCAGCAACTTGAAGATTTCTGCCTTACGGTACTTGATCTTGAACATTCACTCTTTTTGACTGTTCCCTTTCCTCCTCAAAAAACATTACGCTTATCCTCAGAGGTGATCTCTGACTAGAATCTAAGAGGATGTACTCTTGTTTGAGATAAAAACATAGAGAGCAGTCTTTAGGATGCGGAAGGAATCTTTTAGCGTTAGTTTTCAGAAATTATTACGGATGGAAGATACTTGACTGCACTTGCCTTTTGGTAGTCGTGGTTCACCAAGAGGTTAACCCTGTAACCTAAAGATGTTGCAGGGAAGTAGGCTTAAACACTATATTCATTTTAGAAGGCCTCCTGCTAAACAGAGCTTCTGCCTAAAATGTCGAAGAGTATCAGAATATCAGAGAGATGCATAACCTCCCTCCCTGGATACTCTGTGGTTGCCCCCACCACCCTGTGTCATAATTCCAAAGGCTCAGAAAGGTTGGGGACTGCTCATTTTATGAAGAGTTGCTCTGCTTTTCACATTCTTCTAAGTTCAAAATTATCCCGTCACCGAAGGCTTTCAGGTGTTAATGATACAATTAAAAAAATACAAGTCACATATCGTTCACACCCCAAAACGACGTGAGGTAAAATAAATACAAGCTTGGTGGTCGAAGGGAGTAAAGAACTGACAAACGGACCTTCAGGGAAATGTATTTATCCGGTCTTGAAAACCTTATTTCCACTAGATCCTTGGTGGCCAATTTTTTTTAAAAGTTGTCAACTGTAAATAGTGACACAGAATCTTCAGCACATTCTCCATCTCCATCCCCCAAACCTTCAACACTCTGACATCTAGTCTATGGAGCACGGGAACAGGTGCCATAGTGGAGACATAAGCAGGAAAATAAATATAAATAATGTCTGACTGACATGGGAAGACGCCATGAGGCTGGGTACTTTGTACAAGTGCCACAAACTCCTGCTGTCTGGGTCCCCCCCCCCAGCCATGACTTCAGTTAAATCCAGCCTTTGCTAGCTAAGTATCTACATTGTTCAATATCACCCCTTAAACACCATCTTATGACCACTAGCAAGTTTGCTTGCTTTTGACATTAACACCCGTTTCAGTCCGGCTTCCGACCGGGCTATGGGACGGAGACAGCGCTGGTCGACCTCACAGATGACCTCCGGTGGCATCTGGATCGAGGCGGCACGGCGGTGCTGGTGTTGTTGGACCTGTCGGTGGCGTTCGACATGGTCGACCACCAGTTACTGACCCACCGCCTCACCAATATGGGGGTTCAGGGGTTTGCCTTACAGTGGCTTGTCTCTTTCCTCCAAGATCGGGGACAGAGAGTGAAGCCAGGGGAGCAGACGTCCCAAAGGCGGTGTGCCTCAATGGGCGGTGCTGTCCTCGATGTTGTTTAACATCTACATGCGTCCTCTTGCCCAGATTGCCCGAAGGTACAGGCTGGGTTGTCACCAGTATCCGGATGACACCCAGATGTATCTGCTGTTGGGCGGCCAGTCTGGAGCCACCCCAGATGACCTGGACCGAGCGCTTCAGGACGTGGCGGGCTGGCTTAGGCTGAGTCGACTGAAATTAAATCCAACGGAGACGGAGGTCCTGTGCCTGAGTCGGAGCGGATCAGGGTTAGGGATCCCATTACCGGCCTTCGCGGGGGCGCCATTGGTGCCAGCGCCGAGGGTCCGGAGCCTGGGAGTGCTCCTGGTTCCCTCCCTAACTATGGAGGCCCAGGTAGCCGCCACTGCCAAGGCAGCCTTTTACCATCTACGGCTGATTAGGCAGTTGGTTCCCTTCTCTGAACGCAATGACCTGGCTACAGTGATCCATGCTACGGTCACCTCGAGAGTGGACTACTGCAACGCTCTCTACATGGGGCTGCCCTTGTCCCAGCTCCGGAGGCTGCAGCTAGTGCAGAATGCCGCAGCCAGGTTACTGATGGACCTCTCTGTGAGGGACCACATCCGGCCTGCACTGAGGACACTGCACTGGCTGCCTATAGCGTACCGGATCTGGTTCAAGGTGCTGTTTTTGACCTTTAAAGCCCTGTATGGTCAGGCGCCTGCCTACCTGAGGGACCGCCTTTCCCCGTATATAACCCAGAGAGCACTGCGATCAGGCACACAACATCGCCTGACCCTGCCTGGCCTGAGAGAGGCCAGACTGACGACCACCAGGAATAGCCTTCTCAGTGGCGGCCCCCCGATGGTGGAATGAGCTCTCGGAAGACATCGGGGCCCTGCGGGACCTTTTGCAGTTCCGCAGGGCCTGCAAGACGGAGCTCTTCTGCCAGGCTTTTGGGGCTGCCGCTGGAGAAAATGGCCATGGGTAAGTGGCCAGTGATGCGTAGGCCTGGTACATCTCTTGGTGGTTGCCCCTGGCCAGGGGGATGAAGTAGGAGATGCAGTTACTGTTTCTGGTGCTGGATTTGTAAATTGCCGCCATTTTAGTGGGTTTAGTGGTTTTACTGTTAAATTATTAACTGAATTTTGTATACTGATTTTAATGTTGTGAGCTGCCTAGAGCCGCTTTGTGCTGGCTAGGCGGGATATAAATTCAAATAAATAAATAAATTAACATGCCATTATAAAAAGCAATTTGATGCTTTTTTACTCACCAGGATTTGACCAGATGGAAGGCCAGCATTTCTGGTTGTGATATTATGGCAGCTGCTCGATTTAAATACAGCTCTGCTTACCTGCAAAACAGAGTTTCAGGTTAGCATCGGAAACACAATGCTTCAAGCATTTGACAACCAGCCCACTGAACGCTGGAATTCCAGTATAACCTTAAATTGTCTCATGGAAATATTCTGAGGGGAGCTAATGAAACCCTGTGTCTCATACTCACAGGCTTCGAACAACATCAGTCTCATGTTCCTTTTTAAAAAGGAACTAAAGAGCCAGTGGTGAGCAAGTGCTTCCGCTCCCAACCCTGTAAAACCAACTTTTTGAAGTTTGAGCACCTTTTACCAGAATAGCTGGCTGACTGTTTTGAAAAGGAAGTTAGCACCACAGTGTCACCAAATATCAAGAGTTAGCTGGAGACTCTATAGATCAAATAGCCCCGCCTCACCCCTACAATCTTTACATTCGTAATACAGAGTCATGTTTGACACAATGACTAATTACTGCTTTGGGAGTTTTGTAATCCTAGTCTACGATTTTAAATGGTCTGAGCAGATAACTATGTGGGCCTTTCCCCTGGGATGCTATCAGGCAAATTTGGACCTCGTCTCTCATTTCTTCTTTGGCTTTGGCTACCTAAGGCTGGGAAGAAGAAAGCTGTCCCTTGAACAAGACAGCCCCAGCCTTGGAGCAGAGTGGAAAGAGGGGGCCTCCTCCCAGAAAGGACTATGTGGCACACCATGACGTAGAGCAGAAGAAAGGAACCAGCCCTGAGAAGAAATGTCCTACACTCATGTTGGCGTTGCAATAATTAGGTCTGCACTTTTTGCATGCATAAAGTACCTTCCTATGGGTTAGCAGCTAGGAATTATACAGGGGAAGGAGTTGGCTTCAGAGGCACAGGGCAAGTCGGCAACATAGATATGCAGACAGCTCTATCCAGAAGATGACAAACGGTTTCAGATAACATCTTGGCCAGAAAGTCCATGAAGGGAAGATGATAAAATCTCTGCACACCAAGAACAGCTCTTGGCCACTGTGTCTCAAGCCATAAAGGAGCTGTAAGCCGTTCTTGTTACCTCCATTCCCATCTTGAGCACATGGTGCTCGGAACTGCAGCGTGGAAAGACCCAACACCAAGGAACTGAGGAAATGAACTACTGCTGGCTACCGGCTTAGGAAAAGAGGATATGTTGGTTTATTGCTTTTCTTTGGATCTCTGCTTAGTTTGCTGTGAAAGCATACGACGGATATTTACTTTCAGTTTTGTTAATAAATTTCCTTTTATTTTGAACTCTGTAGTTTAGACTCTTGTGATTAATTGGAGCAAACTGTGGATCACTTCTACCCAGGGACCCCGCTAGGGGTCGTGGTGGAGCAGTTAAGCTCTCAGTCCTCTAGCACACAAGTGACGGTAGAGTCTCTGAGGCTGTCAAGGCAAGGAGCATGGGGAAGGGCCCAAGTGAAGCCTCGAAAAGTAGTGACCCTGAGACCAGACTGCTCGGGTGGGGGTTTCCTTTGCTATGGTCCATGGCAACGCTCCCTCTAAGCTGTGGAGTCTTGTGAGCACGAATTCTACTTTGTGAGCTCCGGGCATTAAAGTTGTGAGCGAGCGATTAGGCTACTGCCTAAATTTAGTTTGCTCTGAAGCCATCCTTCCTGAGCTAAGACAAAAAACTGTTGAGCTGGAGGCTAAAAAACTGTGAGCTGGCTCACACTAACTCAGCTTAGAGGGAACACTGGTCCATGGTGGCGGCCATTATGAGAGACAGGTTTAGGGGAGCAAAGAAAGGGAAGCTGGGCTGATGGAGATCCAGTCAGCTGAGCAGCCTTCTACCTCACAGCCTCTTGTGAGGCCCAGTTCTCCACAAAGCCGTACACAGATATTTCCCCTTCAATATCCTCAGTTGCTAAGAGGAATCCAAAGTTCTGCACATCCTGGTAATGAGCTGTTCTAAGACAATCTAAATGTACCCCAGCAAATCTATATATCATATATATTTCAACTTGTGCTATCAAGTTCCTACCAGATAGTCTTCCAAACAGGCAATGTTTTACCTTGCGAATCTTGCTGGGAGTTGGCGTATGTGCACCTGCGGGTCTTTTAACACCTGAATTTGGCACCGCTGATTCGTCCCTCTTCACAGACTGCAAAACAAGAGATTTTATCTCTGAAATGATGGTGTTTTTACCTCTTACTAACGAGGGTCATTAAGAGGGTCCCGTTTAGAAACCAACACAGCCATAGCAGTACACATTTAGGGCCTAAGATAGTAACACATCGCAGATTAACCCAGCATCCCGGAACACGGCAGACACTCGATGCAGAAACAACATCCCTGGCTCCACTAGGTACCCACATTCTGTACCCTCTGAACGGCTAAGCTCATTTTGCCTATCCTGTCCCCTTACCAAGGCAGCCCCCCCCCCCCCACCGAAGCTGCAAACACAGACAAGACCCAGCTATGACCCAGGTCTGCAAAAACCAAACACCACCATCCAGATTCTCCCTCTCTGAATCATTCACACTGACGGTTGCCATCATTAATGCCAGCCAAGATTTATTCCTTCTTTCACCCAATTAGGATTTGGTTAAATGACTTTATCATGTGGAAAAAGACTTACTGCTTTCGTCTGATCTTTTCTAAGCCGATGATGTTCCAGCTGATGGGCTATGGAGTCTAAAAGCCTCTCGTTGTTGACGAGAAAGTCAGCACTATTTTCTCTTTCCCAGCTTCCAACACTGTCCTTCAGGTCTTCACTCAACTGGTGTCATAAAGAAAGTTTCATCAGTCATCTAGTCAGCTTCAGGGAGACTCAAGTCAACACGCAGAAAAATTAACACGTGCTGCCTTGGCTGCCACACACATAGAAAAGCACCTGATAAGTATTATTGTAAAATTACAATCCCCCAGTGTAATGCCCCAGCTGAAAAGCCAATTTAACAAACTTTTCAAAGCACTTCAGAACTCTTCAACACTGTTGCAACCAAACACCTTTCCACGCTGTTAGCTAGAGAACCACAAGGTGTTCTGAACGTATAAATCATTTGGATGGACATATAAACTTAGCCCTTGGCCATGCTGTGCTCTTTTTAAAAAAATATATACCGTATTTTTCACTCCATAAGACGCACCTAGCTCTGCTTGGTGCCGTGGCTTGGGAAAGGTGAGGGGGTTTAAGACGCACACACTTCCCCCCCACTTTTTTTGGGAGAAAAAGTGAGTCTTATGGAGCAAAAAACACGGTATTTTATTTGCATTTATACGAAAACAGTACAAGATTACATAACAATAATGGTCAGGTAGCTTATACCATGGAAATATATAACAAGAATAAGATAAAAAAAGAAGTGGAAAACAAGACTATATAAAACCGCTAAAAGAAAAAAAAAATGACCATGCAACCTTATGTATGGGTATTGTTTCACAATGGGTTGCAGAAAAAAAAATAATAGGCTTTTTTTCATTAACCAACTAATTTTCAAAAAATTACAATATTGGTAATCCTGTATATTTTCTTGTAAACCTAACATCATCTCTATGTTTTCTAAAATTGGCCTCCACCGTACACAATAGTTAGACGATCCTAAACTTGATCTTGACATGATAATGAATCCGAAATTTTATCCATGAGTAAATGGTCCCATACTTTTAAAAGCCACGTATTAATAGAAGGGGCTTTGGGGGTTTTCCAACAAAGAGCTATAGTAGTTTTAGCAGCTGTTAAAAGGACCATAACCAGTTCCTTACTTGACTTTGGGATTTGTACCTTTTGCCAAAGATTTAACAATATTAACTCTGGTGTACAAGAAATGTCATAACCTGTAAAAAGCTTTTATCTTTGATATTACTGCTTGCCAGAAAGCTTTAATCACACCACACTCCCACCAACAGTGAAAGAACGTACCAACCGTCCCACATTGCTTCCAGCACAAATGAGAAATACATTTATTCATACAATTTAGCCTTCTTGGAGTGGTATACCATGCTATGCTCTTTACGTAATGGATTACACACCTGCTGACAGTTTAAGCTATGGAAGCTTGGTGTGGCCAAGCTGAAATAGCAATACCCTGGCACTTACTTTTAACAACTGCTTTTGGATCTTTGATCGCTCCCTTTCATCTTTGAGCAAGTTACCTCTTCTGTTCAGAAGTCTGCTTGGATCTGTCGATTTTTTCTGAATGCAAGCACAGTAGGTTCAGTATCAGTAACAGGCGTTTTCTTACCATACAGAGCAACTTAAAACACTGGTGCTGCTCCTACAGCATTACTTATGTATCTAAGGAACAAATTACTCTAGGTTTGAAAGTTTCAAAGAAAAACAACTGGTACACTACTACTGGTTATCAACAGGGATCATGAGGTACACTACCAATAAAAAGGATGTCATTTTTAAATGCTTCAAGCACTGCTACAGTAGCTTTTATGTCACATGAAATCTGGCATAACTAGAGATGGGAAAGCCCCGGGGGCAAAAAAACTAAAAGAAAAAAAAAATCCCCATGGCCCTTTTTTCCAATGAAAATTTGGGGAAGTACTGAAAAATACTCGTATGAAATGAGTTAAATGCTTTCAAAGTCAGCTGGGCACTCTATAGACCTACACAGCTCTTAAACCCCCAATATATTTCTACCCCTAGAAAGATACCTGACCTTCACAAGAGCAGCATACAGTGCCTTCATTGTTTCTGGGGCCCTTTGGACCTGACTCTTGTCTTGTGGTTGACATCTTCCCCTCAGACCACTAGGACACCGACACAATTCGGTATCAAGTAGCTTATTGCCCTCCCTTGCTGGAGACGGGGAGGAGATCAGAAGGCGGTGGGACAGAAACTGCACCAAAGTGTCAGTAGTGGTTAAGTGTGCGGACTCGGGTTTGATTCCCCACTCCTCCACTTGCAGCTGCTGGATGACCTTGGGTCAGTCACAAGTTCTCTCAGAGCTGTTCTCTCATGAGCCGTTCTCGAGAGAGCTCTCTTAGCCCCACCTAGCTCACAGGGCGTCTGTTGTGGGGAGGGGAAGGAGTTTGTAAGATGCTCTGAGACTCCCAGGGAAGGGTGGGGTATAAATCCAATCTCTTCTTCATTCAAAATTGAGCTCTCTCTAACCAGTATACTCGCAGAAGGGAGAACAAACAAATAAATAAAACTGCTGGAACTACAATCTAAGCTGTGCAGCTCTTATTACTGACCCTTTGTACAACCCTTATTTCTGACCAAATACATAATGCTATTTAACCCAAATCTTGTGTTTTCTTGTTTAACTACTAATTTCCCCCCTACTTTTCAGAGAGCAAAAACTGAGGTATAAGAGTTAAAGCAGCACAAGGGGCATTAGCTCATGGTTTTCTCTTAAGTACTGTATATAACTGTACTTTTGCTGGCAGAATAACTGTATAACTGTAATTTTGCTGACAGAAAAGTCAGGTGTTTATAAATTTGAAGTTCCATAAATACTTCCGATATCGCAATCTTATATGCTAAATTATAAATGATGAATTTTATGTTGTTAAAGCAGTAAAATTAGGTTTGATAGTATTGCATGCATTTCATTTTTTCCCCAAACGTTTCCCAAAAAAACCACTTGGTGGCAAAATTTTACATCTCTAGGCATAACCTTCTTCATTTAAAAGCAGGCTTTTCAAAGTCACAGCACAAATCAGCTACCTCAACTGGATTACTGTTTGTGTAAACTGATGTTTGCTATATGATTAATATAAAGCTAACAAATATCCTGAGGCTTAGGTTCTTATTATGTGTACTAGACACTATCCTGAAGTCTGTTTTGATAGATTTTTTTAGTCTTTACAGTGCCTCTGAACTCCTGTTTTATTACACTGATCTGATCGTTTCAGTAATGTGTCACCGTACACATTATGGCTGAGGGCAGACCGGTGAAATGAAGCGCAAGGGAAGCGGGGCAAAAAGACCCGGGCCGAGTTGTTGTGGGGCTTTCCGTTCACACTGCCTAGACTGATGCGGGACCATACTGGGGAGGAGGCAGAATGGAGTGTTCACACTGTGGGGCGGCCCCACTGCAGTGGCGCCTGGCTTTGGTCTGTTTTGCCGACCTGCACATGGGCACATGTGCGCAGCAGCCGGATCAGCGGGTTCACATTACCAGCACCGCTTCATGTGTGGCTTATTTGCATCCACACTGCCAGGAAGCAGGATGAACACGCACCCAGACAGCTTGACACCAGTTTCACCAGGTACCAGTTTAAAGCGCGATGAAAGCACTTCAAGGCCAGGTGACTGTGGCTGACTAAATGAGCTATCTTAATCCGCTTGCAAAGCAGACCTATATCAGGCCAAACTGCCAGTCTGTCCTCAGCCTAAGTGTCATAATAACCGTAAGCAAATCAGCCATGTGAAATCAATATAATGTCATTTAAACAATACAGCAAGGTTCTTGCTAATCAGCCATGTGAAATCAATATAATGTCATTTAAATACAGCAAGGTTCTTGCTAATCAGCCATGTGAAATCAATATAATGTCATTTAAACAATGCAACAAGGATCTTGCTAACCAGAATCAGTTTCTGAATGTTCACCAGCATCTGATTTTTGTCTCCACAGATAGAGAAATAAAGTTTTGTACAGACTGAAACAAGCTTCTACCACGAGCATAGTAGCTTACTTCATGAAGTAGCGTCTTTCCCAAACACCGGTTTCACTTACAAGAGGTGGAAAATGGAAGGAACTTGAACTGGCAAAAAGGTTTTAACTTTTACATGCCAGCCACTTACAGGCATTGCATTGGAATACTGAATAAGCTGAGAAGCCTGAGGAATCATTGGTGGGGCAGATGGGAGAGGCTAATTTTCTCCCTAAGAATTCTACGCTCTTGAGGACTTGAGGCAGCTAATTCCCATCCCCTCCAGCAATTTCCTACAAAAAATTTCCAACCATCAGGAGAGCAAGTCCACTACACCCCCAGCCTTACCATTCCTTAGCAGGTGATAGCAGATGATCAGTACTAAGCATATAAGCAACCCACAACATCTCCTGGGGCTGAGCCATTGCTCAAGGTTGCCCATAATTCACAAGGATGAGAATCCATAACTGACCCTTCCAGTTTTGACTCTCCACCTTCAATGCAATACCTTTAAACACACAGTGAAGCCTACCTCCAGTTCAATGAAACGCTCCCATGTGGTTGCCCATTTGTGCACACTCGTGTACATAAGTTGGTTCTTCTCATACTTGAGTTTCATATTCAGAAGTTCCTCATCATGTTGGCTCAACAAGTCTTCTGTGAAATTGTCTGTGGCAAGTAAGCAAACACTAGTTTGTACGAAGCCTATGGCTAGACTTGGCAAGCAGAAAGCAAAGGCTCAAGTGGGGTTTGTTCAATCACTGCAATTACAACCCAGCTGAGCAAGTCTTTAAAGTGGGTTGTCCCACTCTTCAGAGCAGACAATGGGTCAGGTTCTCATTTCACAGGAGTAACAAAAATCAGCTTAAATGCCTTCAGTCATAAAACCTGTCATTTACAGAAACAGGAAATTCAGTTAAGCAAACTTGCAATAGGAATAGGAAAGACAAAAGCTAAAGAGGGAATTTACCATTATAAAAAGGCTGAAATGCAATTCGCTGTTCATCATTATAGAAACACTTTTGCCAGTAGCTACTGAGCTGTTGCCTGACTTTTAAAACAAGGTCCTTCAGTTGCTCCTTCTTCAGCTCTTCTAGGTTCAGCAACTGTTCTTCCCACTAATGAAAGCAAAGGAACAGCATGTAGCAAAAGACGTTTCATTGAGCAGTTAATAGTTATTGCTTTATTTACTGCCAAATTCTATTATCCAAGCATTTTTAGACATCCGCTACAAACTTCTTCGGAAAAAACCCAGTATAATGCAGGCTGTAATATACAAACAAACAAAAAGACTCTTGTACATTAATATGAAGTTTTAGAAAACAGAAAGCTGCGTGTGAAATTGACCACCAAGATGCTGAAATTGATTTTCACTTTTCAGCATTTAGTTTTAATGTGTCTAGTGCCCTCCTTGTCAGATGAGCAGCTTGGGGGGGGGGGGGGGGGAAGGCTAGCTACTCAAAACACATTAGAGCAAGAAGCACATTTCAGGTAGGAAAAACACTTGGTTTTCCCATTATCTACCCTGCTAGCTTAGTACTATGGCACAGGCGTGACACTATTTTAAGTCTGAGCCTCCAAATTTGTCAGGTTGCAGCTTGACTGCAGTTGCCAAGAACAAATTAGGAAGTCAAGACGTCAGGTACGGGTACTTGGAACGCACTGATGCATTGCTGCAAGAAGCGAGACCAAGGTCACCCCCTGTATAGATGAGTCAAGACTTTCTTAACAGCAATGCATCAGGTCCAAAGCCACTCTTCCTTCTCCAGGGATGTACTGAGACACAGGTAATTTCACTAAATCAGCACCTAAGGGCGGACTGCCAACCTGAAGTCTTGTTGCTTTCAGTTGTATCCTGCTGGAGAAAATGTAATAAGGCTGAAATGTGGGAGAGAGTTTTTACTTCCAGATGCTCAGTATACTCCCATTACTTCTGGAGGAACACATAGAAATTTTCGTACTGGGTTACAGAAGAGTTGTGAGATTTGTTGACTTCATATGAAGATGCTACAGGAATACCCATGGCAAGTCTTTAACACTTATGGTATTGTAAGAGGATTTTAGGCATCTATAGCAATTGTGGCAACATAATGGCTTGGATTATTACGTCTTTAAAACAGTAACCAGCTTTCTCCCTTGCAGAACTCAAGATATAGATACAATATAAATACAACATTATAAAAACACAATAAAAACAATGATAAAGCCTTTAAAAAAAATCCCAGTTTAAAACCGCCAATTAGGACTGCCAGTAAGAAAAGGTTAATCAATCGAACTATAGAGTTCTAAATAATATTGTCTCCAAGTGCCTCTTGAAGACGGCCAATGAGGGGGGCCAAACGCACCTTCCTGGGGAAAGTTGTTCTATAATAGTGGGGCTGCCATGAAAGAGGCCCTCTCTCATGCAGCCACTGAATGAGCATCTTTAATCAGGAGGACACTCAGGAGGACATCTCCCCTTGATCTCCATTCCCAGGCAGGAACATACAGGAAACGACAGTCCTTCAGCTAGCCCAGTCCCAAGCCATGTAGTACATTAAAGGACAAAACCAGTACTTTGAACGGGGCTTGGAAGTGGATTAGTAGCCAGAGTAATTTTTGTAGTATTGGGGACATATGTTTCCAAAAGCTTTATGCCAATAAAGGTATTTGGATTGGATTGTTTCCAAAAATTGCCCCCAGCCAGCAGTATTTCCACAGCACTCTGCTTTAACTGTAGCTTCCCAACACTCTTCAAGGACAGCACTAAGTAGAATGCATTGCTGTAGTCTAGTCTAGATGTAACAAAGGCACCAATCGCCGTGGCTAGATCTGACTGACCCAGGAATGGATGCAGTTAATGCATCAGCTGGAGCTGGGCAAACACACGCCAAGCCTCAGCAGCCACCTGGTTTTCTAAGGTGACAGCTGGGTCAAGCAGCACTCCCAATTTGCAAACCTGACTTTTCAAGAGGAATAGAACCCCATCCAAGTCAGGAGAGATTTAAACCTGCGGGCTGTTACTGGAGATTATTATTTATTATTATTTCATTTGAAAGAGGGCATTCCCTGCCCTGACTGGGGAAAGTATAGAATGGTTCTACTTTACTGGAAAATTATATTGACTTATTTATCAGACTGATGCAAATTTCCAGTGAACCCAATATCTATTTTGTTCATTTGTGATACGTTTAGTTAATCTATTGATTTCTGCATGCATATTAGGAGGAAAGACTTGGACGTAAATTCATTCATCCATTTTTGGTTTATGGTTTTGTTTTTTAAGGCATTGGTAGAGAGCTCAACTTTCGTCAAAAATACAAAGAGAAGGAATTATTTTCCCTTTTTTTCGTTTTCCTATAAACATAAATAATTAATGTAGTTACAATATGATTAAAATATAGAGAGAGGCTGAACACTTTTGGTTTCTGGTCAAAGTGTCTGGAGTACAACTATTATAAATTAAACTGACATGTCAGGTGTACCAGTGAAAGGACCATTTCTGATTTTGCTGGTGGTACTGATAAGAAATATTTTCTCTGGCCACTAGGTTTTCATTAATTATGGCTGTGCAAAGACTGAATGCTGAGGTGTTTCTAGTTACTTTCACCCAAAGCATGTTTTAACACAGTTGAACTCCACGTGTACAAAAAAACAGTTACCGAATCAGTTATTTGATCCTTTCCCACAAAAAGCTAGAATGCGTCATGTCACGTAGAGCCTTTTTAGTTAGCTACCACACCAGCAACATATATACCTCAGCAGTTATAAGGTACACTAGGGAACCAAGGGGTTTTCCCCTCAAAAATGTATTAAGACCTCCTTAATGAGATCATCAGCGACAAGGGTCCCTGAAATGCCGCTTGCCCCCATTCTTCATCTTTCCCTATAATGCACAGCCACTAGATGTTTGGAGGTGTTCTAGTCTGCATTTGTAGTTTTGTGCAGGGGAGCAGAGAGGCTGGGGCTGGCCATTACCCAACACAGATGGCCTCCCCTATGACATGCACAGGAATTCCAACCTGATAAGTTGACATGGAAAGAGGGGACAAAATCTGAAAGCCTCTTGTCAGTGCAATGCAAGAACCTTGCAGACACAGTCTTTTGCCAAAATCCAACTGTCCTTTGCGTTTGCAAATTCAGGACTGTGGAATTTAGTACCATTCCACACTGGACTGGAATCCACAGGAGTGTTTAAGCACAACGAAAGAAGCACGTACAGCTGGGAGAGAGATTTAACATTCTGAACATTACCATCCTCAGCGCTTCAGAAACAGACTCTTTGCTTGTAATTCTTTTAAAGTCTTCTTGCTGCTCTTGTGGCCACTGAAGTCTGCCCCACAGAAGTTGCACTTCTTTCACCAGTGTCTCAAGGCTGGCAGTCAAGGATTCTTTCTTGACCTGCAACTAAAAAGGGTGCACTCACATCAGTTAAGAGACACATAAACTTTTACATTACCACCGGTGATTTTAGCAATGCGAAAGCAAATCAGATTGGTCAGTCCACAGGAATCCCTCAGTAATGTTCTCCTAGATGCCTGTGCCCAATAACACTCCCGGCTCTCTCGGCAATCAGGAACTTTTAAGAGATGAAGATACTGCAGCTGGGTCCTACAGCCTTAACATTCTACAGCTATGTTCGATGGATGGTGCCAGGACCAGAATTCAGCTCCCAGAAAACCGTTAGCTTCCATTCCCCCCCCCCCCAAAAAGACATCGATTTCTAGTCCTGACAGCTGCAAAGCTGATCCACTTGGATCCCCTCGTCATATCACGCAAGATAATGTAACAGGTGAACATTATTACTGCATAATATTCCCAGATGCTTAAAAGAAAGAGAGGTTAGAATAGACTCATGTGATTGAACAATTCTGAGTTGAGCTGACTTTGGCTGTTAGCACAAGTAAAATGAAAGCAGTAAACTTTATAGATGCGGCACGGACAAAAACACAGAAAGACAGATCAGGTTGTCACCCTTGTCAAGTATTTATCAGCATGCAGCCCTATGACACTGAAGATTCTGAACACTGGAATCCACACTAGGAAGAAGCCCCGGGGGGGGGGGCGGGGGCGTCTTTATTCCTTCTTGCCCAGGAACTACTAAATCCCATAAAGCAACCGGCTCTGCTGAACAGTACTTCACAGACTGACAGTCCTTACATAGCACTAACCAGAAGGCTACAACAACCCCAAAGGAAGGAGAAAGGAGGAATCAGAAAATGTGTGCCACCATAACAGATCTGTGCCATGCTCTTCGTAAACCACAGCTATGTGTAGCTTGCCAGCTCTAATCACTCAACACTGCTTCAGAAGTGCACCGCTTAGTATAGCTCAGCTGAATACCATACCTGAATACTGGCTTATAATTTACTAGTCCGCTCAGCTAAATTTGGCTTCACCCTCACTTGGGTTGAGTGAGGACCCATTAGCGGTACCCCCGCCATGCAAGATACTGATAATCATGATAGCCATTCCAAGCCCAACCTGTTTAACAAGTGATTTGAGATCTTCAATATTCTTCTTCGTAAGGCAAATGTATTCTTCGTCATCAAGCAGCATCTCATTTTCCAGCGTGCCATCTGGTACGTGGCCAATTTCTTTATTGTACTGTCTGATTTCGCCTCTCAGTTTTAAGAACTCTTCCAATCTTTGCTCCTATTCAAATAAGCCGATTTAAATCATTAAATACATTCAGATAAAGCAAGTGGCTGTTTTACTGCTTTAAGGCTTCTTGTTCGGGAAACCTTACATTTAAGATCATTTTCAAAACAGAAGACCAAAACTGTTGATGAAAGCGTCCAGCTTTATGAACTGGAAGTGCTACAAACTTGCTTCCTCTAACCATTCAGCAGTACAGACACTGGATATGCAACCAGTGCATTTACCGTTTAGTGAGACTGGCTGTACAGTTCTCTGGACGCTCACAGAAGCCGATTCCAGGCCAAGCATTCAGAAGGGATTCACTTATATCTAGGAGAAGCCTGTTATTTCTAGTTTTTTAAATGAAGAAAACAAGTTGCTTGCACACCTTTACTTGCGAGAGATTCTGAACATGTTCTCCGAGTTCTGCCAGCTCCTGGGAAGTGGGAACGCTGCCAGTGGGGATGTAGTAGGGGGTGGCACAAAGCTCTGCACACAGAGCCTCATCTACTTGCTGCAACTGTTCCAGCTTCTCCAGCCTCTCTCTTTTCTCTTCCACAGCGGCTTCTAAAGCCAAGCGAAACTCTCTCTCGAGCTGAAGCATGGGTAAGCCTTCTTCGACCTGTGAAAAGTTAGAAAATGCCTAAGTCCAGGAATGAATCCGCAAATATAGCAAGGGGAAGGGATGAGCAGAAGTTACATTTGGGCATGCTAGGTGCCTTGCAATACTTGGCTACCGTTTAACCAGCTTTTTAAAAAAAGAGCGGGGGGGACTGCACCTTCCAAAATGTCATCCAGGACCACACAGAGGATCCCTTTGGCAATGCCAAAGCAATGTTGTAGCAGTTGCTGTGACCCATGGCTTTAAAACAGCTCGTGTGTATTTGCTAACTACCTACCTACCTACTCCTGAACCTCATGTTCAAAAACTCCACTGTCAAATGTATGGATGGCAAGATAAATTAGCCCCTCTCCCCACATGGGAGTTGAATACCACTACCCCCCCCCCCGACGGCTCCAGCTCCCCTTCAGCAGCTTGCCCTCCTGCTGGTCACCCTGCTTCTCCTCTTGGGTCACTGCCGGGCAGCCTCTAGCATCTGCGTGCCCTTTGGGGTCACTACAGAAACCCGGAGTGCATCCAGAACTCCAGAGGCCTACTTCATGTCCTGTCTTCGCTGCAGGAAAGATTTTTGTAAGGAGGAATTCACCCCAAAACTAAGCAAGGTTTTTCAAAAACACAATTGATTGTTCCCCTACCCCAGTTCGCAGAACTCAAGAGTGATAGTCTAAAGGCGGCCCTGTTGTGTGAATATGGCTATCAGGTAAAGCAAACAGGCCCGATGGCTTATTAGGAAGAGGGAGGAGAGAACTCTAGCAGTGAACTCCTGCCCTGAACTTTTCTGGAGGAAGTGTATTTGAATCTTTGACCTTGATTCCTGCAAGGGTGAGAAAGGCCCTCACTCTTGCCATTGCTAAAAGTTTACCTCTATGATACAAATAAAATGGCAGGCCTTATACTTAAAAGGCACTCTGTATCAGCCAAATATCTCATGCTCAGTCATCTCCTTGAAAGGTGGGGGATTTCCTTAGAGATTCTCATGGCGTCTAAACTGAATAGGGAGGGTATAGCAAGGCAAGGCCTCTGTTAAACACTACCCGATCTGGAGAATATCCAGAAACTTTCCTTTATACTGGCCAAGGTAAGGGCTGCAAATGCATGTCTCTTCACTTGTTGAAAAGTATCCTGACAGCAAAGGGGAGTGCATGTGCAGCTAGTAGGCCTCAGGCAGTAGGGGAAATTGCCCTAGCCAACACAAGGATGCTCACCAGCCCTGCATCCAAGAACTCTGGGGCAGGCCTCCTTTCCTTGCAAGGTTCTCTTGAGCTCCAGTTTGCCATTCAGTTCATTTATTTATTTTTCAGATTTATATCCCGCCCTCCCCGCGAACGGGCTCAGGGCGGCTTACAAGGGCACAAAGGCCAATTCAATACATTAAAACAGATAAAATCAACTAAAAGTTCCAATAAATAAGATAATTTACTATAAAAGCTTCCAATATCATGTGTTCAGATTGCTACCCAATGGTAAGGTCCGAGCCCCCTTGCCACCAAGTGCGGGCTGTACTGGGCCAGCTACATCACAGATAGCATACGTGATGGGTGGTATCACTGGTAGCGGCTCCTATTCGAAGGCCTGGTGGAAGAGCTCCATCTTGCAGGCCCTGCAGAACTGCATTAAATCCCGCAGGGCCCTGATCTCCTCCGGGAGCTCATTCCACCAGACAGGAGCCGCCACTGAAAAAGCCCTGGCCCTAGTTCTGGCGAGCTTGACGTCCCTGGGGCCCGGGACATAGAGTCAGTGGCATGACCCCGACTGAAGTGCCCACTGGGGTATGTATGGAGAAAGGCGGTCCCTTAGGTATGTTGGACCCTGGCCATATAGGGCTTTATCGGTAAGAACCAGCACCTTGAAGCGAACTCAGTATGCTATGGGCAACCAGTGCAGCGCCGCCAGCACAGGCCCGATATGGTCCCGCCTTGTGAGACCCATCAACAGCCTAGCCGCGGCACTCTGCACCAGCTGCAGCCTCCGAGTTAGCACCAAAGGCAGCCCCATGTAGAGAGCATAGCAGTAGTCCAACCTTGAGGTGACCGTCACATGGATCACTGTGGCAGGGTTATCACGGTCGAGGTAAGGAACCAACTGCTGCGCCAGCCGGAGGTGATAAAAGGCCGACTTGGCAGTGGCTGCTACCTGGGCCTCCATTGACAAGGAGGGATCTAGGAGCATTCCCAAACTCCTAAACTGCGACGCAGGCACCAATGGCGCCCCGTCGAAGCTCGGGAGTGGGACCCCGGCCCCAGGCCGCAACGGCCCAGACACAGGACCTCCATCTTCGTCGGGTTCAGTTTCAGCCTGCTCAGCCTGAGCCAGTCAGCCACGGCTTGCAGTTCTGTCCAACTCCCTCTGCACCAGTTCATGGGCAATTCGCCATCAAAGTTAATAGGTCGGGGGAGACATTAGGGTATACTTTTGTAAGCCCAGTTCTGCCCAACTTCAATAATTGTCAAGTTACATTAGGATACAGTAACTAATAGAGTTTAAAATACACCATTCAGCAAGACCGCAAAAGGAACACAGCAGAGAGCCTGGCAACTTCTCAGCAGCAATCCCTCTTACGCTGGTAAGTGATCCACGAGAAAATTGTCATCTACGATGGACCCCTGTAGTGTAAAATGACAGAACTCCAAAACAGACTGTGGTGCAAGCGAGCAGGAAACTGCTGATCCAGCCAAGCCTGAATAGTACAGAATGACAGGGGACATTTTTCTTTCTCCCTGCCTATGTGGCACGAAATAGTCTGGGTCTACAAATTAATTCTTATTTCATCACCCATTTCAAGATACAATAGGGTTTTAAAAGTTCTTGATTCTGGTGAATAGAGAAGCATTCCAGCATCTCTTGGTTATATCTGGCTTGGGCTTTTCTAAAGTCTGAAGTGGTCAGAGCTCTAAAAGCTTATAGCATCCTGGATTTCAATCACAGCAGGAAAGGATGTGAAGGGAAAACTAGGATTCTGCAAGGCACACTTTAACCTCTGCACCAAAAAGACATTTTTAAGATCGTTTTAATCAGGTCAAACCCCGTCATCACAGTTTCCCCTTTCTTTTATATTTACAGATATTATACTATATTTTTAAAGAACTTCAGGTGCAAAAATGAAACTCTAGCTGGGGTGATCCCTTCTGACTGCACTGCTACGGCTGAGACCAAGTTAACTGTTACCTGTAATAATTTTATGCTTGAAAGATCAAAATCTGCTGGTGATCCCTAGCCCCAAAAATGGCCTGCTGTCCTCAACTCGACAGAACTCTCTGCCTGGTGACATCCATGCCCTGCAGAAGTGACCTAAGCATGGGACCTAGTTCAGTTCTGCAGGGCGTGTAAAAGATATGTTCCGCCAGGCCTACAGCTGAGGATGGCTATGGCTCACACCATGGCTTTTCCTCTTGGCTTTACAACGACCAGTCCTGGATCCACCTTTGGGAGGGAGCGAAATGCCTTGTGTGCCATCAATCACAGTTTTGTTGATTTTATCTGTAATTAATTATTTATTGTACATTTTAGCCTTGTATGTTGACTATGTTGTACACAGTCCTGAGCCCTTCAAGGAAGGGTGATTTATAAATTCAATAAACAACAGCCGCAGCAGCAACAGATGTCAGGGACTGAACACGCAACCTTTACATACGCATAGAAACTATTTTTGAATATTTATTTTTATGCAATAGCCTAGAGGTAATGAACCTGCTTGAACAAAATAGGAATTTGATGGACAACGTTTATCAGCAATAAATAAATCATCAGCAATGAAAACTTACCTGGTAAGAATCTAGCTTGAGTTCATTTCTGATCTTACTCAACTGCCTCTTCTGTATTTCAATGTCCTTTTCAATTTTTTCTTTCAAGTTTCTTTCTTCCTCAATCATGTCCTCCAACAATTTCTGTCCAGCAAGCCACACAAAAGAGGATCAGTGTAATCATACGCCAAAAAATGTTCTGTTCTGTTTTTAACATAGTTTAGAAAACGAAATGCTGACCTGGCAAACTTTGCTCTTCTCCTATATGGGCTTGTTTCACATATGGGTAGAGCCTGCCTCCTGGTATGTGGAAAGCAGGCTAAGCAACATTTCCCGGGACCTTTCCCTTTGACTCCAACCAATGCCACAAACTGTTAGAACAACTACCTGCCCTTTCCCTCCAAAAGCTAATTTCCTACTGGTGGGGAAAGAGATGGACTCAGCTTGTGAAACTGAAGGCTTAAACAGATCAACTAAGTTAAGATTAGAACCTCAGGATTTGTATCAAACTTCAAGGAGTGCTGAATTACCTACCTCTGAAAAGAACAAACTCAAAAGGTAAGAGTTACCCCCTCAGAGATACTATGTGCAATAGGCATATCATCTTTCTAGGTCTATGGGGTTGGGGCTAGAAGGAGAACTGTTTTCAAAGGTATCTGTGGAGGGGTTCCAGGCCTAGACAGCAGGCCCACATTTCCCCCCCAGGAAACATCGTTCAAGATGGCAGCAAAGCAGCCTTACCAAATGAACCAAAACAAGGAGTATGCCTCACTGAATGAGGAGTAGGCTGTACGTGGCACCTTGCAGCATCTCCAGGGTGAAAAGCAGGACCAATGCACTTCAAGGGAATGCTCCGCTTGTAACAGCAGCATTTCCCTGAAAACCCTGCCCCTACTGGAGGAGGGGATAAGAGAAGAAGAGAGAAGGTGATTGGGTGTCCTGTTTTTGCTTGGTTCATTGGAAGCAACCTTCACATTCTTTGCTCATGTCACTTCTCTACAGAGCTAATCACAAGCCCGTCAGAAATTCCTGTTCCAAAGAAGGAAGCCAACAGGGAGACAGAGGTCGGTCCTATCTCCCATCTGTTGCTTTAAGCCTGACTACGGTGTTCATCATCTTTGCAGTCATCCCTACCCATTTGGGCCTTTTGACAAACACAGCCCTTGTGTTCCAGCCAAAAAGAAGGTGAAATGGGGAGTGCGCTCCACAAATGGCTTATACTGATGGGCAAAGTGTTCCCCTCTAAGCTGAGTTAGTGCGAGCTAGCTCACAGTTTTTTAGCCTCCGGCTCACACATTTTTTGTCTTAACTCAGGAAGGATGGTTCCAGAGCAAACTAATTTATGCAGTAGCCAAATCGCTCACTCATGATTTTAATGCCAGTAGTTCACAAAGTAGGATTTTTGCTCACGAGACTACTCAGCTTAGAGGGAGCATTCATGTATCCTAACAGGAGGAACCCCAGGCTACAATATGCAAAAGTGAGAATCTGGAAGGAGGGGAGACGGGTCTATTTATCCGATCTGTACACAAGACTTTAAAAAAATAATTTGTGCACAAAGAAAAACAGAATGATGCAGCCTGCTTAAATTCTACAAATTAAGTTAGCATAATTTATTCTGCAATGAGGAATGAAAGTTAATGCTCTCTTTTGGAAAACAGTGTTACTACAAATTACTTTAATAACAGGCAATACTTTAAACCCTTCACTTGAAGGCATATTGTTAGAGACGGATTTGTTTCTAATAGAACACAAGATTACTAAAATACAAATTTCAATACTAATAGCTGTAGCAAGAATTGTTATTGCGCAAAAATGGAAAGCAGAGAAAGCTCCATCATTATTTTGTTGGCAAAATAAGTTATGGGAGTACTTCGTTTATAGTCATACTACTCATGTGAGTAATCAAGATAAAGCGCAACAATTGTTTCAAGCAACATGGTTCTCTATTATAAGTTATTTAACTAAAAGTAAGATTGTTCCAAAGAACCCTTTTTATGAAAAACTATTATATTTTTAATGCCTGTAGAGATGTTGCATATTATTAACCTCTTTGGGACTAAATATGTATATATGTTAACCTGTTATATATTTGGTTGTTATGATGTATGATTGTTTATACGAAAATAAAAAATTATCATGGAAAGTTAATGCTCTCCCTTGAAAATCTGAAATTTCAGTAAGATTGAAAATGCCTTTTAAAATATTTCCTCCTCTAGAGCCAGAAAAATGTTCAAAGGCCAGATTCCAAGGCTTTCTCCAGAAGGATAGTTTTTGCGATTTCTGCGTAATGTTGAGAGCTACAGGTTATTCTAAGCCCTGCTAGGTTACCTTCCTTTTCAACCATAGTACTAATAGTTTATCCTCAACTATTTTTTCCTGTTTCCAAGATGCCAAAAAGATATGCTTGAGCTCCAAACAATACTGCTGCCTTCTGGCAAAAGCCAGTGACAATGACCTTTTCATTCCAGAAATCCGAGCATCATTTTAGGTGCTGCACATTGATGCTGACATAGCACAGTATTGGAGCGAGAAATGAAACTCAGGCCCCCCCAAAATAGAGCAAGACTTCATATACTTAAACATTGTTCTAGAAGTTTCCACTTTTTCCCAAAACACACAAAGTACATTTCTCTCACAGCTTCGAAATTCTTGCAAGTTCAGGTTCTCTGTCACCCAGTCATGAGGGGGGAAAGGAACTAAATAAGACACTAAACTTCTATCCCCCGATTGCTCAAACTTTTATGAAGCCATTCCCCCACTTCCCAAGACTTCTTTCAGTTCCAAGAGGATGAGAAACCTGATGGTGCCTAACAGGAGGAACACCAGGCCACAATATGCAAAAGTGAGAATCTGGAAGGAGGGGAGATGGGTCTATCTGATCTGCACACAAGGCCAAATGGGTCCATACCTCAATGTGGACCTTCACAGCCTGCATACGCTCCAGCTGCAGTTTCTTCTTCATGCCCATTTCGTTCCATAAGTCCAGCAAGTTAGCTAGAGCCTGGGTGACACCATTTACTAACGAAGCAGCCAAGATCTCACTGGAAGAGAACCATAGAGATAAAGAAATTACTGGTAGATAATCCAAGGTCTTGCCTTCACTTTCCCAGTGATCTATTTTTTACCTTAGTACCTCCATGGAAACAAAAACCATGTTTCAGTCCAACAGCTATCCTGTAAGGGTTTCGACGGGGGGTACTCACTCCACAGCTTGCAGAGAGCTAGATTTGCAATCACCAGCCGTCTGAAGAGCCATCCCACCAAACCAAACACACATGTACAATAAGGTAAGCGATCGTTAATATTAAATACATAACTTTCTCATTATCAGAGTGCCTCTGAGATATAGGGTTGTCTCTCTCCATCATTACTGAATCTGGGCACTCTTCGCTTCTCTCTTTGTTTTCTGGCTTGCTCCCTGGCAGAAGGACCACAACTCAGGTGACGGCAAGGTGGCCGAGGCTAGTTTGCCTCATGCTGGTGGGGGGAGGTGGAGGCGCTGAGCCAGCCAGCAGCACTGTGAAGCCTCTCTTTGCAAGGAGCCAACGCATCCTGCAGTGCCCCTTTTGCCTTCTTGTGCCTCCCCAGCACAAGGCACAGCAGCTCAAGGAAGAGATTGCCAAGGCTCCTGGAGGAGAGCAAACCAGCCACAGAAAAAGAGGAGGAATATCATCCCCATGTGGCCAGCTTGCACCACCATACTGGTGGTAGTTGTTTTTAATGTCTTTTCCCAGCAGCCACTGGGATGAGAGTGTAGAGGCCATAGAGAAGGGTGGGGAGTTGTTGACATGGCTAGCATGGAACACAGAGCTCAGGGAGGCTTGCAGCATACCCATCCTCTGGTCCCACTAACAGTGACTGTTTTAAGGAGGAAACCACCTGCCAACTACAAGCTCCACGAGGCAATAGTCGTGCCCACTCTCCTGGAACATGGGGGTGGGATGCCTCACTGGGAAACAGTCCTCAGAGGAGCTACAGGTGGTTTCCGAGCCACTGAGTACCACTGGGTTAGACTAAAACACAGTGCCATCCAAAAGCCATGCATAAGGTATCAAGCAATATATAACAGAAAAAGTTCCCCACAGCAAGAAACCATTAAAACCACCAAGCAAGAAGCAGGAAAATAAAAAAAATTAATTACAGGAGAGGCAGAAGCCACGCTCATCTAGGAAAAGCAACAGATTTTCACAAAACGGCACAAAAGGGGGAAAAACAGGACATTTGGGAGAAGCACTAAAATTTTAGGAAACACTTTTTCCTTTGGAATGAATGAAACACTTTTTTACATGTTTTTACTCAAAATGTATAGCTTGAAAATTTTTATACCAGCCAGCCTACAGAATTAGATCATCATTCCTGTATATACGGTAGACATATACAACATATTCTCAATGTGAACTATCTGGCAACAAATTAATATGCTACAGTGTGTTGCCTAATACATTAGTTTAGCATTTCCATCATCATAAAGTTTAACTTGATTATCCCAATATGTTGGTACCCTTCAGTTCCAGATAAGAATAGGGCTTCCAATAACTTTCTCAAAAAAGAATAGACAGGAATCCATAGCTGAAATCATGCCTTGGCCCCTGAAGCATATAGGAAGCCAATACAATTGTTATAATACAAGCAAGATACAGTCAACCACTGGAAGACGACAGCAACCTTGGCCCAGCATGTTAATGCAGCTGAAGGTTCAGGTCTTCCAAGGTAGCCCCACATATATCATATTATAACAATGTAACTTGGATATGATCAGTAACCATGACCAAATCTTGTCTCTCTAACAAAGTCAATGCAAGTTGACCCAGAACAGGTCATTCATCAGTGTGACCAAGCCAGTTTTTCGTCGTCGTCGTCGTCCCCCCCCAACATTTCCTCCGGCTTGACCCCTCTGCCTCTTTTACCTTGGAGTCAGCCCCATCGAGTTCAGGGAACTTACTTCCGAGAAAGCTTATGCGAGGCCGGAGTAACAGCTACCCTCTACCACTCCAACCGGCCTGAGAGATTTCCCTCCTCACCTTTCCCTGGGCGGCTTCGGCATCCTCCAAGGCAAAACGGGAGACGCCTCTGTCGCCTCGAGATGCAAGGAAAAAACCCTGGGCGTCCCAACCGAACTCGGCGACCGCCTGAAATTCAAACCTCTAAACAATGCGCTCGTCGAGACGTCACAATGACGGCACGCTAACTGAACGATGAGCCAACCAATCGGCGCTCGCCGCCGCTTCGCGCTGCCTCTTCGAGGTCGCCGCCTCCTGTCAAGCAACGAACTGAGGGGGAAAGAACGTGAGCGAGCGGCTCTTCTGAACTTACTAAAAAGCACCCTTGTGTGCTCCCATTGGATAAATGCCAGGGTGCGTGCGAAGAGGAGGGAGGTGATTGGTTAGCCAACGGGCAGTGACGCCGGCTTTTTGTCAGTTTGAAAACAAACTGAAGGGGCAGCTTATTAAAAGTGCGCAAGAGGTTTCCCCTCTAGGCATTTGAGGAAGCGCTATCTAACTCACTAGGCTCATGCTGGAATAAATGTTAAGTCTCTAAAGTGTCTCTAGACTTTTGTTTTGGGAAAATATTTTTTGGGGGGGGAGGAGAGATTTTTATTTTAAAAAAACCTTTCAACATACGTACAATTTATTACAAATTACATGCATCTTCCAAATTACAAATACATATTCTAGCAATGTAACCCTCTTAACAACATAACCGATACTAAACTAAAAATCTACCAGTTTTAAACAACCCTAATGTTTTGTTTTGGACTTTTGTTTTGGGATGCGATCAGCCAGCCCAAACGGACTGGAGTTTTAAAGGCGGGGAGGGCACAATACTGAAACTTTTGTTACTGATGAAAAGAAATACGATTTCTTAACCTGATATTGAGTTGAACGGGGCTCACTCCCGTATTTGTATTTGTAGGATGGTTTATAGTTAATGTTTTAAAAACATCAGTTTTCTGAAGGTATGTCTTTAGGATGACATCCCACGCCTACGTGGGTTTACACAGAAGTAAAGCCCTTACCATAAGTCAAAATGCAATAGGTCTTTTGTGTATATCAGGCTGATCCAGAAAGTCTACTCCGGAGTAAGTCCCCCTGTTGCGCCCAAGGTCACAGACCGATTTCCAAGCAAACGTGAACACAAGGGGACTGCGTATCTCGCTGGGAGCAAGGGCATTTGTGCCCTAATAAACCCTCCCGGGATTGCATGCTAGACGCGACTACAGTTTTCCACCGGGGATGGACTCGCCTTCCCGTATCTGCTGGCTGCAGAAAAAGACAAGCAGGAACTAAGGAAGAAACGACCATGTTCAGTCCAGAAGAGGGGTGCAGTAATTACTGTTAGGGCTGATTTGGGACAAAAATCACTAGAATCGGGGTCTCCACCCTCCAGTTTAATTCTGTAGCACACAACGAAGGGGAGACTTTATGTACCCAAACCAGAAAAATGGCGTAATACAGATAAACTATATAATCTCAATGGATCAAGCACCCCCGCCCCGGCGTGGAGGCGTGGCGTTGTTTTTGAAAGCGCATGATGGAATGGCGGCAGCTTCTCAGACCGCTGGGAGTGTGTTTATTATTTATGTGAAGTTTATGGAGTCCCATCCAGCATGGAGCGTGGTGCTGTTGCTGGGCTTAATAGCGGAAGCGGTCTCGGGGGCTTTCGTGATAAAGGTGGACGTCTCACAGCCTGAAAGGGAACTGAAACACTTTTGGAAAAGCACCGGATATTGGTAAGACAGCGGTCTTTTAAAGGGCTTGCCAGCGATTATGAAACCATCTGTTGTTTGTTGTTTGTTTTCTTAATTTATACCCCGTTTTTTCTCCTCAATGAGGACCCAAAGTAGCTTACGACGTTTTCCTCTCCTCCGTTTTATCCTGACAACAACCCTGCGAGGTAGGCCAGGCTGAGAGTATGTGACTGGCGCAAGGTCAGCCAGCGAGCTTCTGTGGCCGAGGGGAGATTCGAACCTGTGTCTTTAACTTTTACACACCGTGCTGGCAGAGGAACTGCTTGGCATATACAAGGTCCCAGGTGCAATCCTTGGCAGCAGATGAAGACTGGTCTACCTGTCACTCGGAATACACTGTCTAGGCTGACGGTCTGGCTTCCTCTCTGTCAAATCAATTTTCTCTTAAGGACAGAATGCTGGGGATCTGTGGCATTTTTGTGATATCAGCTTATTGAGGAATGCACACACTGAGGTCATCTCCACTCCATCTTCTGTAGCTTTCCCATTGCTGCTGTGTCTGCTGACACAGTGCAATGGCAACGGAACTTTTGCATGGTGTTTCCCCCTCCATTTCCCCTACCCCAGTCCCCTGTGGCAACCATTCCCGCAAATGGGCTTTCCCAGCCTTTTTTTTATTGGCAGTTTTTCTTACAGCATTCTAACAGCCTTGTCTATTAGTTACCCTGAATTCCAAGCTTTTATTTGAATGAAAAGGGAAATCTCTTGCCCTTTTCATTGCAGACATGAAATGGAATGGCATCACATCCCAACAAAAGGGATTAGAGATTTTTTTAAAAAAGAAAATGAAAGCTGGGAGTTCAGAGGGCCAAACACATAAATGATTTATTGGTTGGTGATTTTCAGGAAAAGCCTCCTGGTTGCAGAGGGTAAATGACTGCTGTGGGAGATTAGGGTAGGGAAAATGGCACCCATGGGGGGGTTTCGGGGAAGATCAGGATTTTCCCCAATCTATATGAGTAGCACCGTGACTTTGCTGGATGGTCTTTCTCAAAATATTGCATCAAAGTAGATTTGGGAAAGAAGGCAGGAGAGACAGGGTAAACCTAGGAAGTGCACAAAAGTACCATTATGCTTTGGAAAATAGTGTTACTGAGACAATACATATGAACACTCAAAAGACTCCATAAATCAGTGGTACTCACTCCATTGCTTGCAAAGAGCTACGTTTGCTTTTGCTTTTTGCTATCAAGTCACAGCTGGCTTATGGCAACTCTGTGGGAGTTTCAAGGCAAGAGATGTTCAGAGGTGGTTTGCCATTGCCTGCCTCTGTGTAGTGACCCTGGGCTTCCTTGGTGATCTCCCATGCAAAATACTAATCAGGGCTGACCCTGCTTAGCTTCTGAGATCTGACGAGACTGGGCTAACCTGGGCTGTTATTTATTTAATTTATACTCTGCCCTATCCAGGTCAAGGCACCTTCACAATTACCCTCAGGCTACGTGGCTGCTAGCTGCCCTGTGTGCCACCCCAACTCCCTCTCTCTTTGCCGTCATCAAGGTGACTTCTGGCGATCCCTAGTGGGGTTTGAAGGCAAGGGATGTTCAGAGGTGGCTTGCCACAGCCTGCCTTGGTGTCACAACCCTGGTATTCCTTGGAGGTCTCCCATCCAAATACTAACCAGGGCTGGCCCTGTTTAGCTTTTGAGATCTGATGAGATCAGGCTTGCCTGGTCGAGGTCAGGCCACCCCACTCTTTCATCAGCAGGAGGCCCAGTAACTCACACTAGAGTGAGACTGCCATGGTCCTGAGATCTGACATCTGAATCACCCCATCCCTGAGTACACAGGGCTCTGGGTGATTTAAATAAATTAAAATACAAAATATTTGTCCCAAAAATTTTACAGTCTTCAGATGGCATCTGTAATCTAAAACCTGCTCTGGCCTGTTCTTCCATCTTGTGGGCAGGTTAAAGAGGAGGCCAAAGCGGGCAAGATGGGGGGGGGGGAGGGAGAAAAGAAGAGGGTGCCAGCTATATGGAAACCATCGCTGTCCTCAACCAAAAGCCGGGCGGAATATCTCTGCCTTACAGGCCCTGAGGAATTGCATTAAGTCCCGCAGGACCCTAATGGAAGTTGGCAGAGAGTTCCACCAGGTCGGAATGGAAGTTGGCAGAGAGTTCCACCAGAGAGTTCTCAGCCCTGGCTCTGGTCGAGGACAGCCGGATTTCTTTGGGGCCAGGGATCACCAGCAGAATGCTTTCAGCAGAGTGTAATGCTCTTCCAGGGACCAGAGCAGAGGAGGCGGTAGTTTGATGTAGTGGTTAACAGCAGTAGACGCTAATCTGGAGAACCGGGTTTGATCCCCCCCCCCTCCACATGGAGCCGCTGGGCGACCTCGGGGTCAGTCACAGTTCTCTCAGAGTTCTCTCAGCCCCACCTACCTCACAGGATGTCTGTTGTGCAGAGAGGAAGGGAAGGAGATTGTAAGCCGCACTGAGACTCCAAGTGAAGGGTGGGGTATAAAAACCAACTCTTCTTTTTCTTCTCTTCAGCAGGAGGCCCAGAGTGAGACTGCCACGGTGCCCAGAGGAGAGAAAACTGGCTGTGGAGGAAGGGGAGTAAAATCCCTGTGCATACCCCCCTCCACTGTGGGCAGCTTGCTCTTTTCCCAGGGTGCTGCCGTGGTGGTAATTCTACTCCTCCTCCTTTGCAGACAGCTTGCTCTCCTTCCGGGAGCTGGGGTGAGATCACTGAGGTGGCAGAGAAGGGTTGAGGGGAGTCGTGGGAGAGGGCAGGGAGTTCACCTTCCATCCCTGGTATGCAGCTTGGACCTCATCAAGAGGCTCACAGCTTCAGTCCCTCTGATGGTAGCTGTTTCATAGCGCGTACCACACCTTCCTGCCACAAGCCTGCTGGACAATGGCCTTGCCCACTTTCCCGGAACATGGGCGGATGCCACATTCTCAACAGTGCTCAGAAGAGCCACGGCTGGCATGCTGAAGAGCCACAAGTGGCTCCCAAGCCACGGAGCATCACTGCTATAAATGAAGATGGGTAGCCGTGTCTGTCTGTAGCAATAAAAAAGAGTAAGAGTCCAGGAGCACCTTAAAGACTAACCAAATTTGTGTTAGGGTGTGAGCTTTTGTGAGTCACTGCTCGCTTCTTCAGACTTACAAAAGCTCGTGTACCACAAATTCGGCTAGTCTTTAAGGTGCTACTGGACTCTTACTCTTTCCTACTGCTATAAATGCTCAGTATTACCATTGTTTCCTTCATTTTCCAGCCCTCCTCTCCCGCACGACAGAGCCGATTTCTTTGACCTGAGTAAAGACCAGATCGTTAACCTGGCCTACATTTCTTCCGTGCCTCACAATGGCATCGAACAAGTGCGGATCCACTGGCTGCTGGAACTTATTCGAGTTGGGTAAGTCAGAGTTTTATAGTCGAATCGTTTGTGGCTTGTTTTATCCGAAGGCTCCATGGCGGAATCTAACCGAGTCTTACTTTGCTAGCTGTTTGGATAGGAAAGAGGCCGCTTGGGAAGGGCCCGTGAGCCGTACTCTGAATTCTTTTGAAAAATAGCGGGAACTAAAGTGCGAAATAAAAAGGACTCTGGACAGAGGTGACTGGCACATGCGTCCTTGGCAGTGCAGTCCCATGCACTGCTACCCCAAGCAGCATTTCTTCATTTCGGCAGGCATAGACCACTGCAGCTCTGCATAAGACTGCAATGTTAGCCTTGTAAGTGATTCTGCAAAATTACTGCAAAAAAAAAAAGAAGTCACCAGCCTGCTTGCCATGCTGGGGAAGGGACAGACACTTTTTCACGCGTTCCGAGCGGCGTACGGGAGAAGCTCTTCAACGAAAAGGCTAAGCAGTTCCCGGAAATACTGCACGGCTGCCATTGCTGATCTTCTCCTCCAGGTGCAGCTGCAGGACAGCAGCATGCAGATGCTGGAGATTCTCAGTTCACGCTAAGCAACGAGGAGCCCCAAAGGCTGGGCTGGTTCCCAGCAGGAATGGCAGGTGCAGTCTAGAAAGGGTCCTGGATCCTAGAATGCATGTTAAGTGCCATCAAGTAGCCACTGACTTATGGTGACCCCAGCAAGGGGCTTTCGAGCAAGTGTGAAGCAGAAGTGGGTTGCCATTGCTTTCCTCTGCAGAGCCTTCCTGGGTGGTGGGCCATCCAAGTGCCAGTGCTGTTTAGATTTCGCGTAGTCTGATGAGATCAGCGTATATACCATGCTGCCTTCCCACCTAGATCCTAGACATCCCTGCACCAGGGATTCCATGGGAGATACACAGTGTGTGTGTGTGTGTGTGTGTGTGTGTTGTCAGTAGAAAAATTCCATGCCAAAAGGGATAAGAAGTTTAAAAACCATGGCTGTCATTGAAGACGATGCTTATAACCCATGGTCCATTAAAACATTTTGTAACCGAACATTTCAGGGGTGAACATGAGTAGATTATTTTAAAGAGTAACACTTTCTCATCTACATAAAACATAATCCTCCAGAGATTGAGATCAAACTGATATAAAAGATCACGTTTAATAGGTTTATATTGTGTATTAACAACCGTGAACACAGAAATGCAAGCTTAAAATGTAGCGTTAACGGATCGAGTACAGATCAGCTGCATAGTTTTAAAGGAAATATGACGGAAATGTCACAACCTGTATCTTCTGTATCTTCTCTGTATGTTCTGTACCTTCAGCCATAAAACATTGTTTCTTTCAGGAATGTGTTCTTTACATTTAAAAAAATCCTCCTCCTAAGTTTTTATGGAGGTAGAACACTTAACCATAGATGTGCCTCTAAGCATGGCTTTAGCTTTCCAAATTAAGCCCTGGCCTTGGAAGACATGGATAGGGAGATGCCAACAAGACTTACTTGTAACTTTGCAAGAGGCAAAGGAAACATAATGGTTTTCAACCATGGTTTTCTCAAAGGACATGACGGGTTGGATCTCATGGATTATTCCCCCTAGAATTGGTGCAGTGCAAGAGCCTCCTGCATTGCACTGGAGCGGTGCACTGGAGCACATGAAAGCTCATACTTTGAATAAACCTTTGTTGGTCTTAAAGGTGCCACCAGACTCTAAATTTGTTCTGCATTGCTTTGTTGGTGTAAATGGTGGTTCGTAAGGCCGCTTCAAATTATGGGCTTCACATCTTGGTTAACTATAGTTTTGGTACTTAGATGTAATGCTTAACCATGGTTAAGGAAGAAGAGCTACGGTTAAGCCCTATGTCTGGATAAGGCATTCGTAGTAATGTATTTGTGCAAAATTATCTTTTAAAAGTCATAATAAAATTATCGTTTCTTACCGCACATGAGATCCAATTTTTTATCTATTGATTTTCCATATTTATACCCCATTTCATAACAGATGGTGTTTTGGGTGATTTACAAAATTAATACATAAAACAGTTCAAAATAACAACAACTGCCATCTTAGTACCATACCACATATAGTGTCTACCCACTCAGAAAAGAAGAACTCCACTTAAGCAGATAGACTTGCATAAAATGTGGGAGGCAGAATGTTTAGTATGCATTGAACAAAATCAACCTCCTTTTTAAAAAATGTAACATTTTGCCCATTCTAAGAAATATTGTGGTGGAAAACTCTTTGTTTTACAATTCACAAATTACTCAGTGAACAGACCTCAGCCCACACTCTCATCAATAGTAATTTAGGGGGTTGTTGTAGAATGAGCCTGATGGGCTAAAATTCATTGAAGACAATGGGTTGCCTGCCTTGAAATGTTAAATGGTATAGGAGTAAGACACGGTGTACGTAATGTATCAGAGTCTAGCATATTTTTATCCAGTTTGCATCAGGTCACAAAATATGGGCTCTTTCACGTTCTCCTTTTACTCACTGGTAAATTCCTGTTTCTTCTGGGATAAATTGCAGGAAGATATGCTGGAAATAAATGTGAGTGATTTCGAGTCAACCACTAGAGGGAACAAAACATGTGAGGAACAGACAACCTCCCCCCCCCCAAGAAACAGAAACTTACCAGCAATTAAAATAAGAAGGCAGAAAAGCTCTATGTGTCTAGGGTGGTACAGTGTTGCTCATTTGAATGCTCCCTTTTAAAAAAATGCACATAGCAAGCTAGCACATAAAACAGAAAGATCAGCTTGAATTTTTATCCCAAGTAGATTAACTTTCTACATACAGGGATATGTTGTGGTGTGTTTTTGTTTGTTTTTTTAAAAACATAACAGGGTGAACTTTCTGTCATGTATTCTACTTTTTGCATTCTGAAGGCATATGTTCTTGAGACTAGGGGAGCCGGTTGGAATTGGCTCTGTGTTATCACTAATAACTACCAAGTGGCAATATCAAGAGTAGGAGATACCTACTACTAGGCGATACCTAGAGTCATCAAGGTGTTAATGGAGACATGGCTGGTTGGGAGACCTCAGGCACTTCTACCTATGCCCCTGAAGTTGTGAGTTCCTCCTGTTATGTGGCTGTAGAGTTCACTTTTGTCAGTTGTAGAAGGGAACAAAGGTCTGCATCGGCGCCTATGATTGGCTGGAAGCATGAAGCCTGAGGATTGGCGGTGGGCAGATGATAAATACTAGAAGCCCAGCTTTCAGGGCTGCAGTTGGCCTTTGCTTCTGTTTGCTGCATTTCAAACTCTGCCTTCAGCTCAGAACTTGACCAGTTGACTTACCCAGGCCGAGGACAGACTGGTAGTCTGGCCCGCTCTGCCTCCGCTTTAAAAGCGGAGGCAGAGCAGCTGTTCAGACTGCCACATCTGCCCAGAGGAGGCGGCCCAGACGCAAGGCGGCCCGGATGCGAGGCGTCCAGCGCCGCACTCCTCCCGCAGCAGCCGGGCACCACTTCAAAGTGGTGTCCCAGCTGCTGCGGCGTGCATTCCACCCGCTTCCGGGTAGCCAGCCGTAATTTGTGACCACCAGTGAACTTACCCATCCCCATCACAAAGAGAAAACTCGTCTCAATCAGGCTGAGCTTCTGAGACACTCAGAAGCAGCTCATAGAGACGCCCCTCGATTTTTCAGAATTGGCAGAAGAGTAGGGCCCGTACCAGCTGCTTGTATCAACCTTCAGAGACACTCAGGGTTGTCAACCGGCCTGGAGAAAAGTGTCTTTTCCCTTAACGTGTGAAAATGGGGAGCTGAAGCGTCTCATGGCCAGGAGGTAAATAACATTTACCTGGTAAATAGCATTCACATTAAGTATCTGTTCAAGGGAGAGGACATCTTTCTCCAGGCAAGCTGGCAACCCTAGAGGCGCTTGGATGCTTGCTGCTTCTGAAGCCCAGCCTGATGTATAACTTTGGGCCAAGTCAGGCACCACAGATGGACTCGTCATTGTAACTGAGAGGCTGGAGAGCACCTTGGTGGACCTCTGCAAATTGCTCCACAGAATTTACCAGCACACTTTTTTTAGGGGCTGCACGGGCAGGCTGCATAATTCCTGAACCAGTACATGAACACATGAAAAGGTCTTAGTCTGAGGTAACCTAGAGGCTAACTCAGACTTGTCAGATCTGGGGAGCTAAGCAGGGTTGGCCCTGGTTTGTGTTTGGAGGAGAGGCCGCCAAGGAAGTCCAGGGTTGCTACGCAGAGGCAGGCAACGGCAAACCACCTCTGAATACCTCATGCCTTGAAAACCCCACGAGGGGCTGCTGCAAGTCGGCTGCAACTAGACAGCACTTCCTGATAGCTAGTGAGAAGTAAAATCTTGCTGGTCCTTTTGAAAAGACCCAGTTAAGACCATGTTAGTACATTAAGGCAGGGGCCTGAGCCCTGTATATATTGACTCACCCTGTGTAATCTACCTTGAGTCCTGGTGGGAAAGGCGAACTATAAATAATGTAAGCAAACAGCTCCAGAGCCAAATGTGGCACAGTGCTGTCAGAGAGATGCTTTAGGCTGGTCCTGCATTGGGCAGGGGGTTGGACTAGATGGTCTATATGGCCCCCTTCCAACTCTGTGATTCTATGAGTCTATGAAACACATGAAGCTGCCTTATGCCGAATCAGGTCATTGGTCCATCAGGGTCAGGATAGAATACTCAGACTGGCAGTGGCTCTCCAGGGTGTCAGGCTGAGGTCTTTCACATCACCTCCTAGTTGATCCCTTTAACTGGAGACACTGGGGATTGAACCTGGGAACTTCTTCATACCAAGCAGATGCTCTACCACTAAACCATAGCCCCTACCCAGTAGTAGAACTGAGAGCCTAAGCTATCTTCTGCCCTGTCCTCCATTTATTTATTTTTGTTGGAAGTCACTTGAAGAGACTGTTCTGCATTTCAGCCTAGGGGCTTTCAACTACTGACTTAGAGAAGTCTCTGCCATGTTGTTGTTCTTTAAGAATTCTGTCATCTTCTTCTGGCCGCAGAAGCATGGAGTAGGAACGCTGTAGGTACTCTTTGTTTGGTGTAGTGCAGCGGACTCTAATCTGGAGAACCAGGTTTGCTTCCCCACTCCTCCACATGTTGCTGCTGGGTGACCTTGGATCAGTCACAAGTTCACTCAGAGCTATTCTCTCAGAGCTCTCTCAGTCCCACCTACCTCACAGGGTGCCTGTTGTGGGGAGAGGAGAGGAAGGTGATTGTAAGCCACTCTGAGACTCCGGGTGAAGGCGGGATATAAATCCAATCTCCTCCTCCTCCTTTTCAGTAAGCACGCCAGCCACCTCTTTCAGACAACGTGCTAGTCTTGCTTACCATAGTAGGACAACTGGGTAGACCCATTGAGGCTTGTGAGGCTGAGCAGTCCAGTCACGATTAAGAGCCCAGTTGTGACAGGAAAAAGCCAAACGCGTACACATGTGTTTCGGTAGGTGTTCAGCTGACTTAAATAAGTGGTGTGGTTGTGAGGGGATGATGGTGAGACAGGACAGAAGCGGGGATAAGGTACAATCTGTTAATCCTTCATCAGAGGGAGGTTTCATGCACCAGCAAATTGAAAATAGGCTCTTAGGGATTCAGTCAAGCAGTCAGAGCTGAGGAGAAAATAAGGCCAAGTCTGACACTGAAGAAAAAATTGGATGGAGCAGGGTAGCAGATCTCTGACTGATTGCTGGAGAGAAATAGAGAAGGATCAGAGATGGCAAAGAAAGGGGGCTAGTGGTCAGAGCGCATAGGCCGTGGGCGTAAAATTTCCAGACTGAACAGAAGAAGACAAGGATTGTGCCACTGATACTGTCAGTTGTGCCTTCTGGTCAGATTGATTTCCATGAAAAGAGGTAGTGTGGTTCAAGCTGTGCTATCTTGACCCATCTCTTAATCCTAACTATGTGGGCTGCAGTTGTTCGGCAATAAGAGAAAGGCACTTTGCTTCATTATTACTTCACATTTTCCAGAGCTCTGTCCTAATTGAAAACAAATTATGTGGGGAGTTACGACATAAATTAAACCCTGGTCATGTCCGTTGCTACTTCCTCTCCCTAAAATCAAAGTGTAATTTATCTTCTGCAGAATGCTAGTAGGCTTTTAAAAAAAAATAGTAACTTCTTTGTTGGTTTTCCGAACTGTTTTTTTAAACATCCTCAAGAAATGACCTTGTTTAAAACGTTCTACAAATTAACATTGTGTGTGGGAGAGGATGGATTTCTTAGGAACTCCAAACAAGATAAGACACAAGACGGATACAATTCATGTCTGTCGAGCTGAAATAACTATCCCTTCCCTCATTATATTATTTTATGGCACATGGTCCCCATTTCACTAACAGGTGAATCTGCAGTGATCATTTTCAGAGCATGCTAACTGAGCATCATTAGGCCCATAAAACCAAGAGCATTTAGAAAGTGATCTGGTATGTACATGCCACACTGGGGGAAGCACCAATCAGATTTTTGCCAGGGGCACCATCAATGTTCTTGGGTCAGTTGCTTGATATTAAAGGGTTTCCTTGCTCAAAAGCCAGTTGAATCTGACTCTCAGGGGTGATGCTCATCCCCGTTTCCAAGCTGAAGAGCCAGTGCTGTCCAAAGCCATTTCCATGGTCATGTGGCCGGCGTGACTAGATGCCGAGATGCACGGAATGCTGTTTACCTTCCCACCGAAGCAGTACCTATTTATCTACTTGCAATTTCTTGCTTTAGAACTGCTAGGTTGGCAGGAGCTGGGGGCAGAGACGGGAGCTCACTCCGTCACACAGCACTCAGGTCTCGAACTGCCAAGCTACTGACCATCCAGTCTGCAGCTCAGCATCTTAACCTCTGAGCCACTGTGGCCCTTGACATTACACAACTGTAAACTTTTCCATTTTAGCTGCAAACTGCAGAGCTTCAAGTCAGGACTTACTGGCTTTGAATGTTTAGATAAGAGAATGGTGATGTTGCACCTTTGTACATTATAAATGTGTAAATTTACCTGTCTTCAATGTTGAGGTTAAAGTATTGTGCTGTGTTGGCGTGGCAGCTGTGTACCCATACAAGTTAAAAATTTGAAAGCGAGATCCAGGTGTTGGTTGGGATTAAAGGTGAGCCCCAAGTCTGGACAAGGGGATCACCGCTCCAACCTGTATGCAACGAACGAAGGATCTCCCAAGGACCAGTTGCGGGAGAAGCAAATATGGACCCCAAACTATACAACAGAGACATCTGCCGAAATCTCCTTCTGTCTTACAAACTGAATGGCACTGTGGATACTATGAAACAGCAATTCATGCATGTCTTTGTTTTCACTCCCCAAGTACCCTCCTCTTTCTAGAGAATCTATCACACTGGGGTTGCAGCAAGCCAAGAGAACACTGATTTGGAGCTCCTGGTGGTCTTTGCGCGTGTCCTTCAACGCGCTCACTCCAGCTGTGTCAACGAACAAAACGGCTGAGCAGTCTATGACGATGGCCTGCAGGTCATTGGGTTTAGGGACCAGACACGGAGTCTCCTCTCCCTGGCCCGGTCCCTTCTCAAGACTTTGTGGACCTTTTCTCTTGGTCTTTTTCCTCTTGGCGATTTCCACAGCTGGATCCAGGCCCATCCTTTTGTGGAGGCACTTCAGGAAAAAGTCCTTGTTTGCATAATAAAGCGGCGCTTCGAAGCGGAAGATTTTGACCTTTGGAACGGTCAGAAGGTTTTTGTATTCCTCGTCATCTTCATAGAAGACAGTGTTCCCAAGTCGGCCGAGTAAGGCAGTATGCGGAACCTGGGTGCGGCCAACAATGCACAGCATTGAGAAAACAGCCCCGACTAGAAGTCCCATTTCAGTGCTGACGAGGGCAGAGGCGAGCATCGTCACGCACCACACCAGTGCATCGATTTTGTCTAGGCGGTAGCGCTGGGGGATGTCTTTGAATTTCCGTAGGGCTCCCCTTAGGCTGACGATGATAATGCAGGCCAAGATGCACTTCTGCAAACTGTAAAAAAGAGGAGCAAAGAACAGCAGTACCAGTAGGACGACCACGGCACTTATGATGCTGGACACCTGGGTTTGGCATCCTGTCGATGATTTGACCAGACTTTTGGCCAGAGCCGCGCTGGTGGCAAAGCAGTGGAAGAACGCTGGGATGATGTTGCAGAAGCCGATGGCGAACATTTCCTGATTGGCTCGGACTGTGTAAGCGTACTTCTTGGCGAACATTTCTGAGAGCGAAATGGTGAACGCAAAGCCAACGATGGCGAGAGGGAGGGCGTCGACGGCAACTCTCTGCATGAGGCTGAAGTCGGGAACTCGTGGAGGGATAAATCCTGTTGGGATGGCACCAGACACACTGGAGGCGTAGATTTCGTTCAGTCGCCCGTAATGAGAAACCAGTGTGGCCACCACAATCACCACCAGCTCGGTAGGCAGTGGGACCTTAAGTCGATGCTTATACCTGTCACCTAGCTCCTTGGCGGTGACCAGCACAGCAATGCAGATGGCGCTTGTGATGACATCGCAAAGGTTAGCCTGGGCAATGTTGTGAAAAATGTTAACCCAGGTGGTTATTAAGATCCCGTACCCCTGGGCTCGCGGGATCTTCACCCCGATGAGATACTTCACTTGAGCTGTTAAAATGGTCACCGAAGCGCCCGTAGCAAATCCATCCAGGACAGGCTCAGAGAGATACATCGACACAAAGCCCAAGCGGAAAAGGCCCATCAGAACCTGCGAGGAGAAAGCAAGAACAAGTGTAAGAGTGGAATATGCATTGCTTGACAACAGGAGGTTGCCTCTGACTTTGTGAGGATTTCTTTAAAAGAAAATCTTCATGTCTTCTAATGAATCTGTGAGTTTAGGCAGATCACGAGAAGGGAGGGCAGGAAGGGTTGCATCAGTGCTTAGTTCTCGTGGCCCTTTCTCACATGCCCAGGGAAATGCTGATCGCCACTTTGGGGTCAGAAAGCAATTTTTCTCCAGGACATTTTGGCTGGAGATCCTGGAGGGTTTTTTTTGGTCATCTTCGGGGCATGGAACAGGGGTCACTAGGGGGGGGAGGTATTTTTAAATTTCCTGCATTGTGCAGGAGGTTGGACTAGATGACCCTGGCATTCCCTTCCAACTCTGATTCTATGAAAGCTATTGTAGTATAGTGTTAGGATCTTGGACCTTAGCTAAGAAGACCCATTCTGTTGTGAAGCAAACTGGGTGTTCATCAGCCAGTCCCCCTTGGCTCAACCTAACCCACCTCACAGGGTTGTTGAGAGGATAACATGATGGCAAGGAGAACCTGCCCTGACCTCATGACTGGAAAGGTGGGATAAATACATGGTATTTATTTATTTGCAATATTTCTATACCATCTCTTCAGAGTCCTGCTCAAAATGTGTCTAACCTCATAGCATTTGTGCAGAATTTTTTAAAAATACATTCTACAAGGAGGCAGAAATGGCAAGTCTAAGGCTTTTCTGGAGAGAGAGTTTTTAGTGCCATAAAAGTACATAACATTTCTTAAAAGAACAACAGACTTGCAGATCTCATAGTCTTAACAGTTTCCTGCCATTCTAGTAACTAAACCTAAATAGCACCTAACTTCATTTCCTCACATTAAAACCCTTATTACCCTGATCCTTGTTCACCCACGTGCTTCATCCCTTAGTCTGCCAGATGTTGGATGTTCCATTGGAATAGGAACCCAGGCTGTAGGGCTAAGGAGCCCAGCTCAGTGAAGGAGCACCCATGGATCCATGACTGGAAGCATCAGGGCCTTTTCCATATTCCCCTCCTTCCAGCAGTGCCATCTGACTCCAGAAAAGTGACCTGTGTGAATGAATACCTTGCTGGGGGGGGGGGGTGTTAATGATTTTGTGTTTTTACTTTTTGAGTCACTTCAAGCAGGCCCAGAGAAGTGGCACATCGATCCGATAGATCAGGGGTGGCCAACCTTGCTTAACGTAAGAGCCACATAGAATAAACGTAAGAGCCACATAGAGATGTCTGAGAGCCGCAAGACAGGAACAAATATCACACACACGTTTTTATTTTAAAAAATATGCAAATTTGCTTTTTATTAACGTTAAATGGGACTGCCAAAAATAAAAACAAATGAGGAAAACCAGTTATAAGAAAGAGAGAGAGAGAAACTAGGAAAGCAAATAGATGGGAAGGAGGAGGGAAGGAAGGAAGGAAGGGAGAAAGAGAGAAAAAGCATGCCTCCCCTTTGCTTCCCCAGCCGCCCTGCCAGGAGCCGCACAATATGTGTGAAAGAGCCGCATGTGGCACCCGAGCCACAGGTTGGCCACCCCTGCGATAGATCAATAATGGGCAGGTGGGTCAGGGGGCTGTTCCGAGGTGGGAGAAAATGCCCTGGCTTTTCCATCGGTGCAGCTCCACTGGATGAAGAGAGAGGAAGGCAGTTTTACCCACTTGTCCACTGCATCCCTCTGACCTCCAAAGGGATTAGTCTGTGTGGTTCCCTCAACCCCAAGGATCAACTTTTCCTCTGTTTTGGATGAGACCGCTAAGGTGGATTGATGTGCAGGAAAGATCCACAGTGCTCAGTGCTTTCTGTGGCTGAACTGCAATAACCAAACCCCAGGCTTTGTATCTTCAAAGGCACAGGTGCAGTCCCTGGAATTCCCAGGAAGGTGGTCTAGGAATGATCTCTTCCTGAGACCCTGGAAAGCTGTTGTCGATTAGGCATAGACAACAGTGAGCAGGCAGTTTCATGGCAGCTGTGGGGAACATCATTTTTTAGCCTGTGGGTGCTTTTCATCTCCAGACCATGGTGTGATAGGGAGGTGCTCCTGCCTTCTACCCCAAGCTGTTTTCCCAAGCTGAAACAGCCTAGTAAATAACTATCACCAGGGCTGTTTAGGCTTGGGGGAAAGGTAGGGAGGGAAGACAAGAGCCCCTCTTCCCTCCATGATGTCGTCCTGAGACCTATCATATCCTCCCTCCCCAGGTTTTAAAAGTGACATTCCCACAGCTGCCCTGGATCCAACTTCTTAATAGACATGTAATTTAACCCTAAGTGTAACCCTTTTAATATTTTATATAGCCATAAGTTTTAATATTTTAATAGTTATACTTGTTTTAATATTTAATATTTGTTTTTATGTTGTTGGCTTTTTTACCTTACTGGTTTTAACGTTGTAAGTTGCCTTTGGGTGAGGGGCGACTAAAAAAAATCTCATAAATATCAGGGGTGAAGATATTAGGTAGGCATTTAGGCTTGGGGCAGGAAGAGATCCTGATTTCTTACGAAGTATAAGCCTTGCACAAGCAAAGCAGTGTGTGAATAAGCCTAGCCTCTGCTCTTTCTTTCCTCTCACTGTTATTTGTTAATCTTAGAGCTGTCAGCTCTAGGTTGCGAGATTCCTGGAGATTTGGGGGGCAGAGGCTGGGGAGGCTGGGGTTTGAGGAGGGGACTTAAGCAAGGTAAAATGCCATAGAGGCAACCCTCTGAAGCATCCATTTGCTCCATGCTCTCTCTGTAGCATGGAGATCAGATGTAATCTCCAGCCACCACCTGGAGGTTGGCAACCCTGTATCCTGGGCTTCAGCCATACTATCAGGCATTCTCCAGCCACTGCCTAGAGATTGGCAACCCTAGTTAAGCTTCTGCATTGTTTTATAAATGGTAATAAATTGCCTTTCTTTCCTTGGTTTCCCTTTAAGCAAAAGCTAAGCTTCCTGCAGGAAATGTGTATTCTCACAGAGCGGACAAGGGATGTTACCTGATAAACTCCAGCCAAGAAGGTCAATGCCGTGGCTACTCCAATGGCGTAGCATTCTTTCCCACATTCAGTGCTCACAGAGCCGAGGGTAACGTTGTAAACTGTAACATTCAAATGGCCTCTGCTGTAGATGGCTTGCTGAGGATCGTCGTTGAGGTCAAACCCTGCCAAGAGCAGTTCTCTGTCCACGACTTGTCCAACCATTAAGCTTAATAAGCTGAAAATCCCAACCGAAACATGTCGGGAGGTGCCCATGAGGAAGTAGATGATGTTGGCGAAGAAGGACGTGTAAAGGCTATAAATTGGTTTCAGGCCGGCTAGTAGAGAGTAGGCTATTGCTTGGGGTACCAAGATGATCCCGATGACGAGGCCAGACATAACGTCCCCCCAGATATATTCTTTACAGTTGTACTTGGGAAGCCACCGTAACACGGGGAAGAAGTCCATGACTGACTTCTTCGTTTTCCTCATGGAGCAAGAGCAGTTTTTTCTAAGTTGGCTTTTGACCATGTCCATTTTCCGAATCCGGACTGGCGACTTTCTTTCCATAATGAAATGGAAAGGAGACCCGTTCTCAGTTCTGATGATTTCCGTTTCCTTCTCCATTCTGTGCCCGTCTCAGTCAGTCCCTGTGGCATAAAGAGATCACTGTTTGAATTGGCTTGGTCCTCTTTCCTGGCTCCTGCACTCAAACTCAACATATTGGCAAACATTTAATTTGAAAATGCATTACTGTTATTCGTTTGATTTGCACCACACTCCATCCCAAAGATTGGGCTGATTAAAAATATTTAGAGACTTTGGAGGCAATTCCCTTATAATTATTTTGACTGGTTGCCCACTCATGGAAGCTGTTGTCTTAGAATTTTCCTAGAAATTCCTTAGAACACTTTCGGATACTGTGTTCCTGATAAATTACCCCAGAAGCTTATGTCAAACTAAATGTATGAAGACATATAGTTATTGCTGAGGAAGATCTACGAAACAAAGTTATTAATATCCGGATCCTTCATTGTATTATGATATTGACTATCTACATCCTTGACTCTACTCTTCTATGACAATCTATATGATGTCCTTATAATTGTTTTGAATGTATTTATAAGCATTTATATGCTTCTATATCAGGGGTGGGCAATTGTTTTGGCTCAGGGGCTGCTTTGTGGGAGCGGAGGTTAGCGGAGGGCCGCACCTTTTTAAATGATTGCACTCATTAGTTAACTTTGCATTTCAGAAAAGGTATAACTTGTATCATAAAAATCAATAAATATAAATTAAATAAAATAGTGGTAGTTTTATTCAATTTATTTATTGTGCTAATTGCATATCATCTGTAGCTGCAAGCACATTTAATTTTAGAATCAGTTTAATGAGACAAATGTACCCTATCACACTTTTCTACATTTTTTTTGAAATCAGGAGTGAGATTGCTTGTTGAGATTCTCATCACAGCCTGCAAGTTAATGTCTGTCAAATGTCTGTTAATATCTATATTTACTCTTGTTGATCTTCATGCAAGAAAAACTTTGCTCACAAATATATGTAGACCCAAATATAGAGAACATTTTCCCAGCAAATTTCTTCATACATGGAAATTTTTCAGCAGACAAAGATTTGTAAAAGTCAACTAATGTCACAGCATTAAACATTTCTTTCACAGTGTGATCTGACTGCATGTCAATAAGTTCAAGCTGCAGCTCCTCAGGTGCTGACAGTGGCCAACTGTCTTGGCGGGCCACAAAAAACTCTATGGCGGGCCGCATGTGGCCCCCGGGCCGCAATCTGCCCACCCCTGTTCTATATGATTGTATTCTACATTGTTATTCACATTATACCCATTGGGTTGAATTTGTACTTGTATATTCATATTTGGCATCATTATACAATATTTGTTAATATTTGTTATATGGAATTGTAGCATCTTCTTTACATGGCTTTGCTTGGTATTTTGCTCTTTGCTGTGTAACCCTCGTTTGTTTTTCGCTTCTTTAGTGGTGGGAAAGTGCCATCGTCACAGCTGACTTATGGCGACCCCTGGTGGGGTTTTCAAGGCAAGAGATACTCAGAGGTGGTTTGCCATTGCCTACCTCTGCGTCATGACCCTGGTATTCCTTGGAGGTCTCCCATCCAAATACTAGCCAGAACCAACCTTGCTTAGCTTCCAAGGTATTACGAGATTGGGCTAACCTGGGCTATCCAGGTCAGGCTAGAGATTTATACTGTTGGTTTTAAATTGTTATAGTTGTTTTATAATTTTAAGACTGTTTATTAAATTGTACTTTACTTTAATGTAAGCCATCGAGGGAGTGGTGGGGTATAAATCTGATTAAATAAATATATATATAAATAAGGCATACAATGGTGTCTGCACAGTCTTTCCAAGACTGAGGACTGTAAGGACCCAACACAACAATGAAAGCCAAGTCTGCAGAAGATATTAGGTAGAGAAAAACATTTTTTTTACACAGCCCTGCCCTCTTTCACCAGTTAAACCCCAACAGTGCTGGGTAACATCCTTATAACTGCATGATGCTGTAATTCAAGGAAATAATATTAATACCATTTCTTCATTTTCTCCTTCCAGTCCATATGGGTGCTTGCAAATAACATACACCACTGTTTAAATAGGGATTATATTTTTAGAGCTCTTAAAAATACCGGGGGAGACAGGACACCTTCCATTATTTTCCCTCTACAGTATAGAAAACTTCATCTTGGAGCTCAAAGAAACACATTATGAGTGTGGTTAAAACTGCGTGAATTTTGAATCCGTTGTGGCCTGTTGCAATAGCAAGTTAAATGTGATTCAGCAGGGGGCGCTAGAGTCCAATGAAATGGGCGTCAGAGCAGAAGACTTAGTTTTCTCACTACCCGGTTATTAACACTAATATAATGACTTCTTGTATACTTTAGAATTGAGGCATCTCTGTAATCCTTTGGTCAGTGAGTATCTTAGCTATCTTTCCAGCAAAGTGAGCCTCTGTGTATTGAACCAAATAAGCTATTAGGGAGAGAAGCTTTTAAAAAGAAAAATGAGGAGAGACCTGCCTTTCAGCAATGCCATTTGCCATTCAAGAGTTATTTGTTTTTTGTTTTGGTCAAGTTACCTTTATAGTAAGTTTGGCTAGATCAGAGGCTGCTTTGTTTTTGCTGCTTGTATGCCCTGAATTGGATGACCAGGCTAGCTGATCTGGTTAGATCTCAGAAGCTGAGCAGGGTCATCCCTGGTTAGTACTTGGATGGGAGACCACCAAGGAAGTCCAGGGTCACTACACAGAGGCAGGCAACAGCAGACTACTTCTGCATGTCTCTTACCCTATAGGCTATAATGGAGAACCCTATCTCTCCTTATATATAATTCTGTTTTCGAGTGGCAATGTTCCATGCACTTCCAAATCATTTGGCTCCCTCAGCTGCCAGTCAGAAGGCACTGGCTGCATTGGCTGGCTGTGTTGCCTGAGTCCCACCCACAGAAGCAGTGGCCAGCATCTCGGGCTCAGTGTGCTGGGAGCTGGCAGATGGGACGGATACTCCGGTGGACAGAGGGTAAGCAGGCCGATTGGGAGAAGGGGGGAGTGGAGCAAAATGGCAGAAAAGTAAAGAAAACTGGGACCACGCGGCCCCACCTCAGCCCACACTGGCCTCCCCTCATGGGGAAGGGAGGGCCTACAGGCCCCTTTGTCCCATCTCAGCGCCCACCCTTCTCCCACTCTGGTGTTGAGGCCCATGGCCTCAAGGCCCTGTGGCTGGACGCCCTGCTTCCCCCATCTGTTCGGGCCTGGCCACTGCTTCCCTCCCGACTACCTGCTCCAGTCCTGCCTGGTATCTGGCAGTGGGGGGGGGGGGGCAGCGGCAGAGGAGGCGCGATCCACCCAGTCCTCCATGGTGGCGCCAGACCACTCCCTCACCATCCGCCTGGCTGGGGCGACTGTTTTCTGCTTTTTGAGATATTTCTCTCCATCACTAACTACACTCAAGTGAAGCCTAGAAATGCTGATAATAATCTGCATGGCAGGTTAGGCAGAAGCAACATGTAGGCCAAATTATAAGTCTGTAGAGAGACGTAATAGGCAACCCCCTCCTTTTTTCCCCCGGAAATATAATTCGGGAATGTTAACTATCAGTACAACTCCCAAGTTGACAGCGTTAGGTAGTTTACAGAATGTTCCTGTGAAAGCAGAGATTCAGATAGGAGAGACAAGGCAGAACAAAGGTGGTTTAAGGTTACAGAGCTCTGATTATATAGTGCAGGTTTCTAAATTTCTCAAAACAGAACATTACAGCAGTTTTTCAACTAGGGCTTTCAACTACAAGCCGCCCCCACCACTACCAAGAATCTCGGCTCGTAGCCTTAACATCTGGCCCCTCCCACTGTGCCCAGGAAGATCACTGAGTGGCAAACTGTTTGGCAGTAGGGTGATCTCCAGTACGCCATCTTGTGTAATTATTGTATCAGCATTAGCACTTTGATTTGATTTGTTGATTTGATGTTTTTATTGTGATTGTAATTTTAAACTGATTTTATGTGTATTTAATGGTCTTGCGCAGACCAATTATGTAAGCTGCTCTGAGCCTGCTTGCGGGGAGGGCGGGGTATCAATTGAATTAATAAAATAATAAATAATAGGGTGCAAAAGTGCATAGTCAAAGAATAAGAAGAGGACAGGAGAAATGCCAGACGCCTCTGGAAGGCAAATGGCAGAAATCCACACCTTCCATCCGTTGGCGTTTTGCAGTGCGGTCCTAATTATGTTTTCTCAGAAGCAAGTCCCTTTAAGTTCAATAGGGCTTGCTTCCTAGTATGTGTATTTAGGGTTAGGAATTATTACTGCTAAGTAAAATGTCAATAACCTGCTAACCTAACACATGTGTAGCAGATTTCCAGTGGGCAAAAAGAATTCTTTCAAAGGAAGCCTTTTGGTCTGTGGTGTTTCTCTGATAAAGAACTAGAACGGGGACCCCCCGGGCTTCTTCCAGTTAGATGCATTAAGGATTTTAGCCACACCACCCAATCGTGTTTACTCGGAATCAAGTCCCACTGTGTTCTCTCTCTCTCTCTCTCTCTCTCTCTCTCTCTGTGTGTGTGTGTGTGTGTGTGTGTGTGTGTGTGTGTGTACAGGGCTGTCAAGTCACAGCCAATTTATGGCGACCCTCTTTGCTATTCGTACTTTACAGAAAGCCGGTGTCTACATTATACCATAAACATCAAAAGCTCAAAAAGCCCGCCTGGTCCCACTCACTTTCTGAAAACACCTGGCAGGTTCAGGGAAAAGTGCCAGTGGGTGCCATGGTGCCCACAGGCACTACACTAGGTTGGCACACTAAAGCAATAACTTGATCATCTGTCTTAAGATAAATAACGGTTCCTTAATGGAGAAAACAGCAAAGCCCAGTTTTCAAATACCATATTTGCTCTAGAGAAAATGTGTCGTTGGAGGCCCTGACCTGGATAGCCTAGGCAAGGCTGATCTTGTCAGGTCTTGGAAGTTAAGCAGGGCCGACCCTGGCAAGTACTTGGATGGGAGACCTCCAAGGAATACCAGGGCCGGGACACAGAGGCAGACAACAGCAAGCCACCTCTCCGAAACATCCAAACCCCACTAGAGGCTGCCAGAACTCAGCCATGACTTCCAGGCACATACACACACATGCATGCACATACACAGATATTCACAAAAAAATTAAAAGAAAAAAAAATGTGTACTTGGTTTGTGTGACTGTCTTCTAACCACAAAGTGGCTTTCAACAGTCATGTTAAGGCCCCCTGATGCTCTTACTTCCTCATTCTGTCTGTTTTCATCCCCACTGTAACGGCTGTGGCAGCTGATGATAGGTGGGCATGTTGTAAACCAATTGTGATCACATCTAGCTTAGTGGGAAACTACCCCAGAAGTAGTGATTTCAGAATATCAGCTCACCCCCATCCAAATGCGGCACTTCTGACCAGAAGTTCTTAATGATTTGGTAAGTGGGCCTCACATAATTACCTAAACCCCTGGAAGGCATGTACCCAATCACACCTCTGGATGGAGGTCATTCCACAATCCTGGAGCTGCTACAAAAAAGACCCTGCACCTATCTGCAGAGGATTTCATCTTCTGTAGCAATCTCACCATCACCATTGATTAATGCTCTCATTGAAACATAATACTGCCCTAACTTACAGGGCTGTTGTAGAAGAAGAAGAAGAAGAAGAGGAAGAGATTGGATTTATATCCCGCCCTTCACTCACTTGGAGTCTCAGAGCGGCTTACAAACTCCTTTCCCTTCCCCTCCCCACAACAGACACCCTGTGAGGTAGGTGGGGCTGAGAGAGCTCTGAGACAACTGTCCTTGAGAGAACAGCTGGTACAGAGCTATGGCTTGCCCAAGGTCATCCAGCAGGTGCAAGTGGAGGAGTGGGGAATCAAACCCGGTTCTCCCAGATTACAGTCCACGCACTTAACCACTACACCAAACTGGCTCTAGGGATTGCTAAAGTGCTGTATACAGAACTTTCTGGAAAATGGCTGAATAAGTTGTTTACAGTGCCTGGTTTTCAGACCGGTGTCCCACTGCAAAGAAGAGTGCCAAAGTCATCTTGTGATGGGAAAATACAATGTGCACCTTGTTGAACTCACTGCATTAAAAATGCAGTAACCTGAAAGGGGGGGGGGGGGCTTGACCTGGGTAGCCTAGGCTAGCCTGATCTCATCAGACCTTGGGAGCTAAGCAGGGTTGGCCCTGGTTAGTACTTGGATGGGAGGCCACCGAGGAAGTCCAGGGTTGCTACACAGAGAAGGCAGGCAGCGGCAAGCCACCTCTCTTAGGCTGCAGTCACATACACTAAATAATCCACTTTCAGACTGGATTTTTACTGTGTGAACTGGCAAAATCCAGGTTGAAAGTGGATTGAAAGTGAATTGTGTGTGACCGCAGCCTGTTGAAAACCCTCGGGGGTTGCCATAAACTGGCTGCAACCTGAGGGCAAAAAAGCAAGCAAAGTTAAGTATACTGCACTAGCCGAACAGGCCAATGTTGTTAGATGTGAATAGAAAACGCTGTTTTGTTTTGTTTTTTTTTGGAACTGCCATTGTTCTCTTCTTTCTTCTTCCTTTTATCTTTCCTTTTCTTCTATTATGGATTGTTGATTTATGTGGGTTTTGACTACTGCCACTTAATGCTATGTAAAAGTGGAATAAAAATAAAATTTAAAAAAAAAACCCAAAGGGGTAAACAGTCTTTAAACAAGAGATATGTAATAGATTTTAAAACATTTCTGTAGAGCAACAGCCTCTTATTTCTTCAGTACGCTGCCTGAAAAGCCACAGAACGAGCTTTCAGCATTTGAAACATGTTGATATCCAGGATCAACCCTGAGTTAAAAACTCATTTATACCATCAGCAAACTGTGGCTCTTGCTGCTGCAGCAGGATTTCCACTGACTGCTGCCCCCCCCCCCCCCCCCGGTCTGTGATAATCAGCACAGAAACTCTCACATCATGAATGAAATTTTTGCTTCTCTTACCTGTCACCTTTTGGCGATGCATGTGCATGTATATAAGGAACAAGTGAAGATTCCACCCGAGTTCCACACACTTTGCTGCCGAGGCCGTCCAAGCCAATCGGTGCTTGGGACTGAAGTGGATGCACTTTAATACTTGTGGGCTGCCCCTATAACCAAGCAGGAGGCTGCACTGGGTGAATATTGACGGGCCGCGAGGCACCCTCCCGCACCCCTCCTCTGTTTCTGTTCCCATCTGGTTGACCTCAGTTATTCAATTCCCAGTGGCAAACATTAATCAACCGATAATCCTTTTAAGTATAGCCTGTGTAATAATTGATCTGAGAACCCACGTCTGGCAGAAGGAATCACTTAAAGTGGAATCAGGACAGTGTGTTTGGCGGTGGGGCTTTCTGCACAGCCCAGCTATACTTTTTACAATGCCCACAACCGGTTTAATCTATAACTAGGTTGTTCTGACGCTCCAGAAGTATTTAAATTGTGTGCGGGGGCGGGCGGGGGGGGAGGTTATTGTATATTGGCAGCAAAAGGCACAGCATGAAATGCAACGGCAAGATAAGATTTCACCGTTCTACACATGCGGCCTAATGGGACAATAATACTGGGGTGAGGCCCTGGCTGTGACAGAGTCCCTGCTTTGCCTGCAGAAGACGCCAGGTTCAATCCCCAGCGTATCTGGTTTAAAAAAAGAAAAGAAAAAAAGAGTCAGGCAGCGGATGATGCGAAAAAACCTTTACCCCAATAGTCCAGTCATCGTGTATAGTACCACGCCTACTTGGCCTCAGTTACCCTCTACGATGCCATTATACATGTTGGAATCAACTTGCACAGAGGGGGAGTGGGCACAGGCATCCTGGCCCCACCCCACATACATGCGATCACCAACTTGTTAGCAGAGGCCCTAGGAATGTAGGAAGCATACTTGTGTAAGTTCCCTCAGGAACACAGCGTTTCCAAAGGATCCCAGGAACAGGAAAGGGGGCCTCAGTGTGCATCTGCTTTATGCGCCTAGACTGCATGCTCGCAAGCCGACAGTTATGCACATTCGTGCCCGCTCCCACTCTGTGTGCATTGATTTCAGCTCATGTTTGGGGTGGGGGCAGTGGTAGAGCATCTGCTTGACGTGAAGAAGGTGCCATGTTCAGTCCCCAGCATCTCCAGTTAAAGGACCAGGCAGTAGGCGATGTGGAAGTTCTCTGCCTGAGACCCTGGAGAGCCGCTGCCCATCGGAGTAGACAATACTGACCTTGACGGACCAAAGGGTTTGATTCAGGATTGTTGGAGAAATGAGTATGAAAGACAAGACCTGGGATTTCAGTCATTATAGGGTTAACCTATGCCGCTTGTTGTGTTTCTTAGTTTAACCTGGAAGTGCCTGGCAGCTGGCCAATTAACTCTAAGCCCGGGAAACCTAAAGGTGTACTGTTTTGCTAATTGGAAAATGATATCAGGTGTTTCCTTTCAGGGGTCAAGAAGAAGGAGAGATCCTCCATTGTAATCTCTCCTCACTCTGTAGTAGGATGTCTTAGTGTGCAGACGCAGCACAATGCTGCTTAGTAAGCATGTTTTGTTTATTTGTAGCTAATCCCGTTTCCCTTTTCCCTTTAGTAATAAAGTTTCTTTTAAACTAAAAGAAGCAATCTCTTCTTTCCAGAAAAGCAAGATTCATTACTCTGAATTTTCTTGAATATTGGACAAAAGTCCTAACAAGGATAAGGCAGCTTCATGTGTTCATGGAATGTCAGGGGTAGAGGGCTCCTATAAAGGCAGCTTTGTGGGTCTGCAGTCCTTCTCGTGCTATGGTAGTTGTACAGTGAAAGGAAGTCATTCATGCAGGAATTTGCAAGGAAAGGAAGTCATTCACAGAGAAAAACATAATCCCTCAACCTGTAGTCTGAAATGGTTCAGTCCATCATCAGCCGTTTTACCAGTCCATTCTGTTATTTGTGTAAACTGGCTTTACTGTAAGCAATGGAGTATTTTATTAACTATATTTATAGTCCGCCTTTCTTACCGAGATTCAAAGCAGGCCTGTTTGTTTGTTTATTATTTCAATCTATATCCCGTCCTCCCCGCAAGGGGAATCTAAAATGATTCAATAAATAAACATCAAATATTAAATAAATGCAATAAAACCAATTAAAAACAGTTAAAGTGGGCAGTGCAGCAAATTTCAGCTTTAGTTCCAGCAGCTAGGAATGAATGGGCCGAAGCCGAGGAATAAAGGTCTCTTAATAGTAGCCACAGCACCATAAGGTTGCCAAGTCTGGGTTGGGAAATACCTGGAGACTTTGGGGGTGGAGCCAGGAGAGGGCGGGGTTTGGGGAAGGGAGGGGCCTCAGCAGGGTGCAATGCCATAGAGTCCACCCTTCAAAGCAGCCATTTTCTCCAGGGGAACTGATCTCTGACAGGTGGAGATCAGTTGTAAAAGCAGGAGATCCCCAGACCCCACCTGGAGGCTGGCAGCCCTACAGCACCACAATGTAACAGAATCAGAGATATCTAATAAGTAATGGACTAGGCTTACAGAAGTCTGAATGAGCATAGCATATTAGGCACGATACAGAATGCTGATTTAAAGAAGAAAAATGGTATTGCCATAGTAGAAAACAAGACAACAGCAGGGTAATACACGCAGCAAATTGATAAGACATCCCATACACGGTGGTGTAGTCCTCAGTCCCTTTCCCTATGAAGTGCCTTCCTGAACCATTCTGTTATAGTTCAGCCCTGTTCCCTTTATAGAATTGCCCTCCTGCACAACTCCATTTTACCTCGTTCGTGGAATGACAGGACTGTGGGAGCCCTCCTGACCAGCATTCCCTCTAAGCTGAGTTAGTGTGAGCTAGCTCCCAGTTTTTTAGCCTCCGGCTCACACATTTTTGGCTTCACTCAGGAAGGATGGCTCCAGAGTAAACTTAGTTTATGCAGCAGCCAAATCGCTCGCTCACAACTTCAATGCCAGTAGCTCACAAAGCAGAATGTTTGCTCACAAGACTCCACAGCTTAGAGGGAGCGTTGCTCCTGACCTCCTCAGGAAAGCAATCCGAGGTTTTTTCATATGAAGGAACGGGTCCCCCTTAAAGATTGTCATGATTCCATTTAGGTCGTACCCAGAGCTAACTTCATTATGTGTAAAAATTAGTGATTTAGGTTGGTTGCAGAAGGGTATATGGTTATGTACTGCAGGAGTCAAGGCCAAAACATGGCTGCTACAGTGTCGTAGGCCGGCCCTCTTGTTCGCATTTCAGTTAATTTTTTTTTAAGCTGCAATGCAGGGACCACCAGCAGGCCTTAGTGTAAGTGGGAAGGGGACCAGCAGCCGCTGGTGCTTTCTTCCTCAAGGAAAATACTGAAGACACAGAGATGTTTTGATGTGTCCACCAAATGCTAAAGAGCACTTTTCAAATTAAATTTTAAAATCTATGAACAACAGCTTGCCTCCGCAGCAAAGGAGTTGATGAAAATCCAAGGCACTCTCTGACTTTGTGCAGAAAAATTCAGGTGGGTGGCCATGTTGGACTGAAGCAGCAGAACAAAGTTTGAGTCCAGGGGCTCAAGACTTGGGGGTACTGCTGGGACTCTAGCATCATGCTCACATCTTGTTGTTAACTCTTGCATTCACACCCTAATTTGCTGCTATCCATTGATCTTACCATCCCAGTTTCAGCTCTGCATTTGCATCTTGGCTCTGAGGGGCCCCTCCTAACAGCTGCCTCCCTCCCTCTTTTTTCCTGTAAGTAACCCTTGAGGAGTTTTTTAATTCCATTTGTCTGAAGAAGTGTGCTTTGCACATGAAAACTTACACTTTGAATAAAATTTTGTCGGTCTTGAAGGTGCCCCTGGACTCAAACTTTGTTCTGCCTTTATGCATTGTACCCCCCCCCCCCCATTTTGATGGACTGCAGCCGCAGAGAGAAAGTGTGGGTGTTACGTTTAATCAAGGCTACGAATCGGTGAAGGGATTCTTGGGTAATCGTTTGCTTTTTCATCATCAATGACATAAATTTGCCTGTGCCCAAAACCTGTGTTTACAACTATAATCCTATGCGGAGTAACTCCAGTCTGTTGAAATCTGTGAGCTTAGACTGGAGTAACTCTGTTTAGGATGGCACAGTGAGTACCTTATGAAGATACCGAAATGAATATAAGATAACTTACAATGTGATAACATAGGAGTCATTTGGGTACATTCTTTTTTCATGCTATTACGACAAGAGCTCCAGAACCAAAGTAGTTTCAAAACATTTAAGTTCTGAAATAACAGCATGTTATGCCTAAAACAATTATGCAGCTGAAAACGCCCAGACTTGTGACTGCAGGGTTGCCTCATATTTTGCCTGCCACAGAGCAAAATATTTACTCAGCTCATTGTTGTAATTGTTAGTTTGGTGGTTCTACACAACAAGATGAACAGCAAAACATTAGGTAACTGCCCACCCCTCAGATACTTTCCAGCAAATCTTCGCATCTCAGCACTGGATTTCCACCCAGATTTGTAGATGTAACGCATTATTCATCTAGACCTTCATACTCTGCGCTTCTGCGAAATTTGCCAAATAGTAGGCTGGGAAACATTTGCATGCTGTAATGTCGCCTTCTGTGAACATCGTCACGGCTTAGCTTTTCTCGATGCCTTTTTGAATGTGCGTTTTAACTATAGAATGTGAATAGGTATGTGCTATGGTCCCATCGGTTCATGCTATTGAGAAAGCAGATAGCCAGGGGTAGAAGATAATCCTGCATCACTTTTCTTGCAGCACTGGCAGTGCTTGCTTTGGATCCCTTGGAGCTGTTCTGCTGGTGGTAGCGCTTTGCCACCCCAGCAGGAAGAACGAGACAGACAACAGTCTTGGAATTAAACAAGGGCCACTTTATTAACTTACAAGACATTGCAGCAACGGGACAAAACCAAACCTAAGCAAGCCTGGAACAGGCAAGGCAGGCGTCATTCCCTGACCTGCCTCCTTGCCCTTGTCGGACGGGTCACCCCAGCTCCGGTTTTGAGCCAGTGATCTAGCTCGCGCCCGGCAGCCTGGCAAGCTGGTTGCCCCCTAGGAGCGCCTACCCCTGAAGCCTTACAACTTGCAGGGAGGCGCCGCCCCAAGAGGTTCCCAGAGGCGATCATCATTCCCTACCCTGGGCCTTAGAACCCGAAGGCAGTTCCTGACGACCTCCTGTTCCCTAACGGGATCTGCCGTGAGGTGCTCACCAGTTCCGTTTACTTGCTTGCACAACCTGCCAAGTGACCTAATTAAGCCCCTAACCACCCCCTATAGCCCTTAATCCGCTGCCCTCAGTGTAAGGTAGGCAAAAACATCTCTGCCGTACGGCCAATTGTGGAAGAGGTGAAAAATTCCTACCTGGCCCCATAGGCGACCAGCCATCGCCTACACTAAGAACAGGGCGAGCGGGTGGGCGAGCACGTGGACCAAGAGGCTGAGCTGGAGTGGGGCTCGGCCTTTTAACAGGCCGGCCCGCCCCGCAGGCTGCAGGACGCTGAGCGTCCCTCCTGTTGCTGCCCCGCCCTCCCGCGGTGCGGCAAAGCAGCACCCGGGCGCTATCGGCGGGGGCCGGGCGTCCGGGAGCTCAGTTCCCCCCGCACAAGAAGTTTTTCTGTGACAAAAGGTTCCTTGCATCGGACAGGATCACTAGGAGAACGGTTCTAACTGTTTATGAGCCTTCAATGGGCTGTGGGAACATTTGGTTTCTTGCCCTATGATTTGAGAATTTGAATTTTGACATTGTTGGTGCACGAGTAGCTTTGGAATTTGTATTTATGAATTGTGTATATGGTATAAAATTAATTTTGATAGATGAGTAGTTAAATTATCTTTGTTCAGGTAAAAACAATTTTATTACGTGCAGTTGTTTTGCTGGTTACCCTCCGGAGGATAGCAGGATGCCCTGTACTAGAAGAGCTGTGTGATCAATGGATAGGAGACTGATTTCCACATCAGGAATACTCTGATTTGAGTCTCTTCTCGGCCATGAGCTTACCACGGTGGCCTTAGGAAGGCCAGTCTGCCAGCCGCAGCTCCCCCAGCTGGAATTCAAGGATAGACATACTGTCATCATTTGCTTGTCCCACAGTCGCATCCATAAATGTTGCCTGTGTCCAATGCTCCCTCTAAGCTGTGGAGTCTTATGAGCAAAAATTCTGCTTTGTGAGCTACTGGCATTAAAGCTGTGAGCGAGCGATTTGGCTCCTCCATAAATTAGTTTGCCCTGGAGCCATCCTTCCTGAGCGAAGACAAAAATGGGTGAGCCGGAGGCTAAAAAACTGTGAGCTAGCTCACACTAACTCAGTTTAGAGGGAACACTGCCTGTGTCTAACATTGATCTGCTTAAGGCTTCAGTCCTGTGTGCATCTACTTGGAAGTAAGTCCCACTGAAATCAGTGGGACTTGCCTTTGAATAAACATGCATAGGATTGTCCTGTGCTAAAACCTAGTGCTGAGGACAGGCCGTCGCTCAGTGGTAGAATATGTGCTTTGTATTAAGAAAGTTCCAAGTGCCCTTGTATATCTCAAGTTAACATCTTTCCAACTCCTGGGTAAGGGAAGGCCTTTTTCCTGATGAACCAGAGAGCCACAGCCAGCTGGAGATGGGTCTGCATGGGACAGGGGTTTGATAGTACAAGGAAGCCTCCTTTGTGAAGCACAGTTCATTAAACTCCTGTATCAGTTAACTCTCCTTAATTATTAAAGGCTTACCCATTAGTAAGGCATTTGATTCCAAGGCCTTTCTCCAGTTTCTCAGCCCTGTCCTTCTTGAATGGTTACATTGTTAAGGACATCTTGCATTATCCAAGGAAGTCACATAAAGAGGAGACAGGCTAGGACGTGCAATAGTTACGTAAATCACACAGATGCTAGTTAAGACGGTCTGTCAAGAAGAGTAGGCCAGTAAAATGTCTACTTCCCACATTTAACAAATGAAAAACAAGAATGAACTGGGAATATGTCTGGTGGAGGGGCCGTGGCTCAGTGGTAGAGCATCTGCTTAGCGTGCAGAAGGTCCCAGGCTCAGTCCCTGACATCCCCAGTTAAAAGGATCAGGTGGGAGGTGGTGTGAAAGACCCAAGACCTTGGAGTAGGGTTGCCAGCCCCCAGGTCCCTGCAGGGGTTCCCCTGCCTTTGGGGGCTCTGATCCGCCGCTGGCCAGCTGGCTGGCTAGGAAAATCCCACCCCCAAACAGGGACATTGTCAGGCAATGTTCCCAATGCAGTGATATCACCCAGAAGTGACGTCATCCCACCGGCGACGTTGCACACTGACGCTCTGGTTTTTGAGCAAACTGTATGGTTTTGAAGCCAAAAAAACAAGACCGCCAATGAAATGACATCTCTTCTGGGTGACGTCATCACTTCGGGGAGGCCACATGCAATGTCCCGCCCACCCCCAGCATGCCTCCCAAATCCCCCCGCTGCAACATTGAGGGGACCTGGAAACCCTACCTTGGAGAGAGACACTGTCAGTCAGAGTAGACAGTATTGACCTTGATGGACCAAGGGGCCTTATTCTGTATAGGGTGACTTCATATGTTCAGTATTTTGACCCGTTGGAATAATTAAGGGGGGGAGCAAAGCTTTACCTTCTGTGTCACAATTAATTGCTGTACGTTCCCTTTGTTCAATACTCCATCATAAATTGTTGATTAACAGCTGGTCATCTAGTTCAGTCTCACTGGACTTTACACCCAGTTCACATTTCTTGTGTTTTACAAATTCCTTGGTCAGGCTCAACTGTGGATTCTGTCTGGAAGGTTTCACTCAAGTTTGGCTGTATGCTTTGCAAATGAGCAAATTGTTTCAAAGATTACATACAAAGCAGGGATAAGGACTACCTCTTGAGGGCCATATGAGATCTTCAGCTACAAGGTGATCATTTCACACATCAACACGGGAGAAACTGGATTGCTGCATAAAGATAAAGACTGAAGGGGAAATACGCATCCTCAAAGCAGTTGACGTGCGCTAGGGAGCATTAACTAATCACAGCTCCTCAGCATGCCCCTCTCAAATGTTTTGAAGGTTCATCAGAGGATAGAACTTCTTTCTCCGTCTCCCAAAATACTAGATCTCAGAGGTACCCAGTGAAGTTTATGGGCCATAGATTCAAGATGGACAGAATACTTCTTTACTTGATGGGTGATTAAATTGTGGAATTCATTGCCAGTGGACATAGTGATGGCCATTAGCAGAAACGGCCATAAAAAGGGATTAGACAGATTCATGTAGGATATGTTTGTCAGTGGCTACTAGCCATGTTGACAAAAGGGAACCACCATAAGATAGAGGAAGCAAACCTCTGGATGCTAGTGCTAGGAGGTAACATCAAGGGAAAGTCTTGGACTCGAAGCCACTCTTGTTGTTCCTGTAGGAAACTGGTTGGCCACTCTGGGAAACAGGATGGTGGGCCACCGTTCTAATACAGGAGGGCTCTTCTTGCATCTAAATGTGTTTACTGTAGCAAATACATGAGCTGCCACATAAATTGTCAGAGGGCTCTAGGGGTGGGGTTTGGGTCACGGAGACCAGGGTTCATATAGTAGGTGATTCAACGATATATGGAAATAGAGGGTAGGATGGGGGTTCCTAACTGCATTTTTGAGAGAAGAGCTTGCATCGAGATTGCTGGAGGCATGTGCCTGGCTCCAAGCTATGACTATGAGAATGAAGGTTTGGGCAACTAGACAGGGTTTGGGGCTGTTAGCCAGAGTAAAGCAAGACCATTATGGGAGCGGATGGTTTCAACTGACAGATGGGAAAAAAATGTTAAGGAAAATAATGTAAACTCTGCAGGAGTTGGGCAAAGTTGCAGCAATCTCCTTTCTAGAGCAGAGGTGTTGAAATCATTTTTTACAAGGGCTAGATCTGACATTAATGTTGCTGTGGCAGGCCAGGCCATGTGTGCCATAAAATGTAATGCCAGGTACCGGAAATATAAACTTTTATAAATGACATGGGCAAACCCGTTAACAATATTATGTTTTACTCGGAATACAAACAAAAGTAATTGATTCCTAGGAGCGAAAGCAATTGATTTACTGGGGAATCCACGTAAGCCCCAATAAATGTACTTAATCATATGCAAGACTATGATTTTTTCCAAAATATACCATAAAAGGGGGGATATCTTACATTTCCTTACAAATTGTTGTATATATGGCACTTTTAGGAGACAAGTAATCTTTCTTACAAGCAAATGAGACAGTTTTTCAGCACCCACACCCTATACTCAGACTCAGCAGCCAAGCACAGCTAAGATCTGTCTCTCATTCTTTGTTTCCCCTCTTTCCCTGTCCTACCTCTGAGGATCCCAAGGAGGCACACCAGACTTTCCCTCCACCACCCCATCTTCACCATCACCAACAACCCTGTGAGGTGGCCCAGGCTGAGTCACCTACCCTGGGTGGCCCAGATGACAGGTTCCTGGCTCATGAGGTGGGGGGTCTGAACCTGGCTTTTTCAGATCTCCCCCCTGCCAGTTCTCATTTCTCCTGAATTTCCCACCGAAGTGGCGGGGCTGAGTGGAAGGCCTGATAGAGAGGCTGTTTCTGAAACCTCCAAGAGGTGCTTTTTGTCCTCCCACGACACCTTTTCCTTCATGAGCTAAGAAGGGGGGCGGGGGGAAGAAGAGAGGTTGCTGTCCCCAGCCCTCCCTAACACTCACACTGCCTCCTGGTTCTTTCATGGGCTGAGAACAGATGTGTGAGAGGGGGAGGTTGCTATCCACCACCTTCCCTGACACTCACTCTGCCTCCCAGTTTCACAACTGTTCAGATGTGCTACAGCAGCACTCCTTTTTCCCTTCACTCCTCCACTCACTTCTGAGGCGGGGACGTCTTTCCCCTCAGAGTGGCATGCCAAGACAGCCCAGTTGCCTCCCAATCCACGTGCCAGTCCTTATCCTCCCTTCTCCCCTGCCGGCCCCATCTCTTTGTCAGCAAACCACTGCTTTGCATGCCCGCTCTTGTCAACCCCCCTCATGGTTGCTGTTTGGTGCAGCCGTGGCAGTGCTGGCTGTTTGGCTCCATCCCTTCATGTAATGTTCTTTCCAATCCTCACTGAGCTGCGGTCGCAGGAGGCGGAAGGGGGAAAGAAAGTCTCCTCTTTCTCCACCTTTGCTGCCGTTCCCCCGCACACTATTTTACCTCAGCCTCATAGTCCTGCCCCCTAGCAATTTCCTTTCTGTTTCTTGACAGCTTCAACCACGCACACCTCACCGTGTGCACCTCCTCCCCTGCTCCCCCCTCCTGCCTTCCCTCCCTCACACCAGTCACTCACAGGCCAGATAAGAGCTCTGGACAGGCTGGTTCCGGCCCCTGGGGGCCGTATGTTTGACACCCTGCTCTAGGGCATGCAGGGTTTATTCCTTATTTTCAGTTGGTCTCTGACCTCCATCTGCCCTGCCAGCCTATATGACATTTCTAATAATTCCCACCTACGGTTGAGCCTTTTTTTTAGCCAGGATAAATGCATTCCCATGAGCAATTTTGAGGGGCCGCTATATGAAGATCACATTCCAGGACAGATACTGTGGATATGGATAGGGAGAGTTTGAAGCATTGGATCATATGATTCTGTATCGCCCATGTTAGCAACATGGTTGGATCCACTTCTAAGTAATCTAGTGTCTCTTGACAGAACTAAGACTGTGCCATTTTTATTAAAGGATGAGGATCAGAAGATTACTCTAACCATGGCAAAATTCTTCTTTGTGGTGATTACATGGAAATAAAAGATGATTTTTTTTATGATGGGGTTAAGAACTTATAAAGGGTCAATTCCAAATTTCAAAATAAAGTAGGATTTAAAATATATAGAAATATGTACTACTACTACTTCTACCACTACTACTACTACTACTTATATAAATAATAATTAAAAAAACGAGACAAGATCGTGGAGAATGATGAAACAAAGATTTTTTGGGGCTTCCGATTACAAACAGAAAAACACTGGGAGCATAACACCCCTGATATCACAGTCGTAGCAAAAATTAGAAATAGAGTTTGTTTCATTGACCTTGCAATCCCAGGAGACAGCAAATCAGAAAAGAAAGAACAGGAGAAGACCACCAAATAACATGATCTACGAATAGAATTAGAGTGCCTCTGGGAGAAGAAGGAGACTATCATGCCAGTTGTTATTGGAGCCCCTGGAGCTGTGCCTAGAAGTCTCAAGAAACATTCTGGACATTGAGCAAATGACACCAGTTCAGCTCCAGAAGACACTGTTGCTTGGAAGAGCAAGAATCCTACGGAGAGACATCTGAAATTCCCAAGAACTTGGTTAGATCTCGAACTGCAAAACACCATCTACCAGTCAAATATCTGACTGCAACAATTCATAATAATAATTATAATAAAATAATTTAGTGTGGCCTGATGTTACCGGAGGACAAATGAGTCAACTATTAAAGGTAATTAGCTCCCATATCTAATTAGAACATGGGTCCACCTAGGCCAGGAACTGTCTGCGCTATCTGGTACTGGCTGTCCCAGGAGGGGAAAAAAAACCATGTTATTAGAAATCATTTTAACTGGTGATAGTGAGGACTGAACTTGGGACCTTCTGCATTCAAAACACATGCTCTAGAAGAGAAGTACTGCTTGTAAGTTGGGCATGTAAGTGATGCTGGTTAGTAGATCTCATGTGCTGTCACATGAAGCATTTTGGATTAGTAGCAGTGGTACCACAGACATTGGTACCACAAATCACTCAACTGTACTTTATCTCGGGGTGGAGGCATTGTTCTCAAGTTCCATGTTTCCCAAGCATGCAGGGGCCCAATTAGGACTGGGACCATGATGCATGAAGAAAGAGGCTTAGACCATGCCCCAGGCCATTTTAACCCAACCTAAAACAGCCCCAGGGGCTATTTGCCCCATTATGGAAACAGAATGTGTAGCTCATTAGTACATGTAATGGTGACAGGTGTTTCCAAATGGGGGCTCTCTACAGACACAAAGGCGATGCCTCTTGGGCTCTTCTGAAACACCTTCTCCAAAAGAGGTGAAGGAAAGCCAGGATTGGCTGTTTTCTTTGTTAAAGAGCTGTTTGGGGAGGAATAACATGGATGCCAGGAAACACACAGGAGTATGCAGTGGCACTCATGAGCACCCCATTAAGGATGACTGCTTTATGCCCTCTTGCCAAGTGAAAACCTTAGTAACAATCCGAGTTCTTCCTAGTTCCATATCCAGATAATGTATAATGGATTTTGACTTCTATTTCCTAATGCTCTAGTACGTTAATAAATAGACAGTGTGGTGTGGTGTGGTAGTGAGGGTTTAAGTCTATGGCCTGAATTTGAGTTCAGACCGCTGCTCAGCCATGAAGCTCACTGTGTGACTTTGGGCCAGTCACTGTCTCTCACCCTAGCCTTCTTCAGGAGGTTGTTCTGAGGAAATGAAGGGAAGGGGGAATCGTAAAGGGGCAGATTCTCCGTTGGCATTTTGCATGCACTCATGCCAAAATAGAATTCTCTGGTTTGCACAGAACAGCCCCAGTGTGGAACAGATCCATCCCACTGTGGGAGCAACCTGCCCCTCCCTTCCTCAAATGTTGAACAGCAGGCAGAAAGTGAGACGTGTGGAAGCTAGTTCCAATTGCATCGAATCTCAGAGGGGTTCACTGCAACTTTAGGGAGATGCCCACTGTTCTTTAGAGATAGGCAGAGACTCTCACTGGAATTAAGAGAGAGAGAGAGAGAGTGTATTGCCAGGAATACAGTTATGATCACAGGCTTTTTGAAATACGTTATTTTCTAAGGCTTGCTGATTAGTTTATTTAGAAAACGTATATGCCACCTCCCCAGAGATCTACTCGAGGCTCTTCACCAAATAAAACAACATAATGATAAAAAAATAACATCATAAAATTATCAATAATAAAACAAGCCATTAAAAATGGAAGCATATAAACACCACAAATCAACGTCTGGTGGTCAACACGGAAGTTTGTGAAACCATCCCTATGCTAGTAACAGATTGGTTATATTATGCTGGTGCTGTCTTACTTAGATAATTATATGAAGATTATTTTTTATCATGTTGATTTTCAGTAATTGTTGAACACTACTACGGCTATTCTTTGGGAAGGTAGCAATATTTCGTAATGAGATTTTTTTCTCATCAGGTCACAGCTTACTTATAGCGGCCCTACGGGGTTTTCGAGGCAAGAGACATTCAGACGTAGCTCACCATTGCTTTCCTCCATGTAGCAACCCTGGTATTCCTTGGTGGTCTCCCATCCAAATACTGACCAAGGCCGACTCGGCTAGCCTGGGCAATCCGGGTCAGGGGGCTATAAGTTAAGCTAATGATAAAGAAGGCCAGCACCTCCTTTAATAGGAGTTTTTGTTGTTGCTATGCAACCTAAGCATTTTCCCCTCCCCATTTTTAATTCAAGGAGATAGTGCAAAGGGTGGGGGGGAACCCACCTCCCTTGATTCTCCATGGAAACAGGTTAAGCTGTTGAGCACCTGTTGCATTAGATAACAGGATGCAAGCATTCAGCTCAGAGATTATTCAGAACATCGTTTCCTGTATCAGGAAGCGTCATTTCGGAAACCCAGGGCTCTGTACTGTTTACGTATAAGCACACATATAGCACCTTGCCAACAAGAATCTAGCAGAGAAGTGACACATCAGAGCCAGAAGAAGCGGTATCCATTTTCATTTTATCCTGTACAGGTCTCTGGGGAGGGGGGGGGGGGATCAGAATTACTTACGGGCTGAAGATCATTTCCTATGCTTGCTATCAAGCCCTGCCAGTGTGGCCAGCCCACAACACCGTTCAGATCACTCATCCAGATGCTCGGTTGATTTGAATGTGTCAAAAATAGCAGAGCTGTTTGCTCTGATTGTCTTTTTAAAGCCTACGAGAAAGAACTTCTTTCTTCCAACTGCCCTCTTTCCTTCACATTTAAAAAAAAAAACTAAACCGGATGACCGAAACCCTTAAGCAACGCCGAATCTGTTTAAGGTTTTCTCGGCAAACACTCACCTCTCTCTCAGGCAGCCATCAAAGGATTCTTTGTCTTCATCTCTCCCCTCTCCTCTCTCCCCTTGCCTGCCTTCTGTTCAGCCTCCTCTCTGCAGCGTGCATGGTGCTAAGGGAAACCCGAAAGAGCGCAGCTAACAGAGCAAGGCTGGCTGAGAAGGGGGAGATGGCAGGCCGCGGTTTTATCGGCTCAAAGGCGCTCCTTGTTTACTCCTTGTGCTGTATCCTCTGCGAGCCCTGCATGGTTTAATATGCATATCACAATGGTCATTTATGACGATAGTCGTCAGGAACATTTTGTTCAAAAGGGAAGAGATGAAAAAAATAAGAGCAAGGAAAGCATATTCCAGCAGCTGGATACGGTATGTCTGTGCATGAGACCTTTCCTGAATACCTTGGCGTTTTTATATACAGCTCAGTTTTAAGATGTTTGACTGTTAACTGGTGGGAAGTGAGGACGTTACAGACTCCCTTTCAATGTGTATCTTGCTTACAAATTAAACATTGATCAGATCGGTTGCCCAGGATGGAGCCATTTAGACAAGCTGTCAGATCAGCTCAGTTACACTATGGCATGGAGGGGAGGGGGAAGCACCCTTGCCAGTACCATCACATCCCTAATTCATCACTGCGTTTCTCCTGTTCTGTCTGCTCCAGTCCTTGACAATCCCATTACTAAGGCTGGAGCCTGCTTTAGGAGTCTGGGTAGGGTTGCCCCCTTCTCATGAAAAAGCAAAACACTGGTTCCCAATCCAGAACCTGGGAAGGATCCCAAAGCTAGGTATCCAAGAGAACACATTGTTATTAATCATATTAGGACAGCTGTAGCTTGATGGCAACTGTAAAACTCTGAGATATGTTCATACAATAACTTTCTGTGAAAAATGGGCCTAGAGGCCACCATGCGATGCTGGAATAGATGGCTCCTGATCACAAGGCACTGCCCTTCAGTTTCCTGCTAGCTCCCATTGATGGAGCAGCTATGCTCGAAACACTGGAATAGATGGCTCCAAATCAGAAGGCACCGCCCTTCAGTTTCCTGCTAGCTCCCATTGATGGAGCAGCTATGCTTGAAACATGCAAGCAGGCCAGCATCATTACTTAAGAGCCCAGTTGGGCTCTAGCCAACATGGAGCAACCTCCTACTTCAGCAGGAGCTCTCCAAGGTTCTGCAGATCCTGCCCCCTTTGGGACTTGTACCTACAAGTTGCTTTTCACTACTGGAAGACTCTGGCTTTGCTCAGCACCCCAGTTGTCACAGCCTGATTGAATGTGCTATAACTGAGCATATAATTGATGCCTCTATACATTGTTTGCAAAGTGTGATTGGTAGAATTTTTGCTCACAGGACTCCACAGCTTAGAGGGCACATTGACTTTAAGTCACATTGCACTTGTAAGATCACAATATATGGCTTCCATTTGTCCAAGGTTTCAGATAAGCACGTGTGACATTGAAAGTCCTCATACAAGGCGGTTTCTGGTTTCCTTGATGTACTGCATCCCCCTCTTTATGTGAAGTCTGCATGTGGTTTGTGGTTTGAACTATGGCATATTCAGTTGATAGAAAACTACAATTAATCATTGGCATACTTGTTGATTGTGTAAGCAAATAACTTCAACAGAAAACCAACTGGAATGTCTTGCAGAAATGCTGGTAACTAGCCTAAGTGTGCGAAGCTAAATTTTGCCAGTGGTGCACTCTGTCCTGAACTTGAGTAACCTGAATGTTTTGCTTACTAAGAGTATTACACCCACACACACACCAGTCAACTTCTGCTGACCTTCAGGAAATCTTGTCCACTGGATCCTTCCCACAGTTTTTGTTCATGTACAAGATCTTAAACCTTGGAGATGATGGTTTAAACTGGTAGCACAAATTGGAGGCCCTTGAAGGATGCCTCCATCTCTACAATGAGAAAAAGAGAGAGACTAATAGACCTGTAGAAAAAAAAATAGTTAACCCCTAAAACCATATATATTGGGTTGGCTCCTACCGCTAATCCTACCACCTCTCCATGGAGCAGTTTCAAGCTTTCCTCCAGCCAAAGGAGTCATTGTCCAACTTAAGTAGCTCTTCCTTTCACAGAATTGCCACTTAAGTTAGAGGAAGTCTCCTCAGACTGGAGGAAGGCTTCTTGGAGGAAGATCTATGCCAATGTATCTGTGCAAGCTAGTTCAGTGGATTAAGCAGCAACTGAGACTTCTGCCTTCATGGGAAAATCACAGCTGTATAGACGTATGCTAAATGTCCGTATTTGCTAATCAGAGTAGTTTATACATGCTTGGCTAAACACTGGATGACCTGTAGCTAAATGCACAAATTGGCTCAATGTTAAAAAGTACTGTATTCAAGAACAATAAGAGGAGATTGGGGAAGATGTGGGGAAATATCAAAGTTCTGTCTATGGAGTTGGATACATGTTGGTGCATTCACACACACAAACCAGCATTTAGTGCTGAAGTCACCAGGTAATGAATATACTTACTGTTTTATGGGAAAATTTCTTGGGCTGCAAGGATTCTAAAATCAAACTTGCCTTCTTCAGGGTGACAAATGGGACACTTCATTACAATTTCACCAGCCTGGATAACTTTATGGATCTTCTCTGGGGAAACAAACTAAATCCAGGTAAAGTTACACCAGTACATTACTGCAGTCTGCAATGCTAAGTGCAGTTTTCACCTGGGGACAGTTGGAGTTTGGTATAGCAGTTTCATTGGAAACTGCTGGAATCTAACAAGTCAGTGTTATGTTTAAGTTAAACCTGCACTGCCTCCTTTGGAAATTGTTCTCATACCTCACATACGAGGAGAAGTTGCAAATCTCTGCAACTTTTGCAATAATGCATCAAAATGTATGTTACCAATTCAGCCAAGAGGCTGTCTTCTGGTGTAGATGAACAGATTGGCACCAGACAATGAGAATCTAGGATTCCCATGTTCCCCAAGATCATAAACTTTCCTATATATACTGCTTATTTGTCTTCCTGGCATCAGTGAGCCCCCAAACTACTGCTAGTTTATGACTGTTCAGATTGTTTTTGTTTTGTTTTTAAACACTGAACTAAGGATTTGAATTGATGGGAAGTCCTTCCGGATACTTCACTGACTTTGAAGACAAAGAGCAGGTGATACAGTGGAAGAGCTTAATTGCACAGTTGGCCAAAAGATATGTAGGTAAGTGTTTTAAAGTGGTGAAAAGATGTTCCAGTGTAAAATGGATAATTTATACAGTTGAAGCTTTTTCTAGTTACCCTCCGGTTCTGGTACTTTTTGGCTTTATAGATCAGCAAACAGTACCTGGTACCAACTGGATGGCTGGGAGAAAGTTACACTGGAATCCAAAGGACCTAGACACCGTTGATGTCTAGATTAAACTACTGCAACACACTTTAGGTGGGCCTGCCCTTGAAAAGTATTTGGAAATTTTAATTGATACAGGATGCTGACTGGAGTAGGTTGCAGGGGCCATATCACTCCATTCTTCCTTGGCCCCTCTCCACTGGTTCCCAGTCTTTTCTGGGCACAATTCAAGGTGCTGGACTTAACCCTTAAATCCCTAGATGGCTTGGAACCAGCATACCTGAAGGACTGCCTACCACCACGTGAACCTACCTGAACACTACGGTCATGTTCTGAGGCCCTGCTTTGGGTGCCCCCACCTTCTGAAATTAGGCAGGTGGCAACACTTGCCCTGGCACTAAAACTTCTTTGCCCTGGCACCAAAACTCTGGAACTCCCTCCCCAGGGAGACCTGTATGCCTCCTGTTTTTGTCTCCTGTTGCCCAGCAAGAACTTTTTTGTTTCATTTGATGTTCCCTGAGCGATCTCTCCTTTCTGCCCAGTGTTTGAATTGTTGTTTTATATTTTTACGGGTGTATTTTAGCTTTGTTGATAATTTGTTTAACAATGTGTTTTTGTTTGGTTCGAATGGTTGTTTTTAAGATGTGTTTTTATTATGTATGTTTTTAATCTGCTGGCTGTCTTGGCGGCCCTAATGAGGGCACAAGGACCAGGTATAAATTTTGTAAATAGATTAATAAAGTCCTGGCCACATTAACCTTGGGATAAAGACACTGTGGGGGATCCCAGCCTTGTGGTATCTGTTGGTATTATTGGAAATTTGAAAAAGGATAGTAGACGTCACCTCAGAGTAGCCTCAGGGACACGACCAATCACCTAATGGCTGGCAGGAAGTGTGGCCAACCAATATGTTCTGGAATGTTCCAAGCCAAATGTCATTATATGACAGAGACAACTACTTACGAATTAGCACTCCTTAGCTACACAAAGGCAGTTCCTTCTGGGTTCTTAAATTCCTTCTGCTGAAAGGAAGGGGAGTAAAGTAGGGATTGTTTTTTTGGTTTTATGATGCCATTTTGGTTTCAGTTTCCAGAGAAAGGGGAGAGCTTGCTCCCTGCATGGCACAGAGAGAAGCTGCCAACCCCAGAGATATATCTGTATCTGTTGGCCCATCTGAGGGTACATAGGTGTGATGCTCTGTCCAGGTAGAAAGCAGTCCATAGATTTGCTTGTTTTTCTGCACCATTAAAGACCATTTAGGTTTTATCCCCAGTACTCAAAAAACAAGGCCATGCCTGGAAACAGATCAGTAGGTTGCTTTTTGGGGCATGGAAAGATCAAGCTATCTGTGAATATGCACTTGACCTGCCTCATTTACAGATATACCCTTAGAAACAGTGTTCGTTGCACTTTTGAAGAGGAGATTGGTCTGGTACAATAGTCCTTCAATTTAAGATCTGCATTTCTATCTTAGTGGAAGAGTGGTCTTCCAGTGCTACTGAGCCATCATATATGGCCCTTTGATTTCCAGAGCGGTATGGGTTGGAACACGTTGCCAAGTGGAATTTTGAGACCTGGAATGAGCCTGACCACCATGACTTTGACAACGTGTCAATGACAGCCAATGGTAGGTTGCTTTTGAGTCCTTCCTGTGTTTTATTATTTCCTGTGCCCCAGAGATAATGGCCTTTGCCATACAAGCTCTTGAAAGGTAAATCGACAAATGTCAAGTACCAAATTGGGCACAAGGGTTAGGAGAGTCTCTTAACTGTAACTGCATAAACTAAAGAAAATGAAATAAACATTTTATAACTTTATAATCATGTGTATCTACATATCATAAACACATAATGGGTTTATACACCTTCCCTAATCCATGTTTAAAAGCCCCAGTCTTTTACCTACTACATAACTGGGGATAGGGACTTGAGCTTATCATGTAAGCTAAGAACAGGAGAAACTAAATGTATCCCAAACCCTTAAGAATCCAGGGTCCCTCTAGTCCTCCAAAATTCTTATAATTTGTACAGCAAAATTCAGTTTTGTTGTGAAATTAGACCAAATCAATGATGCTGAAACTTACTCGTCTCTGACTTCCAAGACCCAAACCAGATGAGATCTGTGATTGGAACATCCCAGAATGTTTTAATTGTATTTGGGATGGGGTAGTGGTGCATGGAATTTGAATCTGACTGCAGAATGAAGGGAGAAGGGGGTTTAACCTTTCTGCGTATTTCCAGGTTCAGCAATTGAAGTGTACCCATAGAAACTCTTGCTGGCCCTGAAGGATCAAAAAGGACACACATCCTGGTGGTCTGTGTCCCCTCCCCCACTTTCTGGGCTAATAATAGCATCAGGGATGGGTCCGATTTGGTCAACAAAACTGCATGGGGAGCAAAAATCAGGATCAGGGTGCCAAAACCACAATTTTATTTCCACTGCCTTGTCTGATTCAGCCCACGTCCTTTAGCGAAAAGGGTCATTTATATGTATCTGTCCAGGTTTCTTGCAATTAAAGGGGCTAGAAACTTGTTCCTTTTATACACAGAAGAAACGTATTTTGTTGTCACTCAGACTCCTAGCTCACAGTTGTTAGTCTGTGTCAGACTCCTGGACCAAATTACTCTCAACAACACTCTCTCATCAGTGATTTGTTTACTGAGATAAAATCAAGTTCCAGGCCAGATCAGTACTGTGTCAGAACTGAGGTCCTAGCAAGAAAATCCAAAGATATAGACAGTTCAGACAAAGCCCGCCTCAAATGTACCAATCACACTTTGCAAACCTCCCGCCTAACTCCCCCCCCCTTCTATGAAAGCAAGAAAGGAACAGCTTTGGCTTCAAGGTCATCCCTGGGAGTAGGGAGGTATCTTAAGAAGAGTTACAGCATCTAAGACCCAGCGGTTCACAACTCCAGCATTCAACACCCCCCCCCCCAGATTTTCCCTTCCCCTAGTCATCATGGCAAACAAAAGACAGAGTTTGACAGTCTGTTGGTGTTGGCATAGGATATGCCACTCTTTACCAAGTTTCTATCTAGTAGGTTCTGGAGGGCAAGGCATTTTCCTCTCCCAACAGCAAAGCACTGCAGCGTAAGCAACTATATTTCATTCCTAGGATTCCTCAACTACTACGATGCCTGCTCAGAAGGATTAAGACAAGTCAGTTCTCAGCTGAGACTGGGAGGCCCCGGAGACTCCTTTCACCCCTACCCCAAGTCCCCTCTGTGCTGGATGCTGCTCAGCCACTGCCACAATGGAACTAATTTCTTCACAGGAGAGACCGGTGTGCGGCTGGACTACATTGCCATGCATAAGAAGGTCTGGTGCTCTGTTTGCTTGCTGCGAAGCTTGGAACACGTAAAACCACTCAGCCTTATTTCAGTGCTCAGATTTATCAGCTTGCCTGCATTAAAACTTCACTATGTGGCACAAAGGTTCTGGATTGAGTTCCAGGGAAAGCGGCAGGTGCGTCAGTGGCTTCAGTTGTTTAAAACACTGAACATCGTACTCAGTGTCTATATGGCGCTTTAGAGCAGTGATCACCGATATGGTACCCAGGGACCTCATGGTACCCTGGGCTATGTGTTTCCTAGTGCCCATTTGCTTCTCTACCAGAACACCTCTTTCCAAACAAGAGAGCCAAATCCTGGCTTTCTTTCACCTCACTGGAGCCGGAGGGGTTTTGGAAGAATCCAGGAAGCATTCCCTTTGGGTCTGTGGGGGAACACATTTAGAAACAGCTGCCCGCATTATAAAAAAGATGCTTGGCTTGGAACCTCACAGCAGTTTGAAATCTCCTCCCGTGGCGGCCATTTTGTGATTGGTCCCGCCTCCAATGGTAACCATTTTTTGGTGGTGCCCAGTAACCTTTCTCAGAATTTCACGAGTACCCACGGGGTACTCTTGAAGCTACCTGCTTTGTACCATTCAGAGTGACATCCCTTTAGTAATATTTACAGCAGCCCTGTAAGGTCGGCCAATACTATCTGCATATTGCTGAGGGGAGCCTGAGAGACAGCGGCTCGCCTAAGGGGAATATCCCCCAGGCACTACAGTCTCCATGGTGGTTGTAGCATTCCCATATTTATGAAAATCTTGCTATTCAGCAATACTTACACATTCTGTCATGTTTTCTTTGGGTGCGACTCTCACAACTCCCTTGCTGAGTCCAGCTGTACAGCAAAGAAATGGTCTTCAGTTTAATTGAGTCCCCCCCTTCCCCCAGTTCACCACTTCTGACACCATGTCATCTTTCTGGGTCCACAGAAAAAAACCCTTCCACCCTATAAGGTATATAGGGTGGAAAGAGGAGTTTGAGGCCTTTGTTGCTAAGAGAAGTTTGAGGCCAAGACTTGCCAAAAGGAAGTCTGTAGTGGAAGCACAATTCCAGCGCCAAATACAATCACACATACTTCATTTTAGGTTTCAGAGTGGCTGAATAGCTGCTAAACAGAGTTTCCTGACTGCGCCATTGTTCCTCCTAGCATCCCTGCCATTGTCTCTCCCCACCTCTCAGAATGTGTAATCTCCTTGGGGCAGGGACCTGTCTGAGGTGCTATGTGGGAAAACTCCTCATACAGTGTTATGAGCACTACATAAGCAATAAAATTATGTGTGGCTGGGAGAATACCAGGTCAAGAAATGAATGCAAGTAATCTGGACAAGATCAAGCTCCTTAATGTCTATCTCTATCAAACTTTTTTTTTTTAATGTGTCTACTTTTTATCTAAGCTCTTTAAATACTGCACCTGGGATGTGTGTGTGAAAGCAACTCGCCAGCAATGCTCCCTCTAAGCTGTGGGGTCTTGTGAGCAAAAATTCTACTTTGTGAGCGACTGGCATTGAAGTTGTGAGCGAGCGACTTGGCTACTGCAGAAATTGGTTTGCTCTGGAGCCATCCTTCCTGAGCCACGACAAAAATGAGTGAGCTGGAGGCTAAAAAAACTGTAAGCTAGCTCACACTAACTCAGCTGAGAGGGAACACTGCTCGCCAGTGAGTCTGAACCTAAGAGACAGAGGAGGCTTGAAATCTAATGGATACTAATGTTCGAAACTGCAGGGAGCTGGGAGTTCTTTTCACATCTTGGAGCAGGAGACGGAAGCGATGGGACAGATTCAGAAGTTCTTTCCCCGTTTCACCTCCCTGCCTGTGTACAATGACGAGGCGGATCCCTTGGTCGGATGGTCAGTTCCCCAGCCCTGGAGGGCTGATGTCACCTACGCAGCTCTGGTGGTGAAGGTAAGATTTGAGCTTTCAGTGCTAAAGGAGGAATAAAGCCCCCTTTCTAGAAGATGTAAACTCACAGCAAAAAATGGGTCTTGGACTTTTTACTCCATTTTCAAGCCAATACCCATAGTGTTAAGGACAGAGAGGGCCGAGAGTTCCTTCATCTCGACTGGAGGATGTATTCTGCTGATCAAAATGGCTTCCTCTGGAGAAATGGGAACTGGAAGCGGGAGGGACCGTGGCTCAGATGTAAAGCATCTGCTTTGCAATGCCAAAGGCCCGGGGTTCAGTCTCCGGCATCTCCAGTTAAGAAAAGGATTAGGTAGCGGCTGATGTGATAAACCTAAACCTGAGACCCTGAAGAGCCACTGCCAGTCAAAGAAGACAACACTGACCTCGATAGACTCAGTGGAAGGCAACTTCATGAGTGTATTCAAGCGCCTCAAGTGACAGAGATAAAAGGGCCATGACTGACCAATCCAGAGGCTTCATATTGCCTGCCAGTGGCAGAGGCCAGTGTTTGGCACATCTGTCCTCCTCTGTGCCCAATAAGGAGCTTAAGACCGAAGCACACATCAATCCAGATAGTTCACGGAGACACGTCAGATCTAACAGTATCTGGGGCAGTGAGACTGAGGAAATTTGTCCCCCTGTTAAAGTTCTTTGCCCTGTTTCCTGATCCACGAGCCTGTTACCTCTTAAACCTGCTTAGCTGTTTCTTTTTTAAAATATGGCCCTTTGTTTAAACATATGTGGGGTTTATTAACTGTAGCAACTCCGCTGTCGATGCCAATCCTCGCCTCTGCAACAGCCAGTGGGTTTCTGAATCCACCTTGACACATTTAACTAGTCTGAAATAGCCCTGGGATGATCTCACAAAGCACCAAGTAAATAGGGTGAGAGTTCGCACTGGGGAAACTTCTGGTCTGTGAAACGCAAGCTTCAGCAGTTTCTTTTTCTTGCATATAGTGCTGTCCCACTCTTCATTGCACTAGATGGAAAACGGCTCATGGAGGGAAAGGTGGGGTTTCGTTCATTTGCAGCTGCAGAATTTAGGACTCGTCCCCCCTCAAGTGGAGGAAGCTTGTCATTGCAGCTTTTGATTTTTTGCAATCCCATTTTTATTTTGGGCACACACTTTCTGTATTAGATTCAGGTGGGTAGCCGTGTTGTTCTGAAGCAACAGAACAAACTTTGAGTCCAGCAGCACCTTTAAGATCAACAAAGTTTAATTCTTGGGTATAGGCTTTTGTGTGCAAACACACTTCTTCAGATATCATATCATCTTCAGATATCTGAAGAAGAAATGGATAAACGAAGTTCTCAACCTGAGAGGCCTCACTCTGAGGTGATGAAAGGATACGTTGCAGTCGCTTGACAGATAATCCCACCACTTTTTTAATGCGGCACGATTCACATTCCTTAGACTGTATTTACTTCTAGGAAGCTGGGTTATTTATGAAAAAGGTAAACAAGGTTCACCAATGAAACTAAAATGGTGGGGCCTGTCAGAAATGACTTTAAACAAAAGCCTGTGACGTGGGCCTGCGGCCTTTGAATGTTTAATTCTTCACTACAAGAATGTTGGCAGTTATCTCCTCAGGGCTGCGCACACTTTACCCCCGGCTGTCCAATGTCAACATCTCTACCATAGCTCCTGGTTTGCCATGAGTTTCAAAGCTGAGATGTTGTAAAGGGTATGACTGACCAGTGCATAAGTCCATCCACCTCCTCTGTCAACAAACAATGTCTGCTTTACTTCCTCAGGACCAAGCCATATCATAAAGCCTTCATGGTCACCACAAGAATTTCTGTCAGAGGTGCGCCCAGAGTTCCTCAGTGGGAACTGAATTCTCAAGTTTACATGGGCCCAATTTGGATTGGGGCCAGAAAACACGAGGAGAGGGCATCTTAAGCCTTCCCCCTGCACTGTTTTCTTGACCTGAAATGGCATCAGGGAACTGCTGTATGACCTGCTGGAGGGACCTAAGAACATAAGAGAAGCCAATGTTGTATCAGGCCAGTGGCCCATCCAGTCCAACACTCTTGCCACACAGTGGGCAAAAATACCAGGTGCCATCAGGAGGTCCATCAGTGGGGCCAAGACACTAGAAGCTCTCCCACTGTTCCCCCACCCCCCAGCATCAAGAATACAGAGCATCACTTACCCCAGAGTTCCTATCTATACCTTGTGGCTAATAGCCACTGATGGACCTCTGCTCCGTATGTTTATCTAATTCCCTCTTGAAGCCGTCTATGCTTGTAGCCGCCACCACCTCCTGTGGCAGTGAATTCCATGTGTTAATCCAATGGTTACACTCAAGCTTCCCCAACAGCAGCTTTCCAGGGCCCTTTCAAGTAGGGAAAATGGCACAAGTCGGGACGGCTTTGAGTGCCTTCTCACCATAAGCCTAATCTGAATCATGCCCATGTACCCAGCAGAGAACTCCCAGTACATGTGTGGCTACTACAAAGATTTTATAAGTCACCATCTTGTCTGGCTGAGCTTTTTTGTGCTGAGCTTTCCAGCCACTGAGTTACATGGAACCTGGCCGGATCTGGATGTTTTCACAGCACACATCTGTATTCCAAGGTGTGAGGGCTCAACTACATGTTACACTTTCTTCCTTGTTCAGTCTACCACTGAGCCACAGCTTCTCTTAGAAACGCAGAAGAAACTGTAACATGTAAGTCGACTCAGGGGAGGATTTGGAAGTCTAAGGAACAACAGGGCTGAAATGCCAGACTCCCAGAATATTCTCACCCCACCCCCCCACAACTCCATCCTTTCCTTTTCTTCCTGACCTAGGCTACCATTGCCAACTGACCAGGACAATCAGCCTAACCTGCTCCTGGGCCTTCAAGAGTAACTAGAATACATCAGACAGGTCTTTTCACTGATTAAAACACACATCTCCATAACCCTGCTCCTTACCTCATAAGCCGCTTCAGTCCTACCTCATGTCCCAAACTAACCAGCCATTCCTTCTGTTGCTCCTTTTAAGCTTCTTCTATGCTCCTTATTTAACTCACGGTAGTGGTTGTTCCTCTCCTGCTTTTCTTCTTTAACTTGCCTATTTCAGAGTTTCTGTCCTGCCTTTCCAGTACCTCAGAGTGGCTTTTACAGTGAAGTGGATAAGCTTGTGTATCTCTAAGGCTGTATCTCATGTATCCACCCAATCTGCTGTTGTAGTCTCTTTCCTCTGATAGAAGGTGCTTTCCCTGCATGTCTTTCTTCAGAGAAGGCTCTTTCCGCCAGAGGAAAACCCAGGCCCATAGCCAGGATTTTGTGGCTTGTGGGGCCAAAATTTTTCTGGTGGGGCTGCCATTATTTTTAGATCAGCTCCATTCCACCTCCAAGCCTAACTGCCGACAGCCACCCCTCTCCCTCACCTCCTGAAAGATTTAAAGGGCCCTTCAGCTGATCAGCGGGAAGGACATGGCCTACCGATCAGCTGGAGGGCCCTTTAAATCTTTCAGGAGGGAGGGAGAGGGGTGCGCGCTATCCCCCACTTCTTCTTAGAAGCATTTAAAGGATCCCTTTAAATGGTTTTGAGAAGAAGCAGGAGAGGGGTGCGCGAGAGCCCCCCCCTTCTCAAAAAATCTTCTCAAAAAAATCTTGTTGGGCTCACCCGCTGTAGCTACAAGCCAGGGAAAACCACTTCTATTAGCAGAACAGTGCCATCACAGCCAACCCATTATCAGCGGGGGTTATTTTATTTAAAAAAACAGACTCCTAGAAGGGGAGCAAGGATTACACCTCAGAAGAAAAGCTGTTGCAGCACAAAATAGCAACAATCATTAGAAAATCCAGTCAGCCAAATGCCCTTCTTGAAAGGACTGCACACGGACTGACAGAGCCTCCCTCACCCTTTCAGGAAGGTGGGTTCAAGAAGCAACACTTGTCAGGGATGCTTTAGGCTGATTCTACATTGAGTCGGTGGCTGGACAAGAGGCCTGTGAGCTTTCCAAGTCTGTGATTCTATGACTCTAAGTTAATGTCTAGTGAGCTGACTACAATGGGGGCTCCAGCGAAAGGAACTCCTCTGCTGAATGAAGGTGTGAAGACTTCACTTCACCCTCTTTAATAGCCCTACTTCATCACATACCCCTTCGCAGCCTATTCTCTTCTTGGGATGTTGACCCCAAGATTCATTTCCTGTGCTTTAGCCACAAGGAAGAAGAACTCAAGACCCATCTCCATCACATTCCCGGATCTACTTAGGAGTATGCGGGATGTAAGAGAGAGGTCTTTCAGAAGGTTACAACAGAGGGATAGCAACGGAGCATTTTGTGGTTGGTTCTTCAAAATTTTCTCCATGATAGAAATATTCAGGGTGGGGAAGAGCTGAGTTCTCAAGCAGGATGTTAGAATGGCTTGTTCAAATTATGAATCAGAAGGGTCCCCAACATTTTTTGAGCCTGCAGGCACCTTTGGAATTCTAACAAAAGGTGGGCGGGGGCACAACCACAAAAAGGCTGCCTCAGGAGGCCGAGACAACCACAAAATGGCCGCCACAAGGGGCGGAACCAGCCACAAAATGTCAGGGAATGAGCTCATGCATAACTCCAATAGTACCTCTTCAGCGTTTTAGGCAGAAGCTCTCTCTTTGACAGGATGCCTTTCTAAAAAAACGTGTTGTTTAAAAACATTTTCTTGAATACACCTTCAGTCACACAGTGAAGAGCCTTGTGCTATGGTGGCAGCTGCTGACAAAGCAACTTCAGATGTCAGATGCTGAGGAGAAAGCCAGCAGGCTGAAAGAAGCTGCCATTTGGGCCCTGCTTGTGGGCTTCCTTGCAGCATCCAGCTGACCACTGTCGAAACAAGATGCTGGACTAGATGGATCATTGGCCTGAGTCAGCAGAGCTGCTCTTAATGTTATTACATTACACATTTTAGCCACTGCAGAAGATAACCATAGGGCCCTGTTTAAAGCCAAAAGTATAACAGCCAATCCAAGAGAGAGAAATAGACAGCCTTGTTGGAGAGAGATTGGGTTTTCTGCTGTTTTGAAATTGGGGGAGGGGGCATATCTGAGTGGCTGGAGAGGTAGATCATACCATATTTAAGAAGAAGGAGAGACTAGATTTATACTTTGCCCTTCAAGTGCGGCTTACACCCTGTGAGGTAGTGGGGCTGAGAGAGCTCTGAGAGAACTGCTCTTGAGAGAACAGCTCTGAGAGAACTGTGACTGGCCCAAGGTCATCCAGTTGGCTGCATGTGGAGGTGTGGGGAATCAACCCCAGCTCTCCAGATTAGAATCCGCCACTCTTAACCACTACACCAAATTGGCTCTCATCAGGAAGGTGATTTTTAAAAAATACTTTCTTCACTTTACAAAAAGGGGATGGGGTCCAACGTCTGTCCCCATCCGATACCACCTGAGCTTCTGGGTCTTGAAAAACATGTTTATAGAACTCCCATCTGCAGAGCAGGACATGCTTAAAAACCAGCCAGCTGTTCTGCGTATTTCAGCATGTGCCATTAATCCTTTTACATCTGATTAGCTGCCTCGCCGCAATCCTCCTCTTTGAGTCCTAATTTTAGCCAGGCTGGAGAATTAGGTCAACTTCCACTATTGGAAAGGCTCCTTAATGAATCCTTGCGCTAACTTATCATGGTGTACTTCTGGTACTCAGGATGTGAATGGTACCGCTTTGCATCCAGCACGTCGATCAAAATTCTTCTATAGTTAAAGAATTGGGGAGGAGCTGAAAACCCAAAAAGAAGTTTAAAAAGAAACCTTTGAAGAATCTTAAAAATGTAAGAACATAAGACCATCAAGGCCAGTGGCCTCTCAAGGCCAGCTCCTGTTTCACACAGGGGCCCAGCCAGTCCCTCTGGAGGGCCAACAACAGAGCACAGAGGCCAAAGTCTTTGCCTGCTGGCAACTCCCAGCACTGATATTTAGAGGTTCAGCACCTCTGGATATGGAGGTTGTTTTTAGATACCATGGCTAGTGGCCACTGATAGACCTCTCCTCCATGAATCTGCCTAACCTCTTTTAAAACTGTCTATGCCTATGGTCAACAATACATCCTCCGGCAGTGAATTCCACATTTTAATCCCTTGTTGAGTAAAGAAGCATTTTCCTTTGTCCATCCTAAATCTACTGCCTATTAACTTCACTGGATGCCTCTGAGTTCTAGTATTTTGGGAGAAAGAGAAGTTCTTTCTGTCCGCTCTCTCCACCCTGTTCGTAACTTTAAAAACCTCTTTCGTCCCCCTCAGTGGTCTCTTTCCTAGACTGAAAAGTCTCAGAGATTTCAGCCTTTCTTCATAGGAAAGGTGCTCTAACTCTTTAATAGTCTTGGTTGTGCTCTAATGCATCAGATATGAAAAGCTCCCCCTCCCTGGCAGTCTTTAAGCAGCGGCTGGACAAACACTTGTCAGGGAGGCTCTAGGCTGATCCTGCACTGAGCAGGGGGTTGGACTAGATGGCCTGTATGGCCCTGTAATTTTATGATTCTATGAGAAGGCCTAAAAGGTCTGTTGGTTTGAAACAAAGCACTGTAAAACAATCTAGACAAAACAAGCATAATTTAATACGTGTTTGAAAAAGAAAACCCGAAATACCATATCATATATGAAACAATCACAAACTACTAACAGAAGGGGAGACACATTTTGGAACCAAAGGTTTCCTCAGCCATCTGCTGAACAGCAGTAAATTATGTAATACCGAATTAAAACTGCCACTTAATCTGTGCCCAGGGTTTATCAGCGATTTAGAGGGAATTTTCAAAATAGTTCACACATAATTTATTCACAGGACAGTCCAAAAATTAGCATGCAGTAACTATAAATGCCTCGTTAAAACCATGCCCAGCTTGTGTCCCATCAGAAACTTGTTTGCAGTGACCATCACATGACAAATCAATCTAATTTAATAAAATCGGGTGCTCCAGCCATTACCAGAAAAGTACTGTAGAATGCTTTCTCAATATAAGGGGGAAGGCTCTCTCTCCAAAAGAGAAAACTTGACAGAAACAGATGACGCAAACACACTCCAAAGAAATGTTGCTTGTTCAGCACAACTGTAAGTAACATGTTCATACGGTACACTTAAGTATATGTTTGCTTCCTGTATGCAGACTGAAATTCTCCCATAACAAGGCATGATCATCTATGTATGCCTTGACTCAGATAGCCCAGGCTAGGCTGATCTCGTCAGGTCTCGGAAGCTAAGCAGGGTTGGCCTTGGCTAGTATTTGGCAAAATGCACAAGGAACATCAGTTTTCTTAAAAACCCATAATACTGGCATTGCAAATGAGGTAAGAACTGGCAATCTGAAGTTCCTGTGTGATTTTTAAATAGCAGGTACAATATCCATAAGAACTGTCACATTCAGCCGCCATTTATTTTGTTTTAAGAAGAAGAGGAGATTGGATTTAAACCCCGCCCTTCACTCAGAATCTCAGAACAGTTTACAATCTCCTTTCCCTTCCCCTCTCCACAACAGACACCCTGTGAGGTAGGTGGGGCTGAGAGAGCTCTTTCGAGAACTGCCCTTGAGAGAACAGCTCTGAGAGAACTTATGACTGACCCAAAGTCACACCAGCAGCTGCATGTGGAGGAGTGGGGACTCAGACCCAGTTCTCCCAGATTAGAGTCCTTCGCTCTTAACCACTACACCAAACTGGCTCTCTTGCACCCACTCAGATCTAAAATCTGCTCACTCTCTGCACAACTGGCAAGTGGCCTCTCCGTTTTCCTTTGCTTGTTTTCATGGACCTGTGTAAAATGACTGCATAGAGATGACCCATTCGTTGCATCTGAAGAAGCGGCTGTAGTCTGACTCAGTATGAGGCAGCTTCATGTGTCTCTCTGTTCAAGTGCGTCCAAGGAAGATTTTTTTTTAAAGTGGAGAATATGTACAGTCTTGATCATGCTATATAATCCTGTGAAAAGACTGCTGTTCTTTATCTGCAGTGAGCTTTTTGGAAAGAACGCTGACCCTCCCCCAGTTCCGCCCGGTTACACCTATCATGTGATGTGAGACAGGACACAGTAATGGCACCCCAAGGGTCAACGATGGCTTTCCATTCCTTCACAGGTTATTGCCCAGCACCAAAACCTCCTGATTGCTAAACCCAACAACACCATCAACTACACTTTGCTGAGCAACGACAACGCATTTCTGAGCTACCATCCCTATCACTTCACCCAGAGGACGTTGACGGCACGCTTCCAGATGAACAACACCAAACCACCTCATGTCCAGATGGTGAGGAAGCCGGTGCTCACAGCCATGGGCTTGCTGGCACTGCTAGGTATGACGCAGGCAAGTTCTAAACATCACTAATCCCATCCTACAGTCCCATAAACAAAAGGTTTCGCTTCTTAAAATGGCAGTTTTCTGGTGATTCCTAAACCTACCCACTGTCCCTGGTTTTCCCCAGAAACGACATAGTCATGCAAGTAACAATGCCCCCCCCCCCATGTCCCCTCCAACTCCAACTGGTTGGCCTGGCAACCCTGCTTGGAGCCAATGCAGTCGGTATAAGACAGGTGCTGCATGCTCACTGCAGCAGGTGCCTGCCTTATTCTGGCTGCCACATTGTGTACTAGTTGACATTTCTGGACCGTCTCCCAGGGCTGCCTCGCATAAAGCACATTACAGTAGTCCAGCCACGAAACTCACAGGGTGATCTCGCCCAGGTCACTGCTGTCATCCTGACGTACATTGTCATATTGTTATGAGGGTCCAGGGCCACTTTGAACTTTTTTTTTTAACGCATGAGAAGAAGACCAACAAAACCATTTGTGCTTCTGGGTAGCTGACTCACCAGAAACCAGACGGGGCTCAAACTCACTGATCTTGAGAGCTGTGATGGCGCTCCTGTATAAATAAAACACTTCCTTGGACAGCTATCATTTATTTCATGAAAACAAGAAAAGTTCTGATATGGTCCCACTACCCTTTCTGTAGGAGAGGAGCAAGTGTCGGCCGACATCTCCAGCGGTGACTCTGATGACTCGGACAGTGTAGGAGTCCTAGCCAGCCTGCACAAACCTGCTGCCTCACTGTGGTCTGACTGCTGGCAGGCAGCCATATTGCTCTATTCCAGCAACGATAACCAGACGTCCACCAACACCAGTGCCATAACAATAAATGTAACCAACTACCCCATCCGCAAAGGTAAGATTTCAGCTATGGTTGTTGTAAGAGCTGGTTCACCTAAGGCAATGCTAGGCAAATGTAAGGCTAGATCCAAGACCAATAGCTCCTTCGAGACCAACAAGATTTGGGGGGGTATAAGCTTTCACGAGTCATGTTGGTCTCTAAAGTGCTACCAGCCTTGAATCTAGTTGTTCCGCGGCAGACCAGCACAGCTATGCTCTGAAGCTAGGCAAATGTGAGCCACAGTGTTGTTAAAAGGATCAAAGAACCACTGAGACACTCCTAAACGTACAAATCCAACTGACCTCCAATAGCCAGCTCAATCGATCGAGCCATGGTACCTCTTTGCTTGCTGATGCTGGCTCACGTTTCTCTGCAAGCCCAACTTGCTGGGGGCTTGCACAGCAAGACTCAAGCTGATTGGTTTGTCTCATGATTTCTCAGATCTTCTGAGAAAACTCCTTTTCTGGGAAATCCACTGTGTTGTACCTCTGTAATTCAAGCAGTCAGGGGAATGGCAATGACAAAAATGGCCGCAGGGGAAATATACTGTTCCAGAAAGCATGCCCCCAAACAGCGAGTCATCCTCTCAAGCCACTGGAGTGTCTAGAACTCCTGAGGGTAGAGTAAATCCAGGCAAGGAATCCATGGGGCGCTAAAAGAAATGATCTTCAGCAAGAATGATTTAGCAGCGAGGAGTAGGTAGTAAAGGTAAAGGTTTCCTTTGCTCGAAAGCTAGTCAAATCTGTCTCTAGAGGGCAGTGCTCATCTCCGTTTCCAAGCCGAAGAGCCAGCGCTGCCCAAAGGCTTCTCCGTGGTCATGTGGCCAGCATGACTAGACGCCGAGGTGCACAGAACGCTGTTACCTTCCCCCTGAAGCGGTACCTATTTATCTACTTGCAATTTCTTGCTTTCAAACTGCTAGGTTGGCAGGAGCTGGGGCCAGAGACAGGAGCTCACTCCGTCACACGGCACTTGGGTCTTGAACTGCTGAGCTGCCGACCTTTTGGTCCACAACTGAGAGTCTTAACCACTGAGCCAGTTATAATCGGTTGGAAACTGTTCTCCCGTTGGTAGGGTTGCCAAGAGTCCTGGAGTAGAATGTCCTGTCCCTTTAACAGCAGCTTAATCTATAGATATTGACAGCTGCAGTTTTTCATGGAATGGAGGCAAATACCATTCCCATTAAGCCTCTGTTAAAGGGACAGGGCATTTTTTCTCCAGACTGTTGGGTCTCCCCGCCTCTTTGTCTCCCCTCCTTCTGTGGCATGGTGAGCAACTGTCTGATCCCTAGCCTTCCCCATTTTTGCTCATGGAACAGACTTCCAGAAGTAGATGGGCGCCTTTCTTTACTTGCTTTCTGATTGGAGCTTTGCGCATGTTTTATATTGCAATTGTGGTCATAATGGCCTTGTGAACATATTTTTGTAAGCTGCCTTGGCCTAAATAGGAAAGGAGGGATATATAGATTTCCAAACAGATAGTTGTTTGGAAGAGCAGGGCCTACAGGTATTGGGGGAAGTTTCCCGAGAGAATCCATGTGAAATGTCAGTATCCAATTGCAACCAGAGCCCAAGTGGCACTGACTCTTTAAGCCCCACTCCCAAATGGAGAGTTGACAGGAGTCTAAAGGCATGGGCTCCAGGCTCCTTATTCACACTCTGTTTCCTTAGCCGAAAACTAACAGAGGAGTGAGGGGCCAGGAGTGAACTAACAGAGGAATGAGGGTGGCCGTGGGTCTGCCAGTTCCAGGTGCTCATAGGAGGAGTTTGAACCCACAGCCTGAATCACAGAGTCAACGATTATGGTGCCTTCCTCAGGGTGGTCTGTCCTTCCTCAGAGCAAGCCTCAGGCAGGTTTGGGGAGGAGGCAACATCTTCTGCTGACCCACGTCTATATAGACCCCCCCACACACTAGATTCATTGTCCAAGAACTGGTACATGGCAGGAATCTCTTGGACTGGTGCCAACAAAGAATACTTGGAAATAACGGGCTGTTGCAAAATTAAAAACATGGCGTTCATCCTTCGAGATCCACACATGGAACATGAATTTCCACTCTTCCTTCCTCCTTCAGACCACTGAAACCCCCTAAATTTTGTTCATGGCAGCCACTGGACCCCCATGGACAACTTTGTGGTGGTGTGTGGTGGGGTGGGGGGGATTGCAGAGTGAGGGAGGATTTGGTGTATCTCATCCTAAAGGTAAAGGTAAAGGTTTCCCTTGCTCAAAAGCCAGTTGAATCTGACTTTAGGGGGGGGTGCTCATCTCCATTTCCAAGCCGAAGAGCCAGCGCTGTCCAAAGATGTCGCCGTGGTCATGTGGCCGAGGCGAACGGAACGCTGTTACCTTCCCACCAAAGCGGTACCTATTTATCTACTTGCAATTTCTTGCTTTCAAACTGCTAGGTTGGCAGGAGCTGGGGCCAAAGATGGGAGCTCCCTCTGTCATGTGGCACTAGGGTCTCGAACTGCCGAGCTACTGACCTTCCAGTCTGCAGCTTGGCATCTTAACCTCTGAGCCACCACGGCCCCTACCTTACCCTCCCCCTCCCCCAAACCCCCTCCCCCACAACAACAGAGGTGCTCTTCCATCATCAGAAATAGGTGGGAGAGCACAAACCACAAAGCGTGTGTTGGAAGGCCACAGTCTGACTTGGTAGTGAATGAATGTCAGACAAGAAAGTTCACCTGTTTACTTTCCCTCTGTCTCCCCAAAGACCTTATGTATGTCACTTACTACATGGATAACAACCTGACCAATCCGTATCTGCAGTGGAAGAAACTGGGAGCTCCAGCTTTTCCTTCACCAGAGCAATTCCAGAAAATCCGAGAAGCTGAGGTATGGTGCATTGTGTAGTGACTGAACTCTAATTGATCTGACATACATTTACTCAAAAGGAAGTCCTATTGGATTCAATGACGCCATGCAATACAGTTCTATCTGGATGAGTTCAGAAGCAAGCCATATTAACTTCAAAGGACAAGTGTGGATAAGTTGGCATAGGATTTTGCTCACTATAACTGGAAGGCTGCCAAATCAGGGTCTCTGTTTCTCTTGCAGAAGTGATGTCCAGAGAAGTAAAATTTCCAGAAATTTTGAAACGGAGGGGGGATTCCCCCCAAAACAGAAATTTTGAGAATAACATACAGTCCTTACTTTCCAATCAAACCCAAATCTATTTTGCTGCTTTTAAAACATAAATGCATCATTTAGAACTTAGTTATCATATAAAATTGTATTAATTGTTCTGCTTCTGGAATTTAGAAGTTAAATGTCTTAGTTGTCAACAAGCAAAATTCTTCTGTACTCAGTACTAAATGTGAGAGCTGCAGACTCACATCCCCCTCTTCAACATATTTCATGCACTGTAAAAGAAAAAATATATATATTCCACAGGATATTTTTTACTGTTCCCTCAAATGTCACAGTTTTTCTGTTGGAAAAATTGAGAAAAAAGGTCCTCTGACCTTGTCATGTCATAATTTGAATAAGTAAAACCTTGTCTTACAAAATATTTCACTTGTTTCAGAAGGGGGAAAAAATCCAAAGGGTTTTTTTTTTTAGCTCCCCCCTAGAATTCCACCGGGAAAAAATGAAAAAAAAAATCCTCCAACCTAAAACATTTTGAGTGAGTAAAATCTTTTCTCAACAAACAAGTCACTCATTTCAAAAACATTTCATGGGTATTTTTCTTTTTCAGTGCTCTCCAAAAATCCCATTTTTTCAATCAGAAACACTGAAAAAAGACCCCGTGTGGAAAAAACAGGGAACACCGGCTTTCCGTTTTTCCCACCTACCATTTGTAGTGATATCCCCTGAAAACGCTATTTGTCCTTTAACATACCTTGCATCCTCCAACAAATAGTGGAAGGTCACTTTCTTGTACCTTTATAAACTTCTGTCTTGTGTGTGAAGTGCCGTCAAGTCGCTTCTAGCAGCCTTCCACTTTTTCTAGCATTATTGTCTTTTCCAGTGACTCTTGTCTTCTCGTTACGTGGCCAAAGTACGATAGCCTCAGTTTAGTCTTTCTTTCCCTTAGTCATCTTATTTTCCTAAACTAAAAAGCCTCAAATGACCAAATGGTTTAGCTCGTCCTTGCAAGAAAGTGTGTGATTAGTTTACGTCCTCTCTGTATCCTGTCCCCCAAAAGAATTAAAAGTAATTTGAACCCTCAAGGAAGCCAACATTCATGTGCTCTCAACCTCCAGCCGCTCCTCAGATGCTCACCCCCCCCCCCCAGCTGCCGCCAGCCTACCCTTATTCAGTCTCTGAATGGTACGTTAATGTAGGGGGGGAGGGAATAGCTACAGTCAGGGTTCCTTTCGAGCAGGAACGTGCAGGAACGCCGTTCCGGGAGTAACAAGCCCAGGAGCAGGCACATATGGTGATGCGCTGTGGAAAAAAGCAAAAGCAAACTAACTTGATCTGTATTTTCATGCTTGTTGTAGGGTAGCTTCCCTGCAAGAGCAAAGGAAACCTAAAGTGTCTTTAGTTAAAGTGTAAAGTTGGCTCACCAGCTCTGAGTTGGGAAATACCTGGAGATTTTTGGGGTGGAGCCTGAGCGGCGGGTGTTACCTTCTGACACACTTCCAGTGATGTCAGGGTGTGTGGCATATGCAAATAAGTTACACTAATGAGTTACGCTAATAAGCTCCTGCACCTCTTTTTTTCACAAAATGACCCCTGGCTACAGTGGTTTTGGTCCACTGAATTATGGCAGGAACACACACACCCCTTTCTCAGGCAAAACATTATAATTTTTTATTCTTCAGCTAAATCAGGATTAGTCACAGCCTGGACTACACTGCAGTACAGACCTAAATCAGTGTTCCCTTCCTTCAGGGAACCCTGCAAACTGCAGTTCTACAAGTGGGGGCAGGGGGGAAGGAATATTCACAGATAATTGACAGCACCACCACCAAATGAGAATTCCCAGGATCCTGGGAGCGGGAAGGGGGGGCATAACCATGACATTTGAAGTGGTGGAAGAGTGACCAGAGCTTACGGTACAACCAGGGGCAGAAATAAGAAACCACAACCTAAAATAAGAGAGGGCTTCTCCTTTCCACTTACCCACCATTGATGTTGCCAGGACCCAGTTCCTTACGAGCGCCTACCAAATGGGAGCTGGCCAAAGACGCTGCATCCCTTTTTATGAGACCCAGATGTTTGCTCCCTGTGGGGCTGACCTTTCCTGTCCACACTGAGAGTGGGGCATAAATATTTGCAGTAAGATTCTCCCAACAAAACAAGACCGCTTTGTGTTCTCTTCTTCATCTTTCCGCCGTCCTCCTTTATAAGCATGTGCCGGAACAGTAGGGAATCTGCACCCCACTAATCGCTTTGAAAGCTGGTGCCTGCTTAGAATCATTTGGATTCAGGGAAGATTCGTACTTTGTCTTGGCAAACAAACGTTCCTAAAACTGTATTTGCTGAAAATGCTAATGTAAGAGGGGGACACTTATGTAAGAGGGAGAGCCAGTTTGGTGTAGTGGTTAAGGGTGTGGACTCTAATCTGTGAGAACCAGGTTTGATTCCCCACACCTCCACTTGCAGCTGCTAGATGACCTTGGGCAAGCCATGCTTCTGTCAGAGCAGTTCTCTCAAGGAGAGTCCTGGAAAGAGCTCTCTCAGCCCCACCTACCTGTTGTGGGGAGGGGAAGGGAAAGGAGTTTGTAAGTCGCTCTGAGACTCTGAGTGAAGGGCAGGGTATAAATCCAATTTCCTCCTCCTCCTTCTTCTGGAAAGAATTAGCAGGCAGGAGGCAGGTGGGGGGTACTTCCCGGAGAAACTGATTTAACCCCTCCTGTACCTGCCAGTTCTCTCTCATCCTTTCCCTTGGTCGTTTACCCCTTCAGTAAGACTTACCTTCTAGTTTCAGAGCCCAGCAATGTGTGATCCTAAGACCACTTTCCTGGGAGTAAAAGAGGATTCTAAATGGCCCAATTAGAACTGCTTTTGGCAGTTCAGGAAGATGAACTTTGGGGGGGGAATAGAAGAACAGCAGTCTAACAAATAGACAGTAATGAGTCTCGAAAGGTGCTAGGGGAAAAGTTACTTATTTGTAGAAGCACTCTAAATTATTATTATGCTCGAAATGTTTTCAAAAGTTTCACTGCTAGTGATATTCACTCATCTTAATTATATTAATTAGTGGAGGACTAATTCTGCTACTGCTTCATCAAAAAGATGCATGTTACCCTATTATGCTGAAAAAAATGTGGGATGTATCTTCTTATTCTTGTAAGTAAAGCAAAGACAATTTCCCATAATCTACAAATATTGCTATTACAGAAGAAGAATTTCAAGCCAACAAAAAACATTCCTATTCCTTAAGGATCATTTTAAAAGCTTCACAAAGAGATCGTACTTACTAGTCGCCGCTTGCCTCTTGCCTGTAGAAGTTTATTTTCTTGTTGAAGGAACACTTACAAAAGGAAGATTGTGCAGGAAACTCCCAATAGAATTTCCGACAGGAGTTGACCCAAAAGATCACACTGGATCTGAACCCACTAAAACCTGCCGGATGCTGTTTCCCATGCAAAAACCTAACCTGGCAATGCTTCCCAAAACAATGCCTGGCTCCCTAACAAAGCTTCTTCTCACCATCAGTATTTATACCAGCTACCCAAAGCACTAAATGACGTGCCACTGGAATGCACTTTCTACCACATAAAGACAGATTACATCTCTGTTTTAGAGTGATCATTCAAAACCATACACAAAAACAGCGGAACTTCAATTAACATCTTTTTTTTAAAAATCCTCATGGTGACGCTTTACATCCTTAAGATCTGACCAGTGGGTAGGTGGAATACAAAGGCTGAGGACAGACTGGCAGTGTGGGGTGGGAGAGCTCCGCTTCAGAAGCGGGGGAAGGGAGGGAGTTCAGACAGCTGCAGCCGTCCTCCATCTCCCTTCTGTACTCACCTGTTTGTGAAGCAGCTCCTTGCTGCCTCAGATGGACACCGGCAGAAAGCGGTGTCCAGGGGCCTTCCTGCACTTGGATCCCGCTTCCAAGCTGTGTGGACGGGAGGAGGTGGGATTCAAGCGGAGGTGGAGGTGTGAACGCGCCGCCACGGAGAGATGTGCTCATGAGCACAAGCAGCCCAATGCAGGAGGTGGGGAGATTTTAAATTTCTAAGCTGCTGCTGTGGCCATGCGCATATTGCCAAAACAGCCCTGCCACGAGCTGTGGAGGCTGGCCCGCCCAGGGCTGCTCCGCAGCAGTCTGAATGCTTCATTCCGGCATGCTCCTGCAAGAGTCTGGCCAGTGTGAACGGCCAGCCCCGGGCCAGTTTCCCCCCACAGTTTTTGGCCCTGCTGCAGTTCTGGGGCAGATTTACCAGTCTGTCCTCAGTCAAAGTTAGTTAACTCCCCCCCCCACACACACACACACTTTATCCACACAAGAACTCTGTGAGATAGGCTAGGCTACGTACACATCAGATAATATTGATTCTGAGAACTATTTCTAGGTTAGTTTTTTTGGTGGTTATTATGTGTTAGGTTTCTGGGGATCAGACTCAAAAATGCATGCACAAACGGTCAAGGTTCTTTTTTCTCCAAAGGAAAAGCAATAAGCATATAAAGAAAAAAAAGAGGTATGTAATATAGCTTTTGTTGAGCTTTTCAAAGGTTTCTTAAGAGATAGGTATGGTAGGGTAAACTCTTATTTTTGTAAAGTTTTTTTGTAAATCTATGATTGAGAGCTTTTTTTCTCTTTAAGGAAGGAATATAATATTAGATGGTTACACCCTGTATGTTTTTAGACTAATAAAACAGAGATGATGCATCTTCTTGATTATACAATACAAAACAGAATAGGCCCATTTGGTAAGCAGTAGACCTGCAGCCCTCCTCCCGCCCAAAACTTATTGGTGGGGGAAATGGCACAGGGGAGGAGGCCCTTGTGCCCTCTATGCCCTGGTCCTGACCTGAATTGGGCCTCTGTTGGGGAACACAGTTCCCTACAGCTGCTCTCTGACCGAGGGGAATGCAAGTTGGGTTAGGAGAGCTCAGGCCAAAATTGTTTAAAAAGTAATGTCTAGTTTGGCCCCATTGGACTCACACAACTTTAAGGTTGCTGATGAAGAAACTGGAATTGTTAAAGATGTTCTATTCCTCGGCTCCATCATCAACCGAAAGGGAGGCTGCAACCAAGAGTTCAGAAGGAGATTGAGAGTGGGAAGGGTAGCTGCAAAGGAGCTGGAAAAGATTCTCGTGTCAGGATATGTCACTGGCGACCAAGATCAAGATAATACATACCATAGTATTCCCCAGTTACTACGTTATGGGTGTAAAAGCTGGACAATAAAGCAATGAAGAAAGCTGACAGAAAGAATGTTGGTTCATTTTTAAATGTGGTGTCAGAGGAGAGTTTTACGCATACTGTGTACTGCCAGAAAGGCAAATAAGTGAGTTCTAGATCAAATCAAGCCCGACCTCTCCCTAGAAGCTAAAATGACTAAACTGAGGCTATCGTACTTTGATCACAGTATGAGAAGATAGGAGTCACTGGAAAAGGCAATAATGCTACGAAAAGTGGAAGGCTGCAGGAAAAGAGGAAGACCCAACATGAGATGGATTGATTCAATCAAGGAAACTACAGCCCTCAGTTTGCATAGGGTTGACAGGTCCCACCTGCAATCCAGGCCGGGATCTTCTGCTGTGCGTGCATAGAGTTTGCCCAGAAACTAGAGCGTCACCCCCAACGTCAGCACCACAATGATGTCACTTCTGGGTGACGTCATTGCATTGGGGATGTCACCCAGCAATGACCCTGTTCGGGGGTGGGGCTTCCCCCACTGGGTAGCTGGCCGGTGGCGAATCTAAGCCCCAAAAATCGGGGGAACCTCTGCCCAAACTGGGAGGTCTGGCAACTCTAAGTTTGCAAGACCTGAGCAAGACTGCTAATGGTCTGATGTTTTGGAGGTCATTCATTCATCAGTTTGCCATAAGTCAAAAGCCCCTTGATGGCACTTAACCCACTCACAGTTTGATACTGCATGGCATGATAGGCTTCTGAGAAGGCAATTTTTTCCCATACAGGAACTTTTCATTCATTTTTCAAAAAATTATTTCAAAGGACCCTGTGGTGAAAGGGCCATTTCCCCTTCCCGAAGGAGGCAGTTTGGTACTGAAACAAGAGCTCCCCGTTCCAGCTCTCTTTCTCATCCATATTTGTGCAAGGCCTCGTGCTGGTCCTGACCAGGTGAGTTGCCACAGCCTGTCAACTGCTTCTGTACAGTTAAACGAGCCTTAATCAGAACTCATCTCTTTTGTGTTCCTGAGATCCACTTAGGACCCCTGGGGTTAGAAAGGTTTGAAGGTCCTTGGAATCCATTTTGCTTCTTGCAGTTTCAGCATTGCTCTTATCCCCATTAGTAAGATTGCCAGCTGAGCACTGGCCACTGGTGGGAGATGCTGGGAGTGGTGAGGAGGGAACAGCACTGTGCTGGAGTTTCAGGTAAATCCTAGAGCGTCGCCTGTGTGTGGTGACATCACTTCCAGGTTTGTGCCAAAAGAGACATTGTGGTGTTGGCGCAATACTGGTCCTTCCCTCCCCCCCAGATGTATAGCAGAAGACCTGGCCAACCTACCCATCAGACCGTCTCGCCATTAGCACCGATTCTAGCTTGATGTATGGTACCATAGCAAGAGAGCCAGTTTGGTGTAGTGGTTATTGTGTGGACTTTAATTTGCGTGAACCGGGTTTGATTCCCCACTCCTCCGTATGCCACTGCTGGATGACCTTGGGCAAGCTATAGTTCTCTCAGAGCTGTTCTCTCAAGAGCAGTCATTGAAAGAGCTCTCTCAGCCCCACCTACCTTCACAGGGTGTCTGTTGTGGGGAGGGGAAGGGAAAGGAGATTGTAAGCCGCTCTGAGTGAAGGGCGGGGTATAAATCCAGTCTCTTCTTCTTCGTCTTCTCTACCATGATCTTCTGACCAGCTGTTAACTAGATGCCTGCCCCCTCCCCACTCCAAGGACATGCACGAGCTAACCAGCCAGATTAGCTTTCACTGAGGCAGAGAATTTCTCCCATGTTTATACCTTCAGTCTTCAGATAGGGGCTGGCATGATGGAATGCTCTTTTTAGTGCACAAACCATTCTTACCATTAGCATGTTAAGGGGGAAGGTTACGCTAGAAACCTTGTTCCTGATATGTTAGTTTTCTGTACACAGAGAACAGAGGTCCATTCTGTCATGGGTAGACATGCCTACAGTCTGAAGTGGTCCTGAAATTTGCCTTTCCCTCCCCTCTCTCTCTAGGCACAGTTATTGCCAGATTGAGCTGGGCCTGGTGCCTTTTAAAATGGCGGTGGTAGCTGTTTGTGCACAGCACTGTGTCTACCAGCATCTTCCTTCTCTGATTGGCCATGCAAAGGAACAGATGGTGCTCTGCATAGTTCCCAAGAGTTGCTTCTGTTTAAAGTGGCAGTTTCCACCGAAGCTCCCTCTAAGCTGTGGAGTCCTGTGAGCAAAAATTCAACTTTGTGAGCTACAGGCATTAAAGTTGTAAGTGAGGGATTTGGCTACTGCATAGATTAGTTTGCTCTGGAGCCATCCTTCCTGAGCGAAGACAAAAATGTGTGAGCTGGAGGCTAAAAAACTGTGAGCTGGCTCACACTAACTCAGCTGAGAGGGAACACTGGCTTCCACCTCCTCTCTCTTAGCTCAACAGAGGTGGGGGGATGAAGCTCATGGATGTCCTGTGCAGTCTTTTGTATATGACCATGTGAAATGGAGCCCTGGGTCTCTACTGCGCACATGTGAGCGATACAGCTCCAAGCACCTGTGAGAGAGAAGAGGATAATGCTGACTTTCCCTCAACACATTCTGGTAAACAAATGCTATCTTTTAGACCAAAACATAAATAAATCTGTCCAAAGATCCAAAGCTTGGCTGGGCTGTATTGTTTCAGCTGGCTGAATATCCTGCAATAACCGGTATTCTTTGTTTTTTTGGCTCGCCTCAACCTGTGTGTGTTTTGTAAAGGACTAACTCAAATATGTGAGATAAGCTGAGCTAGACTTGAGTTTCTGCTCTCCACACTTTGCAGTACTTACCCAGAATTCCCCTGTCTTGCCAGGTGAGCAGTGTTCGCCTCATCAGCCTCGTGAGGGGACAAGTTCTGGTACTGTGGGATGATGGCTGTGTGAATTCAAAGTAAGTATCTCTCCAAGAAGAAGCAGAATTGTTTGTTTTAAAATGTATTCCTTTTCCATTGTAAAAGGATTCTGCTGACATACTGACAACAGTTATCTTCCAGAAAGCCTACCTAAACCTGCACAAAGAACAAAGGCTGGGGTTTTTTTTTTAAAAAAAGCCCTCTCTTGGAATTTGATGTCATAACAGCCAGTTTTATGAATAAGGCAAAATAAAAGACCTGTAACATGTTTTACTGGCCATGGAGTTCTATTATTGGTCTCACTGACAGCCTGAAAGGCAAAAACTCGACACCACATAACAATGGTGTTTTCCACATAAGGGCAGGCATATGTTGTTTCCCTGTCGCTGCTGCAGCTACCAATACAGCCCAGCAGCAATGGGGCTTCCACATAGCAGGTTTCCCCATAGTTTCCCTGCCTCAACCTCCCAGCAGTGGCCATCCCCCCTGGTACCACCAGGGCTTTTTCATTTTAAAAAATCAGCAATTAAATATTGTTATAGCAATACAGAGTTATAATAATAGGTGTAACTGGTGCTCTGAATTCCCAGCTTGCACTTTTTAAAAAGTAAGTCGCTTTTATTACAGAGATATGCCTTTCCCCTTATATCTCCACAACAGAAAGATTTTAAAATAAAACCTGGGAATTCAGAGAACCTGCTACACATATTGTTCTAACATTATATCGCTATAGCAATATTCAATTTCTAATTTTTTAAAAAACCTGGTGTGGGGGAGAGGATGGCGGCTGGGGCAAAATGGCCGCTGTGAAGACAGGACTGGGAAAATCCAAACAAAGCCCCCCAGTCTTTGCTGCAAGGTTTCCCAAAATTTCAGAGCAAAGTAAGTTTGGGAAAGATCAAGGAAAACCCAGGGCAACTCACAGCCAGGAGGTCCTAAGATTGTCTGGCAGCCGGAAATTGTACTACGCTACATTCAGTGTTAGCAGGACTAGTCATCTGGGGAATAGGGTAAAGGGCATCCAAAGTCATCCTTCTCAAAATCGTCCTTCTCAGCATCATCCCTCCAGAAGACTGTTTGCTGATTAGGGACTTTAAGAGGCTAGATGAGAAGGCAGGAGTTTGTTGTTGCCTGCCAACCAGTATCCATGCAAACTATCCTTACACTCTTAGAATGAGGTATTGAATGGATGCACTGACCTAAATGCCCCAGGCTAACCTGATCTCATCAGATCTCGGAAGCTAAGCAGGGTTGGCCCTGGGTAGTATTTGGATGGGAGACCACCAAGGAAGTCCAGGGTTGCTGTGCAGAGGCAGGCAACGGCAAACCACCTCTGTTTGTCTCTTGCCTTGAAAACCTTATGGTAAGTTGGCTGCAACTTCAAGGTACTTACCACCTCAATGAATGGACATTGGAAATGGGATGAAATGGAGACATTTCTGTGCATTGGCTTTAAGTCTGTTGGGTTGTTTTGCTTGGGAATAACTAGGTTTGGAATAGCTATTTTTCATTTCCCCATCCCCCCAAAAAAACCCTTTCCTTTGCTGGAAAACAGTGATAAAGAGAACAGCTGAACCTGCAAGCCCTTCCACGAGTGTTTTTTTCTTCCTCTCACAGGTGTCTGAAAACATATGAAGTCGTCTTCTCAGCGGATGGGAAAGCTTACCACTCAATCAGTGTAAAAGACAGTGTATTTACAATGCTGGTCTATAGCCCAGGTAAAGTCCACCATCTGCTTTTCAGCATTAACTGAGACAGCCCAATTTAAGGCCACTCCTATTAGCCGACAGCCTTTCCACTTTCAACCCCTTTAGTAATTCCTTCAGACGCCTTTCACAGTGTCGGTTTTCTTCTAGAAGAAAAGTGTGAGCTTGAAAAGAATTGACATGTTTTTGTTTCTAAGGGCCTAAGTAACGTAAAGGTTTCCCTTGCTCGAAAGCCAGTCAAATCCGATTCTAGGGTTGCGGTGCTCATCTCCATTACGAAGCCGAAGAGCCAGCGATGTCCAAAGACTTTTCCTGTGGTCATGTGGCCGGCATGACTAGACGCCAAGGTGCACAGAACGATGTTACCTTCCCACTGAAGCGGTACCTATTTATCTACTTGCAATTCCTTGCTTTTGAACTGCTAGGTTGGCAGGAGCTGGGGCCAGAGATGGGAGCTCACTCTGTCCCGCGGCACTCAGGTCTCAAACTGCCAAACTACAGACCTTCCGATCTGCAGCTCAGCATCTTAACCTCTGAGCCACTGCAGCCCCTGGAGGGCCTGAGTACAGATCACAAAGACCACAGGTCCCCTCTTTCTCCACCCAGTCCTGGGGAGCAGACGTGCTCTGGGCATTCGGCTTGTGGAACTTAATTTCCAGACGCACGCAGGCCCAGTTTGGATTGGGACTATGAGGAGAGGGGCTTAAGCCTTTGCCCCCTGTGCCATTTTTGCAACCTCAGGTGGCCCTGGGGCAAGGCTGCCACTTATCTGGTGGGAGCATTGTGAGGGGACAGTGGGAGGACAGCTGCAAGGGGGGAGAATCCCCCCTCTCTTTCCCACAGGATCCAGTCCATTCTCTCTTCAGAGCTCTTGTGCCAGACCCTCAAGTGGCATTTGAAACTTGGAGGGAGTCTGAAAACAGGAAGTGTGCGTGCACATGAAAACTCATACCTTGAATAAAACATTTTCATCTTAAAAGTGCCACTGGATTCTAACTTTGTTTTTTTAAAAGCAGTTGGAAGTTTCTGTGGGGGTATCTTTTCAAAAGCAGCCGGGGGATCAAAATGGCTTCCTAAGGTCACTTTGGAAGCTCGTGCAGGGTAGACTTCTATGCAGCTTTTTTGCACTTCCAGGGTTACTCGGTGAAACGACTTCTTGGGAAGCGCAGTGGTGGATCTAGGGAGTGAGATTCTGGATTCCTCTCTGCCTCTGTTGACAGATTCAGCGGCTGGAAAGCTGCACTGGTAACAGATTTATAGAGCTGGAAAGTTGAATCTGTCAATAGGAGTAGAATCCCAGTTCTTGGATCCTTGAGGTCCTGCCATGGGTCCTGCGAAGCCTGGGAGGAAAGCAGGTATATAAACAAATTAATAAATTATGGGGTGTGGTTAGTGCCCTGCCCTGGATGGTCCAAGCGATCTGGACCGATCTCAGAAGCTAAGCAGGGTCGGCCCTGGTCAGTACTTGGATGGGAGACCACTAAGGAAGTCCAGGGCTGCTACACAGAGGCAGGCAATGGCAAAATCACCTCTATTGGTACCTTTAAAACCTTATGGGCTTGCCATGAGGTAGCTGCAACTTGACAGTACTTTCCACCACCATCGCCGCCTTTCCCCCTTTCTTGCTTGAAGAGACAGAATTCCAGGGCCGGAAGGTGTGACATCATCATCATTGACACTGGAGGTTGTATGTCAGGGGTCCCCAGAGTGGTGCCTATGGCTGCCTTGGTGCCCACTGATACCTTTTCTGGTGTCCACCAAGGGTTTTTAGCAAGTGGGTGGGGCCAGGTAGGGCTTTTTGAGTCAGTTTGGGGTAGTGGTTAGGAGCACAGACTCTAATCTGGGAGAACCAGGTTTTTATTCCTGACTCCTCCACATGCAGCTGCTGGGTGACCTTGGGTCAGTCACAAGTTCTCTCAGAGCTGTTCTCTCCAGGGCAGTTCTCGAAAGAGCTCTCTCAGCCCCACCTACCTCACAGGGTGTCTTTTGTAGGGAAGGGAAGGAGTTTGTAAGCCACTCTGAGACTCCTTCGGGTAGTGAAGGGAGGAGTATAAATCCAGCCTCTTTTGCCCAGCAGGTCTTCTGATTGATTACTGGAGATTTGAATGGCTGTGCATTTTTTTTTAAAATGTTCCTTTGGCAGCAGCTGCCACCACCGCAAAAGCATCTACACTGTGTTATTGATGTTAAACTGCGGCAAACATTTTGTGGCTGGCCCGCCGTGCCGTGTCAGAATTCCAAATGTCCCCGCACACTCAAAAAGATTGGGGATCCCCATTGTAAATTACCCATAAAGATCAGCAGGCAGTAGAAACACCTGGATTTATTTATTTAAAAATCCAGTGTTTATAGTTTCCAAGGTATATAGTTTCCCACAGGTTCCTAAACCTTTTCAGCACATGCATGACTTTTAACTGCATGGCTCTGTCTTTGTTCACAGGAACAAGAGTGACAGGATTTTACAAAGTGCGTGCCATCGACTACTGGGACAGAAGAGGCCCATTTTCTCTGCCAGTATACTACCACGAAGAGTTTTAAAACAAAAACGAGCATGTCCCGTAGGCAAGCCAGAAATTGGAGTCTTAAGTCTCCTGACTGACGGCTCGTTCAAAAGGCAAGCGACAACTCCTGCTGCAGTTTCTTCCATGGCCCTTGGACATCCCCTCCTCTTCCTTCTTAAGCCTCTTGTCTTGACAGATGAAGATTCTTTCTTCGGACGGCTCCAGCCCCCCCCCCCCTCAGGAGGATTGTCAGTACCAGCCCCACCCATTAAGTGTGGCGGGTGCCTCGTGTATCAGCTTTTGGGTGCCATTTGAGTGGCAAAGCAGTTACTTCTTATCAGGAGTGGACTGCCAGGTGAAAAACTGGCCCCGGAAGAAGCCTAGCTGAACAGTCCCTGCAGGGCTATAAGCCAGCAGTTCAGGGGCCATTGGACTCACCCTGTGCCACATCTTACAACACAGCAGCAGTGCCGGAGGAGACAGTTGTTGAGCTGACACTGATTACCGACAGAGGATGTGAGCCAAGTGCCCTCCCCCCAAGGTGCTGGCAGGTTCCTGGTGCCCTCTTCGACAGTGGCCCACCAGGAAATGTCCCTGTAAGTTAAATGGCCATTCCACCCTGCTTGTTATATTTCTGTTCAGCATGTGAATGCTATGAATGCTTTGCATGGTGTAGTGGTTAAGAGTGGTGGACTGTAATCTGGAGAACCAGGTTTGATTCCTCACTCTTCCACATGAATCCTGCTGGGTGACCTTGGGCCAGTCACAAGTTCTCTCAGAACTCTCTCAGCCACACCAACCTTGCAAGGTGCCTGTTGTGGGGAAGGGGAAGGGAATGCTATTATAGAGAACTTTGAGACACCTTAAGGTAAAGAAAAGGTATAAAACCCTTTTTTTCTTCTTCCTCTCTGCTGCCAGACATTGAGGGCTGGTCCTGGTCATGTTCAACTCAAGTCCAGGGTGGATCAGTGAGGGTCCCACTAGGAAACACGCCCCCCAAGTCTACATTGAGGAGGGAGAAGGCTCTATCTGCCACTTTCTGGAACTTCATGCCACATATATATCTGATAGTCCAGTTTTAAAGTAACCTTAAGGGAGGCCTATCTCCACCATTTGATAATCTGAGCCTCAAGGCAAATCAAGCCTCAATTCTTGCTGAGATAAGAATGCAGCAATGGCAGAACTAAATATTTGTGCAAGGAGAAAAGCCGCTGGGAAGCCCTTGCTGAGTACTGATACTCCTGGCACGAGCGATGCTTGTTCAGATGGACAAATTGGGAAAGGGGAGAAAACCGGATATTTATAAAATATTTCATTTCTCAAAATGCCAACACACTCCACTAGAGACCATGGCATTCTAATGTATTACTGGCTGAAAGAGAGTCCTGAAAGAAAGGCAGCCATCTGGACTCGCAAGACCTGAAAGAGAAGAATTTTTCACGTCAATTAGAGGGGCCTTTCCACAGCACCGTGGAAGGATGGTGCCAAGCATACAGAATGATCACAGTGATCCCCGCCCTTCATTCCAGTGGAAAACATCTGACAGAACCCATCCATTTAGCTATTAAAGGTATCTGTTTCTATTCTGGTATTCTGCTATTGCAATCACTTCCTTCCCTCTCGAAGTATGAAGGGCAGGGCTCTCCAAGGAGGCACGTGTGCCAGGTTATCAGGTGAACACCTTGGGGCAATGACAGACAGGCTGGAGGCAGGAGTCTGACTGAAGGCTGGTGGCCTGCCCCCCCCCCCCCCCCAGTAATCTTGTAAGCAGTGCTCCCTTTAAGCTGTGGAGTCTTGTGTGCAAAAATTCTATCTTGTGAGCTACTGGCATTAAAGTTGTGAGCGAGCGATATGGCTGCTGCATAAATCTAGTTTGCTCTGGAGCCATCCTTCCTGAGCTAAGACAAAAATGTGTGAGCTGGAGGCTAAAAAAACTGTGAGCTAGCTCACACTAACTCAGCGTAGAGGAAACACTGCTTGTAAGCCATCTCAGAGAAAACTGAGTAAGATATGGGGCACCTCTAAAAAGGAATGTAGGCCCCTTGCGCTTGATTTGTTGGGTGGTGAGAAGGCCAGTGGTCCAGGACCATCCTGTCAAGCCTCTGAAGTCACATACATGCAAGTTCCCTCAGCAACTGCACCATCAAATGGATACTTGAGTGTGTGAAATGGCCATTACCAGACATGCGCCCAAGACCCAAGTTTTCACATATTCTGACAATCACCTTAAAAACAAGTACCTTTCAGACAAGATAGTCCACATCTAGCTGTACCATTATTAAACACTGAGTTCACGTGTTTGTGTGAATCAGCTGTCTCTCACAGAGGTACTATTTCAATAAAATTGGGGGGGGGGCCCTTCAGAAGGCAGAGGAATGGATGGGCTACAAAAATCAAGAGTTCTATCTTCGCATATAGGGATAGATCCTGTCTAAAGTCTGTGCAGAAAAGTGCAACTTCCCTGCTTCCCCTCCACTGAAACAACCCCAAATGCCTGTTGCTGGGTCATGTCCCCCCCCCCCCCCCCCCCAAGCAATAGAAGGGGGAGTTGGAGGCCTGCCCTCTCTGGCACGTGAGTGTGTCTTTTTGAGGAGATCCAACCCACAGTACATTAAAGTGCCAAAAGCTGTTTCTAAAAGCAAGTGTGGTGTGATTTTTTGAAAATGCCTCTTAATACACTGGAACGAAAGGTGATTCTGAGGAAGAATCGCATGTGCCTCAAAATGAGGGGGAAATGACTGCCTCCCCCTGCCCCCACTTAGGTGTTGCCCCTGCTGTAGGATCCGCCATAAAGTATGCCATAGCAGCAGCTATCAAAAAAAAAAAAAAGAATTGTAACAATTTGTTCCCTGACCCTATTTCAACCACAGTGGACTCTCGTCTCTGGAAGAGATGGAGACGACCGATTTTAGGTGGAGACCACTGATTTTACTGAAGATGATCCAATATGGGTGGAACACTAACCGCTACACCACACATGACGGCACAGGGTATGTTGGAGAAAGACAGGACAGTCCTCAAGATGGGGCTTCCTTTTTTTGTGGCAGCCTCATGCTCTTTGTAAGCCAGCGTGGTGTGGTTTGAGTGCCGGACCAGGATCAGAGATTCAGGTTCAGATCCCCATTCTGTCATGGAAGCTCACTGGGTGACCTTGGGCTGCATCGCTCTCTCTCACCCTAACCTGCCAAACAGTTTGGTATTTGTGAAAATAAAATCGTGTACGGGAGAATGGTGTGATCAGCTACTTTAGGTCCCTGTTACTCAGAAAAGAGAAGAATGAATAAAAATAAACACTTTTGTCCTCTATGGGAAAGAGCACGTACAATGAAAGGCTCCCGAATCCATCCACTAGGGTTGCCAACCTCCAGGTGGTGCCTGGAGTTCTCCCAGAATTATAACTGATCTCCAGACAACAAAAATGAATTTCCCTGGAGAAAATGGCTGCTGGGGGGGGGGGGGTGTTTGGACTCTATGGCATTATATCATGGTGAGGCCCCTCCCCTTCTCAAGGCTCCACCCTCAAATCTCCAGGAATTTCCCAACCTGGAGTTGGCAACCCTACTCCCCTACCCACAACCTCTCTGCCCATGTGAACACAGCTCAAGGAAGCACATATAAAAGATTACTTAAAAACGTTTATTGACAAATATCAATTCACTTCTTTGAGAGTTTAACAATTGTGTATGGCACCCAAGTGCAAAAAGAAAACCCAGCACTTAAGTGTTTGAAAAGAAGCACTAGTCCAAACTATGGAAGTGAAGGAACAATTTCAAGATACCGAGACTGGAAGTCTGCACCAACTCTGGTTTGGAAGTACTGTGCTTTTTTTTTTTTAACAGGCTCCTGTGGAAGAAAAGCAAAATGAACAAGCATTCAGTGTCATCGACATGATATGATCAGTGCATTGCTGTACTTCATTCAAATACCTTGGGTTTCCAATGCCCAGATGGTAGTTGGAGATCTCCTGGGATTACAACTGATCTCCCGACAACAGAGATCAGTTCATCTGGAGAAAATGGCCGCTCTGGAAGGTGGACTCTCTGGCATTATGCCCTACTTAAGTCCGACCCTTCCCACAGTCCTGCCCTCCTCAGAGTCCACCCCCAAAATCTCCAGGTATTTCCCAACTTTGAGCTGGCAATTCTACAAATACTAGATGTAGGAAAACTATGAACAGAGAAATCATTCTCTGACTTTGATTGGCAATTGGTTCACACATCACTGACAAAGGAAAGTCTAGCTTCACACTATGCAAATATATAAGTAACAAATTCAACACAACAAGAGAGGGAGAGGTGATTTTTCGCTTTAAAAGGATTAGTTACATATATGGAATGGGCCAGCTGACAGCTATTTGCCATGCATTTAGAGGCATTAACTAACTAACAGTGCCTCAAAAACTGCGCAACCAACAGTTAACAGCTATCTGTGAAGCTCCTAAGGGCATCTGGTTACCCACCGCTGAGGAACAGAGTATGAGACTAGATGGACCCTTGGCTTGATCCAGCACAGGAAGTTTATATTCTTAAAACGCAGACAGTAACCAGAATGAGGTAGATAAGCACTGCGTGCCAGCAAAGTGGTTCTGAAGTTAGTCCTTCTTATGCTGGGTGATGCATCCTTATCATTCCTTCTCCGTATTTCGACTTACCTGATTGTAGCACTGGCTGGAACTGGCCTGACATGCAGATTTCGTCCTGTTTTAGACGCACAATGCGCTGAATGGCTGGGGGGAGACCCCGAGGATTGCGGGAGAAAATAATGGAGTAGCCATCGTCGCAGGATCCATCCTCTTTCAGAGTCCGGCAGGCATAAGTGATGGCGTAGTTATCATAGTCTGTGTCGATCACCCAGTAGTTGTCTCCTGAGAACACACCAAGAGTTCAAAAATCAGATGAAGGATACTGTTGTATCGGCGCAATATTTGGAACAAAATCAGAAGATCTGGAAGATGACAGAACGGGAGGTGAAAAGATGGGGGTTTTAACGTGTGTAAAGCCAACTTGTCTTGTTATGCTGTAGGAAGGGAATATTAAAAATATGTTGAGGGTACGATCATTGTCTTTGGAACTGGAATAACAGAAGCAGGGATTTGTGTTTCTCATGGATGTGATAAGCAACGTATGAATACGGTTCGTAGGAATCACTAACAGATTTATCAAACATGAGATTCATAGGAAATTTAATAATAAAACAGTGCCAATCTGGAGAAGAGGAGGTCGAGGGGGGACATGATTGTCCTCTTGGAAGTATTTGAAGGGCTGTCACTTGAGGAGGGCAGGGAGCTGTTCTTGTCGGCAGCAGAGGTGAGGACTCGCAATAATGGGTTTAAATTAAGTGTGGGAAGGTACCAGCGGTATATTAGGAAAAAATTTTTTGACAGAGTTGTGCAACAGTGGAATCAGCTGCCTAGGAAGGTGGTGAGCTCCCCCTCACTGGCAGCCTTTAAGCAGTGGCTGGACAAAACACTTGTCAGGGATGCTCTAGGCTGATCCTGCATTGAGAAAGGGGTTGGACTAGGCAGCCGGTGTGGCCCCTTCCAACTCCGTGATTCTAAGTGTAGGACTGCTTTCAGGAAAGAGTGTTTAGCCTGTCAATCATATTATTGAATTTTTAAGTCACAAAGGAGTTGGGAGATTCCTTCTTATCTAGGATGCTCAAACACCTGCCAGTTTGGCTCACGTCCTGTTCGCCAGTGACGATCAGACAGCCAGTTAATTGTTTGGCAGTTCGCAGTCTGTTTGTGTTTATTTGCAGGAGCAGGCTACTTGCAGCCTCTAGACTTGCTCCCAGCAGCCAAAGACAGCAAGAAAGCAGGAGGGGTTTGACTTCCCAGGAAAGCACCTGCCAGCCAACTGTTCCTCCTTCCTTGAAAATAGGACCGGACATATTGTGGGCTCCTGTCATGCGATCTGTGCCTTCTGATGAGTTGTACACACTACAGCAGCTCCAACATTGCTAAGATAATGTCTGAAGATGCCTTGAACACAAGCAAGGATCACATTGTTCGGCCTCGATCCACAGCTTCCAGACATTTCTAGGCAGCTTTGCCAAGTCCAGCTTGGGAAATTCCTGGAGATTTGGGGGCAGCACCTGGGAAGGCAGCTCAGTGGGGATGTGACGCCACAGAGTCTGCCATCCAAAGCTGCTGTTTCCTCCATGGAAACTGATCTCTGTAGTCTGGGAATCATCTGTCATTCCAGGGAAAACCCAGGCTGCACCTGGATACCAGCAACCCCATTTCTAAGCTGGAAACCACACACTCCGCTTCTCGGTATTTGCAGCCACAAGCAAGTGATGTCTTTCTTACCTCCACTGGACAAATAACTTGCCAGGCCTTGATAATTCATGAACATTTTTGCTGGTGTGCTGGGGTCGGGCACTGAGTATTGGGCTGCCATGTCCGCACAGATCACCCAGAATCTGAAACCAGAGGAGTTGGAACACAGAGATTGCAGGATTTACCTAGTTTTCACATTGCTTATTGACGTGACACAAAAGTACAGACATAGCCCACTCTAGGGTAGGAAGCCAGCCTCAGCACACAGACCCATCAGCAATGCTGCTTGCGTTTATGCAAGGATGCTCAGCTTTAGAGCTAATGGCACACAGCAGAATTGGAGCGCAAGGGCCGGTACATCTATGCTCTGTGCTTGGACCAACAGACGCATCACAATTGGTATAGGAACAGTGTGTAAAAAATAGGACCTGGACAGACAGAACAGAGTGTGCCACTTCAAGGCTGCGAGGTGCAGGATCCAGATTTTCTGAATACACCCCAGTTCCCTGTAAGTACAGAACAGCACAGCACAGACTGGCTAGGATGCTAGGGTTCTGTATGCATTTGCAGGGGAGCCTTTGCATTCAAAAGGATGACGAGGCCCAGCGCCCCACCCCATTCTGCTACATGTATAGACCAGGCTCCACTCTGCACAGTCAGCTCAGACACCAAGCGATGCACCTACCTGGGGCCTTTGCTTATGATGTGTACGTTATACATCTCTGACCTCCTCAGCCATTAATACTGAGAAAAGCTACCCTGGTCACTTCCCACACTGGCATCAGCCCACTCACAGAACAGGTCAGTACTGGCATGGGAGACAGCCATGTCATTGATCTGCCTGCTTGAACTCCGTAGTCTCACTGGAATGGTGCAGAAAGGAACCAGCCGCCACACTGGTCCCATGCATCCAGGCCAGTGCAAGAGGCCAGACGGACGCCCGGTATTCATAGTGCAACCTGGTGCAGAGTTAATCCCCCCCCCCAAAAAAAAATCAGGTTGTAACCAACTTAATGGTGACCCCAAATGGTTTTCAAGGCAAGAGATGTTCTGAATCTGGTATTCCTTAGTGGTCTCCCATCCAAATACTGACCCTGCTTAGCTTCCATGATCTGAGAAACTGGGCCAGCCAGGTCAGGGCAAGTTAAATCCATTGAAATCAATGGGTTTAGGAATGACATAGGATTGCCCTGTAAGTACCCTGCTTGACCCTCGACTTCCTTGCTTCCCCAAGTGACCTCCTCGTGCTAATCTTGCTCAGCATCTCCACATGCAGTCCAGTCTTGTTTGCCTGGACAGAATGGCTTTAGAGACTATCTCATGACCTACTCACAAAAGCGCTTTGGGCTGGTTCTTTCGACTGCTGTATGAATCACCTTCCTTTTCCTTCACTCTAACCACTGCACCCCAGCCCTGACCTGGGTAGCCCAGGCTAGCCAGATCTTGGAAGCTAAGCAGGGTTGACCATGGCTAGTACTTGGAAGGGCGACCTCCAAAGAGTATCAGGGGCGTGACGCAGAGGCATGCAATGGCAAACCACCCCTGAAATGTCTCTTGCCTTAAAAACAAGTCTAGCTCGCCACCTAGTGGTGCATAACACTAAAAAGAGCTAGAACTTCTGGCTGCCAGACAATCTTAGGATCTCCTGGCTATTCTACACATAGTGCCAGATGATGATGATGATGCACCCCACCAGTTCCAGTTGTCAAAAGGCCAAATACACTGGCAGTGTAACTAATGCTCCCTCTAAGCGGTGGAGTCTTGTGAGCAAAAATTCTACTTTGTGAGCTACTGGCATTAAAGTCGTAAGCGAGCAGTTTGGCTACTGCATGAATTAGTTTGCTCTGGAGCCGTCCTTCCTGAGCGAAGACAAATATGTGTGCGCCGGAGGCTAAAGAACTGTGATCCGGCTCACACTAACTCATCTTAAGGGGAACAGTGTAACCCTGTCGGAATTATACTCTTCTGAGCCCACTGACTTCAGAAGGGACTTTAGAAGGGTGCTTAGATTTCCAGGATCTGCTTCGGATCGCACTGCCATTCATACATCCATTGCTGATCTGTACCATTTCAGACTGCAGGTGGAGAGATGGGAACACTGAACACTCTGTATTGATACTAAAAGGGAAGATAGGGAGATTTGAGCTGAGTCCCCACTGCTGCTGCAGCCTCCTGCTTTATCACGCACGCACACACACACACACACACAATTTCAGGGATCACAGAAGGCTGAAGTGAGAAAAGGAATATGAAGAAGATGCCTTCCTCTAGTGCAACTCTGCTTGCACTGCTTAGGGTCCAAGCCTATGGCATATGAGCAGGTGGTCTTGCCTTACCCAAAAAGTTTCACTCTGCCTTTGGAAGATGCAATCATGGTGCCATCCTCATCGATCGTGTATTCGGCTGAGATGTTATCTTGTAGAAAGAGGCCTTCTGGGTCTTTCTTGGCCAGGGCATACCATTTACCTGCATACTAAAAAAACCAAGAAGACGTTTAAAGTTATCCAGAAGGACATGACATCAAGCTGGATTACTACTAGATCTGAGAGGAGAGGGTAAGCTAGCAGAGAGATCTCCTGGAGCTTAAGGTAAACCAAATGCCCTAATTAAAATCCAAATGTTAGAACAGCCAATTAGGTGTTATTTGGGGCATAATTGATTAATTATCGTATGGCATTGTGTGTGGTATAGCCAGGAGATCTTAGGATTGTCTGGCAGCCAGATGCTCTTGCTCTTTTTTAGCACTATGCAGCGAGCTAGGCTTATTTTGGGGGGCTGGGAGAGCTGTGAGTGACCCAAGGTTACTGTCATGCCTGCTCCTGACCCTGCTCCTGACCCAGCCCCTGCAGAGCAAGATCAGGCTCCTTTAACGGACCTGAACGTAAGTCCAGAGGAGTTAAGCCAGCAACAGGAGCCACCAGGGACTAGTCAAGCACCTGAGACCCATCAGGCTCCTCCTGGAGAAAACCATAGCCCTGAGTCATCACCTCCACCTGTCAGGCGTCTCCGTGAAAGGAGACGCCAGGAATTAAGAGACAGAAGGAGTGAGGCACGCATGAGGGCCAGGAGATCTATCAGTCCAGAGTACTAGCAGACGCTGGGCCGTGGCCGACTGCTGCTAATTGGTTAATGAGCCGGCACATGATATCAGCAGCCTGTCAACGGCCAACAGATTGTGCTGGCAAAGAACGCTCGTCATCGACGTGGCCTCGCCCTGCACCCTTCTGAACTCTGTTCCTGAACCCGGCTGCTGGACTCTCGGACTTCTGACCCTGGACTTGGCATTTTGGACTACGGACTGGCATTTGGACTTTGGCTTGTCTTTCTGTTGTGATCCCTGCTACCCCCGACTCCTGGCTTTCATACTCTCCGGCTCTGACTTCTGGCATTCCTGCTGACGATTCGTCTGTTTAATCCTTCGGCTGACTGATTTATGGTTGTGACTCCCGGACTGTTGATAACGCTTGCCTTGTAACCCGAGAACTCTGATCTGCACGCCTTCCGGCTGCAAGCTCTGTCTCAAGCCAGAGGCTCAGTCGTGACAGTTACCCAGCTTGGCTTCAAGTGGAGGAGAGTGGAACTGAACCCGGTTCTCCAGATTAGAGTTCCTTGCTCTTAACCACTACACCACGCTGGCATAAAATCCAGTGGCATAAAACCCAGCACTCCCATAGAATCATTTCCACCCACAGGAAATGGCCTTCTTGTGTTCCCCCTCCTGCCAGAGGTTGGAATGTTCCCCCCAAATGCTGTCCTCGAGGCTGCAGAGCAGAGTGCCGGGGGGGGGGGGGGAGAGAAAGTCTTGTTCAATGGGCAGAAATCATTTCACACAGGGAGACATTTCCAATGGATTCAAGCCACTGTTTCTTGGAATTGCTTGCATGGAGGTTAGAGTTACAGCCGAGGACCAGTTGATACAGGAATCAAGTGATTCAAAAAGCTCCTGGATTGCACAGCTTCAGGATGGAATCCTTCCATGTGCGTTAGAGGGTCCGGGATTGTACAGCTTCAGAGCAGCAAGAACATCACCGGTCCCATGTCTGCGATGACCACCCTTCTGATGTCACCACAGGAACAGGCACGTCACTGTGGATCCTGCACTGCCCACAGATCACATGCGTACCAAGCTTAAACGGTCAAACAGAGGATTCCTAGATGGTAGATTAACCTTCTAAATAGAGTTGCCAACCTCCAGATGGTGGCTGGAGATCTCTTGGGATTAGAACTGATCTCTAGGCGACAGAGATCAGTTCGCCTGGAGAAAACAGCCACTGTGGAAGGTGGACTTCAGGGCGTTATAACCCATTGATGTCCCTGCCCTCTCCCAACCCCACACTCCTCAAGCTCCACCCCTAAAACCTCCAGGTATTTCCCAACCCAGAGCTGGCAACCCTGCTTATAAATGCAGACGGCGTTTCTAAACATTTGAGAAGCACTGCAGCATATCTCACAAATCGAAAAGGAAACTTTGGAAGCCGTACTTGCTAGTACATCCAACTGCAGATTTGCATTCAGCTAGTATGGTATTCCCCTCTGCATTGGAAAGTGTTCATAATTACCCTCTTGAGGTCAAAATTTTCCTTCACAGTGAAAGACTCTACTGCACATGAAGTCTGGGCCAAGCAGTCATCGATGATGGACAGCAGGATCACCAAGAATGTGCACGGGGTGTATTTCATTCTGTTAAGCAGTACAGCTGTTCGACTCTGGAGGGAAGAGGAGTGGGGGGGAAATCACACCCAGTTAACTATTTTTGTTCTCATTCTCTGACACGCCTTCTGTGATGGTTGGCCACACTTCCCCAAGCCCCAGCAAGTGCATTTTTACTAGGGGAATCGACACATTCTTGGAAAGGTGCAAAATCTAATGATCTATACCAAGAGATACCCCACATGTGCGCTGTGCTCGTTATCATTAAAAGAGGGGGAAATACAGGGGACAGAGCCCCTTGCGGATCAGAGGCAAGTATGTTTCCCAAAACAAAAGGTGGAGCCTTCAGATTATTACTGCTAAAGTTGTCACATACCATGGTTTCAAGAAATGCAAACAGCTAGTAGAGTGGAATCCACTTTTTACCAGGCTAGGCAGTCAGTCAGTGAGATAGACAGACTGATAGATAAGAACTAGATAAACGCTTGTATTATGGCATTTGCTTTCTGGAATGGCATCTATGTAGCCCTTTTAGACACACTGATCAATGCACTTTCAATCGACTTTCAATGCACTTTAGTGATCGTTTGCGAGTAGATTTCCATGTGTCACACAGTAAAATCCAGTTGCAAAGTGGACTAAAAGTGGATTGAAAGAAGGACAATTACACAGATTATCTCGTTTGCATTTACCCAGCAGGGGCAGCTGCTTAATATTCATCAGACATCAAGCTCATTCTCTTCCATTTGTGATGTTGGACATTGTTTATATTTCGCTAAACCACAGCTAGTGACTCTCACACTATTTGGCCTCAGTAATGTACGCTCACTTTCCAGTTCCCCTCCCAATTCTCCTCCATAGAGCACCGACCATTCTGAAACCTTTGCACCTCGGTCGTTTGCATGTTTCCTCATCAACTGTATTGTAACTATACGCATATTTTATGTATTTCTAATCTGGAAACCTTTGTAAGATTTGTAATTTTATCACTGCTGTACACCACCCTGAGCCCTGTTTTTCAGGGGAGGGTGGCCCAACAATCAAAGTAAGTTAGTAAATCAGTGGGGCAAATACACATAATTTCTGTTGATGATTATCCAGTGTCCCAGTTTAACTAGAACTGCGTGGAAGGGGATGTAATTTAAACGCCTAGTTCTCACTGAGCAAACTGGAGTCTGAGCTGCAGATGGTCTCAAAAGCTTTTCCATACATGGACTGGCAACTCACATTTCAATGTTATCTGAAGTAGTGTGCTTGCACACAAAAGCTCATACCTTGAATGAAACTTTGTTGGTCTTAAAGGTGCCACTGGACTTCGTTCTGCTGCTTCAGACCAATGTGGCTACCCACCTGAAACTTCTGTCAACACATTACCATACCAGTGATGCCCACCTGGATTTCATCTAGATTTAGATGTTCACTGTATTGCAGCTGGCAGGGCCAGACTGAGACCCTCTTTGGACCCTCAATGGGCCTCCTTAACCCGAAAGAGCATAGAATTCCCTCCACACCTCTTTCATCCTTCTGCAAAGTAAGAATCATGACCCCGAAGGTCAGGGGAAGAAGTTGGGAAGATCCTGCTAAGCTGCTAAATATACCACATTAGCTTGTGGTAGAGATGCCAGCCTCCAGGGGGGACCTGAGGATCCTCTGGAACGACATCTCATCTACAAGGTACAAAGATCAGTTCCCCTGGAGAAAATGGATGCTTTGGAGGGTGGACTCTATGGCATTGTACCCCACTGATGTCCCTGTCCTCATCAGACAATCCCCAAATCTCCAGGATTTTCCCAACCTGGGTATGGCAACTCTACCCCCCCCCATCCCCCACCAGTGGCCAGGGCAGACCAGGGAACCCTAGCCTATGGCTCACAACCTGGTGCCAACACTAGCCAGCCTGGTGAATCAGGATCTGCCCAGGATGTGTGTTAGGGTTGCCAACCTCCAGGTGGTGGCTGGAGTTCTCCTGGAATTACAACTGATCTCCAAGCGATAGGAATCAGTTCACCTGGAGAAAATGGCCGCATTGGATGGTGAACTCTATGGCATTATGCCGCATTGGTGTCCCTGCCCTCCCCAAACGCCACCTTCCTCAGGCTCCACCCCCCAAAATTTCCAGATATTTCCCAGCTTGGAGCTGGCAACCGTCGTGTGTGTGTGCTTTTAAAATTTATTTTAACCGTATTGCTTCAACTGATTGTATTTTAGAAGTCTCTAGCAGTCACTTTGGGTCCCTTTGGGGGACAAAAGAGGCACGGACACTTCCTGATCTGATTAAAACAAAAACAAAGGTGTGGTGTGCCCCCCCCCCCCCTCCTTGGGCAAATGTTTTCTCTCTTTCCACCATCCGGTGCTGGCTGCAGACAGATTATGTCGCTGCTTCTGTCCAAAGCTCCCTGACCTCCAGTTCACCAGGGGACATCTGCATTCAGAATCCGACTAAAGGTGTGGATCTGCCTTTGCTTTGAGGTTATCAGGAAGGACAAGCCGTTCCAGGGCACCAGGCTAGAGTATTAACTAGAACTGGGGAGGGAGGGAAGGAGGAAGTACAGTTAGCAGACTGATCACCTATAATCCAAATCCAGAGCGCTGCTAGGGGTGCGGAATGCGGTGCTGACCCCTGGAGTCCTTCCAAAGGATTGATGCAAGCGTTGCTTGCGTCAGCGACAGAATCCTATGAACATCCTCCAAGTCAGGCCATTGGTTTTTCTCTCCCGGTACTACCAACACCTGGTGCTGGTCCTCCAGTGTCTTAGGGATGAAGGGTGAGGAGATGCTGGGGACTGAACCTGCGACTTTTTGTGGGCAAAATTACACGCCCAGCCACTGTGCTATGCTTCCTTCTTAAGCGGGGCAGCTTTTCCTAGACTACAACACATCTGCCTGCTTGCGGAAGGGTTCCTACCACCAGCAGTGGTGTAGTGGTTAGAGCACTGGACTAAGACCTGGGACAATCAGGTTCAAATCCCTGCTCTGCCATGGAAGCTTACTGGGTGACCTTCTCTTGGGTTACAATCTCTCAGCCTCACCTTCCTCACAGGGCTGTTGTTGAGAGGATAACGTGGAAGAGGGGAGAACAATGTTGTAATAAGTTTTGGGTCCCCACTGGGAGAAAGGCAAGGTGTAAATGAAATATAAATAAGCATTTACAGTCCTGCACAAACCATGTCATAGTTGTCCCCCCCCCCCCCAAAAAAAAAATTTGCTTGGGTCAAATTTGCACATAACTTTTAAACTTGTGTGATTTTTATAGGGTGGCCAACTCTGGATTAGGAAATGCCCGGAGATTTGGGGATGGAGCTCGGGTCAGGTAGGGTTTGGGAAGGGGAGGGACCTCAACAGAGTGTTATGCCACAGAGTCCACCCTTCAAAGCATCTATTTTCTCCAGGGGGGTTGATCTCTGTTGCCTGGAGATCATGCGTAATTCCAGGAGACCTTCAGGCGCCGCCTGGAGACTGCCAAGCCTAGTGATTTTATCATGTTTTAGTCTGTAAAGCTGCCCCGAGTGGGTTGTCTGGAGAGGTGGGATTAGAAATTTTCTCAACAGAAAAAACATCTAACCACACAATCCTGCCCCCCAGTCTATACTGCATCCCCAAACCTATGGATGACAATGAAAAAAATGACTCATACTCTGTATCACAAGAGCACACTGGTTCCACTGCCACCAGGCCAGCAGATTTCAACTGGTCTCCAGATGACAGAGATCACTTCCTCTGGAGAAATGGCTGGTTTGGGAGATGGACTGTATGGCATTATACCTGTCACGGGTCAGCCAGGGCTCAGTGATAGTGAGGTCTCCTCAGAGGAAGAGAAGCCCTGTGTAACCAGCCCAAAGTTGATGGGAGTCGATCAGCAGGAAAATGAGCTGGCATGCCAGGACTTACAGCCAACAGCTGGTGCAGAACCACCTCCACACTCCAGACCTAATTTCGCAGGTGAAAATCAGTTGACCGCTCCCAGCCCTCTGGGATCACCTGCACCTTTGGAACATCGCAGACGAAGGCTGAGAGCTGAGCTACAGGTCAGACAACGAAGTGCACACCTCCTGGCTCACAGCCAGTTGCCTGCCGGTAATGCAGATGTGTATCTGCAGGACTATTCCTGAGAAGCTGGCTAGAGGCATGACACTTGGGTGTTTAGCTATAGAGCCTCCTGAGAGGCTTACATTCGAAGCTGAATTGTCGTTGCCAACACTGCCTAAAACTCTGACTTTGGACTAGAGGACACTGCTTTGATTAAACTCGGAAACCCTGGCCTTGGACTGCACAACACTGGATTTTGGAAGCTTCCTTTGGCTTTGCTATTTTGGGAAGCTCAACAAGACGCTGTAACTTGATACCCAGAGCCTGCAAATCAGTACAAAACCCTGCCAAGGTCCTTCCCCCCCCCCAAAAAACTTCGCCCTCCCCAGACTCCACCCCCCCCCCCAAATCTCCAGGTATTTCCTAACCCGGAGCTGGTAACCCTAGACGTGACATTATAAATGTTGGCAAAACATACTCTGAATTTTCTATATAAAGAGCTCCCAGGTAGCTAGGCATCTCAGCAGAACGGGAATACAGTGGCATAAAACTCAGAGCGCCTATAATGATCAAGAAACCTACCTGATCAGTTTGAGGACCTTCAGCAGTCTGAGTCTGGCTTTCCTTTGCCACACCAAAGAGATCCAAATGTTCCTGGCTTAGATAAGCAGCCTTTAAATAAGGGGGTCTCGAAAGGCCCTAATTAGCTTTATTTTTTCCCCTCCTGGGCTTGAATAAGATGCTTAACTGTGGCTAATCCATTATGTAAAAACCATCAGCAGTAATCCTCGGACCGGAGAGTCTGTCTGCTATTATCAAACACACACATGCCTTTTATGTAATTAAAAAACACACACACATACAAACACAAGTGCCCAGTCAGGAAGTTGTATTGCTGAAGTGCTTTGGTCATGCATGTGGTTCTCTGGATTTCGCAAAACACATGAGAAAAAAAGGGAAACGTGGCCTGAGAAATCAGGAATTTGAGGCTCCCAGGATAGCCAACATTAAAAGACCCATACGTGTTGTGTAAAAATGGAACCATTCCTAGCAGGGCTGGCTCAACATATTTTGCCACCCCCATGCGGACTCTAATCTGAGAGAACCAGGTTTGATCCCCCACCCCTCCACTTGCAGCTGCTTGGTGTCCTTGGGCAAGCCAAAGTTCTGTCAGAGCTCTCCTTGAAAGAACAGTTCTCGAAAGAGCTCTTTCAGCCCCACCTTCCTCACAGGGTGTCTGTTGTGGGGAGGGGAAGGTAAAGGCGTTTGTAAGCTGCTCTGAGACTTCCTTGGGTAGTGATGGGCAGGGTATAAATCCAATCTCTTCTCTTCTACTTCTTATAACATTCTTCCTTTCTCCACCTGGGCTTACAACATTCTTCACTTCTCCATTTTATCCTCACAACCACCCTGTGAGGTAGGTCAGGTTGAGAATTTGTGACTGGCCAAAGGTCACCCAGCACAGTTGCATGGCAGAGTAGGGATTCAACCCTGGGTCTCCTAGATACTAGCGTGAATCTCTAACCACCACATCACGCTGTCTCCCATGTGTTTCCTGGGCTCAGGGAGTGACAATGAAACCGACTTAAATCTGTAGTGTAGACACATCCCATAGATCACTATCATATTTCTGCATCTCGTTCCCTATAAAAAGGAATTGTGCCTTTCATTTGTAACTGGAAATCACAGCAAAACTCTCTGAGAATCTCTTTTTGCCAGGTCCGAGGAAGCCAAGTGTCTGCCCCCACAGTTAATCCATGATTGTCATTAAAAGGTCATGGACTCTGGAGACCAGCAGCAACTCTGCTCTGCAGGGAAAGCACTTCGTTACTTCAATCCTCTGAGACACAGGGTGTCAAGATAACAAGCTCTCCAAGCGAGGCAAAATGAATTATTATGTAAAGGCATTGCCACACTAGGAAATTATTACCCCTGACCCTTCCTTCACCTCTGACTGAGTCAATGAAGTGGTGAGAGACTCTCCATCAAAGTATTTGGGCTTCAGTGCCATATTTTTTTTTCATGAAAACAAATCTTGAGACTTGACTAGAATCCTATTCCCCCCCCCCAACTTCTTTACAATAAAAATGCATTGTGAGATTGTAACCAAGAGATGTCCTATGAGTGTCAGAAAACTACAAACACTTGACTTCCAGAAGAGACGCACTCAATGGCGGACGCCTCCTTCCGCTTCTGAGGGAGAGGCGACCCGTGCCCAGCGGGGTGAAGGGGCTTCGGACAGGTGCCGAGCCCCCAGAGACCCTAGCGAAGGGGCTTTGCCTGGGGTGGCACGAGGGGGAGCCTCTCCTGAAGGTGGCGACCGCAGGAACGAGGCCCCCTTCAACACCCCCGTAGGTTCCCCTGCCGTGGAAGCCTTCGGGCTGCGTAAGCATGACCGAGAAGCAGCAGAGAATGCGAGGCGGAGAAACAACTAACCCTCCTGATACGCAATGGTGAAAACGTGAGTCTCAAACAAAGACTGTAAACAAAGCGGCTGGGACGGGTCGGGTGGATCGCGTTCCCCCCCCTTTAATGAAGCGTACGTTACGAGACTTTCCCACGGCGTTATTGCTGTACCAGAAGCATTTTAGAAATGCTGGAGGGCTGGATCGCATGCACGAAGAAAAAAGCTTTTAAACAACATTAGTGCGATAAAGAAAGCTTTCTCTACGGTCCATCTTATCTAACTGTAAACAAAAGCGAAATAGCAACAATGACGGGGAGACAAAGACCCTCCCCTAAACCAGGAAGCGGAGTTCCGAGTTCAAAGGGCGATACCACAGAGATGAGCTCAATGCTTTCAGCGCTGCTGCGACCCCTGGTGGATCAGATGACTACTCTCAACGCTAAAATGGACTCAATGCAGAAAGAGATGAAAGAGTCTGGCAAACGAACGGAAAAGCTGCAACAGGATCTCTTGGAAGTTAAAGCAACTCCAAGCAAGCATGACTCAAGACTACAAAAAATCGAGAAAGAAAAGGCTTTCCAGTGTGACAATGTTTTGAAACTCCAGATGGAACGCTCAAACTATTTTCTGAGACTTCAGAATGTTCCTGAGAAAAAAGGGGAGGATCTTAAAAAGCTGGTGAGTGAGGCATTAGCACCGGTGGCAGGTTTGAAAACAGAAGAAATATTAAGCGATATGGATTTGGTCTACAGGACCTATCCAGAATTTGTTAAAAAGAAAAACCTGCCAGGTGAAATCATGATAAGATTCTCCGAAAGATCAACAAGAGATGTGGTATTAAAAGCCACAAACAGAACAACGCTGAAGATCCAGGAGGAGGAGATTAAGGTTTTAAAGGACATTCCATTTGAAATAAGAAAAAGAAGAAAAGCCTACAGAAGTTTGACTACCTGGCTCCAGTCTGAGTCAATTATATACCGCTGGAATACTCCGGAGGGACTGTTTTTCAGCTACAAAGGCAAGAACTATAAAATTGACTCTGTTGAACAAGCGAAAACATTTCTGGAAAAAAGCAAGAAAAACAGAGGGAGAGTCAGATGATTCGCTAGCGTCGCAGGAAAGTATGTACGGTTTTGATGGCTCAGAAAGTGAAGAAGAGGTGTCGGATTCGGAAAAGGGAGCTGCTGCTCCCAAATCTAGCAAAGAGACTAAAAAGACAAGAAGAGGACCGAAGAAGAAATAAATGTTATATTGTTGTTAAATGTTTGCGCACTATATGAGAATGTAAATGGAAGTAATAAGCATTTCTTCAATGTTATGTGTATCAGTCAATCAGTTTTGTTATCTATAGAAGCAGCATCATAAGTAATTAGTTAAACCAAGAAAAAAAATTTGTTTTTCAGTTTATTAATTTGATAAAGTTGAAAATTTTACACAGTATTCTCTGTATAAGGTAACTTAGCTTAGAGTGTAGCGTTTTAGATGTAGATATAGTTTTGCAAAATCAATTAAAAAAATTTTTTTAAAAAAAAAGAAAACTACAAACACTTTATTAAAATACAGCATTTCTGTAAATTCTCCAATCTCTATGGTATATCCCAAAAGCTCTATGGAAAAATTCTAAAGTGCCTTGACATCACTTCCAGCTACACGATCAGAAGCAACCTTATGCCATTGGACAACTCGCGTTTCCTGAGTCTCTGCCACCCCCACAGTTCCCAGGAGTTGAAGGCCAAGACAATCCTAATGGCTTTTGATTTCCTTTTTAACTATGGGTGTATCATACTTGAACAAGGACTAAAGGAGCAGCTACACTGGTTTCATTTTTTGCCTGCTGGGATCTCGTAGGGTTGCCAACCTTCAGGCGGTGCCTAGAGCTCTCACACTATTACAGATGGCCAAGATCAGTTCCCCTGGAGAAAATGGCTGCTTTGGTGAGTGGACTCGATGGCATTGTACCATGCTGAGGCCCCTCCCCTCCCCAAACCCCACCTTCTCCTGGCTCCACCCCCAAAGTCCCCAGGTATTTCCCAACCCAGAGGTGGCAACCCTATGAGAGGGTCCTACCTTCCCTGAATTTTTGTGTCAGGGCTGTATTACTTCAGACTCCGGGTGAGGGAAATGCTCCTCTATTTAAACAATATTCCTTCCCCATTGTTCACCCCCACAAATTTGGCACCTGACTACTCGCTTGAGTGTCTTGGGCAGCAAACTGGTCCTATTTGTTTATCTATCTGGAAAATATATATGCCTTCTCTCCAGATACCTCCTTGAAACAGCAAACAATTAAAACAATAAAACAAGACCATTAAAGCACAGCCAAGCCAGGGCAGAAAACAAGCCCTACTTCATGCCCCTCATCATCAGAATCCTTTGTGCCCAAGATATACAGCTCATTTAGGAGAAGGTTAAGGAGAAGGTATCTTGTGTCTTAGGCAAAGGTAAAAGTTTCCCTTGCTTGAAAGCCAGTCGAATATGACTCTAGGGATGCGGTGCTCATCTCCATTTCCATGGCGAAGAGCCAGCGCTGTCCGGAGACTTTTCTGTGGTCATATGGCCGGCATGACTAGATGCCAAGGTGCACAGAACACTTGTGTCTTAACTCATATGAAATGTGACAGTTCAGGCACAGAATAGCACCTCTAGATTCAAGGCCCTGAGTGTGAAAATGAGATTCAGCTCCCTAACTTTTCTTTTAAAAGAATCAGCATGATTGCATGATTTAGTGGTCAGACTAGGGTCTGGGAGACTCAGGTCCAAAGCCCCGCTCTGCCACAGAATCGCGTTGCACAACCCTGGACCAGCCACACACACTCAGGCTGACCTACCTCACAGGGTTGTTGTGAGGATAAAATGGAGGAGGAGGGAAAGATGCTGCAAGTCACATTGGGGAAGGTAGGAGTCAAAGATCAAAATAAATAAACTCTCTTTTCTTTAAAAATACCAACTACCTACAGTGACAGAATCCTTTGTGGGGGAATGGTGGCCACGCCCATATGCAATAGGGTACTTATTACTTACTATTCAATTATGCAGATTTTCCAGACGAGAAATGCAGAAAGTCCACCTTGTTAGAAATGGGATATAATAGCAGGAGTCCATGACTTCATGGAGAGAGCTAGCTGTTAGGTTAAATGCCAGCAAAAACTGCAGGGCAACAGTTCCCACCAGTAAGATATCGGAACAGTATTCTGAGATACTAAATGAATCACCACTTAAAAGGTCATGCTATGTCTTCCAATAAATGGTCTTCTTCAAACTTGGCTGGGATGTTTTTCATTGAAACTGATTAGACCACCAGCTCTGCCAGACGATGATTAATCCCATTCAGATTACAGACATGCTAATAATAGTTTAATACAGATCAAGCTACTATTGCCACAACATGGGCCACCAACGATTCTGAGACACAAAAGACAGCCGGCTCTGCGGTGCTGCTTAAGCGCTAGCACCAGTAAGTTCCTCTCACCTGCTGTTTCTCTCCTCTCACCCCATGTTTCACCTCTCACCCCATGTTTTTGAAAGCCCTAAGCAGTGAAAACTGGTAAGTGTCTGCCAAGCAATGAGGAGAAACATTCCCACATTTAGGAACGCCAACATCCAGGCAGTAAAAACAACAATGGACAACAGAGTCAAAGAGCTGCTGTAACCAATTAAGAAAATTCTGAGGCCGCGGTCACACGGCCCTTTAAAGCGGGAGGAACTGCTGTCTCCTCCCACATTTAAAGGGGCCAAACAGACCGGCCGCGCCGCCGGCCGCCTGGTAAGTTTGGGGTTTCCCCCCCCCCTTTTACACTTGGGTGCTTGAGTGCCCAAGCGCCCAAGTGTAAAAGGGAGGGAGGGAAATGGAGGACAGGACCATCTGGACAGCCCTCTCTCACAATCATTGTGAGAGAGGGCTGTCCAGATGGCTCAAATGCGGGCTCCTCACGCAGCCAATGGGAAAACACTCGATTTTCCTGGGGTCAGAAAATGCAGGAGGAACCACTTCGGCGCGGGACTAGCCGCGGCCATTGTGGACGGTCCCTTTAAATGCGGGAAACAGCAGTTCCTCCCACATTAAAGGGCCATGTGGCCGCAGCCCTATTTTCCCAGGAGTCGCGTTTTGAACCCGCAATGGGCCAATCTGGACAGCCCTCTCTCGCAATGATTGTGAGAGAGGGCTCTCTAGATTGTCCCTCCTGGGGTCCCCCCCCCCCTTGTGCACTTGGGCACTCAAGCGCCCAAGTGCAATAGGGGGGGAGACCCGGTCCGCTACGCGCCCCGCTGGCTGCCACTGCCTTCCCCCCATTCTCCCCAAACTTACCAGGTGGCCGGTGAGGCTCGGGGAAGGGTGCCTCCCCCAGCCGCCACAGCTGCCGTCCGCCTTCTTCTTCCGCCACCTCTGCTGCATGCCTCCGCCGCACACCACCGCCTCCCGCCATGGCTCGGGGAAGGGTGCCTCCCCCAGCCGCTGCCACCACACGCCACCTTCTTCTTCACCAGGGTTGGGATGTGTAATCATCCCAACCCGGAAAAAAAACCCCCGGATGCTTTAAATCCGGGAGGGGTCCTGGATTTAAACAACCATGTGACCATGGCCTGAGAGTGGAAAGGACTTCCAGGTTGCACCACATGATGATGCCATTTCTGTGTGATGTCATTGCATCTGTGATATTGCCCCACCCATCCCACTCCCGGAAAGCTGCCTCCCATCCCCTGCCGGCAGGGTAAGTCAACCTGGCAACCCTATGGCCTCCCTATCCCCCTATCCCTGTTCATAAATTAGAATGAGTGCATTTAAAGAGCACACTTGCTTTTTCTCTATATCTGTGTTGAGTACTTCTTGTGTTACAGTCAGATCTCCACATGTTCATTATTATTTATTCTATTTGTATCTTGTATTTCTCTGCAAAGGGGACCAAAACCAATTCAATCTCCTCTCCTCTGTTTTATCCTCACAATAACCCTGTGAGGTAGAACAAAGTTTGAGTCCAGTGGCACTTTTAAGACCGACAACTGGGTAGAAGAAAACATGGGACTTGAGGAACACTGCAAAGACATTTAAGGTTCATTTAATAGTCGAAAGTACAAGACAGGCTCCTTAAAAACACATCCCTATCAGCAAGGCAAATCAGCAGGTTCTATATCAAATCAAGCCCGAACTCTCCTTAGAAGCTAGCATGACTGAACTGAGTCTATCATCCTCTGCTCACCTTACGAAAAGAAAAGACTCGCTGGAAAAGACAATAATGCCAGGAAAAATCGAAGGAAGCAGAAAAAGAAGAAGAGCCAACATGAGATGGATTGACTCAATCAAAGAAGCCACGACCCTTCGTTTGCAATGCCTGAGCAAGGCTGTTTACAATAGGGCATTTTAGAGGTAATTAATTCATAGGGTCGCCATCAGTCAGAAGTGACTTGATGGCACTTCACTCACACACATCTTTGCTGAAGCAACACAGGTGTTCACTTGGGGCATGGTGACGCTGTCCTCAGAAGGGTGATTCTGAACAGAAAGTCTTCCTTGTCCCTGCCTGGGCAGCCCCAGAGAGAAAGTCCTTCTAGAAGCAGGGGCTTTCTAAGTCGAAAGTCTCAGTTGTCCCTGAAGGAGGAGACGGGCCAAGCACAGTTCCGCAGAACGGAGCAAGTCCTGCTACCTTGTGGTCTCCCCCTTGCCAGGAAGAGGCCCCCACCACCAGGGAAAAGAGGTGACCTTCAAAGATGGGTGTCTAGAGCTAACCTTTCACCTGGCTGCCAGTAAAACAGGAGAAGGCACCCTTTGCAAACCTGCATAAGCCATAGGATCCAGAGGAAGCCCCTGCAATGCTACTAGTACCACCAGGGTTCAGCTTGGACCGGTGACAGGTGGCTTGGGGTACCTGTTGTTTGGGGCAGCAAAACATTTTGAGCCACCCTGTCTAGCAGACATTCCATCTTCTCCTATTCCGGTGCATTTGTGGGATCTTGTGCTGTGTTTAACGCCAACCAACTTACTGTGCCCAAAAGATGCCATGTGAATCAACTTTGTTCTGTATATAACATTATTTGCCCATGTTAGAATGAATTCCGGGGCAATGTCTTGGATAATGGATCTGCAAGACGGCTGCCACAAGGAGACCATTGATTATGAAATAACACAAAGCAACTGATACCAGGTCAATTGTCTTGGAAGACAAAAGTGACTTTTATTTTTTTATCTCGCTCGCAGAAAGTGAGATAGACGTTCACTCTCTTTCTGCCCTGTGTGTGTGTGGGGGGGGGGGGGTGTAAGGAAGAGACCAGCTCAGCTACAAAACTGCAATCCTGAAGAGTAGGGTTGCCAAGTCCGGGTTGGAAAATACCTGGGGACTTTGGGGGTGGAGCCAGGAAAGGGTGGGGTTTGGGGAGGGGCCTCAGCATGGCACAATGCTATAGAGTTCACCCTTCAGAGCAGCCATTTTCTCCAGGGGAGCTGATCTCTGTCAACTGGGGATCAGTTGTAAAAGCGGGAGATCCCCAGGCCCCACCTGGAGGCTGGCAACCCTACTGAAGAGCCAAGCAAAGGGTAGAGGGGGAGGCCTGACCTTGTAAGTTGTTACAGTAATGGCTGCTTTTCACCTCACTGGGAGTCTGACAGCCAAACTACCTTAATCAACAGCTGGACAGGATAAAGGGTTCGGCAGCTTGCTAGGGGGGGGAAGAGGCACGGGTCATTTTAGGGAGGACGCTTTGTCCTCCCTTGGGATTAACATATTTTACTGTGAAGGCCAGCTGATTTTAATTGTTTGTTGTATTCTGACCAGCCATAGATTTTTGGCAGCCATTCTTTCATTTTTGATATCCATTCTTGGCGTGGCCTTGTTTCTGTTTTGTCTGGATATTAAACCTTGCCCGGATTATTGAACTCAAGTGTGGAACGTGAGTCTGTGCACCTGGAGGAGGACCCTAAGCCTCAACCCTACAGTACTGGACCCTTGTTTGCCAAATACTACGTGCCACCAGAAATCCTTTTAACTGGAGATGCTGGGGAAGGACTGATCCTGGGACCTTCTGCATGAAGCACAAATGCATTCAGCCACTGAGCCATGATCTAGCCCCACACCCTCTTGTTATGCCAGCTGACCGCCACAGGGCACCAGCGGCATACTGCCTGAGCTTGACTCCTGGAAACAATAGGAGTCAAGGATCCTAGACCACCGCTAGCCCTCCAATAAGAACTCTGGCAGGAAATGCAAACCCACCAATAGGACTTTCGGGTGGATCCTAGGGACTGTATAAAGTAGGCCATCTTGGCTGGTTATGCATGCTTAGTTGTGTACCTAATAAAGAATGCTGATCGCTACATCGCATTCCGGCTCCTCAGTGCAACGAACCCAGTACACAGTACTTCTCATTTTAAAGTGGGAATTATTGCTATGAGATCCATGCTAGATTCTGCAAACTGGAAGATGACGAGTTGGTTTTCATATCCTGCTTGTCTCTACCCTAAGGAGTCTCAAAGCTTACCATTGCCTTGTCTTTCCTCTCCCCACAACAGTCACCTCATGAGGCAGATGGGGCTGAGAGAGTTCTGAGATAGCTGTGACTGACCCAAGGTCACCCAGCAGGCTTCATGTGGAGGAGAAGGGGAAGCAAACCCGGTTCTCCAGATGAGAGTCCCCTGCTCTTAACCACTAAACCACACTGGCTCTCAACTGGCATAATAAAGATTGCCGCTTTTTAACCTGAAAAAGTATGAACAGTCCAGCCAGTCACCAAAAGTCAGTGATGCCAAAAACGAGTAGGACATCAGGTTTATTGCAGCTATGGTCTAATGGACATTTAGAAGTGCTTAATTATTTAATGCAGACAGCTATTACCTTAATGTGACATGAGACTGATAGAGATGCAGATTGCAGTGTAACAGAGGAACACTGGTCCATTCAATCCATCAGAACTGGAACACAAGATCATTCACCATTCATTAAAAGCTGGCTGTTATCCACCAGAATGCTTGGGTTTTTTTGTATGAGAAGCAATTAAACAGAGGCACAATTTGAGCAACCACTGCCCATAATAAATATTGTATTTGTAAAAACTCACAAAAGGTGAAACAATCCCCTAAAAATCATGAAAGGCTAGCAAGGCAACTCTGGATTGGATCCGGTGATTTCCGCCTGCTAAGAGAGGAGTCTCATTCCGAAGGCTGAGGATTCCTCTCCTGGAACAAGACTCATCCTGCCAGAACGAGATGCCCCACTTAGGGCCAAAATGCATGGGACACCAAACACAGTTCAAGTCACGGGTGTACAACCCAACTCACCATCAGACGTTCATTGGGGAAATTACCTTAAACAGTTCTCATTTGTGAGGGAGGAAAAGGAGGTTGTGGTTTCCTTCTCGCAGAATGGGGGGGGGGAGGCTTACCCCTTTTCTTGGGCTCCAGGGTGTCACTTTCTTTTTAGGACATTTCAGAAGAGTACCTTTGAAAGAAACGGTTTGTGCATATTTGCATTCTCGAGGCTCAGCCCCATCTTTCAAGATTTGCAAGCTATGGCCGTGAAGGGGGGGGGGAGAGAATGCCCTTCCACTTCTGCACACAAGCGTGTGGGTCCTGTTATTTACCCTCTGCTGCTTCCCGGGCTGATAGTTGTAGTGGGCAGGCGTGCTGGCCTCCAGTAGAAGAGGCAGATTTATTTACTTACTTACTTGTTTATTGTGATTTCTATCCCACCCTCCCCGCAAACCGGCTCAGGGCGGGTTATGAGGTCACACAAAATCGTGACAGAGAGAACAGCTCTGAAAAAAACTTGTGACTGACCCGAGGTCACACCAGCAGCTGCATGTAGAAGAGTGGGGAATCAAACCTGGTTCTCCCAGATTAGAGTCTGTGCTCCTAACCACCATACCAATGGGTGATTCTGCTTTGGCTTTCCCCCCCATTGTTTTACCAAACCCATGTTGGAACAGAGATTCCCCTCTGCATTGCATGCTGCTTTCACTTTCTCTGATCATCGGATTTTATGGTCCCCTCTAGTCTGCACACCACTTTCACTTTCTGGAACCATTGGGTTCTATGTAGGGTTGCCAGGTCTTGCTTGGAAAATACCTGGGGACTTTGGGGGTGGAGCCGGGAGAGGGCAGGGTTTGGGGAGGGGAGGGGCCTCAGCATGGTACAATGCCATAGAGTCCACCCTTCAGAGCAGCCATTTTCTCCAGGGGAGCTGATCTCTGTCAGCTGGAGATCAGTTGTAAAAGCGGAAGATCCCCAGGCCCCACCTGGAGGCTGGCAGCCCTAGTTCTATGGCATATTTTGCATAGCTTTATGACCATTCAGGGGCGACTTCTCAGTCACTATGGCATTGCCCCATGGTATCAGAATGCGGTTTTGAGCTGCACCTTTGGAAAAACAACGAAGGGGGAAGCCAATGCAGAATCACCCCATGTGGTGTTGGAGGAGAGTTTTAGGGATACCGTGGACTGCCAAAAAGGCAAATGAGTGGGTTCTAGATCCAGTCAAGCCTGAACTCTTCCTAGAAGCTAAAATCACAGGTATTGTACTTTGGTTACATTATGAAAAAACAGGAGTCACTGGAAAGTGGCCAAACGCTAGGAAAAGTTGAAGGCGGCAGGGAAAGAGGGAAGACCCAAGTTGAGAGGGCTCGTCTCAGTCAAGGAAGTCAAGCAAGACCTGAGCAAGGCTGTGGAGGATGGGACATTTTGGAAGACATTCATTCATAGGGTCTCCATAAGACAGAAACAACTTGATGGCACTTAACACACAGGCAAGTACATGGAAAGAAGCCCTATTTTCATGGGAGTGTGCCCTATTGAATGTCCCCAGGTAGGATTCTGAGCAGAGGTGCTGAGGATGGCACAGTCAGCACAACATCTTAGGTTGCACTTTGTCTGTCCCACAACGAAGTGCCTGTCCTTGGCCTGCCTGCCTTTTTTTAGATTGGAATCATTGTGCTATGCTGCCACCTAAAGGTGTATCAGAAGAAGTGAAATCATGGCGCAGGACTGTTTTGGCAAACTTTCTTAAGCGTTTTCACATAATTCAAGCGTCATAAAGGGTGTGTGTGTGTAAATGTGAATACAGAAAACAATGCCGAACCTATGGAAATTAAGATGACTGATAAATCATTTTCTGAATTACAGAGGAACTTCCTGCAGTTCATTCACAGGTATACTTCATCTCTAACTCTAGAAACAAAGAATAAACCACGTGCCCCTTCCTGGAGAGATGCCTTAACTGTTACCTCATTATTTTCTATGTTCCTATGAAACCGATGCCCCTACTTCTTCCTAGGGTCGCCAACCTCTAGGTGGCCACTACAGAAGTCCTGCTGCGGGGTTCCCCGCCTCTCCTGGGGCCGGGAAGGGTCCCCTTAACTCCCAGTGAGAAACTGCGCCCCTTGCGGCTTTGCCGCTTTCTAGATCACACGCGAGGTGTCCGTGTCGTCGTCGTCCCCAGCAGAGGCGCTGGAAGGGTCCCTTCAAGTTCTTCTGCCCGCCCTGCCCCTGAGGTGCGAGGGGATTTTCCCTACTGGATCTCCAAGGCGCTCCAAGGCTGCAGACCTCGCTTGAGTCAGCTGGCTTCTCTCCTCTCCTCTCTCCAGGGGTTCTTGGCCTGGCACCCCCCTTCTCAAAGGTCTGGGAGAGACCTGAAAAGGGCCCTCCCAGGATTCAGCGGGCAACGGATCAGCTGGCCTTTGAAGTCTCTCGGGAGGGATGGAGAGGGCTGGGGGCGGCTGGCGGGGCTGCAGGCGCCCAAGGGATGCAGACTTCGCTTGAGACAGCTTGCGCCTGTCCTGTCTGCAGGGGCTCCTATCGTGGCTCTCCACTTCTCAAAGGTCCGGGAGAGACCTGGATACCCTTCCTCCCGTTTTGTGCTTCCTTCGGCCCGCCATTCCTCTCCAAAGCGATCAAAACCCACCTCGTGTTGTGGAGCCTGAGGAGGGCAGTGGCCTCAGTGAGGTACGATGCCATAGAGTGTGTGTTCCCCCCCCCCCCCCCCGCATCTATTTTCTGCAGGGGAACTGATCTCCAGTTTGGGGGTGAGATGTCATTCTGGTGGATCCCCAGTTTTCACTTGGAGGCTGGCATCCCTTGTTCTCCTGCAGAAAAGAGCTGTATTAGAAGGTGGGCTCTATAGCATTATGCCCTGTTCAGGTCCCTTGTTTCCCAAAAGATTGCCCTCTCCAGGCTCAACCCCTAAATCTTCAGGAATGTTCAAACCTGTAGTTGGCAACCTTAGTGCCCTGTCCCTTTAAGCAAGGTCTAATCAGCAGAAAGGGACAGCTGAAGCCTTGTTGGCCTGGAGCTCAATAACACCCCCTGAGAATTGTGTCAGCTCAAGGGACATCTTTGGAGGGTCGTTTTTGATCCTGACCACCCCAGTCCTCTGGCCCCTGTTCCTGGGATTCTTTAGGGGGGAAATGCCTTTGCTGGCCTTCTGCAGCACCTGCTGGAGGCGGCCATGGGAGAGAAGGTTCCAGATTCCAAAGTGTTGATGCTGGTTGCCGTGGTTCCCTGCCCAGGACTTTGAAGACCATCAGAGGGTGTCAGGCGCTCAAGGGAGGCAGACCTTGCTTGGTTCAGCTCACTTCTCTCAGGCCCATGGGGGGGTTTCTGGCCTGGTACCCTTCTTCTCAGAGGCCAGGGCAGAGGCCTGGGTACCTCACCCTTTTGTGTTTACTTTGGCCCCAAATTTCGTTTGTGAGGGGACAAAATCCATCTCCTCCCATCTCCAGTTTGGTGTAGTGGTTAAGTGCACGGGCTCTAATCTGGGAGAACTAGGTTTGATTCCCCACTCCTCCACTTGCAGCTGCTGGATGACCTTGAGCAAGCTGTAGTTCTGGCACAGCTGTTCTTGAAAAAGAGCAGTTTCTGTCAGAGCTCTCTGAGCCCCACCTACCTCACAGGGTGCCTGTTGTGGGGAGGAGAAGGGAAAGGAGTTTGTAAGCCACTCTGAGACTCCTTTGGGTAGTGAGGGACGGGGTATAAATCCAGTCTTTTCTTCTTCTTCCTCAGGAGCAGGGCAGTGATATTTGCAGGGCTCACAGTCTGGCCATGGGGCCTCCAACTTCCCCTCCTTTAGGCACTTCCCACCCCCTTTTATACCCTGTGGTGGGTGGGGGTGGTTTCTGCTCCCCAGACCCCAGCCCTTCGCACTTGGGCCTATTTTGTAGTTGGGCTGGGAGGAGAACAGGCCCAGTGCCCACTCCTGGCTGGACCGTCTTGGTGTCCCATCAAGCTTGTGACCTGATGGGATGGGACATGGGAGCCAGTCCTTGTGGAGGCTTTGAAACAAGCTCCTCTAGCTGTCCCTTTCATTTCGGTCTGATCTGCCAGCTGTTATGAGGTGATGTTGTTTAACTTCATGCCACAAAAAGCTTCAGCTGCTCATTTCTGCTTCTCAAAGAGAATGGGCATTTTAAGAAACTGGGGAGGGGGGGGATCAAGAATAAGGAACTAAGAGCTTCCCATCCCACCGAGGCAGTAGAATAGAATCGCTGGCACCTGACTAGGATGCTCCTGGTGTCAGAACCAGGATGTGGGCTAGGGAACAGCCTCTTAAGTCCCCTGGCCGGAGACAGACACCAGAGTGTGGTGATCCATGATCCAGAGTGGCCCAAAAAGAATTTTTCCTTTTGTCCTGGGGGGACCTGATTTTGACACTCTCCTGGTGCCCAAAATGGCCTTTGTGCTGGGAAACAGTCAATGTTTTCTTCTAAGTTATCGTCCAAAGAGTGTGTTTGTGTGGGTAATCGATCTAGGGGGTAGCAAACAGGGAATGATGGGTATGTGTTTAAGAACTTCATTTACTGCTCTCATGGTCTCTCTTTGGCTCCCCCTTTCCTCCCAAAGCTCCATACTGCTCAGGAGCATCTTCTGTTAGCTGGACTTCCTGCACTGGCCTTACGGCTTCCCAGGTTAGGGGATGCAGAGCCAATGTCTGTGTCTAATCTTGTGGGCAGTCTGTATCATTGTGCCCCCCCCCGGGGTCTTGGACTCCACCACCCACTACGTTCCGGGCTTCACAGAGAGGCTGTGGAACAGTTCCTGGAAACCTTGAACACTGAGCACAAGAGCCAGGGAGCAGGAGGGCGGCAGGTCACCATGTCCCACAACATTTGGAGCACCCTCTAGCTGGTCCTGTCTACATTGTGTCAACAGTTCCCAGGCAGGCGGCTTTTACCCACATTTTGTAGCTGAAGGCCACCAATCTGAGGCCACCCTCCCATACTGGCAGGAAGAGGGTAACCTACATTTCACCTACACAGCCCTTAAGTACCTGGATGGGTTGCTTCCATGTGTGATTCCTCTTCACCTTCTGCAGACGACAAATAGGGATGGAGAGTGGAAGGGATACAGGGAGACAACTGCACAGAGACCAGTTATATATGTCGCACCCACACACCAACGTTCTCGTTAACCAGTAATTGCAATCTCAGAAGATGGGACTCCAGGGCAAAACTGCAGAACAGTTCCAGGAAACCTAGAACATGGAGCACAAAAGCCAGGGAGCACGAGGGCAGCAGGTCACTACGTCCCACGACATCTGGAGCACCCTCTGGATGGTCCTGCCTACATTGTGTTAGAGTGATCTCTATGGAGTAGCTGACGCCCAAGACTACCTCACAGTGGTGTGGGTGTTTGGCCTACAGCAGTGACACTGTTCTTCTCTCATCCCTGCCCCACATGGCCATTGGTTTCCAGCCTCTACTTCAGCAAGACCAAGCTTTTTTTCCAGCAGGAAAGTAGGCATGATACAAGCACTGTAACAAGTACATAGGAGGGCAGTAATAGCTCCATAAATGGATTCCAAAATTCTGTTCCACCAAGGAAGCTCTTGGACAATAGAATGTCAGCAGTTCCCTGGCAGGTGGTGTTTATGCATGCTTTGTAGCTGAAGGCTACCAATCCGAGGCCATGCTCCCATACTGGCAGGAAGAGGGTAACCTACAATTCAACTATACAACTACCTGGATTGGTTGTTTCCGTTTAATTCCTCTTCACCTCCAGCCTTTCACTGCTCCTCATCACTAGAACAATTTTCATGTCGTTCACTCCATAAATCTCTAAAGAGTCTACTCTGGCTCAAGCTTTATCCAAAGGCTTATAGTCAAAGAAGAGATATGGCAGCTGACAAATAGGGATGGGGAGTGGAAGGGATACAGGGAGCCCACTGCACAGAGACCAGTTATGTATGTCGCACCCACACACCAACGTTCTCGCTAACCAATAATTGCCATCTCAGAAGATGCGACTCCAGGGCAGATACTCCAGAGACCCCTGTTTTGTCTCTGAAGTCTGAACACAATTTCTTGGCTGGGCTGTGTTCAATAAGGTGAAGAAACTGGAGAATTAAAAGGACAATTTACAGGATATGGAGCTCTACCACCGGAAATGTGACAAGAAGGAAATTCAAGGAATCCTGGTATGGTTTTCAAAGCTTTCGCTTACTTGCCATTTCAGACATTCAGCAAGGGCGTTCTTGATGTTTATTGGAATGGCAGCCGATCCATGAATTTCTGTGTATCACCCACCATCTTCAAGGGACCAGAATCTACAGCATAGCATCTCGGTACAAAGACTTGAAGCAGATCCAGAGAATAATGCCTGCACTGTATAGCTTTATTGTAAAGTTGAACAAAAGGTTGTTTTCCTTGTGCTACAGAAGTTAATAAATTTTACAATTACGCTGAACTGAATTATGAATGGTTATGTAGAATACCTACTGGCTGCTGCCAATATCATTAACCCAGTATTCCTGCCCCATGTGCTAGGGCAGGGGTGGGCAAACTTGCTCAGCGTAAGAGCCACATAGAACAGGAGTGGCCAAACTTGCTTAACATAAGAGCCGCACAGAATAAACATCAGATGTTTGAGAGCCACAAGACATGAATATTACCTGCTTTTATTGGAAAATAAGCAGATTTGCTTTTTATTAACATTAAATGAGACTGCCAAAAATAATAACAAAAGGGGTAAAAGCAGATATTGATAATGATATTAATGTGTCCAATGATATTTGTTTGCTAATGATATTTAGCTTCCCCAGCCGCCCTGCTGGGAGCCACATAATATATGTGAAAGAGCTGCATGCGGCTCCCGAGCCACAGTTTGCCCACCCCTGTGCTAGGGCATTTAAACATTTATGAATGAGCAGAAGATAATTCCTTCCATTCTCTAAACGCCAGTCTCTAGGGCCGTTTGTTACAACGCAACAGACCCTTGGAAGTTCAAAACGCCATTTACTACACGCTGCAGCCATTCTGTGACAGAAGGATCAGTTTCCAGCAACACGACAAGGAAACAAAACATTCTCTTACACGGCATCTCATCCCTGGATCCCGCTTCAGTTTTCGTTCAGGTGTCCACATGGCACCACCGAATGGCACTGAATAGAGTGACATCTATATTCCTGCAGCCTGATGAACATTTAGGAGCCCGTCTTATGTGGCATACTTTTAAAATTTGTACTTTACAAATGAGGAAACCTGAAGAGCCTAGTTCACAAAAGGTTTATTGATGCAAGCAGAGTTCACAGCTGAGTCGAAAATATCTACTTCAGAAGATCCAGATGATAAACCTGAAGCCGACAACAGTCGGTTCTATTTCAGGATTGTATCTTCGCTAGCTGAAAAGGAAAGAAGACAATTGAGCTCACCAGTGAGTGATTCAAATATGCTCCCAATACACTGCTTGAACAAAGGTGCGCCAAATATTGCTTACAGCCACCGCCATAGTTCATTAACTGATCCTTCATCAAGGACACAGCCGTTTAATTCTTCTCCCAAGATGGGGAAAATGTCAAAGTGGTCGCATCCCACGTGCCCTTGATCGTGCACGTATGCACACCCCACAAACAAAAAATGGAATCACAGTTCATTCTTAGACCTGAAAAAGCTTTCGGGGCACCAGAACTGCCCACCCTCAGAGCAGCCCACCTCCCGTGTTTCTCTGTGAGCTGCAGATTTGGGGGAATCCTCCTCTCTGCAGATGTCAGCCACTGGACCAGCAAGCCATTCTGTTGTATCAGGAGTGAGTGGAGTACTCAGTCACTCCCAATGAAGATGCAGCAGAATCGCCTGCCCCGCCACAGACTGACTGCCAGGGAGGGAGAGCTGAAGCAGGGAGTCATGCGGCCAGGTAAAGGGCTGCCTCCTTTGCGAATGGGGGCCGGGCTCTCCGAAGATACTTAACTTTCCTTCATAAAGTATATTAGCAATTCCATCACAACCCACAGTTTGGAAATTACTGCCATACTGACATTTATCACCTCACCCTGAACTCAAAGAACGACTCTGGAAATTTACGGTTACTGACTGCCTTTCAAAAAACTACTAACATTTAAAATGTTTTACATGAATTTTAAATATTTATATGCCCACCTTTCCCCTGAGCCTCTCATGGCCCACTGGGCAAAACGTACGTTTCTATAAGGAGACTCAGCTTACCTACACTAGCTCAACTGAACTTACAGCTCAAGACACAAGAAAAGAGCAAGAGTCCAGGAGCACCTTCAAAACTGACAAAATACGTGGCAGGGTAGGAGCTTTCATGAGTGACAGCTCACTGCTTCAGAAGGGACTCACAAAAGCTCCTACCCTGCCACATATTTTGTTAGTCTTTAAGGTGCTCCTGGGACTCTTGCTCTTTTCTACTGCTACAGACAAACTAACAGGGCTACCCATCTTGAACTAAAAACAAAGACACTTTCCTGGAAGTAAGCCCCACTTAATAACATGGGACTGCTAGGCTGAGGACAGACTGGCAATCTAAAGCGGGGCAGGCATGGTTCGCAAACGGAGGAAAGGAGCACATTCAGACATGCGCATCTGTCCATCGGCTCCGTTGCGTACTTACCCGTCTCCCAGTTGCTTTCCTTCCGCTTTACCCGGACACCGGTTTTTCCCGGTGTTCAGGGGCCTTCCTCCGCATGCCTCCCGCTTCCAAACAGTGTGAACTGGAAGAAGCGGGAGGCATGCGGAGGAAGTGTGAACGCACCGGCAAAAAGTTATGCGCATGTGCGTATGTGCGCACATGCAAAAAACATCAAACGAAAAAAAAAAAGCACTGCGGCGCGCGCGAGCCATGCGCGCTGGCTATGCAGCAGTCTGAACGCTCCGTGGCAGTCTGAACGCTCCATATCGCCACTGATCCGCATTGCTCTGGCCAGTGTGAACGGCCAGCTCCGTGGGTTTTTTCCCCCGCTCCAGTTCCCTCCGCTTTGCCTCCGCTTTAGATTGCCAGTCTGTCCTCAGCCCTAAATAGGCCTGCTTAGAATTGCTTCCTAAGTAACCCTGATGACGCCCCCGCAGCATATATAACTGTGCATGCAACTCCAAACTTTGTCCTGTATATAATGCTTGATATGTTTAGACAACTACCACATACACTTAAATGAATCCCTCTGGTCTCACACTGCATACAAAAAGATGAGTACTATAATCCCCTTGCAAGGTTCCTATACCGGAGTCACTGCCATCTGTGAATTCATGAGACTCTTGTGTACAGTGGAACATGTGACAATCACAAACCGGATTTTTCAGGCTTGTGGGGAGCCACAATCTAAGTTTCATACCATGTGTAAGCAGACAGCATGTATACAGACATTATTATTACCTACACTATAGTCCGCCTTTCTCACTGGGGCTCAAGGCAGATTACAAATACGGTCAGAACTATGCAGTCAGTTAGCAAGGAAATGACAAAGGATAAAAACGTTTGAATCTCACAACGAAGACGCCTACTAAAACAGAATGTGGCGGGGCTCAGCATCATTTAAAGATCTCCTTAGGATGGCTCTAAGCAAGTGTGTGTAAAAGATTATATGGGAATGATGATATCTTAAGATGCAAAATGGAGTTCAAGGACAAGGTTTGCTGACTTCGTTTTAGCCAGTGAATAATGCAAGCCTGGTAAGGCTACTATACAACATCTTTCCTTCCTGCCATTCCTCTGACAGCATTGTAAGTGAACTAGCCTTGGCTGAGAGGGCGGGATAGAAATGTGCTAAATAAATAAATAAATAAGTCCCTGTAATTTTGGATAGCTACCATTTATTGACTCTAGTTAGCCAGCTGGGATCTTCCACTAGCCTACAGAACAGGAATCTTCCTAAAGCTGTATCATGAGACTGCAAATGCAAATATTTTGAGAATTTGGCTTTTTGAAATGGCTTTCATCAGGCTAGCATGTCATATGCCGGGGCGGGGGGGGGGGGCAGAGTGCCCACTATCAAAAACTAGGCTTTTAACTGAGCTGGGGGAGCGAGTATCCTACAGCAAACAAAGCTACATCAAGACTGACACAAAAAAAGAAGTCAGAATAACACAGTACTGCACCTACACTCTTTGGACTTCGCTCCAAGCCTCTCTTTAATAAGTTTACTTCTGGAGGGGGGGAAATCCTTTTTTGAGGGAAGAGCCATCATCAGACTGATAGACACAAAAAACCCTCTTTTAGCAGCCACCAGTGGATCAGGAAATCAAGTAAGTTCTGCCAATCAAAATTCCAAATAGTTTATATCTTCATATTGCTTTGAATTACTTACTACTAGCTCTGTACAGAAGTTACAGAGCAGTGCAGACATGATTTAGCTTCCTCAAGTAATCCTTGCATAACACTCAACGTGTACACTGTTGAATTCACAATTTAAATCCAACATTAACCCAGACACTGATTGCCAGCTTTCGGAAATGTACAAATGTCCATGAAGAGTGAACAAATGTTCACTGTGGTGTCTGTACAGAGATACTATGCTTTAAGAAAATATGCATCCTGTTTGCAGAAAAAGGATGAGTAGGTATTAAAAAAATACCTTCTGCCAGTGCTTTTGCAATGCGTTCCAATTCTTCACGTTTCTTCTTCTCCTCCTCTTCTATTCTCCTTTCCTCTGCAGCAACAGGCTTCAAGTAGTCTGTCATGAAAGCAATTTATTTCACTGAATACACAAGTGTTTGGTCAACAAAAGGCTTCCTCACTAAAAAAAACAGTCCTATACAGAGTTATTCCATCCTAAGCTCATGAAAATCAGGGGCTCAGACTGGAATTCTACATAGGATTTACTGCCAGTCTTCAAGAAGCTTCATCAAACACTAGTCAACAATAGAGTAACTGGCTTCCAACTCAATAAGATCATGCAATATTTTAAGGTATGTACAGAGATACATCAGAGGGAGTCTCTGAAGAGCAGCAGATGTTTAGACAAGTTTATAGTTTACAATTAGAGCTTTTGCTCTACATTTTAGAACATGGGGCAGTTATGCTGGTGCCCTGTTAAACTTACAGGAAAAATATCAAATCACTAGGTGGCTGAGATTCCAGCAGCCCACACAGAGCATAACCAAGCCAATGGCACATCTAAAACAAATACTATCAAAACTTATTTACATACCTACTATAATGTAATGTCATAAGAACTGCATTTTATTGTGCTTTGTGCCCAGACGTATTAGAGATACACACCATCAGGAATACTACCTGCAATCACTTATGAGACTCTTTTACAAATGCATATGCTTATGTATGTTTCATATTTAAAGACAAGCTAACAGACATCCAGCAGCCAAGAATTTTTGGCAATGACTTGTGCCGGAAGATTTGACTGGTCTGTTACCAAATGCAGTGATCCCCCCCACACACACACCAAAGTGGCCTTAGATACTTCACATCAGATTATCCACAAGACAAAACTGCACATACCTGCTGCAAGGTGAAAGAGGAAAAATGTGGGTGCATTTGCAAGTTTGGACATTCAGAAACTTCAATACATTATAGTTGTCTTTCACATAACAGCTGTACAATTCAAAGACAGTCAAGGCAAAGCAAAAGCACCTGAAGAGGAACTAAAGCTCACTTCGAAGAAGTCGTTTGCATTAGACTTGTCCTTAGCCACTTACCATATCTTTTCTTTCCATAGATCATTCCGATTAGCAATGCCGAGTACCTGGTGAACTGGAAAACAAAGTATAGGCATATGAAACTGCTAAGTCACTAAGCACACAAAGTATTTTGTTTTCCAGGCTTTAAGGGGTACAGAACTTAGATGGGGACTTTGTAATCTAACAAGCTGGAAGTTCAAGTTTCTTAGATGGAAAAACCAAATTTTGAAGTCTGGGCAAGAGTCACAACTGAACTGCAAACAGAAATAACATTCCATTTATGAGTTTAGACTCAGCACCTCACAACACCTAAACCCTACTAAGAAGCCCACCTAGGAACAAGAAGTTATCTCAAAGACATAATAATGCCCAGGCAATAGCCACTGGGTGAAGACCTGCTGTTCAGCAGGGTCCACACCCAGATCTTATAGCTGTGGTTGACAAGAGTTTCAGGATATGAACTCTGTGTGGGCCTCTCCTACCCCTGTGTCACAAGGGGGTGAAATGAATGCCTCACTTGCTTGGTTTCATAAGCAGAAGAAAAGGGGCACCACGGCTCACATTATTTTTAACTAACATAGCAACTGAATTCAACTAAATAGGGGCAGATAAATTAGTGTTAAAAACCACACAAAACTGGCTAGTCTGTTTTCAGTCCACAGAAATTCAACTCTAACAATACTAGTATAATCAGATTCAATCAGTTTCTGGCATCTGATCTTACATTTAAACTCATATTTCAACATTTGCCTGCATTTGCTGTTTAGAAAAAAAATACTTGTACTGGAGTACCTTCTAAATATCACCTACAGTGAACACACGCTATCGTGCATCTATTGTAGGATGCAAGATTTCAACTGTTTGAATTACCAACAGTTTAACAAGCTCACAATATAGCCCACGTACATGCTTTTTACAAATGATCAGCTCTGCCGACTTTTCCTTAAGAGACATCAGCATATCAATGTGCTTCAGCAACAGTCCCCTGCACAGAATATTAACAATAAGGCCAACTTTGGAAAACACACATTCCACAGTCACAGACAATCCAGTGAACTCTTTGCAAGTTTCCCAAGGCTCGGAAAACATTTAAACCAGTATAAAGCACTAAAACAAACCCTTGTAATTTGAAGATGTACTGGCTTACATTCCAATTTATTCAGTTCTAACTATGACAATTATTATATGCAAATATATAACAAAATTGAACTTTGACTTTCACAAGCCCACTTCATCAGATGCATACTGCATGATTTTTGGTTCTGGAGAGCCAGTGTGCTGTAGTGAGTTGGGTCAGCATAGTCTCTGGAAGACCAAGGTTCAAATCCCCACTCTGCCATGAAAGCTCACCGGGTGACCTTGGGCCAGTCATGCTCTCAGCCTAACCTACCTCCGAGGGTTGTTGTGAGGATAAAATGGAGAAGAGAACAATGTGAGGTGCTTCAGGTCCTCACTGGGGTGAAAAGCAGGGCATACATAAATTATATAAATAAATTCCTCAGCAGAAAGCTTTAGACCCACAGCTGCAACCAGCAGGGCAAAAGAAAGAACACTATTCTGGAGGAAAACGACAAGGTCCAGTCCTGCAGGACAAGGCGAGTTGCCATCACATTGGTCATTATTAGGTGCCTCATCTTCCTGAACGCGCTGATTTAACACTGTGCAATCTGCCTTCGACCTCAGATTATAAACAGCATAAATAAAAACCACGCTGCGGGACACAGGGGAAAACAAGCTCCAGTCAAAAAGCCCATGACCCTCTTCCCCTCGAGCCATTTGGGCAGAAATACCTGCTTGCCCCAGTGAAAGCCAAACAATGCATTCGAGAGAGAGAGAGAGAGAGAGAGAGGACGGCGCCAGGAGCCAGCAGCAGCAGCCCTGCACTGTGAGCCCCGAAAGGTAGCCGAGGAGCCAGCCGCCCGCTTCTCCTTGACCTCCTCCACGGTCACCTTCCGGTAAAGGGACTGGGCCCCGTGCCCGGCTTCTCAAGCGCAACCCAAGATGGGGGGGGGGGGGGGGAGAAACACGAAGCCCCGAAGTGACCAGGTAGGAAATCCCACCCCCCTCACCTCACCTTGATCAACGGAGAGACCTCCACCGGGGGAATCATCCTGCCTGCCCGCCTCGGCCTTCCTCCAGCACACGGAAACGGATGTGACACAAAACAAGAGTAAGGCGAGACTACAAGCAAAGGCTTGTGGGAGTGGCGGAGCGCGAAAGCGTTGTGACGTATGGCTCTATGGGATGAGGAAGGTCTGCGCTTGCGCAGTGAAGGGGTACCTTTCAGGATTGCACACGCCGAATCTCGGTTCTCGCATGCGCACTGAGTCGAGCTTGGTTTGTCTTGGGGGCGCTCTCTGATAAGTGTTGCGCTTGTTGACACCCATTGGTCTTTACCAGGAGTAACTGTATGAGACTGCACTGTTAGCCATGCTTAAGCCAATGTGCTGTCATGATTGGAGTGCTGGATTGAGCTCCTTGAAGGAAAGGTGAGATTTAACATGTAATATTAATTAAAAAGAACATCATACAGTAAAGTGGCACAGATACTTCAAGTTGTTGTTGGAATCTAGAAGATGTATAGAAAGAATGATTTGCAGTTAATCCCTATAAACAATCAGCAATTGTGCAATGAAGTCTGTAAAGCTTATTGCTATGACAAGCATAAGGCAATAAGGACTGAGGCAGTGCCATCTGAATACTATCTGAATCATCCATCTAAAGTCTGAAAGGCTTTCCAGTGTAGTACACATTTTTAGTTGAATGGAACTTGTCCCCTAAATTGGATCCCAAAGAGTCACGGAACAGCAGATGCTGAAGATATGCACCCTGCCTAGCAAAAGCCCAGAGAGAATATTAGAATACAGAATAATGAGTGAATATTATTAGCATGAACAGCTGCGGGCAAAAGATATAAATGACAAGAAGCAACTGCGCAGGAATGTTGGAAGGGCAGAGCTAATGAACATGTCTAAGGGCACATAATTACCTGACATAGGACGCAGTTGTGTTCCATTTGGAATAAATGAGTCCTGGAAATGAACATTTGCAGGTTGGTTTGGTACCTAAGCAGATCAGCTCTACTCAGAAGTAAGTCCCATTTTATTCAGTGGGTCTTACTCTCAGGGAAGCATTTTTTAGAATGGCAGCCTCATGTTTCTAGATTAATTCCTGCAGTGGGACCGAAAAGCTGCCCTTAACATTTGGAACCCTTACTTTATATTAAAGATTATCAAAATTTATGGCGGGGTATGAGCTTTCATGAGTCACTGCTCTCTTCTTCAGATATCTGAAGAAGTGAGCAGTGACTCACAAAATCTCACCCCCTGTCACAAATTTTGTTAGTCTTTAACGTGCTGTTGGACTCTTGCTCTTTTCTAGTGCTACAGGCAGACTAATACAGCTACCCATCTTGATCTACCTACTTTATATATTTGCCTTCCATCAGATTTACTGTAAATGAGAGATGGGACATAGAATATTTTTCTCTTCTGTAACATTTTTATATTAACATATAGGTTAAGCAGGCTTTCTGCAGAATAAAACAGGAGTCAAATATTCCGTACTTATTTTTCACCAGCAAGGTTAAAAAAGATAAGTGCTTCACTGAAACATGTGTCTGTTCCACATGGCACCACTCTCCTGTGGTTTCCCCACTGTTGCTGCAGCTGCCAATGCAGCACGGTAGCAGTGGTGCTTCTACGTGGTGGGTATCTCCCTTTCTCACAATACAAGAACTCATGGGCACTCCAGGAAATTGCTGAGCAGTCGGGTTAGAACAGATAAGAGGAAGTACTTCTTCACCCAAAGAGTGATTAACACGTGGAATTCACTGCCACAGGAGGTGGTGGCGGCTACAAGGATGGACGGCTTCAAGAGGGAATTAGATAAACATATGGAGCAGAGGTCCATCAGTGGCTATTAGCCACAAGGTATAGATAGAAACTCTCAGTCTGGGGCAAGTGATGCTCTGTATTCTTGGTGCTTGGAGAGGGGGGCAACAGTAGGAGGGCTTCTAGTGTCCTGGCCCCACTGCTGGACCTCCTGATGGCACCTGGTGTTTTTGGCCTCTGTGTGACAGAGTGTTGGACTGGATGGGCCACTGGCCTGATCCAATATTGGCTTCTCTTATGTTCTTATGTTTCCTCTCAGTTTTCCTGCCCCAGGCTCTTCAGTGGCCATCAGGGCTCTTTGAGTGTTTTCTTTAAATAGGTAATTGACATATTGATAAAATGGTATATCAGTATGTCAATTACTACTTTTTTTTAAACAACTCAAAAAAATCCTCCCAGAGGCGTGAGAAGGTGAATGGCTACTGCAAGGTATGGGGCAGGGAAATTGCACCACTGTGGGCAGGACTGGGAAGATCCAGACTTCCCACCCACATGGCAGCCATCCTGACTTTGCTGCAAATTCCACCAAGTCAAGTCAACCTTCGTTGGTATATATCAGTAAATCAAAGTCATTATAAAATATACAAGTAGTAAGACACTGTATTACAAATACTTTAAATAAAATCATAGATTAACAACTGTTTTTTTTCTTGGCACAGCAGCACGGCAGACTGAAGAAACTCAGCCACCTTCTCAGTTACTTCAACAGATGAATCATTCAGAAGTTTGTAATTCCACCAAAACATCACAGCAAAACAGGTCTGGGTGAAGATTACAGGAAAGATGGGGAAAACCAAGGAAATGCGTGAAAGCACCACAGAACTGCAGGGAAGTAACATCCAGGCTAGGGCAAAGAAGCCGTGTGCGTAAATGAACATGTGTTCATACCGTTTTTTTCATTCCCTTATAGCTTTTGGAGGTTGATGATTATTGGAAGTAATTTAAGGATCATTAAAGCTTGATTTATGGGCTGCAGTGGCTCAAGTGGTTAAGACACTGAGCTGCAGACCGGAAGGTCGGTAGTTGGGCAGTTCGAGACCCAAGTCCTGCATGACGGAGTGAGCTCCCATCTCTGGTCCCAGCTCCTGCCAACCTAGCAGTTCGAAAGCAAGACATTGAAAGTGGATCAATAGGTACTGCTTCAGTGGGAAGGTAACAGCATTCTGTGTGCCTCGGTGTCTAGTCATGCCAGCCACCTGACCACGGAAACATCTTTGGACAGTGCTGGCTCTTTGGCTTGGAAACAGAAGTTAGCACCGCATCCCTAGAGTCGTATTCGACTGGCTTTCAAGCAAGTTAAACCTTTACCTTTACCTAAAGCTTGATTTAAATAATTCTAAATAGTGGGCATAGTGGGCAATAATTCTAAATAGTGAGAGCAAAGCACTTTTGGTTGATTGGAGTGGGAGAGATTTGAGAATATGATGCTTAATTCTCCCACTGAAATTAACAGGACAATATTTTTACCCTTGGTTAGGTTGTGTTCATAGTTAGCTACTGGAATTCTACAAAATCACTTACTTCCAAAGAACCATAATTTTTATAAAGGCTGAATGAAGCATTCCACAGTGAGGTTTCCTGCTTAATACAGCATCTTAGATTCTAAAGTTATGCTCAGAAGACAAATCCACTCCACCCTGATCAAGTCTCCACTTACTTGATCTAAAAATGTAGCCCATAAAAAGATGACAATCAGTGGGCAATTAGTTCTTTTGTACATGAAGCCGCCTTATACTGAGTGAGAGCTTTGGTCAGTCAAGACCAGTCTTGTATACTCTGGCAGTGGTTCTTCAGGGTCTCAGGTAGAGGTCTTTCACACCATCTTTTAACTGGAGAAGCCAGGGACTGAACCTGGGGCCTTCTGCATGCCAAGGAGATGCTCTGCCAATAAACCATGGACCCTCCCTGTGACATCTTTCATAGCATCTAGCCTTTGCTATAGCAAAGAGTGATTTTATGGAGAGAGAGAAAGAGATTGATAGGAGCATACAATGGGAAAGATAGTTTATGTATTAGAAGCATCACATTTTAGGCTAGGGTTGCCAGCCTCCAGGTGGGGCCTGGGGATCTCCGGCTTTTACAACTGATTCCCAGCTGACAGAGATCAGCTCCCCTGAAGAAAATGGCTGCTCTGGAGGGTGGCCTCTATGGCATTGTACCATGCTGAGGCCCCTCCCCTTCCCTAACCCCGACCTCTCCTGGCTCTCCCCCCCCAAAAAAAGTCTCCAGGTATTTTCCAACCCAGACTTGGCAACCCTATTTTACGCCTCCATCCACTGATTTAGATTATTTGATACTTCAGGTTACATTTATTGTCCATTATATCTGCAAAGCCAGATGGCTGATCGTGAAATCTCAAGGTAGCGTTCTTTTTTTCCTTTTCTTTTTTTTGCAGCCTGCAACTGAAAGATTGCCGGCATTCCTGGAACTGCAAAATCAAATTTGTCCTCTGCTACTCAAATGGTGGCCAATATGCTCTCATAGTGCATATTCTCTGTGACAGCCCAGGGGATAGATATGAGGTTCCCATCTTGTTGGATTGCAAGACTGTTCTAGCATATTTAAATGATGGGTTTGATCCTACAGCTCCTTTCTGCTACATCTGGGGGATTCCTTCTGCTAGATCACGAGCTGTTGCTTACCAAAGAAAATTGTAGGATCCAGCCCAATAATTCTGCCTTATGCAAAATAAAGCAGTGTCTGGACAACCACTTGTTATGGAGCCAGTTTAATGTAGTGGTTAAGTGCGCGGACTCTAATCTGGGAGAACTGGGTTTGATTCCCCATTCCTCCACTTGCACCTGCTGGATGACCTTGGGCAAGCCATAGCTTTGTACCAGCTGTTCTCTCAAGGACAGTTGTCTCAGAGCTCTCTCAGCCCCACCTACCTCACAGGGTGTCTGTTGTGGGGAGGGGAAGGGAAGAGTTTGTAAGCTGCTCTGAGACTCCTTTGGGTAGTGAAAGGTGGGGTATAAATCCAATCTCCTCTTCTTCTCTGCTAGGCTGATCCTGCATTGAGTACTGGGTTGGACTAGATGGCCTACTCGCCCCTTCCAACTCTGTGATTCTATGATTCTATAAGAGCAGCTTCAGATCAAAAATTTAAAAACACGTTGGGTGATGCTGTCCTGCTGGCACTATGAATACTATCACCATGTTCACTTGTACATATCATGATTAGGGGCAGAAAGCTGGGTAGGCAGTTTCAAGACTTGTTTAGTCCCTGGGGAAGAGAAGGTATCTTGCAGTGCTGACCATGTAAGGAGGAGATCTTGTGAGCCCAGGGTTCTCAAGAAGTTTGAGGTCTCCTTTGAGACATGCCAGCTGTAAAGACAAGACCCTCCCCCTTTGTATAAGAGGCACTTCATAAGGATAGATTTCCAGAGAGACGGAGAGAGGCAGAGTAGCATTCTCCAGGAAAGATGGTGAGTGCAAACTGTACAGAGAGACAGGCTAGGCAATTTTCATTACCACATTCTTCTCTGGTGGTGTTTTGATTGGATAAATTTCCTTTGAATAATCATTGGAGCCTTGAAAGCTGCGTGTCTTTCACTTGAAATAGGAGTCATGGGCCTTCCATGGCAGGGCCATATATATATATATATTACCCAATATTAGAATATCGCAGACTGAACTGGCTGTGGGTATGTGAGGCTTTCCCAGGTGGGTTCATACTGTCTTCCTTTCAGGCCAGCAGAAAAACCAAGAAGAAGGAAGGTGGGGCTAAGCGTGCTGCAAGAGCTTCTTCCAATGTTTTCTCTAACTTTGAACAGACACAGATTCAAGAATTTAAGGAAGTAAGAAAATGTCGCCTTTCCCAAATATGTATAGAGGTTGAAAATTTTAGATTACAGTGAGGATGTGTTTCAGGTGGGTGGATAGCCATGTTAGTCCGTAGTGATAAAACAAAAGCCCTTTAAAGACCAACATTTCCCAGGGCATTCGCTTTCGTGAGTCAAAGCCTCCCTTGTTAGATACAGATCTGTTCACGTCTGTTTCAGATACAAAACTGGTGGCATGTGCATAGCTGAAGTAAGTCTGCCGCTTGTGCCAGTGCTGTAGCAGATGTCAGTATTTTGTTAATAGAACAGAAGGCAGTACGTAGGTAGGTGGCCTGTGACTTCCTCTATAAAGACAGCATCTCAAGACCTGTCCGATGATGCTTGGTTGGTACGTGTATTTGACACGGGGACTTCAAAATGCTTAACTTTGCCTGGATTGTGTTTTTGCCCTGGCAAATTTGAACTGGAATCTAGAGAATCATGAGAGAAGAATAAACTGCACTCAGGTCAAATTGACCATACAAATATTGTGGGATAATGTGCTACCTCACAGGGTGTCTGTTGTGGGGAGGGGAAGGGAACGGGGTTTGTCAGCCACTCTGAAACTCCCTTGGGGAGTGAAGGGCGGGGTATAAATCCAGTCTCTTCTCTTCACCTGCTTCTATTGGCCCATGTTATTCAGTAGGGTTACTCCCAGGAAAGTGTCCTTAGGCTGTGGTCACACACACTAAATAATCCACTTTCCAACTGGATTTTGCCAGTTCACAGTAAAATCCAGTTGGAAAGTGCACTGATAGTGGATTATTTAGTGTATGTGACCACAGCCTTAGAATTGCAGTCAAAACCTCATAAGATCAAAGTCCTACGCATATTTCTTTCGATGATAAGTGCTGTTAAGATCAAAGTGAATGTGGTTAGCAAAGGGATACAAATATTGTTGTAGTCGGAAAGAACAAGTATTTTAAAATTTTAAGTTTTTTATATAAAATTTTCTTTAGGCTTTCACATTAATTGACCAGAACAGAGATGGCTTCATTGATAAAGAAGACTTAAAAGACACCTATGCTTCTCTAGGCAAGTGCTATGAAATAATCATATCCTCGTTGAACTCACTTGTTCTTACCCTGCATTATTTATGTGCCTTTTTAATTTCAAATTATTTAAATTCTGTACATGAGAAAATACCCATTATATCCGTCCCAAGTGTTCATATCCTATTAATTCACACAGCAAGAAGGAATTGGATCTGAAGTTTAATTTCACATTTTGCTATTGTTAAAACAAATGGTTTAATCTCCCTGTATTCTTGCACATCACGTAGTATTACAAAGGAAATAAGAAAGGATAGGAAACTTTTATATGCCACACAATTAAATTTTGCTTCTGTTTAAAGAATAAGTTTTGGAGAAAGTGCCTCTTTAGCACAGATATGTTAATTTTATATACATATTCCAATGGAAAACTGACTTTCCTTTTGCTCTTAGGTAAAACAAATGTCAAAGATGATGAATTAGAATCCATGCTTAAGGAAGCCACTGGACCGATTAATTTTACCATGTTTTTGAACCTATTTGGGGAAAAGTTAAGTGGTAAGTCAACCTATATCTTTCCCTCTATATCTTTACAATGAAAAGGGCTAGATCCTTTAAAAAATGAGGTTGAGAATTCAGATCTAGTAGATCATGGCTATAGATTGTAATAGTGTTGTTTCGTTACAGCACAATAGCAATTATTGATTTTTTAAAGGAAAAAAGTTCTTAAAAAGCCCCCTAGTTATCAGAAAGAAAGAAAACAGTAATTGTGAGAGGCTGCTGGGGGGGAAACAGCACCTATGTAGACATGTACTTCAGAAATACCCACCTTCTGAGCAGATGTCTTGCTAATGCACTTGGACAGCATTCTTTCTGGAAAGATTGTTCTGAACGAGGTTTGAGAAGGAATATACTGAACATAGGGAAAGCCCAGGAAGTGGATAATTACAGGATGATGTCATGTCAATACTTTAAAACCAAAGCAGAGAAAAACCTGTATCTCCATGTGGATGCAACTGAAGACAATTGTATTGCAGTGGAATCAAGATAAGAGGTGCTAGATGTTTCTCTCATCTTATTGGACTTTTCTTGCTAGCCATGTGGTGGTCCACAACGCTAAGAAGAAGACAGCACCTCATGATTGAACATGCATACCGGGGGGGGGGGGGGGGGACTAATTTGAAGAAGTAGGTTCCAATGGAATCAGTGGATCTGATTCCCAGGTAAACTTTGTTGTATTAGATGACAACTGAAGAACTTATTTTTGGAAGTAGGTTCCAATGGAAACGATGGGACTGGCTCCCAGATAAACAGTTTAGGTTCATGGCGTTAATTGCCAGACTATGTGAACACTGCAATGATAACATTGACAGGAGTATTCAATAATGGATATTTAATCGTTCCTTTTCTATGCTAGAGTTCCCCAGCCATACTTATCCCGCCATGGGACGACTTGGAGCGGAGTTAAAAAGGCACCACCTCACAAGTGGTGTTTTCAGTTCCCTGTGCAGTCATTGCACATGGTCAGATGTCTGAACACGGGGAAGCGCATGCAGAACAGATTTGGCAGTCTGAACCTGCAGGTCCGTTCTGTCACTAGGGAGGTGTTGCTTTTTTTTAATTGCCTATGTGTACACATGAATTTTGGAATTTTTTGTGGTGTGCTCCATGGCTGAGGCACTGCAATAATGTGGATCCTTTACCATGGGATGTCTTCATGGGTAACCCACAGCAGGTTGTGCTGTGTGGCTGATATGTCCCGCAGCACTTTAAACCAGTTCAATTAGAGGAGGCATCATATCACGCCAAGCCGCCAGTGTGACCACAGCCCTAGTTACAGCATTCTGGACTTAGGAACTAGTATTTCCTCTCTTTCTCTCTCACGCACCCGTTCTTACGTGACTCTGGCTGCTCCATGCTTTTCAATGTCAAACCCATTCGGGGGTATAGTTTCAAGTTTCTGTGTAGGCTATAACAGTGTTGACACATGCTGTCTTTGTTGTGATTCTCTTGCACTCCTTGCAAAGAAATAAGGTGGGATATAAATATTTTAAATAGAATAGATAGGTAAGTTGGGTAGCAACCTGTTCATTTATCCCAGTAGTCATATGAAGTCCATGTTTTGCTTAGAACTTTTGAGCCCTCCTAGGGAAGGACCTTGCTTCTAAGAGGTGTAATTCTGCTAGGCAGCTCAGCCAAAGCAAATTCTAGAAGGGAACAGCAGCAACCAAAAATGAGCGATGCCTCCTCCAGCAGATGAACAGGGGTTTCGCACAGATAACAGCATTACTGATCCAGCATCACTTTCCTTCTGTCGTTTTCTACAGGTACGGACAGCGAAGAAACCATATTAACCGCATTTAAAATGTTTGACCCAGAAGCGAAAGGAAATATTAACAAGGATTAGTAAGTATGAGCCACCAGAGCACAATCTCAGATTTGATTTGCCAGCTTGTCTCTGTTAAAGCTTGGCTTCTGAGGGCCATGAGAGTTATAAACGTATCCTTAAATGTGCACCTGTCCCCAGCTACAGGTGGATAAGAGGTATGATGATTGATGTCATGTTTAAAACTGGCCTCTATCCTGATCTCATCAGATCTCAGAAGCTAAGCAGGGTCGGCCCTGGCTAGTATTTGTATGGAAGATCACCAAGGAATACCAGGGTCGCAACGCAGAGGCAGGCAATGGCAAACCACCCCTGAAATGTCTCCCTGGAAATGCTGTTTATATAAACTGCACCTTTGCTGTCCCACTGCTATGTTATAGGAGTTAGCACTCAAATTTAGGCCACAGAGACTAGGGGACTGCAGGAGGAATCTGGCTCAGGTATAGGTGTGGGGGGGGGGTGAATTGCCCTGCACTGAATTAGGGCTACGTTTCACATGACATTTTAAAATAGCTTTTATACTAGTTGTTAACCCCCCCCCTTTCTTTCTGTTCCTTAAACAGTATCAAACGCTTAATGATGTCACAGGGCGACAAGTTTACTGCTGAAGAGGTTGGTGGACTCTTATTTGCCATCATTTAAGAGTGTGATTCTTTTTATGATGAGCATGGCCTACTATCCACAGGTGTTTTCCCATCGCTTTCACCATGTATGTTAGTCAGGCTTCCCCCCCCATTCTGCATTGTTTTTCCTCCCTCCAGCGCTCCGTTCGCTTTTTGTGCCTGGTGGTAGAGGGAGGGGTGTGTGTCTATGTTGCAACGAATGGCTCCCCTCCCATTTGAACTCTGTGGCTGAACTAAAAAATGACTTTTTTTCCTGCAGTCCACCATACACAATCTTACACTTCTTTTCAAGCAAACGCTGTTGTGCCCAAAGAACTCCCCCCTCCCAACGTCCCAGGTGTACATTTAGGAACCTGCCTTGTAACCAAGCAAAATGTTCAAAATGTCAGCTGTTTTTTCCAGCTGGAAATGAAGGACTGAACTTGAGACTTGTGACTAGGAAACGAACCAAAAGCAGCTCCATTTTGTGTGCCTTAAAACTTAAGATCTTTGTATGTCTGAATTCTTGTACTCTGCCTGAATTCTGCTGATGTCACAAATGCTGACATCGTTTAGGAGATGTTCAGAATGCATGTGCCTGCTTCAAGTAGATTTCGTGCTGTAATCAATAAGCTAAACAAGTGCCTGGTGATGTCTGTCCTGAGCCCTAGCCTCAGAGATAAGATATAGAGGTTAGAAGATGAAGGCATAAACCACGAACAGTGGCCTGCCATGCGTAATTGCCTGTTATCTCAGCTTGAGATCTTTCACATCATCTACTTAGTTACTGCCTGATGCTTTGTAATTGGTGATGCAAAGGGCTGAACTGGGCACCTTCTGCGTGGAAAGCAGTTGTCGCACCACTGAGTCGGCACCCTTCCCAAATGGTCTTTATGAGGCACCGCCAAGAACTAAAGAATAGAAGAACTTTTTAAAGCCAGTTTGGTGTAGTGGTTAAGTGCGCAGACTCTAATCTGGGAGAATCGGGTTTGATTCCCCACTCCTCCACTTGCACCTGGCTGGATGACCTTGGGCAAGCCATAGCTCTGTGCCAGTTGTTCCCTCACGGACAGCTTGGGAAAGAGCTCTCTCAGCCCCACCTACCTCACAGGGTGTCTGTTGTGGGGAGGGGAAGGGAAAGGAGTTTGTAAGCTGCTCTGAGACTCCAAGTGAGTGAAGGGCGGGGTATAAATCTAATCTCTTCTTCTTCTTCTTCTTCTTCTTCAAATGTTTCTTTTGGAGCTATTAGGTGTCCTGTAGCAGACTGCACTGTGTCTTGAGTCTGAAATTGGCGTTTTTTTTATAAGCTGCAAATTGGTTCCCAGTCTTCAAAATCCTTCGGCTCTTGCCTCCTGAAGCCCAGTTGCTAAACTTTTCTCTTCACTATGCTTCTTTTTTTTAATGTACAGATAGACCAGATGTTCCAGAGCTCTCCTATTGATGCAGCCGGAAACCTGGATTACAAAGCTCTCTGCTATACCATCACACATGGAGAAGAAAAAGAGTAAATCTGACAAACTTTTGACTGTTGCATCAACATCTCTCTATCCATGCATAAAGAACTAAAATAAAACTGGAGTTCATTTTTTTGTTTGCCTTTTCAAGAGGCGTGAGCATCATGTGTCTTACTTGGAACACGTGCTGAGAGAGGAAATGCTGATGTTAAAATTAATAGCAGCAGCAGGCTATCACATTTTTTTAAGGCTAATTTTTCGTTACTTCCTTTGTGCCGCCCAGCTGGAAGGTTACACACATAAAACTATGGAAAGAAAAATCTTACTTAAATTGAAAGGGACACTGTACTTATATTCTGAAGGCACTTCCAAATAGCCTTTTGAGGGCAAAGAGGAAGCAGTTTTTTGTGACAGGCTTGTAGAATCAATAGGCTTCCTCCACTGATGATGATCCATGTGGACTAGTGGGATCGTTGTAGCTGGCCCAGCAATAGCTGTACCTGTATGGCACTTATGGTAACAAACACTTGGTGTTTTCCACCTCAGGATGGGTCTGTGTGGTTTCTCGGCATTTTCCCTGCCTAGCCCCCCACAGTAGACATTTCCCTTGCCACAGAAGAGAAGAGATTGGATGAATACCCTGCCCTTCACTACCTGAAGGAGTCTTAGAGTGGCTTACCAGCTCCTTCCCCCCCACACACAACAGACACCCGGTGAGGTAGGTGGAGCTGAGAGAGCTCTGACAGAAACTGCTCATGAGAGAACAGCTCTGACAGAACTATGGCTTGCCCAAGGTCATCCAGCAGGTGCAAGTAGAGGAGCGGGGAATCAAACCCGGCTCTCCCAGATTAGAGTCCACGCGCTTAAACCACTACTTAACCAGAGGGCTTAAAAAAATTGGCTATTGACATTTCATTATAGCACTCTTGTCTACCAGGTTTTCTGAATTCCCAGGATTTTTTAAATATAAGTCTATAGCCCTTTTCATTGTAGAGATATAAGGAGAAAGGCATATCTATGCAACAAAAGGGGATAGAGAGTAATTTTTAAATGGGAAGCTGGGAATTCAGAGAACATCGACTGTTACAGTGTTACACAGATATGCCTACTGCTGATTTAAAAGAGAGGAAATGGAGCCCTCTAGCAGCAGGCAGAGAAATGGCTACTACAGGGGACTGACTCAGGGAGAATGGCACTGATGTGGGCAGGACTGGGAAGATCTGGACTTTCCTGTCCAGGTGGAAGCCAGCCTGGTTTTGCTGTGATCTTTCCCAAAACATCAGCACAAAGCAGATTTGGGAAAGACTGCAGAAAAGACGGTGAAAACTTGGGAGATGTGTCGAAGCACCCTGATGCTGTGGGGAAGCAGGAGGGGAAAAAAAACATATTTCCCAGGAGCATCCATGCTGGGGCAGACAACTTGTGCAAAAGCTACAGTAGCTTTTCTGTGAGCTCCTTCTCCCTCTGCATTCCACGTTCATGCTCCATTAAGCACATAGTTCTTTTATTTTTATTTTTTGCCTTTTCAAGAGGCATGAGCAAGAGTGAACAGCCACGTGGTTATGCCCATGTAAACAAATTTAGGCTGAGTTTGCCACTGAGCACTGAAAACTACCTTTTTCATCGACGGGAACCAAATAATATGAAATCTATTGTCCCTCTTTCCCAGGGAGTACTTTTGAAGCTACTTTTTTGATTCCTTTGTAAACTGTCCTGGCTGCCTTTCCAGTCTGTATCTGCCTCTAAACCCTCCTTGGTCTCTCTCTGCACGTTCACATTCATTTTCTTGATCTCACCCAAACCAGTTTCCTCAGCCTCCAGCAATAGTGCCCATTTTCCAGATTTCCTTTTGTGTTCATATAAATAGTCTCTAATATGGCTCATTAAAAAGTGAAAACTTCTACTTCTGGAGAGTGGTTGAAATGAGACAAGAGACCGTCTTGACAGTATAGTTGTAATCCCACACAATTTAATTTTTAAAAAGGTTTAATTTAATCAAAAAATATTCAGCACATTGTAAATCAACACATGTATAAGAGAATTAAGGACGCATATCAGATTTGAGAGTGAATTTCAATATACAATATAGCTAATTACCCCAACAAATGACTCCACATAACAATACAGGTAGCATCATACGCCACTCAAAACACAAATGTCATTTTATGCCCACAGTAAAGTGCAGCAAACAGGACAGCAGAGAAACTTTGTAAACTAGCTCACGTAGTGCTTTTCAAGAAGAGTCTCTGCACTGGTTTTCTAAGATACAGAATGCTGAGCTTTTCCTGGGGAAATTGCATCAAACTTTAGGCACAGCTCTTACTAGCTAATAAAAATAGCCATGAAAAAGAGGCAGCTTTGTGGCTTAAGCAAGGCCTAGACGACCAAACATCCCAACCGGACAGAAAAGCTCTGGGAGAAAAACCACTCTCTTGATAAAAGGCAAAGCTAGCAAATTATTAGACAATTGGCTAACTCACGTCTGCTGGAATCAATTTCCTTTCCTTCACCAAGGGCTGACTTATCTTTACTAACCAGCTGAGTCTCAGAAGAAAACTCTTGGTGCTGCATATGGAAAAGACTGAACACCCACTGGTGCCAGTTTTACTTTGGGGTGGAGCCAGCACGAGATCTAGATGAAGCTGATTCAAATCTGTCACATTTCTAAGCTCTAGTAGCAAATTTCTAGGCACCTGAGAAGTCAGGTGTCTTCAGTTTTTCTAGCTCTGGATTAACTTATTAAAAAATTCTCCTTAGCAGCATTAGCTTCACGATCTGATAGTTGCATTTTTAGTCTTAGCATTGAGGGCCAGACAGCCCCTTACCATACAGAGTGACTTCCTGGGTAAGAGTACATCTATTGATAATAATGCATCTTATAATATGTACCCATTTTACTGCCTGATACGTGTTTTCCTGATCATACAGAGCCAATGAGTTTATGCATATCAGTTCACTGCTTTTACTACTACCTGACATTATTGAATCCCCCTCACAGAGAGGTAAAGCCACAATCTCAGACTTCCCGCTGTTCCTCCATAACCATTCCCAGCAAGAAGACTTAGGCTGCGATCACGCACTCCTTTAGGTCTGACATAGGTGCGAATGCCTGACGGATCTAAAGGGAGCGATCAGACAGCAACATTTGGGAAGTGTCCCACAACCATTGGCAACCTGTGCTGCTTCGCCACAGAAGCGGAGTTAAAAGACACCAGGGAAAGTCCGGTGTTATCCGGATACAGCAGGCCACGGGCGGTCTTTCCCATCCAATCGCTCAAGCACGCTCTCATACCGTTGGGATGGTCTGATCAGGCCATCCCGACTCAGTGCCGTATTCTCCCCCTCATCACATACTCCATAGGGGACCCCCAGTGCAGAGGTGCAGTTCCTCGCTTATGTGCAAGGGAAACAAACGGGGGAGGGGGGAATGACTCACCTGCAGTTGTGTCTGATCACACAATAACAGGCTAAGCCTGCAGCTTCAAAGGGCTATGTGATCTCACAACTGTGTGTCAAATTCCTCCAGAGGAAATAGCCTCTTCTCCCCTCCGCTTCAACTGGCGTTTATGACCGCAGCCTTAGACCATCAAACTGATAAGATCTTGTTAAGCTCATCCACCAACCCGCATGCTAATGTGTACGCAAAGCAAGGGCAGAGGGGCTCAGGTATGCATTTACAATTGTATAAGCCTACCTTCCTCCCAGAAATCTGGGAACCAAGGAGGGTAAAATCCACAGAACTAAAAATCAGAACTTGCAGCAGATGTCAGCCACAGAATTCATAACACACTTTGCCACCTAAACTTTCACACACTGCTGCCTCACTGTGAGGCCTTCAACGCCCTTCTAAAAAGCTCAGCCTCTTCTGAAAGCCATCAACATGAGGGTCTTCCTGATGAGTTCAGGGTGAGTGCTCCAAAAAAATGGAGGCAACAAAATGCTCGCCACTGAGCCACAGCTGATCACGCCTGACTATAAGAGGAGACAGAGAGAAACCGACAGTGAGATGACTTCCAGTTTCTGGGAGTTTGCATCGGCAGTCATTACGCCGGAAGCATTTTGGTTGCTTGAACAAAGGGACCTAAGCTAAATATACCCAGTTGTGGCTTGGACCCACAGACATGGTCAAGGCATACCAATTCCACACAGTTATCACAGTAAAAGTTCCGCAAAGGCCCTAGGACAGTGTTTCAGGAGGAGACAGACATGCTTCCTCTTCTTCGAATACATTCTCCCGTGGCCTGGATAGTGACGCGATGTGCTTGATTGTCATCAGCGCTACTCTGACAAGGATACGCAACACGAGGAAGGCAAACGGGATGGTTATCTGCATGATGTGAAAGATGGTGGCACTCAGTTCACTGAGGACGCAGGTCAGGAAGAAGGCAAACAGGCTAACGCAAGGATAGAGAGCGAGCTTGGCGAACATAAAGGCGTGTTCTTTCCCACCGTACCTAGCAGAAGGATGCAACGTCTCTCTTTCGTAGAACAGGGCGGCAGTCCATATACCGAACTGGAAGATGCTGCCAAAAAAAATGGTAACACAGCTGACCTGGATGGCTTCTGTTTCGTTGTGAGACTTCTCGGCGTACTTACTGGTCAGCTGGTAAGCGAGAGGGAGCCCTCCAATGAAAGCCAAGGAAAGGTTATTAAGGAGGCCCATCAGTCGAGTTGTTTTCGTCACGTGAAGGAACAGCGAATGGTGGACAAACCAGAGAAGGCCGACAGTTACGAACGAGCCGAAGTAGGCAAGGAAATTCGGACCGTATTCGCTCAGAGCATTGATGAGATGTCCGTGGTATTTCTCTCGAACCAGTTTAGCATCAGGAACATTATCTTCGCTGCGGGGGATGAGAATATCATTACATTGGGTAGACAGGCATCAAGCTAAATTTTATAGGGACATTTTCAATTTCTGCATTACGTTTTAATTTTTTTAATTATTATTATTATTTGTACTGTTGTTTTCCATGCACAAGAAAGAATTACAGGTTTCATAAATTAAAAGAAAATCCTTACATTAAACACTTTTTCTTTAATTATTACAGGCAGCCCAAACCTATTGTTTTGGCAAATCCCAATCTTCTAAACATTGATATTTCTTTTACTATGGGCTTGGAAAGGTTGTTACTCTATCTACTTTCTTCTTGAGGTTTTCTCCCTCCATGGCCTTCAACACAATAATTTAACTTATCTTCTAATATTTAAGCTATTTATAAACCAATAAACTTTAACTAATATCTTGAAATATCTATTCAGCTTCCATCTAGTTTGTATGTCTAGACTACAAGCAAAGTAAATTAGTATTCAGGCTGCACTTTTATCTTGTTTCTTGGAAAAGCCCTCAAGAGGAGCTTCCCTCCTTGGGGTTCGGGTTTGCAGAACGAGTCTCTGCTGTCTTCCACAGTTCTTGCTCCTGTGGGATTACGTTTTAATTTTTATAAATATATGCTAAGCAGTTTTAAAATTCTGCCTCCAGCACAATCGAATATACAGTGTGGTTCTACACAGTCATACCCATCTAAGCCTTTTGATTTTAATGGACTCAGAAGGGTGTAACTCTGGCAAACTATATTTATGGGGAAACCCCCCCCCCCCCCCCCCCCAAAAATCTAAAACCAAAAGCCAGGTAATATCATTCTTTTATGACCAACCAAAATGTCAGAACACAGTGTGTTCCGCAAAACTCTTCATCAGATTGGATGCTAAAAAAAAGTGGAAGTAGGGAAAAAGTGATGTTTCATGCCATAATATTATGGCCTCTGGTCTTCCTCTTGTGCACAATGAGTAATCCTAAGCAAAGTTACACCCTTCTAAGGCCATTGAAGTAAAAAGGCTTAGAAAGGTAGGACTGCCCTGACTATTAGATTGTGCTGGACGTAGAATTTTAAATTATTAGCAGGCACTATACATGGCCCTAACTATGAAGTACAAACATGAAGCAAAGGTGAAAATTAGTTTGTTTTGTATTTTTTATATGTGCGTGCATGTGTGTGTGCGCGCATGCATGTGTGCATCTGGAAGTCCTGGCGAACTCTGCTGAGTGACCCCTACTGGGGGCCTGGAGGATATTCAGAGAGGTGGCTGAATAGGGCCTGCCCCCGCCTCCCGACTGCTGATATTCCAAGGAGGTCTCCCATCCAAGTATTTGCCAGAATCGACCCTGCTTAGCTTCCGAGATCCGATGAGATCAGGCTTGCCTGGGCTATCCAGGTCAGGGCAGGTAGAAGTTACTTTTGAGTGCATTCGCCAGAAAGATTTCACACAGGGACAGGCAAGTACAATTCTCCCCCATGCTTGAGAGAGAAGAAACTGATTTCTAGATATTGAAACACACATACGAAGGAACAATTAAGAGCAACAGCGGGTATAAGTTTCACAAGGCTGCTGAAGACTTACCAGATATCCAGAATTAACAGGGTTGCTACAATGGCATAGACCCCATCAGTGAAGGCTTCCACTCTTTCCTTGCTCAGGGGTTCATTGAGATAAAAAGTAAAGGACTCTAAAGGCAACTCCTCTTCCTGACCTGCAAGCCACAACAAGTATGCTTAAATGCACCCGCACAGGCAATAATACTGCTCTGGAAGTTTAAAAGGAGGAAAACACCATTTTAGTCTACGTACAGTTATTTTGGACTGGACACTCTGAATCTCCGCTGTGACGGCTTCGCTTGCCAGAACAAAGCCTTCCAAAGGCCCCAGCCTGCAAACGGGTTAAAATCGGCCACTGCCTGGGCAAGTACATTCTCCGTGGAAGCTTCTGCATTACGGAACCATCTGCCTGAGGTTATTATGGAGGCCACCTCACTTCTGTTGTTTCGCACTATGCACGAAACAGAGTTGCCTCGAAGGGCATTTCTGCTGTGGGAGCAGATCCGTGATGTAATGTTTCAGCTCCAGAGGCAACCTCTGTTAGGGATAATGTGTGTGTTTTTCCTTCGAGTTCTTCAATCGCAGCCCCACTGCATTATGTTTTACCTTTACTGTGATAATCCAGTATGATCATATTCTGTAATCGCTTATTGACTGAATGGTGTCGTTCTATTACGCATCTTGGCTGTTAGATTCAAATGTTACCACGTTTTGTCATCAGCGTATTGATTGACTGAATAGTTCTACTGGAATCTCTACTTTATTTCTGTTTTGAAACTACAGGCAGATCCTGGCACTCCAGGATAAAAGCCAAAGAGAAGAACTCTTCAGGGAGTTGTTCATATTCATAGAAACCTTACCTAACATTGTTAAGGGCTAGAAGAATTCACTAAAAATGTCCGTTTTTTCCACCATAACCATTCAGTCCGTTATTTCTGTAATCAGCAAAGGTGTCAGACTTGTTGATGGTTAAAGTATCGTTTTGGTGTTCAGAGTAAGGTTAATACTTTAAAAATACTTCACTATTAATTGACAGAAGCAGAGGGCCCTCAAAGACTTGCCGGGAAGGGCAAACCCCATTCTCCCCACTGGCATCCTCTTTGTCTCCCCTGGCTCTGCCAGCCCTGGTGCCGCACTCTTTCTTACCCCCTCTGCCCTTCTGCCACACTCTTTCTTTCCCTTGCCTGGCTTATCTAACCTTCCTGTTTTTTGCATAATCTTTTCTGGGGAGCAAGGTTAACACCCTGTGGGTTTGATCCAGACTAAAATTTCCACAAGCACAAGGTCTTCCGTCCATGGAGTGCAGTTTTCCTGCCTCCCCACTTCTGTTCCCAACAGTGAGGGAACTCCGGGGAACAGGATTTCAGGCTACCACCTCTGTTTGTCTCTTGCCTCGAAAACACTGTAAGGTTGACATGAGTCAACTAAGACTTGGCAGCACTTTGCACACACACAGGGCTACTTTGGGGCAGGAACGCACAGGAACAGAGTTCCAGACGACTCCTGAGTTGGCCACACCTACAACCAAAACCTCTGGCACACGTGGCTACAGAGCACACTGCACTCCCCATGTTACACACAAGAGGGAAAGGCGGCATCCTAGGCACTTCAGCAGCGCCTTTCCCCAGCCATCTGGTTCGGGGGGGTGGGGTAGACTAGAAAGGCGATGCTGAAGTGGGGCAGAGAAGCTCGGGGGGGGGGGAGAGGCAAGCTTCCATGCCTGCCCTGTGCTTTCCCAGCCCCCTGCCTAATATGCTAATGAGCTGTGCTGTCATGGGTGTGGCCTAATATGCTAATGAGTTTTGGCTGTTGGGTGTGGCCTATTATGCTAATGAGTTCCTGCTGGGCTTTTTCTACAAAAAAAGCCCTACACACACATACTCCCTTCTATGTCTGAAGTGGGCTCAAAGGCCCGAGTACAAAGCTCAGCCTCAGGTCCTGAGATTCTTGGTTCAAACCCCAGAACCCTTGACACAGCTCATGTCAGTAAGATGGCTTATGGGAATGTCATACTACAAGAGGGGATCGTGCCTGATGCCTTTCAGCTCTTGAATGCTGAGTGGACAGCTGCCCGTCTTATTTTTAGGAGACAATTCTTCTGGCATGCTTAAGCCAGGGCCCCTTAGCTCAGCATTAAGAAGGGAGAAGAACCACTCCTTTACCCTCTGAATTTTCTTTCCATTTCAATCTTCGAAGTACTGCTGGTTACTTTTGTATAAAAACTGTTGGAAGATGTCCGTCTCCCGGACAGCATCCTCATACTCACCAGTGGTCTTGCTTGTAAACCATTTGGTCACGTGCCGGATATGTGGGAAGAATATGATGAGCCCCAGGAACACATAAGACTGCAAAGAAATATAAGCACGTTAGTGCACAGTAATCTCTTAAGAGTTTTGTGAAGTTCTGCTCATAGTATGTAACAGGATTAATGTTTTTTCCATAGTAACGATATACCCTGGGTAGCATGAAAACGAAGAAGTCCAGCAAACTAGGACCCAATGACTGATTCGACAAAAGTGGCTGTCAGAGGGAGGGCTGGGTTCCAGTGATGAAAATTTCCAGTTTGTGGTCCCTCAAGAGCTGTTCCTGCAGTGCAGCATGCTCCCCAGAAGCAACAGGCTCCCAGGAGTAATGTGTGGGGAAAGCTGGAAGTCTGCTGCGGGAAGGGGGAACTGTCCCTTCCCTTGCACATGTGGATCTTTTTGATAGGATCCAGCCCACAGAGTGCCAGCTGTATTCAGCAGGGTGGCTTAAGTGTTTCAAGGCACGTGCCAGCTCCTTTAGCAGCACAGCTTGGGAATCTCAATTTAACTTACCATTGGGATGAAGAAGAATGAGAAGATGGCAGCAAAAAAGCTAAGCGTCGGTCCTCGTACTATGATCTTCAAGATGTGGTACTTATAAAATGCTTGGTTTTCAGACACCTGGATTTGGTGGTTAAGGAGATATGGGTGGTGGAACCCATACATGACAATGACTGCCTGCAGAGCGAAAACGACATTGTATCAGTACAATACATTACAGGTCATCTCGACGAAACAATACAGACTCCCTGCATCATCCAGGAGGCAATTATAAAACGTAGGTAAGCTGGAGCCCGCTGCATCAGCCGTGGAGAAACAGGCCTGTGAAGCACTGCACTATATGTGCCAACAGTGAACAACAATTTCCACATCAGTTTTTCCATGTGAATGCAGGGATCGTTAAGTTGTATCTGCTGCCCGTGCAGATACCAGATCTGAGACTCTCAGACACAACTAAGTGATATCAGATTTGAGACTCTCAGATATGACTAAGAGATAACAGATTTGAGACTCTCAGACATGACTAAGTGATATCAGATTTGAGATTCTCAAACATGACTAAGAGATCAGGATTGTGTGCTCCCCCCTCCAACTTTAAAATTCTAGTTATAATAGAACTGCAGGTACAGTGGTTAAAACCATTACCTATGTTAATTAGGCCCACCAACTGGGGCGGGAGGCTCTAGGGTTCTTATCACCCCAGAAATTAATGGCTGTGCCAGCTAGCAGAAACAGATTCCAAAATTTAACTGGTATGTATTGAACTACAGCATGCTACGAAGCCTAATAGACTACAAGCTCTACATACATAAATAAACTTCATTTATACCCCACTTTTCTCACCAATGAGAGAAACGGGACCCAGCTTCAAATCCCTGCTCTGCCATGTCAAGCTCTCTGGATGACCTTGAGTGAGTCCCACAATCTCAGTCTAACCTACCTCACAGGGTTGTCGTGAGGATAAAATGAAGGAAAGGAGAATGATGTACGGCATTTTTTTTGGTTCTCCCCACAGGGAAGAAAGGTAGTATGTAAATGAAGTAAATTCTGAAGTGAAAGGCAACTCTACCTGGACAAAGCCGATTATAACAGCACAGCTACTAAACATGAAAATGCCAAATGGAACATCAGGAAAGGAGGCCATTAAGGAGAACTGCAAGGGAAAGGATGAGACCAGTTACATTCTTCAGAAGCCATTAATTTGCACTCCGCTTTTTAAAAAGTTATACTTTGTATTTCACACACCCATTTGTTTTCAGTTGTACCAAGAAATAATCTTCTAAGATTTGCCAGTAAAGTCTGAAACAGACCGTGAAATGCTCTGAAATCTGAAGTGTACTATATTAAATTGAAGAGAAAATGACTTTTTTTTTAAAAAAAGCTGAATTTTCTATGATCCTTTAATAAGCAAAGCAAATGCCTGTGTACATTATTCTGCAAGAGACCAAAGGGATTAGTAGTCTGATTTATGAAACAGCCTTCTATGCTGAAAAGCTATTACAAGTCATTAGTACAACACCATTTGAAAATTTACAAAAATATCCTTACATTGGCAGAGCACAATTTCAATTAAGAACAAAAAGGTTGAAGAAGTCTGAATGTGAGGGCCCAATAGTCCTATGTCTAAACTTAAAACATAAATATTACCAAATATACAAAAATACACATATTTATTACAAATTAGATTTTAAAAATGTAGGCCCAAATAGTAGACTCAAATTAGTTATCTCAAATATAGACCATTTGTGACCCTGACCAAACACATTTCGGCCAAATGGCCTTCTTCAGTGGTCAAACCATTCCCCATGTTAATTAGAACAGAACAGATAAAAGGAAGTACTTCTTCACCCAAAGAGTGATTAACACATGGAATTCACTGCCACAGGAGGTGGCGGTGGCTACAAGCTAGGACGGCTTCAAGAGGGAATTAGATAAACATATGGAGCAGAGGTCCATCAGTGGCTATTAGTCACAAGGTATAGATAGGAACTCTCAGTCTGGGGGCAAGCGATGCTCTGTATTCTTGGTGCTTGGGGGGGGGGCAACAGTGGGAGGGCTTCTAGTGTCCTGGCCCCACTGCTGGACCTCCTGAGGGCACCTGGGTTTTCTGGCCACTGTGTGACAGTGTTGGACTAGATGGGCCACTGACCTGATCCAACACTGACTTTTCTTATGTTCTTATGCCACACAATGGTTCCAAACATTATAATAATAATGCCATTATTTCTTAAAACTGGACCAAGTTAAAATTGTTTTATAATCAATATCTGTGACCCAAGGCAGAGATATAACTCATCGAGGCCTCATTTTAAATAACCTGCTGCTCTGGTCAGGTACATCTGTCTTGAATGGTAATTCAGTTGTGTACGTTTCTCTCCTGCCCCCCCCCCCCCCCCAAATTTGTAGATGCAGTTTGGAGCCAATAGTATGTATGTAATGATCCAATAGTATGTAATGATATATGAGCACAATTTCAAGCCTGAACAAGAAGAGGCGGATGATTCTGTAAATCAAACATAAGTTGCTAAAAATAAGTAATTTAATTAAAGTTAAAAATTTTAACCAGGTTACAACAGATACAATCCTTCACCTCCCCACTGCAATAAAAAGCTTTTGATAATGACAGTCCCTGACTTGGACAATTTAGGACACAGTCCACAACTCCTTTGAATTACACTGAATTACGCTGAAGCTTTGGTGTTTTCCATACAAAGACAAGAACATGTAGTAGTTTCCCTGTTGCTGCTGCAACTGCTAATACAGCACAGTGGCAGTGAGGGTTCCACATATCAGGGTTCCCCATAGTTCCCCTGGCTCAGTTCCCCCTCCCCAAGCCAGCAGCCCTTTTACAGTAAAAACTCCCCAACAACAACACAGTAATCGAAAATTATTATACTGAAAGAAAACATTACAACAATATGTGTAACATGTCTGAATTCCCAGCTTTCATTTTTTAAAATGTAAGCCTTTAGCTCCTTTTGTTGGGGATATATGTCTTTCCTCTTATATCTCCACAACAAAAAGGGCTAGATGATTAAAAAAAAAAAAGAATGCTGAGAATTCAAAGGACCTGTTACATATATATTGTTATAACACTGTATCAAAACAATGATATTCAGTTACCAATTAAAAATAAACCCCTCAGCCTTCCAGTAGTGGGGGCAAGGGGGAATGGCAACTGCAGAAAAATGCCTGCCATGTGGGCAGAACTGGGAGAATCCTGTGCTTTCCTACCCACACAGCAGCCAGCAGGTTTTGCTGTAATCATAGAGTCCTTAGTGGCCCACTCCTCTTGGCAATGACTGAGAGGAACAGTTTCAGCAGACCCCGGCTAGGACACACAAACCAACAGTGTCCTGGATGCTACTTTGGGTTGTTGGAACTGGTCTGACTGACTGCAGGACATTCTGGCTTGGAACAGTAAGGCTTGAGAGGTTGCTCTAATGTCGTCCACATTTTCTAGCTCCCACGTATGCTTAGCTGAAGTTTGACTGCCTACACCAGGAGGGGTGCCCTAGCACAGCATATTGGCGTGGGATGGGACAATTAATTAGAAATCATGAGCCAAGTCTCTGTTGCATAATCTTTCCCTATGAAGCATAAAAGTGAAAACATCACTATGTACTAGAGCATGTTTAGAATTGCGGAACAAAGAAATCATAAACGTTTCAAAGAGATGATAACTTCATCCTTCCAACTGTAGCCTTTACATGGTTTGAAAAGCAGCTGGTATTCTGATTTCAGTTTGTGAAGTCAGAGAAATACGGGGCAGTATTAGCAACTGATATATACATGCCATGAATTTTTTGGGGGTAATTATGGTTAGTACATTGTATGTATATTCATCTGGGTTTATATTCTTTATGTCTGTAATTGTTTCAAACCAGTTGGCCAGGGCTTCTTCTTCTTTTTTTAAAGAGTTACCGGAAATGAAGGGAAATGAAGTTTTCAATCTATATACTGAAAACTCATGAACCTTTAAACATTTTAAAAAGAATTTTGTCGAAGACATTCCAGAACTCTGTTCCAGTGCGTTCCCCCAAGGAAAAAGCCCTGCAGTCGGCTACTTTTGCCTTTATATGCCATGTGTATTACGATCCATCATGACTTTTCCTTCTACCCTTTTTATAATTCCGTCTTGCAATGCTCTGCAGTGTCCCTTCCCCGCTAGGTGCAAATAATCAAACAAAGCAGTAACATCAAAGATAAAAAAGCAGGATCCTTGCTTACCGTATACGGCAAAAAAGTAATCAGCATCATGCAGGCCTAGGAGAAGGAAAAAGGGATTCAGCATATGAAGTCACTCCTCAGACATACTACTATAAATTTTTTATTAGTTGTTGTAGATTTTCCAGGCTGTATGGCCATGGTCTTGGCATTGTAGTATCCGATGTTTTGCCAGCAGCTATGACTGGCATCCTCAGAGGTAGAACACAGAAAGAAGGAGTACTCTCTGTGTCAATGTGAGAAGAAAAATGGTAGGCAAGTAATTTATATCTACTCAGGAAAGTGGGGTAGGGCTGAGCCATTATCTTGTAGGAGTTTCCCAGGCTGTGACATGCTAATGGAGGAGCTTTCCTGAGGAGGTTCTTTTGCATATGGATTGGCTGTTGACATTCTAATCTTATCTGTAGTGCTGTTGTTAGATGCAGAGCATTTTGTGTTTTTCAGGACTGGAAACCATGCCCTATTTATTTTTAAACTCTATTCTTTCTTGTTGAAAGTGTGTTTATGTTGATGAATTTCAATGGCTTCCCTGTGTAATCTGACATGGTAATTCAATGTGTTGTCCAGCATTTCAGTGTCTTGGAATAAGATAACTGTGTTCTGTTTGAGTCAGGCTATGTTCAGTCACTGCTGATTTTTCAGGTTGGCCAAGTCTGCAGTGACAAGAATAAAAGCACATGGAAGACACTGCATTCTCCTCTCCTCCATTTCATACTCATAGAAACCCTGTGAGGTACGTTAGACTGAGAAAGTGTGACTGGCCCATGGTCACCCAGCAAGCTTCCATGGTAGAATTGGGATTCAGGCCTGCGTCTCCCAGATCCTAGTCCATGGGTCCACCAAACTCTCTGACCCTGTGGCCATCTTTGGAATTCTGAGAGGGGGGTGGTGAACACAACTCCAAAATGGCTGCCCCAGGAGATGAAGCCAAATACCAAAATGGCAGCCGTGGAACACCCTTTCATTTGAATGAGGGCAGCCATGCTTTACAAGAAAGCAAACACTTTCGGAAAAACTTGACTGGCACTGAGGGAAGTACTGGCAGGCACCATGGGGTCCACTGGCACCATGCTGGGAAACTTGTCCTAGCCCAATAGTCTGACAACCACACCATAGTGGCCCTCAGCTAAGAGCTTCTTCACGTTAGCATATCCATGGAGCTCTACGTCCCAGGACTTGCTGAAGAAGCCTAAACTGCTGTTGCTCCCCACATTAATATTGCTACAGTTTTGGGGAGAAACAATACTGGCATGTGAAAATGCCCAAGCATATTCTGGGCCTTCAAACCCCTTGTCTTTGTGGTGCTAAAGCTGGTCCCATGTTGTGCGGTAATGTAAGGAGAAGAAGAAGAAACTAAATTGTAGCAAGTGTTGGAGACTCTTTAGGCCTCAGAGACTTCCCAAACCCAAGCAGAACAATCCTGAATCACAGTGGTGTAGGGGCTAAGAGGGCTAAGAGCACAGATTGGGAGAACCGGGTTTGATTCCCCACTCCTCCACATGCGGTTGCTGGTGTGACCTTGGGTCAGGGACAAGTTCTTTCAAAGCTGTTCTCTCAAGGACAGTTCTCTCAGTGCTCTCTCAGCCCCACCAATGTCACAGGGTATCTGTTGTGAGGAGGGGAAGGGGAAAGGAGATTGTAAGCCGCTCTGAGACTCCTTTGGGTAGCGACAAGCAGGGTATAAATTCAATCTCTTCTCTTCTTCTTCAGAGAAAAGCTACCACAGACATTCACAGTCCTATGCAGAAGGACACATTCTTAAATGCTATTTAGGTCAATTGGTCTTCCGGTTACTCATGTACAGGATAGCATCCTCAGACCACTGTTCCATTACTTGCATCAGACCACAACAGCTACTGCCTAATCCAGTGGAAGGCGCTCTTATGCAAGCCTCACTGAAATGAATGCCAGTTTTGCAAGAGAAGTGAGTGTTCTTGTGCAATGCCTTTTCATTTTATGATGGTGAAGAGGAGAACTATCTGCGAAACTGTGTTTGGGTGTGTGCTGTGCGCTGGATCAGTTGCAGCTTTCAGTTTCTTAATTGGTATTCATTCCTATCATTTGCATTTTAAGCTGAATAAATGACAAACACTGAACATGCTCCCCACCCAACAGCAAACGTTTGGTGACTGAGACCACAACAGAACAGCAGCAGCACAGTAGAAATCTATCTACAGTAAGATGGGTTGGTTTTTTAAAAAAATTACGCTTAAAAATTACATTTTAATGTTTTGCGCATTATAGTTGAAAAACATGGGCAGAGCATAAAAAATTATTCCATCTTAGCAATAGGATCCATGGTAATATTTGAACCTGGCAACTTTTCGTGACATTTAGTTAAACCACTGGTTTAATTTTATTTAATGGTTTGGGTCCAGGATACTTAAAGGACCATCTCCTCTTACATTATCTAGCGTGCCAATCACCCTGCCAACAAAAGTCCATATGGTCAAAGCCATGGTATCCCCAGTAGTGATGTATAACTGCGAGAGCGCCGAAGAATAGATTCTTTTGAATTATCGTGCTGGAGAAGACTCTTGAGAGTCCCTTGGACTGCAAGGAGATCAAATCAGTCAATCCTAAAAGAAATCAACACTGACTGCTCCCTGGAAGGCCAGATACTGAAGCTGAAGCTCAAATACTTGGGCCACCAAATGAGAAGGAAGCACTGGTCAACTGGTGAGAAGACCCTGATGCTGGGAAAGATTGAAGGTCAAAGAAGAAGGGGACGGCAAAGGATGAGATGGTTAGACAGTGTCATCGATGCAACGAACATGAAATTAAGCAAACTCCAGAACACAACAGAAGACAGGAGGGCCTGGCGTGATGTGGTCCATGGGGTCGCAAAGAGTCGGACTCGTCTGTGTGACTAAACAACAACAACATCAACACTTGCTCTCCATGCCCCCACCTTCAGAGGCAAGGCAGGTAGTGACTAGCGACAGGGCTTTGCCTGTGGTGGCACCTTGCCTTTGGAACACTCTCCCCCTTGAGGCTTGCCTGGTGCCTGCTTTACTGTCTTTTAGGCACCAGGCCAAAAACGTATCTTTTTACACAGGTTTTTAATTAAGGGCTTTATCTTTTCAGTTTTTTTAAATGGTCTGCTTCTGGTCTGAGGCTCGTTTTATGGATAGTTTTATGCTGTTTATGTCCCAGCGTTCATTTTAGTGGTGTTTTTCTACTGATCCTTTATTATTTTGATTCTAAGCTGCCTCAAGCGGACTCTGAAGCAGTGACACAGAAATCTCCCATAAGAAATAAATACAATTTATTTTAACAACAGTCGCCTATTAAGACTCACCAAATTTAGAAGGGCGAGAACATCGTCAATGAGTTCAATCACTTGGAAAAGCCTGCAAAGAAAAAAAGAAAAAGCCATTGATGGGCCTCTGTGATGACAGAGACACAGGAACATTGACTAGGGCTGCCAAGTCCAACTTGGGAAATATCTGGGGACTTTGGGGGTGGAGCCAGGAGACTTTGGGGGTGGAGCCAGGAGAAAGGAAGTGACATCATTTTGTGATGTCACATCCTGTGATGTTGCTTCCACATGCTGACACATGAACTCATGAAGTTTCCTAATACTGAATCAGGCCATTGGTCCATCAAGGTCAGTATTGACTACTCAGACTGGTAGTGGCTCTCCAGGGTCTCAGGCTGAGATCTTTAATGTCACCTATTATCTGATCCTTTTTTAGCTGAAGAAGCTGATACCTCCTGCATGTCAAGCAGATGCTCTATCACTGAGCAACGGCCCTACTGAATCCTTCCTCATCTCGGCAGAATATGAAGCACTAAGTGCTACACAAGTGCTTAATATGATTTTCATATCATAAGAACAGGAGAGAAGCCACAGTGAATCGGCCCATCCAGTACAGCCCATCCAGTACAACACTCTGTGTCACAACAGTGGCCAAAAATATCAGGTGCCCTAAGGAGGTCCAGCAGCGGGGCCAGAACTCCAGAAGCCCTCCCACTGTTGCCCCCCAAGCACCAAGAATTCAGAGCATCACTGCCCCAGACAAAGTGTTCCATTTAGAGCTTGTGGCTAATAATAGCCACTGATAGACCTCTGCTGGATGGGGACAGAGAGAGAGAGAGAGACAGACAGACAGACAGAAAAAAGAAAGAGGGAGAGAGAAGGAAAGGAGCTGGAAGAGAAACTTACTTTGCCAGCCACATGCAAAAGCAGCTCCTTCAGTCCCTCCTTAATCTCTGGGCGGACCTCTCTTGCTGTGGAAGCTCTCTTGCTGACTTCTTAAAGGGGAAATGTCTGGTGAGGCTTTTTACTGCAGGGCAGGCTCTCTGCAGACATTTCCCTTTTAAGGTAGCCATTTTGTCCCCCCGGTGGCCAACTTGGAAAAGGCGGGGGAAAGCACTAAAAATCGGTGTTTCCCCCGCCCTACCGGGGGACTTGGCAGCCCTAACATTGACTGACAGACACACCTTCCAAACGTGCAGACTTTTAAGACCCATAACATTCAAATGGCTACACAGAGTCTCAGCTTCAATCCAGTTTGGCTCTCGACACATTCATCTGCTCTTGACACATTCATTCGTCCATCTGTGCAGTGCCAAAGGAGTGCAACAGATAAGCAAATGACCACTGAAATTCAGAGGCCCAACCTGCCTGGCTGAAGGCAGCAGCTGCTCCAAGACAGGCTGGGGCACCGCCCAGGGTGGCAGCGGCAGCGTGACAGCACCAGCAGTAGCAGCAGGCCCGTAGGTACCAAGGGGCCCATAGGGCCCGGACCCCTACCTGTTTTTTATGGGGGCCCCTCGCAAGGGCATAGATTTTCCAATTTCCAGGGGGGGGGCTGGGGCTGGGCCAGAGACATTACAGGCCATTGTCTCCAGGGGAGGCTCAGCACGTCCTGGAAAAGTTCGGGGGGGGGGCTCCAGCTCCCCAGCCCCCCTGAAGTTGACGCCTATGCCTCCTCGAGCCTCAGCGCCACCCCTGGGCCCCCTCACTCCGATTGCCTGTCGGCCTGTCACTGGGGAGGATGAGGGCTGTGATGTCAGAGGCAGTGGCATAAGCAGCGGCGGCAGCGAGGATGGGCTGAGAGAGCAGCCCAGGCAAACAGCGAGCACGAATGGTGGGGAAGAAGCCTCCATCTCAGGCTGCCACCAGACGCTCGCCATGCTGCCTACCAGCAGGTAAGCCAGGCCAGGCAAGGAGGCAGGTGGGCACCTCTGTGGCCAGCCCGGATGCTGCATGCCTCACCTCTCCTGGCCTCGGGAGGGAGCCAAGGGTGGAGGTCAGGCTGCCTCTGGCCCCGCACCGCGGGAAGGAGCACTGGGGCTCCCTGGGGAGGGCGACCCCCTGAGCAAAACATTGCCCCCCCCCCGAGAAAAAAGTTGCTAGCTACAGGGCTGAGTAGTGATGGTGCACCACCTCCAGGAGACCCTACCCCGTGCAACTCAGCCACCAAGCACCCTGGCAGGAGCAGACGTTTATCCAGCCTGAGGCTTCGGCTGGGGGTGGGGTTGGCAGCCAGGGGGCTCTGGCTAGCCCAGTGCAAACCCTGCTGGGGCAAGGCAAAGCAGGGGTTCAGAGAGAGGCAGAGCTTAAAGCACGGAGGGTTGCAGCGAGGTCAAAGGAGGAAAGGTGAGAGACAGGGAGGATGGCAAGCTGGTGGGAAGAGGCTGAGGAAACAGAGGCAGGGGAGGAAGGGGAACCAAGAGGCGCTGTGGCCCTGGACATGATATGAGGACTGGACTCAGTATGCCAGGCTAGGCTGCAATCTTACAAAGCTCTCTGCACACAAGGGGGAAAAACAAGAGAATCACCCGCACAGCTGGAGGTGCCTTTGAAGATGTCAGTTCAGCCACTCATATGGTTGAATAGGCAAGCCACCATCCCATTTAAAATTGGCTTGTCTATTCAGCTGTGCATGCTGCTGCAGGGAACTTTAGTCATGCTTTGTAATTGTGGCAGTGACTGGCGACACACTTCCCATTACAGTGTCGGCTTAATGAACAATTTCCCAGTCCATCTGCCAGGACGGACTGGCCTAGCCGCAGTGTAATTCTGCCGCCACTTTTGACAACTGACACTCCATTCAGGCTTGGCTGTGAGCTAGTAAAAATCTTCACAGGTTAGTAATTAAGAAAAAACGGGCTGGCAGCAGATGGGGCAGCGACGAGAGCGCCGCACTCAGATTCAACTTCCTTCTCTACCACGGAACTCAGTGTGCGAACCAATTATTCTCTCTCAGCCGACTCTACCTCACAGGGTAGGTAGGAGGATAAAAAAGAGAATGGGAGAGTCAGGTATGCTATCCTAAGTTCCTTGGAGGGACGGCAGGAGAAAAATGTGCAAGAGAGGTAGACTTAGGACAAACAGAAGGAAGTACTTCTCCACGCAGTGGTAAGCTCCTTGCAGAATTCACTACCACAAAAGGACATTACAGCCACTGGCTCAGAGAGCTTTGAAGAGGGTATTAGACCCAGAGGACAGGTCTATCCACTCCTTTTTAGCTAGGATGTCTAACTAGTACCTTCAGGTCAAGAGCCAATAGAGCACTGATGAACAGTTCTTTGGTCATAAACAATAATGCCGCTTTGATGCACTGCCTGTGGATTCCCCCCCCCCCCACCTTGACATCTTGCTGGCCTTTGTGGGAAACAGAATCCCGAACTACAAGGACCTTTAGTCTAATCGTGCAAACCAGCTTAAATGCTCATGAACATTTGCACTTGATTTGCAAACTGTTTTATATGGTATGTGTGAGGGGGTGTTAAGATAAAATGTTGACTGGTTGACAGGAAGGAAGGAAGATGGAAAAGGTGAGGATATGGGAACCGCTAGGAGGAAGGAAAATGGAAATAGTGTGGGGAAGGGGATACAGTGAAAAATGAAGTGCCCTTGCAAGTCCTTGGAGGCTCCCCACTGTGCAGCTGGACCCAAACCAGTAGCCCACACCATGCAACTGAACCATAATTCTCCTAGGTAGAGGCTGCCAGGGGGAGGGAAGGAGAGAAAACTGAAGAGAAAGGGGCGGATACAGGAAGGTGGGTGGGAAAGAGAGAAGGAAGCAGAAAAAGGATAGATCCTAAGGGGGTTTTCAGGGAAAGAGGAAATAGTGGGAGAGGGGGAAACAAAATGTTCCCTGAAAGTCCTTGTGGGTCCCTTGCTTGTGCGTTTCTGATTACGTACCTGACATGAGCTGCCCAAGCCACTGTTACTATCAAAAACGTCATCAGATAAACAGCAATTCTGGTGGCTAACAGCTGCTGAACGCTTTCATTGAGTTTCTGAAACAAAGAACAGCAGTTGACAAATAAATGAACATCATTTATCACAACTGAAACAGCACATTGGACAACTGCTTTCGAGCACAAAGCAAATGGGCATGGCAAAACCACTTGCATAAATGGGAAACTTCCCTACTGTAAATATATCCTCCAACAATAAATTCATCCCTCAGGTTTTTCCAAGCATATAAACTAGGCTAGTTCACAAAACCTCCATGAAAGCTATGCAACAGTAAACCTGGTAGTCTTTAAAAGGCCATGGGACTCCTCTGTGTTTTAGCTTTATTTCTGAACCTTAGCCTTCATCTTCATCTTCAGGGCTGTAGGTAAAATACTTGAACAACCTCAGCAAAATGTCCAATTCTTAGCTCAATCCCACCTCTCTGCTGTGCGTCACAGAATGTACAAACTGTACATCTTCTGCGGAACTTTCCCAAATGTATATTCCATTTCCAAAACATGAAAAGCCATCTTCAGGCCTTTTAAGCTACCGATCTGACGAAGCCCAGTTTTCTCTGCTAACAAACTGTTCCAGGGACCTTATGTAACAGCTTGGAATTCATTCTGCAGTGTGTGGGGCAATGAGCATACGATGCTACCTGTTATTTCCAGCTGGATCTTTTGTACTGAACATAACAGGGATGAACAGTGACTTCAGAAGGAGGGGAAATACACTGTGATGCCAAGCAGTTTGGCCAAGGAGGGCCAGTCAGCAGGCTAAATAACCTGCTGGCTACCTCTCCCCAATACAGGATGAAAGTATGTCCTGCGGCCACTTCCCAAGAGAAGAAGAAGGGTAGAAGAATGGGGGGAAACTCCTGAAGTATGAGAGACGTTTGTGATGGACAAAACCACAGACAGCATTAACACCCTTGACAATTCCAGAAGTCACGCCAAACTAATGAGCAAATGGATTCCTTTTCTTGAGGCATTGTTTAGACATGATTCAGCTGCAAGGGCTCCGATTCATCACTGCTACTAGGATATCATAAATTATATATGTGAAAGTTTATAACAAACAGTAATTACTTGGGCTCATCTTGATTTCTCATTTCTGTCACATCTCATGTATTGTCTATTGTACGTTTTTAGATGTATACTGTTTAAGCTGCTTTGTTTAAGTCTGTGAAGTTGCAAATGTTCCTGTTATATGAAAATTCAAAAATACAATTTAAAAAAAGAAAGAAGGGGGGAGCTATAAGGCCAGGGAACTGAGGTGTCTTGTGGATCATTGGTTGGTCATCCTTGGCTTAACAATAAACTGATCCTAAACTTGAACTAAGCAGCCTGATAGCCCAGCCTAGCCTGACCTCATCACAGCCTGGAAACTAAGCAGGGTTGGCCCCGGTTAATACTTGGATAAGAGACCACAAACGAAGGCTTGGGTTGCTGTGCAGAGGAAGGCAATGGCCAGCCACCTCTGCTCATCTCTCACCTCGGAAGCCCAGTGGTCCCAGGAGTGCCATGAGTCAGCCGCGACTTGATGGCAGCAACTTGGACTTGCCATCGTTGGTGCTACTACGTGCCCCCCCCCCCAAGTACTGGAACAACATATTGCAATTTCAAAGTACAAGTTACTAAACTGAGTACATAAACAACATGAAACGCACAGTACCTGATCAGGTTGTATTTTTGTATGAGCCACTGGTAAAATCTGCAACAGAAGAAATGATACACACAACTAAAATACGCACAATTTCTTTTGCAGAGGAGAGTTATGTTTTGGGGGGAAAACAGCTGTGTTTCTGTATGCAAGGAGGTAAAAAAAAAAAAGTGCAAAGACACAGAGGCACTTCAGGAAATATCTGATTAAAGCAACTGGATTTGAAGAACCAGCACAAAGATAAACCTGAGATTACACATTGTTCTGGTTTAAGGTTACACTGGGAAGACAGATCTTCAACATTAACTTCCTTTAAATTACCGTCCTGGAGATCTTCAAAACTGTGCTTTGACAGCCCACGTTTCTAATACGGCTACTTCCCCCACCTACCAGCTGCCAGGTCCACGTCCCCAGCCCCATCAGCTGACTTTCCCTTTCTCCTCCGCCATCTAGCCAGAACTCCGAACCTAGTTAAAGAAACTCCAACAGCACAGAGTGGATTCTGACCCATCAGTAAATTATAAGCAGGGGTCATTTCGTAGAAAAAGAGGTGCAGGAGCTCATTAGCATAACTCATTGGCATATGCCACACCCCCTAACATACCAGAAGTGTGTCACAAGGCAACACCCACCCCTCAGGCTCCACTCCACAGGTGAGTGAAACTGACCTGCTCTTCCTCTGTTCCCTTCCCCATCTCCAATACTTTGTGCAATAAAAATAGGCATAAAGAACACACCCTCATTCTCTTCCTGCTCCCTTGGAACCACCAGGTTTCAAGTAGACTTGAGATACCAAGGACATGTGCACCACCCATCCCTTCCCCTTCCTCTCCCCCTCCCCACAACCAGACACCCTGTGAGGTAGGTGGGGCTGAGAGAGGTCTTTTGAGAACTGCTCATGAGAGAACAGCTCTGAGAGAACTTGTGATTGGCCCAAGGTCACACCAGCAGCTGCATGTGGAGGAGTGGGGAATCAAACCCGGTTCTCCCAGATTAGAGTCCAACTCCTGACCACTACACCAAACTGATGGGGTGGAAGCTGCTGAAGGGTTGGTGAAATTTCTCTAGTACTTATGTGCCGTGTGCCCAGATAAAAAATGGTATACTTAGAAAATTTATATGCCACCTTGAGCAAGTCTCTGGAAAAGCAGCACACAGTCATAAAAGGAACAATGATAAAATTATCAATATTAAAACAAAACATTAAAATCAATAAAGACCCTAGCAGGGCTTTCCCCGGGGCGCTGCGCCTCTGCACTGCTCGGGGAAGCCGAGGAGGGGGCAGGGCTTGGTCATGTGCCCGCTCCCTGGGCTCCTCACTCCCAGAGCTGCACTCCTGTGCGCTCCCACTCCAATGGACCCCTGATTATAAGTGTACTATTAACCTCAAACAAACAATGACGATGAACCACAACAGTAGGAAGGAGAAAAAGAGGGTTTGAGGCAAGTGAAAGACATCTGAAAGGTTTTTAAGGAGGCATACACAAATCCATAATGCTGTTTTTAATATGCTTTAGCCACCCTGCCCAAACTTAGCTGAAGGGTGGCAGCAAATTGTTTTCAGAACTTTTAACACCTCCTTTAGTATTAATAGCTGGCCTTAATGGATGGAACCAGCATGCCATTTCGTGAATGAAGTGCTAGACTTGGACCCAGAAGGCCTCAGGTTAGAGTACCCATTCACTTTAATGCTCACTGGACAACCTTAAGTCATTTATGGTCCTGCAGCCTAATCTACTTTACAGGACTGTTGTGCAGATGCAATTTAATAATCCCCACACACGTCACACTGCAAGGGGCCAGGATACAAAACGGACTGAGAAAGCACAGTGTTTTGGCAGAGTACTGTATGCAAAAGTAACATGCCCATGATGACCAAAGGGAGTTACAATCAAAGCTACGTTCAAGGGTTGTGTATACTGCGATACCGAAAGGAGTAAAAGGAAATTACCTTTATGGATGAAGCAGGAATTTGCTTCAGGTAGTGTAAGTGCACCACCAAGATTGACAACTATAGAGGTGAACAGAACAATGCTATCATGTGCAATGACATAAGAAGCAAAAGCCGCGACTGGTCCCAAGTCTGGGGAACTGGTGACTCAATGTTCTTATCCTGCCACATAATGTTTAATTTCTCCAGAGGGGAGAGTCTGGGGCCGTATCTTTCAGCCTAAAAGCCTTCCAGTTCAATCGCAGCACCACAGCTAAAATAAGGCTGATGATGTCCAGTCTCTTGCATTAAAAATAAACAGAAATCCAGCAGCACCTAAAAAGATGATCAACATTTTATTTCAGTTCATGCTTTCATGGTCTAGAGCCCTACACCCGAAGAAGTGAATTCTAGAACATGAAAGCTTATGCTGGAATAAAATGTTGCCAGTCTTTAAAGTGCCACCAAACTGCTGTTTGTTTCTGTCCTGCAAATTTCAGTGCAACCTGAAGAGAGGGACTTCAGTTTACTAAAGTTCAAACTGGAATAAAATGTTAGTCGTCTTTAAGTCACTGCTGGTCTCCTGTTTTATTGCAGCTGTGGGTACTTACTGGCAAAGAAAAGGCACTCTGTATATGCCCAGAAACTTGGGTTGCCACATGCCAGGTCCACCACTGGCAGGGGATGGGGGCGGGGGAGGTTGCCAGATCCAGGTTGGGGGACTCCTGGATATTTGGGGATGGAGCCTGGGGAGGACAGGGACTTCAGTGGGGCACAATGCCAGATAGTTCACCCTCTAAAGCATCCATTTTCTCCAGGGTAACCAATCTCTGTAGTCTGGCGATCAACTGTAATTCCAGGGGACCCCCCCAGGTCCCACCCGGAGGCTGGCATCCCTGTCAGAAATAGGGTTGCCAGCTCTGAGTTGGGAAATACCTGGAGAATTTGGGGGTGGAGCCTAGGCATGGTGGGGCTTGGGGAGGGGAGAGACCTCAGCATGGTGCAAAACCCTAGAGTCCAGTCCACCCTTCAAAACTGCAATTTCCCCCAGGGTAACTGATTTCTGTCATCTGGATATCACGTGTAAAAGCAGGAGCTCCCCAGGCCCCACCCGGAGGTTGGCAACTCTAAGAAAGGCTTTCTTCCTACCTCATATGTTTCTGTCGTTTCTGCTAAGCGAAGGGTCTCTAGTCAACCCTTGCTTGGTCATGAGGGTTACGAAAGGGGGCAGAAGCCGGGCAGGTGCATGGTAGAAGAAGCCAAGCAGTTTTAATTCCCCTGCGCTCGAGGAGGAAAAAAACAACCCAACTTCGCTACACGCAGAAGGTCCCGCTTTCCCCGCTCGGCTCGGCGTGCTGGCAGACCAGTTGAATGCCTGCCCTGCCCTGCCGCCCCCCACTCACCATGACGGTGGCGATGATGGAAAGCAGCGCGTCGCTATAGGCCAGGAGCCGCTGCGAGGCCTGAGTGCCGCCGCCCAGCTCGCCAAGGGCCCGGCCCCGGCCGAGGAGCAGCGACGGCGGCGGCGGGCCGGCCACGGCCTCGCCGGCTTCGGCCATCTTCCGACAGGCATGAGCAGGGCGACGACGCGCCGCCAGGAGGAGGAGGCAGAGGAGGAGCGGCTGCAGGATCTCCGCCGAGCGAGCTCCGCCTCCGCCCGAGCGAGCCCGCGCCTCCTGCGCCTTCAGTGCTGAGCCTTCTCCGACAAGGGAAAGAGACTTTAAGAACTGGGTGTGTGTGAGCAGAGCAAGAGGGAAGGGAAACCAGCCGCCCTCAAGGGAGAAGGGGCCGCAGTGGGCCGGGGAACCGGCAAAGGCCTTGTGTAAGATACCTTTGCGAACACCAGACAAAAATGACACAAAACTGGGCACGACCCCGACTCTTCACTAGACTGGAAATTGCCAGGTCCCCTCTGGCCACCGGTAGGGTTGGGAGATCCAGGTTGGGAAACTCCAGGAGATTTGGGGATGATGGAGCCTGGGGAGGGCAGGGGCCTAAGTGGGGCACTGTGCCATAGAGCTTGCCCCCCAAAGCATCCACCTTCTCCAGGGGACCTGATCTCTGTAGTCTGGAGATGACCTGCCATTCCAGAGGACCCCCAGGTCCCACCTGGAGGCTGGCATCCCTAGGAGAGGATGGGAGACGAGAGCTGGATGTGGAGCTCAAGAGATGGGGGTCACCTTGGTCCAGCACGAGTCCCCACCACCACACCACCAAACAAAAGCCACAATTTGATAGCCTGTAATAATTAACACTTTATTAATTAAAACAATGATTGATTACCAGAACTGCTTACAGGTTCCCTAGATCTCCTGTTCAGGATATTAAAAATAAAAGGGGAATAGAGCTTTTATTTATTTTAATTATTTACAAAATTTACATCCCACCTGTCTGCCCTTACAACATATCTGATAAAATAACATTGTAAAACCCTTAAAACATACTCTTCTCGCAGACATACCTCATTAATACAACTTTTAAACTAGTTAAAAACAGAGTTAAAATACAGATAAAATAGTTAAAATACATACAAAACATAAAACGATTGATTGATTAGGAAGGAGGAATCATTGAGAAAATGCCAACAGGAACAAAAAAGTCATCAAAAGATGGCAACAGAAGGGGACAGACAAATAAAAACATAAGAGAAGCCAATGTTGGATCAGACCAATAGCCCACCCAGTCCAACACTCTGTCACACGGTGGCTAAAAATACCAGGTGCCATCAGGAGGTCCACCAGTGGGGCCAGGACACTAGAAGCCCTCCCCCACAAAGCACCAAGAATACAGAGCATCACTTGCCCCAGACCGAGAGTTCCTATCTGTACCTTGAATAGCCACTGATGGACCTCTGCTCCATATGGTTATCCAATTCCCTCTTGAAGCCATCCATGTATGTAGCCAACACCACCTCCTGTGGCAGTGAATTCCATGTGTTAATCACTCTTTGGGTGAAGAAGTACTTCCTTTTATCTGTTCTAAATCTCCCTGGGGGGAGAGTTCCAGAGCTTTGGTGCCATGACTGAGAAATCCCTCGCCTGCACTGTTACCCACCTGATCTCAGAAGGCCGGGGTACTTGAAGCCCAGCCTCTGAAGATGACTACAATGGCAGGGCAGATTCATAAGGGATTAGAATCAGGTAGATTGGTCCCAAATTATATAGGGGCTCAGTGGTTAAGACGCTGAACTGCAAACCGGAAGATCAGCAGTTTGGCAGTTTAAGACCTGAGTGCTGTGTGGAGTGAGCTAACAAATACAACTAATATAACAATGGCGCCTCCAGGGCAGTCTCCAAGTTAATTATCCTCAGTCTCGCAGTATAAAATACACCTGCAACTTACAATCACACCCACTTCCTACTCCCAATTTATATACAGTCCTCTTAAAGAAACACTGCTCCTCCCCTCCCCAAACCCCGCCCTCTCCTGGATCCACCCCCAAAGTCCCCAGGTATTTTCCAACCCAGACTTGGCAACCCTATGCTAGATGCAGAGTGGGCCAAGATCTCTGCAACAATTTGACTGCAGGAGAAATTCAAATCTGTCTGCAGAACCACTAAACATTGTCATATCTGCTCGCGTTCCCCTGCAGGGCTTGATGTTTGGGTATGCCACGGACGAAAGCGAGGAGTGCATGCCCTTAACTATCCTGCTTGCCCACAAGCTGAATGCCAAGCTGAAGTCTCTGGAGAGGGGTGGCAGTCTGCCCTGGCTCAGACCAGATGGGAAAACACAGGTTGGTAAATAGCGTGAAGAATCCAATGAGCCGGCATACCAGCATACAGGACAAGACGCATCCCACGGGGAATAACCAAGAGCCGGTCATGGATGAAACGCTGCAACTCCCTGCAACTCCCGAGTGAGCATCATATACACCGTGCCTAAGCTGTAACGCTGTCAACAACTTTACACAGAGTTGGGGCTGGTCACGGGCCAGTGAAAGCAATTTGGCAGATTAGACTGATTACATTTTCCTGGAACGCTACCTTTTCAAGTGGCAACTGAAGATCGGGCAGGCTGAGGGGGCTTGGCTGCTGGAATTTCCCTGGATAAAAATAAGCCTCCTCTGCACAGATAAATAGCAACAGCGAGAGATGGCTATCAGGTAGTAGTTTATTTACTTCATTCATTTCACCCAAAGTAGGGGGATCCAAACTGGAAACTACATCATTCTCCTCTCCTCCATTTTATCCTCACAACAACCCTATGAGGTAGGTTAGTCTGGGAGTATGTGACTGGCCCAAGGTCACCCAGCAAGCCCCTTCCATGGCAAAGCAAGGATCCGAACCCAGTCTCCCAGATCCAACCTGACACCCTCACTGCAACACTACACTGGTAGTCCTTGTTTACATGCAATATTCTTTCCCTCTGGAACCTGCACCACCGCCTCTCGTGTGCAGCCTGAAGGGGTGTAGTCTGCTTGAATATCTGAATGGAGGTCTAGTGGAACTTCTTTAGCTGCTTCCACAAAAGAGTGGGAAAAGCACTTCTGCTAGGCTTGCCAGCTCTGGGTTGGGAAATACCTGGAGATTTTGGGGGGTGGAGCCTGAGGAGGGTGGGTTTGGGGGGAGGGAGGGACTTCAGTGCTGTATAATGCCCAGGGCCGGTGCCAGGTTTTTTTGCACACTAGGTGAGGCTACCTTCTGGTGCGCCCCCCCCCCCCCGGTATGCTCACCCATTTTCAAACATAAATGCATTTTAGGAAGAATGAAAAGCACAACATTTGAAATTGCTCTGCAAGAACTGCTCTTGAGAGGACAGCTCTGAGAGAACTTGTGACAGGCCCAAGGTCACCTGGCTAGCATTGTGTGGAGGAGTGGGGAATCAAACCCGGTTCTCCAGATCAGAGTCCACCGCTCTTAACCACAGCACCAAAATGGCTTTCTGCTTGCTTGTTTTATGCCCCACTTTTCACCCCGAGAGGAACTCAAAGTCACTTGCCTTATTCTTCCTTCTCCACGGAGTCCACCTTCCAAAGCAGCCGTTTTTTCCAAGGGAACGGATCTCTGTCGCCTGGAGATCAGTTGTAATAGCAGGAGATCTCCAGCCACTACCTGGAGGCTGGCAACCCTGACCCCTGCTGATAAGTTCTGTATTCAGGAAGACCTTTCCTAGCCATTAGTTCCCAGGGAGGAAACAACAATGGTGTATTAGCAAGCGAGACAAGAGAGTCTGGTGGCGCCTCAGAGACAGACGGATCTCATGGAACGGCCACTTTTTTATGGATTGGAGTCCAGTCTGTCAGGTGCATAAAATGAATTCTCAGCTAGCAATTTATTTAATTCCATTTCTGTATTTATATCCCACTTTTCTCCGCAGCGGGGACGCAAAGCAGCTTGCAACATAGTTCGGTGCTTTCGCGCATGCTGATAAGGCAGTTTCAATCCACATCAGCGACTGCTTGCAAGTGGATTTTGCCATTTCACACTGGCCCTTTCCATGTTTGCCTGCCACTCCAGATTTTCTCAGGATTCAAGTCGAGGCAATTTAAGTCCACGGCAAAACAGCATCCAAATAACCCAGGGCAACAGCAGGCTGAAACCGGGCTGACCGCTGAAGGGAGGTAACGTAATGCAGAAATGGGGAGAAAACTTGGAATAAAAAGAAGGTTGAACTCGATTTCAGTGCAGAATGGGGGGAAAAACCTGGATGAAAAGGAAGGCGGAATCTGATTTGAGTGCAGAATTGCTTGGAGGACACCGCGGTGAACATGGATTAAAAGGAGAGCGCAGAAAGGACCATTTGTAACATCCAGTTGCCAAGTGCATTGAGAGTGGATTGGAAGTGCATTATTTAGTGTGTGTGAAAGCATCTAAGTAAGTTCTCCTCCATGTTATCCTCACAACAGGAACCTGGTGAGGTCATTTCGGCTAAAAGAGTGTGACTGTGCTAGGGTCAACCGGCAGACTTCATGGCAGAGCAGGGATTTGTACTCAGGGTCCCCAGGATGCTGCTCTGGCACCACCGCACCACATTGGCTGTCAGTGCTTTCAGCAAAACTTCTGTACACCCAGAAAGGAAACAAACAAACAAACAATGGATTAAAAGTCTTGGTTTGGGGGTGGGAGACCATTGACAGTCATAACAACCCACAGTAGATTTTTACCTAGTTTATACGTAGCATTATTCTCTGATCCTGCGATCTGGCTGTATGATATGCATTACACTGTCCTAGTGGGTTTTCTCTAAATTTATAATCCAGTTCTATCGCATCAGTTGTTGTACACTTCATTGTTCTTACTGCATCATTTTTAATTGTGTGATTTGTATTGAGACTCAGTGAGAAAGGCGGTTGGTAAAGGAAGTAAATAAATAAATACATGCAAACAGGTATTTAAAAAAACGGTAGTGCTTACCCTGGTCTCCTGTTGCTGTTTTCTCAGGTCACCATGGAGTACAGAGAAGTCGGTGGTGCAGTAGAGCCGATCCGCATGCACACCTTGGTCCTTTTGGTCCCTCACGCTCCGGGGGTGATGCTGAAGCAAATGCAGAAAGAACTGATGGACAGAGTTGTGAAAGAAGTGATTCCAGCAGAATACCTGGATGAGAGGACAGTCTACCATCTCTTGCCAAGTAAAGCCTTTCTGGAAGGTGGTCCTAAGGTAACGAGCCAATATTATTCCAACAGTCAATAACAACAACAACAACAACAACTATTATTATCATATGGCATTGTGTGAGGTATAGTCAGGAGATCCTAAGATTGTCTGGCTGCCTGAAGTACTAGCTCTTTTTAGTGTTATGCACCACTAGGTGGTAAGCCAGAGGGGGGGCTTAGAGAGCACTGAGAGGGCTGTGACTGACCCAAGGTCATCCAGCGGCTTCATGTGGAGGCGTATGGAATCAAATTGGTTTTCCAAATTAGAGTCTGCCGCTCTTAAATACTATACCACGCTGGCTCTCACAGCCAGTGAGGGAGCCAATCTCAGACAGTGGAAAGAAGACCTCAGCAAGACTGGGGAGGGGAGAGGCAGTGTGCTGGTTGTGGGAAAGAAATAGACCACAGTGGAATCTCAAGCTAGTGTTTGATTTAGGAATTGAACTGCATCCACACAATTACTGGGTGTCGCATTATGTCAGCCATCTGCAACTGGATCGGCTTATCCCTAACACAGGAAAATCCATGATTTACAGACGACTGCTGTACTGCAACAGTAGCATGGTATGCCATCTTGTGTGTATGCCACCGGAAACACATTTTGTTGATAAGCTCAAAACCAGCTATCATGAACAGAGCAATCCAATACGTGATTACTCAGAAGTACATACAAGTATAATCAATGGGACTTACTCCCAGCTAAGTGTGGCTACTATCATACACAGTGAATAATCCACTTTCAATCCACTTTCAGTGCACTTTGCAACTGGATTTTGCCAGTTCACACAGTAAAATCCAGGTGGAAAGTGCATTGAAAGTGGATTGAAAGTAGATTATTTAGTGTGTGTGGTCGCAGCCTGTGATTAGGATTGCACTACTGGTAACACTCCAGTGTAACCAAGAATAAAGCTATGCAAGCTATGGTTTTGTTTTTTAAGTGATTGGTGTCACCGTGGTGTGGGGAGCAAGCTTATCCCCCCCGTATACTTTCACTGCCTCCTAGCTATGGTGAAGAGTAAAATACTGTGCCTGTAGCTTCAGGTGGGTAGCTGTGTTGGTCTGTTAGAAGAGCAAGATTTGAGTCCAGCAGCGCCTTAAAGACCAGCAAGATTTCCAGGGCATCTGCTTTCAAAAGTCAAAGCTGCCCTCATCAGATACACTATCATGTTGGACTGTGCCTTTAGGAGACCACCAGATGGCAGCATCACTTTAAAAAAGGTATTTTACGCAGTTAAAACCTGTTTTAAGCCCATGGAAGTCACCCCATTTAAAAGTGTGTAACTCTGCTTGGGACTGATCCCTATGTCCTCATTGCTCGCTGGGGAAAGGAAAGGCTTAGAAAGTACAGAAAGAATCCACAGAGGGCTTTTTCTGCCCTGAGCTTTTGCCGCAGCACAAGCTCTGCTTCTTAACTCCATTGGTTTTTCTCTTACCTTAAATACAGTAGCATTTGCCAATAATTGCTCTCCCAGATTTTTTCTGAGTTTTGCCTTGAGTCTTTTTTCCCCTACAAGTATGTGTGTGTGAGTGTGTGCGCACCAGGAAGTCATAGCGACCTCTATTGACTGATTTTGTGCACCTGGAAGTCATGGCGGCCTTTGGTGACTGACCCCCAACTGGAGGCCTGGAGGATATTCAAAGAGATGACTGAATAAAGCCTGCCCCCGCCTCCTGACTGCTGGTATTCCTTGGAGGTCTCCCATCCAAGTACATGCCAGAGTCGGCCCTGCTTAGCTTCCGAGATCTGATGAGTTCGGGCTTGCCTGGGCTATCCAGGTCAGGGCCTTTGAGAGTCTTCACTGCTTTGAGACCCGTGGTCCTCTATCAATCCTGTCCCGCAATAGAAAGCCCCCCCCCCCCTTTTTTAAACCAGAAAAGATAACCTTCGCATGGTGAAGAGCAGACGTAGGCCTTCTCAGCCCCAAGGATAATGTGACAAGAATCATTTGTAAACTGTGCATACAAATGCATGCATGACTCACCCAGTATCCTTGATCATTCCATCCTTTTTGTGAAGGAAGATAAAGGTGTGGTGTAGTGGTGAAGAGCATCGGACTAGTATCTGGATGACCCAGATTTGAATGCCCACTCATGCCATGGAAGCTCACTGGATGGCCTTGAGCCAGTCACATGGTCTCAGACTGACCTACCTCACAGGGCTGTTGTGAGGATAAAATGGAGGAGAGGAGAATGATGTAAGCCTCCTTGGGTCCCCAAGGGGGGGGAAAGGTGGGGTAAAAATGAATTAAATAAGTATATTGAATAAACACACAAGGGACTTCCCTCACATATGACGTTGTTAATTGCTTCTGAGTTTCTCCCAGTCTTTCTCCTCACCATGGGAAGGACTTTACCCCTAGACCCAATATACGTGGACCACCCCACAGTAACTGATACTTAGAAACAATGTTCAGTGTTGTGTGATAACTAGATCATTTTACTCTAGATCATTTCACTCTGCAACCCCCCCCCCCCAAAAACCTGGATCATTTCACTCTACAAAGTGGGGGAAGGGAAATGCCCCTTGCCTTTCCGCTCCTCCCCTCCCCTCTCTCCCTCCCTGCTGCCTCCAGCTGCCCCCTCCTTACACCCAGCCTCATAGGGAGTTGCTAGGGTTGCCAGCCTCCAGGAGGGGCCTGGGGTCTCCCGCTTTTACAATTCATCCCCAGCTGACAGAGATCAGCTCCCCTGGAGAAAATGGCTGCTTTGAAGGGTGGACTCTATGGCATTGGACCATGCTGAGGCCCCTCCCCTCCCCAAACCCCGCCCTCTCCCAGATCCACCCCCAAAGTCTCCAGGTATTTTCAAACCCAGACCTGGCAACCCTATGGGCTGCCCATGCCACCACCTGTTTCTATGCCCCTGTTTCCATGCAAGGGGCTCAGATGTCATGTTTTTGGGTAACATCTGCCCATGCACCAACATCACCATTAACTTCTGTACCCCTCTCCTTAGAGTGATGCTGGCCTGACTGGCAGAAAGATTATCGTTGATACCTATGGGGGCTGGGGGGCCCACGGCGGAGGTGCCTTTTTGGGCAAAGATCCCTCCAAAGTTGATCCCTCGGCAGCCTATGCGGCTCGGTGGGTGGCCAAGTCCTTGGTGAAAGCCGGCCTCTGCAGAAGAGTGTTGGTTCAGGTGAGAGAACCAGTCGGCCAGGCCTCGTCTGCCAGTTGGTCGACTCAAGAAACAGGAGCCGCGGCAACTGAGCGCAATTGTCAGCAGCGTTATTAAGGGCAGAGAGGGCATCTTCCCAGCTGGGTGATAAATAAAAGGGACTAATGAAAGTTATTAATAGTACGGGCTTCGTTGCTTGTATCTGTGTCTGGTGCTGTCAGTCTTGGATGACCACGCAACATAAGCCTGAAACAAATAAAATATCCTAGTTATCCAGTGTGTTTTGTTGTTCCTTTCTGGGTGCCAAAGAGTAAAAATACATCCCCAACTATTCATGCAGTATGCTTTGTTGGACGTGACACACAATCCACTGTACTAACACGCTAAAATCTTACATCTCATTTTCATATAATGATTCCCCCTGCTCCAAGGAGTATGTCTAAGCTGATGTTTTACCCTTGGCTTTGCTTAGGCACACAGGGCATTTTCAAAACTATTTTCGTTGTGTGTGTGTGTGTGTATGTGTATGTGCTTGCAAGCCTGGAAGTCATGGTGACTTTTGGTGACCACTAGTGGGCTAGGATGTTTCAGAGAGGTGAATTGATAATTTGCTTCTGCATTCCTGTCCTGGTATTCCTTGGAGGTCGCCTTTCTAAGTACTTGCCAGGTTTGGCCCTGCTTAAATTCCAAGATCGGACAAGATCGAGCTTCTGGGCTATCCAGGTCAGGGCCAGGCTCAGGACATTTCTAATATGCGCCTATAATTGTAAGATGTGAATGTGGTAAACATGTACATTGGTGAATGGCCCACCCACAGCAGAAGCTGATTAGAAAAATTGCTAGGAAGAAGAGGAGGCTGGATGATTAAAAGGGCTTTTGGCTTTAAATGTGCACAGGAATGACCAATCCGCATTTAAACATGACTTGAAACTGAAGGACTCATCTTTCCTTTACCTAACCAGCTGTCCCTAAAAGGATGTACAGGACAAACAGGGGACTGGAGGCAACAAGAGGTCATGAATGCCAGGGCTGAGAGTGTGTGCTATGAATTGGGTTTCCTTGGTTCAAATCTCAGCTCTGCCATGAAGGAGTGGAATTAAGAATTCATGATTTAAGGCGGCTTCTGAAGTCACAGTCCAACACAAATGCGTTGTGACTTTTGGCTGCGCCTGTAGCCGTTCCTGCAGCCCAATCCGATGCATGTCTGCTCACTGACTGAGCTTGGGGGTGAAAAGTGCTGTCAAGTCACAGCTGACTTATGGCGACCCCTCTAGGGGTTCCAAGGCAAGAGATGTTTCAGAGAGGTGGCTTGCTATTGCCTGCCTCTGCGTCATGACTCTGGTATTCCTTTGGAGGTCTGCCATCCAAATACTAGCCAGGATCAGCCCTCCTTAGTTTCCAAGATCTGATGAGATCAGGCTAGCCTGGGCTATCCAGTGGGGCTTACTCACAAGCAAACGTGCACAGGATTGCAGCCTGGATCCAGTGTGTTTCTTTAATGCCTACCTGCTACCTGCCCTACCTGGGCAACTAGACTTGATTTTATACTTTATGCACCAAAGCAAATTAGCCTTGATTTAAAAAAAACTTTAAATAAACTCCTCAGGCCAAGCAAGAGATGAACTTCTGTTTTCCAGAGAATTACAGATACCATCCATCTGAGTCAACTAGTTGTATGCCCTTCACCACTTTTCGGTTGATCCCCTTTAAGAGGAGGCTATGACATCTGTCTTGGTGGGAGGAAAGCACTAGACCTTACAGCACAGCAGGATAACCCAGTTACTGGCTCACGGCACGTCCTTCTGATAAATTACCCACAAGAGATCCCAAGCTGTAGTTATCTGTTCTCGCCAGCTACTGAGCTGTATATTCTTACTGACAGAAAAGCTCTTCATTTGCAAGGGACTTGAATTGGCTTTATCCCCACAGCTGTCGTATGCTATTGGGCTGAATCACCCTCTAGCCATTTCGGTGTTCTACTACGGCACATCAGACAGATCCGAAGACGAGCTGCTTGAGATCATTGAGAAGAACTTTGATCTCCACCTGGGCCCGATCATCAGGTTTGTTGGTTCTGAATGGATCTTCAGATTGCTGGCTTTTGCCATGCTGTCTGATGAGGCCTCCACAAGCACAGCAGGCCAAGCACAAATTTGGGGGGGGGGGGGGGGATTCTCTCAAGCTTTAATCTAGAGTTGCCAGCTGGCCTGGAGAAAAAATGAATAATAGCTTAATGTTTGGTAATGGGCAGCTGAAGTTTTTCAAGGCATGGAAGTTAATAACAACACCTGGTAAACAATTTCCCATTAAACCTCAGAAGGGTGTAATTCCAGTTGGGATTGCACCGCCAGGCAGGTTATATGTTTTTTAAAAATGTTCCTTGCTGGCCATTTTACTGGGTATTTCGGCAGGCGGAACTAAATTACTTATCACAACAATACAGATGCTCTACCTGATACACCAGACCACACATTTCCTGTTGTTTGATGGTGAAGACTTTTATATTCGGATGGTGCCCACATAACGCAACCATTTGCAAATTTATTTAGACCAACTAGATGGAAATGCAGTACATGTTTTCCAAGAGTTCACGCTTGCTGTTCTGATATTACAGACTTACAGTGGGAACTGGACAGGGTCCTTTGTTATATTATAAGTTATGAGAGCCAGTTTGGTGTAGTGGTTAAGTGTGCAGACTCGAACCTGGGAGAACTCCTCCACTTGCACCTGCTGGATGACCTTGGGCAAGCCGCAGTCCTGGCACAGCTGTTCTTGAAAAAGGGCAGTTTCTGTCAGAGCTCTCTCAGCCCCACCTTCCTCACAGGGTGTCTGTTGTGGGGAGGGGAAGGGAAAGCGGTTTGTAAGCTGCCCTGAGATTCCTTTGGGTAGTGAAGGGCGGGGTATAAATCCAATCTCTTCTTCTTAATCTGAAATAAATCCCTATGGCAATATAATACATTTTTGTTTTGCTTGTTTTTAGTGTCATAGATCTTCAATTAGAAGTGTGTGTGTTGGATTAGTTACATATTTGCACAAATACTTAAATCTTGTGAAATCACAAATGTTTTCTCTTGCTTGTCTAGGGAGCTGGACTTGAAGAGACCCATTTACCAGCAGACTGTATGCTATGGGCATTTTGGAAGAGAAGGATTTACATGTGAGCAACCTAGAAGGCTGGTTTATTAGAACCGTTTGGGCAGTGAGGTTTCAAAAATGCCGATCTGGCCAAAACTATCATTAAGAGTGTATTGTGGAGCTGCTGGAAAGAAGACATTTTATAAACATTACAAAGTGATTTAATTACTTTTCAATGCCAAAGTCTAATGGAGTGGTATTGTGGCAATGGGGTAGAAGTACAATTAAACAGTTGTTTGTGTCTCCACACTGGTAAAGGAGTGTGGGCGGAATGACTGTGCAACAACTGCTTGTAGTATGTAGTTTCTGCCCCCCCCCCTTTTTCTAGTGTGGTCTCTAAGCAGATCAGTTCTTTCTAGAAAAGAGCAAAAGTCCAGAAGCACTTTAGACTAACAAAATACGTGTCAGGGTATGAGCTTTTGTGAGTCACTGCACACTTCTTCAGATCTGAAGAAATGAGCAGTGACTCACGAAAGCTCCTACCTTGTCACATATTTTGTTAGTCTAAGGTGCTCCTGGACTCTTGCTGTTTTCTACTGCTGCAGACAGATTAACATGGCTACCCATCTTGATATACAGTTTTCTAGTAAGTTTCAGATTATACCTGGGGGAAACCCTGATCCCTCCTCCTCCTCAGGCTTTTCTAAGTGTGTGCACAGCTGTTGCTGGTGCCTTAGGGACAGTTCCAGGTTTGAGGGGCTCCCTGAACAGAGAGGGAACTGTCCTTGAGATGAGGGGGGAAAGCAGGTATGGAATTACTCCTCAAGCATTGCAGGGGGCACTTTGGGCTGCAGCAGAAGAGGGGCGGCAGGGAAATCCTGTCCTGCTGGTAGAAATCTCTTCCAAGAGTGGAGATTTTCCATGGAATCCAGCCGCATGGATCTCCCAGCATCTTGTCTGATTTGCCCCTTATAGTGCTCTTCTTGAGCCAGTTTGGTGTAATGGGTATGAGCACGGACTCTAATCTGGGAGAACTGGATTTGATTCCCCACTCCTCCACATGAAGCTGCTGGAGTGACCTTGGGTCAGTCACAAGTTCTCTCAGAGCTGTTCTCTCACAAGCAGTCTTCGAAAGAGCTCTCTCAGCTCCATCTACCTCACAGGGTGTCTGTTGTGGGGAGGGGAAGGAAAAGGAGACTGTAAGCCACTCTGAGTCTCCGAGTGAAGGGCGGGGTATAAATTCAATCTCCTCCTCCTCTCTAACATCCAGATGGGGCCTTGTCAGTAACTTATTTCTAACTGTGCAGCAATTCCTGCTCTCTGTCTTTTTAAAGGTTGTCTTGGAAGGCTGCCAGTGTGAGTGGAGGGAAGCACAGAATCTCCCCCTCCCTGCCATTGTTTTCTTTGAGTGTTGGGGGGGGGGGGAGATGTTAAATCTGAAAATGGGTCTACAGGGAAAGTATTAAGCACTCTCCCCATTACAATATTTGCAGCCTCTTTCTGTCTGCTTTTCATTCCCTTAAACTATTTACAAAACTATTTAAACTATTTGCAGAACTGCCTTTCCCCCCAAACCCATATTAGGTTACCAAATAAAACCATTTAAAATCAAGGAACGTCTAACATTTGTTTTTAAAATCAGATTTAGAACAGCAAGTGGGCTTAATTAATAAACTGTACTCAGTAGTACCCTGCCATGCTGTAATGTAATCACGTGACCCCAAAGACCCCTTGAAAAACTCCCTTTTTATGACCATTCCAGAAGTCTAACGATGGAGACGTCTGCCTTGATTCAGCTGGAAGCCTATCCCATGGGGCTGGAGTGGCCACCAAAAGAGCCCATGATTGGATGGTCGCTGAATGAACCTGCACAAGGTGTTTCACAGTCCTCTGATACTGTTGTATGGAGCAAAACTGCTGCACAGGCTCCTACTGGGAGAGACGGTCCTTCAAGGATGTGGCCCCCAGGGTCGTGAAGGTATTTCAAGAGAAGCCCTGGCACCATGAATTGGACCCAGAAACGTATCAACAAACCGTGCAATTATCATAATACGGCAGGAATATGTTCCATGCAGGCCACTCTACTAATAAATGGGACACTGCATTCAGCATCAGCTGTAGCTCTGAATGGTCTCCTTTCTTCCCACACAATTTAATAATTCAATAGTATACTTAAAGATGCAGAGGAAGCAATGGGATCACTTAATAACATTTTAAGTCCCTTGTACAAATGAGGATAGGATAACTACATGCCCTGTACCCTTTGTAAGAATAACATAAGAGGATCACAGCAGACGTTTCTGAGGTCCAATGTCCTATTTCCCATGCTAGCCAGCCAATCAGCAGGGAATAAAGACAACAGTCACCCCAAAATGCACCCCCAAATTGGCATTCAAGAGTATATTGCCACTGAACGTGGAGGTTCTATTTGGTCATCATAGCTAACAGCCACTCATGGACTTTTCCACCTCCATGAATCTGTCTAATCCCCTTTTATAGTGTTCTAAACCAGCAGATATCACCTCAGAGTAGTTTTTTCAATGAATTTATCATGCAGCATGCAATATAAACTGAAACCAAGGCACTCACCTAAGGCACCCATTATTCCATATTTATAACCTCTAATACAGATTGATAGAGATCACAGTGCATGTAATAAAGTGTAAAGATATAAAGATAATCCTTTCACTACTTTGATAGATTCATGGGAAATGTTAATGTGACACAGAGGTTTTTGTTTCTACTATTAAGTATGTTTTAACTCCCCAGCAAGGTAAGGATGAGGAGGAATGAGTCTAGAAAAGGGAACGGGGCATAAAAGAATTAGATGGGGAGAGAGAAAAGAAGGCAACCCAGACTGGCTGATGAGCTTAGGAACAACTCGTGACAGGAAAATGTTTTCCTCAGCCTCATAGTTAAAGAAGTCTGGAGTTAGTCATGGAGAACTTTCTTTTAAAATTGCTGCTGAAAAAGAGTGGCAAATGGCATCAGCTAGGAATACTGTCTGCTTGCTTTTTCTTCCCCTTGCCCCAGTAGCTACATTGCAGAACTGCACTAAAACAAAAACCCCGAAATGATGATTCTAGCCTCCATGGGCCTTTTCGCTCACTTGGGCTCTGGGAATTCTGTACACCCACTCCCCCTGCTCCGGCCTGTTTCCAGGTGTGTGGGGGCACCCAAACAGATCTGTGGCATCATGTGAGGAGAGCGGTTTACTATTTGTCCTGTTGAGGAACCATAACTTGTATTAACACATAACCACTTGCCTTGGTTACCTATGTTGAGGACAACTCACCTTCAGCGACCAGACACGGAAGCTTTGCAAAAATTGGTTCTTTGGCTCAATTCAAGCCTACAACTTATTCATTATTTATTAAATTAGACTTGTTAGGCCGCCCTTCCCTGTGAGCAGGGCTCAGGGCGGCTTACATCAATAAAAACCCAATAATACAAAACTTAAAACAGCATTAAAATTCAACAACCACAATAAAACAGTACAATTCAAGATGGAGATTAAATTTCTAATACCCGCTTGCCCCCTGGGCAATGCTCCCTCAAAGCGGTGGAGTTTTGTGAGCAAAAATTCTACTTTGTGAGCTACTGGCATTAAAGTTGTGAGCGAGCGATTTGGCTACTGCATAAATTAGTTTGCTCTGGGGCCATCCTTCCTGAGCTAAGACAAAAATGTGTGAGCCAGAGGCTAAAAGACTGTGAGCTAGTTCACACTGACACAGCTTAGAGGGAACCACTGCCCCTGGGTTATGTAAAATACAGAACAGAGGGAGGTGGGAGTGCCAGGCCATCACTGTCCTCAACCAAATGCCTGGCAGAACATCGCTGCCTTGCAAGCCCTACGGAATGGTAACAGATCCTGTACGGTACGGATGTCCTCAGGCAGAGAGTTCCACCAGATAGGGGCCAGGGCTGGAAAGGCCCTGGCCCTAGTCGAGGACAGCCGGATCATGACAGGTATATTTATCCTGACAAGGCAGCAAAAATAGTGACGGTTTTTGAAGACATATTGGCAAGGCTGGGCTACAGAATGAAAGACTGAATTAACCATTTCCATATGCTGCTGTGCTGCCTATGATTTAATGCCTACCAGTTAGAATCTAAACTATAGAGGTATATCTTGGGGACAAAAAGTGGCTGAAAGTGGCAGACCCGAGGCCACCCACCCGATCAGTTTCATGGCTGAGCGGGCACTGAAACCGGGGCCCTGCTAGGAAAAGAGTCCTGCATGTTCCATAGATTCACTCAGCAGCTGATCTAATTTCACTTTTTAAAAAAAAGAACAGAAAAAAGGCAGAAGTCGGGGGGGGGGGGGGCGCTACTTCATAAATGTCCTCAAACCACCCACGGAGCAGCTTGTAGTCGTTAAGTGGAGTTCACACTGGGACAGAAAAATCATGGCCCCCAGTACTGTACTTAAGCCGAGTGCACTTCATACCATTTAGAGTAAGCCCCTCAAATTGCTACTTGGCACACAAGAAGCTCTCTGCTACATGGACAAACATATAAGCAAGGAAGCCCACAATACAAACACTGCAGTTACTGGCAGCAGGAGGTTGAAGGCAGGCAGTTATTTCCCTCTTCCTCTTCCCTGACTTCCAAATAGTTTTTCATAGGGCGACAGAATTCCAGACTAACTAGCAGCGAAACGGTTGGATTCCGGAAGGAGGACGGAGAGGTTGTCTCCTTAACCTGGTTGTTGTCGCTTCATTTTGGAAAAAAAAAATCTGGCACTTTGGGTTGACTGCCTCTGAGCACGCGCAGAGTTCCTTTCCTCCAAAGGGAACGGTTTTAAAAACAAACGACACAAAGGCAAAATGGCCCTGACTGTGCACAAGAAGGTTTTCTTTTGTGCAAGGCATGATCCCTCAATAAGTCAGCATCTATAAACGGCATGGAACTGGGTCTCCTGCACCATTCCATCTGTTTGCCTGCCTTGCGGGTGGTCACCGCCTTCTCCATGCTGCGCTCGCTGAACAGTGATCTTTGACATGAGGACAAGGAAGAGGAGAGCCACAGAGAGCACCCTCTGCATCTAGGGTTGCCAACCTCCAGGTGGGACCAGGAGATTTCCAGGCATTACAACTGATCTCCAGACTACAGAGATCAATTCCTCTGGAGAAAATGGCTGCTTTGGAGGGTGGGCTGTATGTCAGGATATCCTGCTGAGGTCCTGCCCCTCCCCAAACTTTGCCCTCAGCAGGTTCTACCCCCAAACTTCACGGAAGTTTACAACATGGGGCTGGCAACTATAGGACTTCGTCCCCAGTGCAGGGGTGGTGTTAGAGATTTCAGGGCCCTGGGCAAAAGTTGAAGATGGGGCACTAGAACCACTGCCCCCCCCAGCTCCCCTGGCTGGAGCCAAGCAAGGGTGACCCTCGCCCCAGGCAAGGTGGACAGAAGCCAGGTACCTAAAACTAAGGTGGGCCAGGTGCCAACGGCAGCAGTAGTCGGCTCTTCTTTCCCTCCCCCTCCTTCTGGAGGGCAGGGCTGTAGGCTGTCCCCCCCCCCCCCAATGCGGGGCCTGGGGCAGCTACCCTGTTGCCCACTGGCTAAAACCATCCCTGCCTCAGTGACTGACTGTAAGCAGGGCCAGTTTTGAGCTGGGATAATACAGTTTATGTGTTTCAAGAACAGAAGGATAAAATGTTACTTGAATTAGCAGTGCTTCAATCCATATTTTGTGTTCATTTTCTACCCTAGGTCGATGTGATAGTCAGCTGTAGAGACAGCTTTCTTTCTTTTTCTTTTTTTCCATTTAGACATGTAGACCCTGATTTTCTCCCTGGCGGGGACTGAAAATAGCTTTCAACATAATTCTTCCCCTTACACCTTTTTATCCGCACTGCAAACAATCCTGTGAGGCCGGTTAGGCTGAGAGTGACTACCCCAAGGCCCAAGCTCATCCAGTGACTCTAAAGAGTCGAGATTCAGACCTGAGTCTCTCAAGATCCTAGTGTGACTCGCTCTAACTACTCCGCCATACTGGTTTAAAGATGGGCTAGAAAAACTGCTGATAGAGTAGCCAATCAGTAGCTGTCCAGCACAATACCTAAAAAGCATCTGCATGTTTAGAGGCAGTCTTCACCTGAATTCCAAGTGGAGATAAAAGGGTTAACCACCCAATTTCTCTCCCCTCCCCCCATTAGTTAACTTTCAGGAGGATTGAGCTGATCACTGGTGGAAACAATAAAATAGGCACTTGTTAGGTTTGGATCCAGCAAGGCACTTCGATTCTTAGGCTTAGTTCCTCTTCCTGCGTACTTGAATGTAAGGGCCACTGAACTCCAGCTCAGTGATGAGACTTGCTTTCGAGTAAAGCAGGCTCTGAATTGAGCTTTGCCTAATAAGTGCTTGGCTTTTTACACTGGGCGCCTATTAAAGGCACAGTCTGAATGTCAACCTATGCGTCACCACTCATGATTTCACCACCGGAAGGTACACCTACGAGCGCGCGTGTTGCATTCCATGGCGTTGCGAGGGATGACAAAAGCGCGTTTGTTGCGCTGGGCGGGGAACCCGGCAGAACACCTACGGAGTACAATTCCGTTCCTGGAAGGAGAAGGGGGCGGGACCAATCCTCGAAGGTGGGCGAGCGGCGGTGAAAGAGGGAGGAGATTGGACGTCAGTGGGTGTGGCTTGTGTGCGAGAAGCCGGCTAGTAGTGCTGGCGGAACAGGCGAGGATGTGATTCTGGAGTGTTGAAATATTGTCAGCCTTTGCAGCGGTAAATTAAAGACTAATAATAAATCGGTTAGACTTAAAGGTGCCACAAGGTTCCTTTTTTGTTCTGGGGCATGGAGTTCTTTATGCATAGACATAATATGAAATATAAAGATCCTGCTATGGAATTTTGCATAATTAAATGTGTCCTGTTAATTCTTATGCTTTGCTTTGTTCTACAACCCTAATCCTATTGCATGGTTTGTCTGATCCGTCAATCGCACTGACTCACTCTATGCAATCCGCCTTGTACCCAAGCTAGAAAGGCGAGCTATAAGCAACGTAAATAAGCAAATTAATAAACACTTGCAGAAACGTCCTATACTGTATATCACGCCCTCCCCCGCCTTCAGTCTGTAATATGCGACGTAACAGCGTTACGTTATATGGCTAAATTAAATGAGGATAAAAACAAACAGGAGCTTTGCGGTATCTTAAAAGGCTAAAAAGATTTTATTCCTGCTTAAGCATTCGTGTAAATGTCTAGTTTTTCACGCGTTACAAGCGGATCCTCACCATGCAGTTATTTCATGTACGAGACCGGGGGGGGGGGGGGGGGGGGAGATAAAAGTATAAAACTACAGCAAGATCAAGGGGGACATAAAATGCAAAAAATGCAGGGTAATCTTTTTTTCCTCATTCATGTCTAATCAGGAAATAAATAGTTATGCAAAGGTCGTTAACACCTGTAATAACTGCCTCGGGAGTCTGAGGTTTTGCTAAAAATACTTGACATACAGCGAGCAAGAAACCCCGAATCTGAAAAACTGGGTTCTAGTCCACGAAAAGTTTATTCTGGAGTAAAATCTTGTCAGTCTTTAAATTGCCGCAAGGCTCCGATTTCTTCTTCTTTTTTGCTACAACAGATTACTTCTGGAATTTTTACTTGGCCGTAATTTTTTTTTTAACTCATTAACCCCCCCCCCCCGCTATAAATTGGCAACACTGGACTACATTGCAAAGGTGTTGTAAATCGCTCTGAACTTAGTCCGACTATTGGGATAACAGCACCTCAGGCCATTTGCATTGGCGGCGCAAATTAAAAACACACACACAAAGCTCGAGTTGTTTTTTTTTTTAAATAAAGCAATTGGAGAAGACAACAATTGGGAAAAGCCTGATTTTCTTCTACCGTTTTCTGCGTGCGTGTGGTGGTCTCTAAAGGCACACGGGGGGGGGGGGGCAGTATTCCTCCATCGTTTCCTGCGACGGCTGTCACCGTTCCAAAGAGCGAACGAAAAATGACGTCGCGAGGCAACGGGGAAAGGTCCGCCCGTGCTCGCTCGCGCAAGAGATCATGCCGCCAGCCTGTGTGGGCGGTGCCAAGGGGACGTGGGCGGGGCTCCGCCTTCCGGCTTTCGACGCACAACGTTGGCGGAAAGGGTTTCGGAGCGGCTCTGAAGGGAAGGAAGGAAGGAGGGAGGGAAGCGTACGGTGGCCGGCGAGGGTTACAATTGGTGGGCTCGGCGGCGGGCGGAACCGGCCTGTCGGCTCCTCTTCCCCCCCTGCCGCCGCCGCCCTCCCCCCAAGTCCCGGCCATGTCGTTGCTCCAGTCGGCGCTGGATTTCCTGGCCGGGCCGGGCTCCTCGGGGGCCGCCAGCCGAGACCAGAATGACTTCGTGGGGCAGGTGGTGGAGATGGGCGAGATGAAGCTGCGGATCAAGAAGGTCATCGCCGAAGGTGGGTGTGGGTGGGCGGCGGCAGGAAGCGCTGTGCCCCCGTATCAAGATCCTGGCTCTCTCCCCCGCCCCCCGTGCCCCTTTCCAGCCCCTACACCTGCCGTGCCCCCCCCCTCACACCGGCCTTGCCTTCTCCGCCGCCCTCCCCAGTTTGGCTCCTTCGCTGCCACGGGCGCAGTAGGGGAATCCTTTCCGTGCCAGAGACACCTGCGGCGGGGAGGCACCTTCACCTGCTTCATTTGGTGGCCTCACAAGCTGCAGTTGACCTAAGCAGCAACGAGGCAGGAAGGCGGCCAAACCTTTATTTAGGTGTGTCTTTTTCTTCCGTTACTCTTCCTTGAAGGAGCTCAAGGTATTGTACGTGGCTTTCCTCTTTTCCATTTTTTTTTGGCCCATGTAGCAGTCCTGTGAGTTCACTAGATGAGCTCCGTGAATCTTCTCCCCTCCCTATTTTTGCCGCACAACAGCCCTTTGAAGTAAGTTCGGCTGAGAGGGAACGACGGCCTCAAGATCACCCACCGCAAATGTTGTTAGTCTTCAAGGTGCTACTGGACTCTTGTTCTTTTGTACTGCTACAGACAGATTAACAAGACTACTATCTATCATCCTGTTTGATTTATGGCAAGCAGGGATTTAAACTTGGGTCTTTCTGGCCCTAGTTGATCTACTACACCATACTGGCAGTCCTAAATGATGCCTGCATGCCTAGTATGCTTTTATCTCATCTGCTGAGGCGCTCAGAGAACTTTGAATATTCATTCTTTCCTATTTTGGCTGCACAACAACCCAACCCTGTGAGGCAGAGAAGCCCATGGTCACCCATTCAGATTCATGGCCGAGCAGGGACTTGAAACCAGGGCTCCTAGATTCTAGTCTAAAGCTCTAAAATGCCACCCTAGAACCTGACTGCAACGTGTAGAGCTTTTCTTTTACAGTAGTTTAAAAGATTTTTTTTTTCTGGAGTAAGGCAAGGGTTGCCAACACCTAGGAGGGAGGTGGGAAACCGCCTTCTGTCCCTTTAGGAGCATTTTGACAAAAGTGAAAGTCTCTGGTATGAAGAAGCCTAGTTTTGTAAGTTTTTTAGATCATTGAAGTGGTGATGTTTCCATCAACAGGAAATTAGTAAAAGATAAATGCTTCTTGTGAAAGGAGAAGAGGAAGAACAATTATAAGGGGAAGGTGCTTGTTTCCGGGAAGTTAGCGTGGGATGCTAGTGGTGTGATCTCCTGCTTTCTACATGATTTCTTTGCTACATGGATGTAGAGGGAAAGAGTCAGCCTGTTGTACAAGCATACAGTTGCTGGTATGGAAAAGTCACTCAAGGGCAGTGTTCCCTCTAAACTGAGTTAGTGCGAGCTAGCTCAGTTTTTTAGCCTCCAGCTCACAGATTTTTGTCTTAGCTTCAGAAGGATGGCTCCAGAGCAAACTAAATTTATGCAGTAGCCAAATCGCTCACTCCCAACTTTAATGCCAGGGGCTCACAAAGTAGAATTTCTGCCCACAAGACTCCACAGCTTAGAGGGAGCATTGCCCAACGGTCTATTTCTGCTGTATGTTTCCTTGTTGAACAAGCATTAAACAAATGATGACAAGTCAGGTGTATGTGTGCTTCTGTACTTTTCTATAGGGACAAATGGTATGCATGAAGTACCCATTTGACGTGCCTTTCTAACAACAGAGGAGGTTGGATCCTGCTAGCTATTGAATGTTACTGGTTATGGAACTGGTTGTAGTAACTGCCTGCCCCCTCCTTAATGGTGGGCTCCTTAATAGCTAACTTGCTTATCTTGCTCCTGCTAATGTTTATCATATTTGTTGGTGCTTCTAGGGGTTCTGAACTTCTTTGCTTAAAAGGGCATATGGGTTTCGGGGATATTGTCTTTTTTGGTTATATGGTGCTCATATGTTGCTGGGTAAACGGGACTTATTTTCCTCTTGTCTGGCATGTCAATTATATTAGCGAATACCCAGGACACACTCCTGTGTGTGTCTCGCTCAACCTGCTAAATCACTGATATTGGGTGATGCGGGTTTTCTTTTCTCCCCATCCCTGTGCTCTGCAAATTCTGACAGTTTTCAAAGTTTTTAATGCATATACTTTGTTTTACGGGCTTGGAGTGCTTATAGTTTAAAAAGGAACAAGGAAGTGTGTCGACAAGGCCAGCTGAAGAAATGTGCAGTTTTACTAAATTCTTTGCAAGAGGAGTGCTCCTTCAGTGGAATTCTAAACAAAGTTACACTCTGCTAAGCCCATTGACTTCAGTGGGCTTAGAAGAGTGCTACTTTGTTTAGCGTTCCACCATTAATTGCAGATCTTACTTCCGAGGGTTACTTTTTAAAAGAAAAGCTGCAAACTGAATCCTATTATACCTGAGAAACATACTGTGCTTTTTTTGTTTCTAATTTTAAGCACGTATACCCCTTGCATTCAGCCAACTCAATTCTCAAGGCAGCTATTGCTTTCTTACCAATTCATTTGGGACAGCTTTGTAAGTGCTTCAGTGTGGCTGGAGCAAGTTAGATGAACTGACTGCAGAAGTGCAGTTCAGTGCATCTTAATGCAATTGGACTGGAGTAACTCTGTATAGGATTGTACCGTTAAATCCCATGATTTAATCTGCACTACCAGTTTAATTGTCTGCTGGGGGGGGGGGGAGGGATAAATTGGCTATCACTGTGGATTTGAATCTGGGTCTCTGCAATTCTCATGTAATGCTCACAATTGGCTACAGCTGCTTGGTAAATGTCCCTCACCCAGATGCATCCACACTTCCAAATTGTCCCAGATTGAGGTCTAATTATGGGCTGTTAGGCATGTGTAACAAGGAATGGGTTTACATTCACATTTGTTGCAAGGGACTCATCCAGTCCATTCAGTAGGACTTGGGTGAGCATTGCTATGCAGATGTGCCTGCAGCAATACATCAGAATCTGTATCAGTAACATGCACAGGGGTTGTTGACACACATGGAGTTTTCTGCATTTTTTTTTTTTTACTGAGATTGGCTTAGTTGGGTATTTTAAATGATGGAGTATCAGCTTTGTGTACTCTTTTTGATGACAGGTTTGTTTCTAGCCTGATATCTGCCTGGTTTAAAGCCAAAGAGAATTAATCTCTGTGGTATAGAATTGCATGTCTTGCGATGAAGTTTCTGGATGGTCGTTTTATTGCGTTTTTGTGATTCACACATGATTTACATTGTTATGTATTCCGGAGTTCTTTTGAACAAAGTAATGCTTCCTCCAATATATTTGCCTGTTCTAGTTGTCCTCCCATAGAAGCTGCCTGCATTTAGTGAACTAGCATATCGAGACAAAAAGCTGGTGTTGATACATGTAAGGAATTCTTATGGGCGGTGTAATAAAAGCCCCCTCAAAAACCTGTAGCATGGAAATGGTACAGTCCAAAAGGCTGCCGCCTCATGAAGTGTCTGTAAGGTTCTCCGAGCCGTTTGAACAGTAATGAATCATGAGTTTCACCTCAAAGGTATAAATGTTGGGCTGGCTGTATTTCTGCCTCTTGTGCCTTGGGGCACCAGGTGACAGAACCTGAGGACCAAAAGGAGATTTTTCTTCATGGCACAGCTGCACAGTCTGCCATTAACTTCCCCTCAGACTGCAGCTGGCAGAATCATGCCTGCCTCTTGACAACCAGCTTATTTAAACATGTGGCGTAATGTAATCCGATTAAAATTTCAGTGGGAAGATTCTTGATCTGAAAAGGATGAATGTAACCCCCCGAAACCCGTAATCCAATATTAAAAACAATCCTCCGCTAAACTTTTCCAGGGCAGGCAAAACTCAGTAGTGCTCTTGAGACTACTCGAGCCTTATATTGGAATTAAGGTATTTGATATGTGGCTGACATTTTAAAAATCAGTAGGGGACCCAGGGCTGGTTCCAGATTTTGGGGGGCCCTGGGCAGAGAGTTCCTGGGGGCCCCTTCCTACCCATTCAGCTGTAAGAACATAAGAGAAGCCAACGTTGGATCAGGCCAATGGCCCACCCAGTCCAACACTCTGTCACACAGTGGCCAAGAACACCAGGTGCCCTCAGGAGGTCCACCAGTGGGGCCAGGACACTAGAAGCCCTCTCACTGTTGCCCCCCCCCCCCCCCCCCCCAAGCACCAAGAATACAGAACATCACTTGCCCCAGACCAAGAGTTCCTATCCGTACCTTGTGGCTGATAGCCACTGATGGACCTCTGTTCCATATGTTTATCCAGTTCCCTCTTGAAGCTGTCTGTGCTTGTAGCCGCCTCCACCTCCTGTGGCAGTGAATTCCATGTGTTAATCACTCTTTGGGCAAAGAAGTACTTCCTTCTATCCGTTCTAACCTGGCTGTCTAAGCCATGTGTCTCATTACTTGCCTGTGCATCCTTCCCATGCTCTCCTCATAAGCCCTCCCACTGCCTGTGCTCACAGCCTTCTGCACTGCCTGCAGCCCTTTCCCTGATGGCGCTGGGCAGTATGGGTGGCGGAGCGCTCACCAGTGAGCAGGCAGGGAATGATCTAGCAGCAGTGGGGCCTGCCGGAAGCCCTGGGCCTGGCAGCTGCCCCTCCTGAGGATATGTGGGCGCTAGCCCTGAGATGACCTCAGAATGCTCATACCTGCCCTAGAAAGTCCTTGGAAGTTGTAATAATGGGAGGTGAGCCTCAAGTAAATGTTCAGAAGGTTTACTAGGTCAGAAGCCTGCTTCTTCCTCAGCATCCTAGATTCATCGTATCCCTCGCCCTTCCCAGTAGACATGGCTACGAGGGAACCTGGTTAACTGTGGTTTCCAGCTATCCATAGAATCATAGAGTTGGAAGGGACCTCCAGGGTCATCTAGTCCAAACCCCTGGCACAATGCAGGAAGTTCACAAATACCTCCCCACCCCCACCCTTAGTGACCTTTGTTCCATGCCCAGAAGATGACAAAAAACTTCCAGGATCCCAGGCCAAATTGGAGGCGAATTGCTTCCTGACAGTATCTGCAAGCCAGCTTCATATCCTGCTTGTGTTGGGAATGCTGGTTGAGGTTAACCATGGATGGTTAAGGTGAGTAGAAGAGGAGGAGGGTTTATATCCTGCTCTTCACTCGGAGTCTCAGAGTGGCTTTCAATCACCTCCCTTCCTCTCCCCCCAACAGACACCTTGTGAGGTAGGTGGGGCTGGGAGAGCTCTGTGAGAACTGTTCATGAGAGAACAGCTCCGAGAGAACTGTGACTGACCCAAGGTCACCCAGCTGGCTTCATGTGGAGGAGTGGGGAATCAAACCCAGTTCTCCGGATTAGCGTCCGCCAGTCTTAACCACCAAATGGAAGGATATAGTCCTTCACTATAATTACATTTATCCGGGAAAGGATGGCGGGGGGATTCATGAGAGGGAAGGGGTACCGTGAGATCCCGCAACCTGTATTATGTTTGCACTGGGTGTAACGTATTGTAAAAAACACCATAGCTCCCCCCAGTTGAGAGGAAGTGTTGTGTAGTGGTTGGAGCAGTGTCTGGGAGAGCCGGGCTCAAATCTCCACTCTGCCATGAAGTTTACTGGGTGACCCTGGACTAGTCAATTTCTCTCTACCTAATTATTTTATGGTATCATCAATCAATCAACCTTTATTGGCATAACATTCAGAACATATGTATGGGGATTATTGTGATGATAGAATGGCGGAGGAGAGAAAGGTATATTCCACCCTGAGCTCTTTGGAGGAGGGGCAGGATAAAAAACATACCGAATAAAGAGAGGCTCACTGGCTCTAATACGTTGTGGAGCTTCAGTCCTGTGTATTGACAATATAACCTCCTATGTTTTGGCTAGCTGTCATATTGAGAACATCAGAAAGGAGCAGTCATTCTCTGTCTCTCACTTTCCCCTCGGGATGATTTAGAGTTAAAAATACATTCCATTAAATTTGAGATGCCCGGGGGGGGGGGGGGGGGGGGAACCCTAAAGGTGGACAGCTGGTGATAGATAGAAAAATGAGTGTAAAAAAAGTTCTATATTTAAGTCTTTGTGCGCTTCAGATACTACTGTTGTAAGTATATTGCTCCCAGTTCCTCAGGGAGGGTTGGATGGTAGGTTTTCAAGGCACATTTACTTTAAGTTTCTTCATCCCAGTGCATTCTGGCAGTTTTATGGGGGGGGGGGTGTCTGTGCATGCCTTAGCAGATCTCTCAACAACTCACCAGAGTTCGGGTGGTATAAAGCTTTATTTCCCCCCCCCCCCCCATTCCAAGGTCTTCAGGGTGGTTTCCATGCTCTCCCCCGTTTTTATCCATACAACGACCGTGTAATGTAGGCTGAGAAATAATTGGGCCATAACAACACTCAGGGCAATCCTAGGTATAGTTAGACCTGTCTAAGCCCATTGCTTTTAAGAGCTTTAGACTGGAGCAACCCTTCATAGGACTGTATTTTTATTTATTTAGAAAATTGCTGTGCTGCCTTTCCAGGGAACCTGCCCGAGGCAGCTTAACAAGTAAAACATAATGGAAATGTAGGACTACAAAATTTATTAATTGAAACCTGTCCAGAGCGTGAAAACATTGAGCAGTGTGAAATGAGTGTCACACAGCTAAAAAAAGCAGACTATAAAAATGATGTTAAAAGAGCAACCAAGGGAACCAAGAGGAAAGGCAGGAGATACCATTTAAATAACTAACTCACTAAATAAAGAAGAAGTGGTGATTGGATTTATATCCTGCCCTTCACTCACTTGGAGTCTCAGAGCAGCTTACAAACTCCTTCCCCTTCCCTTCCCTGCAACAGACACCCTGTGAGGTAGGTGGGACTGAGAGGGCTCTGAGAGAACTGCCCTTGAGAGAACAGCTGGTACAGAGCTGTGGCTTGCCCAAGGTCATCCTGCAGGTGCAAGTGGAGGAGTGGGAAATCAAACCCGGTTCTCCCAGATTAGAGTCCGCGCACTTAACCACTACACCAAACTGGCTCTTAAACAAACAAACAAATAAATAAATGCCTTCAGCAAGAGTCTGGGTTCAAGGAAACATTTTGCTGAAAAGAGGTTGGCGTAGGTGCTGGGAGAGCCTCAAGGGGAAGGGCGTTCTGCAGCCAAGGTGCCACCGCTGAAAAAACCCTGTCCCTGGTCACTACCTGCTTCCCCTCTGTAGGTGGGGGACATGGAGAACAGCACTTGTGAGGAATGGCTTAGCTGGCAGGTTGGACACTGTGAGAAGAGGCAGTCCTTCAAGTGCCCTGGCCTCAAGCCCTTTTGAGCCTTAAAGGAACGAACCGGCACTCTGAGTGGTGCATGGAAACAGATAGTACATGGGATAGTGAGAATCTGAACTTGAGTCTCCTTAGCCCAACACTCTAAATACTGTACCATGCTATACTGTCAATGGTCTCTTGAAAACCTACCTGGTGACTGTTGCTAGTAGGAAAAGCAGTACATAGAAACTAGATGCAGGTTCCCCCGTATGGTGCCTGTGGGGAACATGGCGCCAACCAATGTTCCCTCTAAGCTGTGGAGTCCTGTGAGCAAAAATTCTACTTTCTGAGTTACTGGCATTAAAGTTATGAGCGAGTGATTTGGTTGCTGCATAAGTCAGTTAGTTCTGGAGCCATCCTTCCTGAGCCAAGATAAAAAATGTGTGAGCCGGAGGCTAGAAAACTGTGAGCTAGCTCACACTCACTCAGCTTAGAGGGAACACTGGCGCCAACCCGTACTTCCCTTGGTGGCCAGTGAGCTTTTCAGAAAGTGGGTGGGGACATTGTAAAGTGGGCCTATTATTGGCTTTCTTTATTCAAATGAAAGACTTTTCTGATGGAGGAGAGGAGGACTGGTAAGCAGCTGGGCTTTCCTTAGTCAGTGTGTGGTTCCGTTCCCACTTCTGGATTTCCATCTTCCCAGGAGGTGTGAGGAAGGAGGCATTCCATTTGCTAACCCCCTCTCCTCCAGTGGCTTTTTAAGCTGCCGCTGAATTTTGGTGGCAATTCGGCAGTGGGCCGAATCAGATCAGAGAATCTGATTCAGCCCGTGGCTGCCCTAGTGCCCACTCCTGGGCTGACGGAGCACTGCTCCACCTTGCTCCGGCCCCAAATGACCCCTGGCTGTAGCAATCTTGAGTACGCTGTTCAGGTGTGTATCTGTAAGTTGCAAACCTACTTTTGATTTATTGACATTCATTACAGAAATCTCATGCTCAGTGCTCTGAGCCTAGGACCCGGGGAAAACATGAAATGGCTGGGTGTTGCGAGCTTTTGTACATAAATCGCTTCGTGTGCTGGTCAAGAACATGAGAAGGCATCTTGACACAGATTGAAAGCTATGTGTTTGTTTACAGAACTATAGGCTTCCCCAGAGAATTAACAACAACTCCTGTGAGGCAGTGCAAGAACACAGAGAGAGCAATGTGTAGTGGTCAGTATCGGCCTACTATCTGGGAAGTCTAGGTTCAAAAACCCCAGCCTGCAGAGGAAGTGCGCTGGGTCTGGAGGACATACACACTCAGCCTAATCCACCTCACTGGCTAGTTGTTGTTCCTCATCTAAACAGTCCACATTGCTTTCCTACTGAGAAAGACTGGATCATGAGGGCATGAATATAGTGGAAAGGGAGAGGGAACCCAGTTGCACCCAGGAGAGCCCTGGCATAATGAGCCTAACAAAACACACACTGTAGCAAGGCACACAAAAGCTCATATCTTGAATGAAACTTTGTCTTAAAGGTGCTTTGATTTTCTCCCGTGCAACTGAGGCAGCTGAGCAAAGCGAGGCAGGAGGAAGGGGAGGAGCTCCAGCCAATGAAAGGAAAGAAAGGCTTGCCTTTGTCTCCTGTGCGATTGAGGCAGCCTGGCCAGGAAGCTCTGGCTCATTCCCTCCCTCCCCCTGGGAGGAAGGGGGAGGAGCCTCAGCCAGTGCAGGGAGCAGAAGCTTGCCTATCACTCTTTCCTTTGTGATTGAGAGAATCTGGTAAAGCAAGCTGTGATGTAGCAGCAGAACTGGAGAAAGAAGTAGGAGACAGCTAGTTCCTTGTGGGCCAGATAGAAGAAGAAGAGATTGGATTTATACCCCGCCCTTCACTTGTAGTCTCAGAGCGGCTTACAAACTCCTTTCCCTTCCCCTCCCCACAACAGACACCCTGTGAGGTAGGTGGGGCTGAGAGAGCTCTGAGACAACTGTCCTTGAGAGAACAGCTGGTACAGAGCTGTGGCTTGCCCAAGGTCATCCAGCTGGTGCATGTGGAGACGTGGGGAACCAAACCCGGTTCTCCCAGATTAGAATCCGCACACTTAACCACTACACCAAACTGGCTCTCTGATAGGAGCCCTCTGAGGGCCTGGTTGGGCCCCTGGGTCGCATGTTTGACACCCCTGGGGTAGATGCTACCTCAAATGTTGCCACAATCTTATAGGGCAGCAAGTGCTATCTGCTACCTATATTAGTAGCCGTTATGAGCATTGCCAATAGGCATCCTTTGCAGTTATGAGGAAGAAGAGACAGGAAACTGGTTGGCAGTGATTTCCCACCCCCAGTTTAGGAAAAGGGACTGGATGCTTCGTTAGCAAACCTTGTAGCCGCTCAGTCTGCAAAGGATATGACTCTGACAGCTAACAATGTGTTGGGAACACCACACCAATTAACATATGATCTCATGGAGAGGGTTTTGACCTACCTGTGATGTTGAAGGCATGTGAAATTACAGCGGCATGTGAAATTACAGTGGTCAGCAGTAGCCTGGAATCCTAGAACTGAATCTAGTATCTGAATCCTTTTGGGTATTTGCCATCAGATGGGATGTGCGAACTTTATTTTTGTCACCTGGAGTCCTTTCAGGTGGGCGTCCTTCTGAAATGGCTTGTATGTAATGCAGACCTAGGCTTGAGGTTCCACGAACGCGCTCTCCTGGTCAACAGTGGTGTGGGATTTCTCTCCCTCTGGCAACCGCCTTCTTTAAGGAAAAGGGATTTGTTATGCCTTGAAGAAAATTCCAAATTGGTCACTGTTTTTGTCTGCTTCACCAGAGGGTTATATTTTGTTAGTATTTCAGGTCCACCACATGGACTTCTGTTTTTATTATGTGTAAGAGTATCCTAGGCTTAGGTCTGCAGCCACTTTAATTCCCTGCTTTCTGCCCCAGTATTGTCTCAACCAGGAGGAGATTGGGGGGAGGAGAGAGTTCAGCGCTGTCAGAAGTGCAGGACAGATTTTCCAGTGATATTTTTTTCCAGTTACACAAATAAAGAAGAGGAGGAGCAGATTGGATTTATACCTCACCCTTCACTACCTAAAGGAGTCTCAGAGCAGCTTACAATCTTCTTCCCCTTTCCACAACAGACACCTTGTGAGGTAGGTGAGGCTGAGAGAGCTCTCTCAGGAACTGCTCTTGAGAGATCAGCTCTAAATTAACTTGTGACTGACTCAAGGTCTCACCAGCAACTGCATTTCGAGGAGTGGGGAACCAAACCCGGTTGTCCCAGATTAGAGTCCGCGCTCCTAACCACTACACCAAACTGGCCCATTTCTAAAGGGAAACTGTTTCATAAATCTAATAACAGTGAATGGATGGCAAGCAGCCGTTCAAAGACAGAAGGATGTGCGCTAAAAGGTTACTAAAAAGGAACAACTCTGCCATCTTATGAGAATTGTATTTTAAATGTTTGTTGATTTTAAATTGTTAAATTATTAATTTGTTTTATTGTTTATAATGCCTATGGCCTTGTTAGCCACTCTGAGCTTGCCCAGCGGGGAGGGCGGGATATAAATCTAATAAATAAATAAATGTGATAGTTTGGCAAGTTTACAGTTTCAAAATTGTCGTGTTTGAAGGGGATTATCCACAGCACTTATGTGAGGGGGTACATATATGTTTTATTTATTCATAGACAGGTGCGGGTCAGGGGACATACAAATATTCAGTATATATGACTCCAAAGAGAAATCAAGTTATGAATTCCCATGATAGGCTATCCAGATAAAATCAGAGAGTCAAAATTTTATGCATATGTCTTCTCCCTCCAGAAGGGATATCGTAATCGCTGAACTGATGGGGGACCTAACAAGTCAAGGAAGTGATGCTGTGGCAAGTGTCAGTGAAACTGAGGTGCCCCAGTTAACTCCGTGGATGACGGAAAGTGCCATCAAGTCACAGATTACTGATGGCAACCTCATGGGGTTTTCTTTCTTTTATATTGATTTATTTAAAAAAAAAAGAAAATCACAGTTCTTTCTTGATTACCAGTTCTCAGAGGTTCTCATGATCTAAAGATTCACAACGCCAAGTTTAACAACCTGAACAGCTATTGATCTATGATGTTTTAGCACATAACGCTAGACATGAAATACCAATGGGAAGAGTGTAGGCTGTGTTTGCGATTCACTTGGAGCCTGATGCCCCAGCCGAATGCAGGTTTATGGAAAAGTGGGGGTTTCAAGGCAAGAGATATTTGCCACTGCCTGCCTCTGTGTCACCACCCTGGTATTCCTTGGTGGTCTCCCATTCAAATACTAGCCGAGGCTGACCCCGCTTAGCTTCCAGTTTCTGAGGAGATCGGGCTAGCCTGGGCTATCCAGGTCAGGGTTGGAATTCTGTTGAATTTGATTTTGTTGAGTCAATTCTGTTGAATTAGATGAGTGGACACTCATGTCCACGGCATATCATGCGTAGTTCTTTGGATGTGCTCAAATTCATGTCAACAGTTTTCATATACTCTGTGTTCTTCCTTAAATTTAAACAATACAAGGAAAGTACATACTATATTGCCTTCAATGTTTATAGATGGCATTTTGTTTAAAAAAAACTGCACAAAGCTTTGCATTTTTAAAACTATAATTTAGTTTGTTAGTTATTATGTAGTGAGCATCGTGTTCTGAGTCCCAAGCTATCTTAAAAAAAAAAAGGTATCTCTAGCCCTTTGTTGAGGAGAGAGCTATTCTGCTTATATCTTGACAACAAAAACGGTTAGAAACTTTTTAAAAATGGAAGTTGCTAACTCAGGGGACCTAATCGTCAGATTGTTAAAATGACATTCAATTGCTTATTAATAAAACACTGAAAAAGTCTCCGTGGTGGGGTTTATGGCTACTGATGGAGAATTGGGGCTTCAGACTAAAAAGCCCGTGGAGTGCTCTTTAAAATGTGTTTACTGAACATAATTAAAAATAAACCTGGCTAAATCACCATCGGTTCAGAGGACGGGAAACGTGAAGCTGCCTTCCACGGAACCGGACCAGTCGTGCATCAAGGTCACTTCTGTCTACTCAGAGTGGCAGCAGCTCTCCAGGGTCTCCGGCAAGAGGTCTTGCTGGGGATTGAACCTGCATGCCAAGCAGAGGCTGTTCCACCAAGCCACAGCCTCCCTCCAAGTCAGACAGCGTTGTCTACTCCCCACGTCAGCGGCTCTGAGCATCTTATGCACAGACCATTCTCTGACCTGCTGCCAGAGGTCGTTCTGCCTAGCGATCCAGCTCCTGACTTTGAGAGCCTTCTGTAGGGTGAGGGATGTGCTCTGCCACGGAGCAGTTCCCTCACACGACCCCCTTTGCTCTGGAGAAATGCTTGTCAGGGAGAGTGGACTGTACTCTATGAATTCTTGCTGCCAAAAAAATGTGCTAGTCTTTAAGGTACCACGGAACTCCTTGTTCTTGGAAAACTTGCCAGACCTCTAAACTGTTGTAATAAATCCCTCCGGGCCAGGATTTAAGCTTAACACTGTAATGAGCCACCATGGTGTAGTGGTTAAGAAAGGTGAACTCTAAATCTGGAGAACCGGATTTGATTCCCTGCTTCTCCACAGGAAGCCTGCTGGGTGACCTTGGGCCAGTCACAGTTCTCTCAGAGTTCTCACAGCTCCACCTGCCTCATGAAGTGTCTGTTGTGGGGAGAGGAAGGGAAGGCGATTGTAAGCAGGTTTGAGACTTCTTAAAGTAGAGCAAAGTGGGCTATAAAAGCTTCTTTTTCTTCTCCTCCTTATTAATTTAGATAATTGAAGATATCAGGTACTGAAGACAGCAAGTTTAAGTTTCAAGAATTGTTTTCCTTTTGTTAACACTGTGTTAGGTCCAGTTAGTCTATATGCTGTCTTATTGTAACAGGTAATATTGTGGTGGGACTGGGCTCTGCAGCTGGCTAGTAGTAAATAAAAGCTGGCTACAGAGCTCAGCCACAATATGTGTATACAATTTATGGTCCCCCTTGGTTAAGAGTGGCAGGACTCTAGTCTGGAGAATCAGGTTTGATTCCCCACTCCTTCACATGCAGCCAGCTGGGTGACCTTGTGTCAGTCACAGCTCTCTCAATCCCACCTACCTCACAGGGAGTCTGTTGTGGGGTGAGGAAGGGAAGGCGACTGTAAGTCACTCCAAAATACCTTTGGGTAGTGAAGGGCAGGGTATAAAACCAACTCTTCTAGCTGCGTGCCCAGTACAGCAAAACCAGGTTTGTGTGTCTGTGTACCTGGAAGGTGACAATATATGACTGTTAGGCTTGACAAATGACTCTGATTTGTACTTTTTGCTTTTGTGTCACAAGTTGGGAGAAAGCCAGGTTAGAATTACTGGAAACAAGGATTCTGAATTGCATCATTCTGTAAAATTCATGGGCTGCCTTAATCGTGAATGTGTTCTATAGGTAAAAAATAAAGCCCGTTTATTTAGTGTGCTTTTAGCCTACCTATATGTTTCTCTCCCCCCGCCCCTCCATTTTATCCACAGAGCAGCCCTGTGAGATAGGTTGGGCTGAGAGGGGTAACTGGCTCCGGGTCACCCCCCGAGTTTCAGGGCAGGGCAGGGACTTGAACTTGGGTCTTCCAGGTTGTTCCAGTGCAACACTCTCACCACTATGCCACACTCTCTTCAATTATCTTTTTATGAAGTGTAACACACAGTGCTGACAGCTCACAGCTCGTTCTGTTACGTTGCTGGCTTAGTTTGGTGTAAGGGACTTAATAAAGAAGCCAAGTAATTTAACATGAATGCAACATCAGGATGGGTTGATAGCAAATTTTGTGTGCGAGGTGAGAACAGCGGTTCCCAGCTGGATCCCGAAGTGTCACGAATGTATGCGTTCATTTATTATACCCCACTTTTCTCCCCAATGGGGACACAAAACAACTTGCAACATCCCTTCTCCCTTCCTCTGTTTCGTCCTCATGGCATCCACCTTCCTGAAGGGTTGGTTAGGCTGAGAGATAGTGACTCTAGAGGGTCACTTGGTGGGCTTCCGTGGTGGATTTGAACCTGGGGTTTCCAGAGCCTAGTCTGAAACCTCTAACCACTACACTTTGCTAACTGTCACCAGCTTGTAGCCTCAGTCTGGGGCAATGGGAACCAAGGTCCTGGGGCAATGGGAACCAAGGTCCTGCCACCCAGCACTGTAGTCTTCCTATCTCTGCTTTCTGAACTGGACTGTGTCATAGCCTTCTTGCTGCTGCCTGGCCCTCCTGGCTTATCTGGGCAACCACCACCGTCTCCTGAATGCGAATGGATTCATGTTATCCTCCTGTTCTGTTGCTCATCCTGCTTGTATTTTCCATTGGACTTTGTTGGCTCCGGCAAATAATTTTCTCTGCTCCTTTTTGCTCCCCATGCAACAACTTAACTTTATTTTTTTTAAATGACTAGATGCTTCTTGAGCACCACTGACTGCTGAAAAGACTCTGTGGTGGACTTGTAAATAGCTCTTTGCCCAGTTACCTGTATCAGGTGTGAGTTTTTTTCAGGCATGGAAACTTTACCCACCTCTGCCCATTTTTAAAGCAGTAAATATGGAGGGGCTGCTGTACTGGGCTAGCTGGTCTCCATGTAATGTCCCACATCCTTTACTCCTGGGGCTTTCCTTGTCTGTGCTTCCAAGGGATAAAGCTTATTTCTGTGCTCCCCTGAGGTTGTGGTCAGTTCAGAAGACGTCTGGCTCTTTGAGGAAGCCCGTATTATCTTTTGCGAGATAGGGGTGACTCAGCCACACAAATGCTATGCTCCCTTTTCCAAAAAAGAAATCATTCAGATCTCTTTATATTTGAGGCGTGGTTAAGAAATAACGCTGATTAATTGTGACAATAGTTTTCTGGCAGGCTGTTACTGTTCTGGGCGCTCAACCAACAGGATACATTTTATTCCTCCTCTTCTTAATTTGGCATTATTGCCTCCTGAATGTATCTTGCAATATTGCAGCGACCCTGCATTCTCAACACGCTTCCTTTCTCACCTTCGTTGCGTCTTCTTTCAAATTCATGATCATTAGATAGTGTTCTGTTCAGCTACCTTGTCTTTGTCAGGTTACGCTATAGAGTTTGGAGTTCATACTGTGTTAAATATATTTGTAATTTCTTGTGGAGTCTTTGTAATGTTTTAGAATATTCATGTTCATTTACATGTGATTGTTATGATCCTTTATTTCAATTAGGCTGTAGTTTCATGCATTAATGACTGGGGGGGTTTTTTGGGTCTCTGGGGAGTTATTCTTATTTTTTGCCCGTGGTTCCTCCTTGTTCCTGTTTAACTCCTGAATGTATCTTGCAATATTTCGGTGACCCTGCATTCTCAACACGCTTCCTTTCTGCAATAGGAATACTTCTTCATTTGCATTTCCACACTATTGGTTTCTTGAAAGCAATCGAAATACTCTTATCTAGTACTTTTTCCTGTTGCAGTCCTCCCAGGGGTTGAGTTCATATGGTTCTCCCCTCTTGTCAACAACCCTGTGATGTTGGTTAGATGGCGAGTGAGTGAGTGGCCCGTGGTTCTTGGTAGGGAATTTGAACCCGGGTCTCTTGGATGCTAACCCAGCGCTTCAGCCAGTACTCAGCACTGGCTTTGGAAGAGAAATAGTTCATTAGCAAGCTTGTTTAGATTGTGTTAGTGGAAATTTATATGATACTGTTAAAGCAGACTGTGTTTAAAACAAGGGTGGATGATTTTATTTATTAACAAGGTTTTTATCCCACCTTTCTGTCCTTATGGGGCCACCAAGGTGATGCACTAATTGAAACATAACAAAATTCAAGTCCAGTGACATCTTTAAGACCAACATTTTTTTTATCAAGGCATACACATTCATGTGCATGCCCACTTCTTCAGATACATTGAAATGGAAGTTACCAGTCCATACATATAGGTAGAGAGTGAACAGTTGTTGGTCTTTTGGGGGGGGGGTGAGAGAGAGGGGCACCTGGAAGTCATGATGACCTCTGGTGACTGACCCCTGGAGGGTATTCAGATGAGGTGGCTGAATAAAGCCTGCCCCTGCCTCCTGACTGCTGGTATTCCAAGGAGGGCTCCCATCCAAGTACTTGCCAGAGTCGACCCTGCTTAGCTTCCGAGATCCAACGAGATCAGGCTTGCCTGGGCTATCCGGGTCAGGGCAAAACTTGATGGTCTTAAAGGTGCCAGTGGACTCGAATTTTGTTCTGTTGCTTCAGATCAACACGCCTACCCCCCCGGAATCTAATTAAAACATACAAATTAAAATCTCCTCTTAAATCCATAAGTTTTTCCAAAGAAGACGGGAACAGCCAGGGACAGATGAATCTCCCCGGGGAGAGAGTTCCAGAGTTATGGTGCCGCTTCTGAGAAGGCCCTTCCCTGAGTTGCCACCTGCCTAATCTCAGAAGACGGGAGCATCTGAAGCAGGCCGTCCAAAGATTACCGTGGTTGGGTAGGTTCATAAGAGAGTAGGCGGATTAAGACTGGAAACACTTCATTTGGGGAGTGTTTTATACTATTTCTGTGAAGCCTGTACTTCAGATCCCCACATTTTCCAGTTTGAAGTCCCTTGGTTTAAAGCCACTGGTGTTTGGAAGCACCTTTTGAACCGCTGTGAGGAAACGGTTGCAGTCGGCATATTGAGTTGCTGAGTGAAGTTCCCGAAGCAGTCATCCTGTAAATATTTCATGGTTCGTGAAGTGAAACTGTTTGCCCCACACCCGAAGTCTGCTGTGGATGTTACCTTACAGGCCACTGACAGGGTGTGGTTTCCCCACAGGGAACATTCAGCTGCTGCAGGTTCCCTCCTCAGGAAGAAACCCCCATGTGGTGAGACCGACAAGTTGAACAGTTGTGGGGGGGTTTATGGTTGAGGTGTCATGAGCTTTCCATCCAAGGCCTCAGAAGTTGTGTGGACTTTTGGCAGGTGGAGAAATACGTCCAGCCTTCCTCGGTTCTGTTTTTTAATATATATATATATAGTTGCAGGCTGCAGCAGGCATGTGAGCCCCTTCTGGTCTTCCAAAGCAGGCTTTGCTTCCAGCGTGAGGGAAAGAAACATGAAAAGCAGCAACAGCCCAGTTAGTGCTCCTTGGGAATTTCATGGCCCATCATTTATACTTCAGTTTGGGATCTAAGTTGGGAGTGGCCCTTTTTGCAGTTCTGGTTGCCTGTCTCTGTTCGCAGCCTAAATTTCTAGGCCCCCTTTGCCCTTGAGCCCCCCCCCCCCCCCAGCTTTTTTGCCTACATAAGTTTTTAGATTTGATTTTTGAGCATTTGGCATTCTCTCTATGCAAACTGGATTATAACAGGATACCTCTCAGACCTTGAGGGATCAGAATGGAATTGCTGAACTTGATGTTTTGGGCCACGTTACCATCTTTGACGTATGAATGTCAGCCTGACCTCTACACCTGTGTGCTTCTTGGCCGTGCAAATGTATATTGTAATACAACCTCCACATTGAAGACTGAATGAACAGTAAAAGCTAGTGTGTACATTCTGCACTTCAGATCCAAATGTCGGCCTGACCTTTCTATTTGTTTTCATGGGCGCCCGGAATGATGTCAAGCCCGTAATTTCCTTGAGTACTGAGAGAAGGGGCGGGGGGGGGGGGGGGACTTGGTATGAAGTTTCTGGCAGTTCTCCACTTGGAAATTCATCTTGACCTCTACAAAGGGTGTTTGTAAAAAATCAAGAGAACAAAGTTTAAGTCCAGTGGCACCTTCAAGACCAGCTAAGTTTTATTCAAGGTCTAAACTTTCATGTGTGTACACACTTCTTCAGATACAGTGAAACCAGACTTCCTCAACAATTACATATAGGTAATATGTAATGGTTGAGGAAGTCTGGTTTCACTGTGTCTGAAGAAGTGTGCCGGTTCAGACCAACATGGCTACCCATCTGAATGTAAAAAAAATCAAGTATGTTCGTGTGTTTGAGAGTGGGTGTGGTATTGTCACTGGACTAGACCTGGGCGGAGCCAGGTTCAAATCCTAACTGTTCCTTGAAGCTCACTGGGGGTGGCCATGGGCTAGTTATTTTTTCGCAATCTAATCTACTCCACAGGGCTGTTGTAAGGATAAAACGGGACAGTCACATATATATCGCTCTAAGCTCCTTGGAGGAAGGGAAAGATAATCTAATAAACAGTCGCGTGATAAGCGAAGTGTGTTCTTGAACATGGCGCCTTGTTAGTTATAGATATCATCTAACCTGTGTACAGAGTTCTTGCGTTTCAGAAGTTATTTGTTGCTATGGTTCATGTTCCGGCAGAGTGCTTAGGTGGCGTGATCCCCAGAGTTCTTCGCAAGAGATTATGATCTAGCATGTGAGAAGGTTAGAGAGGCTGTAAGGTTTGCATAGCAGCGGTGGCTTTCTACCGTAAACATGATATGTGGAGGCATAACCATTTCCATGCTGTGCCACAAAGGCACTGTGCAGTGGGAAGATCTAGGAATCCGTCTGAAACAGACCCACTGTCAGTAGCTTCTGCTCTAGCTATTGGTTGGCTGGCTGCTTTTCTTTGGCACAGCAAGATAAATTTGTTGTTAAAAAATGTTTATCCTACACTGAGTTATTTAAATGAAGCAATTTGTGAGAATGTGCCAGTTGATACCGTATTATACTTCGGTGTATTATTCCCCTCCCCAACAGTGAAATCAATTATCAAGATCATTGAAGCCTGTCAAATTGACTGGTTTAAAGCCTTTAAGCTTTTGTGTGGATTGAAATAGTGTTGTTTCTGAGCACAATACTACTTTCAGTATCACTTGGCAGGAATTGTTTAAGTGCTTTGTGTGAGAAGGGGGAGGACCATTGATGTGCAATTAATTCTCCCACTTAGTGTTCAGCAGCCTTGAAAGTTCCACAGTCTCAGATTATCTCGCACTGAGCATGTTTGGTTTTGGAATTGTGTGCACTTCTGTTGGCCCGGGCTTTAATTTTCAGTCGAATAATAAGTTTTTAGGTGTGGAACAAATGCCCATTGTGGGTAGAAGGGTTCTGATACTTGGAAGGACTTAATTCCTGGGGAAATAACTCTTGCCCAAACTTTGAAATGTTTAGATTTCGGTTGGAGATGCTAGAGCAAACCTGCCTTGAATTTATTTTCAAGTCTCAATGTCGGTAGCGTATTCATATCTCTCAGCACCTCTGTCAGAAGAGTCATAGTCCTGTTTTTAGAGGTGAGATGTGGAATCGATAGTTGTGACTTGCTTAAGGCCAAGCTTGGGTTCTGCCTCGCTGCCCAGTCTGGGATTTTATTTGTTTGACCTCTCCGGTGCTTCAACATGTAGCTGTTCCTGTTTTGATGGACTCAAGAGGATGCTACAAGTTGCTATGGATGTCTTTCCCGGGTAAAGGGCAGGGATGCTGTTTTGGGTCTTGGTGCAGGGGTGGTGGAAAGTTCACAGCATAGTTTAAAGGTTTGCTTGGGAAATATTCAAGATGAAATCACCAAAAAAAAGTGAATTCGCTCACCACTGTTGAATAGTATAAAGCTAATAGCAGTGAGGCCACGATGGCTCAGTGGTTAAGATGCTGAACTGCAGACTGGAAGGTCTGTCGTTTGACAGTTCGAGACCCAAGTGCCACATGACGGAGTGAGCTCCCATCTCTGGCCCCAGCTCCTGCCAACCTAGCAGTTCAAAAGCAAGAAATTGCAAGTAGAAGAAGAAGAAGAAGAGATTGGATTTATATCCCACCCTTCACTCACTTAAGAGTCTCAGAGCGGCTTACAAACTCCTTTCCCCTCCCCTCCCCACAACAGACACCCTGTGAGGTAGGTGGGGCTGAGAGAACTCTTTCCCAAGCTGTCCTTGAGGGAACAGCTGGTCCAGAGCTATGGCTTGCCCAAGGTCATCCAGCCAGGTGCAAGTGGAGGAGTGGGGAACCAAACCCGGTTCTCCCAGATTAGAGTCTGCACACTTAACCACTACACCAGACTGGCTCTCTGTAGGTAAATAGGTACCGCTTCGGTGGGAAGGTAACAGCATTCCGTGCTCCTTGGCGTCTTAGTCATGCCAGCTACATGGTGTCTGAGATGGATTTAAAAGGTAGGTAGGTGGTTGCTTAGGTGTGTTGGGTGCAGGTAGCTGACAGGCATCTTGAGTGGTGCCTGGGGACTGGTAGAGAGCTGGTTCTGGATCATGTGTGGTCCTGTTCCATAATTCCTGCTTCTTTGAGTAGTAAGAAGGGTCAGAGAGCAGCTTTTGTATCTTTTTCCCCTGCAAGGAGAGAGTCCTGTGGGCTTTTGGTAGTGTTGTAATATTGTTATGTTGACTGCCATTGGGGGGGGGGGGATGCATGCAATCTGATACAGGGATAATCTTTAAACATAACAGCTCCCCCCGCCCCGAACTTGTTCCCTTGTTCCTCTCCCTGGTTCCTTGCCCTGAGTCAGCTACAAATCTCACTCTTCTGTCTCCTTTGCTGGCTTCATTCAGACTCTGAAATTGCTTCTCTTGAGCCCCCATCTGGGCAAGGGGTGTGTGTGTGTGTGTGTGTGTGTTAGTAGCCACCAGCCATCCAAAGCCATTAAAGAGCGTGTAGCTTCTGGTTATGGAAATAATCTATAGATGATTATCTCTTCACTTGTAACCACACTAGAGTGTTCCTGCTTCACTGTGTTCCCATCAACCTGCTCTTAGCCAAGCAAACTGGGCAAGAGGCTCCCTCCTTGTCATATAGTGCCAGGGCAAGGTACCTATCCTAGCGTACTGGATGCAAGCTTAGCTGCTGCTGTTCTTTTGTATGGACAGGTCTTCCGGTTTGGTTAAGTATTCATGAAGTTGCACCCTAAAACCCAAGAAACCAGTTAGCCAGCTCACATCTCTGGAGAGAAATCCACATGTGTAACCGTTCTTCTGCCGTATCTGATGAAGCAGAGGATTGTGAATGTTTTTATTTATTCTATTGGGGAAAAGGCATGTGAAAGAAAGAATATTGGCTTTTTGGGAAGATCTTCTGCTTATGCCCCAAAGTGACTGAAATACTGCAAAAACTGTAACTTCAAGTTGGTGTATATTTTTGGGACAAGACTAAACATAGGCTTGAATTGAAAGCCGCATCTGCTTTAATGAAGACTTACCTTTCAGATATAATTACACACAGCTCTTTGCCCTATTCTTACGTTTCAGTTGTGGTGGTTCTTGGACGTTTAAAGCACCAAAAACAGGAGGCGATGCTGGCGTAGAGTTCATTGTTTCAAATGAGAAAGAGCCCTGCTTTGTGTGGTGCAGGTATGGTAACCACTGGAGAGTAGCCCTTTGACAGCCTGCATGTGCGACTGAGCCATCACAGCCGACTCAACACAGGTTGAACTTCAGTATTGCCCAGTGTTAGCTCAAAGCAGTATAATTTTCAGTGGATGCGTGTCATTTTTTTTTTAGTTACCAAATGTAACTAAATTTTGCAAGGAAGTTTCATAGGCCTCTGTGTGAATCAGTTCTAAGCAGGGGTCCATTGGAGCGGGAGCGCACAGGAGCGCAGCACTGGGAGTGAGGAGCCCAGGGGGCGTGCACATGACCAAGCCCCGCCCCCTCCTCGGCTTCCCCGAGCAGTGCAGAGGCCCAGCGCCCCGGGGAAAGCCCTGCTAGGGTCTTTATTGTTTTTAATGTTTTGTTTTAATATTGATAATTTTATCATTGTTCCTTTTATGACTGTGTGCTGCTTTTCCCGAGACTTGCTCAAGGTGGTATATAAATTTTCTAAGTATAACATTTTTTATCTGGGCACACGGTACATAAGTACTGGAGAAATTTCACCAACCCTTCAGCAGCTTCCACCCCATCAGTTTGGTGTAGTGGTCAGGAGTTGGACTCTAATCTGGGAGAACCGGGTTTGATTCCCCACTCCTCCACAGGCAGCTGCTGGTGTGACCTTGGGCCAGTCACAAGTTCTCTCAGAGCTGTTCTCTCATGAGCAGTTCTCAAAAGACCTCTCTCAGCCCCACCTACCTCACAGGGTGTCTTGTTGTGGGGAGGGGAAGGGAAAGGGATGGGTGGTGCATGTGTCCTGGGTATCTCAAGTCTACTTGAAACCTGGTGGTTTCAAGGGAGCAGGAAGAAAATGAGAGTGTGTTCTTTACGCTTATTTTTATTGCACAAAGTATTGGATGGGGAAGGGAATGTAGGAAGAGCAGGTCAGTTTCACTCACCTGTGGAGTGGAGCCTGAGGGGTGGGTGTTGCCTTCTGACACACTTCCGGTATGTTAGGGGGTGTGGCATATGCAAATGAGTTATGCAAACGAGTTATGGTAATGAGCTCCTGCACCTTTTTTTCTACGAAATGACCCCTGGTTCTAAGACACTGAGGAATAGGGTTGTTTCCTCCTAACTTGCCTTGCGGAGCATATAGACTTTAGGGGGAGCCACTTCAAAAATTCTTCACCCCCTTCTGCTCTCCTGTGCCTGTGTAAATTGTGTGTGTGGGACGTGAGGTCAAGGAGAAGGAAAGTGGGCAGGCTGCTGGAGCATTCGGTGTGATGTGAGATGATGATTGCAGAAATGCTGTCTAAGGAACAGAGCTGACCGCAGGCTTTGAGATCCCCGCCCCCAGTGACGATTGCAACTTGCAAGGTAGCAGAGAATTGTTTAGAGGCTCTATGAAAGATGGGATTACCAAACTGGAAATGTAGAACAACAGGTGGCCAAAGGAATCTGAGGCACATTGTGTTTAAAGGCTGAGTTAAATACTTTTTGGAGATGCACCTGAGCTTTACCATTGAGTCCTGTGTTTATTTCAGCTCCTGGCTAGAATACATCCAGTGAATATTTCATGCAGTGTTGCACGGAGTCCTCTGTTTGTTTATTTTTCCATTAGTGTTCTAGTCACTGACAGTTTTCTTCTCCTTCTTTCCCCGTTGTCATTTGGGAAGGAGCTAAGATCCTCAGTTCTATGGGAGAGCTGTGCCTTGCATGCAGAAGACCCCAGGATCAATCTCTGGTCTGGAAAGCAGTTCTCCATCAGTCAGGGTAGACAGTTCTGGACTTGATGGGTTAGTAGTTGACACCCAGTTCAGATGCTGATTAGGGTTGCTGTTGAACCTTTGGGAAGAGAGGAGTTTAAAGGTGCAGGAGAGTCTCCTGGTTCTTGAGGTTAAGTGCGCAGACTCTACTCTGAGAGAACCGGGTTTGATTCCCTACTCCTCCACTTGCACCTGCTGGATGACCTTGGGCAAGCCATGGTTCTGCCACAGCTCTTCTTTAAAAGAGCAGTTTCTGCCAGAGCTCTCTCAGCCCCACCTACCTCACAGGGTGTCTGTTGTGGGGAGGGGAAGGGAAGGGAGTTTGTAAGCTGCTCTGAGACTTTGAGTGAAGGGCGGGGTATAAATCCAATCTCCTCCTCCTCTTCTTCTTCCTCTTCCCCTTTTTCTTCCCCAAATGATTGACTGGGCATCTGTTACCAAGTTGGAAAGAACCTCAGTGACTTCACCTCTGTCATTCAGGGTACTGATTGTGAGGGGAAATTACGAATGTTGGTTATAGAGATGGTTATTTCCTATGTTGATGGGAAGAGCGAGAGATGGTGTCCCCTCTTTGGAGAGAAGTGTTGACGTCTGTAAAACCGGTTACGAGGGTCAAATGAGATTTCATGCCCACCCCCCTGCTGCTTAGAAAATACTCTGTACTTAATGGAACCAACTAGCTGCTCACAATGAAAGTGCCACACCCCGCTCTCTGTACTTGGTTGGTTTAATATGTGATGATTTCAGTGTATTCTGCCTGAGAGGTGTTGAACTCATTTGTTATGAGGGCCGGATCTGACATAAATGTCACTTTATCGGGCTGGGCCATGTGTGCCGTAAAATGTAATGCCAGGTACTGAAGATATAAACTTTATAAAGGACACAGGCAAACCCAATTAACAATATTGGTTTTTAGTCAAAATACAAACAAAAGCAATTGATTCCTAGTTGTGAAAGCAATTGATTTAATGGGGAGCCTAAAAAAGCCCCAATAAATGTATTTAATCATATGCAAGACTAATTTTTTCCCCAAAGGATACCATAAAAAGGAGTATTTTGTATTTCTATACATACCAGTTGCTTGCGGGCTGGGTAAGAGTCCTGGATGGGCCAGTTCTGGCTTCTGGGCCTTACGTTTGATACCCCTGTTCTAACTGTGTGTGTGTGTGTGTGTGTGTGTGTGTGTGTGTGTGTGTGTGTGAATACTCTTGCTTGTAGGGTGTTCCAAAGCCTTACTTGCTGTAGATGGAAGTGAAAGAGCATCAGGGAAGCCTGAACTGTGGACCTGTTCGCCAGCCACATGGATGTGCTGAGCCATCAAAAGCACTACTATAACCATTGAAATGAAACTCCGAAAATGGGCTGCCAAAGACTCCCCATTCATCTACAAATACACGTAAAAAATAACAACAGAAACTGTATTTTGACCCATACAACACAGTAACAAAATTTCAGTTGCCAACATACCAAACAGTACATTCAGACATAACAATTACGATAAGGAAAAATAACACCAGTAATATGGAGAGATACATTCATAGTTGTCGGTAACAGCGAGACAAGGTCCTGGCATAACTCCCTTGTTTCTTAAACGTTCTTCCTCAGTTGCTGTAAAGCAACAAATGGAAAGCAAAACACAAAGTAAAATACAGTGGGCAACCTGCTCATGCTTACAAAACAATGACCCAAGCACATCAAAAGCAGGCAGGCCTTCAGTGCCAATGGAAGTCAGTCTCCAGGCTTCAAGAAGCCCTGCTTCCAAATGCGTGAAGTTGGCAATGGCTAAAAGGTGGTGGTTGAGCTCTGTGGATGGAAGCTGGAGGCTTATCGGAGCTCTCTGGCAAGTTTCTTGACTATTCCTTAATAAGGTAATGAAGGGAGCAAGAAGACAGATTGTTTTTAAGAAATGGTTTATTGCTGTGACATGGCAGCTTTGTTTCTAAATTGAGATTTCCTTAATGGGTTCCCATGACTTTACAGGCTTGTATTTCGTAAATGTTCTTGTAGGACTTTTGCCCCATGACCCTCTAGCTCTTCTGGGAGGGGTCTTTAACAAATACAGGCATCGTGACAAGGGGTATGTTTTGCTATAGGCTCTGCCTGGTTATAGGCTAGCATCCATTTCCCTGCCTTTATCGGTGCCATCCACCCCCCACCCCCCTCTGGCTCTTTTCTTTCCCCCAAGTTGACACTGGTCTTGACTATAGCAACTGGACATGACAATCTAGTTGAGAACAATTGCTATATCTCAAGGATGGCACAATAGCCAGCAGCACACAGTAGAAGCCTGATGATATCACAGTGTCCCAACAGGAATCTGTGATAGCTATTTCTTGGATATTTCCCTTCCTTTCATAGACTGAGGAAAAAGTTTTAAGACTCTTCTCTTTTAAAAGAGGCTTCGTGAGTGGGTGCAGTTGTGAATGATGTGGAGAAAGTTTACTTGGACATAATTTACGTATGGAGGGTCAGCACTCAAGGATTTTCACTTGAATGCCTGAGCCACCTGTACTGAGAAGTATGGTGTGTGAGGTAATTTCTTTTTAAAAACTCTCCAGTATTGAGGAGACGGCAATGGGTGTCAACAATAATTGAAGGGAAAGAGTAATGAAAAGTTATTTGGTATTGTGTGTGCTGCTATTTCACACATGAAAATCCTCATTTTGATGAAGTGCTGTGTGGAGTTGTACATGTGAACAGGTATGTGGCAGAATGAGGTCAAGATGGGTTAGGCGTGTCAGTCTCTCTGTAGCAGTAGAAAAGAGCAAGTGTCCAGTAGCACCTTGAAGACGGACAAGATTTGTGGCAGGATATGAGCTTTCATGAGTCACTGCTCACTTCTTCAGATAATGAGGTAGGGCAGAATGAGGTAAGAGTAGAATGGGCTGTGACAGTCCAGGCTGCTTGTGAAAGATTTCATTTTATGGTGTTCTCCCATGTCAACTCTTCCCTGGCAACAGAGAGCCAGACTGTCTGTATGAAAGGTTCTTGCCAAGCCAGTGCGGCATAGTGTCAGACTAGAATCTGAGAAACCTGAGTATGAATCCTTGCACTGACTGCCGTGGAGTTTGCTGAGTGACCTTGGGCAATCACACACTCTCAGCTTAACATACCTCACAGGGTTGTTGTGCCGATAGAATATCGGAGAGGTGAACAATGCAAGCTGCTTTGGGTCCCCACTGAGGATAAAGGCAAGGATAAAATAAACCATTTCTGAATGTGTTCTTTTAGTTCTGATGCAGAGCAATGCTCCCTCTAAGCTGTGGAGTCCTCTGAGCAAAAATGCTACTTTGTGAGCAACTGGCATTAAAGTTGAGAGCAAGCAATTTGGCCGCTGGATAAATTAGTTTGCTCTGGAGCCATCCTTCCTGAGCTAAGACAAAAATATGTGAGCCAGAGGCTAAAAAACTGTGAGCTAGCTCACACTAACTCAGCTTAGAGGGAACACTGATGCAAAGCATCTTCTCAGAAGCATTACAAATATAACATCTGGTCCCCACCCAGCAATCTGAACTGGTTCAGTCCATTCCACCATGTCAGGATTCCATTGCAAGTGTGGATTCAGCCCAAGAAAAACTGTGGGAGATTTTTTTCACTTATGCTTTTGGACCTCTAAGGCAGTAAACAGATGATCCAAAACATGGTGATTCCAGGAGCAGGCTTGTTGTTGCTGCGTATGACTTATGAGCCATTGCAATGTGGTGTTTCAGGAATGAGAGGCAATTTGCTGGTTCCACTTATGACTCACTCACACTGTGTTTCCTGTTAGGAGGAAACATATTTGTTTCCAGAGTACGCTGTTTTGCAAGCAGCCATTAAACAGTCTAAAAGGATGCTGAGGGCACACAAGCTTTGTACCAGCGATGTCAAATTATACCTCGTCTGCACAGTTAAATCTTCTCCATGGATATGATTGTGCAACTCATTTTATCTCAAATCACAGCCCCCCTGGGTACATACTGAACTGTTGACATGTCTCTCTAAAGGAATTTTGATCAACTCTTTTTTGGTCAGATGTGCCATAGACAGGGCTCATTTCGTAGCAGGAGCTCATTTGCATATTAGGCCACACACCCCTAATGTAGCCAATCCTCCAAGAGCTTACAGATCTCTTCTTACAGGGGCTACTGTAAGCTCTTGGAGAATTGGCTACATCAGGGGTGTGTGGCCTAATATGCAAAGGAGCTCCTGCTACGAAATGGGCCCTGGCCACAGATAAAGGCCTAGCTGTATCATTCTAGCCCTTGCTGGAAAACATACGCAATTAGGGTGGCTAGCCTTCAGGTGGGAATCTATCTCCCAGAATGACACCTGACCTCCACACTACAGATATCTGTTCCCTGTTGGCATGTAAACAGTGAATGCTGTGCAAGATGACAGCTAGTCAGACTGCTCTAAGTGACAGCTAGGAGTCACATGACTGGACTGATTGCATCAGTGAAACTGTACTAGGTCCCAAAGGGCATGGATGTCATTTGGCAGAGAGTTCCACCGAGCCAAAAAGGCCCTGGCTCTGGCTGAGGACAGCCGGATGTCTTTCGGGCCAGGGATCACCAGAAAGTTCTCCTCTCCATAGCATAGTGGTTTTCTGGGGATATACTGCTATATTAGGGTATCTAGTCAATCCATATGTTCACTGGTTGAGTTGGGCGGTTCTTCTGCTCACACTCAACTTGCCTGCTTTGTTTCATTGCTTATTTTATGGTTCACGGGAGCCATTCTTAAGTTGCGTTTAGGTTTTTTTGTTGACGGGTTTTGGTGGGGTCTTAACACTTAACTGTCTCTTAGATTGTGAGGTTCCCTGAGAACCTTTGAGCTGAGAGTGGGATATAAATTTAAAAATAGGGACGTTACAAGCAAAAGACCCATGACAAACTCTCCCGTTCCCTCCCCCTGCTGCTTTCTTCCCGCCATCTCCGCCGCTTGTCATCTTTGGCAATGTTTGTTGGAGCTGCTAGGCCGTCTTTAAAAGGTGGCAGAGATGTCATAAAAGTGGTGTCGAGATCTTTGTTTAAAACAAGTTTTTTGGGGGGGGGGGCTGAACCTCTCGAGTACTCCCCTCCCCCCGCAATTGTCTGATTTTCCTGCCAACCTGGAGGTTTCCCTGGGCTTGTGGAAGAGTCTTCCTTATCCTTCATGGGCCCAGGTCAGGATTCTTGATCCACACAGGATTTGGGTGGGTGTGAGTTCCGAATTAGAGACGTGGGCGCTGTAGCTGTGTCCCAGCCCTCCTGATTCCGATGAACACTGTCACTGCCTCATACCCTTGCGGCATCTGAGTCACAGGCTGGTCATCTGCACTTCTAAAGCAATTGGGCTTCTGCACTTCTAAAGAAATCGGGCTTCTGATGCTTATGAGCACCCTCGGCGTGCATTCTCACGCAGTTTGAACAGCCTTTAAAGGACTTTTGCCAAGGTTGTTCAAGGTGGTGTTCCTTAACAACAACATCCCCCCCCCCCCCCAAACACGCACACAGCTTGAAAAAAGTAACTGGATTAAATAACATCTGTTGTATAACCTAGAAAGACCAGATTCATGGAAGTGGGTACCACAGACGGTTTTATGCCCCCCTCTTTTTGAATGCTGCTACCTGCAGTGCTGGTACTCTGGAGAGACAGGAAGTGGGCCATGTTCTTACAGTATTTACGTAGCAGTAATACAGTAGCTAGGATGTTACTGCCCTGAACAAAGGGATCTGTGCTTCTGTTTTCCCCTCTTTAATACACTAGATATTTCATAATACAAAAACTGGTGTTAGGAACTCCAGGTGCCCTTTGCTAAAATAACTGTTTTAATCATGACTAAATCTGCTGTGTTACCTATGGTGCATCCTCTTCTTTGGGGTGAGTTGTTCTATTTTTGCAGGTAATTGGTTATGCCATGAAAAAAAAAACCCTTGGATTTCACTGTCCTCTTTCTCATCAGGTGGTTTTGCTTTTGTATATGAAGCTCTGGATGTTGGAAGTGGCAAAGAATACGCTTTAAAGGTAAGCGATCCTCCCTCCCTCCCTCTTTTTTTTTGTTGAGATTTGTAATGTAGTGAATACAAAAATAGCAGTAGGCTAACACCTCTTTATTAGGGCAGCCAAAACATCGCCAAGCAGGGAGCAAGCTATTTTACTTTCATGTATATATTGTATTTTAGAAAGCAAAGTATAATATAGCGGGGATACAAAAGGAAAAGAGTGATTATATATATCAAGGTTATTATGCATTGCAGGATATATAGAACAGAAAAAGTAAATATTTCTCCCCAACATCCCCTTCCTTGTTTTTAAGACATTTTCTATAGCATTCAATGGTCCTTATTTCAAACGTTTCAGATTTCAAATTTCATAACTAATCTATTTTGCAACTATACTATTAATTTCCTTGTTAATGCATATTTTGTGTTACATATTTCGTCATTTCTTGTTACTAGCTATAACTTTTAATATACTAAAGCTTAAAAGAAAGTATTGTATATCTCACATATAAGATAAAAAATAACACCAGAGCAGGCTTTTGAGTCCATCAGAGTTCTTCTTCAAGCTGGATACTCAGCCAGACCTGGTGGTGAGAAATAAACATTGCTAGGATATACATCTCAGGCTTAACATGAAGGAGAGGAGGAGTTAGGTGGACAACTGGTTTGTTGCCAAAGAATGCAGGGAGTAAGGAGCAATTCTGTGGCTTGAATATTTCAAATCGGCCATAAATTGTAATGCTTAGGCCCTTTCTAAGGCAAGAGAGCAGAAGGGAAGGGAAACGGCTAGTCTGGACAAAGCTGGAGATTAACTGAGGTGTTGTGCTAAGTGCAGCGTGAACCTGAGTCGTGTTGCCTAGGAGTTCGAGGGAAACATTCCCCGTAAGTTGATCATTCCATTGGTCGAAGGTCTGAGATCCAGGTTGGAAGGTCTGTTCCAGGTCTGAGATCCTGGTCCTGGATGGCTAAACTTGCTTTTCTTCAAAACAGAGAAGGCAAGTAGCTGTGTTGCCCCGTTCAGCCCTGCTAATAGAAGTACTATTGTATCTTTCCTTCAGTGCAAATGATGGATGGATGTATTTCCCCCACACTTTGCCCCCAGTCCAGTTCTTTCTGGCACCAAGTTATGGCTCTCCTTCGGGCCGGCACTTGGAGCCAGAGTTTGTTCTGCTAACGACTTTCGTATTCAGCTGTTTCCCTTTCAAAAGTTAATGCGCTTGGGCAACACACAGCATATTTAAAAGCTTCCAAATTTGCCAGTCGCTTGATTGCATAGAGTAGTACCCAAATGCACAAAAGCTCATAGCGAGCAACTTTTTACTAGCTCCACCTGCCAGCACATGCATAGGTTAATTATTCCTGGCTCTAAATAAGCCAGGCTGCTTGGTTGCCTGGAGGAGACAATTACTCGTTGCTGATGACCAGGCTGATGTCTCTACAAGCCCCAGTTTCAGTATCGATTCCATAGCGATGGGAGAATCAGCTACTATATCTTAAAGCTTTTGTCAGTTCACTGTTTCCTTCCAGTCTTTTGATTGCGGCCAGAAAGAAACAAGCGCCGTCTCAGACGCAGACCCCTCCTGCTTAATTGTCTGGTGTCTGCGACATTATCCCTTGATGCAGGGCTCATACTAGGGGCATTGTAATCTTGCCATTTGATGCTGTACCTTTATTTTCTTTTCTTGCAAACTCATCCGAAGCGATCGCAGAGTAGTGATTGAAAGGGATGGGGGAGGACTCGAAACAAGTCTTCAGTGCTATGGCTTTTGTGTTAAAAACAATCCAGAACAGGTTTCAGTGTTGGCAGCTTCGTCGGAGGCGTTTTACAGATCGCTTTTGATGAACTGCAGGCTGCCGGTCCTTTAGCCAGCTGGTTCCAGAACTTTTGACAATCACACGCTCAGAAATGTGCATTTGTGTGGCAGTGGGAGTCGCAGATAACCGCTGCGAGACAAACGTCCTTTTAAAAAGAGTTGTTAAACTAGTGCCTTGTCCTGTGTCTTCCTGAGGCTTCTGTGAGGCCTTTGCAGAGAAGGGGCGGCTTTAAGGTAATTGGGTCACAGTTACCAAAAACCAGCTTGCTATTCTAGTTGCTTGGGAGGCCCCTATCTCACAAGAAGCTTTGTGGCTAATGTGTCGGATTTCTTTAAAGCAAGAGTCCAGTGGCACTTCAAAGATACAGCATCTGTATCAGTGAGCTTTCTGGAGTCCTGAAGTGAGCTGTGACTCAAGACAGCTCATACTGAGCCCTGACTTGGATAGCCCAGGCAAGCCTGATCTGGTTAGATCTCGGAAGCTAAGCAGGGCCAACCCTGGTGTCAAGTACTGGGAAGGGAGACCTCCAAGGAATACTAAGACTGGGACACAGGGGCAGGCAACTCAAGCCACCTCTCTGAAACGTCCAAGCCCCACTAGGGGTTGCCAGAAGTCAACCATGACTTCGAGGTGCATGCACACACACTCTCTCACCAAAAAAGAGAGAGAAGAAAGTTCATATTAAAGAGATGTTCTCTGCCTTTAAGGTGCCTCTGGGCTTTTGTTTTATTTTGCTATGGCAGACTAACACGGCTACTTCTTTAAATCTGTGTCATCCTTCTGAGCTGTTTTGCTTCTGTATAAGCACTTAAAAAACAAGAGGATACAAAAAAGAAGAAGAAGAAGAGGAGATTGGATTTATACCCCACCTTTCACTACCCAAAGGACTCCCAGAATGGCTTACAATCTGTTTCTTTTCCCCTCCCCACAACAGACACCCTGTGAGGTGGGTGGGGCTGAGAGAGTTCTTTCCCAAGCTGTCCTTGAGAGAACAGCTGTGCCAGAACTATGGCTTGCCCAAGGTCATCCAGCCAGGTGCAAGTGGAGGAGTGGGGAATCAAACCGGGTTCTCCCAGATTAGAGTCCGCGCACTTAACCACCACACCAGACTGGCTCTCTTTGGTCTTATGAAGGTAGTGCTTCAGACCAGTAATCTACAACCTCTGCAGAGCTGGGTCTTATCGTTAACTCCCAGACTGCAGTATGAGATCCACCGAGCTGCAAGCACCATGACATCATGCTCATATGATGGGAAGAGCCAGAGTTAAGATCTCACCAGTGCCCTGGGCGTCAGACCAAAGAGAGCGTGGGACAGGAAAGGCGAGCCAAGCAGAGCAAGGTGTAACGCCGTGGGGAACAAGCCAGGGGGTCAGAGCCCTGGAAGAGTCGTCTCCACTGCCAAGTGATCTCACCACGCAATACTGCTGCTCTTCTCAATCTGTATTCAAAGAGAGGCAGGTGGTGTCGTCCCCCTCTTCTCCACATGTGAGCACTAGCTGCAGAACCTTCCAAAAAGGAGCAAGAACAAAACGGCAGCTCCGTGGGGGCCCAGCTCTGTGGCCTATCTGATGGTCCTGGCCTGTGAATTTTGAACACCGCTGCTTTTGAAGGGTGGTTTTAATATGAAGCAGGGAAGAATCAAGCTTTCCCCCCCTGAATCATACGAATCTACACAGACGTTTCTTGAGTTAACTGGTAGTATGGGGCTGCTCAGATTATGGGAATCACAACTTTTTTGAGGGAAAAACGTTTTCAGTCTCCATGTTAGCTTTTGTGGGGCACTCTTCAGCAGCCAAACATAGTAATACTAGCAAAGTACTGTGTGGAAAGGAAATGATTGCGAACGCTGAGTGGCGGATAGCCATGTATGCATGCATTCATGAGGCAGGGACAGCAGGAAATTGGGTCTGGGGCTTTTGTTCTGGAATGGCATGCTTGCTGATAATACCTGCATGTGTTCAGTCCCATATCCGTAACCCTAACAGCCAGATGCTGGTTTTTTCCCCCTTTCTTAAAGAAAATAAGGTAGCTATGATTGTGAACTGGGCTTAAAAACTTGCATCTGTTGACAGATTCCAAGCACCAGTATTTGTATGTGGGATTATGCAAACCTGAAGGCTGGTTTCGATGCTGTAGTCGGCCTCTCCCCCCGACACCCCCCCCCCCGGTGGAAATAATTCCTGTACCTGACTCCATGAGGGGAGGACAGTGTAGGCTGAATTGGTAACCAAAAGATCCCATTTGCAGGAGCACCTATTACCGCCATTGCTCCAAATGGAATCTTACAGGTGATAGAGGCTGTAGCAGCCGAGATCCCTAAATTGTCAGGTGAAGGACTCTATTGCCATATGGGCACAGAATTTCCCAGCTGCATGCTAGTGTCACAGGTTGCCTGATAAATCCAGCTGTTTGGGGACATTAAAAGTCATCACTAGAAAATGAGACAGAATGCCAGTACTGTAAGAGGCTCCCTGAATTTCAGCCTTAAGAGGCCAGCCGTGACACTGTGCTTTTGCGGAAGTTTCCAGACAACTTTCAGAGGCAGTCTTGTGTAGGACCTCTGTGCGGTTTGATTAAGAAAACCACAGACACACAGTGCAGGATCATGTGCCCTCATTTTGTTTGTTCTAAACTTTTAATGCATATTTCTACTAGACTGAAACAAAATTATTGGGTTTTTTTCTGCCATTTTGTTTTATGACAGAGGTTACTGTCTAACGAAGAAGAAAAGAACAAAGCCATCATTCAGGAAGTTTGCTTTATGGTATCCTTTTTAAAGAAGATCTCTTTCGGATAGTTAAAGCAATCCTTAAGGAGCTATCAAACCTGTGACTATTTCTTTAGCCTTTTATCCTGTTGCTCTTACAACAATGATTTCTGAGGGACCAATTTCGCTGTAGTTTGCAAGTAATTTGTAATCATTTCCTTCAAATCCTAACCTTTTAGTAATTCCAAGTTTTCTTTTATGCTTCGTTCTTTTCTGGGAATCAAGATTCTTTTACTTGGGCATTGTTTCATTTTTATGATTTTGTGGCAAGGCAGGACATTTTTTGAACACAGGCACAATAAAACCAAGTATGCTACGTGACATTTTTCACTGCTTGATTTTTGTAGAAGGCAGTCCTTACCCTTTTGGTACGCTTTTCATTTACCATTTAAGGCCATGACTTGGAAACGGAGAGGAGCACCGCATCCCCAGAGTCGTATTCGACTGGCTTTCGAGCAAGGGAAACCTTGACTTTTACCTGTGGTTAAGCTAACAATGTTTAGTGTGGATGGTTTGCATCCAGGGAACACTGCTGACTATGGTTGGTGAGGTTCTGTTGAACCAGAATACAAAACCACGGCTTGTAGCTGGTTTTGCATGATGTGTGAATGAAGACATCGTGGGGCTTGTTCCCTGGCATCACCCTCCCCAGCCATAGAGCAAAGAATATGAAATCAACTGGTGGGGTCTGGAGATCTCTTAGAATTACAGCTGCTCTCCAAACTACATAGGTTACTTGTTTGTTTATTGGTTTATTTTAAACATTTTATTCCCCTTCTCTTAGGGAAATTGGCTGCTTTGGAAGGTGGACTGTATGGCATTATACCCTGCTAAGGTCCTTCCCCTTCGTAAACCCCACCTTCCCAGGCTCCACCCTCAAATCTTCAGGTATTTCCGAACCCAGAGTTGGCTGAACCTGAGTGAATGTCTGCAAGCCAAATCCGAGTGAATGTCTGCAAGCCAGTTCCTGGTTTCATGAACTCACTGGAGTTAAAATAAACTGTGGTTTCACGTTTTGTCTGAACCAAGCATTTGTCTTGTAAGCACCATAGAATGTGTTCTTCTTCGTTCTCTCTCTCTCTCTCTCTCTCTCTCTCTCTCTCTCTCTCTCTCTCACTCACACACACACACACACACACACACACACACACACAGAGAGAGAGAGAGAGAGAGAGAGAGAGAGAGAGAGTTCAGCCTGAACTTGACTGGCAAGTCTAAAACCATGCCTTTTTGAGAGGACAGTTGTGGTCTTACCAAACTGTTGGATGATGAGCTGAGCTTCAGCCTTCTCTTCTTGATCCAAACCAGCACACACTGCTGCTAGTATATTTTCTGCTCCCAAAGCAAGTCAGGTTTTACTGGCCCCGAGCAAGTGACAGCTGAAGGAAACAAGTTGTGCTTTCTTGTATAACGTGACTTCACAGATGTGTTCTGAATATAGAAAGCTTTGAAACTTAACCAATGGGAAACTCTAGAAAAAGCTCTCCGGTCACCCGAACATTGTCCAGTTCTGCTCTGCTGCCTCAATAAGCAAAGAAGAATCTGATACCGGGCAAGGGGAGTTCCTTCTGCTGACAGAGCTTTGTAGAGGTAAGATCCTGCTTACATGGAGTTCTGGTGGTGGCCTGCGCTAAGAGTTCAGCTGAGCAGGTACTCTCTTGAGATGCGACTATGACCGGGTCTGCAAAACCAGAACCACTGATGGTCAGACAGGGGTAGGAGGGCTGCTCTCACAGGCTCTGTTAACACAGCTGCAGGCCCTAATTTTTTGTTTTGGTTATATTTCCCACACTGGTCTTAGAAGTGGTGCTGGGGAAAGGCATGATAAATATGGCAAAGGAATGTCTGAGAGTGATTTTCTTTCCCTTCACATGGTTTTGCACGCTTCTCGGGGGGGGGGGGGGGGAGAAAAGGGTATTAATTAGAGCTGCAAGCTTTAATCACAGCTTTAATTGCAGATTAAAATTTGCCCTCTAATTAACCAGTGTGGCTGAGACTGAAGGGCACGCCGCTGTGCGAGTCCCGCAGACGTGAGGTTCCCTCGCGCCAGTGCCAGATTGGAAGAGAGAGAAGCTTATTCATTTTCTTCCTTGTATTTAAAACTAGGAGATATTCTGCATGTGTGGATGCTCTCAGTGTAATACAGCATATATTTTCCTCTATCAGTAAGGACCACAGGCAGCTGAAGTTGAAAATGCTGGGGAGGGGGTCCTTCTCCAGTGGCCCAGACTCTGTTTATTTTAATTTTAGGATATTTCTCAGCCACCTGTCCAAATAAAGTGCTCAGAATGGTTTATAGCAAAAAAATGGGATAAAACAGTTTCATAAAAACCAGTGATAGTGTCGTTTAAAAGAGGTGCAGGCATCAAATGATCTTGGCAGTCCTTTTTCCTTATGGAGGCAGGACATCCTGAGGGAAGGATTAGAGACGGAGCTGCTTCCGACTTTATTTGTGGGATGAGTCTTTCTCTTGCTTGCTTTAGAATGAGAGTTGGAGGCACCTATGCATCAAGCTGCTTGAGTCAGACCCGTATTCTATTAATGTCAGTCATGTCAGACTGGAGGCATAGAATCATAAGAGTTGGAAGGGGCCATACGGGCCATCTAGTCCAGCCCCCTGCTCAATGCAGGATCAGCCTAGAGCATCCGTGACAAGTGTTTGTCCAGCCGCTGCTTGAAGGCTGCCAGTGGGGGGGGGGAGCTCACCACCTCCCTCGTCAGCTGATTCCACTGTTGCACAACTCATACTGTAAAAAAAGTTTTTCCTAAAATCCAGCCGGTACCGTCCCACCCTTAATTTAAACCATTATTGTGAGTCCTATCCTCTGCTGCCAACAGGATCAGCTTTCCGAGCTTTCATTACTTCTTGACCTTTTTTTAAAAAAAAGTGGCGATGTCAGGAATTGAACCTGGGACCTTGTGCATGCAGAGCAGATGCTTTACCACTGAGCCACAGCCCTTCCCTGAGACTGGGTGGTAAACGCTCAGTCTGTGTGGGACTCACTAGGAAGAAGAAGTGGGGGGGGAGGGATTTATAGCCCACCCTTCACTGTCTGAAGGAGTCTCAGAGCGGCTTACAAACTCCCTTCCCTTCCCCTCCCCACAACAGACACTCTTTGAGTTAGGTGGGGCTGGGAGAGCTCTGACAGAAACTGCTCTTTTTCAAGAACAGCTGTGCCAGAACTACGGCTTGCCCAAGGTCATCCAGCAGCTGCAAGTGGAGGAGTGGGGAATCAAACCCGGTTCTCCCAGATTAGAATCCACACACTTAACCACTACACCAAACTGGAATAGGCTCTAAAGAACAAGAAGGGCTGGATGTGTTATGATGAGGTAGCATGGGGCATGCCAATTGGCTGACAGGGCCCAGCCATTAGTTTGGGGGAGTCTGGGATGAGGAAGGGACTTAGGCATCCTTTTGCACTGCCTGTCACCCAAGAAGGGAAGGAGGAAAGTGAGAAGGAAGTGGCCTGGCTTCTGTTCTTGTAGTGAACAGCTTGGGGTCTCAACTTCTGGGTTGGGTGCGGGTGAGTCTCAGATGCTTCTCTTTCCGAGGGAATAATCACAAACATTTCCTTCCCTCTTTGCAGAGTGCCTATTGTGAGTGGGTAACGTACGCTCTGCCTCCTGTAGCCCTGAGAGGCATGAACAAACACTTCTCAAACAAGCGGTTCTTTTCAGATAAACCAGTAAGAAGCCTAATGATGGCACTAGAATTGTATACCGCTGATCTGAGATTGCCTTTTTGCCCAGAGCAAGAGTTCAGTGTGAATTATGTCATGTCAACAGGGCAAGTGGTCGAATTTCTGAAGAGAGCTGAATCCAAAGGGGCCCTCTCATGCGATACGGTGCTGAAGATATTTTATCAGACGTGCCGGGCCGTGCAGCATATGCATAAACAGAAGCCACCTATTATTCATCGAGACCTTAAGGTAAGAGATCCGAAGCCTGATTTATGCGAAGGAGGAGCATTTCCAATTTCATTACAAAGCCGAAGCGACAGCGGCAGTTTCAGATTTGTTTTGCTCGCATCGTAACTGGAGAAGTATTGCGTAGTTTCGTGGAGGTTACTAAATACGTTGGCTGAGAACACAACGGTGGACGGAAATGACTCTGAAGAGATCGTATGCCTTAGAAGTGAAGTTTAAATCTTTAACTAGAGAGGGATTGAAATAGAGACCGCTATTTTTTGTTTTGTTTTAAGGAAAAGATGTGTCTTAACTTATTTTGATAGCCAGTCAAAATATCTCTGGCCGCAGTGGATAGGAAGAGCAAGCTCATAAAGAAGTTTTTACTGACTGTTCTACTGGGGTAAAATAACAGGACTTCACTAATGGGACACAGTAAACTCCAGAGGTCTGGGATTAGGCTGCTTTTGATGCGGTGTGAATGGCCTTTGCATGCGGTCCTAGGGAAGAGTGAGGCTGCTGGATCTCGCTGTGGAACACTGCAGAGCCTCCCCTTTTCACTGTAAGTGGCCAGGCTGGTGTCTAGGAGGCGGGAATGGTTTGTTTCAGGGCTACCTAACACAAGGCCAGCACTCAGCAGTTCAGGAGGGAACATTAGGTTCCCTGCTTTGCTGTCTCAAAGTTATGTATGAACGTGCCCCATCTGAAAAACCTAGGGAAGGACCACTTAAGCACTTCCAGTCAAAAATGTATGTAAGAGTCAACATAAAGAGTTTCACAGCCGTTAAGCAATATCTAAAAGAACTGGAATCTGTGGAATGATCATAGGGGTACCCAAGCAGGATATTTGTATTAATGATTATCAGATAACTTCTGAAGCGTTCTCTAAGATGTTTGATATTGTTGGAAGGGCTTGATGGGGGGTGGATGAAACATGACTTGCTGCCAGTGTTCCCTCTAAGCTGAGTTAGTGTGAGCTAGCTCACAGTTTTTTAGCCTCTGGCTCATACAGTTTTGTCTTTGCTCAGGAAGGAGGGCTCGAGAGCAAACTAATTTATGCAGTAGCCTAATCGCTTGCTCACAGCTTTAATGCCAGTAGCTCACAAAGTAGAATTTTTGCTCACAAGACTCCACAGCTTAGAGGGAGCATTGCTTGCTGCCCCTTTTCCTCACCATCGGGGTTTTAGTGCAATTCATATTTGGCTAAGAATCTTTGCAAAATGTTAACTTCCCCATATATACCCCAGAGAGCACTGCGGTCAGGCAGCCAACACCGCCTGACCCTCCCTGGACCTAGAGAGGCGAGGTTGGCAACCACCAGGGCCAGGGCCTTCTCAGTGGCGGCTCCTCACTGGTGGAATGAGCTCTCTGAGGACATCAGGGCCCTGCGGGACCTACTGCAGTTCCGCAGGGCCTGCAAAGCAGAGCTTTTCTGCCAGGCCTTTAATTAGGAGCTGCTGTTGGGGGAAATGGCCCTGGCTTAATTTGCTGGCCCAGAAGATCAACTGGTGGTGGCCTGGGGCATGTGGGTTGCTGTGCTTGGCGGGATGTCCCTGTATTACCGCTTTTGGGTGTTTTACTGTGTATTTTAAGTAACTGTTTTTTATCCTTTTCATGTATGGATCTGATTTTAACCATTTTGTTAGCCGCCTGGAGCCGGCATTGCTGGACAGGCAGGGCATAAATGTAAATAAATAAATAATAAATAAATAAAATTTGGAAGGTTGAGCTTTGAGCTGAGCCTCATGTGTGGTTATCCCAGGACCTTGTCATCCATCCTCCCGCTACTGCTAGAAGACTAAAACACCCAAACGTGCTACTCCTTGCTGGCTGTTTGGGAAGCAGAGCTCCTTTTCAGGGGGGAGGAAGTCACCAAAGCAGAGTATTTTAGTTATGCTGAATGATTCTTACAGGTATAGTTTTATGCAACATGAGCGCAGATGTGTGTGTGTGACTTGGCAGTCTCATTATGAATGTCTGTGCAATGTGCACACTTACATCTCTACCATCTTTGGTTTCTGCAGATCGAAAACATGTTAATGAGTAACCAAGGAACAATTAAGTTGTGTGACTTCGGCAGTGCCACGAACGTAGCACACTACCCGGACTATAGCTGGTCTGCGCAGAAAAGAGCAATGGTGGAGGAAGAGGTGAGAAACCTGATCGGGCGAATCACGCTTAGCAGTTAGTTTCTTGGCTGTTCTTCGCCTCTTTGAATCTGTTTGACCTAATTGCTGGCCTGGTGGGAGTGGTCGGTTGGACACCTTCAGTGCTTACCTGCTTTCCCAGGTCATTTTACCTGGTGTTACCAAACCACCATCGCAGCAAAGCAGATTGTACTACAGATTCAGGTTGCAAACATCAAAGGTATGTACTGAGGGAGGCCCGGTTGTGCAATCGCAACACTTTCTTGGCAGGCAGGCCAAGTTGCATGTATTCAGCCAGTTTTGTGTAATCTGAGAATAGCCTTTCCAAAGAACGTGGGCATTTCTGGGCAAGGAAGGCTGTTGTCCTAACTGTTGGAGGTCAGCCTCTTTGCCAGCAGCTGGAGCTTCTGAACGCTTCTAAAAGGCAAGGCCCCGCAAAGTAGCTGGCATTTCTCAGTTCTTGTACATGGATGGTACCTGTTAGATCCCTGTTCTCCAGCAGAGCCATAGAAACACGACCAGTGGCCACCCTGCTGTGAAGAGTAGGTAGAGATGCCTCAGGGATGTTGGGATTCCAGACCCTTTCCACAGCCCCTCTCTCTGCCCCCCCCATCAGTCACTGACAGGGTTCCATACTAAACAGGGTGTCCTGGTCCCAAAAAAGAAGCGAAACAATGCTGCCTTCCACCTCTCAGTCCAGCATCTATATGATATGGAAGGTGGAGGGGAAGAGAAATCAGGGCCTTTGAGAAGGAAGCAGCAACTCACCTGCATAGTCCTGGGCTCAGTCTTGTTGGTCACACTGCAGTGTGACATAATGCTTAGAGTGGGGTGTCAGGGTCTTAACTTGCTCACATCAAGTGTAGAAAAGTATATTTAGGGCTTAGCATGATCGTTGCGTGTCAATATCTCGTTTCCCCCCCGCAAATTGCCCCTGTTCTCCTTCCCGGCTTTTTAAATTAGTTACACGTGCAGCTGCCTTATATTGAATCAGATTCAGGTGGGCAGCTGTGTTGGCCTGAAGCAGCAGAACAAAATCTGAGTCCAGTGACACCTTTAAGACCAACAAAGTTTAATTCAAGGTATGAGCTTTTGTGTGCTTGCATTTTTGGTCTGTCGAGATCAGTATTGTCTATTCAAGACTGGCAGCAGCTCTCCAGGGTCTCAGGCAGAAGTCTTTCGTTATCACCTACCACCTGATCCTTTTAAATAGAGGTTCCAGGGGGTTGAACCTGGAACCTTCTACATGCCAAGCAGATGCTCTACCACCGAGCCACAGCCCCTCCCCATATTTTGTTGTTCATTATTTATTAGCGCGTTTTTATCCTGTCATTCCTCCCCAGGAGTTTTGGGGGAGGCATGTGTGGCTCTTTCCCTTCTTACAGCCTATGAAGTAGGCTAGGCTGTGTCTCCCAGGTCCCAGTTAGGAAGAAATGGAGATTTGCTTGTGTGTGGATCTTGGGAAGGGAAGGGGCATGTCCGCTCGTAGGTGAGCTTGCTCCTTTCGGTATGTCAGGGATAGCTGCAAGCCACTCCCCAAGGCAAGGATCAGCTTGCTAAGTGAATCGGAACAGGATAACACAACATAAAGGCTGCTCTGCCTCAGGACAGTTCATTAACCTGTTTGCTGCAATGGTTAAAATTGGTTCCTTTCAATCTGTTTGTTGCTTGCTGCACTGAACTTTTAAAATAGCGATTTCTAACACAGGTCTCGCCAATTGTTGACCGGCACGTGTGTTTCTTGGTTTATGCTGCTATCGGTTTTGAGCGTTTGTTTGTTCTTAAGGCAGTGCCTCACACTGGCTTTTAAGGGAATTTGGCTGTGTATTAGTCTTCCGCTGTTAGATTTAGGGGTGTTTTATTGTATTATGAATGCTGTTGGCTGCCTCAATCGATAGCCCGAGAGTGCGGGATATGAATATTTGTGGAGGATTTAACGCAGTGCTTCAGAGAAGCAAAAACTAGCAAACTACTCTGAAGAATAAAGGATTTTCATACTTGCTCATTTCTGGTTCTTTTTTTCTGAGCGTGCCTAGCCTCAGCAGCTATAGAAACAGAGCAGTGAATCTTGTCCTTTTGTCTCTGCAGATCACGAGGAACACAACACCAATGTATAGGACTCCAGAAATAGTAGATCTATATTCAAATTTCCCGATTGATGAAAAACAGGATATATGGGTACGTATTTCACCTTCATGTTTTGTGGGTGGGTTGAACCTTGTGTCTGTAACTGCTCTGGATCCCTTTTTGAGGTGAGGTGGGGTGAATCCCCCCCCCCCCCCCCGATGTGCCTTTCTTACTTATTACAGATTTTAAGGCATGGAAAAATAGTTTGTTGCTGTACAAGAAAGCGATGAGCATCAGCCCAAATCCATAGTTGATGTGCCACCACATCATACTCACCACACTCATGGCCATTTTGTATTATATAGTCTCTCAGCTGCTTGCCAGAGACACAAGCGCCAGTGGGAATGTAAAACGCAGGCCCTGAATGTAAAAAAGGAACACACACACAAACAGCAAAATGTAGCAAGTTTTCTGAAGCTCAGTAGCATGTCTTCGGACTGCTGTTACTTTATGAACAACCATGTAGCTGTATATAATACTTCATGAGATATCAGAACAATAGTATATTTCTGTAAGGTAAAGGTTTCCCTTGCTCGAAAACCAGTTGAGTCCGACTCTAGGGGGCGGTGCTCATCTCTTTTTCCAAGCTGAAGAGCCAGCGCTGTCCGATGATTTATCCGTGGTCATGTGGCCGGCATGACTAAATGCCGAGGTGCACGGAACGCTGTTACCTTCTCCCCAAAGCGGTACCTATTTGTCTACTTGCAATTTCTTGCTTTCGAACTGCTACATTGGCAGGAGCTGGGGCCAGAGATGGGAGCTCACTCCGTCATGCGGCACTCGGGTCTTGAACTGCCAAGCTACTGACCTCCCGGTCTGCAGCTCAGTGTCGTAACTCCTGAGGGAGAGTTGCATTAGCCTGTAGCAGCAGGATGAAGCAGGAGTCCGGTGGCCCCTTAAAGGTGAACAAAATGTACTCCAGAATAAGCTTTCCAGAGTCAAAAGTCACTTCATCAGATGCTTTTTCATCTTTTACAGGAGCAGCTTTTGGTACAAATGGATCTGCCCTAACAGATTACCGGTTCATGTGTTTATTTTTCTGAGGAAGGCAGCTCTGACTCAGAGAAGCTTATGCTGAAATAAATTTTGTCATGACTTATCGGGTGTCAAATTGTAGCTTGACCAGGGTACAGACAACAAATCATATTGAGCGCTTATCGTGGTCAAGTGCTATGTCTCTGCTTGGTCATTGTGTGCTGTAGCTTGCCTTGTCTCTTTGGGGGCAACAAGTTCTCCAATGAAACAAAATACTTCAGCTCTAGAACTCATTTGAGTTTAACCTTGAATGGCTTAACCTCTTCGATTCTTTTGTCAATCTCTTCATTCTTTCACTGCAGGCCCTGGGCTGCATCCTCTACCTGTTGTGTTTTAGACAGCATCCGTTTGAAGATGGAGCAAAGCTTCGAATAGTCAATGGAAAATATTCCATCCCCCAAAACGACACAAGATATACAGTGTTTCATGATCTTATTCGTAAGTTTAAGGCAGAGGAAGTCTTAGGGGAATGAGTTGATAGTTCCTGTAAAGGTTTGCAGTCTGTATTTTGTGTCCCTCTAAAAATACAGGGGCATTTTAAAACAAATCATTCCTATATATGTAATTGATGTGAAAATAATAGTATACACTATGCTGAGGGTCAGCAGGGTTTAGTATCTAGAGTGTCTGACTAGCAGACCCAGGTTTGAATTCCCATTCTGCCAATAAAAACTCACTGGTTGATTTTGGGCCAGTTGCTTTAATCTCAGGCTAATCTGCCTCACAGGGTGGTTGTTGAAATAAAATGGGGGAAGGGATGTTGTAAGCTGCTTTGGGTCTCCATTTGGGGAGAAAAATCAGAGTATAAGTATCTAAATAAATAACCACAGAAGTACTTTTAGAAAGGAGAACTACGTATGCAAGATGGAAGTGGTATAACTATTCAGTGGGGTCCTTTTTTTGTTGATTGAGAGTAGTTAATGTTTTGCATTGTGGTTTTTTAAGAGTCTTATTTTTAAAAATATTTGTGGCTGCTGGAGTTCCAAGTGTGTTCAAAAGTGCCGTGATCTTGTGCACTTCTCAGCATGCATTTGGAACATCTTCCTAGATCAAAATGAACCAAAACATGCAGCCTATTTGGGTGGCAAGGCGGCATATAAATGTTTTAAATAAATAAATTGTCTGATATGCATGTATCGAGAGCTTATAGAGAGAGCACCATCTCCTAACGAGTCACACTCCTTAGCTTTTAAAAAGAATATTTGTTTTAACATCTTTCGACAGTTAGTTTACGCAGGCCGATCTGAAGTTCATGAAATATTTCAACAACTGCGTTGAATTAGTTGTCTTTGGCTGACTGGCAGGATCAGGATTTTCAGAAATTGGTATCCCCCAGCTGTCCAACAGCAGTCAACAATAACACTTGTTTTGTAATGCTGTTAGGTTCTACTCTGAAGGTGAACCCAGAAGAAAGATTGTCCATTACGGAGCTTGTGAATCAACTGCAGGAGATTGCAGCTGCCAGAAATGTGAACCCAAAGTCCCCCATTACGGAGGTAATACATTTTATTTTGTTTTGAGCCAGAAGTTTTGGGTTTTCTGCATCTATGCTATACTCCCCCAGTCATCTATGAAAAGTACACCCAAGGTTTGGATTGCAGAATGCCAAACTGAATGGACTGTCATGTCTGTTCTGTACACTTCTTCCCGAACTCATATTTCTCAAAGCAATTGCATATGTCTCCTTCTCTTCTTGCCTCTAAAATTAGAATATCAAGAGTAAGGGGAGTAGGAAAGGTATACAGCAACGCTTTATAGAACATTAATAATATTTAGCATTCATATGGCATGCCAGAAGATGTTCATCATTGTTTATTTCTCATGGGCTTATGTGTGCTAACTACTTTCTGCTGATCAAAATACACAGTAGTCCCTGCTCGCAAGTTTCCAACCCCCTAAATGTGTTTGAAGCGCTTCATGTATAATATCATAGTAATCCATACAGTCGTTCTTGTAGTTTGACCATTTTTTCTAGCCGGTATAGCTTTTCATGCAGGGTTGAGAAGAGAAATCCCAGCTGGACTTTGTAGCCGATGACTAGATGTAAAAGATGTTGGAGCTCCCTTATTTATAATGATTTTTGTGTCATTTTGATTTTTACTGTTTGGCTTTTTTTTTTTTTTAAGCCCAAACAAAAGAAAGATAATGGTGGTGATATTTCCCTCACCGAGTCCCAACTTGGCATTTGAAGATCACTGCCCCATGCTGTATTATCTTCTATACCCTTTAGGGGGTTGTGTGTGTGTGTGTGTGTTTGATGTATAAGTACTAACTCTGGCCCTTGTGCTTGCAGCTCCTTGAACAAAACGGAGGCTATGGGAATAATGCTCAGCCTAGGACATCTTCAACCATGGTGCCGCAAAACTCAAAGCCCGTGGGACAGCTGAACAATATGTATAATGCAGGTAGATTCCAAAATGCGCGTTTCTTCAGAAGCTGTACAAGGCAGATCTTTGTAATTCCATCACTTCATTGCTTTGAAATGCCTTTTGAAGGCTTAAGTGAAAAAGACAGTCTTTATTTGAGCGTCACGGTTTAACCAGTGTGTCTGTTCATGATACCCTTAATTACAGAAATATGCATGTTTAATGTATAGCATTAAATAAGGTTATGTTAGGAGGATAATTGTTCATGATATTGATGTAGTGACATAAGCAGAGGTGAGTTTCCTGCCCCAAGGAGCCTTTACAGCCTTTGCTTCTGTGTTCAGATGTCATGAAGACTCATGGCCTGTTCATAACGAGGAGTCCACAAATCCCTCAACTTGCTCCTTTCTCCTTTCCCAGTGCAGTATGCTGTAGTCAGAGACTTCCTAACTAAACTGCAAGTTGTGGTGGTGTCTGAGAAGGCTGCTTTAAGCAATTGTGGTTAGTTCCTAGTTTGCCTATCAGACCCGTGGCTTTAATCGCAGTTCATGGCCAAGAAACAAAATGGCGAGCTGTTAAAGCACCTGCTTCAGATGCGGAGGCAAATTGTGACTTCTGAACCAAGAAGTCTTTGATTTCGGGCACTGTGCACAAGGGGAGGGGCGAGTGGGCAAGGCTTGGGGACCATCACAGCTTCCTCTTCATCTGATCTGCAGCCAGGTTCCATTGTGTGTCTCTGAGTGTTGCCTGTGGACACGGTTGAAATTCTGAGGGAAAGGTGGGGGCTGTTAACCATAAAAATGGCCCTTCCCCCTTGACTTCCAGTCACAAAATGTTGGGAGATCTGAAGCCGAGAACTGACCTGTGGCAGAGGCCGCTGCTTCGAGATGGACACTCCCTAAAGATGCAAAGATTATATGCCTCTTGGTCTCTTCTGTAGTACCTCCTTGGTAGAGGAGGAATTTGCTCTTTGCTTTGGGGGGAGAGGTGCTGCTTGGTTTCCCTTTTCCCAAAAAGGGAGAGGGTTACTCCTTGCGTGGCCACAGAAAGAGAGGTCTCCAAGCCACAGGCACAAGGAAGTCTGAGTCTGTGACCAAGCAGAGGGGACGCAGCTGTAACTAGCCTGCCCTGGGTGTACTCAGTGCTTTGCCGGTTAGTCAGCTGTTAGAGAGTGGCCCAGAGCTTCTGTTTGGTTGCTTGCTCCATTAAATACCTCTTTGGATTTTATCCTCACGACTCCAGAAGCAAGCAGGCAGGCTCTACATCAGCAGTGGCCATGGTGCACACAGACACCGTGTTGGAGGAGGGCTGCGATAGAGGGTGGGAGTGGACAAGCAAGGTAAACTCCTGGGTGAATGAGAGTTATTTTCTATACCTGACTCATACTGGAGTGTATTCTAAAAGCCAATGGCAATGTTTCTGTGGCCGGATTATGTCACCTCTCTTGCTGCTGCTGTATCTGATGCCCAGTGCAGGCTTGTATCATTGACAATAACGTATAGTGTAAAGCAGCGTTCTGTTTTAAGCAGTCGCAGTATTGACTGGCTACCGTTGGAGAGCTGATGATCTGCATAATTCACAATGGATTTTTCATGTGCTGCTTAAGGTACGTTAGGAGAGCTCCTTAGGGTGTGCATGAGGTCTTGCTTCTTGCTTATCCTCAGACTGTTGTCAGTGTAACTGATTAATAGTGGGATCAAACCCTTTCCAACGTAACAATATAAACCAAAGCAGAGAGCAATTCCCAGAGGTGGAAATTGTCTTGACTGAGTAACAGGCCGCTCATCAACAAATTGTTTTACCATCAAAACTAATGAAGTGAAATAGATTTTTGTGTTAGTAACTGAGTGGTAGCTTCGAACTGAGAAGAGCAGGTGGTGATGAGGCGCGCTTGTATTTCAATCCTGCGTTCCTGGCCTTAGGTCTGACAGTAGCAGAGTGCGATCAGACTTACGGCGGGTTCTTCGATATACTTCGGGGCGGAACAGAGAGGTTTTTCACAAACATCAAAGACACGTCTTCAAAGGTTATCCAGTCTGTGGCCAAGTAAGTAAGAAGCGACTCTACTGATCAAAGGAATGCCAATCCCTGCCTGTGTTTCTACCTTTCCTAAGGCGGTGCTTAATTTGTGTGCTATTTTTAAGTGGTTACCCACTCCAGCCTGTGCAAAAAGATTGGAATGTGTTTTCCCTTATGTCTTCCATCAGTGGATCCTTGCTGTGATTGTTCTTTTCTCCTTAGGTGAGATCTTGTAGAGATTTCCCAGTGGGAGCACCACCACTGTGAACTAACTTGTGTACATGTACATAGAAAGGTCATTCTTTAAAAAATCCAGTGTCTGAACTGGGGTGCACCAGAAAACTGCTGCTCTGTATATCAAGCATCACACTGCTACAACTATACAAGCTCCAGGCAAAAGGTGGCTCTCGTAAGCACATGGCTGCCGCTGAAAATGGCAGCTGTGTGTTCCTTTGAAATCCTTCCTCCCCTTCATTTGTATCATTTGGTTTATCTGTTCCCTGATGTTTCCCTGCTTTCCCCTTCACATCAGTGGCTGTCCCTACCTGGTAAAGGGGGGAAAGGGTCAAATGTTGTGTTCGTGACCCTAGACAGGTAAGAAGTACAGAGGAGAAGAGGGGGGAGCAGGAATAGCCTACTGTCGCTTCCAGTTTCAGCAGATATTTAAATATAGAGTTTAAAAGCTGGACTTGGCATAAGTGTGAATGTGGAAGTAGTTCCTCAATCAGAAATTACAATCAAAGGATTCAAAAACATAGAGAAGTTTAAAGCAGAAGCATCAAATGTACTTAAACGAAGTATCGTATGTCTGTCTGCTATAGTCTTGGGTCCGGTGCGGAAGCCACTGACAAAAATACCCCCCACTTATTGCCCCCTTCCCATGTCAAAGCTCAATGTGATGCAAGTACATTTCTCTGTGGCGTTACTTTATATCAGTCGGGTCAGTGCTGGGCTTCCACCTTCCCTGTCTTCCTCCCCAATTACAATGGGACACTGTTCTCTTGTTCAGTTGGGCTGTCAGCAGAGAGGACCGAAGGAATGCTGCTTCCATTTTATTTTACAATGCCCTTGCCTTTGTAAAATGTGTGTCTTGAGAACTGCATGATGACGCACTTGACTTAACACTCAGCTGAATAGTGTGGAGGAAAAAAAAGCCTTGGGTTTCTGTTGTAGACGCAGAAGTGAAAGGGACGGGAGAAAGGCAATCATACCTGCTTCCTTGGCACATTTTTTTCATAAACAACCCAAGGCAAGCAGTATTCCCCCCCATAGAAGTCAGTGGTGGTTCCATCTTGAGTTCTATGTGTGAAAAATCAATTGGCTGGATTTCAAAGCACCGCAGCACTTGTGCGCAAGTTTGCAAATCCTTCCTTCATCCTAGACACAGGGGGTTACCAATGTTTGGTGGGCATGGAAGGAGCTTTACTGGCTAGGCTTTAACATTTCCCATTCAAACAAAAAGTAGCCACCCTGGTTACATAACAGAAATTGCTGCAGTCGCGAATGGCATTGGGGAGACGAGGCGTGTGGGCTGCCATCTGAATGACGTGGAGGGTAGAATTCCCATGAAGCTGTGCTGCCCTCTGATTTTGGAGGTGAAAGTGACTGGATGTACCAGTGCCGGCAGGAGGTGCTCCTTGCTCCTGACATACAGCAGTCTAGTTCTTGGAGGGAGCTGTAGAGAGGAAAGGCAACAGCCTTGTGGCTAGCAAGTAAATAAACTGGTTTGCAGAGAGTTTCAGGCTCACTGCTCTGGAGTCACTATGACATCACACAAAAGGTGACCAGTTGTGAAGCTGCTTCCCCACAGTTCTGTTGGCCGGGAGCAAAGAGGCGAGGACCACCTTGGCCAAGCGTAGCTGGCCCTCCATCTTCTCCGTAGAAGTTCAGTGCTTGAATGCTAGCAGCTGTCTTCTGTCAAAGAGAAAGTCCATTGGGATGGACTGGCACAGTTTCTTTCAAGCAGGGCCTGACCTGGGCAAGGTGAACTTTTTGATGTGGTTTGATTTCCTTTCACTAAAGACCATTCAGGGCCACATGATCTTTGGTCCTCCTGTGGATAGACTGGAACAGAGAAGAGGTGGTGGTGGTGATGGGGAAGACTCAACTATTCCCAGTTTAAAAGAGTGCTTTATTCAGAATACCTTTGCTTTGGCCTTGGGAAAACCTAGGAATTGTAGTACCGTAGACTTTCATTCCCAGTGTTACAGCCTTGAAATCCGAAGCAAATATTTTGTGTCTCTTGGTAATACTTTTTGAAGCTTGCTTTTCTGAGAATCCAGTTCTGTGCTGAAAATCTCAGTTCTGTGTGGGAAATCCAAGGGGATTATGTGCAGAATGCTCAACTATGATTTGCAGAAAACGTATTACAATGAAAGTGAAGAATTTTTGCTCACAAGACTCCACAGCTTAGAGGGAGCGTTGGTGGTAGCTACTAAGTTTTAGGTGCTCTGTGTTGTAACTGGAGCCACTTCTGCCCTGATCTGGATAGCCCAGGCAAGCCTGACCTTGTCAGATCTCAGAAGCTAAGCGGGGCTGACCCTGGCAGGTTCTTTGAAGGGAGGCCTCCAAGGAATACCAGGGCTGGGACTCAGAGGCAGGCAATAGCAAGCCACCTCTCTGAAGCATCCAAGCCCCACTAGGGGTCACCAGGAGTCAACCATAAATTCCAGACACACACACACTCTACTCAGACCAATTTCACACAAGTCGCTGCTATGCCCCCGCTCTTCCCTTTCCCCCGAGTGCACACATCAGTTTCCCACTATGTGCTGCACGGCCCCATTTTGACCTGCAGCTTCGCCCGATTTCCCCTGTGTCTTCGCGGTCCTGTTTTTAGAGGATCTAGAAGACGCGGAGGAGACTGGGCAAAGCTGTGGGTCAAAATGCGGCCGTGCAGCACATAGTGGGAAATCGACGCATGCAGTTGGGGGAAAGGGAAGAGCGGGGGCATAGCAGCGACATGTGTGAAATCGGTCTCACAAAAAAACCCCAACTGCAGCCACTTCACACTTTATGGCCCTTTTCGTTACTCACAGTAGAGTTACATTAGGTTGTTCAGGCAAATGAATACCTACCCAAGTATCTTTTAGCCCTGATACCTTCTATTACCTCCCACTGTGGCCTGGATCCAAAGAACTGTGTGGCTAGTTACCATGTGACCCAGGCGACCTTTGGACTTGTGCTTCTCTAGCAGCAGCTGAAGGGAGCGTCAAAAAACATTTTGTGCTTTTATATGGGGGCTGGCTGTTCAAAGGGAAAACTAATTCTAAAAGCCCTGCAGGGGTCACCGAAAAGAGCTGTTCATAATCCTGCCCCTGTGAATTGAAGCACTTGAAGTCACAAAAGGTACTGTGGCTTGAGGATCTCTGAAATCCTGAGATGGCAATTTCCAAATTATTGGATTGGGCTAACTTCCAAAATGTCGTGAGTATTTCCAGTTACAGCCAGCGTGCTCCTTTAGAAACAAGTCGTGCTGAAATTGGTGGTGCTTCGGAGTAAACGTCTGTTTTAAGGCTGAAGTGTTCCAGTATTTCTCTGGAACTGACACAGATCACAGAAGTGCAGCATGTCTAATGAGCCTCTATGTGGCATCAGTCACATTTATACAACGTATGCTAATTAGACTAAAATAGACAGTCAACCTCTGCCTGCCAGTGAGGTTTCTACACAGCCATTCCCTGTTGAAGCGGCTTGCTTTCCTCATTACAGGAAGAATCGGTTAACGCCTGGAGTTCACATTTCAAGTTGCTGCTTCATTTTATTTATACAGCTCCATCCTATGCTTTACAAAGTAATACAAAGCAAACAAAAAAAATGGCAATGGCTGCCATTGTGTTTATAAGTTCATCATTCATAATGTTCTGTTGCCTCGCCTGTTAGTGCCTAAGACATTTATTGCCAAGCTGTGCTTTAGAGTTGTTGTGTGTCTGGTTCTTGTTTTGTTGGGGGAGGGGGGAGGAGTGTAATTTTTGTTTGTTTGTTTTGGGGTGTTTTGCATCTTGATTTTGCACATTATGCTCATTTCGTTGCCCCCCCTTTTTCCCCTTTCATCTTTCATCGTTACATACTTGCGTTCCTTAGCAGTCCAAGGTAAATATGCTTAAATATGGTGTATGTTCTGTTTGTTGCACGTTAACAAGCCTGCTTTGGTCTGTCTTGCTAATATTAAATACTTGACTCGTAAGTTACATAAGGAGTCACAACTTTTCACTGGGTCAGCCATGGATGTTGGACCTATGCCAGTATCATGGCCCAGGAGCTGCTCTGGTCCATTGCACTTGAATATGAAACCTTAATTTGGATGTCTTTGTGGCTGTATAATTCCAGAGCTTCTCCTTTTTTTTTAATTAATGTGCTAAATTGCTAATCTTTTGTAATTATTATTATTTTTTTATATCTTCTCTCACTCCCCCTTCCCCTCCTTGAGGAGCGAGCCGTTGGGAAAATAGATCATTTGTTGTCCTTGAAGATCTCATTACTCAGAGACCTTCTCTTTCAATATAATTAGGGTCTGGGAAAACGCCAAGCGTTTTCCGGATGGTGCATTTTGGAACAAAAGTCAGAAGCTCTACGCACTAACGTACTAGTTGCTTAGCATTTTGAAACTGTAATCACTTTCTGCTGTATATTCTACTTACTAACATGCTAGTATGAACTGGGGCTCCTTCACACACACACACACACAGTACTGTTCATATTCAGGGTTAAATTGCCAATTCCTTAGCTCAGAAGCTGTGACGTCCAGTCCTCTTGCCAAGAATGTCCTCAGTTTCTTTTAAAAAATAATAATCTGAAGGTCATTTCTTCTTCCGTCAAAATCCATGTTATATTTTGGCCTTATCCTTGAGTGTTAGTATCTGGAGTCCTCCTGACTACAAGTGTCATCTATGTACTCTTTGTTGCATGGCCTAGGGGCAGCTAAATGTTAATTCAAGGGCCTCATCTAGCTTCTGTGTAGTGCTTAGTTCTTATAGCTCTTAGTTGTGAAGGCCAGTTTGGTGCAGCGGATAAGAGCGTGGACTCTGATCTGGGAGAACCAGGTTTGATTCCCAACTCCCCCAAATGCAGCTGCTGGTGGGACCTTGGGTCAGTCACAACAAGTTCTCTCAGAGCTGTTCTCTCAGAGCTGTTCTCTCAGAGCTGTTCTCTCAAGGGCAGTCCTCAAAAGAGCTCTCTCAGCCCCACCTACCTCACAAGGGGGGGTCTGTTGTGGTGAGGGGGAGGGAAAGAAATTGTAAGCCGCTCTGAGACTCTGAGTGAAGGGTGGGGTATAAATCCAGTCTCTTCTCCTCCTCCTCCTTCTCATTGGGTCAAGTCAGAAGCAGCTGGCCTGGCAAGTGTTGTTCCTCAAATAGTCTTCATTAGGGAGGGTGTGGTGCTGGCCTGGCCATACTTCTGACCTGGCCAGGTCATCTCTTCTGCTGTTAAATGAGAGGCTGCCTCGGCATCCTTAGGAATCCAGTGCCATCACAGACCTTCGTGATGCAGGTTACTTGCTGAAATGGGCGGTGGAAAGGGCTGTCAAGGTCACTGATGGGTTATGGTGACCTCGTAGGTTTTACAAGGGCAAGAGAAGTTCAGAGGTAGGTTGCCATTGCTTGTAGCAACCCTGGACTTCCTTGGGTTTGATTCCCCACTCCTCCACTTGCACCTGGCTGGATGACCTTGGGCAAGCCATAGCTCTGTACCAGCTGTTCCCTCAAGGACAGCTTGGGAAAGATTTCTCTCAGCCCCACCTACCTCACAGGGTGTCTGTTGTGGGGAGGGGAAGGGAAAGGAGTTTGTAAGCCACTCTGAGACTCCCTTGGGGAGTAGAGGGCGGGGTATAAATCCAATCTCCTCTTCTTCTTCTTCTTCTTGGTGGTCTCCCATCCAAATACTGACCAGGGCCAACCCTACTTAACTCCCAAGGTCTGATGAGATCAGGCTAGCCTAGGCCATCCAGGTCAAGGCTGCTGAAATTAATACTGCAGAAAGAAACAACTGGAGCTTGTTGCTGTCTAGAACACTTATTTATTTAAGCATTTTTAAGGCAGGGTCATCTTGAGTGGCACTGGTAGTTACTGAGAATATTGTCTCTAGGATACATCAAGCAGTTCAAATTATGACGGCCTCCAGATTTCACAGTCTGTTTAATTTACCCCCAAGGTCAGTGTTTATATAGGCAAGCTGATAGTATGCACCTTATCACTGGCTAGTTCAAGACAGTCTGTTTGGGAGATTTTACCACATCATGGCAGATGTTGTGTGATTAAAATTCTCCTCAACTCTTGGTAGGGATGCCAGCCTCCAAGAGATACCCGGGGATCCCCTGAAATAACAGCTCATCCCCAAACTACAGAGATCAGTTTCCTGGAGAAAATGGATGTGTTGGAGGGTAGACTCTGTGGAATTTTACCCCAGTCCCTGTCCTCCCCAGGCTCCACTCTCAAATCTCCAGGAGTTTCTCGATCTGGCAACCTGTCTCTCATCATCCTACTGGTGGCCAAGGAGGGTCAAGTGGCTACTGCATAAATTAGTTTGCTTGGGAGACATCCTTCCTAAGCTAAGACAGAAATGAGTGAGCCGGAGGCTAAAAAACTGTGAGCTATCTTACACTAACTCAGCTTAGAGGGGTCACCGCTGGCAACCCTACCTGTTGGTAGGATGATAGATATTGCCATGCTGGTCTAGAAGGGGAGAGATCGAGCCAGGGTAAGCCTGGTCATCAAGAACTGGTTCTTGCCTCAGTTAGGGAAATTTGAGGGGGGTTGTCAGCAGATCCAGGAGAACACGTTTAGGGAGAAGAAGACGGGTACGGAACATGACCCCTGACAGATATTTTTTACAGTGGCTTCACACTATGCTTAGATCATAAAAATTAAGCTCAGATTTCCTCATAATTTTGTTGGCCTTGGTAGCCAGCTCTAATCAGTGGTCACCACGGACGTATCCCTTAAGTGTTCTGGTGCCCACAGAAGTTTTAGGAGAAGATCTGGTTGGTCTCATAGGCCTGGTTTGTGCATGTAGCAGAGTGAAGCGGCAGCGCGCCATTTCTGTGATCAAAGTTGGTAGATTTCAGCTTTGAATGTTTATTCACAGATTAAGAACTCCATGCAGATAGGAAACCAGCCCAGCAGGGAGGAGTCTACTGCCTCCTTTTTGGCTGTGGTGCTTGTTTCCTCTTTGCAGTCTCTTATCTGGGTACACACCAGGCTGTTGTCTTCCATCCACAATCTCCTTTCTGCCACCTCCGAATTTTGCCATCTCATTCTCCTTCATGGAATAAGCCACCCTTTAACCTGTGCTAGCCTTTGTCAACCTTCAAAGCCGCAGTATTTCATACGGAACAAAAGCATGAATTGCTGCTCTCCAGTTTTCTGTTTCATGATACGGTATCCAAAAACCTGATCTATACATACCCTGCAGAGGGCTTGACTAGAACCCTTGCTTGCAAAATTTTCACCTACCACAATTGACTCTTAATCCCACAGTGGGATTTAACTAGGGACGTGAGCCTCCCGGTGCGGCCTAGGGATCCCCCGGAATGACAGCTCATCTCCAGACTACAGAGATCAGTTCCCCCAGGGAATATGGATGCTTGGGAGGGTGGACTCCATATGGCATTGTACCCCAGTGAGGTCCCTGCCCTCCCCAGGCTCTACCCCCCATCTCCAGGAGTTTCCCAACCTGGAGCTGGCAACCCTACTCCCTCCCATCCCCCACCAGTGGACAGGGAGGACTTGGCAATCCTCCACTTAATTGATTATATGGCCGAACATCAGATTATGCCTTGTTTTCTTTAAAAAAAGAAAAAGCAGTATGTACTGAACGCAAGGGGAACATAATACACTTTAATATGATTTAGGATTGCTTTCAGTTAATTCCCACATCTAGAAATTCTTCTCTCTCTTTTTTTTTTTTGCCTGATCTCTCTTTTGTATTCCTCTTCTAGGATTGAGGAAGAATAGAGGAAAGGCATGGATTGCATTCCATATTTTACAATTTCCCCGCTTTGCAGTGCTTCATTAAAAGCAGTGCTAATCCAGCCTTTCCAACTGTAAACATACTCGTCTCAGTTAAGGAGGCCAAATACTGGCATCTGTGATGCTGACCTTGGCTAACCTGTTTCTGTGTAACTCTCTCCTCCTTTCCGCTCACTAGTAACTGCCTGATACTGATACACCCTTTGTACCACGCTCACTAGCGTCTTGGGCGACTTCTGCTTCCTGACATTTTCTTTGCTCACTGCTCTTTCACAGAATTCATTTTTAGGAAGGCTGTTTGTGTGTGTGATGCCACAATAACCTACTTCTTCCCCCCCCCCCCCTATTGAGATCATCTCCAAATGTACAGTGCTTACTGTTTTGTGAAACAGCATAGATTTAACTGTATCAGTAAGTGGGCCTTCCAATTGTGCCCTTCTGAAGTAATAACCAGGGCTGTGCTCACGTTACAGTTTCGTGGAAGTCTACAACTAGTTTTTGAAAAAAGCAGACTTCCTAGCCCTGTATGTTGTGGCGAGTAGACTTGAAAGCCTGCGAGTAATGCCTGGTGAAATCTCAGAAGCTAGCAAAGTTATCAAGTAGGGTGGCAGCACCAGTTCCTTGCCTCTCCATGGGAATTCCAAAACCAGAACTGTGGATATGCCAGAGTGAAAAACTGCAGAATAGGTCTGCAAAAGAAGAAAGATGAGGAAGATTGGCTTGTTTTGCATAATTTTGTTGGGGGTGGCAGAATAGATACAGCTGCTAGAGCCTAAATGAGCAGAGCAACCTGGGGGTGATCCTGGCACTGGTGGGCGGGGAAGTGTTTGTTAACCTCATGTTGGTATTAGAACCCAACCCCAGCATTGGTCTGCCTGTACTTCTGGGCTCAGTGGCACCAACACAGTATCCTATGACTGTGGAGTTTGGAAGGGCTCTCCAGGTGGTGTAGTTTGAGACGGTGCTGGTAGAGGGTCATGTTGTCAACAGTTATCCTTTGCAAAGCATCTTACTGGCTTTGTGCCATTGCCCTGGGAGATGGTGGCCTTAACCCTTTATCACTGTGCTGTTGCACTGAGGGTTTTTTTAAGAACGTAAGAGAAGCCAATGTTGGATCAGGCCAGTGGCCCATCCAGTCCAACACTCTGTCATACAGTGGCCAGAAATACCAGGTGCCATCAGGGGGTCCAGCAGTGGGGCCCGGACACTAGAAGCCCTCCCACTGTTGCGGAACAAGATTAAGATGCGCCTGCCGCACTTTGCCAAGTCCAGGTAGCCTCTCCAATTTGTGTGGCTTGAACTACAGCTAGTGCTGCAGCATCAGTAGCCACCAGCTGAACAACTTGACTCCTATGCTCCTGACCTCCTATCTGCAGTTTCTCCCCCCAGCCTTTATATGAAATTCGTCATCTCTGACAAGCAAAATGTTCAGCTTTTAAATGTTCTGTGACCATCGCACTCTGGTCAGGAGGCACAGCGAATGGGGAACTTGTAACCAATTCACTCATCTGCAGTGCTGTTCCAGGTACATCGGATAACTTGAGGAAGAGTGAGATTTTTCTGGGATGCTTGAGCAGGTATTACTCCTTAAAGGGCAACAGATTATTAGATCGCAAGGTCCTTCCCAGGCAGAAATTCCTGTTTCTGTGTTTTGCACTTGAACAAGTTCAGATGTGATACTTTTAACGCAAGTTCTTTTCTTTTGACTTCTAGTTACGCAAAGGGAGATCTGGATATATCGTACATCACTTCTCGAATTGCTGGTATGACAAGATCACCATTTATTAAGCTGTAAACTTACTGGCTTTTTAATGAGAAAGTGTGCTGACTTCCCCCCCCCCCCCCTTTCCTTGCCCTCAGTGATGTCCTTTCCTGCAGAGGGTGTTGAATCTGCTATAAAAAATAACATCGAAGATGTGAGGCTGTTCTTGGACTCGAAACATCCTGGGCGCTATGCTGTTTACAATCTGTCTCCCAGAACGTATAGACCCTCAAGATTTCACAACAGGGTTCGTATGCCATTATTGTTTCGCCGTGGCTTCTTCACTGTAACTTGTAAATCTGCTGCATCTTTCTGTATTTCTTTTTACTGCACTGTGAAAAGATAATAGAGTGACTAAGATATCAAAATGTCGTAGCACTAATTGTGTTATCTGACTTTTTCTGCTTGGCAGCTTAGTGTCCACCTAGGAACTTCTGTCCTTGACTCTGTTGGCTCCAGGTGGTACTCTGGTCTTCTCTAATCTTCCTTGGCCTTCGCCACACTGATCTCCATTCTTGATTTTGCCGATTAGATAGCCAATTGCTAATGAGTACCCAGTCAAGTTTTAAAAAAAATAATGGCCTCAAGGTGTGGCGATGGCCACTAGAAGGTTTTCAGAAAGGCTTAGACAAGGTAATAGAGGATAGGTCTGTCACTGGCTATTAGCCACAATAGCTAAACGAAACATCCAGAGCAAATACCAGATGCTGGGTACAATGGTGAAGAGAGAGCTGTTGTGTTCATGTCTGTCTTTGGAGCTTCCCAGAACCCTCTGTTCAGCCACTGCAGGAAACCAGGTGCATGGGCCTTCACCTGATCCAGTGGGGTTCTTTTTATCTCTCTGAGATTTTGGAATGCTTAATTGAGCGGTGTTTATTAGTTATGCCATTTTGTTTTAATATTGTTATAGACACCTTTCTGGTTGGTAGGCACTATCTGGGTTTGTAATTCTGGGCTTGGACTGGGGAGTGCAGTTGGCCATGCTCATTGTTGGGTGTTTTTGAACAAGACCTAAATCTCTGAGCCTAAAACTTTGGTTGCAGGCATAATATTGGGTCAATTTAAGTTCCTTGGTGGAAGGCAGAATGCAAATTTGCTAAACCAATAATATATCTTCATATTGTCCTTGTATAACAGGTTATGTCGACCTCTTTCAGAAAATTGGAAAGGGTGCAGGTTCCCATTTCCAGAGAAGTATTTACGTTTCAATAATTAGCCTTGTTTCTTGCGGGCTAGAATCATAATTGATCGTTCTGGAACTTTCTTTTGAAAACCCTCAACCAGATGGCAGGTCGTCATCTGCTAAATATATGAATGTACAAATATGTAATATAAATATACAAAAATATTATTGAGGGCCTCTGATACAAAAATAATGCCCGTAGACATGGTCCTACTGTCCATCCGCCTCTGGCTTTTTTTTAAAAAAGGAACAGTAAACCCCAGAAATGCCAACACACTGCAAAACCATATGTCATTTGAAGTTTGCTTTCAAAACTTTCACCTGTTAGGCCTTAAAGAATAGTGGACAAGGCCTTGTGCAATGTCTCTTTCGCTTGTGCAGGATCTTGGACATTTGTGCAGGATCTTGTCCTGTCCTTTGTTGGGTGCTGCTCTTTATGTGTGTGTGTTTGTATGTGAGAGCCTGACGAGGGTGGGGTTTGGGGGAAGGAGGGACCTAAGCAAGGCATAATGCCATGGACTCCACTTTCCAAAGCAGCCATTGATCTGATCTCTGTAGTTTGGAGCTCAGTTGTAATTCCAGGAGATCTCCAGCCCCCCCACCTGTAGGTTGGCAACCCTAAAAATTCATATTCAGCATACTAGTTCTGCAGGAAGGCAAGCTGATTTCCATGGAACCTAACCTTTAGGAATTGATTCCAATCCAGTGTGGGAATAATTGTTGGACATAAGATATTGATTCAGGCAAGATTTTGTATAGATGGGACAGAAAATAATGTTTTTATTGGTTTTGTCAAAACCGTTTTAACAACAAACAAGGTAAACAGAGTAAGAAGCAAAAGGTGGGTGTGGCTGGATGACCAGACTTCTGGTAACATGGGGGTGTGGCCTAATATGCTAATGAGCTGAACTGTCAGGGGTGTGGCCTAATAAGCTAATGAGTTCCTGCTGGGCTTTTTTTACAAAAAGAACCCTGCTTAAAGGAAACAAAATATATAGTTGCTCCCACAAGGTATTTATCGCTGTCCCTCCCAGGCAAGATGCTAGAAGGTAATATAAAAAGGTACCTTTGCCAGAGCAATTATGCCCATGTGGTTCAGGGAAAGTTGAAACAATTGAACATATTTTACTCCACTGTGTATTTTATAAAACCTCCCATCCTATGGAGGTATCATGGATATTCAGACAAGGAGATAAGTAGGAAACTATTATTTGATTCTGTCCTGCAGCTTATAATAAACTGTGCTAAGTTCCTAGCAATAGCTCAAAAATACGTGCTACACGTGTAGAACAATCCTAGAAATTATCTAGAAGGCCCAGGGGCTGTGGAGTAAAATTGTATAACCCCTAAACACTTACTGAACAGCTGAATAACTTTTATTCAACAGTTGAAAGAGTTTTGTTGAAATTTAGAGTTTTAGCAGTTTTGCAGTGACTACTAGTATTTTTCCTTTTACTTACATTACCGAGGTATTTGATGGTAACTGACTTGTGCTCGTTTCATACCGAATAAACTAAAACTCTCTCCATAAATCAGTTGGCTCTGGAACCATCCTTCCCAAGCTAAGACAAAAATGTGTGAGCCAGAGGCTAAAAAACTGTGTGCTAGCTCACACTAACTCAGCTTAGAGGGAACATTGGTGGCAACCCGAAGTAATGCCTTTTCTGTGCCGGCAGCCCAGTTACAGAACTCTCTGCCCACTTGCCTGCAGTATGCCACTTTGAGCTCCAACAGTGGGATTAAAAACAGTGGATCTAACTGTCATGGCTGTCTTTGTGCAGGTTCTGTGTTCCTATACAGTCATGACACACAGGGATGTACCAGACAGTTTGCTAAGGCCCAGTCAGTCATCATGTTGGATGTCCTGAAAGGGACTGCATTGCAGGTTGTGAACATGCTCAAAACAACCACGGCGGTTCAGTCTCTTGGGCTGCGTAATGAGAGGCTCCTAATCTCCACCTCACTTCCCGGTTCTGTGTCCCCATAACAGGTCTCTGAATGTGGCTGGCCAGCAAGACGCGCGCCGAACCTTCAAAACCTTTACAGCATTTGTAAGAACATGCACATATGGCTGAAGCAAGATCCAAAGAACGTCTGCATTGTGCATTGCCTTGTAAGTAGGGCTTGGGTTTGAAGTGCTCAATGTCGACTGAGCAAGGTTTGCAGGATTTATTACGCGCAAAAAAAAATTTACATCAAAAATCCGCCATGAATGGCTGAGATCAAATCGGTATCATAGTACGTGATCTATCAAGATACAGATTTGAAATTTTTAGGGGCAGTAGACAGGCTTGGAAGGGGGGACAGTGACTCATCCACCGCTGAACTTTCTGCCCGGCTTTCTTCTTAAAAGCCTCCAGGGAACAGGAGCAGGTGGAATGCATGAGTTGGCTTTTGCGCTCTCTGTGTCAGAAATGTCCAGGGACCGTCTCAAATGGTTATGGCACAATGCCACCACAGATGAGTCTTTGCTGTGCAAGAGGCAACTAAGGAAGAATCAGCACCTTGCAAAAGGAAGTGCTACCTCACCAATAGTCTTTTGAGTGTCTACAAACATGTAGGTATGGGTGACTGACTAGAAGGTTATGCCTGTGGACGTCAAGAACCTTTTGACAGAATCCATCGGGCAGTGTTCTGAGTAAATTTAGCAGCTAAAGGGCTGGATCTGCTGCTATCATGGAGCCTGACTTTTGCCTCCCCTCTCCTGCTGCAGCCTGAAATGTTCTCTGAAATGCAGCATTTGGGTCTGCAGTAGGAGGGTAGGAAATTTGCACTCCAGTTGACCCAACCCATCAGGTAAAGCATCTTATGGGCTGTTAACTGGTTGAAGAGCAGGAAGCAGAATGCTGAAATAAAAGGACTGTTTTCGCAGTGGAGGGAAAACAGCAGTGGGATGGATCCCCTAAGGATCTGTACGGGGACCTATGCTACTCAGCTTCTTCATAAACAATCTGAAGTCTGCGGCGAGGTGTGTCGCACCAGATGACTTGAAATGGTTGTCTGAAGTGCAGAGGGATTGCTCCTAACTGATGTATGGGCCTCAAAAAGGTTTATGAGATTCAGTATACATGACAGAGGCCGGGTCAAGCTGTCTCAGTCCCTTATACCTTAACGGAAGGTGAATTGGCAGTGAACTTGGTGTCGTAATCAGTAGCCCAATAAACATTAACTTGGTGCCCAGTGACGTTGGAAAAGGCAAATTCTGTGCTGAGAAAGGAACTGAAAAACAGGATGGCCAGCATAATATTTTCATATAAATTTAAGACTGCCGCAGTGTTTGGAATACTGCATGGTGCTTTTGTTCATACTGTTCCGAGAAAAGATATGGTTGAGCTGTAGAAGTTGCTGACAGGGCAGTCAAAATGGCCAAGGGTTGGAACACCTTCCTACAGGGAAAGGCTTAAAGGTTTTGGGGCCGCAGGTGCCTAATGTTGAATTCCATATGGGAAGAAATGGACTCACCAGCCCTGCCTGGTCCCTTCTGATTAGCACCCCGGAACCCTGCAGCCATCCCAAGCCTCTACCTGGTGATGCTGGCCCTTCCCCTCACTCCCCAGGGGTGCCAAAAACAAAGCTGGGTACCACCCACTGCCAACAGCAACCCGGACAGTATTTCCAAGTTACACATCTACTACTTTTCAAGCTTCTGGGCTGAGCAAGCAAACAAAGAAAAGGTGAAAGCATGCATTTCTTTCCCTACACTAAGTACTTCCTAAATTATGTGTAATTAGGACAGGCAGCTTTACTTGAAGCTGTAGTTGTTTTAAGGTTCATAGTTACTTCAGATCTCAGTTACTTCACTTCCATGTCCCTTGCCATGTGGATGAGAGGGAGACCCAAGGTCAAAGCTGAGTCCATCATGGCTGCGCTCCTGAGAGCCAGATGCAAGAATAAGAGAGCTTCTTCCTCATGTCCTGAGAATTTATAATCTATTTAGGTTTTACTTCTTTATATATTATATTGTATTATTTCACTGTTGTTTCTGAATGTTCTGTAACTTTGTTACAGCCTATGGCTAACACAATAAATTCTACTAGTACTACTACTGATCTACTTTGGGGAGTCCGTCCCATGTCTTCACTCCCTAAAAGGAGGAGTTTACATTCTAGCCATTTAGCTCTTAGCAGTATCTCTCCCTTTTGGGTGCGACCTGGCAGCAGGAAGTGAGGTCGTCCGCCATTGTCCTGCTCCAGACGGACTTGTTGGCATAACCAAGAGCTGGAGTACTCTCTATTGGCTCCTTTCTTCGATCGCCCCCTTTCTGCCAGCCACTAGTCTGCAGCAGAGCTCCTGTGCATGGACAGAGAGCAGTCACAATAATTGAAATATTTGGGTGAGTTCTTGTGGAGGGCTTTTTTTTCCATACCATAAATGGAAACATTTTTATTATAGGCATTGATCCAGTAGTGGGACTGCGAATGTTATTTGTTCATTTCCGATCTGGATATTTTAGTCTTCATGGCGTTTTAAATAAACACTCCATCACGCTTCTCTGGAGAAAACTAGCATGCACAGCGAGTTACCGTTGACTGGATTCTGGCTGATCTTTCCATTCGTTGTACATTTGCAGGACGGAAGAGCAGCCTCAGCGGTCGTCGTCTGTTCTTTCTTATGCTTTTGTCGTCTCTTCACTACCGCCGAGGCCGCTGTTTACATGTTCAGCATGAAACGCAGTCCACCAGGCATTTGGCCGTCGCATAAAAGGTGTGTGGGATTTACAGAAACACACATTGCTGCTTGAAGAGAGGTCCTTCCTTTTTGTTAAATGTACTTTGTGGAAAGATATTTCATTTTGCAAATCAGCTCAACATCGGGGCACTGCAGGGTGTCAGTGCATAGCCCAATGTGGGTGTTCGTTCCATGTGGGCAGGGGATTAATATTACACTGCCCACAGCCTCCTAATTCCAGCTGCTGTTCCAGTGTTCAATGACTATGAAGCTGGGGCTTATCCTCATTGGTGGGTTGGGCCTATCCTCATTGGGTTCCTCATAGGGAGACCCAGTTTGGTGTATTGGTTAAGTGAGCGGACTTTAATCTGGGAGAGCCGGGTTTGATTCCCCACTCCTCCACTTGCACCTGCTGGATGACCTTGGGCAAGCCATAGCTCTGTACCAGCTGTTCTCTCAAGGACAGCTCTGGAAAGAACTCTCTCAGCCCCACCTACCTCACAGGGTGTCTGTTGTGGGGAGGGGAAGGGAAAGGAGTTCGTAAGTCGCTCTGAGACTCCAAGTGAGGGGCAGGGTATAAATCCAATCTCCTCTTCTTCCTTTTGCACGTCCCCCAGTGCAAATGTGAAGCCAAACATGCGACTGACAGGCAAGAGTACCAAAGAGACGGGGGCCAGCTGGTCTGATCCTGCTTCTTAGCACATGTTAAGTTTTAATATCCCCAGAGAACTGACGAAACCCACCCGCTCTGTAGTAAATGCCTGATTTGGAAATAAATGTCAATCAAGACACGCTTGAACACAATGCTCGTCGCGAATAAAAAATCTCTAAAGAAGCTATTATAAATTAGAAGAGTTTGCTGGTTTTTTTCAGGTACCAAAAATACATAAAGCACGGGCCACCAATGTCTAGTAAAGGTGAATGTGATAGAGAAAAGGATAAAGATAATTCCTGTGGTCTTGTATGCAAAGCTATATAAGACTTCCCACGGCACGTGCTGTTGAGTCACAGCTGCTTTGGTAAATATTCCTTCGCTTGAGCTTTCTGTGCTTGTTGCGGTCATTTTTTTTCTCCCCCCCTCCCCCACAGGTACATAGAATACATGTGTGACATGATGGCCGAAGAGCCCATCATTCCTCACAGCAAACCAATCCTCGTCAAATCAATTGTCATGACTCCGGTCCCTCTTTTCAACAAGCAACGCAACGGTTGCCGGCCCTTCTGCGAAGTCTACGTTGGAGACGAGAGAGTAGTCACTACCTCACAAGAATATGATAAAATGAAGTAAGTGGAAATACTCCATGTGGGTCATGATTTGAAATCCTCTTGCCGCAAGATTAAACAAACAAAAAAAGTCCTGCCCTGACCCAGATAGCCCAGGCAAGCCCGATCTCATCAGATCTCGGAAGCTAAGCAGGGCCGACCCTGCCAAGTACTTGGATGGGAGATCCCTCCAAAGAATACCGGGGCCGGGAGGCCAGAGGCAGGCTAGCAAGCCACTTCTCTGAACATCCTCCACGCCCCAGTAGGAGTCGCCAGAAGTCGCCATGACATCCAGGCACGGGTGCACGCACACCCACACAAAACTAAAAAAAATTAAATTCCTTGGGCACCTTGGGTTTAAATCTTTGTTTATAGTTTCTCCTTCACAATGTGACTTAAAGGAGGTTACACAATTAGAAGACAGTGCTATAAAAACAGTATAACTAGAGCAGTCATAATAAAATTAACAGTAAAACACCTCAAGGTCCACAGCTGGAGCCCTTGGACAGATCCAGCTGCAACGTAATTGTCAGCCTTTAAGGTAATTGAGTGTGTTTGAAGTAAGCACCGATTTATATGGATTTAATTTCTGAAATGTGGTTTTTGCATTTTTGTTGCACTTCTAAAATGTCTGAACTTCTACAAACTTGACTAACAGGAATGGTTTGGAGTTGTTATGGGGTGGAAAAGAAATCCACCTGTACTGGGCCAGGGAATTTTTCTCCAAGGTGTCTTTCCTAGAAGCCTGCACCCTTGTGTTTCAGTCTGAAAAGTACTTGCACAGAAACAGGTCACAGATAAAAGATTGCATATGTTTCTTGTATGTGTGTGTGTATGTATGCATGTGTGTGTTTTATGTATCCTGCTCATCCTCCGTGGAGCTTAGCATAACACACCTTCCATCCTCAACAATCTTGTGACCTAGGTTAGGTTGAGATGGCCATCAGCTCAGTGAGCTTCACAGCCAGAGGGAGACTTGAACCCAGATCTTTCTGGTCCAGGTCTCTTTAGTATACCGGTCTGATTCTCAGAATCAGAAATTAAGCCTTATTACAGATTTCTGAAGGTCAGATCATAATATCATCTTGGCTTCTGCATAACTAATACAGCCCTGAGGCCTTCATCTTGTACGGTCACATACCTCCCTGCATGTTGAATCAGTGCTTATATATGCATGTTAATAATCAGGTAAGCTCTGCACATGCAATCCATCCAGCTATGAAAAAGGAGTACACATCGGGATGCAGTTTAATAATTTAGATATTCACACAACTGAAGACAAAAAGGACTTAAGACTTCTGTTTCTCTGAAAGCCATTCCTTCCATCCACTGCATCCCCAAACCCAGTATATTCCCCTTCCCTTTTGCAAAACATCACTTGACATGCCTGAAGCAACTGCGGGGTGGGGGGAATGTCTCCAGTTCCCCTCTCCAAAGAACTGAGTAGCTGTTTGTCCAAGGATCATTGGGTTTGCATTTCTCAACCAGCCCCTCAAGCAATTTGGCCACCTTCCTTATAACTGTTGGGACTTCTTAGAGTAATGGCTAATACTGGCCAAGAAAAAAAAGACAAGAATCCTTCTTGGCATGGCCAGCTTTGGACCTCATTGGATCTAGGTCTCAGTTTTAGTGTATAGGACATTTCCGGAATTCCTCTGTATCACAAATGTGGATTCACTTCTGCTGATTTCTAAGCTAACAATAGCTAGGCAGGCAAATGCTGTGTTTGTAAAATCCTTACATGCCATCCTGAGGCAGAACTCTGAGTTAGATAGTTCTGCGGTACAACTTTTTTAGGATGCGTTTTCTATTTTTAGTTGCAGTATTGCCTTCAATTAGAAGATAAAGTGCTGGATTTTCTAAATTGGCCATGGGGGGGGGGGGGGAGTTGGAGAGAGCCAACTGCAACAGATGGCCGTGATGTTTATGAACCCTGTTGAATGTGCAATGCTTGCTTGCTTTCCCCTCTTAGGGATTTTAAAACTGAAGATGGCAAAGCAGTCATCCCACTCGGTATAACAGTCCAAGGAGATGTTCTCATTGTCATCTATCACGCCAGGTCCACTTTAGGCGGCAGACTCCAAGCCAAGGTAATGCTACGGACTGCATCCTTTTGGGTCTCGCGCTCTGTGTGGTTTTGTGAGAATAAGTTCATTTGTAGTAATGCCTGTGTGTTGAGTCCCATGCCCCCGGGCAAGAATTACTGCAGTTGTCCTACATTTGGAAAGTATGGCGGGAGAATTGGCCCCCTGGTCCCAAGCCTTACACACACAAAAACTATCTGGTTCTCTGTGTACAAGTTCTCATTAGTCAAGGCTGGTTATGACCAAACTAATGTTCGGTCCCTTAGCAGTTTTCACCAAACAGCAGAACTCCCTTCTGTGGCAGAATCTGGCCGCACAGATTGGAAAAGTGTCGCTTTCAGTCTCATATCTCTTTCAGAGATGCCTCATATCTGTCAGTTTTGTATCTCTCCCGAATCTGAACTTGCTTGGATATGAGTTAATCCAGGCAGTCAGACATGGATAGATGTGTGCCATTTGTGTTAGTTTCAAAGTAAATGACAACAGATGGGTACTGTTTTAAAAAAAACAGCTGTAGCGCACGTACCCTTTCCTAATGCATATATGCATGCAGCCTTCTTGGTTTCTGGTCCAATAACCCTCCAAAGTGACTTTCCCACTTGCCCTCATTTCATGTCGCTGGGCACTTTCTCTCTCCTCCAGGCTGGTCTTTTTGCTTGCCTTGCAGGAGTCTGTTAAAATACATTTATTTTGCTGGACTTCCTTGTCCTTGGCAAGTGTAGAATACTTACGTCCTGTCTGTAATGCTCCAGTAACTCAGTCAAATCATTAAGAATTTTTAAAGGTAATGACCAGGGGTCCTTTCGTAGAAAAAGAGGGGCAGGAGCTCATTAGCATAACTCATTAGCATAACTCATTAGCATATGCCACGCCCCCTGACATCACCAGAAGTGTGTCAGAAAGGGAATGTCAGTTTCAGCCCCATTATACCCTATGGGCCATTGAAATCAATGGCAAAAATTCATAGGGTATATGAGGGGCTGGAGGAAAGGGGGTTTGAGGGAGAGGCTCCAAACTTGCAGGGTAGCTGCTGGGGGCTCTCCCCAAAATACCCACCAAGTTTCAAGAAGATTAGACCAGGGGGTCCAATTCTACGGGGCCCCAAACAGGTTGCCCCCATTCCCTCCATTGTTCTCTATGGTGGGAAAAAAGTAACATTTCCCCCCACCATAGAGAACAATGGAGGGGATGGGGCAACCTGTTTGGGGGCCCGTAGAATTGGACCCCCTGGTCTAATCTTCTTGAAACTTTGTGGGTATTTTGGGGAGAGGCTCCCACAGCTACCCTACAAGTTTGGAGCCTCTCCCTCAAACCCCCTCTCCTCCAGCCCCTCATATACCCTATGAGTTTTTGCCATTGACTTCAATGGCCCATAGGGTATAATGGGGCTGAAACTGACATTCGGCTGGTGATGTCAGGGACGTGGTATATGCTAATGAGTTATGCTAATGAGCTCCTGCACCTCTTTTTCTACAAAATGACCCATGCCTAAAACCATAGTTTTGCCCTCAAACCAGAGCATCGCTGATGCAATGTCATCACTTCCAGGTGACATCATTGCATTGGGGACATCCCAGAACACCCCCCCCCAAATCCCCCCGCCAGTGCAGTGAGGGGACCTGACAACTCTACCTATGGATGGAGCAATATGGGAACAAATCTTTGAAAGTAGGAAGTCTTTGGTTTCCCATTTAAAGAAGAGTCCCTGTATTGGTGGCAATCCATGTTGGTCACTCCTTTCATAGAATGCTCAGCTACTGATCAAGCAACATACCAGTTTATCAGTGTTCTGTCCAGTCTGTTAAGTTGGCACTGAAACTTGTAAGTTTTCTTCCTGTCAGTGTTCCCTCTAAGCTGAGTTAGTGTGAGCTTGCTCACAGTTTCTTAGCCTCTGGCTCACACCTTTTTGTCTTAGCTCAGGAACGATGGCTCCAGAACAGACTAATTGATGCAGCAGCCAAATCACTTGCTCACAACTTTAATGCCAGTAGCTCACTAAGTAGAATTTTTGCTCACAAGACGCCACAGCTTAGAGGGAGCATTGCTTCCTGTACCACTTTATTCTTATAAAGTTGCATTGAGACTTATTTTGTTTTAAGCTTTGTAGAACTGTGGGTTCTACAGCGTTGGCTGTTGCTTTGAGTGGTCCGTTTGTCATTTCGAAGCCCCCTGGAACTCTTGGGTAGTGCAGGACTGTCATAATGTTAACTCTTTTAAGCATTTCATCACAACGATGTTGCTGTGAGAAAACATGCCCCTCCCGTGAAGTTGCCCTCTGTCACAGCAAAAGTCAGAGCAAGATAGCAACTAAGTGCACAATTTGTTTGTCTGAAAATAATAATCTTTTCAGTGTTCCTCTTAGTTTATACGTCCTGTTTTCATTTTTCTGTTCCCTCACAAGATGGCATCGATGAAGATGTTCCAGATCCAGTTCCATACGGGATTCGTACCTCGAAATGCCACCACTGTAAAATTTGCAAAGTATGTCACTAAAAGTATTTCTGGGCACATTTTCTCAACTCTTTTGGCAGTGACACAAGCATGTTGAATCGTGCAGTGCTGAGCCACATACAGTGAATCTGCACACAAGAGGGAAGATGCTAGTGGGAGAGAGCATATGACCTCGTATGCCCCCAAAGGGTCTGTCTTCACCTAGTGAATGTTATGGGTCCCGCAGAAGACTTCTCATGGAAGGGGGGCAGTTTTCGCTGATACCTCACTTCTGCTTCACTCATGCTGTTCTTGGCGGTCCTCTGACTCCCCCCCCCCAACAGTATTTTAGGAGTCTGTGTGGGCTGCAGTGGGAGGGGGAGGCAAGGAAGCCGCCTTCTGTTGAGGAAAGTCCTGTCCATCCTTGGAGCCTTAACCCAGTATCCAAAGCAATGTCTGCACTGGCCTGCGAGAGCCCCAGGTATCCTTTCGCCAGTGAATTGTAATGCTTCCTAAATGTAGTAATGTGCTAAGTAGCAGTCACCAAAATCTTTTCTCTAAAGCCTGCACCCCCTTAAAAAAAAATAAAAACACGCATACTTGGGATCACATCCCATCAATGCCGGTGGCATTTCCTTCTGACTACAGATGTACTTAATGTGTTGTTGTGTGGCCCGGGCAACTCCATCCTTGTTACATGCTGGTGCTCAGCTTCCCGGAGTCTCTTGGGAGGATGGTGTGTAGCTGCTCCCAAGGGAACTGTCCTCTCTCTCGCTCTCATGCTTGTTAGCAGCCCTTATCTTCAAAGCCTGGGTTGTCCCCCCCACCCCCCCGGAAGCCAGGTGCAAGACGGCCTGGCTCATCCATAGCTTAATTAATGATTTCTTGACTGGTAGCCGGCATTTAGGGTATAAGGCACCTAGTTTTAGTGATGCATGTGGTCTCGGATTCTGGCAAGCTTTGCTGTGCGCACTTGAGGCCCAGCTGCCAGAAGCTTAGTCTGTAAGTTCTGATGCTTTATTAAAAATCTCTTTGTAAGCAAACCTGGAGCTCGCATATTGTTTCCTTGGGATTTCTGCAAACTTTGGAGCTCCTGGCCAGAGCCCACAACAGTCGTAATCCACCGTTTAGCAACACGTTGCTTTGTGTTTTCTTAACTGAACCAAGTTTCCACAAAAACGAAAAAGGGTGAGCTTTTTTGATTAGTGTATTTATGCGAAATCTTGTTTTTAAAGGGCAACAGGTTACTGCTCTGCAAAATAGCCTGCTCGTTTGGACCTGTACGTCATAATGCTTGGAATCTTCAAGCGGGCTAGCGAAATATGTAATTTAGAGCGCAGTCTGCTTGGAAGGGGGTGCTGTGCATACCCCTTCGGAGTGAATGCGAGCCTGCTGCCGCTCATCGAGGTTTTCACAGGGCAGTGATCTTTTCCAAAACAAAAATAGTTAACTTGTCTGATTGCATAAAACGATCTCTGCAGGTATGATCTGGATGCGTGCGATATCCAAGAGAAATATCCCGACTTGTTTCAAGTGAACCTGGAAGTCGAAGTGGAGCCTCGGGACAGGCCCAGCACTGAACGAGCCCCGTGGGACAACTTGAACATCAAGGGTTTGAATCCCAAGATCCTTTTCTCCAGCCGAGAGGAACAGCAAGAGATCTTAACGAAATTTGGTAAGGAGAACAAAAATCACTTTTCAGGGGCTTCTGCTTCAGGGTGTGTGTGTGAAAGCATAATCCCTTCGTGTCCCTCTTAAAAATCTGCTGCCTTGCATAGAGTTGGATGTTTGACAGAAGTGCCATTTCTAAGTTCCTTCGGTTTGCATTTTTCATTTGCCAGGTAAGCCAGAACTGCCTAGACAGCCAGGGTCCACTGCCCAGTATGAAGCCGAAACTTCCAAGTCCGAACCGTCTTCTGACAGTGCCCCTATGGAGCCGGACTCTCCACAGGGCAGTGCCACCGAAGCGAATTTTTTCCACACACTGGATTGGCAAGGTACAGGAAGATGGTCATTTGCTGGCAGAGATGACACTGCTACTCTCCTTTCTCTTGTAGTACCCGAGACTTGCCCTTCCTGGCTACCAGAGAGCTTTCTTGAGTTTCAGGGAGCAAGTTGGACTACAAATGAAGTATATAAATAAAAATCTCTATGGCAAGGGGTGGAACATAGTTCCAAGGTCGGTGTGTGCTTGGTGTTAACAAAAGCTTAAATGCTTCTGCAGCAGGCAGTTCAAATACTGAAAAAGCTGAGTTTTGCAACTGTCTCATGAGTAGGCAGGGTCCTGCATCAAGTAACTACATTTTCCAGAGTCCCATGTGATGATGCCAGAGATTTTGGGGTGGGGACAGGGCTTTCCAGTTTGGTGTAGTGGTTAAGTGCGCGGACTCTAATCTGGGAGAACCGGGTTTGATTCCCCACTCCTCCACTTGCACCTGGCTGGATGACCTTGGGCAAGCCATAGCTCTGTACCAGCTGTTCCCTCAAGGACAGCTTGGGAAAGAGCTCTCTCAGCCCCACCTACCTCACAGGGTGTCTGTTGTGGGGAGGGGAAGGGAAAAGGAGTTTGTAAGCCGCTCTGAGACTCCCTTGGGGAGTGGAGGGCAGGGTATAAATCCAATCTCCTCTTCTTCTTCTTCTTCTTCTTCTTCTTTCATGAATCTGTTTAATATTAATTATGCTCCTGTATTTATTTATTCCTTTTTGGATGAAGACTGCACCCCTTTTTGCTCTTAGTTGCCTCAACTCCCTATCCATCCTCCTTAATTCCTGTTAAGAAGAAAGCCCCACCCCGGTCAAATTGGCCAATCCTTGTTCCTTCAGAATTGTGAGACCTGCCCAGCCTTACTTTGTAGGCCATTGTTTCATCTTTGTGATGACTACTAAGCAGGTCTACAGCAGAGGATCTGAAATTAACATTGGCTCAGCTCCACAGTTTGTGGAACTTTGACTTTTGCAGCCATTGGAGGGGCTGGGTGGCTGCGGATACACTCACAGTGAAACCCTGTGGTGAGTTACTCATGTCTAAGCCCATTGACTTCAATGTCACTCTCCATAAGATTGCACTGTAGATTAAACAGAGTTTCCCTGGGCCTCGTTTGCTAGACAACTCGAACCTGTAAGCCTTCCATTTCCCCTCCTGAGTTCCTCTTGGTTATGGATTTCTTCCACTTTGCGCTCTCCTGTTTGGTTGAGAAATGATTTCAGGGCATGGAGCTTAGTGGGAGAAGACAGCTGTGGGACTCGGTCTCCATGCCCAGAAACAGTGCCTAGTTTCCCTTAAATAAAGGAAGGACCTGCAAATGGAAGGGACCCATACCATACGTGTTCCTCCCAAGGAATACCAGAGCGGTGTCATCTTCCCCGTCCATCCCCTCGCCAAAAAGAGGAACAGGGAGGGAGTGGGTTCATGGTCAAGCATACTTGGCAGCCAGCCAGTAGGACAGTAACGAGCTGAAGGTTTTGCCTCCACTCTTTCCCCCATTATCGAAGCGGCCCTCCAAGAGAAACAGGCTGAGGGAATATAGAACCGTTGACTCTGTCGTGATACCCTGCTGAGGTCGCTTCCGTCCTGCTTGGGCCCCCACTGCGGAGAAAGGCTGTAGTTTTCCATTGAAGTAAACTTTGTTGTGAGAATGATTCAACAGCATTCTGTCTCCCAAACAGAAGGCAAAAGTTCTGAAGCTGCATGTGAGGATCACTTTTCAAAAGAGAGTCCCGGGCTAATAGAGGAGAGGAATGACAGCGACCTTTCCGAGGAGGAGTTCACGGTGCTTCCTGGAGACAGCAAGCCCCTCGACGAGAGAGAGAAGCACACGCTGGAGAACGAAGATGGCGAGACGCTCTTTGAAGCAGAAACTCCCACCCCGCCGCCGGAAGAGGCACTTGAGGAAGATAACGTTGACTTGCTTGGACTGGACTCGGAAGCTCCGTCAGAGCTGCTCCCGCCTCCTTCAGAGATGAAGAGCTCCTCCAGCAATGCGGACTTGTTGAACGACCTGTTTGTTGGTGGTGCACCGGAGGATATGGAAGACTTGACCGCAGACCTTCTGGGAGGAGGGGCTGATTTCTTTTTCGGTGCCCAGGCTCAGACAACAACAAGCAGCTCCCAGAGAGCTTCTCCTCCCACGGTAGCCACCTCTTCCACAGGTAGGTTAATGGAGGCTTTCCTTTCTTTTGGAATTTCAGCCTGAAGAAACGCTCTCTGAAAAGTTCACGTGGCTCTTTTTCTATTGCGACTCGTACTAAACTTTCTAATGCCTTTAGGTCGTGTAGCCCTGGCCCTATGGAGGTGTAGCATGTGACACAGAATCTTGAGAAAGCTCTGCATCCCTTTTTGCACTAGGCCACCAGTTTCTAACTTTCATGGGGTACAGAAAAATGGGAAGCGTGTCGGCTGCTTCAGAGAATGCTGGGAGTAGAGAGTGTCCAGGGGCTGACGGCCGCCCTGAGCCTGCTTTGGCGGGGAGGGCGGGGTATAGATCAAATAAATAAACAACACAGCCTTCACTTGGCATAGCCATCAGACCTCCTGCACGTTCTGAGGTTCTGTTTCCCTGCTTTACACAGACGGAGCGCTAAAAGCAAGATGGGTGCATTATTAGTGATGAAGGTAAATTCCTCAGGGATATAATAACCAGCAGAAACACTGGGTCAGATTAAATGTGAGCATTTAAAACGAGGCCAACTTGTCAGAGTTCGCACGGTGCTGCTTCAAGTGGGCCGATCAGGCTTTCTTTTCAGGAGTGGGAGGTCAGTGCCGGAATCGTGGGAGAGAGTCCTGGGTTCTCACCTGCCCTCTCTGCTTCCCCTTCCTGTGTACAGGTCTCGCCTGCCCTCACCTGTGTGCAGAGTCTTACCTGCCCTCTCTGCTTCCCCTTCCTGTATGCAGGTAGAACGGTCAAAACAGGTCTATGTTGAAGTATTGTTTACCTTCATATAGGATGTCAGTGACTCTTTGTTAAACCCCTGAATGGAAGGAGCAGTGGTAGGTTGCAGGGTTAGGGAAATCCATGTCCAGTCCAGTCTGCTTTCTGTGTTTGGCGCTGGGTATGTGGAAAGTGTGTTTGCCAGTTCATAACTTCCATAGTTGTTGTTTGAACTTCTCTCTTCATGTCTGATGCCTGACTTGGCCTTATGTCAGTGCCATAACCGTGTTAGTTGGTGCTGCTGATCTTGGATATCTTGCACACCAAAAATCATACTGAATTCATGGTGGAACATGAATTCATGGTGAGAGCCAGTCTGGTGTAGTGGTTAAGTGCGCGGACTCTAATCTGGGAGAACCGGGTTTGATTCCCCACTCCTCCACTTGCACCTGGCTGGATGACCTTGGGCAAGCCATAGCTCTGTACCAGCTGTTCCCTCAAGGACAGCTTGGGAAAGAGTTCTCTCAGCCCCACCTACCTCACAGGGTGTCTGTTGTGGGGAGGGGAAAGGAGTTTGTAAGCCGCTCTGAGACTCTTAAGTGAGTGAAGGGCAGGATATAAATCCAATCTCTTCTCTTCTTCTCTCTTCTCACTTATTCGCTCAACTTCCATCAAATTCTTTCAACACCAGCAAGCTCATGTTGGAGGGTCGTCCCATGTTCTGATTGTTCCGTCTCTACCTGTTTGAAAGCTAACTGCTTGAACGTGTTCCCATTTGTGAACATGGAGATAGCTGGGTATGGGATACCTTTTCATTGTATTTGGATCCAAAACCATGGAACTGGACTGATTATTCCCATAAAGGGGGCCAAGTTACAACCAGAGCAGTCACCTTGAAGCTAGGCTCCTGCCTGCACAATGTTTTAAAACATTTATTCTGCCCCTGAACCGTGATTCTTGACACCTAAAGCTTTCTTAAAGCTTTTGGAGTGTCAAGGAGAGAATGATTACGCTTTCCAGTTTGTGAAAAATTGGAGGGGGGGGGGTCCCCCCTCTGGATCAGCTCCCATTAGGAAAGCTAGCATGTAAATGGCGCATCAGTCAAGTGTTTCAGGGGGAGTCATCTTGTGTTTATTTCTGATGTGAACGTAACCATCCCTTTAAAAGGGAGTGATGTATTTCTTACCCAAGTATGTATTACCTTTAGTGTAAAGGCTGTGGCTCCTTCCTTCCTTCCTTCCTTCCTAGCTCCTCTGAGCTTACTGGCATGTCAAAAACCACAGCGTGCCTTTTTTGCTAGGTTCTATGTCCAGCGTCATTAGGTTACTGCTTGGAACTTGTCCAGGACTCTACCCCTGGAAGGGAAACCCAGCTAACCATATTGGGGAGGGGGTGAAGGGCCAGGCCACTGGTATGTTCTGTGCTTCCTAAATTCTGAATGATTCACCATAACAGTAGTGGGAACCTACTGGCTGGAAATTGGTTGTTAGGAGACAGGCCAGTTGGGAACACAGGTTCAGAGCCACGTGACCTTCAGGTGAAGCGTTCACCCTGTGCATTCCTTTTCAGAGACCATGCACAGTTCTTGATCTCTAACAACGTGGATAATAATGAACTGTCCTTGTCTCCTTTCAGTTTTTGAATTTTTTTTCATTATGGAGTCGAAGGCGTGGGTTGTCATAGCATCATATGCCGGCCTTTCCCCAGTCCTTGATGAGGACAAAAGATGCATTGGAAGGCATGTTGTCATGCCACTCGCTGATAGATCTTGAGGTCACGTGAGAGTAACAGAGCTGTGATTGTTTTGAACGATGACGGATGCAAGGTTATACCTGAAGTCTCGGCCAGGCTGGGAAACTGGCTTGTTCGTTATTAAGTTCTCTTGACGGATGATGAAAATGGAGGGTGGGGGAAAACTGCACTTGCTTGCAATTGCAACGAAGCTGGGTGCGTGTTTTTGAAAGCCGGCCGGTCCCTTCCTTCCGAGGTGCTTCTCCTAACCGGCGTTCTCATCTGAGAGCATCAGAACATACTTGACACTTCAAGGATTTTTTTCCCCCACCCTTGAGTGCGGCAGAAGCAAGGTGAAGTGTCAGCCGGACTCCCTGCTGGCCATCACACGCCACTCCCTGCTGAGTATAAATACTGTCCCTTGAGCCAATGCAATTAGCTCCCGCTTGGCTGTGGTCAGCGAAACAACTTCTGGCTGGACGCGGCCTTTCTGCATCCTTCCTTTCGTTCATCTTTCTTTTGGGGGGGGGGGAATCGGCTATGCCTTCTGTTCAGACTGGTACGGTATGGCTTTTACATTGCTGTTAGTAGAATGAGGCCACGTGGGCTACTTTTTGTGAGAAGACTGTTTCTACTCTGCTGACTGCTCCTCTAGCAAATTCCACATGTAACTTGGTGTGTCCTCCCCCCCCCTTTGTAGAATGATGGCAGGTCTGACATCATTAGCAAATTTTAGAGACTCTTGCTTTCTTTGTGGGGAAACAAGGGGGCACAGCATGCTGAATTGTATAAGTGTGGGAAGTATTATCTTGGAGAAGGTCACGGTTTTTCCTGTGGGTGACTGGTGGCAATCCTTGTGTCGTATTAATAGCGGCTAATCCCTGATGTAGGAGAAGGGGGATAGCAGAGAGCAGAGCTGGCTTAAAAAGGAAAGATCATAATGTGTTTTATGTGTGATACCTTCTCGTTCCATTTATTTCCAGTCTAGGAAGACTTTCTTGTTGATAGCGTTTTCCTTCTCAGAGCTTCTCAAATAATACAGATATACATGCGTGTTTCTTTTTCTCTTTTCTATTTTTAGCGGACCCATTTGACCCTTTTACAATATCGTCTGGTCCTGACAATCCAAGTCTAACCACTCCTGATCTTTTTGGCGACTTCCTTAGTCCAAATGCGCCAGCGGCATCGGGTATGTTTCTTTCCACGCACAGTGCCCCACCTCCTTCCTCTAGCACAGACTTCCTTAATTTAGGTAAGTGGGCATTCAACATGGTTTTCTTCCTCCTCCCCCATCACATGGTCGTTAGCTGAGTGACATGCGGCCATCAGATTACTCAAAGTCGATTAGCATCTAACAGATCAACATTGGTGTTGCTGTTTTCTTAAGCTGTGTATTCCAAATTGTTGCCATGCATACTTATAGTTGCTAGTAATTTTTTTGCTAATAATTGTTATGTTTTTCTATTTGGAGCTTTCTTTTGAGGTGTCAGGGTGGTTGAGTTTGGGCACACAGGGCAATTGCATTGCCAAATTGTTGAAAATCCATGCAGAATAGAGAGAAAAGGGTTGTGCAGTACCTTAAATTCAGAATAGCTAGAAAGTGGTCCAGGGGCCAGAAAACATATTTGCAAAGAAACTGGTTGTCTTGCAGCTGGACATGTTCTATAAGAAGAATATTTATTATTGAAGCATATTTATTCAGGCATAGCTAGGGAATTTGTACAAACCCAGTTCCTTACAAATTGGAAACTGCTGTTTTCCCTTGAATGCAACTGTGGGCAAATTTATATTGTACCTTAACTAAAATTTTGCAGAGCTTGCTAGTGGAAGAGGAGTGAGATGGAAATAACAAACTTGCCTTGGCGGCTTCCTCTGTACCTTGGTTAATCCTTGCCTGAAAGAGTAACTAATTAACAGTAGCATGAGGTTCATAATTAGCCGTAACAATTCTTAATGTCAGTCTCTAGGAGGCTACAAGTGTGTGTTTAACTCTCTGCTGGAGATCTCCAGCCTTGTTGACCCTTTGGTCAGTTTCAGCATTTGAAGGAAGGATAGACGGCACTACCACAAAGTGGGGGGCGGGGCCAACCATAAAGTATCGGTAGGATCCAAGCTAAGTATCATACCATAGATGCAGGCACCTGCTTCTGAACAGATGCTCTGTGCGAATATAGAGGTGGTGCCTCCTGGGTGTCGGTGAAGCGCTTCCTGCCCTGGGGAGATAGAGGAATGCTTGGATAGGCTGTCTGATTTTGGGAAAGTGCATTTTTTGGCTTCTTGTTCCAAAGGAAGTGGAGAGTTTGTTCCTAGAGTGTCCCTAGGGAGAGGTTTCCAAGACCAGAGCCATGACTGAACTTGAGAACCAGTGATGCCACAATGAATTAATTCCGTTTAGAGAGTTGGCTCGCAAGTTGGAGAATCCAAGGCCAGCGGAGATGCGTAACTGGAGAGTCTCAGTCTTAAATCTCTGTTCTCTGAAACCATACATGCTTGGGTTTCTTTTCAGCACACGTACAGACATAACATTTTATAACACAAATATTACAGTGCAAAAATAAATAAATATAAAAATGCAAATCAGTTGTTGACCAATCCTTGTCTGTATGACTTCCTTAGTTCCTCTGATGGCCACCTTTCTGTTTCATGAAGAGTAATTGCTTGCAGGGTGCACCACTGTCTGTGATGTTTTGGGCACCAGAGCACAGCAGCTGTGCCATCCAGTGTCAGAAACCTTTCTCCATGTCTTGTGTGTGGGCACAAACAGGATGTGTAAAGTGGGAGAGTGTTATGTAGGCTTCTTAAATAACCTTGATCCCCTAGCCAAAGTAACTTGGCACTGTTAGAGGGAGTGTGTAAGTGCACATACACTTGGTGTTACGTTTCTCTCCTGGTTAATCCTATAAATAGCTCTTTGTTGGATCAGGAAAAGCTCCTCCGCCAGCTTAATGGCACATAAATAGCTTCCGCTCCTTACCTTAAGGGAAGGTGCAAGAACCTTTCTAAAATTACCGCTTGCGGTCTACTGATGAGACCACATGGGCTTTCGATAAGATAGGTCAGACAGTGACCTCTGTACCCCCAAGTAGGATCTAGCATTTGTGGGTGTATGACTGGAGCAGAGCAGAAATAATGTTATTTGTAAGGGTCATCTCAGAAACCCTAGGCACCTGTCCTGTATGGTGTAATGATTTCATGTTTTGGTGTGTGTGTTTCTTTAAATGTTTAGTTTGACTGCAGTAATGTAAGAAGGATGATAGAGGGACACAATTGTGATGTGATTGGCTGATGATTGAGCGTGTGGGAGGAGAGATGTCTGAGGCGGCAGTGTTCTTGAAGAGAAGAGTGTAGAGAGTTTTGTGACAGAGTCTGTATGGCAGAAGAAGAAGTTTGAGTCTGTTCTGTGCGACTGCCAGAAACAGTTTAGCCTGTGTGGCTATGAGCAAAACAGTTTAGCCTGTGTGGCTATGAGCAAAACAGTTTAGCCTGTGTGGCTATGTGTGTGTATGTGTGTGGCTATGTGTGTGTATGTGTATATATATATATATATGTGAACAAGAAAGTTGAGCCTGTGTGGCTATATTATATATAGCCTTATTTCTTTAAACTTATCCCAGCAATCAGATAAGTCCTTCCTCAGGGCCACATATTCCTCTGAACCACCCAGACACTGGGTCATTCTACCAAAATAGAGAGAGTTGGAATTCTTAATTCCTGGTGGCTGCAGAAATCTACCAAGTTCATGTACACAGAGTGTGTTTTAAAGGAGAAATGGTCACCCCAATAAGCGAGGATGCCACATATGGTCACGTATAAGGCTGAAAAAGAATACTTTTCTCAGGGAACTGGAATCTTGATTAGCTTTTGGCCCAGCCTTTGTAAAGGCTTCTATTTAAAATGTTGGTTGTTTGAAATATCTTCTTTTCAGGGTTCTAGAATGCGAGAAATTCAACACATTGTTAGTGATATTATGGGTCAAAAAGAAAACGATTGCAGAAGTGAACCAAAATAAAGCAACCGGGATAGTTTCTGTTTCTTGATACAGACTTATAACAGAATTACCCAGCTGCTCAACTACGTTATTCTTATCCTGATACAGATGTGGCTGTCTGGCTCTGGTGATAATTTAAACTTCCAAGCCAATAGGCTTGGCTTTGCCAGGGAGGGCGGGGTATAAATAAAATGAATAATAAATAAATAAATAAAAAGAATATCTGGTGGTGGTCTTGGTGGGTATCTGGAGCAGAGGAGGTAAACTGATGCTGTTCCTGGGTAAAGGTAAAGGTTTCCCTTGCTCGAAAGCCAGTCGAATACAACTCTAGGGATGCGGTGCTCATCTCTGTTTCCAAGCCTAAGATCCTGCGCTGTCCAAAGACGTTTTCTATGGTCATGTGGCCGGTATGACTAGACGCTGAGGCGCATGGAACGCTGTTACCTTCCCACTGAAGCGGTACCTATTTATCTACTTGCAGTTTCTTGCTTTCGAACTGCTAGGTTGGCAGGAGCTGGGGCCAGAGACGGGAGCTCACTCCATCACGAGGCACTCGGGTCTCGGAACTGCCAAACTACAGACTTTCCAGTCTGCAGTTCAGCATCTTAACCACTTGAGCCACCACAGCCCCTTGTTCCTGTTTAGAATAGCCCAAATTCCTGTTTGAAATCTACCCATTACATATGATCCTGCCCTCCCTCTAAAGGAAATCAGGGTGACAACGCATGATTCAGTCTTACATATTATTCTCACAGCATCCTGTGAGATAAATTGTGCTGGGGGAGTGACTGGCCCAGGGCCATTTAGAGAGGCTGGCGGCTCAGTCAGCCTCGAGATATATGATACATGGTTTATTCCTTCCTGTAAATCACCAATTCGTTTTGGACGCCACTTACTGGCATAGGAACATTTGTCTTGCTAGATCTGCTGGGAAAGCGACCTAGAGCCACCGCCTTCCAGTGTCTCAAATGGAGCAGGTAGCATATTTGTTTTCTAAACTGGCATTGCTGAAAGCCAGTGTGGTTTAGTAAAGGGAGTGTTAGTCTGAGGTGTGGGAAACGAAGATCTACATGCCTACTTAGCCACGGAACTCACTTGGTGGCCTGGGGCAATTATCACTTGTGTGCTTCCTGCCCCGCCCCCCTTCAGCCTTCCAGGTGAGGTGTTGGGGAGGATGGAATCAGAAAACTCTGCAATCTAGTGCCCTGAACTTCTTGGAGGATGGGCTTGTTGTTCAGCCAGGTGTTTGTGTGGCTTTGTAGGAGGGCAGATTTTTGTTGTCTTTATAATCTTTTATATTAGTTTGAAAGCAAGAAACTGCAAGTAGATAAATAGGTACCGCTTCGGTGGGAAGGTAGCAGTGTTCCGTGCGCCTCAGCGTTCAGTCATGCCGGCCACACGACCACGGAAAAAGTCTTTGCACAGTTCTGGCTCTTCGGCTTAGAAACAGAGATGAGCACCGCGTCCCTAGAGTCCGATTCGACTGGCTTTCGAGTAAGGGAAACCTTTACCTTTATGCGTAGGTCAACATGGAATATGCTGCAGTAAGGGAAGCGAGTTTCGAATTGGTGAGACTGAAGCATGAATGGTTGTTTCGCTGAAAGCACTTACCGATATATATTGGAATTAATATGAGATAAATGATGCTTTGCCTATTAGCCAGACAATGAAGAACTGCACCTTCTTCACTGAACTGTCCTTCATTATGTCAGATTCTTCCTCCAACTTGACTATTATCGTCTGCTCCAAGGTGTAGCTATAGCGCACCAACATCTTACGTGGAGGAATTCCATGATCCATCTACCTGAGGTAGCCTGGAGGTGCATATGCTCTCATTTGTGTTCTCTCTCTGTCTCTCCTCATGAGACTAAGGAGTGGCCTGAACCTATCTTTCCCCCACCCAGTGTTGGCTACCAGGAGAGGAGGGTAGGCTTTCTGAAACACTGGTCATCTGGCAACTCCAGTTACACTTCAGTGGAAGATGCTTTCATTTAGTGACTGATTCTCTTTGTGGAATACTAGACCATAAAGCCTGTGGTCTTGCAGAGCAAGTAAAGGGGGTCACAAGGTTCTGGAAGTCAACAGGCGAACTTTGACAAAAAAAACATAGCACAGCTTGGATGTAGGGAAGTGTATCAAACAGGCTGAAATCTGATGGCGTTATGACTCTCAGGAAATCCTAGTTGTCCGTAATTTTTTTTAAAAAAAGGCAGATTGCTCAAGTGCAGTGCTGTGTTAAGGAGTTTTAGAAAGTGTCGTGGCAAAGCAGGAGCTTAATAGTTAATCATTGTTGACAGACTGCCCGCCTGCATGGAACTGTCTCAGATATTTAAACTGTCTGAACTAAAGGCTATTCCTGCAACTTGCATTGTGAAATCCAGATGTTAAGATATATGTAGTATGAAGGAACTCTTGCTTTGTCTGCCGTGGACCTATTGCCAATCAGTTGCATTGAGGGACACTTAAGTTCTTGTCCTAACAAAGAAGAAAAATGTTTGTTTTCATAATCGTATAAATCTCTGTATTCCCCACCAACCACCCCTTAGCCATCCTGCCCGTTAGATATATTTAGGAGACAAATGCCATATAATTACCAGGTTATCTTACGTGTGTTGTAACCATGGTATTCCACCAGCATGTGTGCAGTGTACTGAAAAGGATGCGGGGATTTCTCAAAGAGATGGCAAGGTCATGCTTGTTAGGCTTTCAAATGGTATTAAAATGTATCTTGTTTACCGTAGTAGTTTCTTGAAGCTGAAAACAGACTGGCCTCTAAGAGGGTGCCTCTGTGGCTCTGGTTCAGAAATGCATCTTTTGACTTAGAGGATGGCAGCTGCCTTGATTTAAAGTTTCCATGAATCATGGGCTGTTCGGTGACTGATTAAAATTTCTGAAATGCTTTTCGCCTTTGATCCCTCACTGTCAGAGCTGGGTAGATCCGAGAACGTCTCTTTGCAATTCATGGTGCGCCACTTAGAGCTAACAGCTCAGGCCAGTTAGTTTATTGGCGGATGAAGGGGGGCATGTTGACCCACTTAGTAACATTCTAAAAACTGTATATTGAAATTCAACCAGGCAGATAGTCTGTTGGTCTTGGACTGGGAGATTTGTTAAAGCTTAAGTGAGTTTGGCACCCAGATGTTCATGGTGTCGGGGAAGGTTTAACCAAATCACTCACTTTTGCCCTAGCTCCCTTCACGGGCGGGGGGCGGTGTACTATGAGACAACTCTTGGTGTGCCTTGAGCTCCTTGTGGTAAGAATAGTGTTTGGTAAGGCTCCAGTTTCTCTTATAGAGTATTAGAAGACAGGCCAAGGCTTGAAGCGTCCTGGTTCCAAAAATATTGCTGTAAATCCATTTCTGTAAACAGGCTTCTTCGAATCTAAGGGGAGGACTTCAAAAATAAAAATCCGTGCCCTGACCTGGATAGCCCAGGCAAGCCTGATCTCATCAGATCTCGAAAGCCAATCAGGGTTGACTCTGGCAAGTACTTGGATGGGAGACCTCCTTGGAATACCAGAGGTGGGAGGCGGGGGCAGGCTTTATTCAGCCACCTCTCTGAATATCTTCCAGGCCCCCAGTAGGGATCAGTCTCCAGAGGTCATCAGGACTTCCAGCTACACACACACTCACCCCCCCACACATATGCACATGCACATTAAACAAAAAAATCCGCTACCGTGTTTTGATCTACATAGTGTCAAGCATGTTTATAATACAGAGTACTTCCCCCTGTTAAACCTAAAGCTGTTGGGTTTCCACCTTTCTAGGAGGTTTGTCACCTGACCCACCGAAAATGCCCTCCTCAGCAAGCCAGCCTGACCTTTTGGGTGGATGGGATTCTTGGGCGGATTCCCCGGCAGTCAGCAACCCAGCACCATCACAGCCTAAGAAGTCCACTTTTGAAGGTATTGTGCAGTGTGGCTTTGCTTCCATGTGTGTAGTGTGGTGTAGCCAGGAAGTCCTACGATTGTCTGGCTGCCAGAAGTTCTAGCTCTTTAGCATTATCCAGGGAGCACCACAAGGAAGCAAGCAAGAATAATATAGTATTTTATATTATATACTTCCTGTGTGTAACTCTGCCATACAATAAATAAGTAAATTACAGTAAATAAGTAAGTAAAATACAGTAAACAAGTAAATAAATACAATAAATAAGTGTGGCATTTAGCCTTTTCCCCAGTTACTAAAGCCCCCAAGACCTTAGAGTGAAGAAACTCTGTAAGGCTGCGGTTTCAAGCACACTTTCCCAGGAGAAGGAAACTTGGAAAAAGCAATCTGAATTTAAAGGGGTCTTCCTTCTCAGCCAACATGCTTAATATTGTGATGTAATACAAGCATGTTAAAACTCTTCATGGTATGAGTTCATATGAAGAGGTATTGACACTTTTAGACTGACTTCTAAGTCATGTGCTTATACAAAACACTCTGCTGTAGTAATAGTCTTGGATTTTATAAAGTAAAATTTCATAAAAGATAGAGAGAAGTTTTAGGGTCAACCAGTTGGCAGCTGGAAATCAGATCCAGAGTTCTATTCTGTCTTTTAGGAATTGTCATGCAAACTGTGCCAAGATTCCATATGTTAATAGTCTTAGGAGCACTTCTAGAGTGCTCAAAACACAGCATATACATTGGCATGGTTTTCAGAACAGCCTAGTAAGGGAACTAGTATTACTATCTCTATATTGCACAAGGGGGAGGGGGCTGAGAGAGAACGGCTACTACTTACTCCCTTAGCCACTGTGCTGCACCAAATTTAGATGCCATTGCTTCGTGGAGGAAAGCGCTGTCAGGTTGCAGCTGACTTATGGAGACCCCATAGCATTTTCAAGGCAAGAGGTGTTCAGAGGTGGTTTGCCATTGGCTGCCTCTGTGTCACAGCTCTCGACTTCCTTGGTGGTCTCCCATCCAAACACGAACCAGAGCTGACCCTGCTTAGCTCCCAAGGTCTGAAGTAATCAGGTTAGCCTGGACCATCCAGGTCAGGGCCACCTGCCTTAGTTGTAGTACAAATGTTTTCAGGTTCTCGTTCAACAGTTTTGTAACTGTTTTCCGTCTCACGGTGCAGGACAAGCTTTTACAACAGGAGGCCCGTCCAGCGTCTCCTCCGGCCTTTCCTTCAGCCAGGCAAAATCCCAGAACTTCGACCCTTTTGCCGACCTTGCAGACCTGAAAACTGGCCTTCCAAGTAAGTGTATAAGGAGTTATTAACAAAGTGCAGAGGGAGGGTGGACCTAGAGGGCATGAGCATTTTGTGTTTCTTAGATAGATCATATGATTGAAACCTGTAGACAGATTTCAAAAGATAGTTATTAAAAAGACGAAATCAGCGCACTCCGTTTTATGAACTCCTACTGGCTACCAAAGGCCATTTCATCAAGAAACATTCCATGTTACTTGTGTGAATATAGCCTCTGTGTTTTGAGCTTCTGTGGAAAGGACTTTCTTTGTCTTGCTTCTTGCTTTTTAACAAAGGTTTTGGTCAGCCAGAGTAATGATCTTTATTTAAAATTTTATTTATATCCCACCTTTCTCCCTAATCAGGAGCCAGTGGTCTATCACATTGTTCTCTTCCACCCTCTCTGTCCCCACAACAACCTTGTGAGCTCGGTTAGGCTGAAAGTATGACAGTCCCATACGCGGCAAGCTTTCCATACCAGAGCAGGGATTAGAATCCAATTATTCCAGCTCCTAGTCCAACTCTCGGTACTACAGCACAACAGCTCTGTCTTGTGATGAACTGTGAGAACTGTTCATTGCTCAAGCCAGCACACGGTATTCAATAATAAACTAAAGGCAATACAGGATGAATGCAAATCCTGCCGCACTCTTATAAGATGTGGTCTAATTCTATCCCAGGATGCTTCTCAACAGCACATCTCTCTGAAAGGTTGAAGTGAATAACAAACCTGTGTTTTTAAAAGCCATAAAACTTGGAGCTAATGTCTAAAATGTGAAGGCAAGAAGTTTTCTTCACTTAAAATAAATCTTAACCTTGGTCAGGTCGATTTTCAGAAATGAATCTTCGCCAGCTTTCTCAGGGCCAGCGAAAGGAAAGCCAAGTGAATATTTGTGGGCGGGTGGTTGTTTTAGCTGGGGGGCCGCCACGTAGAAGGCTCTAGAGGGTTACAGCAGCCAAACTGTGTATAGACCGCAGGTGCACTCCAGAATGAGCCTCCTAAGAAGGTCTTAATACAAGATACACAAGAAGATGTTCTTCAGGTTCCCCAGTATCAGGGCCTGGAGGGCTTTAAGAAGTCCCCTTGAAGTGTGTCCTCAGGAACAAATAGGTGGCCAGTGTAGGTGTTCCAGAACTGGTGTGTTACGGTCCCTTGGCCTGTATCAACTGAAGCAGGTTTCAGACTGTTGATCAGCTTCCCTCTGGGAACTCATTGTCAAGAGTGCTGACACAACATCCCAGTCATCAAGTTGAGTCGACCTATATTCTTGGTCCTGTTTAGGCCCATGATTTCTACTCTGGCTCTTAAGATTCCAGGCAGAGTCTTTTAGCAAGAGAAGCTAAAGACTGAGCCCGGGACCCTTCAGTGTGCCAAGTATGGAGAGGAGGGGACCATGACTCAGTGGTAGAGCATCTGCTTGGCCTGCAGGAGGTCCCAGGGTCAATCCCTGGCATCTCCAGTGAAAAGCATCAGGAAACGGGTGATTTGAAAGACCTCCACCTGAGACCTTGGAGAGCTGCTGCTAGTCAGAGATGGACACTGCTGATGTTGATGGACCACTGATCTGACTCAGGAGAATACAGCCTCATGTATTCACATGCTGAGCTTCAACCGCCATGTGAATCACTAAGAGCAGCCTGACGTAGCCCCTGTTATGGTTCAGCCATCGCACTTTGAGTCTGGCGTTTCAGTGCTGCGGTTTAAGCTTGGTGCCAAGTCACTGTAGCCTTTCTGATCTCCCTTCCAACACGCAGGCATGGTTGTTCAGCCCATTATTTTACCTACTGGTTCTGTGTAAACCATTCAGTCTGGATGATGGGCTCGGAGGATGAGAACTCAGCAGGACCGTGTTGGGATGCTCAGATCTTCGTGTCTGAGCTTCGTTGCGGAGTGGATAAAGAACACATGGACAACATAATTAAAAGTGCGCACAGTGTCTACAAGAGGAGGGGTGAGGAGTAGCGAGTATTTGAGTGACAGAGTCAGAGCTTTGCATTTCTTCCATGTGATAATTTGCAGATTGCCAGGAAGAAGCTGCAAGAGTGGCTTTTGAGCAAACTCTGCTGGATGGCAGCAAGAGGATCTAGACTTCTTCCCCGGTTAATTGTGACAGTTGGGGTAATTTGGGTCACACAATTACTACATGAGTGATTTTCACAGCTGTCATTAGAAGCTTTTTGCACCTCCCCACCCCCCCCTTTTACCAGTGGACTTATTTTAAGGGCTTTCTCTAGGTTTTGTTGGCCTGCATAATAAGAAAAACTGATCAAAAGGAACCACGGTGTAGGTAAACAGAAAAAAAAAAACACTGACGCAGCAAACACCTATGAGTATATGAAAAATGATTATTGCAATACATGCAGAAATGTACAATTACAAAAGGACTGAGGAGTAACTGCACATACACATAACGTTCAAAGGTGACAGACAGAAATCTGGATGTACTTCTGGTTTTGTGGGATTCGTCTTCAGTATTTAGATGAGAATGTTGTTTCTGACCTCTTATGGAGATGCATTTATTTGCTGTCTTGCGTAGAGACAGGAGTCAACAGCAGCAGAGAGACTTCCATCCAGTGTCTTGAGACTTTCAAGGCAGGAATCCGTAATCCTCTGCTTGGAGATTGCTAACAGCCGCCGGTGAAATCAAGCTCTTGTGCATTCCTGCCTGTAATGTCTGAGCTGTATTTGTATGTGTGTTGCCATTCCTCCGTCATTTTATTATTGTACATTTTTGGCGAGTATTGCAACGATCAGTCTTAATATAGCCACAGTGTTTCCTGCAGCAGGGTATTTTTTCCCATGCGTTCCCCCCCCCCCCCCACACTGCTCTTGTTAAAAGTATACATCAGGTTTACAGGCTATGTCGAGTTGCAGCACTGAGCTACCGGGAATCCGTATTCTTTCCTAAATATCGCTGAACGTGCCCTTCTCAGTGACCTTTGTGTTCATCAGCCCACTTGCTGAGAGGCCTTGTCAATATACATCTTCACTGAGTTTAAAAATTCATACCCTCTTTTACCCAGCGCAGCTGTTTTGTTTGTTTCGGGTTTTTTTTTGCCATTTTCCTTGACTTCAGGCACAAAAGTATTTGCAGTTTTAATAATCTGAAGGTAAGAACTGCCTTATGGAAGTGGAGTGCTGCAGAACGGTGGCTGCTTGAATGCCTCTTGGGAAGTGTACAAGTAGGGCAACAAGGCAAGAGCATATAGCTTTTTCCTAACTCAGTGGTTTACACTCAGTGGTTTACAGTTATTTAGACCAGGAAGGTTCTCTTGAGTTGTTCGTTTCTCGGCCTAAGCTCAGTTTGTACTCGGCTCCTTCTCAGGGGCTCTGAGCGAGTAAAGGTTAAAAATGAAACAAAACAGCCACACGCTTATTGAGGTGCTTTCTTGTTGTTGTCAAGTTAACCCAGAGGGGCTTAATACTGACGATTGAACAGCAGCCTGAAAGGGAAGGTGTTGGAGCTCTTCTGGAAAGTGCGCAGGCTCTGATTTTGGCTGAACTCTAAGGAGAGGGGTGTTCCATCGTTGTGGCTCTGCCATTCAGAGTGCCTTTATATACATGCCTGTACACTAGCACATCTACAGCATAAAACACCCAGTTGTTGTCAGCTGAAGCCCATCCTATTGTGCGTCTTCCCCCTCCTCGGAGCAGAGCCATCAGACGGGGATGGATGGATTTCCAAAATCAAATTGGGAATGGTTTGTGTGCACATGGCGGCGTGCTCGTATTTCTGACTCTGTTCTCGCCCTCTGCACCAACTCCCCTGCTTGGAAACTCATGACCAGTGCTCGTGGGTGGTTGTAGATCCTGCTGTTAACCACTGCCTAAGGAATTACGTGTATGTGTCGAGCCACAATGCAGTAGAAAGCTTTCTGGTTCACCTCCCCCTTGAGCAGTCCCCATCTGCCCATGCATTTGTCAGCTTCTTGCTGGTTGATGGAACTTGGTATGTTGACAGTCTGGGGAAAGAAGGTGCTCCCCGTTGACCTTAAGAGGGCAAGGGAATGATGGCATTTCCGGAAACGTTCCATCTGCAAAATGTAAGTGGATTAAGGAGGCTGTGGCTTGGTCTTAACTGCAGATAAGGCTGATGCCAACTTGCTGCATGATCATAATTGCGGAAAGAGAGCAGGGAATTCTCTCCCACGGAGGGAGGGCAGAGGTGCACTTCCTTAGCCAGATCCTGGGCTTATGAACACAAAGAAGCTTGGCGCTATTCTGTTGCCATTTTATTCTGCTGGGAAGCTCTCTAGAAAGGAACACTGAGGGGTCCCTCTCTGTCCTTGCTGGCTAACCTAAACTGCAACACATCATAAGAACATAAGAAGAGCTTTGCTGGATCAGAACAGTGGTCTGTCTAGCCCAGCATTCTGTTTTACACAGTGGCCGATAGCAAGCTGCCCTGGAGGGCTTGCAAACGAGGCACAGAAGCCAAGACGTTTCCCAGGCGCTGTCTCCTAACACTGATATTCAGGGGTTTGCTGCCTGTGTACATGGCGGTTCATGAATGTGTCTAATCCGCTTTGAAACCCATCTGTGCTTGTGGCCATCACTACATCTGCCAGCCATGGGTTCCACAATTTAATTACTTGTTGAATAAAGAAGAATTTCTTTTTGTCTGTCTTGAACCTGTTGCACATCAGTTTCACTGGGTGCCTCCCAAGTTATAGGAAAGGAGGCAAAAGATTTCTGTATCCACTTTCTGCACCCCATACATAATTTTATAAACCTTTCATGACTTCTGTAGCTGTCTTCTTCCTTTTTTCCCCTTTTTGGGTATTTTTGTTGTGTGTGTGTGTGTGCGCGCGCATGCACTTGGAAGTCACGGCAACCTTGGCAACTGACCCCTACAGGGGGCCTGGAGGATATTCAGAGAGGTGGCTAAATAAAGCCTGTCCCTGCCTCCCTGCTTGGGTATTCCAAGGAGGTCTATCCAAGTATGTGCCAGAGCCAACCCTGCTTAGCTTCCGAGATCTGACGAGATCGGGCTTGCCTAGGCTATCCAAATCAGGGCTGTAGATGTCTTCTGTCTAAACTGAAAAATCCCAGACTGTTTAGCCTTTCTTCACAGGAACAGCACTCCAACCCCTTAATTATCTTCATTGCCTTCTTCTGTACTTCTTTCCAGCTCTGCAATATCCTTTTTTGAGGGTCCAGGGTCCAGAACTGTACACAATATTCCAGATGGGAATGCACCAGAACTCTGTACAAGGGGCATTACAGTACTGGCTGCTTCATTCACAATCCCTTTTTTAATAATCCCCAGCATGCAGTTCACCTTTTTTCACTGCTGCCTCACAACAGAGTTGACATTTTCATTGAGCTGTCTTCTGTAACCCCAAGATCTCTTTCCGTTTTGGTCGTGGTCAGTTCAAACCCCACCAGCATATATTAAAAGTTAGACATTTTGGTTCCAGTGTGCATCATCTTAAACCTACAACACTGAACTTCATTTGTCGCAATGTTGCCTGCTCACTCAATTTAGAGCAGACACTGATAGGCCTGTTCTCCTCAAACCTCTCTTTTAAAGCCACCCATATGTCCACACAAGGAAGGAACCCTCCCTCCTTCTTACCACTGAGCTTGCAATTCAGCCTGTACAGAGATGCTTGCGCACTTCTGTGTCAACGTTGTCACTTCAGGATGCTGCTTTTAAATCAGGGCTGGCGGGTGCAAGGCTGTTTTTGTGTCCAGTCGTTCAAAAGGATGTGGAGAATCCAAATTAAATTGCCCGAATTGTTGCCCAGGCACTTCCAGCGGAGGATTCTCAGCGAGCGGTTTTGCTGCAAAGCCTACTCAGTCTCAGAAAGCAGGGAGTCAGTGGCAAGCCGGGAAGCCGCAAAGTGCCAGCACGTCGTGGCAGTCCCAGTCTCAGCCGAAACCGCCAGAGCAGAGCAAGCCGAGCGGGCAACACAAACCCAACTACACTGTGAATTTCAGCGTCATTGGAGGGCGGGAAGAGAGAGGCATCAGAGCCCCAGGCTTTGGTAAGGTTTTTCTTCCCCCCGCATGAAAGGTGCAACATGCTTCTTGAAGCTCTGATTCCGAGACACTATAGCTGGATTCTGCAGAGCAGGGGGTTCCCAACCTTTTTGAGCCTGTGGGGCACCCTTGGAATTCTGACCCAAGGTGGGGTGGGCTCAGCCACAAAATGGCTGTCATGGGGGGTTGGAGCCATGGATACAGCCAGAGGAAGTCCAAGTGCAGGGGAGAAGGGGGGGGATTTTAGAGATACGCTGAGAAGGAGGAGGGAGAATAAAACCAACACGGGTGACATCTGCTGCCGAAGCAGCGCTATTTTCATCTGCACAGGCCAAATCAGATCTCCAGTGGCCTGTCAGAAGCTGCGCTGGGCAGGAGCCCCCACCTGGCTCCACCCGCTTTCTGAAGACACTTGGTAAGCACCGGGTAAGGGTGGCAGCGGGCACCATGGTGCCCATTAACACCACTTTGGGGAGCCCTGCTGCAGAGGATTTCCACTGGCAGGTTGGAGAGGGGTTCTTCCAATTCTCTCCTCCTACCACAGACTTCTGATCTCCCTCCCCCCCCCCCCCGGGCCGCCAATGCTGTACTTTGGGGTTTCCCCAGGAGCATTTGGGGGTATTTTGGGGTGCAGTGGAAGGGGAGAGGTGAGGAAGTTTCTGTCCGTATAAATGGGATTCTGAGCTTTTAAGCTTATCTGTTAGAAAAGCTGTTTGTAGGAATGTGTTTGTCTGTTTCTCTCTCTCATTTAAGAACATAAGAAGAGCCCTGCTGGATCAGACCAATGGTCCATCTAGTCACACATCCTGTCTCACTCACGCAACAGCCAACCATTTCCTCTGGATGGCCAGCAACAGGGCATGGAGGCCAAGAACTTCCCCTGATGTTACCTTGTAGCTCTGAGATTCAGAGGTTTAGTGCCTCTGAATGTGTAGGTTTTCCTCAGTCACCATGGCTAGTAGCCCTCACTTTGAGGAACGTGTCAACTCTCCCCACTCATTTGTTTATCTAGATCTCCAGCTGTGAGCCAGGCTCAGTTCTTCAGGTCTTTATCACATAAATTTCATCAGAAACCAAGAGTCAAACTTCATGGGCTTAGCCTAGGAGGATTACCAAGGATGGTGGCTGCTCCATCATTAAAGCCATCTCATGTTCATTTAATCAGAAGTATAAGGCGTCTGGCTTTGCTGGGTCAGGCATATTCCCCATAGCAGATCAGCAGGGATGTACATGCTGCTGGCTACCGCTTCAGTCCCTAGTTACTAACTCTGTAGGTAATGTTTAAGCCGAAGAACACAGCCACCATAGTGAGTATCCCAAAGTCACTTGCTCGGCTTAATTGAAGATTTTAACTTGAGTATCCCTAATCCAGTGTTCTTCTGTATGATGCTGCAGTAGTTTCATCATTCATCCCGTGTTACAGAAGGAAGGCTGAGAGCATAATCGGATAGGAGTAGTGACTTAGCTGCAACTGATGAGTGTGTTCATGTCAGACATGAGAACTGAGGATTTCTTAGCTCACCCCCTTAGCCACCATGTTGATTCGGTGGACTCTCTCAATTTGCAGTGTATCCTTAAAAGGCCAGCTGTCAGTCTTGTTGTCCTGAAGCTCATTGGCTGAAGGGAGAGTTTAGAGTTGAGACGCCACCAGAAGTTCACTGTCAGTCTATATGGAAAGGGCATCTTATTACTAGGTCAGTTTCGCTTCTGTGTCACTTTTTGGTCTGTGAGGAAATTTCCTAATTCTTATCTCGCCAAACAGGACAAAAGCCCAAAGTTTCAGAAAACGATTTTGAGGATCTGCTGTCAAATCAAGGGTTTTCAGCCAAACCTGACAAAAAAGGACCAAAGACCATTGCTGAGATGAGGAAGCAAGAAATGTCTAAAGATATGGATCCCCTAAAATTAAAGGTTTGTAGAAGCTTTCCATGTTGCAGTGGAGTGTTACTCAATATGCATTGGAAGCTAATAGTTTTATAACGTTAAAGGATGACAAGAGAGGTTAAAGCCGGGGAGGAGATGATGCATGATAAGCGGCTGTCAAGGGTGGGTATTTGGGGAGGGTTTGTAGGCAGTATGGGAAATGTGAGGGAGTGGAGGAGGAGGCGGAAAGGGGCCATAGCTTAGTCATCTGTCATGTTTTTTGGATCCCAGGGATCTTAAAAATCCCGTATTTTGTGTTCAGAGTCAGGAAGCAAGAATTGGAAAGGCCTCTGCCGAAGGTACTGCTGGTCAGTGACTACGAGGCTAACATTGCAATGCCAAGCGGAGTTACCGTCTCCTAAGCCCATTGAATAGGCTTATTTCGTTGGTTAGTTCGATTTTCATCCTGCCCTCCCCGCAAGCGGGCTCCGGACGGGTCACAATCACAAGAAAACGATATCATTGAAATAGTTAAAACCATATTTCTGTCAAAGCACAAACCAAACACACTTAGAAGGGTGTAACTCTGCTTAGGATTGCACTATAAATGGACCGATGGTTTGATGACTTAAAGCAGCTTTGTGTGTTCAAGGGGTTGAGGCAACTGGGTGAGATAAAGGGGTTCTGGAGCGGTGGGGTGGGGAGTGCAAACTCCGTCTGCAGCAGTTTCGGAGTGGGTCCGTCTCTACTTCTGAGTATAAACTACACCACACAAGCCAGCAAGTATCCCTGCCTGGTTTTTTTGTGCATTATACTGAGATTAATATTATGCATGTGCATAGAGTGGAGAAGAAGGATCCCAGAAGATGCTGCATAATAATAAAATGCGTTTTCATGCCTTAAAGTCCTTCACAGAATACATACAAATGGACCTCTCTCTCCCTTCTGAAGAAGTGGTGCTAAGCTTCGGGTCCATTACGTTTAGAGCTTCCGGATGCATCTTTTGTCCATTTATGGCCTAAAAAGAATAATAGTAATAAAATAAAATAAGAGAGCTGGTTCTCTTCTAGTGTGCAACAACTTCCTTTGCTGATCACCTTGATGGAGTTGTCACTTGCCAGAGGGGACCAGGGAAGTGGCTAAATCTGTATTCATTAATTGCATGCCAACTAAATCAGAGTATTTTAATGGGCCACATCCTCCAAAGGTGGTAACTAGAATATTTTGGGGAAGATGTTCATCATCTTGCTTGTTACGCGGTCTGTGTCTTTTTCTTTCTCTAGATTCTAGATTGGATTGATGGGAAAGAGAGAAATATAAGAGCTTTATTATCCACGCTCCACACGGTGCTCTGGGAAGGCGAAACCAAATGGAAGCAAGTGGGCATGGCTGACCTGGTGACCCCGGACCAAGTCAAGAAGTACTATAGGAAGGCAGTCCTTGTCGTTCATCCAGATAAGGTGAGTCCCTGTGGCTTTTTATCCCGCCACTTCCACCACATTGCTCTTGTATGCCTAGAAGTCAGATACAAAGAATGCAAGGTGTGTCGATCCCTGAATGGGAGCATTTGCTGTCCACTCCATCCACTGGGAGGCAGCTTCCATCACAGAAAGACATAGCTGTGGTCTCAGACCCAGGTCTGCAGGAGGCATTGTGCCTGTCCAAAGCAATGTACAATGGAAAACCTAGCACAGTCCTATTGCTAAGGCTTGAGCCTGCAGTACATCTTGAGCTGGTGACCTAAGTGGTTTTGGGTAGAAACTCAGTCTGTATCCTAACAGCACTGTGTTGTGGCAGAGAGAGAGAGAGAGTGGCAGGGGGAGCTAAGGAAGTTTCTGTGCCAAAGCAAACCAAGTGGCTCGCTCTGACCCCTGTCAGTGCTTTCGGGTCAGGCTGGTTTGCCAGGCTTTTCAACTAGGGACCTCTGCTCTGTCTTGCTGCCTCTTCCTTAGTCTCCAGCCCTGCCTGCGTTTTTCCCTGTCCTCAACTTAGCAACTTGGCTCTGCAAACGCAATGGTTGTGATGCCACTTAAAGTCTTCAAAAATCTTCATAAGGTCATAAGTAGCAAGGAAAAGGAAATGGCCGCCATACTCATATGTCACAGTGATGCTCCGAAAAAAAATGGTGGTTGCTGATTCTACCGATGGTTGGAAGTTCAGGAGAGGACAGGGGACTGTGGCTGATGTAGCAACACCACATCCTCTTCCTCAGCCTGAATCGCTGGTAGACTCGGCCATCCTGTCGCCCCATAGAACTAAGCTCCGATTCATACCAGGGTATCCCATTGCCGTATTTGGAGTGCCAGTGATTTGATTGGTCAGAAGCCATGGGATTTAAGCCTTCTGCTTGTAGTGTGTGCGGCTTGGCTACCACACTTGGTTCACACAAAGCTCTGTGTGCTCGGCAGGCATTCTGATGCTGTGTGTTGTGCTTGGCAGGGGAAGGGGGAGACCTGTAGGCACGTGCACAAAGTTTGAGCTCAAAAAGAAGGTGTGGGAGTTGGCATGTCACATACATGCCAGTTGTAGCATGTCCATTTCACAGGCATGAACACATGTAGGCTTGTGGCAGGTCCGTTCCTAATCATGTTCCCCTCACCTGTCCTCCCCCCCCCCCCCCTTTAGGAGGCTATGGGAAGTTGCAACTTTTGTCGAAATTCCTCACCACCTTGGGATAGCCTGTTTTATTTATTGACTCTGTATTGTATTTTATTACTGGTTTTAACTTAACCCAGATTATTTATCTTCCCATTCTGTTGTAAACTGCCCTGAGGCCTGCTCGCAGGGAAGGGCGGCCAAGAAGTCCAAATAACAAATAAATCAATCACTGGAGTGCATTTTAAGAGGATAGTCATGTTAAGCAGCCCTTGTGCCTTGGATGTGTCACCTCATTAGCTGTAGCCGGGGAGGGGGGGCAGTTCCTGACACTGCTCTAAGGCCTTGCATGTGCAGAAACATGTTCATAGTACATGTACGGCATGTGCTTTCTGGAGCCATAAAGGCAATGTCTACGGAGCTCTTCTGAAATATTTCCTACTCCCAAGGAAATAGAGAGCCTGGACCAGCTCTTTCATTTTTTGGGGGGGGGGGGGGGGATAATACCGATTGGTTTTGGTTTGCACAGAAAGGGGAGAGTTGCTCACTGCCGCTGTGAGGTTTCTAAATTCGAATACATAAGACAGTCTCCAGCTATGGCCAAGACGAGGATGCACATCTGTGGTACAGCTGCTTGGGACAAGCACAGAGCTCTGCCAGTCTGCTGGCAACATGACAGTCCCTGTCTTCTATTTATAATAACCCTTTGAATTTTACCTCCCCAGGACTTGAAGAAGCAAGTGGGATTAGATAGATTCATGTGCAAGTGGGATTAGATAGATTCATGGAGGATAGATCCATCAATGGCTACTAGCCATGGTGACGGGAGCCTCCACATCCAGGGGCACTAAACCGCTGAATCTCAGATCCAGTAGGCAACATCAGGGGAAGGTCTTAGACTCCATGCCCTGTTGTTGGCCCACCAGAGGAACTGGTTGGCCACTGTATGAGTCAGGGTGCTGGGCTAGATGGATCATTGGTCTGATCCAGCAGGTTTCTTAAGTAGGTTCCCAGAAACGCATCAGTGGGTGCCAGGGCTAGCCAGGCACAGCATTGGGATCAGTGACTTGGTAGCCCCAGGATGGCTTCGGGGGGAGGGGGTATTTTTGGATGGGGAAGCAGAATAGTCATTTGTGACTGAAACTGTGGTTGTTTTGACTGTGCAAAACTGGGCCTGTCTAATTCTAACTCCTGTTCCTTCTTTTTCCAGGCCACGGGACAGTCTTATGAACAGTATGCCAAAATGATCTTCATGGAGCTGAACGACGCGTGGTCAGAATTTGAAAACCAAGGATCCAAGTCGCTTTTTTAACATAACTCCCTCTTGCAGGAGGGTGGATATCAAAAACGTATTGGCACCAAAACTGAATCTTTGAGTGCTGTTGGTGTGGCCTCCTTCGGGTTTGAGGAAGGGGGCAAAAAAAGAAAAAAAGCCCTTCCCCGTTCCTGCACACTTTGAAACTGCACACTCAGCGAACCAGGATGTGTGTCTGTGTCGCAGGACACTGAATGGGAAGCATTACGCAGATGGCACTCTGGGTCCACTGGCACCTGGAAGTTGGTGGCCCTGGGTGTGGGAAGTTCCAGGCCACGTTAGATGGGGCGGGCACACCAATCGTATTAATGGTGGCTGCTGGTATGGGCATGATTGCTACCTTTCATTTTGAATCCTGATTTTGTTTTTTTGGTTTAAGAACCACACAACCTCAGTTCTGTTCTCCCCACCACCACACTGTCTTTTGTGATTTTTATTACTTTCTCTTTTTTTTTTTTACTTCAATGTTTGCCTTATTCAAAGTGCTTTAGTTACCTTCTCGGCCGTGAATTTGCTCAGCATTTGTTTCTCACGCCTGTGAGAGGTGTACATTTTGTTTTTCCTCCTGTATTTTATGTAATCATTCCGCGAGATCATTCTGTAAATAATTAAACTATTTTCTGACAACACCTGCATTCCTTATACTGCATCGACAGTCACTTATCCAAAGCACTCCCTCTTGGTGGCAAATTTTGGTTTGAGTGAATGTTGTATCTCCCCCCCCCCTTAAACCCCACATAATCATTGGAAGTGGATCTTGGCTTTAAATTAAGGATCTGTATGGTCATGCTCTATTTATGAAGATTTTTTTCCGAGAGTCAATGTTTATTATTGATGTTTATTCCAATCCAAAGCATTTATATGAAACCACGTACATTGTTTCACTCCTGTCCCACATTTCTTGTTACTTTACTCAGTGGTCTGTGTGCCTTCTGTTGGGCATAACTGAACTGTATAGAAGTAAGCAGGTATGCCGAGACCTCAGAAGTGTAGCTCAATCGATGCTGCTTGCTGTTTTTGAATCTGGCCACACTGAACTCGACAAAGGCTCCGTGGTTAGCCGTCGTTTTTGAAGGTGGGCCGTATGTGGCTTTTGCTGGCCACGGACAACTTTCCATGTTTGAAAGCCTGTTGATTGTGGAATTTCGTACATGTTGATCGAAGACCGGGGCGTTTTGTACTTTAAGATGTCCTCTACTTGTCCCTTGAATACGCTGGCTGCTTCTAAAGCAGGGAAAACGCACTCTTCGCTACCGCGTCTGTAGGCTGCAGATTGTGGTACAACTTACATCAAGGCTAGTTCTGGGTACACAAGTGTTCTCGTTGGTGTTCTGGCTTGTTGTTTATGGTGACACCATCTTGCAGCTCATGGTGTGTAGCTTCCCCATTTGGGTTGGTGCCACTTGAATCCGCTTGCAAGTTGTCGTGGGTTCGTTCAGTCCTGTTTTGCAACTTCATTGAGATGAGAGACCTGCAGAAGTCAGGAGGTGTTCTTCTTTTCTTTTCTTTTTAAGTAATTTCTGGACAAAGTTTGACTCTCCCTGTCATTCCTGTAATATTCTGAGATGCACCCTCACCTGTCCTTAGACAGTAATCCATGAGGGTTTTGTTATGCAGTGTGTCTTTCTTTTGAGTGTTTGGCCTCTTTAATAAACTCTCCAAACAGCAGTCGGCCTGGGAAAGATGTACAAAACGCAGAGAGGGCTCTGTATTGAAATGTGGGATGCATCTGCCTCAGTGTTTTGAAATCAGCCTTCCTCCACCCGCCCTTGGGAATGTAACTGCAGTGTTTTTATTGTGTCTTGATTAAAACTCGATACTGCCATTGGAGGATAAATTTGGCTTGCATGCCATCTGTCAGCTGTCCTTTGTAGAGTTACATATGCCACTTGAATTCATTCTTACAAATGTAGTCAACCTGTTGTGTTGCTGGGTTTCTTCCCCCAAGCAAGACAGGGTCTGCCAAAAACAAACTTGATGATGCAGTGCTCGTGGACAGCTGCTAAACTGTGGCAGGGTGGTCGGTGGTGGTCTCCTGTGTATTCGCAAGTGCAGCTGGGACACCGTGCAGAGCTACAGCCTGCATGGGTACACAGAGCTACGCCAATCGGGGAGCTGTGGATTATAGACCATCGTTGTTGGTTTCTGAGTGGGAAGGCCAGTGGATGGATTAAAGGGTCCCATGCAGCTTTGGGTCTTTCTCTGGCTCTTCATTAGTCAAAGACTCTGTAATAAATTGCCTCCTTAATCGTGATAAACCAAACTTTTTTTGCGGGGCGGTAGGGAGGCCTTTGAAATCATACTCTGTGGATTCAATCTGCGGTCGGCAAGGTTCCTAAAGCAGTACCTTTTGGAGGTAATTGTGATCCTGCTACTGTGTAAGATAATGGTCAAAAGAATATCAATAACTGGGATTATAACTGGGCTAGAACAGGAGAGAAAATGGGAAGATTGGCTCAGAACCCCAAAATAACAGCCGTCTTTAGAGCCTGTGCATCTGCCAGCTGTTTGTGCGTTCGGCTTGCAAGGAGAGAACAAGTAATGTGATGTAATTTTAAGTTTTTCAGGGTACAGTGGGGGGGAGTTTGCTTTAATGAGGGGTGGTTTCTTCTTTAAATAGCAAGTAAAATCTGTACAAAGCTTAATGCTTAAGGTGATGGCTCTGTAGTTACGTTGTTAACACTACCAGTTAATAGGTTTCATGGTCATGGACTGTGGTTTTTTCCCCCCAGGCATGCACAACCATTATATACAGAATCCAGTAGCTATGTAAGAAGTATGGCATTGCCCTCACATTTGCATCTTGGGAAACCCATTTTCTTGTTCTTCAGCGGAAACACTGGGCAAAGCGTGTGCCCCACCATGATTAAAGTTTTGCCAGGCCACTAGAAACTAGATGAATTTGCTCCTTGAATTCGACCCGCTGGTTATCTCTGCTCTAGACAGATGCAGAAACACCAGGAGCATAGTGACCTTGACTGTAACTCAGTACCAATCACATCTCAAACCGGTGAATAAGCTTACATGTTCCCCGGAAACCTTCCGGAGACTGGATGCTGAGCAAATGAAAACCAGAAAAGGGAAGGGAGGAATAAGATGTGGTTCTCAAAGGAAAAGCCCTTCCGTCTGCAGACTGTGAGAATATTCATGCGGCGCAAGGATCTGTCCCACAGACTCAAGCTGAGCCATTCTACTTATAGAAAAAGTTCTCAGTTTGTTGCAAAGGCTGCTGGGACCAGTGCTCGGTTTGTCCCAACAGCCTTTGGTGCAAAGCAGCTCTGGATCTTCTCTCCCTTTAGAAAATATAAAGGCTGGGTGTGATTTGGATCACTGAAGCGTTGATTGGAAGAGTCCCTTATGAAGATAGGAAGCAATAAACTCATCAGACCACTGGTTCCTCTAACTCAGTATCATCTGCTCAAGGTGGGCCAGTGGCTCAGTGGTAGAGCCTCTGCTTTGCATGCAGGTGGTCCCGGGTTCCATTCCCCGGCATCTCCAGTTCAAAAGGGTCCAGTAGTAGGTGACTTGGTTCCTGAGACCTTGTAGAGCTGCTGCCAGCCAGAGTAGACAGTATTAACCTGGGTAGACCCGTGGTCTGACTCAGTAGAAGGCAGCTCTTCCCCAGCACCCACTACCTTTTACCAGCGGGTGCCAGAGACTGAGCGGGGGGACTCACTGCCTGCAGAATGTGTGTGTGTTTCTCTTACCTCTGAGACACATCTCTTCCTTGTAAAGTAGAGCAGCTGTCTTTTTTTTTAAAGGATACTTTGCACTCTCCGCTTGTACTCCTCAGCTTCCAGTAGTCCGAAATTTTAAAAATGTCAACGAGAATAACAATCTTAAAAACTAACAGTGTGGCCAGAAGGAAAACCCAGCTATTTTAGTGTACCTGCAGCGCAGCTCAAGGTCATCGCCAATGCTCCCTCTAAGCTGCGGGGTCTTGTGAGCAAAAACTCTATTTTCTGAGTTACTGGCATTAAAGTTATGAGCAAGCAGTTTGGCGACTGCTTAAATTGGTTTGTTCTGGAGCCATCCTTCCTGAACTAAGACAAAAATGTGTGAGCTGGGGGCTAGTAATCGTGAGCTAATTCACACTGACTCAGCTTAGCGGGGACACTGGTCATTGCGCAAATATTTGGAAAACTGAAAGGTTTGGGCGGAAATGGGAGGGAGGAGAGAATTCTGTGGCTGAGGTGGCTCGGCTGAAAAGGGCCCCTATCTCTGATGCTCATCTAACTCCCCGTCACAGGTGAGGGCACACCGAACAGTGCCTCTGAAGGCACTGTCATGTTCAACGTCTTTCTCCCTGATTATCTCTTTTTGGCTTAACACCTGGTCCAATGAACCGTTCTGGGGAACTGGAAAGCTTACTCGCTCAGACGTGGCTTGATGCTTGGTCCTGGTCAAAGGAATTGTGCTCCTGGTGTGTCCTGAGTTTGTCTGATGGTCCAGCATGGCTGCCTAGAATCTCTTTTGCCACCACTTAGAGGATTTCTGCTTTTTTAGATATAGTATGCGTCTGCATGTGTTGGAAGCATCTTGCTGTATGGCTTCTTCCTTTATGCTCCAAAATGTACATCAGTGCTGTCCTTGGGAAATAATTCTGTAGCAGCTTAGTGCCACAGCTCCTACTTTGCCTGTGACAGCAGTTCTCAGACTTTGGGGCATGTTTCTTCTGAGGTCTGTGAAATGCCTAGAAGTGGGGAGAGCAGTATCCTTGGGGGGAGACCTACAGGATGTATATCAAGCATCCTCTCTCACCAGCCAAGGCATGGATGGGCTTGAGTACCGTGTGCCACTGCTTCATCATCCCAATGTGAAATGGGAAGAGTTGCTTTATTGTAATGGCATTTCCCTGTTTGCCTTTCTGATGCCTGTGCTGAATTAATGTACCAATCCACAAATGTTTGCACGTTGCCCCAGCACAGATCGGCATGGCGGTGTGTAAAGACCTTTCCCAACACTGCAATGGGGCACATGGTTAAAGTGGCAGAAAAATATAGTGTAGAAGAAGGACTCAAAATCTTAAAAGTCTGAAAGAAACTGGAGCCACATTCCTCACTTGTGGATCCTGCAACCCAGATTTCCTGGGGGCTGGCAGGAACAGAGAGGAATGTGGGGAAATTCTGCCAACCTTCCATGCATGCAGTTTTTGGTATAAGCTATGAATTAGGAGACCAGCTTGGGCCCAGTTGTTTCAAACCATTCAGAGATGCTTACTTTCAAGATGTTCTAGGCAAACACAAAGACTACCGACTTGCTCTTGCTTTCAATGAAAATCCATCTTCTCAAAATTTAAGGTTTTTGATAGAGTTTCAGAAGTTGTTTTCTACACTCTGTTATTTAGTGGGCCATAATAGCCACCAAACTCCTATTACGAATGTTATAAAATACACAGGTAAATGAAATGACTGCACATAGAGGCATAGAGTTGGAAGAGGTCTTAGAAGCTATCTCACCCAACCTCTTCCTCACTGCAGAACAAGAACAGTTTTACTGTATGTTCTTCAGAAATACAGAGTTTCACTGTTGTTTGAGTAGAGTGCAGGCGGTGAATTGATTGCAATAAGTAACCAAATCTCACTTTAACTCTGAGGAAAAACCCACTGGTTCAGATCAGTTTTGTAAAATACATCTGTTTCAAACACTGCAGCTTCAGCACATCCCTTCATTTTTTAAAAAAAAAATCTTTTATCTAGTGATTATGCAATCGTTGCCCTGATATTATGGACTACTTTTTCATTTTGCGCTGGCGTTCCATGCAGTAAAGGATAAAAAAGAATGCATTGAACATATCCTTTTCCTCTAAACTAGTGAACGGCAGCTTTGGCTAAATTATAAATGAGTTTGCGTTTCCATATCCCAAAGGGCAACTGCATGAAATTTGCAGCATTGGTCGCAAGGATTACTCTGTTTTGGAAAGCATCCTAGTAGCAAGAGAGTGATATGACTTGTTCCGGTATCTATGTGTAAAACTCTGAACCATCATTTGCGATATTAAGATGTTCAGCTGTGTTCATGGATGCCAGTGCTAAGCTCTTGGAAGTTTGGCTTATGCCATCTTGGAGAGAGACCTGCGTGAACTGTGAATTTAATCTAATTTTTTTTTTTTTACTGAAAACCAGCCAGTGGTCCCTTGCCTGTCATGAGTTTTAGAGGTGGTCACTGTGGGTTCTTGGTGTTGCCACCAAGAATATGGCTACCTTGGTGACTTGCAAGGGGATGTGTTCATTGTGGACACACCAATGTCCTCCATGCTCTTTGTACGGCCACAGCAAAGAGAGAATGACCTGCCTAAAATAGCAAACCAGCCCCAGGTGTGCAAGATTTTTTCCAGTTGTTGCTGGCTGTAAATTTGTAGAGCTTTGGGCAATCAGCATATTGCTTTGGGCAATCAGTTCTTAGAGAAACGGAGAAATGGTATCAGCCATTGAAGGAACTGAAGAACATATCAATAGTCAAACAGTTTGGCAACATTTGCAAAAAAAAATTGTACCCCAGTGGCTGTGTAGCATCAAAGATATCTCATCATGAATCGCATAATAAGAATAACCTTCTAATGGGTTGCTTCCTGGCTTCATATCTGATTTACTAAATCCCCTTCTTGTTTTTTGACTGCTTTGTGAGATGCTTCAGTATTGGCAGGTAGGCTGAAATAAAATTATTAATTGTCCAGCATATTTCTTGACATAGCAAAGCAACTCTGAGATCCCTCTGTTATAATGTAATATTGCTGTCCCTATAGCTGGATCCCTGTTTCATCCCATGGAGGGTACTTTGTAATGACATGGAAGCATCAGAGTAGTTTTTCATCCTGTGACGACACTCTGTGGACATAGATTGTGTAAACTAAGCTAGGTTGATGCCACTCAGCTGATTTTTATCCACCTCGAGCAGTTATTTGGCACACAGTTTTACTAACTGGCATAAACTGATGCAAACAAGCAATGACACAGGGACGGGCTGATAGCATGGGTGGCCCATACTGGGTATCGGGTCTGGACATGGTGATTCCCAGTCATGCATCTCTGGGGATGGAGGCAGAGTTCTGAGAACAGCAGGCAAGAATTCTAGCATTTATAGCTGGCCTGGCCAATCACAGAGGCTGCCTACTGCCAGCCAATCACAGAAGGCGATGTGACTATTCCCTCCTGAACCTGACAAGGGCACTGAACAGATTTTCTGGGGTAGCCTATTGAACTAGATACCATCCTTGGACCACAAAGTTCACAGCAGTGTCAAGGACTGGAACCTTGACAGACAGTAAGTTTTAACTCCACTAGCAACCCAAATATTACTTCCTGTGTAAATAGCTTTTGTGTTTACAGCTGGCAAGTAAATTCTTCAGAACCAGGATGTAACATTTTTCGGGTTGCATCCCCTCCAAAAGGATTAACAAAGGAAAGCATTTTTTTACAAGGCAATAAAAATCATTCAGGGTGGGTGGGTTATACTTATTTCAGCATGCCTGTGTCTGTCTTTTGCATATATTTATTTCTATGTGGCTTTTGCACACAGGGTTTCAGAATAAAAAATTTCAAAGTTATTGTTGCAATTGTTTTTTTAGGAATGATGCATTTATTTAAGCTTTTGATTCAAAAAGGATTTAGAGGCATTGTGGACATTCAGAAATTTATCTCTTTGGTGAATGTACTGTATAATATCTTCTGGACTTGAAGAATATCTAATGAGGACTTTTATCACTCCATGATTTCACATTAAACATCTGTGTGTGTATGAGTTTTGTGGGGTTTGTGGTGACTGGATGGACAAAGGGAAAACCCAAATATTTTTGTCTCCACTGGAGAAATCGCTTCTGTACTGAGTAATTTTGGTAATAGTAAAAGAAATGTACAAACATGTATGTATATAAAATGAGTATTGTCGAAGATTGGCGCCTTGTAAAGCATTATGGATAATCCATTACAATGTTTGGCATATTAAGTCCTGAATCAAAGTATTTTGCTTTGAAATGACCCTGATTCCATGATTAAACAAAATCCAGACATAACTTTCCTTTATTTGTTACTGCAAATAGATAATACTTGGAGTCTGATTAACAAGTGTTACATTTTTGATCAGTGAACTTTTTGCTGTGTGATACTTCAGAGCAATTGTATACTGGCATTTTTTAAAAAAGTTCAGCTATGAAGTGAGTGTCACATGAACAGATGAAGTTGACTTATATTGAATCGGACCACTGGTCCATCAAAGTATTGTCTACTCAAACTGGCAGCGGCTCTCCAGGATCCCAGGCAGAGGTCCTTCGTATCACCTACAACCTGATCCCTACTGGACATGCCGTGGATTAATCCTGGAATTGTCTGCATGCCAAGCAAATGCTCTGCCACTGAGCCATTGCCCTTCCCCATAGCGCCAGTTCACACATGTCTTGCTTATTCAGTGTTTGAGTACTCAGAGCTGAACGTGAGAACTTAGTTAAGGAGCACCGTTTTTGAGGAAATCCCCACCCTGCTAGATCAGACCAAGAGCCCATCTAATCCTGTTACAAGCAGTAGCCTCCCAGATATTCCTGGGATGTAACAAGCATGGCCTGAAGATGAACTTGATGAATACAAGGGACGTCTAAAAGGAATTGCCTGATGGGGGAATAGTCTGGTAAGCAAGGAAGACTGGTATAACAGCAAGGTGATGAGAAGCTCAGAATTAGGGTAGCTCTGACTATCCCACAAGGATCTGGTGAGGCTGGATAGATGTAATTCACTGCCTTCAGTCTCTTCAGGGAAGGTCAGTCTTGTGTACTCTTCGAATTCAGAACCAGTTCATGTTTTCTACCTTTGTTCTAGGGGAAGAGATGACTGGAAACCACAGTACCACTAGCAGACTGCTATAGATAGGGCTCCAGCTTAACTTCCCTCCTTTTTTTCTGCTTGGAGAAGAATCTTGCCTTGTGGGTCTGCGTTCCTCACACTTCCTTCGGTCTTTGCTGCCTTCATTGTCCTCTATCAGCTCCCCACCATTGGCCCTGGGGAGATGATCCATATTTCTCTTCCTTTCACCTCAGGGAAATAGCTCAAGGAAGCTTCGGTGGTTTTGGGGAGGGGGCAATCAGTTTCTGAAAGTGGAGATCCATGCTCAGTAAACTGCTTGTTCTTCCATTCCACCGAGCAATGTTTGAATGCTTCTTCCAACAGAAGAGCGCCATCCTCAGATGGGATACTTGCCAATATGAACTTGCCCTGTCCCTCCTCTTCCGGCTCCTCTTCTCTTGGTAGAACTTTAGTAGGTAGGTAGCCATGTTAAGTCAGCCAAACTAGCAAAAGGATTTGTGGTCCCCATGAAAAACTAATGAATCGAGTGTGGCCTAAGTGTTCCTGAGCCCCAACCCACTTCATCAGACGCAAGCCAATTTACCATCGTCCCATGAGCTCAACTGCTCACTTACCAGAGAAGGGTAAACACAAACTAAAGGTATTTTAGATTCCTGTTCCAAAGGGTCTCCTTATGTGGACAGGGTCAGTGGCCATGTGTGGAGGTAGTAATTATTCAATCTAAGGGTGATGTGCTTATGGATCGTGTTGTTGCCCCTGGATGTGGTCATGGCTATGTTGGCTTAAAAGAGGTTGAACACATGAAGCTCCGTTAGACTGAATCAGACCACTGGTCCGTCAAGTTTAGTATTGTCTACTTGAACTGGCAGTGTCTCTCCAGTGTCTCAGAAGAAAAAAAGCTGAGTCCAGTGGCACCTTTACGACCAACAAAGTTTTACTCAAGGTATGAGCTTTGGTGTGCATGCACACTTCTTCAGATACAATGTCTCAGGTAGGGGTCTTTCACATCATCTCCTACCTGATCCTTTTAACTGGAGATGCTAGGGATCGAACTTGGGACCTTCTGCATGCAAGGTACTGAGCCATGGCCCCACCCCATTAGACATAGGTCCATTGGTAGCCATGAGGATTAAATTGAACCTCCATGTTCAGAGGCAGTAAATGCTCCTGGTGTGAGGGCCAGCAGCAAGAGAAAGCTTTGGCCTTTATGTACTGCTTAAAAGCCTCCTGAGGGTATCAGGTTGGTCACCGTGTGAAACAAGATGCTTGACTCGATTGACCATTTGGTCTGGTTCAACACAACCGCTCTTATATTTAGGTGGCTTCTTTGTAATATATTTCTTTTAAGACATGTGGCTTTTATCTCCCATATTCCGGCTCAGGCAGGGAAGTATAATCACATTGAGTGTGCCTCTGTATCAAATGCAATATCCTGCAAAAGTGTTGCATTTCCATCAGACTAATGTCATTCAAGTCCAGCACTTCCATTCCGCCTATTTCCCCCCCCCCCTTCCCAGTTCATTTACCAATGGCTTAACGTGTTTCTAATACCCATTCTAATTTCTAATCTTAATACCCATTAGTTGGATCCTGTCAATTTCGCTGTGGATTTCTACAAGGCTAAGTGATGTTGGCATCCTTTCTGGCGGCTGCTAATGGAATATTTGACCTCGGATATCTTGTCAGTGAATGCTGTTTCCATCTGTGAATCTCCATTTCCCTTGAATGGCTGTGGGGGAGAAAAGTAAACCATAGGGAATTTTTTTGTTCTTGGTTTCGAAACTGACCTTCGCGACCAAAGAAAAGTAAAAACACGAGAGACCGCTTCAGACCAAAAGTTCCATCACCTTCAACATCTCCTTTCCAACACAGGCCAGCCGAATGCATTTGGGTAACTCCTAAGCAGGCCACTGAGTCAGTGGTTCCCTCTGCCCTTATTTTTGTTTTGTTCTCATCACCTGATATGCTGCCTGTGTACAAGGAAGTTCCACTTATTTGTTTAGACATTTATACTCTGCTTTTCTCCCCAGTATGGGGAACCCAAAGCAGCTCACAACATCATTCTCTCCTTCCTTCATTTTATCCTCACAAGAATAGCCCTGTGAAGGCAGTTAGGCTGAGAGAAACTGACTGGCCAAAGATCACCTGGCGAGCTTCCCTGGCACAGTGGGGGTTTGAACCTGGATCCCCCAGATCCCAGTCTGATGATCAGACCACTACGTGACACTGGCTCTCATTTATCATTTGTGGTTAAAAGGATTCATACTGGTTAAGCCTTCCTTAAAAGGGCACAGTAGCCATCTGTACCATGTGACAGGGAGCTCCATGTAATGTCAATAAGTTAAATGTATGTTGCCGGAGACACTTTGTTCTGTCTGTTCTGAGCATATATTTTACCCCCATTTCAGTGAAGAAGAAGAAAAGCTGGTTTTATACCTCACCCTTCACTACCCAAAGAAGTCTCAGAGCGGCTTACAATCGCCTTCCCTTCCTCTCCCCACAACAGACACTCTGTGAGGTAGGTGGGGCTGACAGAGCTCTGACAGAGCTGTGACTGACCCAAGGACTTCAACTGGAGGAGTGGGGAATCTCCAGATTAGAGTCCTGCCACTCTTAACCACTACACCAAACTGGAGAGGCATGTTCAGAAGTTCTGTGCTTTCCAGGTGCCCTGGGGCCTGCTGTGGATCAGGACCAAAGTGTGCGGAGCAGGGCCTTGACTAGGGTTGCCAGATCCCTACCTTTACCCAGCAGGGGGGCTCCAGGCTCTTTTCTGGGGTGTTCACCATGGACCTCTTCAGGGGCAGGGCTCCCCCCACTGGCATGTGGATCAGGGGGGCCAAAATCGGGAAAACCTGCCTCCATTGGGGAGATGGCAACCCTAGCCTTGACCTATGCCATTTTCCTCACCTGATACTGCTCTAGGGGTGACACTATTTTCCTGTCAAAACATAATGTGCAAATCATTAGTACATGTACAGCAAGTGGAGCTCCCCATGATGATTTTAGTTCAGGAAACTGGCATGAAGCAGATGGCCCCAAGCCCTTCCTCTCTGCATATCATCATCCTGATGCAAATCAGGCTCGCAGGCACCTGGGAATGGCAGAAGTTCAAAATGTGACTCTCCGACTGACGGGATGCCCTTGGGGGCGGGGGAGATAACCTGTCGCTGGGCCATAAAAGGATGGGGGGGAAATCCCACATGGTTTCATAACTTTATAAACATCTACCCTGTGTCTCTCCCCCCCCCCCTGATTAAATCTAGATTAAAATGCCCTCAAAGCTTCAGCCTCTCCTCTCAGGGAACATGCGCCATCCAACCCCTTGATATTTTTTGCTTGGCCTTTTGCCTGGCGCTGGAAAAGAGGCCAACCAGCTGTGACTCACTCAAATACTGTTACCCACGGGCATGCTTCGCAGAGTGTGTTAAGTTCCAGGGGCAATATTAAATTCTGAATGCACTGGGAAAAGCATGTTCTCTTTGTAACATTTACTTTATTTACAAGTGGCAAAGGGGAACTTCTTCTCTAGACTGCAACTCGCCATCCCCAGACTCTGGAACTCCCACTAGAAAATTCTCAGTTTTTCAGAGTGACAGCTGTTTTCTATTGAATCTCTGCTCTCCAGGGATATCTTTTCCCCTTTGCAAATGCTGGACTGCATATTAAGAGATGGTTTCCTGGAATTAGTTTCCCTTGATCAACTTTCACACCATCTAGTCGTCAGCCTGACCGAAAGACGGCGAGAATATGTTCCCCTGAGGAACTTCCCTCCCCTGCCAAAGTAGTCATATTTACAGCTGCTTTGTGACCTCACCGGACTTGTGGCCTACCTGTTCACTGCAGAATCCTTTCATCCCCTCTGCGTCTTCCATGAGGGCTTTTGATCCAATGTGGTTTATCAATTCCATGCTGCTAGCTTTCTTCTGTGGCCCAGTTCAGACTGTGACTATGGTGTGGGGAGCAGGGGAGCTTCGGCCTTCTTTCCTCTGTGGTGTTTTCCTGCTTCAGGGGGCCCCAAGACCCACAATTTGCCCCGCTGGGGAGACTTCTGTATAATTTTGTAGTGTTGTTCGACTGCATTGAATGTCTTTTTTGCATTCTCCTCTGATTTTGCAGTCCGGTTTTAATGACTGTTAGACCGTCTTTATTAATTTGTGTTTTAATTGCGTCATTCACCTTGAGTCTGGACAAGAAAGGCAGACTATAAATCAACGTGAGCTTCCTCAGTTTGACGAATACTGACTCCTGAGGGACTATTCCAGTCAAGAAAATGACACCAAGCACTAGGCTGAATCCCCTTTTCCTTCACGCACCGCTGCCACAATTTGAATTCTGCTTGTGTGCACCTGGGCATTGAATTCCCAGCATGGGATTCACAAAGCACACCGGGTTTAAAAGTCCTTGTGCCAGACCCAGGGAGGATGGAAGGGTAATCTTATGTCGCGCCAAGGCCCTCATCCGTCGTTGCTGCATATACTTTGAGTGCAGGAAGAAAGAAGGCCGCTCTCTCTGTGTGTTCAGTGCTAGATGTCATTTTTCATTTTTCTAAGTGCTATTCTTGTGCAGCCTGCAGGCTCTGCCCATCGAGAGCACAAGCGGACGGATTACTCCCTGAGTCTCCAGGTGCCTTCAAAAGAAAGTCTAGCAGTTGTTGGAGGGACAGAGTGGATGAGTGCCATGGGGCTGCCAGGCTTTTTAACTTCTCCCTGTCCTTTTTCCCTGCTGGGGAGAGCCAGTCATGGAAACACCTCCATCTAATAAGTTGCGCCCTGAGCTGTTGTTCATCCTCTCTTAAGTGGACCTGCGTGCTAAGTCTGCATGTTCAAAGTCCAAATCGCTTTGGTTAAAGGGTTTTCATAAGGTTACCAGCTTAGAGTTGTCAGGTGCCTCCTGGCCACTGGCGGGGGATGAGGGGGTAAGGTTGCCGGATCCAGACTGGGAAACTCCTGAAGGTTTGGAGGAGGAGCCTGGGGAGGTCAGGGACCTTGAGCATCCATTTTCTCCAGAAGAACTGATCTTTGTAGTCTGGATATTGTGTACTGGGTTCGACGCAGGGAAACCCGGACTACGACGTGTTGATAAGCATCGGTTTATTCGGGACACAACAAGCATGCAATACCGGCCGAGATGGCCAACTATATACAGTCCCTAGGATACACCCAAGAGTCCTATTGACGGGTTTAAATTTCCTGCCAGAGTTTTGATTGGAGGGCTTATGGTGGTCTAGGATCCGGGACTCCTATTGTCTTAAGAGTCAAGCTCTGGCAGTGTTTCACTAAAGCCTCGTGGTGTTCAGTGGACATGACACTGGAGATGAGCTGTAATTCCAGGAGATCCCTAACCAACCTCCTGGCAGGGCTTGGAATCACAACAGATCTTAAGACTACAGAGATCAGTTTGTCTGGAGGAAATGGCAGCTTTGGAGGACAGAAGACCATAAAGTCTAGGAGAAAAGGAAGTCCTAGAGTGATGCTACAACCCTGCAGAGATCCTAGCCCAGACACTGCCCCCGAGCAGGTGCTGGGATTCCTATTCATTTGACCTATAGTTGTGGTGAACATTTAAGGACTGTATTCTCTGAAACCCCTCCCCCCCCAAATGTATTTCATCTTGAATGTGAACCAAGGGAAGTCTTTATTCCCATTATACACATGCACCCCAAATTCAGAAATGATTGCTCTATTTAAGAGCAGTCTAAGGGACAGCATAGCAGTCTACTTGTTAGTACTTTCATCACATGGGCTATTTGGTAGTTCTGGAGAGCATGGAATATTGTGTGTCTGAGCCCTTCTAGAGGCGCCTTGAGATGTGGCTTGAAGGTATACTGGGGGTTCAGAAGGGATTTCTGTTTGGAAAGACTGGTGACAAAGACTAGTACTCTAGTACATCTCTTTCTTCACACACACCTCAAGAAATCCTTTGCCAACTCTGAGTAGGGAAATTGGAATATACTGGAGCCGGGAGGCCGGTAACAGTGAAATCAGCATAGTAGTTTATTGTGGGTCAAGATGGAACATAAGACACCCCGGGCTCAGAGCCCTCTTTCATGCCGGTCAGAGATAATCCTCTGACCTCACCCACATTCCCTGATAGGACCTTAAGATAGTGGTTTCAGTTCATAGGTTCCCAGGGGGGAAGCCTAGGCTCATGATTGGCAGTCATTTAGGATCTGACCGGCTATTTTTCTACCTGGCTGATGCTCAAGTTAGGGCTGCCAAGTCAGCCCGGGGGGCAGGGGATCCCCCGCTACAGGGGTTCCCAATCCGCCAGCCAGCATTCAGCCGGCAGGGGGAACCCCACCCCCTTCCCCAGCGTAATGACGTCACCCGGAAGTGATGTCATCACGTTGGGGACGTTGCCGGGACGACGCTCTAGCAATCGCCCCAAAACTCTATGGTATCATAGAGTTTTGGGGCGATTGCCAGAGCGTCGCCCTGGCAACGCCCCCAACGTGATGATGTCACTTCTGGTGACATTGTTGCAGCGCGTGCGCAAGTGCGCACGCCGGGGAAGCTCCCGGCAGCAGGAGGACTCCCCCCTGCCGGTAAGGAAAAAGGACTTGGCAACCCTAGCTCAAGTAGATTCAGGCCATGTGGCGGTCGCCATTACATGAGTACATGGCGACCATGATCTTAATACACAACAGAAATACCTGGAGATTTTGGAGGTGAAGCCTGGGGAAGGAAGGGGTGGGAACTCAGTGGAGTATAATGCCATAGAGTCCACCCTCCAAAGCAGCCATTTTTTCCAGGGTAACCAATCTCTCAGCTGGAAATCAGTTCTAATTTCTGGAAATCTCCAGGCACCCTTTGGAGGTTAGTAACCCAAAACAAGCACCAACTTTTGGATTGGTTTGCTTTTGTTCTGTTGCAATACAAATTCATAGTGCTTGAAGGGTCATCTTTACTTTGCAAATGTTATGTTGGGTTTTATATCTCTTTAATTGGCTTTCTGCGAAAGAATCATGGCAGTTGTGACTGGATTCGGATAATGAGAATTGCTGTGGAGGGATGCCAGTGTTCCTAACAGAACTACAGTTCCCAGGGTCCTTTGCAAGAGAGGGAGTGGCTATTAAACACCTTTGGCCTTAATCCTTCAAGTGGTACCTGCTTGTGCTTGAACTAGTTCAGACTGCAGTATGCAGCCTCTGCATACAGATCTGACATCTCAATGAGAGTTTTTTTGACCACCTTTTTCTCTGACTTTTTTTCTTCTGGTAGGTTGCCAACTCTGGGTTAATTTTACAATTTTTATATCTTTTTTTTACATATGCTAAGTATAAATTTTTAGAGTAATTTTTAAGTAATTAACAAGAATACAACTTAAGCCTTACCCATGAAGCGCAACAGTACATTCAGAATGATGTAACTCCTGTAGTGATATTTACAACCAATAATGAAGTCTTATCGTAGACTCAAGGTCCTAATGTAATACACTTGTTACCAGGGGTCCTTTCGTAGAAAAAGAGGTGCAGGAGCTCATTAGCATAACTCATTAGCATAATTCATTAGCATATGCCACGTCCCCTGACATCACCAGAAGTGTGTCAGAAAGGGAATGTCAGTTTCAGCCCCATTATATCCTATGGGCCATTGAAATCAATGGCAAAAACTCATAGGGTATATGAGGGGCTGGAGGAAAGGGGGTTTGAGGGAGAGGCTCCAAACTTGCAGGGTAGCTGCTGGAGCCTCTCCTCAAAATACGCACCAAGTTTCAAGAAGATTGGACCACGGGGTCCAATTCTACAGGCCCCCAAACAGATTGTCCCATCCCCTCCATTGTTCTCTATGGAGGGAAAAAATGTTAATTTTTTTCCTACCATAGAGAACAATGGAGGGAATGGGGGCAACCTGTTTGGGGGCCTGTAGAATTGGACCCCGTGGTCCAATCTTCTTGAAACTTAGTGGGTATTTTGAGGAGAGGCCCCAGCAGCTACCCTGCAAGTTTGGAGCCTCTCCCTCAAACCCCCTCCCCTCCAGTGGCTTTTAAAGTTGCCACCGAAATTCAGTGGCGAGCTGAATCAGATTAGAGAATCTGATTCAGCCCGTGGCCGCCCTACTGGCCAGTCCTGAGCTGGCGGAGCTTCGCTCCTCCTCGCTCCGGCCCCAACAGACCCCTGCTTGTTACAAAGAGAAAAATAAACAGAAACAACTTAAGACAAACAACAGTGTTCTAGTAAACATTCTGTTTGTGTACTCTTCATCGAGTTTGCTTGTTGTTGTAGATATATCACACCTTGAAGTACTGAAGGCTGCGGTAAAAAAGCACACAAACCAGATGATTTCAAGTTTATGGTGTTGTATCATTATAGACCACAACCATATAACCAAGCTGATGTGTCTTGGGTTTTATTACAAAAGGCAGCTGAATTTATTTTCAGGTTACATACATTAATTCCATCAGGGCTGAATCAGGAATTAGATTTCACTTCTTTTCTATTAACAGTTAGGATACCTTTAAGATAGTATATACCTCCTTAAATCACAACACTTGTTGCAGCTCTTAGATTCTTCAAAGAGAGATGTTTGCCACACTAGGGAAGTTTTGCCATTGAACTTCATTGTAGACCTAGTCTAGGGGTGGGCAAACTTACTCAGCGTAAGAGCCACCTAGAACAGGGGTGGGCAAACTTGCTTAACATAAGAGCTGCATAGAATAAACATCAGATGTTTGAGAGCCGCAAGACATGAACAAATATTACCCGCTTTTATTGAAAAATAAGAAAATTTGCTTTTTATTAACATTAAATGAGACTGCCAAAAATAATAACAAAAGGGCTAAAAGCAGATATTGATAATGATATTAATTTGTCCAACGATATTTGTTTGCTAATTATATTTCGCTTCCCCAGCTGCCCTGCCGGGAGCCTCATAATATATGTGAAAGAGCCGCATGCGGCTCCCGAGCCACAGTTGGCCCACCCCTGACCTAGTCACATCATAACTTAATATTGGAAATTTCCAGTCACCAGGTCAGTAACTCTTAATATGTTTTCCACACTTCTGATTTCCTTCTAGAGTACAACAATATCAGAATATTACAAAATGTGTTTTGTGCTTCTCTGTTTCCTTTTAGAAATTAAACACAATAGCGTGTCACCAATAGAGTATAGGAAATAGTTCTAAGAATCTTGAAACATTGGTGGGTTCATAAAATGTTTTCTATTGTAAAGGAAAATTTCTTTATGTTTTTGTGTAGTTTACTAAGCATGCTTTTTTACTGCAGCCTTCAGTATTCTTGTTAATTACTTAAAAATTACTCTAAAAATTTATACTTAGTATATGTAAAAAAAGATACAAAAATTGTAAAATTATGCGTGGTGATTTAGTGTTTTACTTAGCTTACATACATCGTGGTCTGATTTGTTGTAATTCTGGGTTAATGCTTGGAGATTTGGAGGCGGAGTCAGGGGAGGGAGCTCAGCAGGGGTAATTCTATAGATTCCACCCTCTGAAACTTCCAGGGGAACTGATCTCTGCCATCTGCAGATCAATTGCAATCCTGGGAGAACTCCAGGCTCCACCTGGAGGTTGGTTACCCCTTTCTAGTCTGAAGTGGTGTAGCCCAGACTCAGATTTGTTTGGAGCTGGACCTCTATGGTATTGCACAGCTGCTGCTCTTGCTAGGGCAAATAGGCACTTTAACCCACACTGCCATCTAGTGGCACCTAAAATAAATCTACTTCTTTGAATTGGAGTAGGTCCTTTCAAGTTGGTGGGTATATCTGCCTGCCCTCTGGAGACTGGATCTTCTCGGGGGAATCCATGCGTGCCTTGGGATACACATGGATTTCCCCAGTGGGCTCGTTAGCACCCCTTTCCTAGACTGTTTCAGTTGGGAAAATGGAGGAGGTTGAATCCCCTTCTCCACCTGTACTAGAGTCCCAGTCCTAAACTGGCAGTGCATGTGCAAGAATTGAGGAGAACTCACATAGGACTGTGGTACTGCTGATGAAGGTTGGGGACTCCAGACCCAACTTGTGTACTCCATAATATGTGGAGAAGTCAGTGTGTAGGCCAGTGGTAGAACATGGCGACCTGGATGTTCTGTCATTATTACTGCGCACAGTGAACTCTTGATGTGTATTTATTTCAGAAAAGTGGAGTAAAAATCCCTAAATAAATGCCCATGGTGGTAAGGAAATAACACAACACATCGTGTCACCTTCATTCCTGTCAGTTAAGATAATCTATAGCCAGTCTCTAATTGTAATGTACCCCACCTGCACAAGTGGTCTTAGTAGGGCTGTCACCCAATTGAAAAGAAACTTTCGTAAACTGGTCATGTAACTTGGAGATGATTGCTCAGTTACTTATTATTTACATCAGTGGAAATTCACACATTATTTGTTTTATTAAAACATTTCTATCCCACCTCTCCTTGTGGTTCAAGGCAGCTTAAAATAATAACCATAGCGTTGAAGAAAAAAAATGTTGCTTGTTTTGAGATGGCAACCACGGAGGCTGCATCTTAGAGGCATTCTTGTGTGGAAGGGGTGGGAATGCTTCCAACAGGGCCCTTGCCACCTGGGCTCCTTATTCTTGAATTAAAAGAACCTTTTTAAGGTAGCCCCAAATAAAGGGGCAGAAGATTTCTTTGTTATCTGCCAAAAGGTTTTTTAATTGAATGAAATAAATGAACAAAGAAGTGCAGCTCTTAGCCTTATACAACACCCTGGTCAGCAGTGTCATCGTGTGAGGACTGGTCTGGAAAACAAGAATAGAGTGGTGAGCCACCATCTCAACCTACAATCCCTCATCATCCTGTCAGGAAGTTTTACTGCCAAAAATACCACTTCCTGTAACATCTTTATGCTTTGGGCTTGTGACTGGTGGAAACGGAAGCAGTCAGTTTTCCTACGGGGCCTGGATTTGGCCCAGGTGCCTCCAGTTGTCCCCTACAACAACGTGTGCTTAAACAACCTCCAGGAAATACGGAGGCAGTCAATTAATTTCTGAAAATATTCCTCTTGGCATTCAGCACTCTTGGCTTGTGCTTAGGGGATGTGAAAGGAGGGAACACTGGGTTAACTCGTTTTCCTGATGTCCAACCTCATCTTTGCATTGGAGAGCTGAAGCTGATCCGAGCATCATTAAAATCTTGTGTACAGTAAACACAATTAGCTATGCTTTAGAAAGTAATTTGGTTGGTGTCAAGTGTAATGTAAGTGCTCTGGTTGATAGATGATGAATGTAAGTACCTTAATTTCAGGGCGATGTAAACGCTATCTCTGGGAGTTCTCAAGGGCGCACAACTTCCCAGCAGGTTGAAGAGGTGTAACGATGATCTGTAATGGCCTTTGGTTGCACTGCAAGAACAATACAGTGCTGAAAGAAAATGCCATCCCTGGAGCACTTTATATAATGACGGTCTTATGTTGGGAAGGCAGAACCAAACTGGCACTAAGAAAGTTGGGGGCTCATTGCTTGGAAGTTCTTTCCTGCTTTAACACAAGAGATCCCAAACTGGAGACTGGGGGCTGGTGGCAGACTACCAGATTGGTGTGTGAGGAGTCACACCCCAGGGTTTTGTAAATTTGTGTTCTACAGCCATTACCCAAAGTATTCTGTCCCTGGACAGGACCAGGACATTTTGACAGGCATCAATCACAAGGTGTTGGGAGGCTGCAGTCCATGTATCCTTCTCTGATAGAGGCAGCTGTTTCTGAATGGTTGGCCCTAGAGGTGAAGTCTCCTGGGTTCCCCTGAAGCACTTTCTACTCCAAGCTAAGTGGGGGGGGGGAGCCAAGTCTGGTTCTTTTGCTTTGGGGAAGAAGCAAGTAGGCTCTAGGAAACACACTGGAAGGCTCCGTGTTGGGGACCACTGTTTCAAGAGCTACAGGAGGGCGAAGTTCTGACCTGCCACGTCTACATGATTTACTTCTCTAGCCTTTCCTCTTCCAAGTGAAATCTGTTGGAGGCAGTATAGTTAATATGAGGACTACCGTGGTCCAGCCTTTTAAGGGCCCTGCTGGATGTCAGGTAGATCAGCTACTTGTTTTCACATTTTTCAGCTAGGTAGCTTCCATTTTTGCTTCAGTCTTCTAAGAAGACCCGAAGTCTCCTGCCACCGACTCCACCCGGCCGCCGCCCATGCTCCCTCTAAGCTGTGGAGTCTTCTGAGCTACTGGCATTAAAGCTGTGAGCGAGCGATTTGACTGCTGCCTAAATTAGTTTGCTCTGGAGCTGTCCTTTCCGAGCTAAGACAAAAATGTGTGAGACAAAAAAACCCTGTGAGCTAGCTCACACTAACTCAGCTTAGGGGGAACACCGGCCACTGCTAATCTGATGGGAACAGTTCTGGAGTACCCTTCGGAAGCTTGCACACTATTTTGTTAAGTTGGTCATCATAAAGGGTGGTATTTGATTTGGGATTTCCCTTGGGACGAACGGCTTCCCTTCGCCTCTTCTGCAGACTACTCATTTTGCCTTGTGCCTGCATCATAGAAGACTGTCCCACTCAATCATGCCCAGTGTGAAGGTGGAACAGAAGGACTAGGGAGGATGCCTGGAACTCTGACTTCTGCAGAAATACAAGAGGTGGGAAGTTCTTACGCTTACTCCGAAAGTGAAACCTTCCCAGGTGTAAGAGTAAGTCTCACTCCAGTGTTAACACAGAACCCCCTGTAGACCAGAATTGTTCAGGGGGGCCAGAGTGATGTCGTGCTTAGACGAGGGTCTGGGAGACCTTCCGTCTGCTATGCAGTTCAGTGGGTGTGACCTTAAGCTAGTGGTACACTCACAGCCTCGCAGGATTTCTACGAAGATAATAATAAATAATTATGATCATATGGCTATGTGTGTAGTGTAGCTAGGAGATCCGAAGATTGCCTGGCAGCCTTAAGTTCTAGCCCTTTAGCATCGTGCACCGCTAAGGTGGCGAGCTAAATTTGTTTTTTGGGTTGAGAGAACTCTGAAAGAGCTGTGACTGACCCAGGGTCACCCAGCAGGCTTCATGTGGAGGAGTGTGGGATTGAACCTGGTTCTCCAGATTAGAGTCCGTTGCCGTTAACCACTACACCACACTGGCGCTCATTCTGTGAAGATAAAAATGAGGAAGGAAGAAGTGTGTATTTGCCGTGGGCTGCTTGTAGGAAGGTCAGGATAACATACTAGATAGATAGGTCACTATAGCAACACCCATCCTTGTATTTCCCTATGATAGAGCGGTATAAATTAAATGCAGCCTAAAGGAGACTGGATTTCTTTTGTGATGAGTAGGTAGAGAGATGCATTTGTAATGGGAAACTGCAGTGTGATGAGTGAGAACAACTGAAAAGAATATTGATGGATGCAGGCACTGTTCTGGAGCTCAGGAAAGAAAGAAAGAAAGAAAGAAAGAAAGAAAGAAAGAAAGAAAGAAAGAAAGAAAGAAAGAAAGAAAGAAAGAAAGAAAGAAAGAAAGAAAGAAAGAAAGAAAGAAAGATCCTTTAAGGAGCTGAAAAGGGTTTGCAGGCAGGGGGGAACTGTGTTGGGTTGCCAGTTCGTTCTTGAAGATCTGGAGGTGCAGCCTGGGGAGGTGGGCTTGATGTATAATGCCATAGAGTCCACCCTCCAAAGCAGCCATTTTCTCCAGGGGAACTGATCTGTCATCTGGAGATCATTGTAATTCTGGGTATGGTTGCCAACCTTCAGGTAGGGCCTGGAGAGCTCCTAGAATCACAACTAATTTCAGTCTACATAGATCAGTGCCCCTGGAGAGTAATAATAATTAATAATAATTATGATTGTGTGGCATTGTGCGTAGTATAGCCAGGAGATCCGAAGACTGTCTGGCAGCCAGAGGTCCTAGCTCTTTTAGTGTTATGCATCACTAGGTGGTGAGCTAGACTTGTTTTGGGAGGCCAAGAAAGCTCTGAGAGCTGTGACTGACCCAAGGTCACCCAGCTGGCTTCTTGTGAAGGAGTGTGGAATCGAACCTGGTTCTCCAGGTTAGAGACCTTTGCTCTTAACCACTATACCACGCTGGCTTCCCTGGAGAAAGTGGCCACTTCAGAGACTGGAATCTATAGCACTATATCCCACTGAGGTGTCTCCCCTCTTCAGACCCCTCCAGCCCCCAAATCTCTGGGAATTCCCCAATCTGGAGTTGGCATCCCTAATTCTGAACTCTCTCCAGCCCCCGACTTGAGGTTGGCAACTCTGGCTCTGCAGAACATGCGGGCTTGACAAGAAAGAGTAGGGGTTTGGACAGCCGCAGGGCAAGCAGCGTGGGAACTAGGCATGTGGACTGTGTTCCTGTCCATTCTCGCACCATTTGCTGCGGCCGGCTGCCATCACTGGGAAGGAAGTTTGCATCCCCATCTGGAAGCAGCCTAGGTATACTTAGGCCAGTCGCTCTATTAGACTGGCCTACTTCACAGGGTTGTTGTGATGATCAAATTGGGGAGAAAGAACCAAGTATGCTGCCCTGCGCTCCTTGGAGGAAGGGTGGAATAGAAACTTATGGACATACCCCAAGGGCTCCCTCCCTGAGCGGGGTCACCGTCAGGCTCTCTGCTCCTGCATTCTTAACAGAGCTCTTGGTAGCCTGTCTTCTAACCGTTAGTCCACATTAAAGCACTATGGTGTTGGCCATTCTGAGCCGTTACCAAAGGAACTATCAGTTGAAGAAGGAATTGTGGGGGAATGACTGCCAGCCTGTACGATCCAGGCTAAATGTTTGTCCGGCTGCTAGGGCTGCCAGCTCTGGGTTGGAAAATACCTGGAGACTTTGGGGGTAGATCTGGGAGAGGGCGGGGTTTGGGGAGGGGAGGGACCTCAGCAGGGTGCAATGCCATAGAGTCCACCCTTCAAAGCAGCCATTTTCTCCAGGGGAGCTGATCTCTGTCAGCTGGGGATCAGTTGTAAAAGTGGGAGATCTCCAGGCCCCACCTGGAGGCTAATACAAAAATAGAAGGTCGCAGTTTTTGGAGGAAATACCAAAAAATATATCACTGTGTACAATAAATACATGTGTACAGTAAAACAATTTTATTCTTTATTCTTTTTCTTTACAGTTCTCTAAATGTTAGTATTAAATATTATCAAAAATATATTTCACCCAAACAATACAACCAGTGCAGGTTTCAGATAGCACCTTATCAAAAACACTTATCAGTGCTGATATCTTAAGAGCTTTTGTGCTCACAAAGAAAAAAAGAAAAATTATTGTACCTTATGCCATTTATATAAGAATCACGGTCCTTGAAAAAGATTAATTTGAAACGGGTATATTACTAGAGTCCCATGAGACTAGTGATAAGTGTTTTTGATCAGGTCTGAATGTAAACCTGCCCTGGTTGTATTGTTTGGGTGAAATATATATATTTTTCTATATATTCTTTGGGTGAAATATATTTTTGATAGTATTTAATACTAACATTTAGAAAAGAATAAAGCATAAAATTGTTTTACTGTACACATGTATTTATTGTACACAGTGATATATTTTTTGGTATTCCCACCTGAAGGCTGGCAACCCTACCTGCTGCAGGTACTAATGCTAGTGCTACCAGAGGAACTACAGCATAGGCAACACAACAGTAAAAACAAAACTACTGTGAAATACAACACTATTACAATAAAGACAAAAGTAAAAGGTGATTATATGTACTCACAGTGTTATTATAATGTATTATTTTCAATATTCCATATAAGACATTCAATACAAAAATATAGTTATTCCCATCCAGCATCAAAGTGGCACACAGAAAACCCTCACAGTCAGTTCATTTACGGTCAAAGACACAATAGAAGGCAGATAAATGACAACAATAAAATTATAGAATATAATGGCATCTAACATTACAAATCGGAATCTAAAAAGTTTAAAATACAGAAATGATAGAATTAATATTAAGATCAGAAATTAAAATCTAGACCTATCTACTTCTTTATCTTTTTCCTAGATTGGTATGCCGACCAACTAAATTTGGCAACCATCCGAGTCAGCTTTTGATTATCACCTGCCAGCATAATGGACAAAAGTATCCTTCTATTACGACCTGGATAAGAGTTAACGATAGGCTTAATCAAAATTTCCCTGATGTTATGGTATATATTACAAGTGAAAATTACATGTTCCAATTTTTCATCAATTCCCACCCCACATATACAACTCTTCCTCACAAGGGAAAAGTCCAAGGAAAATTTATAAATAGAATTAATCAAAATCTGCACCGTGTCCAAAGCACAAATGAGACGGGGCTTCCGGTTAACTCTCATGTTTCGGCGATCCGGTCCCTTCTTCAGTGAAAGAAACTGGCAGAGCATCTACAAGAAATCTGGTGCTATCTGGTGGTAACACCACTAACTACTTAAATTTACTGTAATAGTGCTGTATTTCTGTTATGTCCGGTACCTGACTCTTTGTCTGCAGCCAGGGAACATGTCTGGGCATGTTTACCTGTAATGGGATGTGATAACAACAGAGCTTCCTTCCCCAGAGAACAATGGACCTAGGGATCCTGGCGGTCCCCCTATCAGAGGCTGAGGATATTTGAATGGACCTATGACAGCCTCTGGCGGGAGACTAATCCCTGTTGGACCAATACCCTTAAGGGGACACGGTCAAGGTGTGGTTTACCTGGAAATATAAGTGGCTTTCCCATCCCTTTGTCCCCATGCTCCATCTTGACCCACAATAAACCACAATGCTTATTTCACCATTACTGGCCTCCCAACTCCAATACTTTTCAATTTTACCGTGGTATTAAAGCCAGGGAATGTCTGGAGATGATCTTGGCCCTGGGCTCTGACCCATGACTTGCGGTTTATGGCCTGGATGGATTAAGTTGGTTGACATCAGCCTAGGATGTCCTGCGCTCCTTCGGGGTTTTGCTTTTTTTTTTAATGGTGTTTTGTTTGTGGCCCCACTGCTGGACCTTCTGAGGGCACCTGGTGTTTTTGGCCGCTGTGTGACAGAGTGTTGGACTGGATGGGCCACTGGCCTGATCCAACTTTGGCTTCTCTTATGTTCTTATGTTGTTAGTTCAAATTCATTTAAATTGGATTGATATTTTTCTGCAAACCACTTTTGGGTCCGCACTGGGGAGAAATGCTGAATAAGAAATATTCAAAATAAAATGACTGTCCAGCAGTCACAGCCTTATTATAATACTGATGGGGCAGCAGTGTTAATCGGATGCAACGGAAACAGGAGTGGTGCGGCACCTTAAAGACTTCCAACATTTTATTCTAGCATAAACATTCACAGACTTGAGTTCTGCTTCATCACATGCATATATATGAGTTATGATGGGGGGGGGAATAAATAGCGGGGTCAAAGGGCCGTGGAATGCAGAAAATAAAGGATGAGATGTTATTATGTATAACTGAAATGTAATCAAGAATAGTACAGAGTCCATTCGTGTTTGCAGTCACTGGCAATTTCCCTAATTTTGCTAAGCTACTTGTAATGACTATGGAGTCCCAAGTTCTTTGGTTGGATGGAAGGTTAAAGATCAAGTGCCAGTCAAACTCCTTCACCAGCTTGGGTGATATGGATAGAAGACTGGGTGTGTATGTGTGTGGAGACAGATCAGAACACTGCCTTTTCTTTGCATACACGTGTGCAGCACAGCCAAGATTCAACCCTTTTGCTGCTCCCCTTTTCCTGCCTGAAAGGGAACTGTGTGAAACCTTAGGGTTGGATTTAACACATCTGCACATTCTACTTTGTGAGCTACTGGCATTAAAGTTGTAAGCAAACAATTTATGCTACTGCATAAATTAGTTTGCTCTGGTTCCATCCTTCCTGAGCTAAGGCAAAAATGGAGGAGCTGGAAGCTAAAAAACAGTGAGCTAGCTTACACTAACTTACTAACACACTAAGGGCTTCCACATGGAGTCCAACTTCCTCAGCTCACTGCTCCTGCAGCAGACCATAATTTTATGGATGATGTTTTTATATTTCATTCTGTATCTAATCTGTTGGTAGCCGCTCTGAGCCCATCGTATGGTGGGGAGGGCGGGATGTAAATCCCTTAAATAAATAAATAAATAAATAATGCTATGCTGGATCCAACCCTGAATTAGAAAATAAATTTTACAGGGTTGCCTTCACTGAAAATTAGTTTGTTCCTATAGAAGACACATGTGGTGTTGATTTCCAAACTAGAGGGGGATTTTGATGTCAAGCCCAGACAAGATTCGAGTATGATTGCCTGGAGTTCACCCAGCCCTGTCCTCTCCATCAACAGATTCTATGCACTTTAAACTACTGGTACTGAGTATCATTTTGGCGATATGCAGGGAGCATTGTTCAGCTCTGCCACTCACTTCTGTTGCTCAAAGGCACCGTTTGTTTCAGAAATTGGTAATTGCAGCATTTCAGTGTTGCCATCTGTGGATGAACTGGGGGGTGGGACTTGTTCTACATGACATCAGATAATGCTGAAATCTGTTGTCAGATTGTTCCCGCAATAATGGATTCCAACTGTGTCTGAATTCTCAGTAGAAATTGGAAACAACAAAACGATATGGATTTGCACGTGTGTATTTTAAATGAATCTTGATTGAGACAGATGGGCAAGGATGGGATTTTTTTGTCAGTTCGTTTCCAAGGACTGAAAGAATCACCTGTTCAGTGGAAATGGTTGTGTTTTTTAATTACAAAAATAATAAATCTACATTACTGAGATTAACTAGTTCAATAGACATTCCTGCCCCCTGAGAACAGTCATTCTGTGAAGAAGGATGGTGGCTCTCTAATAGAGAATTGTCTCCAAACTACAGTTCCCAGAATTCTTTGGAGGAGGCCATGTCAAGTTGCATAGAACCAGCACAAGTTCATAGTGCACCCCAAGAGTTACCTAGACCCAGGGCTATTTTGGGGCAGGAACGCACAGGAACAGAGTTCTGGCTGGCGTCTGAGTTGGCCACGCCTACAGCCCCCCCCCCCCCCCGGGTTCCCAATGCACCTCAGAGGCTGTGGGGCGCCTGGGGAAGCCGATCCAGAAACTGCCTTTCTTCCCTTGGGTTCCCCATGTGCCCTGCAAGCCGCGTGGCATGTGGGGAAGCCAATCCTGGGAGAGAGCTGTGCTGTCAGGGGTGTGGCCTAATATGCTAATGAGTTTCTGCTACTGGGTATTATGCTATTATGCTGGGTATTATGCCTATTATGCTAATGAGTTCCTGCTGGGCTTTTTCTACAAAAAAAAGCCCTGTCTAGTCCCCTTCAAATTAAAGTGATGGTGGCATTGCTATAGCATCATTGTGCATGGCAGCAACATTTGCACCTCCCATTCCCCCTATTCCACTAAACAACTATGAGGGACATGGACAGTGGGTGCTACCGAAATCAGGAAACTGTGACTGAGGTCACAACAGGGGCTTAGTGCAATCCAGGCACGGGTCTCATTGGACTGGTTCAAAGTGTTGCAGGACAGACTGACTAGACAGCACACCCTGGGGCAGCTCAATCTACATTTGGGTAACAAAAATGAGGAATACGCATACTGGATGGGGGATATACTTCTGAGTAGCAGTGTGTGTGAACAAGATCTTGGGGTAGGGGTGGACCAAAAGTTAAATATGAGCAGCCGGTGTGATGCAGCAACAAAAAAAGACTAATGCGACCTTGGAGTGCATCAAAAGAGGCGTAACATCCAAATTGCAAGATGTCATAGTCCCACTATACGCTGCATTGGTCAGGCCGCACCTGGAGTATTGGGTGCAGTTCTGGAGGCCTCACTTCAAAAAGGATGTGGACAGAATGGAGCGGGTGCAGAGGAGAACTACGAGGATGAGGGACTGTGGAATGTTGAGTCTGGAGAAGAGGAGGTTGAGGGGGGGACATGATTGCCCTCTTGAAGTATCTGAAGGGCTGTCACTTAGAGGAGGGCAGGGAGCCGTTCCTGTTGGCAGCAGAGGATAGGACTCGCAATCATGGGTTTAAATTAAGGGCGGGAAGGTACTGGCTGGATATTAGGGAAAACTTTTTGACAGAGTTGTGCAACAGTGGAAACAGCTGCCTAGGGAGGTGGTGAGCAGCATCTGGACAAACACTTGTCAGGGACGCTCTAGGCCAATCCTGTATTGAACAGGGGATTGGACTGTATGGCCCTTTCCAACTCTATGATTCTACAGTTCTATGATACTATGAATCACATACTTCTCCCATAGTCAAGCATCCACATTACAGACACACCCCACCCATGGAGCATGCTGTCCTGTTAGGTTTGGGAAAACAAAATCAGGTGTGCATGTACATAGGCACACATTCTGATGGCCCAGAAGAAAAAAAGCAGATGGGACTGAGGCGGATCTCACGTTCACACTTCCCTTCTGGTTTCCATTTGTGGCAACAGTTTAGACATTCAGAAATGTGGCGCGGAAACGTTGGCATCTGTTAATACTGGACTTTCCCTGGTGCCTGATTACCGTGCTTCCAAAGCAGGGCAAGGCAGGGTGCTGGCGACTGGAGAATGGAAGGCAACGGTTGCCATCTAATCGTGCTCTTTATATTCGCAAAGGTAACACAACTATATCGGTGTGAACTGCTCGTCCGACCGCAGCCTACAGTGGACCAATGGTATATTCAGTATAAGGCAGCTTCATGTGTGTCCATTTGGAGAGACACTAAAGAAGCTGAATATAATTTACAACGGTCAGAGTGCAAGCACATCTTGAATATTTTCTGGTTTGGTTTTAGTAGCTCAAAAATAAACAAGAATATTAGCCCTGACCTGGACAGCCCAGGCAAGCCCAATCTCATCATATCTCTGAAGCTAAGCTGGGCCGGCCCTGGCAAGTACTTCAATGGGAGATTTCCAAAGAAGACCAGGGCTGGGACGCAGAAGCACTCAATACCAAGCCACATCTCTGAAAAAACATCCTAGCCCCACTAAGGGTCACCAGAAGTCACCATGACTTCCAGGCTTGCAAGCTCGCGCACACACACTCACACCAAAAATACTCACAAAAAATAACAAGAGTATCCATAGCTCGCATGCAGGCCTATTGATTGTTATGTATTAGACTGCTATCCTCAGTTTTATTTAAGGCACAATTGTGTGCCTGATCTCTGTCTACTTTAATCAGCTCTCCCTCTACTTAACGCCCCCCTCCCCCCCCAAAAAAGCTGTGGAAAACAAAGGCTTTTAGTATACAACAGTCTATTTGGAGCATTAAATTTTTTTGAAAATCACCTTTGGGTTTCCATTAAGTTCTGAGTGATCACAGCACTCCTCCTTGATCCTCTTTGGTATCTGGTTTCTCCAATTTCATGCCCACATATTAACCGTCACTTTCCTTATATATATACTACTCTAAAAATAAGGATTCACATCAGTTGGCTAATAGTGTGACAACAACAAAGTGGTCAGGAATCCTACTTGGCTGATGTGAACCGGCGATTGAAGTCCCTCAAATGCAATTTTAAAGGAGAAAGTCTCTGCCATTATCACAGTTCTGTGTTCTCAGCCTGTGCCCCAGGAGAGCTGGTATTCCTGTGGTAATTGCTGCATTTCCATTCCAGGAGGAGAATTATTGTTCTCTCACTGAGTGCTCCAAGTGTCACAAAATGGCGTTTATGTGAAAATGGTAAAATGACAGTACCCTGTGGCTTGTGAGGCCGGCAGGCAGAAGTTCCGACTTTGTTGGCTGTCCTGAACTTCAAATGCACCACCTGGAGCCATTCACTGACAGGAGGGAAGCCAAAGAATGAGTCTGGCTCTTTCTCGCAACTGGCTTAGATGATTCCTTCACTCTGAGTCCTTCACAGGGCTGTCTCGCTCGATCAGTCTCATTCTGAGGATGTGCGCTGTTCCCATTTCCAGTTTCAACACAAGAGGCAAATTTCGGCACAGGCCAGGAAAGAAGAGGCCAAAGACTCAGGGGAAAGCTCTAGGATACATGCAAGATCAACTTGTGAGGAAACGGCTTATTTCGAAAGCTTTTGGAGTGTTTATTATCAAGGCCCGAGTTAGGGTTGCCAGCTCTGGGTAGGGAAATATCTGGAGATTTTGGGGGTGGAACTGGGGGACGGTGGGATTTGGGGAGGGGGGTGGGACCTCAGCGGGATACGCTGCCATAGAATCCATCCTCCGAAGCAGCCATTTTCTCCAGGGGAACTATCTTGGTCATCTGGAGATCAATTGTAATAGCGAGAGATCCCCAGGAGCCACCGGGACCTTGGCAGTCCTAACACTGACGATAGCTACAACTGGCTTGGGCCCCAGGAATTTTATCCCCCCCCCCCCCCCAGCCCTGCCTAGTAAGCCTTCTCCTCTCCACAAAGCCTTGCCAATAGCTCATCTTATTTAATGTCAGCACTGACTGTGTGTTTAATAGCGTTCTAATTGGGCTGTCTTTTGAGTATTGACTGCAGTTTCTTTATGGAGCCCGTGCATGTGAATTTAAAGCCATGCTATATGTTGAAAACCAGTTTAATTTCCTTTTTGCTCAGAGATTTTCTTCAACCCCCTGGAGAATGACTGGAGTTGAAAGCTTTTTCCCTCACTTTTTGGGAATGTTTTTTGGCAGCAGCCATATACTTTCCTACAAAGCTTCACAGTTTGGTGCATGTCCCAAGCTCAGACTTCAGAGAGAACAAATTTCCTCATATTCACCTTTTGAGTCAGCAGCTGAATTCTTAAAAAGAGACTGTGGGGAACCCAATAACTTCTCGGCACACAACCGAGAGCTTTAGAGTAAGATAACTGAATATAATCTGAAGTGAGGCTTTTGTAGAAATTAAAGCAAACTTTGAAGCTGAGAAAAGCTCAAAAGGATTGTCAGTCTTGTCACTTTGTAAATCAACAGAAGAAAAGTGTTGTGGTGCAAATTAAACTTTGAGAGCCTTTGGTGGTGAGGAAAGCGGGGCTATTGTAATATCACCTTTTAACTTGGAGAAAAAATACAAACAGTCTTTCAGGACAGAAGCTGGAGTCAAAGTCACTGAAGGTGAAAAAGCGTAGCTGATAATTCTTAAAATGAAGACAAAACATCATGGGGAGAAGAATAGATACCACTGACCTGCAGTTCCCCAGTGAAATTTAACTGAAGACGCCTGCGACCTGAGGTCATTGCACTACTGTTTCCCTCTCTCTTTGTTGGTGGCTGCTGGCAGGGAGCATTGTGAAAGCCACACAAGGAGGTCACACATTTAGTTTATTTTCATCTCTTTAGAGCTTCTTCAAGGTAGTTTGTCACCCCAAGAAAGGGACCGCCCCACACCTGGGCCTGCACTGCCACTAGCTAGGTACAAGCCTGCCGGTCGCTTTCCTTATATCATTGTTGGCTAATAGTCAACGTAAGGATTGGCTATAGCTCAGTGGCAGAGCATCTGCTTTGAATGGTTCGATCCCTGGCATCTCCACTGAAGAAGAGGAGGTTGGATTTTTACCCCGCCCTTCCCTCGGAGCCTCAGAGCGGCTTACAAACTCCTTCCCCTTCCCCTCTCTACAACAGACACCCTGTGAGGTAGGTGGGACTGAGAGAGCTCTTGAGAGAACTGCCCTTGAGAGAACAGCTCTGACAGAACTATGGCTTGCCCAAGGTCATCCAGCAGCTGCAAGTGGAGGAGTGGGGAATCAAACCCGGTTCTCCCAGATTAGAGTCCGTGCACTTAACCACTACACCAAACTGGCTCAGGGAGTAGATGATCATACAGACTTTGGTCTAAGACCCCCCAAAGAGCCTCTGCCTGTCAAAACAGAGAATACTGACCTTGACAGACCAGTGGACTGACTCAGTTGAAGGCAGCTTCATGTATACAGGCCATTGGTGCCCTTTTTTATAGTGCTACCCCAAGCAGTCTTTAAAGCAGGGGTCCCCCACGTGGTGCCTGTGGGTGCCAGGGAACCTGACAACTAGGGTTGCAGCCTCCAGGTGGGGCCTGGGGATCTCCCGGCTTTTACAACTGATCTCCAGATGACAGAGATCAGCTCCCCTGGAGAAAATGGCTGCTCTGAAGGGTGGACTCTATGGCATTGTACCCTGCTGAGGCCCCTCCCCTCCCCAAACCCTGCCCTCTCCTGGCTCCACCCCCCAAAGTCTCCGGGTATTTTCCAGACCTGGCAACTTTACTGCCAACCCCTCTCCTGCTTCATACCAAGTGTCTTTAGGAAAATTGGTGATGGATTCATAAAATGTAGCTGAGTATGATGGTACCAGGAAACCCATATTCCAAACCAAATAGCTGGTACTAGTGTGACTTCTGCCACTGCTTGCATGGAAACAAATGATTCTAAGATAATGGGGGAGGGGCCTTTGGGAATGGGCTGTGCTGGGGCCCAGATTAGCCCATGGGCCATCATTTCATCTGTCTCTTTGACCTTCCCCCAAGCAGCACTTCATAATACGATAATGTTTGTGTTCTGCCCCTCCCCCCAAGAGCTTAGAAAAACCTGTGTGGTGTTTTTCTCCACTTTAACCTTACAACACATCTACAGGAGAAGTTTGAATGTGAGTTACTGACCCAGGGTCTCTGAGAAGCTTCACGACTGAGAAGAGCTCTTTCCCTCTTATCTACCCTGCCATTCTCTTCGTTCAGCCAGGACATGCAAGAAGTAGAGCAGGGGTGTCGAACTCATTAGTTATGGAGGGCTGGATTTGACATAAATTGGACTCTGTCGGGCCGGGCCATGTGTGTCATAAAATGTAATGCTAGGTAGCGGAGATATAAACTTTATAAAGGTCACAAACACAAAAAATGTTTTTAAAACTTAAAATAAAAACATGCTTGAAATATTAGCATTCTTGCAATATATTTTTTTAATTTTTATTGATTTTTTACTATTTCTACATCTATATCGCTAATAACTACACTATATTACCCTATACAGAGAATACTGTTTGCAATAATCAAGTTAACTAACTTTTAAAGCTGAAAAGCAATATACCGTATTTTCCGGCGTATAAGATGACTGGGCGTATAAGACGACCCCCAACTTTTCCAGTCAAAATATAGAGTTTGGGATGTAGTATAAGACTACCTCTCTTCCAATGCACACCAAATACAGCGCCAGACCTTCAGTTAGTCCTTCTCTCTCAAGTGGCTCTGTGGACACTGGAGGCTAAGAAACTGTAAGCTAGCTCACACCAGGGGCGTCGTCTTTTTAAATTCCGGGGGGGGGGGCGGGGGTTTGTGCGCCAGCACAACACCTCCCTGCAGCCGCTGTGAGCAGTTCGGGGCCTCCCCGTGAGCGGCGTGGGGGCTTCCTTCCCCGCGGCCGGCAATGGTGCGAGCCCCCCTGAGAAATGAAACGGCTGCAGCTTGCGCTGCCGCCAGCCTTGGTAAGGGAGGCCTCGCGCCGCTTGCGTCACCCCCGGCCGTGGGGCCTCGCCGCAGCCGGCGCAAGCAGTACAGGGCCTCCCCACCACAAGCGGCGCAAGGCTTCCTTCCCCACAGCCAGCAATGGCACGAGCAGCACAAGACCTTGCCACGGCTGCCACGAGCGATACGAGGTTTCCCTTTCCGCGGCAGTGCAAGCGGCTCGAGGCCTCTCTTCCCACGGCCGCCACCAGTGTGAGTAGCAGCCGCTTCATTTCCCAGGGGGGGCCCTGCCTAGTGCCGCCTCACTAAGCCCCACGTGCCGTCTTTCGGAAGGCACCCTTTGGCTGGAGGTCTGCACAGTGCTCTTCCCTTTGGTTGCCCCCTCGTTCCCCTCCGTCGGCCAAGCTGTGGACGTGGTAGGGATGGGGTAACCGCAGATTCTCCAGTCTGGCTTGGAAGTTTCATCACCCGCCCTATAAGATGGCACCTGGCATATAAGACGACCCCCGACTTTTGAGAAGATTTTCCTGGGTTAAAAAGTAGTCTTATATGCCAGAAAATACAGTACTTTCTTGGTTAAACAATTTAAGCTCATGTTTCTGCTTCTACACATAACAAAGCTGATTGACTGGCACATACAGCGACGAAGAAAATGTCTACTATTCCGTTTACATTTAGAAATAGTGTACCATCATTACATATAGTTTATAACATTATTTCTTCTTCGTTCCTCTTCTTGTCTTTTTAGTCTCTTTGCTGGGCTTGGGAGCAGCAGCTCCCTTTTCCGAGTCCGATGCTTCTTCTCCACTTTCTGAGCCATCAAAGCCATACATACTTTCCTGTGATTCCAGTGATTCGTCTGACTCTCTCTCCGCTTTCTTTTTCTTGCACTTTTCCAAAAATGTTTTGGCTTGTTCTACAGAGTCAATCTTGTAATTATTGCTTTTATAGCTGAAAGACAGTCCCTCTGGAATATTCCAACGATACGTGACGTGATTGACTCAGACTGTAACCATGTAGTTATGTTCCTGTAGACTTTTCTTCTTTTTCGAATTTCAAATGGAATGTCTTTTAGAACCTTGATTTCCTCTTCTTGGATCTTCAGCGTTGCTCTGTTTGTGGCTTTTAACACCACATCCCTTGTTGATCTTTTGGAGAACCTTATCATGATCTCACCTGGCAGGTTTTTCTTTTTCAGAAAATCTGGATAGGTCCTGTAAACCAAATCCATGTTGCTTTGTATTTGCTCTGCTTCAGTACCTGCCAGCGGTGCTAATGCATCACTCAACAATTTTTTAAGATCCTCCCCTTTTTTTTCGGGAACATTCTGCATTTTCAGGAAAAAATTAGAACGTTCCATCTGAAGTTTTAAGATGTTGTCGCTTTGAAAAGCCTTTTCTTTCTCGATTTTTTGTAGTCTTGAGTCATGCTTGCTTGTTGTTGCTTTTACTTCCAAGAGTTCCTGTTGCAGCTTCTCAGTTCTTTCTCCCGACTCTTTCATTACCTTCTGCATTGTGTCCATCTTAGCATTGAGAGCTGTCATCTGATCCACTAGAGGTCGCAGCATCGATGAGAGCATTGTGCTCATCTCTGTGGTATCGCCCTTTCAACTCGGAACTCCACTTCCTGGCTTAGGGGAGGGTCTTTGTCTCCCCGTCATTGTTGCTGTTTTGTTTTGTTTATAGTTAGATAAGAAGATCTGAAGAAGAAAGTCTCTTTTTCACACTAATGCCTTTTAAAAGCTCATTTCTTCACGCATGCGATCCAGCCCTCCAGCATTTCAGGGCTGCTTTCAATACTGCAGAAACGCCGTGGGAAAGTCTCGGTAAGCCCCGTTCGGGGGGGGGGGGAAGCACTCCACCCAACCCTTCCCAGCCGTTTTATTATGCAAACTCTGTTTGAGACTCACGATTCACCATTGCATATCAGGGAGTTTCATTGCTTCTCCGATCGGTATTCTCTGCTGCTTCATGGTTACGCTTGAGTAGCCCGGAGGCTTCTGCGGCAGGGGAAACCTACGGGGGTGAAGGAGGATGCCTCGATCCTGCAATCGCCACTGCAAGGAGAGACGTCCCTCAAGCCACCCCAGCCCCTTTACTAGGGTCTCTGGGGGTTCGGCACCTGTCCAAAACCCCTTCTACCCCGCCAAGAGCGGATCGCCTCTCCCGCAGAGGTGGTGAGAGGCGTCCGCCATTGAGCGTGTCTCTTCTGGAAGACCGCATTCTTGCAATATTTTGTTTATTTAACAGTCTCTGATAACTGACACTTCTTGCTCTGAATTGTTGCATCAAAATGTCTGTGCTGTAGCAATCTGGGTGGGGGAGGAGCCTCAGCCCAGTGCAGGGAGCAAAAGCTTGCCTATCTATCTGTCCTGTGCAACTGAGAGAGTCTGCGAAAGCAAACTATGATGCAGCAGCAGCAGAACTGGAGAAAGAAGCAGGAGACAACCAGTTCCTTGTGGGCCTGATAGAAGCCCTCTGGGGGCCTCATCCGGCCCCCAGGCCGCATGTTTGACACCCCTGAAGTAGAGGCTTGCTGCTATTTTCCTTTGGAACACTCTGTCAGGGGACAAATGAAAAAAGCTCCTTTTCTAATGGCATTTAGGAGGGCCTGCTAGGCAAGTCGATTCAGAAGGGTCTTTCCTGAGCACTGCTGTGACAGTCAATGAAACTAGGCACAATAATTCTGAAAGTAAACTGGAGTTCCTTTCATCAGGGATAAGGCAGACCTGAAAAACATGTAGACATGCTTTGATAGTATTGAAAACCAGTGCAGGGTAGTAGATAATCTGGTGGACTTTCTTCTAGGAGATTTGAGTTCATATCTTATTTAAGACTTACAGCTCACCTTTCCAATTTCTGCTCAAGGCAACTAACAAAACATGTATCATTAAAACCCAGTCAGTTTTTAAAAACCAACTCAGTATATACAGGAACAGCAGTATAGTATTGTACAGTCCTGGATGTCAGGGGTTTGTTTGAATCTTGCTCTAAACCAGCAGCTATGGTGAATAAAAATAGAATTCTGGCTGTTATATGAGCATTTTCACTGTACAAATTTTCTGCCACTCTATAGTTTGCTGAGAGGGAAGCCAAGCAGTAAACGTACAAACTCAAAATAGTATGTCATTCACTAAAATGAAAGTTCTCTCAATATTATCTAAGTAAGTATGGTTGCATGATTTGCCCTACTTTGTTAGGGCAGTGGTCCTCTGTGGCTCATGGGCAGCCGCATTTGTAAACACCGTCAGCCAAAAAAGCCAAATTTATTTCCATCCTGGGCACAAGGTCTGCACCACAGGGAGGCTCCCAGCTGACCTGTTCTTTTGCCAGCAGCTGTTTCAAAGTGGGAACCACCTGTAAACTGCAAGCCCCACAGGGCAAGGGCTTGCCCACTTTCCCGAAATATGGGCAGGTGCCACATTGGGGAAGAGTGCTCAGAAGAAACACAGGTGACATGTCAAAGAACCACCAATGGCTCCTGAGCCACTGAGTGATTGTCTCCATGCTTGGGTTATTTCTATTGCAAGGGTAGAATGATGGTTACTGCAAAGTCGTTTGCTTTTAGTGACAGAACACCAGCAACAAGGTTATTCTTGCTATTTTTTATGGATTAGAATTAGAAAAGCACCATCTGCAGAAGTGGAATAGTATCTTGGTTGATGTATTCAAGTGAATATTCAACAGAGACTATTGCTTGTTGGTTTTTAACTTAAAAGGAATTTTCTTCAAACTTCTAGCAGTTATAAAACTTTCACATGTACTTGATAGTCCTTTTGATGCAATTATACCTGAAAACTGATTCATACAAACCATGCTCTCAATATGATATATTGCAATATGTATCTTTGGGAGCGTTCAGATGCGATGTTTAATCAGTTGTCGTCACTGTTCCGTAACAGATTTTAAATGCATGATCAGACAGCAACATCTGTCTCCCATCCCCCAGTCATTGGTTTCCAGCTCTAATACCTCTTCATGCCGGATTAATTTGTTACTGGGTCCCCTCCAGTGGTTTCCCAGTTCTCCGATTTCACACCACAGTTTTCGCTGTGTGGTCACTCCTGTTGCAGTGTCAAGCCACTTCCGGGTGATTGATCACCCTCCTGGCTTGAAAGCTGCTGCGGAAGCCCAAGGCTTCCGCTTATCATCCACCATTTTTTTTGTGCTGACGGTATACGCATAAATGGAGCTCTGCTCTTGCATTTATAAAACCAATGTTTAAACGTTCACTCATTTCAGCATTTCAGTAGGTTTGGGATCTAACAGAGGCCAGTTTTGGACCAAAAATTTTAAAGGGAAGTGTTCTCTTATAGTGGCTGAATTGAAGTGGAAATAGTACCTAGTTAGCACAGCCATCTGTCTTGTGCCGGAACTCATTTCCTATGTTCACATCAGGGCATGCTTTTGGCGGGAAACTGACACTCTGCAGTAATGGCTGGCTTTAGAGAGGTCTCCCGGCGCCATGAGGAGACTTTAAAACTCTTAGCTCTGATAGATTTCCGGTGGCTGGCGCAGTAATGGCGGTCACATCTCCCCGCACTGAGGGAGATGTGTGCCACTCTCGGTGGGAAGGAAGGGGCTACGGACAGGTGCCGAGCCCCCAGGGACCCTAGTGAAGGGAACCTGTCTGGGGTGCTTGGAATTTGCCTCTTCCAACGGTGGCGACCGCGGGATTGAGGCATCTCTTTACCCCTATAGATTCCTCCCACTGGAGAAGCCCTCGGGCTGCAAAGCGCTGCCGTGAAGCTGCAAGATGGACTGCTCGCAGAGGCGATGGATAAATAGCTACGCAATGGACTAAAGCGTGAGTCTCCGTTAATTTCGGAATTAAAGCGTTTGGGGTGAGGGACGAAGGTATTACCCCCCCACCCACCCTTCACTGGCGTTGTTTACCTTAAGACAGAAGACTTTCCGACGGTCCTGCTGTGAAAGTAAAAGTGTCTAGATGGTGTTGAATTGCTGGATCACGCAGAGGAAAAAGAGAGCTTCTGGATGATGTAAATTTGAAGAATAGACATTGCTTTTTCATGGTGTCCCTTATCTAACTGTAAACAATAAGACGAAACAAAAGAAGATGACGGGGAGACGCCCCTCACCCAGAGTCGGAGGAAACCTTCCGGGAGCAAAGAGCGAAACTACTGAGTCGAACGTGGCATTTTCGGCGCTATTGCGACCCCCAGTGGATCAACTAACTGCAATCAATTCTAAATTGGACTCCATGCAAAGGCAAATTACAGAGTCAAATAAGAATTCTCAGAAGCTGAAACAGGAGTTCTCGGACTTTAAAACTGTTGTGCATAAGCAGGATTCAAGATTGGCAAAATTGGAAAAAGACAGAGCCTTACAAGGAGACTGTGTTTTAAAACTTCAGATGGATCATTCTAATTTTTTCTTGAGGTTTCAAAATGTACCACAACAAAAGGGAGAGAATTTAATCAAGCTGTTGAGTGAAGCATTGACCCCAGTGGCAGGTTTGGAAGCAGAAAAAATACAAAGTGATATGGATATGGCCTACAGGACATACCCAGAATTTATTAAGAAGAAAAACCTGCCAGGGGAAGTAATGGTTAGATTCTCCAAAAGATCAACCAGGGATATGGTGCTAAAAGCCACCAACAGAACATCTTTGAAAGTTCAAGAAGAGGAAATCAAAGTATTGAAAGACATTCCGTTTGAAATAAGAAAGAGAAGAAAGGCATATAGAAATTTGACTTTGTGGTTACAATCTGAATCGATTTCTTATCGCTGGCAAGTTCCGGAAGGCCTCCAGTTCAGCTATAAAGATAAAAAATATAAAATTGACAGTGTGGAACAAGCAAAGAAATTCCTGGATGAACACAAAAAGAAGGAAGCTGAAGCTGCACAAGAAGATTCACTGGTGTTGCAGGAGAGTATGTATGGCTTTGATGACTCAGGGAGTAGTGAAACATCAAGTGGGAACTCTGACTCTGAAAAAGGGGCAGCTGCCCCAAAAGCTAAAAGTAAAAGGCAGAAGAAAAGTAGAGAACCAAAGAAAAAATAATGTTGTTACTGTATAAACTTATTTACACATCATGTATTAATGTAAACGTAGTGTAAAAATCTTTTAATCTGTTTGCGAGACAGGAATTTCAACATGTTATAATTGTATCAGCAAAAAATTTTATTGTAAGAGTGGATCCAAGTACTAAAACTGCTTCTTAGATAACTTAACTGTATACATTATGTAACAAATTGTCCATCTTGTATACCTTAGGGTAGTTTAGTTTTTCTTTTTGTAGTTTTTAGTATAGGTGTAGGGAAAAAATCAATATTTTTTTTTAAAAAAACAAAACTCTTAGCTCTCTGGGGGGGCCAAGAAAGTGCAGGAAGAATTCCAGCAGTCCCACAGGAACACTGACATTTACAAGGAAATCGCCAAGGGTGTGGCTGCCAAAGGATTTCGCTGGACTGCCTTGGAATGCCGCACCAAAACTAAGGGTCTTTGCCTGGAATACAAGAAGGTGGTGGCCAACAACTCAAAATCAGTCACCTCACGGCAGACCTGCCCCTACTATGAGGAGCTCAGCTGGATCTTGCAGGGTGTTAGCCGAATTGCTTTAATTTACACTTAGCAATTGGCAAAATACACGGGTTCTTGCCAACTATACCAGGGTCCCACCCCTCCCGGGAGATCTCAAGGAAAGAGGCACGTGAGGCAGGTTCCAAGTTCAATGTTGTTTACTGGATCATGTAATCAAGCATACAAAAATCGTAATCATACACACACTCTTACAGGACTAATAAAATAAAGAGAGAAAATAGCACTGTTGCATGAGCAGGTTTCGTTGGTGGGGAAAGCACGTTACCTTAGGTGCGTTGTCCGATGTCAAGATGGGTTGGATTTGGGAAGAAAGGTATAAAAGCTATGGGGCCACGAGGCTTGAACCGGCAAGACCACGTGGTTCTCCTGGATCGCGAGTCCAGAGAGAGAAAAAGGGTTCAAAGATGGAGGCAAGGGTTGGGGACAGAAAGCTGGACTGAAGGGTCAATAGGTAAGATAGAGGGCGATGGCTCAAGAGGCCGAGTGACTCTGGGTTTGGCCTTTTATTGGGGGTCTTGGGGCGGGCTCTGCAGACCACAACCCACTAACACACCTACTAGGCGGTCCGTCCCTGTTGGACCTTGCTATAGGTTAAAGGTGAACAAAGGGAGGAGGTCCAGGGGTTTGGTCAGTGTTGCAAAAGTATGACTTCACCAGGAAACAGACACTGAGTCTGGGGTCCGATGACTCACCTGGCCAACCTATTGTCAGTTGATGGTTTTAGCCAAGTATCTGATGGCTGGCACAGTAGGTGCTAGGCAGTCTTGTTAGCATAACTTATTCAGATGTATATTGAGGAATGGGGGTTAACCAGCGGATGTCTGACAGAAGGAGGCCTCATGGCAAGAGGAATCCTTTGTCCTTGTCTTGGGTGAACTGCTTGGGGTGTCAGCCTCCTGGCTTGGGCTGGAGCTGGCTCCTATGTGGAGAAGAAAGCGCAAGTCCCTTCCACTGCTGGCGACACAGAGTTCAAACTTATGGATAAAAATCCATAAGAGCACCCAAGGGTGCCTTGCTGGCCAACATTTCCCCCCCTCGGAGACCTGAAGGCGTCAGGTGAAGGTCTCCGAATATGAGCGATACGATGATGAAAACTGAGACAGACTGCATGATGGTGACCCTGGAAGAAAGAGTTGGCAAGGGACGGACCCAGAAGATGACAAAAATCTATCGCAATAAAAATGCCAAATTGTTGCTGGGGCGGACATAAAAACAAGGCTTTGTGCATTAGACCACCAAGGGAGCCTACGTAGAAATATTTCATTCTTTAATTAGAGAAACATCTTTAACTGAAATATAAAGAGTAATTCTAAAAATTGCTTACTTTAAATTCATTGTGAAAAGCCTTATAGAAGCATTATAAATTTCTTATAGTATCTATACATAAAGCATTTAATACTTATAGCGGAAGTGCACACATTTGTATCAATAAAAATACTCCACAAGGAATGTACAAGGAAATAAAATGGTTACAAACAATTCTTCGTCCATCTCTCCTGAGCGGCAAGGCTTTTCTGCTGGAACAGGGCAACTGGTGCTGTTTGAACAGGAGGGAGGCGCGCTTTACATTGTATCTAATGGAACACCAGGACTCGTATGTCTTTCGGCTCTTCGGAAGCCACTCGGGTCTTAATCAATAGCTCATGAAGCTCTCGGCTACGCCCGTCCTTCCTCGGCACGGACACGAGTCAGTTCGGCCGGGAAGGAGGAGACCGGTTTGCATATTGAGGAGTCGCCCCCCCTTGCTATCTAAAAGCATCATGGGTATCTACTTAAATTAAGGAAAAAGGATATTAAAATAAAACATAGTTTAATGATCTCGCAAGCAGAGTGTCTAAAGGCATTCAAGAAATACGGAAAAGGTCAAAACAGGTCATACATCTGGAATCGTTGTATTATGAAAGACACATCATCTTGGGGTCCTGGCTGGAATAATCACAGGCAAGGTATTCACCCTTCGGGGTTGGCGGAGTCTCCGGGCACGCCTCCCGAACCCTGGGGAGCATTTGTGAGATGTGTGCCTGAGAGAAACAGACGCACACACACACAGGCGGGGCATGCAAAAGCTGGGTTCGGGAGTTGCGTCCGGTCGACTCTGACCTTTTATCTGGAGCCGGGTGGCTCCGCGGGGACGCCATTAGCTGCGTACCCGTTTTAGCTTGGAGGGCTCCCTTCGGGGGGCCCTCCCCTAATACTGTACAAAAATAGAACAATCTTTCCCCCTTAAGCCTGATCCCAGTGGTACCGTCCCATATCCAATGAGGAGCGGACTGGGCAGCTAGTCACTAGGCAGAACCCCTCAAAGGTCGCGTGTTTTGGACTTGGCTGTATATGTTACGGCTGGAGGTCGTTGCGTATGCAAATGAGAGGATTGTTTGGGCATTCTGGGATACACAAACATTTCGAGAAAAATAAATTTATTACAAATCAAAAACAATCGAATTGGACACCAGTGTTGGAGCGAGGATACGTTTTAGCTTGCAGGCACTTCGGGGATAGAGCTGGCGAAAATCTCCCTTTAACTTAGAAAGATGTTAAAAAGAGGGGACAGGGGTCTTGGTCCGAGGTTCTGATCTAACCGGGGAGTCCTTCCCAGGCACTCTCCACTGCTTCGTGCAGGGAGAGCTTGCACGCCTGGTGAAAGAGAGCATGGGCCGGATTTAAATTCCGAACCCAACTTCTGCATGTCCTCCAGATCATTTCGGCTTGGAGGGGCCGCATGGCAGAGGGAGACAAAGGATTCGTTTGTCCTACTTCTTCCTCCTGAGCCGTCTCTCGGGCTTCCATGTCCTCCTTGTGCTTGTTGTCCTGCTCACTAATGACTCCCCACGGTTCGTCTGGGCCTCGGCCCTCCCAACACTGGTAAAGAATAGAAAAGCAAGCGCAGAGCAAAAGTGTTTTGGCAAGCAACCGGTTTTGCTTTGCAAACAGAAGACTTGGTTTGCAAACAAAACGGTTTATTTCTTGCCCGTAGAGTGCACAAAAACAAAGAGGCGGAGACAAAAACAAAACTGTGCACACAGTACAAAGTTTGTGGATGAGGCTACATGCTCATAAAAATAAATAAATAAGGGAAAGTACATATGAAGACTAAATAAGTTAATGATGATTGACGTATTAGGGGGCGTGGCGAGGCGTCAGCGATGACGGTCGTGTAGTCCTGCTCCTCCGTCTCCCGCTGTTCTCCCCGACGCCGTAATTAATGCCCATATAATTAAAACGACTCACAAAGCTTCCAGATCATGGGCAAAGGAGACCCCCCTAAAACTAAGCCTGTTTCGTCGGCTTTACGCTCCATTAAGGAGCATTTTGAAGCGGAGCCGAGCCGAGGTAATCAGTCCTCTAAGGAATTCAAAATGGCCGCCGCAGTTAAACCGGCCGAAAAAGCTCACCCGGACTCCACAGACGGTGCAGTCTTATCCTATTTGAAGACCATGGAAGCTAGCCTGATGGAAGGTATGTCTTCTTTAACTGCACAGTTAAATGACATTAAAATATCAGTGGCACAAGCTGTGTCACAGGCAGAATTAGCTTTTGAACAGAGCTCTAATAATCAAGCTAGTATTACTGCCTTGTCTGAGATGTCCTTGGAACACAATGATAGACTCATTCGCATAGAAGCTGAAATGAAAATGTCTAATGTAAAATTTCGAGGGATCCGTGAGGAAGCTGAGCAAAATACTGATTTAATTACTTTTATGGCCTCCTTCATTGCTAAAGCTTTGCAACTTGAAGAAGGAGTAGTTCCAGTCTTAACAAATGCAACTAGAGTTGGCTCCAAAACAGCTATGAAGAGATCCATTCCTAGAGACATTGTTATTACTGTTCCAGATGCAAGGGTGAGGAAACGTATTTTATTGGAAGCCAAGAACCCCAAAATATTTCAATTTGAAGGAGAACAGGTGGCTGTATTTCCTGATGTTCCACAAGAAGCCTTGCTTATTAGAAGAAAACTGAAAACAACAACTAAATCTCTGCAGGACATGCACCATAAATATAGATGGATGCCCTCTGGAAAGCTGTATGTTTATCACCAAGGACACCATCTCACAGCTTGGGATGAAGAAAGTGGAAAAGAATTACTAACTGCCTTGCAAAGCGAGTTCCCGATGGAACAAGAAGTAAAACGTTCTGCTAAAAGGAAAAACCTTTTTCCTATGACTCCAACGAAGTCCAGCAAGATTCCTATACAGATTGGCCTGGAATAAGTAAACTCAGTAGTTGCTATGATGGTCTCCTTTAATCTTTATAGAGTTAAAATGCTAAATATTTTTAATTTTAAGAATAGAATGTTTAAGCAAGTATGGACATGAAACAAGGGCTTGTTATAATTCTTTTATAACTCGGCACGGGGAAAGGGAGGGGTGTGGGTGGTACTGGTAGCTCCCCTTTATCACAGTTTCAGGTGACAGTATTATACTGTCTCCCTCCTTCTTTTGTTTGAGGAGGTTCCTGGTTTCTGTGCAATCTAATAGTTGAATAAGTGAATAATAAGGTGGGGAAAGGGATTGTGTTTTGGGTGAAAGAGGGATAGGGAGGTGGGAGGGGATTTGTTTAGGGTTTTTAAATTTCTGAGTGGTTTTATTACAGTTGTTGTTTATACATTGATTCGCAGTAAGCAGTTTTTTGGACTTCATAGTTTGTATATTGTGGTATAAGCAGTATGGAAGCTTATAAGTTTAGAACTTTGAATGTTAGAGGTTTGAATAATTGCACCAAAAGACGGAGAGTTTTGAAAGAACTTTTAAGAACAAAGCCAGATGTGGTGTTTATGCAAGAAACGCATTTAAAAAATGCAGATTTGCCAGTTTTAAATACACAGTGGTATCCTCTTCAATTTAAATCTCCTGGCTCGTCTAAAGCTAGAGGAACTGCTATTCTATTGGCAAAGACACTTCATTTTGTCTGTTTGGATCAACTAAAAGATGATCAGGGTAGATTTTTGTTTGTGAAAGGTTTTTTAGATGAGGAGTTGGTAACATTAGTCTCACTGTATACTCCTAATGATAAACAAGGTCAATTTTTAAAGTCGGTGTTTAGTAAATTAGAGGCATTTCAGGAGGGTTTGACTATTGTAGGAGGAGATTGCAATCTTATAGTGAATAAACAGTTGGATAGATCTGGTAAAAACTCCACTAGCAAATTAAAATATAAGCAAAAACAACATACAGAATTGTTTGATATTTTGGAACAATACCATCTTACAGACGCGTGGAGATTAACTCATGCCAATGAGAGAGACTATACTTATTTTTCTCCACGATTCCACTCTTATACCCGTATTGATTATATTTTTCTTTCAGATTCCGTTTTAAATAGGCTCCAAGACACTATGATAGGCCCATTTAGATGGTCTGATCATGCTTTTGTTGAATGTCAAATAAGTAAAAAAAAGGCGGAAATTAAACATAGAATTTGGAGGCTGAATAATGCAATTTTATTAGGTGAACTAAATAGAATCGAAGTGAGCGAAGCTATTAAAGAATATTTTCAGTTCAATGATAACGGTGAGGTAGATGATTTTATTTTGTGGGATGCATTTAAATCAGTCTTACGGGGTAAATTGCTTGCTATGACTTCCTTTTTTAAACAGGAGAAACAAAAAAAGATAAAGGAATTACTAGCTAAAATTCAGAATTTAGAAACATTACACAAAAAAACATGTAACAAAAAGATTTATAAAGAATTATTAGCAACTCGCAGGACACTAGATATATTGGAAACCACACAGATTCAAAAGAAGCTTTTATTCTTAAAACAAAAATTTTGGCAAAAGAACCCTAAAGCACTTCGCTCATTGAAGTGGCGTTTAAATCGCAAAATAGCAGAAAGAACAATTTATTCAATGAAAGATGAGTTTGGTAAGACGGTCTCTACAGGTGTACAAATTGCCAATTGTTTTGCAAAATTCTATGAGAGGTTGTATGCAGCTAACCCCACATCTGAGGTAAAGTGGGAATTATTTTTTAAAAAATATAAAATAGATAAGATATTGTCTGAGCAGCATAAAGCGTTTTTAGATCAGGAGATTACGAAACAAGACATTTTAGAGGCTATTAAGAAATTAAGACCGAATACTGCCCCAGGATGTGATGGTTTCACACCAGAATTTTTTAAAGCCTTTTCAAGTGATCTGGTTGAACCTTTAAGGAGGATTTGCAATAATATACTGCTAACAGGAGTTCACCCCCCTACATGGGGAGAAGCACATATTGTCACTATTCCAAAAGAAAACAAAAACAAAGAGCTTCCAGCTTCCTATAGGCCGATTGCCCTGTTAAATTGCGATTCAAAAATTTTTTCTACGATTTTAGCATCTCGGCTTAGAAATATTATTTCTGAATATATAAACCCTGACCAGACGGGTTTCATTCCACAACGCTCCATGATGGATAATATCCACAGAACCTTGGATATTATCACATATTGCAAAAACAATAATCAAGAGGCAATTTTATTAACAGTTGATTTAGAAAAAGCGTTTGATAGTATTGATATAAATTATTTAAAACAGTTGTTATTAAAAATGGGTTTTGGCCCTTTATTTCAGAATGCTATAGCGTCCATTTATTTTAATCCAACAGCAAAGGTCCGTGTAGGGAATATACTTAGTAACTCTTTTTTTATGCACAGAGGTACCCGTCAGGGATGTCCGATGTCCCCACTTTTGTTTGCTTTGGCTATTGAGCCTTTAGCCTCAGGAATCAGATCGGATCCTAATATTTTTGGAATCCATACCGGCCCAATTGTGCATACAATTAGCCTGTATGCAGACGATCTGATTGTCTATCTATCTAAACCAGAATGTTCATTATTGGCTTTACAGGAGATTTTTAAAGAAATACAATATTTTACCGGTTTGAAAGTAAATACAGAAAAATCCAATATCATTCCCATTCTAATTAATAAGAAGCTTGCTAACAATCTACAGGGCAAATTTCAATATAAATGGAAGCGTTCGACGTGGAGATGTTTAGGGGTAATGATTCCTGAAAATCTGAATGATTTAGTAAAATGCAATTTCTCTGAGTTAATTAAAGATACTAAAAAGCGACTGAAACAATGGCATAAACAAGGCTATTCATGGGCAGATAAGTTAAATATAATCAAGAGTTTCATTTTACCAAAATTTCTTTTTTTATTTAGAGCAATTCCTGCTTTTATTCCTAGTAAAGAACTGTCAAGGTGGCAAAAAATCATCAATGAGTTTTTTTGGGATTATAAAAAACCTAGAATCTGTTTTTTTACTTTAAGACGAATAACAAAACATGGAGGACTAAATTTTCCAGACCTAAAATTTTATTATGAGGCTGCCCGTCTATCACAAATATTAAGGATACTTTATAGATCGAATAAAATTATATGGAGCTCGATAGAAGAAACAGAAACTAAGGGACTTTCCCTTATTGAGCTTTATTGGAACCCTCCTGATTTGCCTTTGATTGAGAATATTAAAAACGAATTTTTGAAGACTTCTTTGATACTTTGGGCAAGATATAGGAATGTTCTTTTGCCAACAGTTTCTCAATTTTCTATAATTACTAATCAAAATTGGTTTATGCCAGGAAAAGAAACAACTTATTATAAAGCTTGGGAATTGGCTGGTATATATCGACTTAGAGACCTGGTATTTAATGGCAAAAATTATACTAAAGAACAATTAGAGGACAAATTGGATAAGGTAATCCCCTGGTTTCGATATTTTCAAATTAATAATTTGATACAAAAATTAACCTCCCAGGAGGTATTTTCAAGGCCATTAACGGAATTTGAAATTATTTTAAAAAATTTTGATGGAGACTTAAAAGGTATACTGTCAAAATTGTATACATTACTTATAGTTTATAAAAAAGAAAAAAGAGACCGGCTGCATAACCAATGGTCTAGAGATGGTATTTTATTTCCCTCTGTTTTAGTGAGGGAGGAAATTTGGTCACAACCTAATTTTAACTCCAAAATTTTTAATATTCGCTTTAATACATTTAAAGTAATAAACAGATGGTACTTTACACCCCAACAGTTTCATAAAATAAACCCCACGTATCCAGCAGAGTGTTGGAAAAAATGCAATCAGGTGGGCACATATGCTCATTGTTGGTGGTCATGCCCAAAGGTTGAAGGCTTTTGGATTGAAATTGTGACTCAAATTTTTCTTATTACTGGTTGTGAATTAGAATTTTCTCTTGAGGCTATACTTTTGGAAATTGGATTTTCTTCCATCGAGTCTAAAAACGCAAAGTGTCAAGTATCTCTGCTTGTAGCCGTAGCCCGAATAACCCTTGCCCAATTTTGGAAAAATGAAAAAGTTCCAACACTATATGAATGGCAAAATAAACTTTGGGAATGTTTTGTATATAGTCGCACTACTGATCATCTGACAGAATCTTTACAAAAACGTTTTCAAGCAATTTGGTTTCCTATTGTAGAGTATTTGACAAATTGTAAAATTGTTCCAAGAAACCCGTTCTATGAAAAGTTATTGTTTTTTTAAATATGGAAGTAAATATTGTGATCTTTCCATTATGGAGAGGTTTTTGTATTTGTAACCTTTTTCTAAATAGCGATTGCTGGATTTTTATTTCTGCGTTTCAATGGCTAATGATATGTTGTTAATTTGTTTGTATTCCTATGTGTATGTTTGTTTGTTTGTTAAAAATTTAATAAAAATTTATTGGAAAAAAAAAAAAAATGATTGACGTATTATGCAGATTGGGCGTCAGTAAAGGCATGCTGGGAGAAAAGATATCATGAGCAAAATATATTTTAGAAACTCAAGGGTTGAATAAGAAGCTCACCCCGAGATGGCCGAGTGTTTTGGGGTTGAGGATCGCTTGGGCAGATAGTTAGGGAGGAGGTCACTCTAACATAAAGAGATGCAGAAATATGTGGCCGGGGAGGCTCTGGCTGGAGCGGGCTAACCTTGGGGCCTTTCCCCAGGCACCCGTCGCTGCCTCGAGTGGCGATCGGATTGCATGCCTGGTGGAGATGGGGCGAGAGAGGTGGAGGATCGGAGTAACTTCCGACCCCAACTTCTGTGCGCACCACCGGGAGAAGCCGCCTACTCAGCTTGACATTCGTGCTAGCCACAAATGCACCTACGGAGCTTTTGTCGACGGCATCTTTGAATGCGCCCTCGGCTCTTCTGATCTCCCATGAAGAAATGCTTTCGGTCCTCCCACCCCCTATCTCCCTTTTCTTTCTCTCATTGCTCCCTACGGTTCGTTAGGGCTTCGGCCCGCCCAATACTGGTTAAAGAATAGAAACACAAACATAAACACACATAAGGGTCTGGAAATGGAGGAAGACAGACAAACATAGGGAAAAGGGCAACAGTAAAGGTATGCCAGAGGCTGGAAAGGAGGGGCTAAGAATTCGAAACCTTAGATGCAACGTGCATCAAGGCTTGGAAGTCCGTGGCTTTAGATTGAGCTTCCAATTTGTGGATTTGTCTTCTCACCCAACAAGTCATTGTAAGTAGCGCCACTATTAAAATAATTTGGAAGGCCAAAATGACGACTATGGGGTGGAGCATTAAATTTAAATATCCCGTCGTTGTCGGCGACCAACCAAGAAGAGATTCCCACCAGCTATGCTTGCCAGCCTCTTTTATTTCCACAGCCAGTTCCTTAATCCTGGCACCATTATGGGAAACGTTTAAGGCGGCTTTATCTCCCGCTTTCTTTAGCTGAGCCAGGCGTTCTTGGAGGTCTGGGTGAGAGAGCAATTTCCGTAGGGCTTCCAGTCCTAACCCCAAAGGCACTGGAGCAATAGAGTCATATAATTCTGGGGATAGGGCCATTTCTTGTTGTGTCCAAATGGGGGTTTCAAAATAAAAATCACACCCTCTTATGGAGGTAACATTACAAAAGCATCTGTTTATTCCAGGCAACATTTGTTGGTAGTATAGCGTATTGAGGTGAATGTGTTCGCAGGTAGTTCTGAGACAGACACAAGCTTTGCCTATGTATATAATAGTGGATCCGGTCTCACTGACTGCGTCAAATTGACAGTGAGAGATGGCGTGTTTCTTGGGAACTAGGCATGGGTGATGTTTTTCTAGGGCTTCGTCATCACAGATGAAGCCTAAGTTTTCCTTATGGGTACATCCGTCTAGATTGATCATATGCCAGCTTGATGCGCTTACTTTAGCCCATCGGTCACTGTTCCTGGCATATAATACGGTGTCCGAATCAACTTGAATACCCAGTGGAACTACTGGATAGATGTGGAAAATTTCTTTCGCGGTCACTGTGGTTATAATCAATTGCAAGGTCTGGGTTACTGCATCAAAAGAGGCATTTGCCAACGACCACCAGTGCTCGAGAGAGATTTCACCGGCAGTTAGATTTCCTTTAATCAATTCCCTTATTTCTAAAGGTATAACTCCAGCCATAGCTTGTTTGATTATAGTCATGGCAGTGACTACATTAAGAGTTTGTGCTTGAGTGCAAGCAAGAGCCAATGAGATATTGTTTTGTAAAGACTGAATGTCATCAAGGAGATTGGTAAAATCTTTTTCCATGATTTGTTCCCAAGTAATCAGCACTGGATTGGTGGAGCGTTCCACGTGGGCAAGGGAATCCAATGATTGCGTGAGAGGGAGGCTCATTTGAGAGATGTCGAATGAAACCTTGGAGGCTTTATTCGCTATCACTTCTATGTTTGCAGCATCTATGGCTGCCATGCCCGCTCCTACGGGTGCGACCCAATCAGAAAGATCGCGTTTAGTCCTTCTAGAGAGCTCTCCTTTACGCCACATTAGGATCCAATTGTCCCAACCTTGCTGGGTCGTGTGTAAGTAAGAGTCACAGAGGGCATGGCTGAAAGAAGTGCCGAGCCCATTTAAGCTGACATTGACTCTTTTGACTGAAATTTGTGGTTGCATCAAGACTGTTTCTTGATGATTAAATTTTAAAGTGTGTGCCCCCACTACTGGGTAGTCCAATGAGGCCAGTGCATCTACATTTTGGATAAGTGGGTCCAAATTTAGTGTGTGATTTGTATCACCAATTATTAAAGTATAATTCCCTTCCTGATGAGTGAGCTGTAGAATTGTTGTTCCGATAGCTGTAAGGTTTACAGTATCGGTGGCATTGAGGCAGACAGACGTGTTTAAAAGTAGGGTCCAGTCTGGGGGACCTTGCTGCTTTAACGCAGAGCAGTTAAAATGCCAATTGAGCTTGCCCCATGCCAATGGCTCTAGGTCTATGTCTTCGCCAAATGGGTCCGTGAGCGTTATTGGGACCTCTGTGTCGTTATGGAAGTGTCGGGAGCCAATGGAAATGATTACTTTTAAAGGATCGCCAATGTCCCATACGGCAGCTGATATTACAGCTATGTCTGTGTATAGGGAGATGGGGGTAGGAGCAGTATATTCAATGGTGGAGGTGTTGGTTTTGGCTTGTGACTGTTTACACAGGACCACTTCCATTTCATCCATAGAATATTTCCCGGAGGTGCATAGAGTCACCTTTTCTCCGGTGCGACTGTGGATGCAATGTGTGAGCTGCTGTGGTGGACATCGATCTATAGGTGTAAGTGTGACTGCTCTGTCATGCCGTCCTGTTACACAGGTAAAAATTCTAAAAGGCATGTTTATTCCCACGCATCTCCATTTGGTCAAGACTACCGTATGGTTGGCTATTTGTGTTGCTGAGGTATAACAAAACAAGGACAATCCAAATAAGAATACAAGTTTTAATGATCTTACCAATTTGTCTGCTGCTGGGGTGGAAGATCCTGGATGCATTCTGTAATATAATGTTTGAGGGGTGTGTGAGTGAAATTCCTGAACTTCCATACTGTGGTCGACATACCCAAGCAGTCACAGTATGGTTCCCTTTACCTAAGGCTGGGGGTGAGTGTAGTGGTTCCCATGTGTAAGCCCGGTGCGATTTGTACTGCACGCTCCCGCGGCTTCACTTAAAAGGGAACACTGTTTATACACCATGGTCTCCCCCCCTTGCTTCCGAAAAGGCAACTAAAGCCGTGAGGAAGCATTTAAAAGGCAAGGCATGTCTCTCCAAGGGAGAAAAGAGGCACAAGATCAAAAACATCTGTGGGCAAGTGAGGTCCGAAGGTAACAGCGGCAACAGGCTGCGAAGTTCCCCCGGGATCCGGAGTGAGGTCAGGAGGTTGTGGAACTGGATTCCCCTTCCACAGCTTGAGCTGAGAGGAATGGAAGAACTTGTACCACGTCTGACCATGCTTCCTGGGAATGGCAAGCTTGTAGACCGCAGGGCTTACGCGATCCACAATGGGGACCGGGCCAGCCCATTTGGCCATGAGAGCATGCTGATGCCTGCTAAATTTCCGGTATAGAACCTGCTGTCCGGGTTCCCAAAGCTGAGGATTGCGCACCCAGCCGAGCTTTTTATCCACTGCCAGTTGGCTTTGCCCTAACTCGTTAGCCACTTGGAGGTGAATAATCAGTAAGTCCCGGATAAGAGTCTTAACCCAGATATCGTGTGCCACTTGCGTTTCCAGATCGCCTGGCATGTCATGTTGGAGCCAAAAGGCTTCAGGCATGCGCATCTTTCTCCCGGTCATGACCATATGAGGGGAGTAGCCATGTCTGGCTGTAGTCCCTCGTATTGCCATGAGAACTATGGGCAGTTTTTCGTCCCAGGTGCGACCTGTGGAAGTGACTATCTTGGCCAGAGCTTCCTTGAGGGTGCGGTTTGTGCGTTCAATTGCCCCTGACGACTGAGGGTGAGCGGCAACGTGGAACCGCTGCTTAATTCCGAGAGCCTTACAGAGCTCCTGGGTGACCTCACCTAAAAAGTGGGGTCCGCGGTCGGAATCGATGACCTTAGGGATACCCCAGCGGGAAAAAAGGTTATTAAAAAGTAATTGGGCCGTAGTGGAGGCCGTGTTATTGTGGCAGGGGAATGCTTCGACCCATTTCGAGAATGGATCAATCACAGTCAAACAATATTTGTTCCCCCTGCGAGTCTTAGGCAGAGGTCCGATAAAATCAATTTGAACCCGAGCCCAGGGTCCTTCTACCCTCTGGTGCTGAATGGGGGCTTTGGGACCTGAAGAGTCCGCGTTAACCATGGCACATGATAGGCAATTATCCACCCACTGTGCCACGTCTTTGCGGATGTTTGGCCACCAGCCCGCGTCCCTGACCCGTTCCAGAGTCGGTTCTTTACCCCGGTGTCCTTGCTCATGGATAAATTGAATTAAATCGGCCCGGACTTCGACAGGGACAACCCAGTGTCGGGTCCCTGTGTTGTCAAAAGCCCAAATAACTCCCTCTTCTTCCTTGATGGTGTATCTCCCAGTGGGATCTTTGCCCTTGGAGAAGAGATCCTGAACATCGGCATCATTTGCTTGGAGTTCCCCGAGATCTATAAATACAGGGGGAATGGCAGGACGGTCGTGGAAGGTGTTTGCCTTGCTTCTAGTCACTACTGGGTTTACCGGGCAAGCGGGTTGATCTGAGGATGAGTTAAAACGTGCCGCTTCCTTGGCTAAGAGATCTGCTTGATCATTCCAGTAAGCTACTTCGGTGTCTGCCTTTTGGTGGCCTTTGACATGGGAAATTTGTGTCTCTGCCGAGCGTTTATGGAGGAGCCGCACGACTTCTCTCCACAATATTAAATGAGCTACTGGCTTTCCTTCCGCATTGACCCATTGCTGTCTTTCCCAGTGTGGGAGCCAGACGGTGGTGGCCTTGGCCGTCCAGTCCGAGTCCGTGAAGATGGCTACGGGGCAGTCTGAAGGTTCAAACTCAAGAACAGCCTTAAGGGCAGCGACCTCTGCGGCTTGACTAGAGTGGGGACGGACAGCCGCTTGCAGGGTGTAATTGTCGTGGACCCGGACTGCGCCATATCCTGTATGTGGGGTGCCAGCTATATGGAAGGATGAGCCATCACAGAACCAGCAATTAAACCCTTTTTGCTTGGCTTCTTCTAATGGCACCCCCCATATAGCGGGCCAAGGCAGATGTTCCACATCTGGAAGGGGGCATTCATGCTCGTCCCCAGTGATGAGCAGACCGTACGGGGCAGGTTGCTCCTTTTGTTCTTTCTTATATTCAATCCCCTTATTGACCAGGGCAAGCGTCCACTGGGCAATGCGGGCATTGGATACCTGACCGTCCTGGATCTTCCCTGAGAGGATATACTTAAGGGGAGTGTGTGTTGTTTGCACAATGACTTTGGCTCCCCCGATTATAAACTCCCAATGCGTAAGGCTCCAGACTAGGGCTAGACATATCTTTTCACACGGGGTGAACTTTATTTCGACGGAAGAAAGATTCCTGGAGGCATAGGCTACAATCCTGGGGGCCCCGGCATGATGCTGGATGAGCGTGGCCCCGATACTTTTCTCCGTGTGGGCTAACTGAATGTAAAAGGGCTTAGTTGGATCCGGGTGAGCTAAGGCAGGAGCTGAGGCAAGCGCTTGCTTCAGGCTGGCAAATGCATATTGTTGGTCAGGTCCCCAGACCCATGGAGCGTCCCTCTTGAGGAGAGCATAAAGTGGCCGGGCTTTGTCAGCGAACCCTTCCATGAAATCCCTGGAAAAATTGAAGGTTCCTAGGAGAGCACGGAGGGAAGGCACATCTGTTGGGGCGGGGAGCTTGGCGATTACGGCCATTCTCTGTGAGTCGGGCGTCCTGCCGTCGGGTCCTAGTGCTAGGCCGAGGTATTTTACGTTGGTTTGAACCAGCTGTGCTTTGTCCCTACTGGCCTTGAAGCCATCAGCTTTTAGAAGGTGGAGGACTTCTCTAGTGACTTCCATGGTTTCTTCTTCAGTGGGGGCGTGGACCAAGATGTCGTCCACATACGACAACACGTGTTCCTTGGAGGAGGGGCCGAGACGATCCCACATACGGACCACATGTGCGTGGCAAATGCTGGGACTAGAATGGAAGCCTTGTGGTGTTCTTTTGAATGCATATTGCTGGCCGCGAAAAGTGAACGCGAATTTATACCAGCAAGACTCGTGTAGCTTGATCGAGTGGAACGCGTTAGCCAAATCAATCACACTATAGTATCGAGATCCGGCCGCAATGGCTGCAAGGATCTCGTGGTATTTGGCTACTACAGGCGCTACTGGTGGGGTTACAGCATTCAGAGCTCGGAAGTCCACAGTCATTCTCCAGGTTACACCGTCAGCCTTTAGGACTGGCCACAGAGGGGCATTGCATATAGACTGCATGGGGAGGATTACGTCCCATTGTAAAAGGCCTTCTATGGTTTTGGCTATTCCATTTTCAGCTTCTGCAGGGTATTTATATTGTTTCTGAGGTGGAGGATCTTGGCCTTCTATGAGAACACAGGCATCTCTCACTGTCCCACATTCTGCCTTGTCTTTGATCCAGACCTCAGGAAAATCTCGGATCCAGGGATCACTAGGCTCAATTGGGGCCAGAGGGAGAGGAGCTTTGAGGGCAGCGCATCTATGGATTGCATTGATTTCGCGAGGGCCCTCTGGAATTTGCCAGAGGAAGCCGTTTGCTAGATCAATAGTCAAGCCATGTTCTTGGAAAAAGGGGACCCCTAGGATGCCAGCATCCTCACCTTGATTGTCGCAGGCAGACACGAGGGTAGAAAGAGTTCCTACAGTTAAAGGAACGTCTTTCCAGACCGTGGCTCTGTGTGCGCCTCCAGCAAAACCGGCGAGCATAATGGCCTCCTGAGTGGGTTGACCGTGGGCAGCTAGATATGGACTTAATACATTAAGAGCGGCTCCGGTGTCGATGAGAAGAGTAGCAGGTTTACTGTTCCCTGGAGTCCCGACCCCTGCTTTCACGGTCGGTCTCCCCCAGGTATCGGGCTTCAAGGGAGCCACAACGCCATTGGGGAGAGCTTGGGACTCCGGGCAGCCCTAGCTGTGCTTCGTGAGTTCCGACAGTTCCTTACTAAGCACTGGGTAGATGGGCTGACCTGGTGCCTGTGCCTTCTCCTCACTCTCCGCCAAGGCACGAAGCAGAACACTATTAGGCTGCTTGTGGAATCTTTCCATCTCGTATCCCCTTTCCCTAAGCTGCATCCATACCTGCCTCCTCAAGGTATCGGACGTTTCCGGAGGCTGATAGCTGGGGTTCGGTTCAGGTGCCGACGGCTGATACGCCTGTGGCTGGTTTGCTTGGCCTTGTGGCTGCCCGTATTGGCCTTGAGGGGGGCCCTGATAGTTTTGAGGAGGTGGTGCGGAAGGCTGGAGGTGTGCTTGGGCAGGATTGCTGCGGTAGTCTCGATACTCCCTTTTTCCTCTGAAATTTCCTCCTCCTCTCTGATAATTGTTCTGCCAAGGTTTGCCTCTCTCATACCGGTCCTGTCTAGGGTATCGGTCATTTTTGGGCTCATACTTTCCAGACGGTTGGAACTGCGAATGGGGCCCATGGTTGGCGTAAGTTATCGCCTGTATGGGTTCGTCATCCTCCCTATCCTTTAATTTCTTGCCTTTGTGGGGTTTTAGAGCTCCAGCACCTCGGAGAAGAGAGGCTATTCTTTTAATCTTTTTCTCCAGATCTGTCCAAGTAGTTGACGCACCATCTGCTATGTTTAAAGATAGTTGGGCTTGGGTTTGGAGGCCACTTACAAGTGCTTCCTTGAAATCGTCCTCCTCATAGTCAGGCGCACCAGTGGTAGGTTTTATAGCAACTTGGTCTGCTAGGACAGCTAATAGTTGTTTCCTAGCCATATATGTCTCTGGATCTTCATTGGGGCTCTGTCTTTCCAACACATAGAGAGCAAGTAGAGTAGTGTTGGGATTTAGATATTTAAGGACGTCCTGCATCCACTTCGTCTTTGAAGCTGCAGTTAAGTTGCCACTCGCAATGGCTGCATTGAGAGTTGGAAGCTGGGGAGCTGCTACGCACTGACGGGCCACCAATGTGAGGTCTTCTCCGCTAGCGGAGTTGTAAATCATATCTACATTAGCCATCCATTGTACGGAATTTTCCCTAGTAAGAGGGCCCAATTGTTCAGCTACTGCTTTAACCTCATCGGGTTTCCAGAGCCTGGTCTCGGTCACAACCTGTGTAGATGTATCATCGCCTTCTGTGATCACCGTATGTTTCGTGCTAATGGGGTGCATAGGGGCACTGGGTTCAATGGCCGAGATTTCGGAGAGGTTTATCATGCTTCCGGGGTGTACAGTGGAGATTACCGCATTCTGTATTCCCACTTGCTTCTTTAGGGTGGCAATTTCCCTTTGACAAGCCTCGTGGTTGGCTTGCTGTATTTTAATTTGGTTCTGTTCCACTAGGAATTTTGCCGCAGCCTTGGAAGTATTTATCTCTTCCCTCGCTTGAGTTAGTGCGCTCTCTGTCAGTTCTACTTTACGGTTTAGGCCCTCTATCTTTTTATTAGCATCTTGGACAGCAATAGTAAGACTCTGGTTTGCCAGAATTACATTTAGTTTCTCGGTCCTCAGCCTATGCTCCTCGTCCTCGTGGGCTACTTTCAGCTGGTTAATTTCTTGTTCTAGCTCATCTTGCTTATTGGCCATAAGTTCCTCATAATTTGTACGCTGGAACGTGAGATCCTGTTCATGTTTACTTTTAATACCACTCAGTTCCTCTTTAGCTTCTAAATATTTGGATTCCAATTTCTCAAACCGGTCTATTTCTCTAGTCAGGTCAGATTCACGTTGCCGGACTAATTCTTCTTGTTTCTCTACGTCCTCCTGAAGGCGTTTGATTACAGCAGCGGCGTCCCGCACAGCTGTATACAAAGCCCAACTGGCGGCTTGATCCTTAGCCGCGGAGCCTGGTTTTTGCTCCTTGCAATAGTCTTGGAAAGCGTTTTGTACCAAATTTAAGGGATCGGGGCCTTTGAAAGATCCTTCCTTCCAAGGCGACGCACCTTTCTTGATCAACCATTTCTCAAGTTTGGGCTCGTCACTCTTAGAGCGAAACATCTTTCAAGGAGTTCTCCTGCTTTCACTTACAACAGGGGCAAAGACTGGGAAGTTGTCTCTTCCGCTTCTCTTAGATTGTAAAGCTGCTTTTGTTAGCACAAGGAGGCTAACGTTACTATTAATTAGCACACTTTCTATGCAGTTTTTAGGGCCGGGGGACTCTCACCCCGCGACACTCAGGGATTACTTTTTAACCCAAAAACCTGGCGTTTGAAGCTGAGGAATATCCGTTCCTTCAGACTCCGGGTGCCTCCAACCCAAAGAGACTCCTTTGTCTCCGAGGTTCCTCTACCTCTTAACTTTGGGGTTTCGAGAACGGGGTGGCCAAGCCTCGCTTCTCTGACGGGATTACCTCCTAACCCGTATTATAAGGTTTCTAGGCTTCTCCTAGCCTTTCTGGATTACCTTTAACCACAGACCTGAGCTATGGCGGACTCAGTCTATAGTGAGCTATGGCGGACTCACTGAGCTATGGCGGGCTCAACACAACAACGAGCTATGGCGGACTCGGAAAATAGTGAGCTATGGCGGACTCACTGAGCACTGGACTTTCTCTAGCCAGTAGGGTTTCCAGACAATATGCCCCTCAGGGTAACCCCGAACCTAAATTAATTATTTCCACTTCGCTGAGCGAAGTAAGGCAAGGGAGAAGCAAGGGTGCGCTCAAAGATAGGTTCCTTTTTGGACTCAGCGGGAGTATGTAGTGTATGTAATGTTTGTGCAACTGGTCTAGCGCCCTACTCTGGTCTTCCTTGGATCCCTTCCCACAAAATAGACGCGCGGACGGTCACACAGTTTGACCTGGGGTTCAAAGAGAGAGAGAAAGGGGGGAAGCCACCCACGATAGGTTGCTCACTAGAGCCAGGCACGCAGACAGAAACCAATCATACAGCCTCTCCAAGAGCTCCGGAAGTGGTTTTTCCCTTACGTCTGTGGGTTAAAGACACGCCTGTCGACTATGGCGCGAAGTTTAACCCTCAGGGCAAATCCCGGACGAGCCCCCAATTCTGTTAGCCGAATTGCTTTAATTTACACTTAGCAATTGGCAAAATACACGGGTTCTTGCCAACTATACCAGGGTCCCACCCCTCCCGGGAGATCTCAAGGAAAGAGGCACGTGAGGCAGGTTCCAAGTTCAATGTTGTTTACTGGATCATGTAATCAAGCATACAAAAATCGTAATCATACACACACTCTTACAGGACTAATAAAATAAAGAGAGAAAATAGCACTGTTGCATGAGCAGGTTTCGTTGGTGGGGAAAGCACGTTACCTTAGGTGCGTTGTCCGATGTCAAGATGGGTTGGATTTGGGAAGAAAGGTATAAAAGCTATGGGGCCACGAGGCTTGAACCGGCAAGACCACGTGGTTCTCCTGGATCGCGAGTCCAGAGAGAGAAAAAGGGTTCAAAGATGGAGGCAAGGGTTGGGGACAGAAAGCTGGACTGAAGGGTCAATAGGTAAGATAGAGGGCGATGGCTCAAGAGGCCGAGTGACTCTGGGTTTGGCCTTTTATTGGGGGTCTTGGGGCGGGCTCTGCAGACCACAACCCACTAACACACCTACTAGGCGGTCCGTCCCTGTTGGACCTTGCTATAGGTTAAAGGTGAACAAAGGGAGGAGGTCCAGGGGTTTGGTCAGTGTTGCAAAAGTATGACTTCACCAGGAAACAGACACTGAGTCTGGGGTCCGATGACTCACCTGGCCAACCTATTGTCAGTTGATGGTTTTAGCCAAGTATCTGATGGCTGGCACAGTAGGTGCTAGGCAGTCTTGTTAGCATAACTTATTCAGATGTATATTGAGGAATGGGGGTTAACCAGCGGATGTCTGACAGAAGGAGGCCTCATGGCAAGAGGAATCCTTTGTCCTTGTCTTGGGTGAACTGCTTGGGGTGTCAGCCTCCTGGCTTGGGCTGGAGCTGGCTCCTATGTGGAGAAGAAAGCGCAAGTCCCTTCCACTGCTGGCGACACAGAGTTCAAACTTATGGATAAAAATCCATAAGAGCACCCAAGGGTGCCTTGCTGGCCAACAAGGGGAGAGCCAATGTGACAGGAAGGAGGCTGTCACACAGCTTTCAGGACAAGTCGGTACCCAGCACTAACCAGGAGAGCATCCCCCCCTCCCTCCCTCCCTCCCTCCCTCCCTCCCTCCCTCCCTCCCAAGAAGCCACCCTGGATCTGTTTCCCCTTGAGGAGCAGGCAGTAGATGATGGACAAGAGCTACCATCTGGAGCAAGCAGCACATTTGGTGAGTATATATCCAGGTCAATATACAACTGTGGGAGGGATCCACTGCCAAGTCACAAAGCAGCCCACCCCACCCCCACCCCTCTCTAGCCCTGGCCCTCTGGTGACTGAAGCCCTCTTCCTCCCCAAAGCATGCCCTAATAAAGAATGAACACCCTGGTTTTGAGTAGCTGGTCAAAGCCTTCTTGAGCTCCAGGTGGCCAGTTAATGGGGAAGTACCTAAAGATGTAATTCCTTTACCATCAGTCAGCTCGGTTTAGTGGTTAAAGCTGTGGACTAGGATCTGGAAGACTCTGGGTCAGATTCTCATTTCACTATGAAGTGAAAACCCCAGGAATTTAAAAACAATTCAACCTGGCTGTATACCATGATACACTTCCGAAATATTGCCATGAAACCATCCTGACATGTCCAGGATTTGCTTCCTCATCCTTCCTATTGCTCCACCCACCTGTATCTCAGAAATGCCTGTGTGGTTGCCTGTAATACCTGGGATTGTTCTGGAGCACGGTGTGCAGTTCACTGAACCCAGTCAAGTGACATCAGGCTGCATTTTCTCTTCATTTCAGAAGGAGACACTGATATCCCCCTGACACAGGAGGAAGAACGGGCAGAAGAGGATATGGACAGAATTATGGAGGATTTCCCACCTCAGGAAGATGGGCATGGTGAGACCAGCTTTCAGGGGATGACTCTCGCTATGGGGTATTTCTGTCCATAATACTTCACATAATCCCTCCCCCCCACTTTCACCACCCAAAGAATTCACCCTGCCACTTTTACTGATGTAATGGAGAGAACAGGATGTCATGTATGCATGTACTGGGATACAATCCTTGGTGATGGTCTTTGTGCATGTGAGCCCCAACTGCAACCATATTCAACATCTCCAGTGAGTAACACTCCTTTTCTCTCCTATGCACCACAGGCACATCTACATCCACCCAGCCAGAGGCATGTGGGAGTCTGGCAGATAGAAACCCGACAGGTAAGTCTCAACCCTTGAACCACGGGCAGTGTGGCATAGTAGGGCACAAGGAGGTGGTGAATGGAGACTATAGCTGCTGCATGTCAACCACTCCCCGGCATATCTTTCTCTTTCTTTCTCCCAACCACAGAGTTTCTACCAGGAGTGAACCTCTCTGATCCATCACCCAAATCCCACCTGGCTCTCTTAAGGGCAAGGACAAAGCATGTTTCAGCAGTTCAGAAAATTGGTGAGGAGATGATGCGGCACTCCACCAGGCAGTGTGAGGCACTGCTTGAAGCTGGGAGAAAAGACCAGGAAGACTTTATGCGGGTAATGACAGCAGCATCTCTTGAGGAGGAGAGGCAGTCCTGTGAAGCCTTATGTGGCATCCTGCAGGGTGTCCTCACTGCACTGACACACCTCACAAGAGCAATGAGTGGGGAGGGTGGAAGAGTCGCCCCACAGGTGGTCATTGTACACACTGTACTGTGCTCATGACAGATATTAAAAAAGACTTAGAAAAGTGGAAAAATTGACAGATATCCCTGATGGGTAGAATAGCCACAATAAAGATGAATATTCTTCCCAGATTGATTTTTATTTCAAACAATACCAATATTACAAAATCAACAGTATTTCAAAGAACTGGAGAAAATCGTGTCACAATTCATATGGCAAAACAAAAAAACAAGAATAATGAAAAATTTACAAGATGCTAAAGAAAGAGCTGGGTTTGCTATATCAGACTGGCTGTTATATTACAGAGCGGCAGCACTGGTGTGGATTATAGAATGGATACTACTAGAAAGCACTAGACTATTAACTTTAGAGGGACATGACCTTTTACTGGGTTGGCACGCATACATGTGGTATCGAAAATCAGACTCACACAAGTATTTCAATCAACACATGATTATAAAATCCTTGTTGAAGGTATGGGGAAATGTTAAAAAATAATTTTGTACTAAGATACCTAAATGGGTCTCACCACTTGAAGCATTTGCAAATCCTAATCTAGTCCAAAAAAAATATGTTGCTGAGATATGAAGACCTATTGGATAATGAAAATGAATTAAAATTAACAGAACAAGAACAAAAAATAAACACAGGTTGGTGGGAAAGGTTACAAATAGAGTCAAGATTTGCTAAAGATAAACCATTGGGTTTCTATAAAAATAAAATGGAAAAAGATAAAATATACGCAGAGGATAAATTGATTAAGAAATTGTGCATATTAATGTTAGAAGATAAAACACAGGAGTTTGGTTGTGGCCTTACACTGTTAGCGGGTGAATTGTTTGATACTCACTTTCTATCTGTCCAGTTAGGTGCTTAATCAGTTCTGTCCTGTTTTGATTTGGGGATGCAGTACTGGTTAGTTATTCTAGATCGTCTCTAAATCAATCCAGGCATAACACTGACTGTCCTCTGAAAGTATAATTTTATAGGACAGTTTAAGAAAAACAGAACAATTTGAAAACACAACTATTTACAAAAAGGAACCTCAAACACCCAACACAAATCCTCCAGTGGTAACAAGATGCAAAAGAGAAAAAGACAAACAAACAAACTAATCTCCCTCTGCCCCAGCTCCCTCCTCACAGCCTTCAGATTCCAGTTCCTCCTCCTGCACTGTTTCTGCAGAGGTGAGCTGAAGACTTTGAAACTCTGGTTCACTCGAGAAGTCCCAGGCTGCATGAATGTCCATCCACTGAAATTACACTGAGTTACTGCTCAGCAGTAACAACATGTAGTACCATTACCATAGCTATGAATACAAGAGGTCTATGCATGTATTAATCCAGTGGTGGCTTGTTATGCTTGCTCTTGTGTTTGTTTTTTGGGGTTCACCACCAGCTGCAGCTGTTCAATAAAAACCGTGCTGATGAATGCCCGTGTGTCTTGGATTTCTCTCACATTCCTGATGTTGATCACAGGACGAAGCAGGAATGGGTACTCTCATTTCTGGCAAGCAATCTCCATGCTCCATGCTCCAGGGTAGCCTTCAGGAAGTCCAGCCGCTGGCTAACAGTTGAGGCTGGGGGCAGGTTTGACCTCAGCAGCCTGGCCTATGTTGCTTAGTTGCCAGAGAATGGGTAGCCGTTAGGATTTTTAATGATATTCCACGGCAAGACAAGTTATTGCCATTGCTCTTGCCGCTTTGCGACGTAGAGTAGGCTTCCTGTGCCGCTGCTTGCCCCTCTGAGTGTGAGGAGGCAATGTCTGTGTCTTCTGACCCTAAAACGAGCGGATGAACATTAAACAGGGGCATGCATCCGCTCACACCTCCCATGCAATGTGCCATCATTGGATAGCACGCCACCGGTTCACCCTGACTGCAGCTCCCTGGATCCCTGTCTGGCCAGGGATGATGAACTTCAGTCAGTCACCCGGGTTTAAGTCCTGATACGATTAACATCCCAGGCACTGATCCTTGGGCATAGGCAGATGACTCCCCCATAATACATACAAATTTACCATGATCACTCTGCTCTGGGGATCCAGCGGTCTGAACTCCTACGCTAACACACATTCCTAGTCCTGTGGAAAATGACACAGGAAATACGATTAATATATGAGTTGCTGTGTTCTCTCAGCCAGGTCCCCCTTTTACACACTGTAAGTTGCTGCAGTCCACTGTGGACCCACTTATCCCTACTCCCAGGGTGCAATGCTAATCCGATTCTGATTCCCCAATCTAGAGCAGGATCCCCAACAAACTCCACATTTTACTCATGCGGTGCTGTGAAAACTTCAACAGACCACGCCACGTGGACCTCGTGGTAGGGATTTCAATCTAACCTTAACTGTGGAGTCTTGTGATAAAATAAATCTACTTTGTGAGCTACTGGCTTTAAAGTTGTGAGCAAGCTATTTGGCTACTTATTAAGTTAGTTTGCTCTGGAGCCATCGTTCCTTGGTTAAGACAAAAATCTGAAAAAAGATATCCACAGGTTCCAACTTCCCAGATCTGCAGTCACCTGTCAAAGTAAGCATCACCAGTTTTCAAAGCGCATCACTGGACTTGCACCTCATTACAGTATAGCATATGGATGCCCAAAATAGCTGGCACAGCAATCTTGGCCCCTCTTTTGTATATTTAAGAAAACCCTGTGAGGTTGGTTAGGCTGAGGGAACCTAGCAGATTCATGCAAAGGGAACCTACTAGAATCTGCAGCAGAGTGAGATCTCCTTGATCCATTTAGCATTTTGACTGCTACAGTAAACTATGGATAATACTGCTCATTTGCAAGGTCTACAGGGCTCTGAGCAATGCTCCCTCTAAGCTGTGGAGTCTTGAAAGCAAAAATTCTACTTTGTGAGCGACTGGCATTAAAGCTGTGAGTGAGTGATTTGGCTACTGCATAAATGAGTGTGCTTTGGAGCCATCCTTCCTGAGCTAAGACAAAAGTGTGTGAACTGGAGGCTAAAAACCTGTGAGCTAGCTCACATTAACTTAGCTGAGAAGGAACACTGACCATGGGGCCCACACATGCCACATTAGGAACACCGGCTCTGAGATATGTTTCCCTTCCCTTTCAATTTGTGTCAATTTTTTTTAAAAAACTGGTTCCTAATTTTGCAGGGCATTGGGAGGCGCTGCGAGGGTGGCCTCTCCAACTTCCTACAGTATCTGTTTATCTGATCTCAACCTGCACTAGCTTTTAGACTTTTCTGTTATAAAAAGAACTGGGAATGTCTGACACAGAGGGTGAATTAACTTATCGGGGGGGGGGGGGGGGGACTCGGATCTTATTTTGAACTGGCTGTTCTTTAGCCCCCGCCCCCCCCGTGCGCCTTTCTCTTGCGTATATTAATCAGCCAGATGGATTTACACACTATCTGATCAAGGGACTTGAGCTCTGAGTCCCGACTGGCTAACGCTAGGACTAAACTGCCTGACTTCTTAAAACGCTCATGGTCTCTTAGCCTTTCATTGCCTCTGCGCGCCACAACTCTCAGATTTATTCTCCTCCGTGTTCGTGTGATCGTGGCATAAAATCTGCTCCCGAGTACTTTTTCGCTGTTTCTGGTGAACTAGATCTCCAGTCCCAGAAAGTTTTCGCAGCAATAATTCTGTTCCAACACCCCCCCCCCCCCCACTTCCGGATACAGAAAAGGTCCTGCCTCAGAGGCTTTCTGGGAAATGTAGTTGTTACCAAGCCTTTCTTTCGCTCTCTCCTCGGATTGGTCCTTACTTCGTTGAGGCTTTTGCAAGCAGTTCGTTCTCCAGGCGCCTTGCCTTGTGTTGGTTGGTCGTCCAGCCAATCGCGTGCAAGCTAGGCTCATGGGCCTCCATTAATTGGCTGGCTTTGTCTAGGCACCTCTTTTCTGGAGCGTGCTGGGCCGTCCGAGGGAAGCAGGTGGGGCAGCGCAGGTGCGCTCCGGTGTCTACCTGTCTGCCCTGCAGGCTTTCCCTAAAGGCGGAAGATGCGGCTCCGCTCGGGGGTCTTCGCCTCCTGCTGCCTGCTAGTGCAGGCACTGGGTGTCGGGCTTTTCTTGCGGGGCTTCTTCCCGTTGCCGGTGAGGTCCTTACCTCGGAATGGAGCAGCCTCTGGGTCGCCCCCCGAACCGCCCCCGACAGGTAAACGGACCCTTTTCCTCCTTGACTCTTCCGGGTGTGGGTCCTCGGGAGGTTGGCCTGGTTTGAGAGGGGTCTTTCTTTCTTTGTTGCTTTGTGCTGCTTGGCAGGTTTCAAAATAGCTCTGAAAGGGAAACGAAAATGGGGGTGTTGCCTAGCCCTGTGGATGTTTACCCGGGAACCACATGTTCAAATGAGTGTCAGTGAACCCCTACTCCGGGTGACGCCAGTCCAAACCCTATGGGCCTAGAGTGGAGTAACTTTGGAAGGGTTTGCAATATACACGTCGGTCTAAGGTTGTAACCGTGGTCTAGATCTAGGCTCACCGTTCAGGCCATCTGTGTGTGTGATGTCTTTTGTGGGAAGGCTACTACAATCACGCATGCTGGATGTTGTGCTGGTCTTGCGCTGCAGCAATTATTTGTAGCTTTGGCAGCAATCATTCTGCACCAGGCTGTTTCTAAAAACTGCTGCAGAGTTTCCCTGCGCACTTGAGGTTTGCAGTGTGCCTGTTTGCTGTGTGCATTAGCCAGTTCACATGGAGAGAATGTGGCAGAAGTTTAGGAATGGAGAGTAGATTCTATGCAACTCAAAAAACACGTTCTACTTTCTCGGCTAGTTCAAGTCGCTTTCAGACTTTTTGCCTGTGGGAAACTTTTTCCAGTTCAGCTCATCCTCTTAGGCATGGTGCCACACCCTGAAAGATCCTGGGGGCATATTGTAGGACATGCCCTGAGTTCATATCGGGTGCTGTCCTGTCCTGTCGGGCCTTGTTGCCTTTTGGGAACAAAGAGTGCCGCCCAGAACTCACTGGATGCTCTGTTATTTTACAGGGGAAGATCAGTCTGTTGTTACTGATTTTTTCCCCCACTGAAGGACCCTTATAAGCTTCTCTGGAATCCAGTTCTTAAGCTGATGTATCTTTGCTCCATTTCCCCATAACTGAAAAACATTCTTCATGAATCTAGCTTTCTACCAGGTAAAATCCCCCCCCCACTAAATACCAGAAGCACGATTCTCCTGCACATCACACGAACACATAAACACATATAGCTGCCTTATACTGAATCAGACTATCAGTCCGTCAAAGTCAAGACTGTCTACTCAGGCTGGCAGTGGCTCTCCAGTGTCTCAGGCTGAGGTCTTTCACATCACCAGTTTGGTTTAGTGGTTAAGTGCCAGTTTGGAGGGCCAGGGTGGAGAGCCAGTTTAGTGTAGTGGTTAAGTGCGCCAGGGGCGTAGACTTTTGGAAATCCGGGGGGGGGGGGCGGGGGTGCTGGAGCGATGTTCTCCCCCCCCCTCGGGAAACCGCCCCGCCTCCCGGGCCCTTCCGAGGCCCGTCAGCCGCTGCTGCCGGTGCCTCTTCCCCCCCCCCCCGCTCGCCACCCCTTCCCTCTCCAGCAGCGGTGGCCGGGCCTCGGAAGGACCTGGGGAGGCGCGGCGGCAGGTACTCCGTTTTCCGGGGGTGGCTGAGCCCCCCCCCCAGGAAATTTCGGGGGTGGCTCAAGCCCTCGAGCCCCTCCGTACTCTATGCCTATAAAGTGCGCGGACTCTAATCTAAGAGAACCAGGTTTGATTCCCCACTCCTCCCCTTGCACCTGCTGGATGACCTTGGGCAAGCCATAGCTCTGTACCAGCTGTTCTCTCAAGGACAGTTTTCTCAGCACACTCTCAGCCCCACCCACCTCACAGGGTGTCTGTTGTGGAGAGGGGAAGGGAAAGGAGTTTGTAAGCTGCTTAAGGGTAATTCCTAACAATTGTTACTCATAAATTCCTCTTTCCTGCTTAAGAAGGTTGGCTATGGAACACAGTGGCAGTTACTTCTGTTAATCTGGGGAAATACATTAAAAGGGCCTCTGAGCTTGTGCAGAGTATTCTTCTTTCCACTGAAGAACTGCAGCCTGGCTCCCCTCCCATGGAGTACGAAAAAGATGATGCGGTTCCCACTTAGGCCCAAGTCCCATCTCCATTTAGAACTGAATTATTGTCCCCTCTTTTCTTTCAGCATTTTCTCTGTGAAGGTAAAATCCAGACCTGCAGGCAGCATGATTTAGCTGCTCGCTAGAGAAAACAGCAACAGTCCCTGCCCCAGCAGAACTCTGCTGTTTCTGGTCCCTGGAGATGGCACCCCGGTTCTGCTTGCTGGGATTAAACTCTTGGTTACTCTTTAAGATTGTGCTTGACTGCAGTGGCTTCACAAAAGTCTGGGAAGTGCCAGAGAGCTAAGGTTATGCCTCTTATGTTTCATCTGCTTTTTAGGACTGTCTTCCAACTGGACCAAGATTCCAAATCCTCTCTTTAAGAAAGCGGTCATCATGTTAATAGATGCCCTAAGGTACGACTTCGTGTTCGGTTCGAAAGGCAAACAGTTCATGCCCTACACGACGCAGCTGATAGAAAGAGGGACGTCCCATAGTTTTATAGCTGAAGCAAAGCCACCTACTGTCACCATGCCTCGAATTAAAGTAAGTAATTTCGGACGTTTGGAAAGTTTCAGGTGCTGAAACTGGTGTTTGCCTAGTTTCTCCACCTACCCTTATGTAGCCTGCTGTAGCGTGAGAGTGCTGTCCTCTGTCTCCTCCTAAGTAGTTGCCAGTTTGGTATAGTGATTAAGAGCGGTGGACTCTAATCTGGAGAACCAGGTTTGATTCCCCACTCCTCCGCTTGAGGCCAGCAGGGTGACCTTGGGCCAGTCACAGTTCTTTCAGAGCTCTCTCAGCCCCTAAAAACAAGTCTAGCTTGCCACTGCACAATGCTGCAAGCTAGAACTTGCAGCTGCCGGACTATCTCAGGATCTCCTGGCTATTATACACACAATGCCATACAATAATTAGTTAATTTCCTAAGTAATAGTGCATGGAACCATACTACAGTTGTAGGGCAGAATTCTCCAGAAAAAGTAGCTCTATATGCTAGATGGGAAATTTCCAGAAATGTTTAAAGCTGTAAGGGGCACCTCCCACACAGATTTTTCTGGGTTTTGGGTGGTGGAACTATACGGAGAAATATATATATCCCATACTTTCTCATCAAACTGGAGCTAATGTTACTACTTTAACTGCATAAAAGGCATCATTTATCTCTTAGTACAATTTTTTATGCTATTTGCCTATTGGTGAAATATAAATGTCTTAGATTGCAGTCCTAAACAGAGTTGGCCAGGCTAGCCCAATCTTGTCAAAGTTGCAAATATAAAATGCGTAGTAAACAAAAAGTGTATTTTTTCAGACAGAAACAAGTTTCATTCAGTCTCAGTAGGACAGCATATTTGGATACAGATTTAAATGTGCACTAAGCTCTTCAACAGTTTGTTCTCATATACATTATAGCATTAATTGTGGACAGAATTCTTTGCCTTTTAAAACAATGAACGTATCTTTGAAAGTAGGTTGTCTTTCTACAACATACTGAGGAATAGGGATGGTCATGAACCTTTTCGCAATCCTAATTTCTTCACGAACATTATTTATTTATTTATTATTTATTTATTAATTTCGATTTATATCCCGCCTTGCTAGCAAGCCGGCTCTAGGCGGCTAACAACATAGTTATAAATATACAGTTAAAACACATAAAATTTCATTAAATCACATTAAAATCCAGTTAAGCAATCAGATCACAGATGGCAGCAGATACTAGACCAACATCAGATACCAGTAGCCTACTTTCTTTCCCGCCAGGAGACTCCCACCCCAGATGTTCTAGCGGCGATTCACCCCGCCGCCTACTAAGGGCCATTCCCTCCAGTGGCGGCCCCAAAAGCCTGGCGGAAGAGCTCCGCTTTGCAGGCCCTGCGGAACTGCAAAAGATCCCGCAGGGCCCTGATGTTCTCCGGGAGCTCATTCCACCAGTAGGGGGCCGCCACCGAGAAGGCCCTGCTCCTGGTAGTTGTCAACCTGGCCTCCCTCAGGCCCGGAAGGGTCAAGGCGATTTTGAGTGCCTGACCGCAGCGCTCTCTGGGGTGTATACGGGGAAAGGCGGTCCCTTAGGTAGGCAGGCCCCAGGCCATATAGGGCTTTAAAAGTTAAAACAAGCACCTTGAACCGGATCCGGTACGCTATAGGCAGCCAGTGCAGCGCCCTCAACACAGGCCGGACGTGGTCCCTCACCGAGAGACCCATCAACAGCCTGGCCGCGGCATTCTGCACTATCTGCAGCCTCCGGAGCTGGGTCAAGGGCAGCCCCATGTAGAGAGCATTACAGTAGTCTAACCTTGAGGTGACCATAGCATAGATCACTGTCGCCAGGTCGTTGCGTTCGAGGAAGGGAACCAACTGCCTAATCAGCCGTAGATGGTAAAAGGCTGCTCTGGCAGTGGCTGCTACCTGGACCTCCATGGTTAAGTAGGCATTACCCGGTTTGTGGTTCATGAGCCTCGGTTCTTAAGATCGCGTCTCTCATGAACCTGTCCTGTTTTTCACGGAGGTTTGTGGTGCCAGTTTGTGAGTCAGACAGGCTGCCACCGATTAGTTAATTGTCAAAGCATTGGGCGGGGATGGACTTCTGCAGCCCTGGGAACACCAATAGTGGCCTTCCAAAGCTTGATAGGCAGCTCTGGCTGCCAACAAGAGAGCTCCCATTCTGCTCTATGGGAGCAGAATGGATATATACCCCCAGCTCATTCACAGCTGTTTTTACTTAGCAGCAGGCAGTTAGGCAGCGAGGGAGTTAATTGTTAGAGGCAGAGAAGGAAGGAACAGGAAGTAATTCCTCAGTACTGTGAACAGTGTTGGTGCTTACGCAGGGCTCTGAGGCACCTGTCTACATCTGCTACAGCCAGGCAGAGGGGCTCAGTCAGTGGGAGTTTTGCACACAGCCCCCCTCCATGGGAGTTTTGCACACCTGTCCCTAGCTTGCAGGGGCAGTGTTTGACACACTCTTTCTGAACCTACCGCTGTGATTTACCCAGAAAACACTTTCCTGGGGGCAACTACTTTGTGGGGCTGTTACTCAGGCCCCCCCCCTCCGCCAATCCTCACCAAACTTGGAGGGCCAGTAGTGGGGCATCCTGGAGAGGTCCTCTGCGAGTCTGATGCCTCTATCTTTCCAGGGGTCTGTTTGACACAGTCTCAGTTAAGAGAGCACTTTCCTGGGGGCACCTGCCTTGGGGAGCTGTAACTTGGCCCCCCTGAATCCAATCCTCACCAGACCTGGAGGGCAGGTAAAGGAGAGTCAGCTGGAGACTTGCTTCGAGTTTGGCATCTCCAGCCCTTTGCCATGAACCGGTTCATTAAATGGGAAGGTTCGTGAGGGTTCATGAAACCCCACAAAGTTTTAGATTGTGCTGCAAAAAAAAAAAAAAATTGAAAAATTAACTCAGATGATTTTTTTTTAATGAATGCAATGTGCTAAGGTAGTATAGGGTGCAGAAGTTTACAACTCTTTCTTGCTTGACTATAGGGTATGTTTGCATTTTGCTTGTTGAAAACAAAGGTATTTTTCTGCTTCTACATTCTCTAAATACGCCATCTCCCATCTGCATGGTGGGAGAAGCAGGTGGGTGAGAGCCAAGGAAGAACTCGGTGGAGCTTGCAGAGGAGAGCGGAAGCAGGCTTCCTATTTATCTGTCTAATGTTTTTCTTTCCCCTCCCTGCTTCCTCCGAGAAACTTAGGGCACTTTACAACCAATGCTCCCTCTAAGCTGTTCAGTCTTGTGAGCAAAAATTCTACTTTGTGAGCTGCTGGCATTAAAGCTGTGAGCAAGCGAGTGGGCTGCTGCATGAATGAGTTTGCTCTGGAGCCATCCTTCCTGAGCGAAGACAAAAATGCATGAGCTGGAGGCTAAAAAACTGTGAGCTAGCTCAAACTAACTTACAACATTCTTTCCTTCTCCATTTTATCATTGCATCAACCCAGTGAGAGAGATTGAACAGAATGTGTATGATTGGCCTAAGGTCCATCAAGCATGCACTGTGACTGTGGCACTGCGACCTGTCTGCAGAGTTTCTAGTCCAACGTTCTAACCACTATACTGTATTGCTTGTTTTCAGTTTCTCCATTTGGCTACTGTAGCTGCATTGTTGTGCTGCATTTTGGGTTGCTATGGTGACCTAAAATACAACCTGAGCACGCACATTTTTCAAATAACATTTGGGCATGTGCCAGTTTAAGCGTTAACTTTTCAGGTGATTTTTACTTGCCAGTTTTATTGTATTTGTTTTACAAATCATACTCTTTGGTAGACCGGTGGATTCCTCCTGGTTTGCAGAACCCTACGTTTTAGTCATTGGTGGTTCCAAATTTTATCATTGGGGCCAGCCATTGGCTGTTAATAATAGCTTGGCTATTAGATTGGCTAATAATAGATTGGCTATTTAATAATTATATTATTATTTAACTATTAATTATAGGGGCTGCAGTGGCTCAAGTGGTTAAGACGCTGAACTGCAGACTGGAATTATGGGGGCTGTGGTGGCTCAATTGGTTAAGATGCTGAACTGCAGACCGGAAGGTCAGTAGTTCAGCAGTTCGAGACCCGAGTGCTGCATGATGAAGTGAGCTCCTGTCTCTGGTCCCAGCCCCTGCCAACCTAGCAGTTCGAAAGCAAGAAATTGCAAGTTGATAAATAGGTACCACTTCGGAAGGTAACAGCATTCCGTGCGCCTTAGTGTCTAGTCATGCCGGCCACATGACCACAGAAACGTCTTTGGACAATGCTGGCTCTTCGGCTTGGAAACAGAGATGACCACCGCATCCCTCGAGTCGTATTCGACTGGCTTTCAAGCAAGGGAAATCTTTACCTTTACGAATTTAATAATTACTGCAGAAGGGTGGTTAGTTGGTAACATGAATGTGTTGCAGGAAAAAAATGATAGTGAACTCTGTTTCCATTCTGGAACTGATTGTACGCGAATAGAATCATGACGCCGTATGCTTGCCCATGCTTATAATGAAGGTGATCTGTATTCAGAATGGTAATAGGTTTCAAAGTAGCTATATACTTAAGTACTGAAGTTTCGTTTTTGTGCTGATCCCGTTTATTAAGGGTGCTCTTGTTGAGGGCTAATCGTGGTCGACGGAAGTAGGCTGGAGGGATTGAATCTGCAGCTCATCCATAGATATCCACATGGAGCTAATTTCACTCTTTTGAGGCTTGGGGGTGGGGGTGGGCCACCTGTATCTAGAAGAAGCCATCATTTTTACACAGTGGAGCAGTGACCTCCAGTGCAGAAAAAAACCAAGATGGGGAAATCTAGGATCACGTTATATTAATGTGTACCCCACCCTGTGGACACTTTGGTGGTGTGATGAGTTGCTATCAGCATGCACATGCACATACCAAAGGAAGTCTGTTGGAAGATGGCAACAAAAGGGGACAAATTAATCTCCTGGGAAGAGAGTTCTGGAGCTTTGGTGCCATGACCAAAAGACCCTCTCCTTGGTTGCCACCCACGTAATCTCCGAAGGCCGGATTTGCTGAACCAAGGCCTCTGAAGATGACTGTAGTAGTCAGGCAGGTTCATAAAGGATTAGGTAATCCTTCAGATGTGTTGGTCCCAAAACATATAGGGCTTTGAAGGTCAAGACCAGCACCTTGGACTGAGAGCTGAGTGGTATGGTCTCTATGACCAACACCCTGGCTGCAGCATTCTGTACCAGTTGAAGTTTCTGAACACTTTTGAAGGGCATACCCTTGTAGAGCACACTGCAGTAATCTAATCTAGATTACTGCATGTGCCACTATGGCCAGATCTTTTCTGCCCAGGAAAGACCACAGCTGGATAACCAGTTGAAGCTGGTACAATGCACTTCTGGCTACAGCTGCCACCTGCTTATCCAGCAGGAGACTCGGGTCCAAGAGCACCCCTGGGCTACGGACCTGTTTCTTCAAGGAAGTGCAGCTCCATGCAGAACGGGTGACATCTTAAATCCCAGGTCTGACTTTCCATTCACCAGAAGCACTTCCATCTTGTCAGTTCAGCATATTAGCCCACCTTTACTGCCTCCAAATACCAGCTCAGGGTTTCTGGAGCCTCCCTGGGAAGAGCTGGGAGTCTGGAGATAGAGCTAAGTGTCATCTGCATATTGGTGACAGCTCAGCCCAAATCTCTGGGGCTTGTTGGGCCTTGGACTCACAATGAGCTGGATCATTTAAGGTTTGGTACACAATTTGAGGCACCCTGGTTATTTGAAAAGAGAAGAACCTTTTAAAATGTGTATACTTTGACCCTCTCTCCAAAGTAGTGGCCTTCAGTGTACCTCCCCCCCAATACATAAACTATGTATGGCGTTCAAATTTTGCATGTATATAGTCCGTGATGATCAGAAAAGTCTGAAGGGGGAGCAACTCACATTTGTACACATCTCCTGAAAAAGAGGGGTTCAGTATTTACTCCAACTGCTGACGGTGCTTTGAGGCCACATGGAAAGATTCCATGAACTGTGTACCACACTAGCCTGATACCCGTGCTTCGCTACGGTATTTAAGTTCCGTAAATCCAGTTATAATACTGATGATGTGAAGTTTGAAATGTAACATTTGTTGTAGGAATTCTAATGGAGAAGATTGTAGTGTCAAAAATGAAGTGAGACATATGTACTGTTTTTTCTCTCTCTACTGAAGGACCTCTCTGTAGACCACATTGGTGGTTCTGCCCTCAGGTGCTAGGGTCACCAGGCTGCTTGGTGAGCTCACTCTGGAGCAGGCCACATAGAACTGTCCATGTGAGAAGCAGTCGTCTGTTAAGTCATCTCCTGCCACCTCCCATGAAAGTGATGGCCTTTCTACTGGTGTTCCTGGATTGTTTTGCTCATATGGAAACTGTTGTTCGGAGCACCTCAGGGTGATCTTGCTGGTACTTGGCCTGCGCAGCTCAGTGCCCCGCAGGAGTACTATGTGCAAATGTCTTTGCTGCATTCCTAACTTGCCTCCTCCTTGTAGTGTTAAAGTACCCAGGCCCTGCTCCGACACCTGACAGACACCCTGGTCTGGTATATGTGTGTGTGGGGAAGGGATTATGTTTAAAGGCATCCGGGAGGCTGGGCCAGCAGCAGGGCTAAGGCAATCCTGCTGAGCAAACCTCCCCAGCAGCTGTAAGCATCCCACCTCCTCTCCTACACCTGACAGGCAGTTGCCTGTCCAGTGTGGGAGGGGAAGGAGTATTAGAAGCCACTGTGGAGGTGGGGCCAGCAGGGCGGGTTCCCTCGTGGCTTTAAGCGTGCTGCAACCACTGCTGCATCTGACAGACAACCACCTGTTAGGTGTAGGAGGTGAGGGGGAGTGTGTTAGAAGCCATCAGAGAGGCTGGGTCAGCAGCATCACTGCACCTCATAGGTAGGTTGTTGGCTGTTAGTTCTCTGCAGTCACCTGTAACTGGTTTTTTTTTACCTCAGAATGCTGAGCTCTGCAGCTGACCAATCAGAGAGTGAGGGGTGCAAGGAGGCAGCCACATAGGAATCAATGGGGGAGCACATTTTCCTCCTTTTGATCAACTTAGGGGTTGAATTTCTAAAAATCCCTTCTCAGTGAGCACTTATGACATGGTAGGAGCACTCTCCCCAAATTTAATGTTTCTAGGTCCTGCGGTTTGGCCTGGGTGTTGATTTTATGGTGACTGGACTTTCTTATATATATATATAGATAGATAGATAGATGACAAAGGCCAGCAGTTCAGTATAGAGCAAGCCAAGCTAAATATGGGGTGGCATGTTGGACTGAGGGGGTTCAGTTGCATTTTCAGATTTTTTGAAGTAAATCAGTGGTTACCAGAAAGCGGCATCTATGCCTGCATAATGCAAACTGCATAGGTAGGAATGGGTGTGATTGACATGTAATTACAAACCACAATTTGTCACTGTAAGAGCAAGCTTGGTTTGTCCTCCACTGTCTGCCTTCTTCCCTCATGAGTCGCTTGGAAAAGAAACACTTTTTGTGTGTGTGTGATGAACAATGGTTTTGTTGTTACAGCTGTATTGTATACCATGGCTTGTTCTCTGCTGTTCAGACTGGTTGGAAATCCTGATTTTGGAAGGAGTAGAAGAAGTTGCAGCAGGGGAATCAGATGGCAATGGTTTGCTACCAGGGCAGAGATGATGAACTGGCCATGTGTGAGAGGAGGGGAGGATGGGGGACTGATTGCATGAGTTGGAGGTATGTCTGGCTCTACTTATGCCTTTACCCCGAGTGGTAACCGTACTCCCAGTGGCATGAATAGGGTGGCAGTGCCTCCAGGCAGCAGCTGTGCCAGCGAGCATAGTGTGTGCTCCCTCCCTGCCTGTGCAGCCCGCACTCCTAAGTGTGGCAGAAGATCTTGGCAGCCTGTTGGAATTGGACACACTGTGGGGAAATGGCTGGGACATACCATGCCTGTTGCTTCCTCTCCATCACACCCCTGCCAGTTCAGACAGTGAACCACCCCTGGCTGGGGGACAAACGGGCTTGATCTATAATAACAAATGGTGGGCTCTAATCTAATCTGGTCACTTCTGCCAGTGAAGGGATTTCCCTCACCTTCTCCTATGGCCCCCCAAATGCTGCTCTAGGGAGACACAGGGACCCCCACAGGGACAACATGGAGTTGGAAATCAACCCAAACCTCCCTTCTCCTTCCATTGGTGGTTTCACTGCTACCTATGAACTGAGCAATTTACAATTAGTGTACTTTAAGGATTAAATGGAAAGCTGATGCAGAGTAATGTAGGATGGGGCTTTACATGATTGAAGTGTGTTCGAGAAGATTAACAAGATATTTATCACCTATTTCCTCTCTGGGACTGAAGCTCATACGTACAGGTATCTTTTTGCCTTGATGTCTGTCTGTCTGACTGGGCTAGATGAAATCTGGAGAATGAACAGAAAATTGCATGCTTAAAACGTGATCGGTTCTAAAAAAGAATCCAAGCGTGCCTTTTAGCAGTGCACATGGAAGACAGCTGTTTTGTGTCTCAGGCCATTAATACTGAATATTAATTCTTTAGTATTAAGCGAGTTTCTAATTAAATACCCCGACAACATTGAGAAGTGTCTCATTATAACTTAATGAGCTGATGCGGCTAATTTATCTCGATGCCCTTAAAAATTACTGTGAAGTTCTCAAAATAAGCTGTTGCAGTCTACATCCTGAAATAGAAGCTAGCACGGGTGGGCTTCCTTTCCATTACAGAAACCGGTTGGCCTCGCAGAAACTGGTCGGCATTGCAGTCTGCCCCCAAATACTGGTTTCTGTTAGTGATTGGATTCTGCAAATGATGCGCAACAGTGCTAAGGCAGTTCATTATATCTCTCTGTGTGTACTGAAATAAAGCCTGTGTTCGTAATGATTTCCCTTATATAGATTTTGCTTGTAGGACTGTGCTCTTTTATGAGGGCAGAAATTCAAGACTGTGGTCCTCATAATTCAAGACTTGATTCTGGTGCCAGCGGTCAGATTTTTCTGGCTACGGCTATCAAGAAGGTTGCTGCATCCAAGGATCATGGGTACCCATTTTTTCATCTACATGCCATGTGTTCTTCATTATCACAACACACAGCAGCATGGAAGACTTCCACATCTGGGTGGCTTTGAGTGAAACCCCAGTTTGCAGCACTGTTCATGTGAAGATGCTCAAGCAAGCTGGACTTGGTTTCTTCCACACAGGCCTGGATTCTAACCCTCAATTTAATCTCAGTGTAAAATCCCAGTCTGTGTGGAGGAAATTGGCGCTGTTTTCCTTAGGCACTTGCAAGAGCCACCTGCGTTCAGAGGCCAGTGGGACATTTTGGGCCCCCGCTCCCTTAATTAAAAGCCCCACCCCACAAATAGCCATGCCAGAAACCTTATTTTTGAGACTGCTTCCCAAAGGCTCATGGGAATGCTTTTGAAAGACTCGCTATGACCTACGTGGTATACAGCAGGGCTGGGCTAGCTGAAAGAGGGACTGCTGGAGATGTATTGAAGGTGCCACTCTTGAGGGCCCTTCTAAGTTTTATTGCCCTGTGGAAGGGAACTCCTAAGGCCTTTAAAAGACCTCTGAGCTGTTTTTCCCCTAGGAATTGACATGCTTGCTAGAAACAGGCTCAGTCCCTCCCCCTTTAAAGACAGGCATTTAGGTTAATTTAATTATCTGTAATTTAACTGCCCTCTTAAAAATGTAAATGACCCCCCTCCCCCAAACAAAAATAGTCCTGGCTACAGGCCTGCAACTGCTCTGCACTGGCATCTATTTATTCTTCCAAGAGTTATTAGAAGACTAAAGAGGTCAAGCTTCTGGAAATTTTGAAGCCATGGAAAAAACTGTTGTCAGAAAGTTTGGCACTTTTGGGGGAAATACTTTTTAAACAGACCTAAATGTTTATCGCTTTAACAAAATATATGTCATTTATGACTGTGTGTAATTTTATATGCTGTCTGTGTGGCATGTTTCGAAGTATGCATATTGTAGCTGTCTGGAAGGAAACCCAGCACTAGATAGAAAGAGCTGCAGATTGTTGCACTCTGTGCTGCCTTAGCAGATGTATCTTGGTTTGTGTCATCTGAGAAGCAGGGAAAAATAAAAGGGGAAAGTGGCAAAAAAAAAACCAAACAAACATTTTTTTAGTAAATGGAACTATGTTATTTGAATAGAAAGAGTCTCCTATAGTCAGAATAGAACTGTCATATTATTTATTTATTTATTTATTAAATTAGATTTACTAGGCTGCCCTTCCCTAGAAACAGGGCTCAGGATGGCTTACAACAAAAGAATGTATAAGTCTCTATTTAAAACCAAGTTAAAATAACCCAATAGTTAGCAATAAATAAAAACAGCATACATACAGTATATAAGATGGTGGAAGGAATTCCAGCTCCCCTGGCTTCCGGGCGGTGGGGGAGTTTACGAGGGATGGGGGATTATATAAGAGAACCAAGGACGCCCCATCGCCATACTCAATGAAAGGCCTGGTGGGACATCTCTGCCTTGCATGTCCTACAGAAAGGTAACAACTCCCGCAGGGCACAGATGTCTTCCAGCAGAGCGTTTCATGAGGTAAAAGCTTTCCTGGGCCTGGTTGAGGGCAGCCAGACTTCTCTTGAGCCAGGGACCACCAGGAAGTTCTTATTTCCTGAGCGCAGTCCTCTTCCAGTTAAGCTGTTCCAGTTAACACTGAAAGCATTGAACTGTTCAGAAGTATGTTGATACTGAATGTTTGGAGTTGGTTGCCAGTTTAGATTATGGTTGGTTAAGATGCCTCCCGCAAGAAGTTTGTTTGAGACTTTTGTCTTTAGTGAAACTGATGACTGGAGTTATAATATTATCTGATGAAGATTGTGAAACATGACTTGAAAAATTCAGAAAATCATGTTTTATTTTTGGGAGCAACTTTGTTTTGCATATCTATAAGCAGCTTTGTATCTTGGAACTGTAGAAGAAATTGTGTGGTTGTGGAAGAAATTGTATGACTTGCATCTTTGACCTATTTGTCTATAGTATTTTCATGCCTTTATGGTTTGTTAAAGTGTATTGTTACTCTTCTGGTATGAAGTTTGATAATAGAGTGTAAATACACACACAAAACAAAGGAAATCTTTTGTATTTGTAATTTTTTATTAGAGTATATTCTAGTGTCATATATCACAGGTAGTTCTTTTTGCAATAGTGGTTGTTGTAACTATGATTGCCTTTTGTCTTTTTTAAAATATTATGCATATAGCATTGTTAATAGTGGACAAAATGAGTCCTGCTTAAACCATAAATAGATGCTTAAAAATATTGTGTACGCTCACCATGTACACAGGAATAATTACTGCCTAATGCTGTAGATTGTGCCATAAAGATCTTCATTCTGAATATAGTAACACCTTGGCTTACAATGCATTTCCCTCACTCCAGGGAAGAGAATATTTCATAGGAGCTTTCTTTCAGTGCTCCTCAAAATTTCTGATATTTCCCCCCTGGGATTTTTTTTAAACCATCCCCCCCTGGGGCGGGGGGCTTTCATATCTCTAGAGAAGACCAGACTTCTTTGCAGTTCCAGAACCGTGGCCTTTAGTGCTGTCTAGCATTGACATTTGACTGGTCAAATCTTGTCGAAATTGACATCGACATTTTGACTGATCAAATGGTGTCGACTTGGACACTGACATTTGACTGATCCGATCTTGTCAAAACAGGATCCAGCGATTAAACATCACTAGATTAGAGAAGTAAGTTTTGATAGGATAGTTTGTTCGTTAGGAGGCTCTGGATTCTGACCCCTCCCAGAATGTGCCAGATCACACAGAGACAGTGGACTTATAGGCATCATCTTCCTCATGTATTTCTTTTCTTGTAATAGTCAGAAGTGCCCGCTGTTACAGTATATGGTTGGAAAGAGAAGCCGGGATTGCCTTCTCGTGATCCTGGTAGGGTGTGGTCCCCTGTTGTGCGAGTAACGTTAGAATACCAGGGTCATGTGAGAAGAGCCTAATTTTTGGCTTCTTTCCACATTGGTCATCTTCCTATTTGTGGGTGGAGACACAGCAGGTACTGGTTCCGATCTGGAGAAACATGTGAGGAATATTTGCCATGGTGGTTCCCACATGTTAAAAAGTAATGTCTGAAGGGATCCCAGGCCCCAGGGGTAGAAGGCAGAAGTGTCCTGAACAGTAAAGCAGTGGTGTATGTGTACTTGCTGACCCTCATTAAAAGATGTGTGCATGAGACGTGGATAAGACCAACTGAGGAGGCAAGGGCCCCTATAGTTGGGTTTTTTCTAAAAAAAATTAATGTCTTCTCAAAGCACAATACCACCAATATCAAAAAAAAGGTTCATAAAGATACGTGGTTTGTTGGCAGCGTGTGGAGAAACATAGAAAAATGCACTTAAACACATCAACAAAGACTCGAGCAGCACAGTCATAACTATTTAAAATTTGCTCTTGATATCTAGGCTAATGAAAGAGGCGGCTGGATGAAAAGACTTAACTGAACTTCACAAACACAGTGACAACCAAACACAAAGTGCAGGATGTGGTAAACTATCTCTGTCCTTTAAAATCTGCCTTCGAAGGAACAACCAAACAAAACTGAACCACCGTGGGTTAAGAAAAGTTGGCAAGGGGGCAAGGACAGCTGAAATTCTCAATAAAATATCACAATCTTCTTTCGCAGGCCACACAGAGAGGAGGGAACCATAAAGAGAAGAACAACAACAACAAAAAAAGTTACTAATGACACCAGTAACAATACTATCAAATTATAACTTCTGAATTTTTCTACTGGTCATTATTTTCCCACTGGTATGGCACCCATTCGCCCCCCTACCAAACCCGGCAAGTCAATATACTTTTGAAGTTAAAATATAATTAAACAGCCTTCAAAAAAACCTGTCCTCCACCCATAAAGATACTAATTTCAAAGTCATTTACAGGCCAAGGAGGTTTTACAGTTTTTCCAAATTTCTCTGAAGTCCCTTTTAAAGGCATCAGTGTCAAACCTTAAAAGTTCTTTCCCCCCTGTAGACCTACAGGAGTCCTGGAGAGAACAACAGAACAATAAAACAAGGGGTGTTTAAAAGAGGTGTGCATGAGATGTGGACAAGAGCAAGTGAGGGGGCAAGGCCCCCTGCAATTGTTGATTCAGCATGATGTAGTGGTTAAAAGTGTCCAACTGGGATCTGGTAGACCCGGGTTTGAATCTCCACTTGATCACTGAAACCTTGGGCCAGTCACACACACTAAACCTAATTTACCTCACAAGGTGATAGTAGTGAGGATAAAATGGAAGAATGGTAAACTGCTTTGGCTCCCCGTTGGGGCAAAGAGTGAGGTATAAATATCTAAAAATAAATGATGGCTTCCATATCTAGTGGCATTGACTTGGGTGGAGTTATTAGACAATATTTAACCCTTGTCAGACAACAGGGTGGTAGTTGACAGTATTCTAGTGATTTGCTGGCTGGCATCTAATCGTGCTCTCATTAATTGCTACTAGGTTGGAATTCGGGGTTAAATCGGGGAGAGGATTGATTTGGCCGTTGTGTGTAGACCTGTTCTTGGTCATGTTGCTCTTATTGAAAGTGTAAAGGGTGGGGGCACGAATGCAGAGCCCAAACTAGAGATGTGAAGGCCTGGAAAAAACCTGGAAAAATTCAGAAAAAAACAGTTTTTTTCCCTGAAGCCTTTTTTGTTTTTTTTCTGAAAAATTGGAAAAATTAAAAAAAGAAAAATTGATTATGGAACATTTTATTTTAACATGATGAATGAAATATTTTAAGACATGGTGTTCAGATATTTTCCAAATAATTTCCAAAAAAATATGTATGGTATCAGATTAATATAATTTCTGTGCACTGAGGACAAGCAAGTCCTAAATTACAAACTGAACTCTCCAATACTGTGGAGAGGAAATATGAATAATTATTACTTCTGGATTTTAAACAATTGTTTTGTGGAGGTTTTTTTGTCTGTTCCACATAAACTAGTAAACTGTTCAGGAGATTGTTGCTCCATTTGTTACAATTACAAATACATATTATACAAATATTATACAAATAAATATTTGGATACACTATTTTTAATATGCTAGTTGTGCTAATCTCGTGCCAAGTAAAGTTGTCCATAGTCATATTTTATGTTCCTAAAGTAACAGAATAACTTTTAATCTGGAAAAGGAAAAAGAAATGCTAATGTAACATTTTAATTTTTCTGAAAATTTCCGGGTTTTTTTGAAAAAAACTGAAAAAATCCTGGGTTTTTTCCCGAGCTTCAAAATTTCTGGAAATTTTACATCTCTAGCCAAAACAGAGAAGAAAAAACAAGGTGCAATGGGGGGGGGAAGTATTTATTATTATTACTCAGAGATCCCTCAGTGAAATATAAGTTCCTTTTTGCCACTGTGCCCTCATTTTTTCCATGTATGCTTTGGCTCTTATTGGAAGTTCATGGATTTGGGGTGTCTGGTCATGCGTACATATACCATCAGCTTCACTGTTATCTCCATGTCAGACTTTTCTCAAACCTATTTGGGGGCACCTGTTCACAGGCGCTGACGACAGGCAGCATCCCCGGTTTCATTGATGTCATCATGAACCTCAATTCTCCGGCCTTGCTCGAGGACAGCTTGATCTGGCAGGCCAAAACTGCCGGGAAAAGGATCATCTTCTACGGGGATGACACTTGGGTCCGGCTCTTTCCTAAGCATTTTGCAGAACACGATGGGACAACCTCTTTCTTCGTCTCAGATTACACAGAGGTATGAAGTCGCTGAGGAAGTCTGGTTTAATCGATGTAAAAGTAATAACTAGAGTGAAAATTTATTTTTTTGGTGGTCTTTTTTTTTTTTTTAAAGAGAGAGATTCATGTATTTGCTGCTGGAAGATAATGGCATTGATCTGCGCTGAATCGATCTGCAGTATTAAGCAGTGTCTTCATCACTGCTTAATTTTCAGAGCAGTGGTTATGTTCTTGTTTTGCATGTCTCAGTTGGGTTCTCTCTCCCCCCCCCACATTCCTTTGATATTTAAAGGTAGTGAAATGAGCAGTAGCTTCTGTCCTTCACCCCCTTCCTCCTCACCACGGCTGGGTTCTAAATCAGGGGTTCCCCACGTGGCAACCATGGGCGCTGTGGCACCTGATGATGCCTTTCCTGTCACCTGCCAGGTGGGTTTAGAAAGTGGGCAGGGCCATCTAGGGCTTTAACCAAGCAGGGCTTCTGACTGGCCCTTGGAGATCTGATGGAAGCCAAGCTGGGTCCCCTTTGCATGTGGGAGTGCAATAAATAAGAGTGCAATTTTATTGGTATCAGTTCCCAGTATAATGGCGCTGGAAAACTGATGGTCCACCAAATTCCACGTCTGAAAACTTTTAAAAAATTACAGTTAGGTTCTTATGCGGCAAATTTATGATCAGCAGAATCAGGCGTACAGCTTTTTTTGGACTGTTACTTTGGTTTACCGGTGAGATGTGGAATGTTTTGAACATGGACATGAACTCACGAAGCTGCCTTATGTTAAGTCCATTGTTCGATCAAGGTCGGTCTTATCTAGTCAGACTGGCAGCAGCTTTCCAGGGTCTCAGTCAGAGATCTTTCACTTCACCTGCTACCTGGTCCTTTTAAACAGAAATGCCTGGGATTGAACCTGGGACCCTTCTGCGTGCCGAGCAGGTACTCTGCCATTGGGCCGTGGCCTCTTCCTGGTGCACAGCAATTCCCTGCCCATAGCAAGGTAGCATGTAAGAAGAAGGGTTCCGTTTGTAAAAAAAAAAAACAATTCTGTGCACAGGGTGCTCTTCCTGTCACAAGGGGAAATATTTATCATGCAAGCTGTCCCACCACGCACAGTTCTAATCCAAAAAAGGTCCTACCTGTTTGTGTGTGCATGGACTCCTCTTCCATTAGAGTCAAACATGCTACCTCCAAGCATGAGAAGTATGGTGGCGTAAATGGCTAACATTGCTGGAATTTGCCTTTTTTGTTGTTGTCCCCTCCAAGGTTGATGATAACGTTACCCGACATTTAGATAACGTTCTGAAGAGAGAAGACTGGGATTTACTCATTCTTCATTATCTGGGGCTGGACCACATCGGTCACCTGAGTGGACCAAACAGCCGTTTAATAGGGCCAAAACTGTCCGAGATGGATAACATCATCAAGAAGATCCACACTTCGCTCCTCTCCAAGGTGAATTTCAGGTGTCTTTAAATAGTCGGAAGGAGGGTAGGGTGTTCTTTGAGGGCCCACATTTTTTTAAACCTTTTCACTTGGAAGGATGTTGACTTTGCTTTTGGGTTTCCGGGAGGTTTAGCTGATGCCTTTGAATGCATTGATGCCCTGACCTCTATGGCCCAGGCTAGCCCAGTCTCATCTGATTTTGGAAGCTAAGCAGATTTGTTCTTGGTTAGTACTTGGATGGGAGACCACCAAAAATGTCCAGGGTTGCTATGTAGAGGCAGGCAATAGTAAACTGTCTCTTGCCTTGAAAACGTTATGTTGGCCGTGACTTGATGGCACTTTCCACCAGTGTTCCCTCTAAGCTGTGGAGTCTTCTGAGCAAAAATTCTATTTTGTGAGCTACTGGCATTAAAGTTGTGAGTGAGGAGTTTGGCCACTGTATAAATTAGTTGGCTCTGGAGCCATCCTTCCTGAGCTAAGACAAAAATCTGTGGGCCAGAGGCTAAAAAACTGTGAGCTGGCTCACACTAACTCAGCTTAGAGGGAACACTGCTTTCCACCAAATGTGCATGATGCCAGTAACGTACATATCATCTCACACATTCTGATGTCACAATGAACAACTGTTTATAAGTGGCAGTTTGAGCAAACCATGGTCTATTCGGACATCCAGTTTCTGTCCACCCCCCTAACCCTGCAGGTTACGGACTAGGGCTGCAGCCCTAGGACCAGGGCTATTTTTGGGCAGGAATGCACAGGAATGGAATTCTGGCTGGCTCCTGAGTTGACCATGCCTACAACCAAAACCTCTGGCATGTGTGGCTACAGAGCATGCTTCCCTCCTCAAGTTACACACAAGAGAGAAAGGCCGCATGTTAAAATGCCTTTTGGTGGGGATTTCCTTGTCAATTTCACTCCCCACCAGTCAGCTGAGTGTGAAATTGACATGGAAAAGCCTCTCTCTGCCTTCCCTTCTCTATCTGACATGTTGCAGCTGGAAAAGGGCAGGCAGGGAACCCAGGCACGTTGAAAATGCCTCTCTTTCCCTCCCCGATCTGGGGAAGGGAGAGAAAGGCATATCACCATCTCCCCCTCCCGGACTTCCCCGAGCCTTTCCACAATAGCGGAGAGGCTCAGGGAAGAAAGGGGCATGTGTGCATGCTTGCCTTCCTTTCCCCAGCCTGTCCGCCATGGTGGGCAGACTGGAGAAAGAGGGCATGCATACAGACATGCCTGGGTTTCCCTCCTGATCTTCTCCAGGTGCAAGAAAATCAGGAGGGGAACCTAGGCATCTTGAAAATGCCTTTCTTTCTCTCCCCAATCTGGGGGAGGAAGAGAAAGGCATTTACCCATGCCCTCCTCACACTTCCCCAAGTCTCTCCGCAAAGTGGGGAGGCTCAGGGAAGGAATGGGGCATGTTGGTGGGCTGGCTGGGGAAACCGAGGGCAGCCAGGTAAACATGCCTGCTTCCCTTCCCAATCTTTCGGGTGGGTAGGAGACTAGAAAGGCAATGCTGAAGTGCCTGGGATCTGGGACAGCCTTTCCCCGGCTGTCTGGTTTGGGGGGGGGGGTAGACTAAAAAGGCAATGCTGAAATGTGGGGGAGAAGCTCAGGGGAGGAAGAGGCAAGCTTCCATGCCTGCCCTATGCTTTCCAAGCCCCCTGCATAATATGCTAATGAGCTGTGTCGTCATGGGTGTGGCCTAATATGCTAATGAGTTTCTGCTGTTGGGTGTGGTCTGTTATGCTAATGAGTTCCTGCTGGGCCATTTCTACAAAAAAAAGCCCTACCTAGGACAGTTTCCTGGGAGTAAACCTCATTGCATTGCATAGGACTTACATCTGAGTAGACCTCCTTAGGGTTCTTAACCAGTGCTTGTTTCTGGCTAGCAAATCCTGGTTTGTAATAAGCCAGGATTCTCATATTCAGACATCATAAGAAATCAGAATTAACTTCCAGCTTGTTAGGTAATTTCCCTCCCAAGGCACAGAGTCTTAGCTTGCAGAGCAGTAAACTAACTTTCACCACTTTGGTCATCTCTCTCTGGCACGGACCCAACATATGTCCCCCGCTTTCCCCAGTCCTACATCCTTACCCTCTTCACGTGCCCCACACGGAATGGCTCAAAGTCTAGCTGTAGTCTATGCAGAGAGGGAAATGAGATGGCAGTGGGACTTTACATTTGCAAAAGGCATATGCTTTTATTCACCTTTCCAACATAAGACAGTACAAATGGCTCCAGAGAGCGTAATGTCGCACTATACAGCCCTCTTGAATCCAGACTGTTCTTCCCTAAGTTCAGCACCCTTTATAGTCTCTTGAGGTGTGGGATGGTGAGGAATGATTGACAAGTTGTGGGGCAGCAAGTCCGATGACCCCTCTGCCTTCCATGCTCTTGTCTGGAAATACAACCAATCACAGCTGGGTTACTTGTATGGTACTCATTTATTGCATTCACACATGATGTTCTAAGGTGGAAACGTCATTTTGTGAAGTGGCTGTTAGTGTCATTAGCAAAACAGGACAAGGCCACAGCCCTGAGGAGCCTCCATTGTAAACTTTGATGGTAGGTGGTGGAGAAGGGAAAAAGACAGGAGCAAAATGCACTTAACGGACATGTATATTTGGGCTCCTAGCAAGGTAGCTTTTTGTACCCGGTTTGGTTTTTTTAGCACTTTAGGCACTTAGGAAGGCATCAAGGCCAATTTTCACCTCTTTGTCAGAACCCTTGAGAAATACTCGAGGCGCTTAGCAACCTCTAATGCCACTTCGTGCCTATTTTAGCCATCTGGTATTCTGAGGGTCTTTTTTTTTTTAACCACCTGAACTGAAGTTGAAGTCATTAGGCACTTTGCCTGACCAATCTCAATGAGGTTCGGGCCATTAGAACTGCATCTTCAACAATAGCGCTAGTTACGATGACTTCTAAAAAGCGACTTCTGAAAAGCGACAGATATGCACGCTTAAGGAAACCGAAGTATAAAACTGCCCAGGTAGCTCAGCAGTGCGGCTTTGGGCAAAGACGCTGGGAACGGCTGCTGGAAGTTCTGTTTTTTAGTGCTGCTGGGCAACAGTACTGTTTTATGAGGGTGGCGTTGAGCCGTCTGGAGGTGGTGCTGCAGTGATGTGCTGAGGCTAAGCCATCGAGGGTGCTGCATCCACACAGATCTTATTGGTCCTTTTGTGATGGGGTATCCCAGGCTAGCCCAATCTTGTCAGATCTCGGAAGCTAAGCAGGGTCGGCCCTGCTCAGTACGTGGATGGGGGTTAGTGTTCCCTCTAAGCTGAGTTAGTGTGAGCTAGCTCACAGTTTTTTAGCCTCTGGCTCACACTGTTTTGTCTTACCTCAGGAAGGATGGCTCCAAACAAACTAATTCATGCAGCAGCCAATTAGCTCGCTCACAACTTCAATGCCAGTAGCTCACAAAGCAGAATTTTTGCTCACAAGACTCCACAGCTTAGAGGGAGCATTGGGGAGACCACCAAGGAAGTCCAGGGCCACAATGCCAAGGCAGGCAATGGCGAATCACCTCTGAACGCCTTTTGCCGTGGAAACACAGCTAGATTGCCATAAGCTGGCAGCGACTTGACAGTGAAAAACAACAAAGGGTGGGTCAGAAAAGTAATTTATTGCCTAGTTATTGCTGTGAGATACATAAAGAAGAGAATGCGGCACAGAATTACCGTGGAGGAGAGGCTTAACAAGGGACTGCGGCGCAGAATGACCGTGGAGGAGAGGCTTAACAGTATTCTTTATTCTTGCTTCCCAGCGGTAAAGCTGGCTGGAACGTAGTGCTCGCTTAAGCCAACGTGCCTCAGCGTTCCGTTTATTGTGGGTGATACTGAAAGAGCTGCCTGATGCTGGAGTCTGAGACAGGCTCTGTGCTGTTAGCAGCTCTGGTTGACGTTCGTCCCTGTCGGTTCTGCCGCAACCACTCTCCAAGAGCCCCATTTCTTGTCTTTGGTTTCTGTGCCCTCCAGCCTTGGCTGTACCCATATGCTGCTGTAGCGGAGAAGGTTCAAGGAAACAGCTGCCACTTCCCTTTCATGGTCGCTTCCAAGTTTCTCTCTGCTTCAGGTTATTGCTGGAACAAGCAGGTGGGCGAGTGGGTGGGAAAGGGGCTCTTGGCAGGTGGCTATAGCAGCTTCCCCGTTTGAGTGGCTTGCCTCGTGAGTGAACGTTGTACTTCAGGGTATATTTAGTACCCTCACCGCCACCCGAGCCCTCTATTAGTGAACCGCTCGCATAAGAACAGTGTTTAATTTCTGGAAGGATTGATGGCTGGAGTTTATCTGAAAGATGCCCCTCCCCCCAGTCACTGGCATGTGAAGGATGTTTATAGCTGCTAAATGTGTTCCGTGCTTGCTCTGAGAGCCAGCGTGGTGTAGTGGTCAAGAGCGACGGACTCTAATCTGGAGAACCCGGTTTGATTCCACACTCTTCCACATAAAGCCAGCTGGGTGACCTTGGGTCAGTCACAGCTCTTTCAGAGCTCTCTCAGCCGCCCAAATAAGTCTAGCTCGCCACCTAGTGGTGCATGACACTAATGAGCTAGAGCTGAAGGCTGCCAGACAATCCTTGGATCTCCCAGCTAAACTACACACCTTGCCATACAATAATTTTTATTGCTTGTGCTTGTTCTGGGGATGTTTTGGCTGATGCCTCCATCACCTTTTCTACCCAGAACTTGTGCTGACCCAAATTCAGTCCGTTGTATGCTCTCTGTAAACAGTTGGGCTGTGGTGCTGCTCTGTTCCTTTGTCAAGCACAAGCCTGAAAACCATGGCTTGTGGTGAACCACAAGCCTGAAAACCATGGCTACAGACAACTGGGTTTTTTGGCCTTAATTTGTGTGACTTTCAAGGAAACAAAATGATTGTGAAGTCTGTAAATGTAGCCTGCTAAGACCTCCAATTCTTCCTCTTGAACAGCAGGAGGGGGAGGTGGCTTTGCCCCGCCTACTTGTCGTCTGTGGTGACCACGGGATGTCCGAAACGGGGAGCCACGGCGGGTCCTCGGAGGGAGAGGTGCACACCCCCCTGCTTTTCGTCAGCTCTGCTTTCAACAGGCGAAACGGTAAGGCTGAAATTCCTCTCGATATACGATAAGCTCCATAAAGAGATTAAGCCTCTTAATTAAAACTGGCACGAGGGACTTGAGTTGATGGATAGTCCAGAAAAATAGCTGTTAAAGCTCTCGGGTATTTTCTTAACTCCACTTTTCTATCCAGTGGGGAACCAAAGCTGCTTACAAAATTACCCCCCCCCCCTCAAACCCATACCACCATATGGTTTCACTAAGCAAACCAAGATGCGCAGCCATGTTGGTCTGAAGCAATAGAACAAAGTTTAAGACCAACAAAGTTTTATTCAAGGTGATGCCAAACTTGGTGATGCCGGGATCACACAGGGCAAGGATTGGTGCATCAAAGGTGTGAACTTTCGTGTGCACAAACACTTTGTCAGACAATGAAATGGAATTACAGATCATAGTTGTATATATAGAGGTGGCTTGTCAAATTAGCATGCAAAATAGTGAAGATGTTTTTTAACAGATCAAAAGAATGACAAGCTCAGTTTCTGGTTATCGTCTGTTTGGGTCCAGCTGCGGGGGGGGGGGGGGGGACCAAGCAGTGTAATGCACCACATTCTGGACCACCGGCCTGGCTCATTCAGGGCCACTGGCCAAGAGCCCTTTGATTCCTGCCGTTTGGCTCCTCCCTCTTGGCCATATCCAGGCCTATTTATCTGTACTAGGAAGGAGAAAAGGAGCTCAGCCTATGTCTTATGCAGCTGGTGGAGGTGTTCCAAAGATTCCCCTCCCCTACTATAATGTGTGTGTCAGCCTTCAAACTGTCATGGCTGTCTTGAGAGCCAGCACGGTGTAGTGGTTAGGAGCGCAGACTCTAATCCGGGAGAACCAGGTTTGATTCCCTACTCCTCCACATGCAGCAGTTGGTGGGACCTTGGGTCAGTCACAAGTTCTTTCAGGGCTGGTTCTCTCAAGGGCTGTCCTCAAAAGAGCTCTCTCAGCCCCACCTACCTCACAGGGTGTCTGTTGTGGGGAGGGGAAGGGAAAGGAGATTGTAAGCCACTCTGAGACTCCTTCAGGTAGTGAAGGGCAGGGTATAAATCCAATCTCCTCCTCCTCCCTCCTCTTCTTCCTCCTCCTCCTCCTGTGTGCAATAGCAGAAAGCCCTGTCCAGGGCTCACAATGTAGTCATGTTAGCGTCAAGGATAGTGGACTTAGGGTGGTCAACAAGCCTGAAGAAAAATGTCCACCACAGGACTGCTACTTGTTATGTGGTTCCCTTCCTTCTCTCTTCTCCCCCCTCCCCCCACATGCAGTTAAGACTATGTAGATTTCAGCCGGTTCAGTTCTTAACTACCTAAAGGAAGAGAGTAGGACGGTAGAAATACTGGTGGGGATACAAAGAGTTGCACAGCTTGGGGAGGGGATGGGGGGATGCTTTGACCTGGCTGTTTCTCCAGCAGTGGCTTCCACCCAGCCCTGATGCCATGGGCCAGTTGAACAGTTTCTGGTATCAAATACTGGGGTGGTGGGGCAAAGCTCCCTCTAAGCTGCGGAGACTTGTGAGCAAAAATTCTACTTTGTGAGCTACTGGCATTAAAGTTGTGAGCGAATGATGTGGCTGCTGCATGAATTAGTTTGCTCTGGAGCCATCCTCCCTGAGCTAAAACAAGGCAGTGTGAGCCGGAGACTAAAAAACTGTGAGCTAGCTCACACTAACTCAGCTTAGAGGGAACACTATTGGGTTGTCTTTCAGAGGAAGCATTTAAGGTGGGGGGGGGGGGAACACCACAGGCTTCACCCAAGTATATCTGCATGCCTAAAGGACCTTTATGCGTAGAATTGTAGAATCACGGAGCTGGAAGGGGCCATACAGGCCATCTAGTCCAGCCCCCTGCTCAGTGCAAGATCAATGCACCCTCGTTATAATAAATAATTTCCCTTGTGACCAAGCACAGCCTGTTCCCTCCTGAAGCAGTTAGAATGTGTGAAGATTTTTAGTTGTTTCTTTGAAACTCGTCATCTTGGTAGGGAGATGGTCACTTACCAGATCCCTGATGAGTGGACCGTATCTGGGGAGGTTCGATGGGCAGGCCTAACCCCCCTTTCCCTTTCTCTCAGGTCCTCAAAAGCCGGCAGAGCTTGTCCAGCAGACCGACTTAGCAGTCACCCTGGCAATAGGTCTTGGCTTGCCCATTTCGAGGAACAGTGTTGGGAAACTCCTGCTGCCGGTGGTGCAGCAGAAGACGATGAGGGAGCAGCTCCGGTACCTGCATTTGAACGGGTTCCAGCTTAGCCAGCTCCTTCAAGAGAACACGCCTGCCTATGAAAAAGGCAAGTAAGTTGATCGGTGCGCTGTCAGCCCGGCTCATAACGAGCAATAATGCTCGGCATCTGTGTAGCACTTCTTTAGCATTCCTGTTGTGTCACCTTGGAATCTGCATGAAATATCAATACTGTTATCCTCCTGTGGCAAAGGAGGGATGGAGGCGGAGAACGGCATGGATTTGGGCTGCTTTTTATTGGCGGTGATGAGATTCAAACCGGGGCGACTTCCTCATTTGTGGCTCATTCTCTGTGCCGCTGTGGCATGCCAGCTCTCAGACGTTCTCACATGGGAGGGAGGGGGAGCCATTAAAAACCCATTTCTGGACAATGGGAAAAAGTACGTTTAAATATTTTTCCTGCTTTCGAATGGCCTGTGGGCTGTAATAAAGATTGACTGACTGCATTTAAATATTTTTGCCCTGCTTTTCTCCCACTCTGGGGAACTCAAAACAGCTTATAGAATGAGATATAACAAAATGCAAGTGAAATAAAGACATACAGCCCTTCCGGATTCCAAGGGAACACCTGGGGCGGAGTCTCTGGTCTGGTGCGGATACACCATTGTGCTCCTTTTGCTAATTGAGATCCAGTCTCCTTTTTCTTTCTCTGGATGAAATTTCTCCTCCTTTCCCTTGTTTTCATTGCCTGTCATTCAGAATTAACATCTGGGCAGGTGCTGATTATAGTTCCCTTGTGAACCAGAATTTTAAACGGGCTTGTCACCTGAAAGAGAGCTGTCAGAGTGTTTCTGGAAGGGGCTGTAGCTCAGAAGGTCCCCGTTTCAGTCCCCAGCATCTCCAGTTAAAAGATCTTGTATTAGGTGTTGGACATCTTTCTTAGCCTGAGACCCTGGAAAAGTGCTACCAATAACCGTAGACCGTACGGAGCTATGTGGATCAATGGCTTGCCTCTGTATGAGGGAACAGGAGATAAACAAGGGATCACTGTGCAAAATACAATCCAGAATTGTAAGACACTGTGATAAAAAAAACCATATTAGCAAATATTGCAATTATTTACTACATTGAAGACTGAACAAGTAACAAACGGATATTAAATATCGGAATTACAAAGTGTGGCCGAAAAGTAAATTGCCAGAATGTTAACAAAAAGATCAAAAAGGTTAACAAAAAAGGCACAATTCCGTGCAGCTGAGTGGTAAGGAATTGAGACATGCATCTAATATGTATATCAGCATTAGCTTTTGCTTAATTTGTGCTCCTGCCTGTTATCAAATCTTCATAAGCAGAGCTCCCTTCTTACGTCTCAGGATTTTCCTTCAGTTATATCAGGAGCTAAGCTTCAGCTAATGAAGACTGTTGAAACGGGATTACATCCAGATTCTTGTTCCCACTAGTGCAAATATTTTTGTTAACATTTTGGCTGTTAGCTATTTGGCCACATTTTGTAATTCTTGCAGATGTTTAACATCTGCTTGTTACTTGTTCAGTCTTCAGTGTAGTACATAATTTGTTAATGTGGTTTTTCATCACGGTGTGTTTTATTTCTGGCCTGTATAATGCAACGTCATACAGGATGTTCATGTAATAGAAGTGAGCTTTCAGTACTGCCCTCCGATAACTTTCTGATCTGCATTAATGTGTCTTGTTGCTAGATCGTGGATTCGAGCAGTTTAAGATGGCCGAGAAATCCCACGGGAGCTGGATCAAGCTTTATTTGGAGGGGAATACCTCGGAAGTTCTCATGAATCTTGGCAAAAAGGTCCTCAAGCAATATTTGGAGGCGATCAAGACTCTGAGCTCTTCACTAAGCAAGCAAGTGGCACAGTATGACCTGTATTCGATGGTAGTGGGGACTGTGATTGTTCTGGAGGTACGAACTGGCGCATTACTCCGGGTGTCCATTAGTAGATAATAAGGCACAACATTGTTCTTTTAAGTGAATATCTGAACTTCTTAACTGTGGCAAATGGCTGTCTGCATCCAGGGATATTCTCTCATTCCCTGGCAGAAATGATAGTAGCTGTTCCTACAAAATATTAAGAGAAACAGCACTAAGTCTGTTCGTTCTTAGCTGGGAGCTGAGCCTATGCAACAATTCCATAGGAGTGTAGAAGCCCTGACCTGGATAGCCCAGGCAAGCTTGATCGTGCCAGATTTCAGAAGCTAAGCAGGGTTGACTGTGGTTAGTACTTGGATGGGAGACTTCCTTGGAATACCACCTCAGGAGGGCAGGGGCAGGCTTTATTCAGCCACCTCTCTGGATATCCTCCAGGCCCCCAGTAGGGGTCAGTCACCAGAGGTCGATTTGACTTCTAGGTACACACACACACACACACACACACAAAGAATCCATAGTAGTGTAGACACAACCTAGAATATAATACTGGGCTCAGTGTTCTGCTTCCTATGACTCTCAGTTTTGTTTTTCTTTAAAAGGCACACGTTTCTAGTTCTCGTGGTTGTGAAGCTAAGGTTCAGTGTGGTCAGTGCTTACTAAAATCTCAGAAAGGGGCACTGAAACAGCTTTCTGTGGGTGGGGTTTGAATATTCTGCATAGCTCTTGGGTCTTCCCCCTGCCCAAAACTGCTCGAATAAACTCTGCAAAAGTGGTGACTAGTGACAGAATATATTTGTCCAGTAGTGGCAAATAAAGCAAATCTATTCAGGTTGCCGATCTGAAGCAAGATGTGTGGCTTCCAAGGGGATACTTCAGAGTAATCATCTCACCAGGGGGACAATGAACCAGGATAGCTGTGGAAAAGGGTTGTTCCACATCAAAGTCCGAATTTGTGGATTTGGACTGAAAGCTGCACTTGTGCATGCAACTCACTGCACATGCATGCATGTGGAGCATAGAATCACTCAGTGGCTCAGGACCTCACTTGTGGCTCTTTGGCATGCCACCTGTGCCTCTTGTGAGCATCATTCTCAACTGCAGCACCCACCCCAGATTCCAGGAAAGTGGGCTTGTGGTTGGCGGGTAGCATGCACCTTGAAAAAGCCACCATTAGAAGGACTGGAGGGGGGCTAACTTGTGAGCCTCTGTGAGGCGGGAGCCACATGCTAGGGATGGAAGGTGAAGGTCCTGTCTTTCCCAGCAGCCCCTTCACCCTTCTCTGCAGACTCCCCGTTCTCATCCCAGGCAGCTCCCAGGAGGAGAACAAGCTGGCTGCCGAGAAGAAGAGAACCACCACCATGGCAGCCACCCGGAAAAGAGCAAGCTGCCCAGGGTGGGGTTATGGGGATGGTTTTACCCCCCCCCCCCCTTCTCACTGGCCAGTTTGCTATCCTCTGGGCTCTACGGCAGGCTCATCCTTGCCCGAGCTGTTGTGCCTCATTGCTGAAGAGAGAGTCGGGGGTTCTAGAATGTCGTAACTCACCCTGAGCCTTCTGTGCAGGGGAGGGCAGGATAAAAATCCCAACAAAATACATAAATAAATAAAAGGTGGCTCTTTTGGTGGAGGGAAATTGTGGACATGGCTCATGGCTCTCTGTGAGCAATGGAATGAGTACCACCGATGTGGGCAATTTTTTGCTTACATGAAATAGAGAAGAGGAGATTGGATTTATATCCCGCCCTTCCCTCTGAGTCTCAGAGTGGCTTACAGTCTCCTTCCCCTTCCCCTCCCCACAACAGACACCCTGTGAGGTAGGTCTGAGGGTCTGAGGGAGCTCTTTCCAGAACTGCCCTTGAGAGAACAGCTGTGACAGAAGTATGGCTTGCCCAAGGTCCTCCAGCGGCTGCAAGTGGGAGGAGTGGGGAATCAAACCCGGTTCTTCCAGGTTAGAGTCCACACACTTAACCACTACACCAAACTGGCGACCACTACACCAAATGTGGGCATTTTGCTTGCTGTTTCCATTTCCAGAACGGGAGAGTTGTGATAGCAGGTTTAAAAATGCTGGAAACAGTATGCGAAACCAGTTCATGTGTTGTACACATTCTCACCCTACTGACTGCATGCATGATAGTTGTCGCAAGGAGCTGTCCAGAGTGCTGATTAGCAGGATCCGTGGAATAAACCTACAGATCTGGAATCCTCTTACAGCCCGTCTGTATCTGACGAAGGGAGTCTTGACTCTTGAAAGCTTATGCCATGGAAGTCGTGTTGGTCTTTAAGGGGCTACTGGACTTGAATCTTGCTCTCCTACTACAAACCAACACAGCTACCTACCTGTAACCCTCTTACAGCCTGACACTCTTTGTTTTCCATGTGCTTTTACAGGTGTATTTCCTCGTAGTATGCGGGGATCAGGCAATATCCTGCCTCTGCATGTGTAACTCCTCTCCTCTTTTCAGCAGCAGACTCCTGCGTCTCATCACAAACCTTTTCTTTCACATTAGAGGCAGTTTGCCACGTGACATGAAGAAAAACCTGACACTCCTACGGGCAGGCGGAACTACTTGCCCTTCTCTTTTGGCTCCTAGTCTAGGCCTAAATTCATGCAGTGCTAGAGTTAGAAGAGATCTTGGCGGTCTTCTGGCATGGTCAACTGCAGCACCCCCAACAATGGCCGTTCACTCTTTAAGGCCTTCAGTGAAGGAGGGTCCACCACCTCATGGGGCAGTCTGCTTCATGGTTGGACGGCTGTTACCGCTAGGACATTTCTCTTAATGCTTGGCCAGAAGATATTTCCTTGTCACTTTTGTCTTTTAGTCCTAGTCCTGCCCTCTGCAGCACGGGTGGATTTGTCCACCGTGTTGTCTGAGTGACAGCCCTTCAAATAGCGAATACAGTGATCGTGCCTTCTTTAGCCGTCTTTAGGCTAGTACCCCGCTGTGGCTACAAATAGTGGAGAAATATGCGGAAGCACAGATTTTGCCCCCAAAGGTTGGCAGTAATAATGCATAACAAAAGTGAAAGCAGAGACTTAACAGGTATCTACTGACCTCTCTGAAGAACTTCCTCCATAGTTAAACATCTGACTGGTGTGGGCCACACCACGTTGGCATGAGTAGTAAATGTGGCCAGTGAAGATTCTGTCTCCCCAGAGCCCTGGTGTTGGTTGGGGGGGGGGGAACCAGTTGGGCTTTTCATCAGTTGCTGGAGGCTGGCTTGAAGAAGCTGTGGTGGGGTTCGGTTGCTTATCCTCTGCATGGTGACAGAGGAGGGAGTTAGAATAGTAACAAATGCCGTGATTCATGGTGTCCTCTTGTGACTTCCTTACCTTGCATTATGTTAAAGTGTGGGGGGGGGCGGTCTTCTCACATTTGGGATATTCTTGGCGTTTGGACATGCTGTGTATGCCTGAATGCTATTCGGGTACTCTTGGGCATGCTCTGTACAGACAGGGAGTTTGAGTAAGCGGGGAGCCTTGCTACACAAATCAGAGGAAGGGAAGAAACTGCAGCTGTGTTCCCTTGTGTAAGTAAAAAAACCCTTGGTGGTAGCAGCTAGGGTTGCGATCTCTGAAGCCTGAAGGAGTGGCGAGGGGGGCTTAAAAGTGCAGAGGAGGAGGTATTTATACCCCTTCCCTTCACTCGGAGTCTCAGAGCAGTTTACAATCTTATTCCCTTCCTCTCCCCTCAACAGACACCCTGTGGAGGTAGGTGGGGCTGAGAGAGCTCTTTCAAGGACTGCTCCTGCAAGGACAGCTCTGAGAGAACTGTGACTGACCCAAGATCGCCCAGCAGCTGCACGGGGAGGAGTGGGGAATCAAACCCAGTCCTCCCAGATTAGAGTCTGTCCTCCTAACCACTACACCAAACTGGTAACCCCTCTGAGAGCCAGTGCTGTGCACAGGTCCACAGACTCACACACATCGCAGTTCTGTGTACAATAATGCAAGATCGTAACTTCGGAAAGGCTGATTTGTAGATGACAACAGGTTTGTCTCCTTCCCCCCCCCCCCGCCCCCGCCATAGGTGCTGGTGCTGCTCCTGCTCAGCATTCCGAGGGCGCTGAGCCCCCGGGCGGAATTCGAGGTGCCTCTTTCCCTCCCGCTGTGTTCCCTGCTCTTCTACCTGCTGTGTCTGCTCCTCTGCGCCGTGCACGTGGTCCTGTGCACCTCGACGGAGAGCCTGTGCTATTTCTGCAGCATTTCCTGGCTGTCGGCCGTCGGGGTGATCATGCTGGTGTCTGGCCTCCTGTGTGTCATCTTGTCTGCCCTGGAGAAGAGGTGCCTGCCTCCGAAGCTCCTCGTCAAGGTGAGAGCCAGAAAGATGATTTGAGCTTTCCTTATGCATTATGCTATGTTCCGTTTTTTTACTTCAGGGTCTTTTTAGAAGTAACTTTTATATGGAGGAATGTTTATGCAGGAATAGTGTGTCTGATGTACAGGTGTGGGGTAGTGAGCGGTTAACAATGTACAGGATGTGTAAAAGGGGGGGGGAAATGAAGAACAAGGTATCAGAAAGATAAAGTTTCTGTACTGATGTTGAACCAATGCTGTATGTAAGCAGGTGTATGTTAATAAGTAAAAGTGGTGTACAGCGTTGCTGGTGCCTTACAGAAGGTTATAACAGAGAATAGCCCAGGCTAGCCCGATCTCGTCAGATCTTGGAAGCTAAGCAGGGTTAACCCTGGCTAGTATTTGGATGGGAGTCTACCAAGGAATACCAGGGTCGTGACGGGGAGGCGGGCAATGGCAGACCACCTCTGAACATCTCTTGCCTTGAAAACCCCATGGGGTTGCCGTAAGTCAGCTGTGACTTGATGGCAAAAGAAAACAAACAAAAAAACAGTTGCGTAACAATGTGGTCCTAAGCAGAGTTAAGCCTTTCTAAGCCCATCAACGTCTGTGGTTTTAGAAGGGTGTAGCTCTGCTTAGGGTGGCACTGTAAGTGACGGACATTAGCTTCATACTAGAGAAAAAATAATTCCGGTATGAAGCGTTGGATATTCCTTTGACATATTTGTTTAAAACCTCCTTTAATCTGGTTTTGTATGTTGCTATAAGCTTTTCAGCCATCTGAGACCAGAAAACGTTACTTACCGCAGTGATGGTAGATCAGTCCACTTTACCAATACAGATCTGTTCAGTGAAGCGTATTTTTAATTGGTTTATCGCATCTGTGTCTTGCTTTTCCTGCAAGGAACTCAGGCTGTCGTACAGAAGGGCTACTGCCTTTTCTGTTATAGGTTAGGTTGAGGTGAACAGCACACTTCATGACTGATGGAAGTTGAATCTCTCTCTGGTCCCGCACTCTGCTGGGTGAGAGGAGGCCTCCTCTAGGCCTTCATTTGCAGGAATCCCTGTGTCCAACAGCTGTGCATTAGAACTGGTGTGGGATGGTGCTTTGCTCGCACTCTCTCTTGTGGTCACTCCAGAAGACAGGTTTCAGTACTGGGTTGAGTAGAACTAGACCTGCTGCCTTTCTTGGGATTGCCACCAAAAAGCCTGTATTGGCTTCTTTCACTGTAATGGGTTGGATCCAGTAATACTTCCACTAACAGGGGTGGGTGGGTTGACAGTTCCCTCCTTTTATTTTTTGTCTCTGACGCCCCTCATGCTGTTCCTCAGGGTCCCCTGTGCTCCATAGGGAACGTTTTTGCCTGCAGAGGGCTAAGAACATAAGAAGAGCCCTTCTGGATCAGACCAGTGGTCCATCTAGCCCACTATCCTGTCTCACGTGGTGGCCAACCAGTTCCTCTTGAGGTCCAACAACAGAGCATACAGCCCGAGGCCTTCCGCTGGTATCTCCCCCTAGCGTTGCCACTGAATCTGGAGGTTTCTTTTAGTCACCATGGCTAGTAGCCACTGATAGCCCTATCCTCCATGAATCTGTTTAATCCCCTTTTGAAGCTGCCTGTAAGAACATAAACATGAAGAAGAAGAAGGAGAATTGGTTTTGTAACCCACTTTTCACTACCTGAAGGCGTCTCGGAGTGGCTTACAATCACCTTCCCTTCCTCTCCCCACAACAGACACCCTGTGAGGTAGGTAGGGCTGAGCGAGCTCTGAGAGAACTGCACTTGAGAGAACAGCTCTGATGGAACTGTGACTGACCCAAGGTCACCCAGGTGGCTTCTTATGGAGGAGTGGGGAATCAAACCTGGTTCTCCAGATTAGAGTCCACTGCTCTTAACCACTATACCAAGCTGGCTCATGGGGGAGAGGATGGGAGAAGAGGCTAGGCCCAGTCAAGTCTTGTTCTGGTAATGGAAGTTGCCATTGGATCCAGCCCAGTATGCACTTAGGGGAAGCGTATGAATGTAATGGTAAAGAAAGTGAGTGACATCATCAAGTGATAGATTTCTCTGCTCCCTCTCTGCATTCTTAGGTGTTGCTGGAGGAAGTAGTGGATGGAGGCAGGAAATGCATAACAGGAAATGACATCACCCATTTCCTTAGCTGTGTGTTGTATTTTCAGGCTGTAACCTTCTGATGCCATCGACACCTAATTCTGATTTTAGTTGCAAATGAAGGGGTGGTAAGGACACAGGAGCAGCTGTGCTGGATCAGACCAGTGGTCCATCTAGTCCAGCATCCTGTTTCCCATGGTGGCTGGCCAGGAATAAGCTGGACCCGGGTGGTATTTTTGAACCTGAATTTTGGCATAACAGAACTTTTCCGCTGTTGCTGACCTTGAAATAATTGCTTCAACAACTTCAATACGAAATCTTGTCTCAGGAGGTCTGGAAGTCAGATGTTCTTGGATATTATCTTAGGGTGCCGAATTGCGAACATTGATTTGTTGTGGTGCGAGCATTGCTATCTACAGGTAAGATGTGCTCAGTTATAATGATTAAATTATCAGTGTTTTAAGTGTGTAGCTCAGGAAGATTAGCAGCAGGGGGACTGCTGGCTAGATTGCTCGACAAAGCTTTAGTTGGGAATCTTTTTAGGCTTTGAAAGTCTCTGTGTGAAAGCTCTTTCTGCTGGTAACTCGCTCTATCTGATTGATATCAGAACAGCAATAATCTTCATTTTCAAGTTGCACTGATAGATCCAACTGGGAAAGATTTAACTTGAGTAAAACGTGCCATCTCAACAAATGGCTTCTTGCAGATGGTGCTGGGTAATTTTCTAATGAAAGTGATGTGCAAATCTTACTTAATAAACAAAGCAATTAAAATGAAGGTGGGAAGGAAATTAAGGTCTTTGCTAAAACTTCAAGTTTTGGCCAACTGTTGCCAGTTTTGTCTGTGAGCAAAGGTACAGATAGGGCTGCAGTTGTAGCTGGATAAAATCTTTAAATTAAAGGCTAGGTTTTATTGAGTGAGACTTGGGATTTGAGAACAAACTTCTTTCGGTTATTTTGGTTTTGCTGCGTTGGGAGAAGGTGGTCCTTCAGATACCTTAGTTCAGTGATGGTGAACCTTTTAGAGACCGAGTGCCCAAACTGCAACCCAAAACCCACTTATTTATCGCAAAGTGCCAAAACGGCAATTTAACCTGAATACTGAGGTTTTCGTTTTAGAAAAAACAACTCCTACATTAACATCTTTTGTCTTAAAAGAAAAACACAATAACAGAGCTTTCAATGATACAAACAACTTTTTATTGAAAGGTAAAAGTTTGCATTTGGCATGCTTTTGAACAGTTAATGTGATTTTTGCTGTCCAATCTTGTGAACTCTGTGCTGGGGCGATGCTGTGCGGGCCCACAGAGAGGGCTCTAAGTGCCACCTCTGGCACGCGTGCCATAGGTTTGCCACCACTGCCCTAGTCCAAGCCATGTAGGGCTTTAAAGGTCAAAACCAAGACCTTGAATTGGGCTCAGGAGTGGATCGGTAGCCAGGGTAATCCCTGTAAGCAAGCACTGAAAGGCCCTCCCACTGTTCCAGACCATCTCATCTCAGTGGCTGGGGCACCTCTCTTGGTTCGGGGTCTCCCAGGCTGCTGTCCCTTGCTTGTTATCCTGCAGTTGTGGCATACCTGGCTTCAGCCATGGACTTGTCTCACTTGGGGACGTTCCTGGCTTATTTCTTGTCTAGTGGAGACACCTGGCTCCTATTCGCTGGAAGTGTTCCTGGCTTAACACTCATTGTTTTCTAGTGCACCTGTGATGTTGCCATGGCCTTGCCCTTGGGACGAGAGTGTTGAGGAACAGTCAAGAAGACCCCATACGCTTAAGCACCTTCGATACCTTATGTTGAGATTTGGGCAATGCAAACAAAATTATTTGAATTTTAACCCATTGATTGTTCCAAGGCAGCTAGATGGCCAAAACCTGTTGTTGCATTGCTCTGTGGAAAATCTAAATGAATGGTGGGATTCCTGGCTGGCTTTGGATGACAGAATACATATGGAACTTGCCTTATACTATTTGTCTGCTGAGTACTGTGTGCTATGACTGGCTGGGGGGGGGTCTTAGGTAGATCCACTACCTCATACCAGGGGTTGAACCTGGGACATGGGGCATGCAAAGCAGACGCTCTACCGCTCAAGTCACAGACCCTCCCTGGGAGAGCGTACATCTTCCTTGGCTTCTTTGCACAAGATCTGAATGCCAAATCTCAAGAGACTGGCTTGCCTAGCAGACCCTTGGCTTTTCAGAAACATTGGGCCTACAAAATCCATAGAAGCTTTTCTCTCTCTGGGAACTTTAGGTCATGCTGACTGTAGTTTCAGAGAGGAAGGTAAGGAGAGGTGGGAGTCTGACACAGGTGCTCGTGGAGTCATGGAGCCTAGAGGTTTCAAGGCCAAGAAACCGGGAGGGAGTTTTGCCCTCATGTTCCATCTTGTCAGTGCAAGGACCCTTGGCTGGGGGAACATGGCTGGCTTTTAACTGGGCCTACGTACAACCGCAAAGTATGTGGTCTCATATTGGCAACACTTCTGATTGGTTAAGACCCCTGTTGGCAACATACCTGATTGGTTAAGGTTACCTGGCTAGCAACAGATTTGATTGGTCAACTGGAATCATGCCAATGCAGACAGTTTGGCATAAAGGAAGATTGTTCATTCTGGTCTCTGCCCTTTGTCTGGATTGTATTTCCCTTTGGGTCATTTCTTGATTCTGGACCCGGTGGGCCTTGCTGGCCAGAACACCCACCTTTGGACTTTGAGACTCTGTTGGACTCAGTCTGGTCAGGTAACATCTGGGTTAGGGAACCAGCACTTGCAAAAATACTTTAGCTTATATATTCAGCTTTCATTATTTTATCATTGCCATTCACTGCTCTTATATTGTATTATCACTGCTCATTTTGTGGTGTTCTTGGGTTTGGGGGCTTCAGTCCAAGCCCAGTATTTTGGCCCTGTTGGCTATAGCTACGAGAATAATTGGAACTCAGCTTGAACATGTCCCACCTTGCAAGGCTGAGCTCTTGATTTAGACCTCAGAGGGCTGGAGACGGGCAGATTAGTAGAAGAGGAAGAAGAAAAATTGGATTTATAGCTTGCCCTTCACTACCCAAAGGATTCTCAGAGCAGCTTACAGCCTCCTTCCTCTCCCCACAACAGACACCCTGTGAGGTAGTTGGGGCTGGGAGAGGTCTTTCGAGAACTGCTTTTGAGAGAACAGCTTGGAGAGAACTTGTGACTGACCCACGGTCTCACCAGCAGCTGCATGTGGAGGAGTGGGGAATCAAACCCAGTTCTCCCAAATTAGAGTCTGCGCTCCTAACCACTACGCCGAACTGGCTCCAGTAAAGGGAACTGGTGGTGGCATGTTACCTGGGGTTGTGAGGATCCACTGTCCAGCATTTTGTAGTTTTGTTCTTGACCAGCCAGTCACCCTTAAGGAATAACTTTTGACACTGTAGGTGAGGAAGCAGGAGTTAGTCGCGCTTCCTGTGGGCAGGTCCTTCCCAGCCCTTTCTGTGGCTCCAGCTCATGCTGCTCCCAGCTTTCCCATTTCAGTGGCTGCATGCCATACTGGTATGGGGGCAGGGGGAGGGGCTGTGACTCACTGGCAGAGCACCCGCTTTGCACGCAGAAGGGCCGGAGGTTCAGTCCTCGGCATCTCCTGTTAAAAGGATCAGGTAAGGAGGTGGTGAGAAAGGTCTCCCCCTGAGACCCTGGAGAGCCACCACCAGTCAGAGTTCACATGAGGTACCGCGATAGGGGGAGGCAGAACGTGCAGAGGGGGGGGGGCAGGGTGAGTCGTGTCTGTGCCGCCTCTTTAGAATAGCTGACCTGCCCTCTTGCCTCCTGCCATCCCTCCGGTATTCTGGGAACCGCAACAAATGAACGATCCCACGCTGCTGCCGTGAGCAGAAAATAGAACTTGGATATATAATGATATGCGGGAGAACCCTCTGGGGGATATAAAAATCAATGGCTGACTCAGAAATTTTGATTTGTAAATAACCGCCGTGGCGAACTTACCATTAGCATTGTCTGGGTTCAGTGGAACCTGTTTTGGCCTAAAATAATTGCATTTCAGTATGTATACGGAGAGAGAGAGAGCCAGTGTGGTATAGTGTGTCAGAACAGGATCGAGAAGACCCAGGTGAGAGCATCAGGGCAACGATCCGGGAGACCCAGGTTTGAATCCTGCTCTGCCTTGGAAGCTTGCTGGGATGACCTTGGGCCCCCCAAACATACTCGGCCTAAACTGCCTCACAAGGGTAGTTGTGAGGATAAAAAGAAGGGAAGGAGACTGTTGTAAGCAGCTTTGGATCCCTACTGAGGAGAAAGGCGAGGTATAAACGATGTATGAATAAAGATATATAATATGAATTTACATCCTAGTTAAATCCTGTGGCCCTGTAAAATTCTTGATCCCATGGAAACTGAGAAACCATGGGCTATGAAAAACACAAAACCCTAAGGAGAAGAGAAGAGATTGGATTTATACCTGGCCCTTTCATTACCTCAAGGAGTCTCAGAGTGGCTTACAATCTCCTTTCCCTTCCCCTCCCCACAACAGACATCCTGTGAGGTAGGGTGGGGCTGAGAGAGCTCTTTCGAGGACTGCTCTTTCAAGAACAGCTCTGACAGAAGTATGGCTTGTCCAAGGTCATCCAGCAGCTGCATGTGGAGGAGTGGGGAATCAAACTCGGTTCTCCCAGATTAGAGTCCGCGCTCCTGACCACTATGCCAAACTGGCCTAAGAAATGGATTTTGTTTTGGAATCTAAACATGGTCTGCTCCATGGAATTTTATTGGCTTTTTATTTCTGTCGTAATACCTTCTGTAACGCAGTGGATGGGTTCCTGGAAACAGAGTGCTTTCTGAAACAGCTTTGTACGATATGGTTATAACACTGTTCTAATGGAGATGGGTTCACAGTGTCATAATTTCTTGCATATGAGGTAGCAGACAGAGGAAGTGGCAATAAACAGTTAACTGCCTCTGTAAAACTTCTCTGCTGGAGGGTCCCAAGAAGGCTCTCCAGGTTGTCTTTGGCATCAAGGCTTCCTCCTGGAAGAGCTGTAGCTGCTGTGGCCAGTTTGGCATAGTGGTTAGAACCACGGACTCTAAACTGGGAGAACCGGGTTTGATTTCCACTCCTCCACATGCAGCTGCTGGTGTGAACTTGGGTCAGTCATAAGCCCTTTCAGAGCTGTTCTCTCAAGAGCAGTTCACAAAAGAGCTCTCGTGGCCTCAACTACCTCACAGGGTGCCTGTTGTGGGATGGGGGAGGGAAAGGAATTTCTAAGCCACTCTGAGACTCCTTTAGGTAGTGAAAAGCAGGGTATAAATCCAATCTCTTCTTCTCTCTCTTTTCTCCGTTGGCCCTGAACTCTGACTGAGGCCCTATTCCTCAGTGAGGTGGGGCTTTTATAGATCACAGATGTGGTTGAAAGGTGGCACTCGTGCCTGTAGCAGCACTAGGGCACTTCTGACCTGGCTGATCTTGCTGTGGAGCCACTGTCTGATGCACTCCCCTTTTTATTTTTTAACATAAGAGTGCCATGCTGAAATGGATTTAAAGAGGTCTTATTGTACTGTATTTGTCATAGTCATTATTAATTTGGAGTTATTATCAAATGTATATCCTTGATTTATAGACAGAATCATAGAATTGGAAGGGACCTCCACAGTCATCTAGTCCAACCCCCTGGCACAATGCAGGAAATTCACAAATGGTCCCCCCAACACGCACACCCAGTGACCCCTGCTCCATGCCCAAAAGAGGCAAAAAACCTCCAGGATCACTGGTCAAACTGGCCTGGAGAAAATTGCTGCCTGACCCCAAGGTGGCAATCAGCGTTTCCCTGGACATGTAAGAAAGGGCCACAAGAACTAAGCACTGAGGCAACCCTTCCTGCCCTCCTTCTTATGATCTGCCTAAGTTCCCAGAATCAGCATTGCTGTCAGTTGGCCATCTAGCCTCTGTTTAGAAACCTCCAAAAAGGAGAGCCCACCACCTCCCGAGGAAGCCTGTTCCACTAAGGAACCTCTCTAACTGTCAGGAAGTTCTTCCTAATGTTTAGTGGGAAACTCTGGTCCGACCTTCTGGGGCAACAGAAAACAACTCCATACCATCCTCCCAATGGCAGCCCTTCAAGTAATGGTGATCACATCACCTCTCAGTCGTCTCCTCTCCATGCTAAGCATACCCAGCTCCTTCAGCCTTTCCTTGTAGGATTTGGTCTCCAGACCCCTCACCATCTTCGTTGCCCTCTTCGCGTGATTTGGATACCGTACTTCTGTTGATACAGCCCAAAACTGCATTTGCCTTTTTAGCTACCACATCACGCTGCTGACTCATGTTCAGCAGCAGATATAGATAGACTGATATTTAGGAACCTTTTTCTAGTATTAGAAGTGCCGTGGCCTTTTTCAGAGTCAGCAGTCGCAGTATTTTGTTCTAGGAGGTCTTGAAGGCTCTTTCTGAGCTGAGAGCTGATGCTGGTTTAGGAGGTCAGGGTGCCTTCCTTGGGCTCTCATGCTTTGTCTCTCTTCCATTTTGCACAAAAAAATATGCCTCTGTTCCTTCTTTAGAGTTAAGTCTTGGTCAAGATTACGTCTCTACCTATGCCAGCACTAACCGTGGTTAGCTTTCAAATTGGAATTTGCGTCCATCGTTAGTGGCAGCTTTGCAAACAGGTGGTTTGATGTTAACCTGGGTTACTGTTAACAGAGCGAAAGATGCCGGCTGTGGCTAGCTCTGAAAAGGTAAAGGATGAATTGATGCATGGGATAGGAGAGCGGAGAAAGAGTCCAGGAGCCCACAGGGCCTCTTTAAACTATGAGGAGCATCACATTTAGATCAGGCCTTGGCAGGAATGGGCGGGAAGTGAAAATGGCCCTGGGGTAAACCCAGCTTGTGCTTCAGGGGCCACTGGAATCAGTGGCATCAACAGTCTTTCTCGGCTCATCCAGTGTCTCATCTTACAGAATGGTCGTGGTGCAGAAGGAGAGAATGCTGAGCTAACATTGCTTACCAATGGAACGGTATGAGCCAAGTGGCCCCTGTGGCACTGGCAGAGTTGCTGGGGCTTGGTCACTAGTGGCCCTCTAGGGAAGAAGCCCACTGAGACTTTTCCCTGTACGTTAAATGGCCAGTCCATCCCTGGGCCTCAGTCTGTTAGGCCGTATGTATTAGTAAGTATACATAAGAAAATAGCAAGGACAGAAATGAGTGCTCACAGGCTGCCACGTAGAACAATATCACCTAAATCCATAAACAGTGGTTATGGGCCATAAAGAGTTAGTTGCAGCCTCGTTGTTAAAACACAGTTTTACGTTGCTAAATGCAGTAAAACAAATCCTCTCACGGAAACTCAGTCGACTAAGATGCAAGGATAGCATCTGCCCGGCAAAAAGACACCACGGCGAGAGAGAATCATAAAAGATCTGGAAATCAGTGGTCCAGCTGTTAGAAATTGTCCAGCTGGGATGAGACACTGCTTGGTTTGTCCCTTTCATGATTGAGCATAATCCATGCTTGAAAGGGTCCAGATGTAGACATCAAAAACAGGCATTGATTTTCTTTGTTGGGTTGGTGCTCTTTGCGCCTGCAGACCCTTCAGCGGTGCTCCCATCTCCAAAACTGTTAAGAGATTGCAAGAAACTGGAAATTATACTTGAGTTGCTCCTGCTGCTGATGTGTTTTCCTGGCACCGATTTGCTTCCTCCCCAAAGCCAAGAGCTGACTCTGGCTTTCCTCCACCTCACTGGAGCAGAAGGTACTTCAGAAGAGGCATCGCTTCTGTGTTTGGAGGGAACATCCATTCAGGAACAGCTGCCCCCACTGTAGGAGGCTGCTTGGTTTGCAATGGCCTAACCTTTGGTAATTGGTCCCAGTACCCCATAGAATCCATTTTGAGACTGGACGTGGTCATTATGGCTGCCATTTTGTGCTGGTATCTATTCTTTAGTATCAAAATTCCCAAACTGTCCACAGGTTCAAGGAGATTGGGGGATCCCTGTTATGCCCATTAGCCAAAAATTAATGTCCTTATACAAAATCCTAAAAGGCAGGTTTATTTCTTATGTACTAGGTTTGAAATGTTTTTTCTCTGTTGTGATTTTTATGGCTCTTGGTTTTGGCAGTTCTCTCGGCTGGTTGACCAGTCCTATGGATTGTTTTAAGCTGCTTACTTAGTTCCTGGAGGTTTTATTGGAGTCACGTTATGTTGTAACGATGTTGTAAAGCTGCCTCAAGTTACATTTTATTAAGAGTGTGGAATATAAATATTTTAAACAAACATTAGGGCTAAATATCTAAACTGAAACTTTAGATCCACAGAGAACAAGATTTTCATATTTAAAAAGCTACGTCTAAGCAGAAATAATTTGAGCATTTGTTTTGCAAACCTCCCTTACCTTGTGGCATTCATTATATAGCAGGAAAACAAATTCTTCTGGAGGTAAGGGATTTGGTTTAATTGGAGATGGTTACCGAGAAGAAAATCGTTATGCTTAATTACGAGTTTTCAGTAAAAATGGATCCAAATTTGTTAACTGGTGAATAAAGTCGTTCTTACCGACTCTGAAGAGCTGTAGAATTCCAGTATTCTTAGCTTTTTCCAGTAGGGAAATCACTGGCTAACCAGAGTAACAGCAGCTGATGATTCAGCTCACGCTAATACGTGCAGGCCCTTCAGAAGAAAGGAATGGGACTCAGTTCTGTAAAAGAGTGGAAGAACCAAGACTGAAAAGTGTTATCGGCAAAAACAGTTCAGATCTCAACTCTTACTTAATTTCTGGGGAATCCAGAAATTTCTGGGGAATCCAAATATGGATCCTGATGGCTTTAAGATGAAATAACACTGTATTCAAAACAAACCAGTTGTATTTATTTTAAAAAAACCAACAACAACCAAAACCCTCAGGCCTTTAATCTTTACAGTTTTTTTAGCCAATACTTGGAGCTCCAGATGGTGGACATACTTCTCTCTTCCCAATTTTAAACATTACAACAATCCCATGGCTGTTGTAGCAAGCAACTGAGTATGATTTAACCGCCACATAGGTTTATTGTAGATCTCACACAGGGATAACAACTGCTATATACTTCTTCCTTTTGGCTTCCTGTTTCCTGTTCCACCATACTACATCTCCCAGCAGGCAGTGCTTCCAACCGTATACTGCTATATCTAAGAACACCACAGAGACCTTAGGCTAAGGAGAAATGACTGGCCCATTGAGTTTCATGGATGAATGGGGATTTTAACCGAAGTCTGTTAGATTCTGGTCTGACGCACTAACCATTGCACCGCACAGACTCTATATCTGAGCTGAGGAAGGTCAACAAAAGGTTGTAGTAAAGGGTGAGTTTTGCTCTTCTTAGTCTGTAACCTGTTTCTGTATCCTACTTCTTAAGGCCTCTGTTGCTCTACAGTAATCATGTAAGATCTGTGTTGCAGCTGTCAGAAATGATCAACCTCCTTAAATGATATTTTTCTGTTATCCGCTGGATTGCAAATAGATTTAATCCTAATGGGTACAGAAGCTACAGTGTTGGCATAGAGTAGTCCATGAACTCCTGTTTCTTCATTCAGTATCCCAGAATGCTTCAGGTGCTCTCTTGTGCTGGGTGGGGGGCCCTGGAATTTGCCAGTGGTTAAGACAATTTCCTGCTGTCTCTTGTCAGGTAGGCAAGGTCTTGGACTTAGTTCAGTACCAGATGTTTGCAGCACTTATGAAAGGTCACAGCTACCAGGAGCAGCAACTGAGAAATCTGTGTCTTCTACTGTCAGCAGAAAAGAGCAAGAGTCCGGTAGCACCTTAAAGACCAACAAAATTTGCGACAGGGTACGAGCCCTCGTGAGTCACAGAAGGGAGCAGTGACTCACGAAAGCTCTTAACCTGCCACAAATGTTGTTAGTCTTTAAGGTGTCACTGGACTCTTGCTCTTTTCTGCTGCTACAGACAGACCAACACGGCTACCTGCTTGGATCTGTCTTCTATTCGCAGTGTGTACATTGGGGTCCTGCCAAGTGCAATTCGTGGTCTAGACTTAAGTCTTTATGAAATGAACAAACTGGCTGGCCTCCCGTTGATCTGTTGGACTCCTGAAGCTGATGAGATGGAGTTTGTGTCAAAGTTTGACACTCTCAGACTGGAGCTCAACAGGGACCTTGGCTGGTTGCCTCACTATAAAAAGTAATGCTTCCTTCTAAAACATTATGTATAGTATTCAGGTTTATCCTTCTTTTCCAATTTATCAACCATTGGGAGAGGTCCATACTCCAAGTAGCTCATGAACTGTTTTGACTTCACCTCAGGATCTGCAGTGTTATGTAACAGTAACAAAAGCCAGAGCCAAAAATAAATTGGTGTTTAAGGTGCCATGAAACTTTTAATATATCCACTTTGGAGGCATGTAGCTGCCTGAGTATCCTAGCTTGGCCTGAGCTCATCAGAATGTGGAAGCTAAGCAAGCCTGGCTACGGTCAGTACTTGGATGGGAGACCACCAAAAAAAGGCTAGGGCTCTTTGCAGAGGAAGGCCATGGCAAACCACCTCTGCTCCTCTTTCCTGGAATGCCCCACGGATGAGGTCACCGAGGTTCTGTTGTGACTCGACAGCCCATTCTTCTTCTCGGGAGTGTATGCACAAAGCTTCTTATGAACTAAACCCGTTGCTTTAGTTTGCACAAGGTAATACTGGAACATCAGTATTCTGCTTACAGTGGCTGTTGTTAATCTTCACCAGCGCAGATCTTTTTCTTCCTTTCGCCGAAGCGACGGAGGCTTAAGAAGATGAGAAGTAGCTTTCCCCACTCCCCTCCTCTTTGAATTTCCTGAATGCTAACAGATTTCTATTTTTAGATCCACACGAGCAGCTTCGATCTCGTTGCAAGCCTCGAGACGATTTGAACTTAAAAATTTTCGGCTAGTTGTTCAAGGGAGAGAAAGCTGTGTACGCAGCCCCTTGAAGGAGAATGCGTCTGTTCTTTCAGCGGCACAGTTAAGCGGAGTGTTGACGGCAACTCTGAATTACGCTGAAATTAACCGTGTTTCAGATGGGGGAGTGTGGAGGAATTACGTAGAATATCACAAAAATACAGTTGTCATTGAAGAAGCAGCTATAAGCAATTTTATGCACCGACTGGTCTAATGATATGTTGGATACGACCAAATTATGTTGCCAACACATCTTCTGTCCCCCTCCTCTCTTCACAGAATCCAGCTGCCTCTGCTTCCAGCTGGTCTGAATTAGATGTGCTCATCCTGGCAGGAACCGTGGGCCACGTGACAAGCCTGGGCGCAAGCAGCTTCATCGAAGAGGAGCACCAGACGTGGTACTTTCTCGTCAGCACCCTCTGCCTTGCGCTGTGCCAGAACATCTGCAGGCACTACTTCCTGGCGAAGGAGCACGACCTCCAGCTTCCCTCGGCAGCCAGACCGAGTCCCGCAGAAGTCCGGAGAACATCTTCCTGCTCCAAGAGTGACGTGGACTTCTCGCAGGATGATTTGAAAAGGGCCACGGTCCCCCTGTCTGAAAACGTAAGCGGCTCCGAGAAGTGGATGGGGTTGGCAACCCCGTGGGTCATCTTGATCTGTTGCCGGTTGCTCCGCTCCTTAAACCAGACTGGAGTTCAGTGGGCTCACAGGCCAGATTTTGGGCACTGGTTGACAAGGTATGTGTTTGAATTGTTCTGTAATGAATAGTTGTCATCCTACGCTTCTCAGTAGCCTCTCTTACTGTGAGGGTCGTGGTGGCTCAGTGGTTAAGACTCTGAACTGCAGACCGGAAGATTGGTCGTTCGAGACCCAAGTGCCGCGTGATAAATAGGTACAGCTCCTGCCTGAGTGGTAGCAGTTCCCGTAGGTCACCAGTAGATGTTATTCCTTTTCTGTTTTGGACCATAGAATAGTTGCTGTTGGTATATGTGGGCAGAGGGCCGTGGCTCAGAGGTTAAGACGCTGAGCTGCAGACTGGAAGGTCGGTAGCTCTGCAGTTCGAGGCCCGAGCGCCGCATGACGGAGGGACCTCCTGTCTCTGGCCCCAGCTCCTGCCAACCTAGCAGTTTGAAAGCAAGGAATTGCGAGTAGATAAATAGGTACCGCTTCTGTGGAAAGGTAACAGCGTTTTGTGTGCCTCGGCGATTAGTCATACTGGCCACATGACCACGGAAAAAGTCTTTGGACAGTGCTGGCTCTTTGGCTTGGAAACAGAGATGAGCACCGCATCCCTAGAGTCGGATTCGACTAGCTTTCAAGCAAGGGAAACCTTTACCTTTATATATGGGCGGGAAATTAATTGGCAATGCTTGTGGTCTAGTAACTTATGTGGACTTACAGGTCTATAATTCTTGTGATGAGGAGGAAAGGGGAACCTTGGGGCGAGCTGGGTGGGGCAATGTGGTATCAAGGTGACATTCTAAGCCTCTGGACCCTTTCCAGCAGTAAGCCTGCTTAGCTGACAGCGTGGGGCTTACGGGACTGATCAGTTTAACGTGTCTGGAAGCCCACCAGAGGCCCGAGACACTTGTCGATTGTGTTGTCTTGTTGGGACTATGGAACTGACGGTGGGAGGGGGAGATGCCAAGCATTCAGCGGTACCATACAACAGAGAAGAAAGTTGAATGACAAACCAGCTTAAATTAGGCACACTTCCCCTTCTGCATATTGCTGCAGTTGTTTGGTCCTGGCTCGTATTTGAATGGGCGGCCTCCAAGGAATACCAGGGGCGTGACGCAGAGGCAGGCAATGGCAGATCACCCTAAAAAACAAGTCTAGCTCGCCACCTAGTGGTGCATAACACTAAAATAGCTAGAACGGGTGGCTGCCAGGCAATCTTAGGATCTCCTGGCTATACTACACACAACTGCCATACGATAATTGTTAATTATTATTTGTTTCTGCTTGTGAAGAGATCAAGAGGCTGAGGCTTCTCAGAAGGCTCCCTCCCCCTCAGTGAGAAGATCAGCAGTGGTATGATGAGCTTTTCTGGAAAACAGCTAACACACTACTGCTGGTCTTCATTTGCAGCACAAAGGTGCAGGGCACGGTTGGGGATGCTCTTGGCCATGCACTTAGTTGGCAAAGGGCAGTTACTGTGTCCAACACTGTGCCCGGAACATGCCCCAGATTCCACTACAACATGCTGTGTGTTCTGTGATGGGAACTTCTGGTCCCCCGGAGACATGGAAGGTGCTCCCTGGAACCAGAACATTTTGAAAAACCGTTCTGGGTTGGGAGAGGCTCGATATGTCCAGGACGAAAATGGAGCAAACGCGTTTATGCTTAGAGTATCACTTGCCATGGTTTTGATACTTCCAGAATAAAACTTCCTCCCTCAGTTTGCAAACATACTTAAGTGGTAGCCAAGGCAGTTGCTGGATGCCTCCCAGTGTACTGTGGCAGAACATCTGACATCTTCTTTCAGTGGAGATCTTCCAAAAGCGACTCCAGTTGAACTGCTAATCTATGATGGGCAATGAGAGTTCTCTTTTCAAATCGGGGACTGGATTCCAAACTCTGGACTCTCGTCACCCATCCCAAACTACCTTTCTGAGAAGCCCCTGCCAACTGCTAGTTTCAAAACCCATCAAATGTGAATTTGCAGCCCTAGAGTTTCATTGCATGTGTCTAATCAAAGCAATTATTTTCTTTCCAGTTCCGAGCATAAAACCGAACTTTCCCTCCTGGCATCTGTATCCTTGGTCCTGATCTTCATTCTTGTCCAACGGAAATGTTCTCTGGTTTCAAAAATAGCCATGGCGCTTGGACTCTTGGGGGCGTACAGTTACCGGGCAGCCATTGGAAATGTGATATTTCCATGGCAACACGACAGCAAAGATATTTCCAAGTAAGTTCATTAGCAGATATATAAATGTGCTTCTGGAAATACGCCTAAAACACTAGGGGATCTCAAAGAAATATGCTGTGATGGGCAAGGGGCCCTTTAGCCGCGGTGTGTGCTTTCAAAAGAGCAGAAGGTATGCAGCATGGAAGGCTTCTCAGAGATGGTTAGGATCTGGTTACCTGGGACCTGTCAACATGCCTCCCCCCCCCCCCGCCGCCGCCTTGGGAAACCAGCTGTGGCATTGTGCACTCCCTCCTCTGTTGCTCCTCCCCACTCTTCCACATGCAGCTGCTGGTGAGACCTTGGGTCAGTCACAAGTTCTCTTGGAGCTGTTCTCTCAAGAGCTGTCCTCGAGAGAGCTCTCTCAGCCCCACCTACCTCGCAGGGTGTCTGTTGTGGGGAGGGGAAGGGAAAGGAGATTTGTAAGCTGCTGTGAGACTCCTTCGGGTAGTGAAGGGCAGTGTATAAATCCAGTCTCTTCCTCTCTTCTTCTGTATTCGGGGTTAGGGAGATCTAGGTGCAGTTGCTACTTTATACACACACACACACACAGACACCATCATGGGGTGGACAGGGTTGGGGAAAGAGACAGGTGCATGAACCTGGCATATTCTGATAGTAAGAGACGAAGGAAAAACAATGGAGTGGTGGAAAGCAATTCTTTCCCCCCAATACCGATATCCCTGCGTGTTTCATGCCAGCTTCTTCAGGGGGTTTTGTAGAGTACAGGCTGGTTTAATGGGAGCCCTGCTGGGTCTTTGTTCTACCAAACTGCCTGAAGAAGCTGGCACGAAACTCGTGGGGGTATTAGTATTCGGAATGAAGGATTTCTTCCCACTGCAGCGTAGTTTTTCCTTCGTCGCTTGCTCCAACTGGCGCAGCCCTCCGTTCTTTTCATGTTCTGATAGTAGCCATTACGATAGCCCCAGGGGTGTGAGATGGGATAGCACCCTAGGGGCAGGTGTCATGGCTCAGTGGTAGAACATCTGCTTTGCAGGCTGTAGGTCCCCAGTTCAGTCCTCAGCATCACTGGTTAAAAGGATCAGGTAACAAGGCGTGGGACAAAACCTGAGATCTGGAGAACTGTTAGGAAGTGGCTGAGGCTCAGGGGCGTAGAGCAACTGCTTTGCACGTAGGAGGTTCCGGGTTCAAACCCTCGTGAGTTAAAAGGGCCAAGCGGCAGACTATGGGAAAGGCCTCTCCCTGAGATGGTCCTGCCAGTCAGAGTAGAGAAGACCGACTGTGATAGACAGCCAAAGGTCCTGATAAGGGATGAGGGAGCTTTGTGGGGTCACACCTTTCAGGAAAGCAAAACATCCCTTTGTGTCTTGATGAAGACACACTGGACCATCCCTGTCCATGCGTGCCAGGCTGGTGTTAGGGGGTGAATGCCAGGTTTTGCCTTCCGTGTCCCCCTGTGCAATGCTCTGTTTTTTCCTCCAGGGAGTGAGTGGACTACCTTTAAGAAAAGGGAGGCACACAGTACAGTATTTAGGGGACAGGCTCAGCCTGCTGTCTGTCATTGAGAATGGAGCTTCCACCCAATCTTGGGATTTACTTATTGGTTCTTCTAGAGTATAATAACATGTTTAAGGATGGTATATATTTAGAGAGATGGGGGGGAACCATGTTTTCTAGATACATGCACTGACTGGTGTTCAGTGTTTTAGAATTCCGTAACTCAAACAGGATAGCTCTTTATCCGTTTCTTATAAGAAAACTATAATGTGAAGATGAATGAGTGTTTCTTTTTTTGTGTGTGAGTATTTTGTGTATGTGTATGCCTGGAAGTCATGGTTGACTTCTGGCGACCCCTAGTGGGGCTTGAATGTTTCAGAGAGGTGGTTTGCTGTTGCCTGCCTCTGTGTCCTGGCCCTGGTATTCCTTGGAGGTCTCCCATCCAAGTACTTGTCAGGGTTGGCCCAGCTTAGCTGCCGAGATCTGACGAGATTGAGCTTGCCTGGCCTATCCAGGTCAGGGCAGTGTGTGTTTCTCTGGTGGCCTCATCAGTGTCTATCGAGAGCTGTGCTGCTGCAGTCCGCAGGTTATTGTGACATTGTGCAGCAAACTTGCAAATACCTTTTCTCAAGAAGTGGTGGTCTTTAGGCATACTATCTCCTGCTAAAACGTGCCCCTCCAGTAGATCAGGTCTGTCTCCGGAGGATGCCTGGCATTCGGGGGTGTACAGCCTCCACAGCAGTGTTCTGCTGAATACACAGCCATAGCTACAACACACATCCTTGCTGTTTTGGACCAAAGTCCAGCATCCAGCCCAGTGCTTCTGGGAACTTATAAGCAGGGCATGACAGTACCAGTTCTCTTCTGTCATTTGTTGCTAGTATCTAAGAACACGCATACTGGATGGGGGATACACTTCTGAGTAGCAGTGTGTGTGAACAAGATCTTGGGGTAACGGTGGACTGAAAGTTAAATATGAACAGCCGGTGTGATGCAGCAACAAAAAAGGCTAATGCAATCTTGGGCTGTATCAACAGAGGTATAACATCCAAATCACAAGCTGTCATAGTCCCACTGTACACTGCATTGGTCAGGCTGTACCTGGAGTATTGTGTGCAGTTTTGGAGACCTTACTTCAGAGAGGATGTGGACAGAATGGAGTGGGTGCAGAGGAGAACGATGAGGATGATTGGGGGCCTGGAGAGCAAGTCCTGTGAGGAAAAGCTGAAGGACCTGGAGATATTCCATCTGGAGAACAGGAGGTTGAGGGGGGATTGCCCTCTTGAGGTATTTGAAGGGCTGTCACTTAGAGGAGAGCAGGGAGCTGTTGGCAGCAGAGGATAGGACTCGCAAGAATGGGTTTAAATGAAGGGCGGGAAGTACCAGTTGGATCTTAGGGGAAACTTTTTTATAGTCAGAGTTGTGCAACAGTGGAATCAGCTGCCTAGGGAGGTGGTGCGCTCACCTGCAGTCTTTAGGCAGCAGTTGGATGGACACTTGTCAGGGGTGCTCTAGGCTGATCCTGTATTGAGCCGGGCGTTGGACTAGATGGCCTGTATGGCCCCTTCCAACTCTATGATTTTATGATTCTATGAATATAGAGGTTCCATTTAGTTGGCCAGTCTAGGAGTGCGGTACTTTCTGCTCTGTACAGCTAGGAGAGAAATGTGACTCTGTCCCCTGTGGCCGAGGATGTGCCTAGTTGCCAGGAGGCAATTGTGGCTCGTCACAGGCGACCAGCAGTGTGTTAAATTACAAGGTTGCTGTATAGTTAGGAAATCAGCTGGGGAGCAAGGTTCCATAAATCTTTCAATTTCCTAGTTACAGTTAACTGCTTTATGACGAATGATTATGGGGACTTCGAAGCCTGAAGCATAATCCACTGAACCTTCCCCCCCCCCCCCCCCAAGCTGTAGCTGAGAGCGTGGCTTTTCTTCCTAGGTAGCTGCTGGCTTAATATCATTGTGAACGATGTGAAGAGCGGTTCATGGAAGCTGGCAAATTGAGGCTTCAGACAACGGTACTTCTATAGTCAAATCAGAGCACTCATCATAAGTAGAATCCGAAATGCATGTGGCTGCAAGGGAAACGGGTGATTCAGTTGATCACTCAAATGCGTTCCTATAATGCTTCGGGAGAAGGGGAGGGGGGAACGGAGAGTCGCTTGATAATGCCTGTCTGGTACGTTTTTGATCCCATTCTTCCACAGAGCAGGCAGGAGGTCTTGGGAACACCTCTGCCTGCTGAGCGCGGTCTGGACTTGAGCATCTCGTCTCTCCTCTGTCACAGCTATTAAACATGGGCATGGCGAGAGGCTGTGGCCTTTTGGCGCCACTGAAGGGCAAGAGTCCAAACAGCCCGTGGCTCCCAGTGTCTGGCTGTGAGTGAGCTGGGCAAGCAGATACCAGCACAGGATGTCGGTCGCATTGCACATTTTCTGTTCACTTTGTTTAAATGACATTTTTGTGTGTTTCTTCTGCACTAATTGGATTCCCCAGGAGGGGTAAATGCTGAATTAAATAGTGGCATGGTTCTCCTTTCCCTGTATTGTCATCACCACAACTCTATGAGGCTGGTTAGGCTGAGAGTGTGTGGCTGGGCCAAGGTCACCCAGTGAGTGTCACGGCACACCCGGGGCCTCTCAGCTCCCAGTCCCGCACTCTGCCTGCGGCATCCTACTTGGCTCCTCCTGAGCCATATTGATGTGAGTTGGGTAACTTTGAGCTTGGGCTGGGTTTCGTGAAGATGCCTGTTCTGCAGTCCAGGAACTGATCTAGCTGTCTCTTCGGCTTTGGCCACGGGAAGACAGAGCAAAGCAAAATACTTGCAGGAGCAGCCCCATAACCAGGAAATTCACTTGGGGGGGGGGGGGTGGCGTTGTGCAAGCCAGTGAGACGAGCCATTGGCTCTCCAAGAGCTCGACTCGCTGGCTGGTGAAGATGGGGTGGGGGGAAACTTGTGCCACAGTGGGGCTCCACTCTAATTGCAGGGGGGCTCAGCCCCTAAAGCCCCACCACTGGCCACAGCCCTGTGCAGGAGTGGCCTTGTCATATGGGATTGTGAGGACAGGTACACAGGGCTGCTTTTGACGGCGCAAGTACAATCAGCTTGTTAATTCCTATTAGTGTAGGCTAAAATACAAGGTTGTTAAGTACCCTCCTCACCATTTTGAATATAGTGGTTTGCTTAAATTGCTAGGCTCTGATGATGCAGATTAGAAGAGCGAGGAGCCTGTTCAGCTGAGCACGAGCTCCAGTAGGGATCTCCCTCCGACTGAGCTCTTAAAAGCCAGGTCAGGTCTGAAGATTCCGGAAGGGTAGCCATGTTAGTCTGTTGTACCAAAATAAAATGGAAGTCCATTGGCACCTTAAAGACGAGCAACTTTTAGTCCAGCATGAACTTTCGTGGGTCAAAGTTTACTTCTTCCGTTGCTGTGAAGAAACGATCATATTCCCTATATTTTTATAGGAGAGGTTACAGAAGGGGGGGTGGGGTGGGGAAAGGGAGGAGTTGAGGGCGGAGAGCCTCGCTTTGAATCCTGTCATCATTTGGTTGTGAAACGGCTTAGGTGGTGACACCTAATGGAGGATGAAAGAGGTCAGAGGTTCATCCTGTCTCTGAAGACACGGCCACGCCCTGCTGTCCTTGAACAAAGTCAGGCTCCTGTAGAAGGCGGTGTTTACATTTGGGGCATCTCACTCCTGTGGTGCTCTGTGACCACTAGGTGTTCCATTGGGTTGCCAGCTCTGAGTTGGGAAATCCCTGGAGATTTGGGGACAGAGTTTGAGAAGGGAACAGCAGGGATGTGACTGTTGGTCTGGAGAACTCCAGGTCAGACCTGGAGGCTGGCAAGGCAACCCTAATCCTCCAGCATATCTTAAGGAAGGCTTGAGTGGCCGGCATTTCTCAGGGAATTCATTGCATGGGTCTAAGAGCTCCACTTAACAGTGTCTGGCTGCTGTGCTTGGAAGCTCTGTTTTCCTCCTAGACTGTTCCTCCTTGACCTGGGTCATTGGCTCTCTTGGGTTGTGCGGATGTTTATCTGGTTCATTTGTATTCTTCTGTTACCCCTGCCGTGATCCTTGGCCTGATGCCGGAGAGTGGAGCAGCCTCCGAGGCTTCAGAAAAGGAGGGTATTTGGGGGGCTGGAGGGCTCTTGGCCACGTACCCTCATTCACAACACAAATGTCCAAGGCCCTTCCTCTTCCTGTGACAACTCCAAAGAGGCAGCGGACATGATTCTCTCTTCTTACGCTATACTCATAGCAACCCTGTGAGCTAGGTTAGGCTGAGAGAGAGAGCGTGAGTGACCCAAGGGCACCGAACTCCATGGCAGAGTGGGGATTTGAAGTCAGGGGTGTCTTGGGTTCTCATCTGATGCTCTAACCACTACCCAACCCTAGCTGATCCCTCCATGTCAGTCGCAGGTCCATATTGCGCTCTGGACAAAGGAATCTCCTCTTCTTAGGGATTTGTGTCTGTCTTGGCCAACTGGGGCCATGACACCGTCCTTTCTGTACCGTGCATTATTTCTCACCCAGTGAAATGAACCCATTCCTGTTTCTTTTTTCTCCTCCCGCCAGGTACATAAAGCTCACATGAGTTTTGTTTAAGTAGCGGGATGCGACAATGTGGAAGCATAAAACATTAGCTAGGCAGGATACTGGTATAATGTAGGTGTTCAGCCTTCCCGAAATAATGCAACTGTTCTGTTCGTAATGGTCTTATCGATCAGCAAATCTACTGCTAGCTGATTCATCAATGAATGGTTAATGAAAATATGGAGGAAGGTTATTTTGGCTTGGCTCTTCCGGCATCAGCGCACTCAGATCCTTTAAAGATATTGTCAGTTTGTACAGGAAGCCATGAACCAAATAAATGAGAAGCCTCCAGGTGACTAGTAGTTCTGACAGCTGCCACTGCCAGCCATGGAAAGCCCTCTCCCAGCTGTCTCTCTGCAGTGTTGCTGCCAGTGTACACCTGCTCACTCTCTGGCATTGCCTGCCGGCTGCTTGTGACTGCAGAGAAGGAATGGGGGAAACACCGTAAGTGGCTGTAGTAGCTGTTGGAACAGCCAGCTGCCACAGTCAGCCGGAGGCTTTCCACTGCATGCTAGTTTCTTCAGTTGCTCCTTAGCAAACTGAACCGTACTGTTCGAATCATGTTTGTTTTATCTACTCAACTTAGTTTCCATGGTGTACACTTGTTTGCTTATCCGAACAGATGTACTGAATGGCCCAAGACAGCCAAGTCTCATCAGGTCTCGGAAGCTAAGTAGGGTCGACTTTGGCTAGTGTTAGGATGGGCGACTTCCAAGGAATACCAGGGTCATGATGCAGAGGGAGGCAATGGCAAACCAACTCTGAAACGTCTCTTGCCTCAAAAAACAAGTCTAGCTTGCCACCTAGTGGTGGATAATGCTACAGGGTTAGAACTTGTGGCTGCCAGACAATCTGAGGCTCTCCTGGCTATACTACACACACTGCCATATGGTAATTAATAATTATTACTGAAGTAGCTTAGGTTCATATTACGATGTGTCTTAGGGTACCAAAGCTCATCCCCTCCCTTATCCTTTCCAAGTGCACCAGAACATTCGTTTCAGTGGAGGGAGCTAAACTTAGACCCAGTGCAGTGGTAACGTGAAGTTCTTGCAAATGCAAACCAGATACACAGAGCTGCTTTTGACAGCATAAGTACAATCAGCATGTTAATTCCAATTAGTGTAGGCTAAAATATAAGGTCGTTAAGTACCCTCCTTTCTCTTACCATCGTGAATATAGTGATTTGCTTAAATTGCCAGGCTCTGATTATGCAGAGCTTCTCAAGACCTCTTCTGAAGCAGCGAGAGAATGCTGTTGTCGCCAGCAAGAGTCGACTTGAGGCTTCAGCAGCTTAGTGGTTAGAAATCTCACAAGGTTTTGGGTTAACAACAACATGTTGGTGCCAGTGCTCCCCCTAAGCTGTGGAGTTTTGTGAGCAAAAATTCTGCTTTGCGAGCTACTGGCATTAAAGCTGTGAGCGAGCGATTTGGCTGCTGCATAAATCAGTTTGCTGTGGAGCCATCCTCCCTGAGCTAAGACAAAAATGTGTGAGCCGGAGGCTAAAAAACTGTGAACTAGCTCACACCAGCACAGCTTCGAGGGAACACTGGTGCTTCTGAGAACCCCTGAAAGTGTGTCCGCCTTCTCACACATGAAGGTGCCTTGGAGTGTCAAGTTTGTTTTTGTCTGCTTTGACTGGCAGCAGCTCTCTGGGTGGTCTCAGCTGGAGATCATTCACATCCCCGACTCCTGGGTTCTTTTAACTGGACACATTGAGGATTGAACCTGCAGCCTTCTGCCTGCAAAGCAACTGCTCTGCCACTGAGCCTCCTCCCCCTGGCTCTTATGGGTCAGTCTGCCAATGTATCTCAGGCCACCATCTTGGCCAACCTAGGACTTGATTGATTGTTTTTTAATGAGAATATTTTACCCCACTTTTGATCATGGGTCAGGCACCTTCCAGATTTAAAATATACAGTCAAGCTCCCAGATATCCCCCCTGCCCCCTAAAGAACATATATTGTTGCAGGTATGAGATCCCAGATTCCATGCCTGCCTTCTGCAGATAAAAACAATCTAGTGTTGCCAGCTGGGGCGGTGCCAGATGATTATTGGGTTTTTTTTCAGATCTAAGCTTTCAATTTTTTTAAATTTAAAAAATGTTAATACCAGATTCACTTGTAGTTATTTATTGCGGTGACTTGAGACTTGCTCTGCTTGGAATTTAGGGGCCAGGTAGGGGTGTGCATTTGGCTCTATCCGAGCCGGAAAAATAGCCGAAAAGTTCCTTATCAGTATTTGTTGGCTATTCTTTCAGACGGATAGGGGGGCGGGGTTGTATTTTCGGCTATCGAGCATAGCCAATCCCAGATAATTCCTCCGAAATGTGGGATTATTCAGGAAAACAGGATAGCCACAGTTAAATGTTGTTTAAAAACAGTACACTCCCTTTAAATGCTGATCTGGTTGAAGCTGAAGCTTTACGAATGCATTTAAAAGAACCGTGACACCTTTAAATGCCTTTGGCTGCATTATAGCCTAAGGGGGTCATTATAGTCAATGATTTCCATAGGCTGTAATGGGAATCTAGCCAAATCAAATCTAGCCAGAGTATGTGGGCGTCAGAGGGATTGATTATTGAGGTAGAGGCACTAAAAAGATTGGACCACGGGGTCCAATTCTATGGGCCCCCAACAAAAGTGCCCCAACCTCCATTGTTTTCAATGGAGGGGAAAATAGCAAAACCCAGGAACTGATGTCAAACCAGAGAGTCTCTGCAGTAAAAACAGAAGGTGGGGGGCATTTTTGCAGAACTAGTGCCACTGTGGCAATGCCTGCTCAACAAATCCAAGCAAGGGTGGGGGTTTTTTTGCAAGCCTAGCACAGCCAGTGTATGTACAGAGTGCCCAGCGGAACCAATGCCACTATGGTAATGTCAGCTCAATAAATATAAGCAAGGGGAGGTTTCCAAGCCCAGCATAGCCAGTACATGTACAGAGTGCCAAGCAGTACCAGTGCAATGTACTAGTGCCCAGCAAAACTTGATGCCTTCCCTGGAATACTTCCTTGTTTTCCTCCACTGAGAACAGTGGAGGATGGGAGCACCTTCTTTGGACACACTGTACATGCACTGGTTCTGTTGGGCTTAAAAAAATCCGCCACTTTCAGTTTCTGCTGAAGAGACTCTCTTGTTTGACATCAGTCCTTGTTTTGGGGGATTATTTTGCTCTGCTTCCCCCATCATTATAAACAATGGAGAATGGGGGCCTCTTCTTTGGGGACCCATAGAATATGACCCCTGGTCCAATCTTTTTGAAACTTGGTGGGTCTTTTGAGGAGAGGCACCAGAAGCTACTCAGAAATTTTGGTGCTTCTACCTGAAAAAACAGCCCACCCCCACCCCTGGATACCCCCAGATAGATTCCCCATTGGGGGGGTGGAGCGTCGTGCTTAATGGCGGACGCAGACTGAATGGGCTCCCAGCACTCATACCTAAAATCTACAAAAAACTCAGTCAAACCCATTCGTTTTGTGCCTGTATGAGATGGGTCAGACCACAAAAGTGAAATCCTCTCATAAGCTGTCGCCGGGGAGCTCGGTAACGACTTATTTTTCTAAAGAAATCCTGGAGAAGAAATCGGGGTCGGAGGCGTAGGCATCATGGCGCCTGGGGATGCAGATTTTCAAAGCCCCGCAGAAAGAGAGGTATGGCCGCTAACTCGAGATGATCTTAGTGATTTAAAGAAAGACTTACTTAAATCTTTTATGGAGTTGGTCGCAGACCTTCTTCAACCAATTCGTACGCAGTTAACAGACATCGCTAAAGAATTATCTGACATGACTAAGATAGCAGAGAACAATGCTGAGCTTACATTAACACTTCAAGATGAAGTTAAGTCTCTGCAAACCTCGGAGAAATCAGTTAACTCTTGTTTAATCACTCTGGAAAATCGTTGGAGATAGTTTAATTTGAAGTTTCATGGGCTGGAAGAGGGCGCGGAGGCAGGGAGAGATCTGGCTAGCTTCATGAGTTCCTGGCTTGCTTCAGCCTTGGATCTTGAAGACAGTGTGGCGCCTATTATTATAAAGGCCTACAGGTTGGGCCCTCTAGCACTTGCAAAGAGAGGGCGCCCACAAGATATTATGGCGCAGTTCCTTTATCCCAAGTCGCGAGACTCAGTATTGCGTGCAGCACGAGTGAATGGCTTCCTTCCTTATAAAGACTCTAAGATTCAAGTTCTTTCTAGATCTCTCCATGGAAACTTTGGATAAACGCAGACTTCTCAAACCTATAGCAGCCAAGTTGTTTGAGGCCAAGATTAGATTCAGGTGGAGCCCAGCGTCTGATTTGCAGGTCTACCAAAATGGCTTGTTGCATCAGGCATCTGACATTCATACTGGGAAAGCTCTGCTTGCTGCACTGGATCTTCACTTATCAAAAGAGGAAGAGGACAAGATTCTGGCATCGCAGAATGATTGAATTTGAACCTTTGTTTTAAATTAACAATTTAAGGTTGCATAGTTTTATCTTGTTTAACTTCTTGGTAGGCTTAGTGGTTAACCTGTTAATAAGTGTTTTTTAGCCTTAGCAGGCCTTTGTATTTAATTTTACTATACCACTATTAATATGGGGGTTTGAAACACTTATAGCCCCTTTTGTTGTTGTAAACTTGGTTCTATAGAAACTAGTTATATTTGTTAGGATATTCTATTATTAAGAGAGTTTTTGATAAAATAGGTTTCCTTGAGTTCGACTTTTATAGATGGTAATATTAAACCTTTTTTTGATTGTTAGCTCTGATTTTTGGCACCAAACAATGTTTTATATCTGAGCCTTATTAAGGTTTGCCTGAGCTGAAATCATTCTATCTTTCTCTAATATATATGTGGTTGGGTACCCACAATTGGGTCAATATCTGTGTGAGTAGTTGATTTTTTCATTTCCCCCATTATAGGAGATAGGTGTAGGTTGTTAGGCCCTCGGATAGGGAGACTCTCTTTGTCACCCTCTTTCCCATTGTAGGGATCACTGGAGGCTCACCTTGTCTTGGCAACAAGGTTTGTAGTGATAGTTAGTTGATAAGTTTCATTTGGGTATTTTTGTATTATTTTTTAATCTATATGGCTCATCAATTTAAATTCGTGTCCTGGAACGCTAGGGGCTTGAATAGCAGAACAAAACTACACAGGGTGTCTTCATTTTGGAACAGAGAACGTCCCAACATACTGTGCCTTCAAGAAACACATCTTAAAAATCCCAGAAAATTTGTACTTAAATCAAAATGGTTCTCGCAGCAGTTTTATGTTGCAGGGTCGTCAAAGGCAAGAGGTACGGCAATCTTACTTTCTAAACATTTTCCTTTCCATTGCATGCACATTAAGTCAAACCCGAAAGGTCATTTTATTTTTGTGAGAGGTACGCTTAATGGACAGGACTTAACAATTGCCTCTCTGTATACTCCCAATGAGCAGCAAATTGCTTTTCTTAAAAACACACTGGATTTGTTAATGAACTTTAAAAAAGGCGAATTAATGATTGGCTGTGATCTGAATCACATAATAGATCTACATATGGATCAAACATACCTAAAACCATTAAAAAAAAAGAAAAATACAATAAATCGGCTAACGATGCTAGCACAGGTTTTAGAGCAACACAATTTATTGGACTTATGGAGAACACTGAATCCTGGCATTAGACAATACACCTTTTATTCACACATACATAAAATATACACCCGAATTGACTTCATTTTAATTTTATGCAGCTTGCTTTCCAAGTTCACAAATGCTGATGTGGGCACTGCTGTTATGTCTGACCATGCTTGGGTATTTGGTCAATTTGGAAACGAACAAGACGATGGTGAGGGCCCAAACTGACTACTCAATAAAATGCTCTTGCAAAATGAATTGATATGTGATAGCATCTCAGATAATATTAAAGACTATTTCCAGCACAATGCGAACTGTGAGGCCTCTCGGTGCAATATCTGGGATGCCTTTAAGGCAGTAATCTGGGGGCACTGGATCTCGGCTGCCTCTCACTACAAAAAAGAGAAACAAAAATTGATTAGTGAGCTTTTGGATAGAATAAAACAGTTAGAACTCAAACACATGAAATACGGTGGGAAAAAATATCTAAAGAGGCTGAATATGGAACATAAAAAATTGGATTTGTTAGAAATTTCTAAAAAACCCCAAAATCTATTATATGTAAAACAAAGATACGCCACCTGAACAGCTAAATCGATCAGTTACCTAAAACACAGGGTTGCTAAAACCTCGGCAGCGTCGCAGATACCCATGATTAAGGAAAAAATGGGCGTTTTACATAACTCCACAAAGGGAATTAGCGATGTTTTTCTTGAGTTTTACCAAAACTTATATACCTCTACAAATCCAGACAAAACACGGATATCCGAGTATTTTCAATGTATAAAATTTGATTTACAACTCTCCAAAGAACACCAAGAGTTGTTGGATAATCCCTTTACTGTAGAGGAAGTTGTAGGTACCCTCAACAAGATTTTAAAAATAATAAAACCCCAGGCAGAGACAGGCTTCCAATCGAATTTTATTAAAAATTTCAACCTTTAATTGTGGAACATCTCACTAACATTTTAAATGCAATTTTGAAAGAAGGCCGGATGCCACACTCCTGGTCTGATGCACGTATCATTCTACTAGCAAAGCCTGGGAAGGATAAGTCTTTACCTAGCTCTTACCGACCTATTTCTTTATTAAATCATGATTTTAAATTTTTTTCTTCTTTATTGGCAAACTGATTGAACAAAATAATAACTCACTGCATCAACACAGATCAAACGGGCTTTATGCCGGGAAGGACCAGCAGCGAAAGTATACGGAAAACATTAAATATCATACAGTATTGTAAACACAACAAACTTCTATTTTTTTATCAACAGACGCTGATAAGGCGTTCGATAGGGTGGAACCTGTATTTCTTCACGAACTTTTATCATATATGAATTTTGGCCCTATTTTTAGGCAAGCTATTAAAACTCTTTATTATAATCCGGTAGCCCAACTATGTGTCAATCATTATAGGTCAACGATTTCAAGCTTTCTAGGGGCACAAGACAGGGGGGCCCTTTCTCACCCTTGTTATTTGCGCTCTCTATAGAGCTACTGGCCTTTGCCATTAGGCAGGATCTCCGGATTGCAGGAGTAACCATCAGTAAGACCCAATATAAACCAGGGCTATATGCGGACAATATCTTATTTTATATCACACATCCTGAGGTAGAATTAGAGGTTATCTTGTCGCATTTAAACAATTTTGGAACCAACTCTGGCTTTAAGGTGAATTACTATAAATCAGATATTTTTCTTGTCTATATCTCCAAAGAGGCGCAAGGAAAACTACAAGGCAAATTCCCTTTTAAATGGGTAATTGACAAATAGAGATACTTAGGCATTATGATTCCTGTTCAAATGGCAGACTTATATAGCTGTAACTATAATCCTTTGACAAAACTATTAAGGTCAACGTTAGAGGACTGGACTGATGCCAAACTAACTCTGATGGACAAAGTTTATATGTTTAAGTCTTTGATTTTGCCGAAGTTTTTATTTTTATTTCAAAACTTGCCAATACCTTGCCTGCAAAAGATTTTAAACTTCGGCGACAATTATTATTTAAATTCTTTTGGGAAAATAAACGGACGAGAATAAACTATACAACACTTATTAGACCTAAAAAATTGGGGGGTCTTGGGTTACCAAATTTAGAATGTTATTATGTAGCCTCTCAATTGTGTACTCTAAACTCATATGCTAATCCAGACTGTAAAAAAAATTGGGATGAGCTTGAATGCTTAGAAATTGAACCAGAGGCTTTACCTGAATTCATTTGGGGCTCCTTTCACAATGATACCCAGACTAGTTTTGTGAATCCTTTTTTAAGACTTACTTTAGGTCTTTGGAATAGGTACAGACAAATTTTAGCTCCGGGTGTGTCCCACATCTCTGCGCTGCTGGGGCAGTCTTGGTTTCTTCCTGGAAGGACACACATCTATCTCAAATCCTGAGAAATGCTGGCTTGTTTAGAACCTGTGACTTTTTATCTGGTGGCAGACTGATCACTCAACAACAACTGGAAACTAAGCACAACATTAGACTGAATTGGATACAATACCAACAACTTTCTTCGTTATTCAATATGTTGCATAGGTCGTTGGCACTAGATAGACAGTTGACTAAATTTGAACTATTTTTGAAACGAAAAAGCCCCACTGCTAAAGGTTTTTTGTCTATTATTTATCAGTTATTAAATGATCAAGACTGGACTAGACTGTCATCTACACAGAGTGCATGGCATAGAGATTGTGGTAAAGTCTTTTTGATTATGCAGTGGAGAAAAATATGGGCATCGCCGGCTTTACGTAGCAGAATTACGAACTTTCAACTCCAGCAATTTAAAATAATAAATCGGTGGTATTTGACCCCAGACCGATTATTTAAAAGCGGTTTTAAATCGACACCAATGTGTTGGAAGCAGTGTAATGGGATAGGCTCATTGGTTCACTGTTGGTGGGCATGCCCGAAAATCAACACATTCTGGGTATATATAATTGAGGAAAAACGCAAAATTGTTGGCCTGGAGTTGCCAAATACCCCTGAGTCGCTTTTGTTGCATTTTTGGCCTGATCTTAATACTACCCCACAATTGTTGGACTTAGTAACATTATTTTTAATAGCGGCAAAGAATTTAATTGCTTCTAGCTGGAAGACAGTTAGAATCCCTTCATTGAGCCAATGGAGGTTAAAATGATGGGATATTATGATTTCTGACAAATTAGCAATACAACTTTCAATAGCAGATAATCCTAAACAGTCCAACAATTTTGATGAAAAATGGTTCATTTTTCCCCACTATATTAAGTCCTGCCGCACAGATCTGTACCACATCCCTTAACAATATAAGAAATTTATAAAATTTTAATTCTTGTTATTTATGTTTGGTTTTTTTTAAAGTTTTTTGTAGACAGCTTTACTTTGTTATAGGCTGTCATGTTGAATAATTGTTATGACCTTCTTAAGCACTTTCTATAACTTTGTGACATCACTGTTCTAATCGATTTTTGTAATGTCAGAATTATTATTTTTTTGTAAAGTTAATAATAAAAAAATGTTACTTGCTAAAAAAGATAGATTTCCCATTGATGGTCCCATATGCTATAATAGAGCTAGGGGAAAAAATGGGATTTCCAAAAAAACAAAACAAATCCAAATGCCATATCGGTATAGGAATTTGGGTTTTTTGTGGGGGAATCCTAAATTTTTGGGGTCCAATATATCCAAATGTGAAAAATCCTGAATTTTTTGTGTGTGCGTACCCCTAGTGCCAGGCCAGAAACAGGGCATTCTGCTCCATTACCCTTTCTTAAATTGTTTTTGATTCGGGGAGGGTGTCTGAGATTGCTGGGAGTCAATGGAGCCCAGGGAAAGGAGCAGTTTTGTGGGGATAGGCTTGGCTTGGGAAGTGGTTCCTGTGAGATGGGGAAGTTATCAAGGGGAGGTTTTTACAGAACTGGTGACTGAGGGAAAGGGAGCCAAGGGTTGCTAAACTTATAAAAAAATGTAGATGGTGGAAATTTTGCCCATTCCCATTGCAGCACAGTCACCTAGATATCCGGGGGGGGGGGGGGGGCACAAGGACCAAGAAGGAACATGTAATGCAGATTTATTTTTTTGCATGTTTTTGCATGCAAAGCAACTCTTTGGCTCTAGACATCTTCTTGTAACACATCCAGACGTCAGTAAAATCCAACCCCTCTCCCAAATTTCTCATTTAACTTCGTTCTTAATGAAGATTGGGCATCAGGAGTAATGTCTGCGGAAATTGCTTTACTCGTATTCTAGGGTAATGATGATATGCATGTATCGCTCTAATGCCATGTTTTATGCTTATGCCATGGTTTTCAAACTTCGTCCTGGGGAACCCTGGAGTCCTCAGAAGCTTGCCAGGGTTTACTCAGTGGAGAAGGGCAGGAATGGCAGTCATGCTTCTCCAAAAGACGGCTTGCCTATGCAGACGGCTTGCCGACTAACGCTATTACCCTTTTGGTGTGCAATTGCTGAAGTTGTGTGGGGCGTGATGACGCACTCCGTTCAAGTAGAGCAACAACGAACAGCTCGCTGAGTGTGAGCACTGCCCTGCAGGAACTGCAAGCTCCAGAATGAGTTGGGCTTGCATGGCAGTCAAGAAGAGGTTCCTTTGTAGATCAAGTGATGTGGGAAAGGGTTTCCTAAATGCAAAAGGTTTTAATTAACTGGTTGGCCCCTGTGTGAGACAGGATGCTGGATGAGATGGACCACTGGGCTCTTCTTATGTTCTTAATGCGGCTTTGGCTGCAGCTGTTGTTGAAACGGAGGTGTGATTTGTAAGCACTGCTGCTTTTAAAGTTCTAACCCCCCCCATGTTTGCATGTTCAAGTCCCCAAAGCCATTAGGCAGTAGAATATGGAAACGATAGCTTGCAGGAAAACATCCTTGTGTGTGAAGTTCAGTTCTTGCTGATCCTCAAAAGGCATACGAATACCAGGAATCAGTTCCATCCATGCCGTCCCCTTCTCTTTTTCAATACCATACCTCCTTTTAAGGATTTTTGCAGCAGTCTGGATTACCTTTGAGCTCCCTGACCTCTTTGAAGGCCATTCTACAAAGTGACGGGAGACCTTGTCAGCTTGAGTCAGCTCTGGATCTCTTTTCACAGAAGGGAAGCAGAAATGGACCAGGGGGGAGAGGGGGATACGATGGCCAAATGGGTTTGTCCAGATTCTGACTCTATAAGAGAATTAAGGCAAGAGAAGGTGATAGGTGTCATAGACTTCACAGTACTTTTTGCATAGCCTGTGCTATTGTCTTATAAACTCTTGAAGCTTTACAGGTTTTGTTTTTGTTAATAAGGAAAAACTAAGTGTCTGGGCCTTCCGGAGAGAGATGTGGTGAACTGCACAAACGAGGGAACGAATAAGCCAAATCTTGCGATTGTAAGCAGTCAAACTTCTCCCACCAGTCCTTTAGGAACGTATATTCTGTAAAGAAGTGGGTGCTGATGAAGTCTGTCAAATGCTGCATCCCACGCTTATGTCTCCCTTCTCCTCAGGGGCATCATCGAAGCACGCTTTGTTTACGTCTTTGTCCTCGGCATCGTTTTCACCGGCACCAAAGACTTGCTCAAATCTCAGGTCCTGTCCGCGGACTCCAAGGTCAAGTTCATAGGCTTGTGGGAAATATACAGCGGGCTAGTGTTGCTTGCGGCGCTTCTGCTGAGGCCTCACAACTTGCCTGTCTTGGTCTTCTGCCTGCTCATCCAAGCCATGATGACAAAGTACGTCTGGAAGCCGCTGGAATTTGATGCGGCTCAAGTCACTATAATGCACTACTGGTTTGGGCAAGCGTTCTTCTTTTTTCAGGTAAGTTAAGGCTATTCTGACTTCGGAAGGCATGCTCCTTGTTTCTGGTATCAGTTCAAACTGTGGAGGGTTAATTATTTGTCCCTTAAGGCCCTAAACCTCCTAACAACTGTGTGTCAGAGGTCCAAATAGATGGGGCGTGAGCCAAAGCCTTAAGCTCCGCTTCTCCCAAGTGCCCTATGGTTTTATGATATTTGCTTTGCAATAATGAGAAGCAAGTCCTTCTCAGCTGTGGCACCCCCTTTGTGGAACTCTCCCCGCCCAAAAGACTCATGTCTCCAGGCTTTTGGGCAGTCAGTTAAGGCCCTGTTTTTTTGGTTTTGTTTTGTTTTGCAAAAGGTATTTGGCCTGGCTGTGTGAAGAAACAAAGTGAATGTCCTTAAAGTGTGGTTAATGTTCTCCTGCTGGGTTGTTCTGTATTTATACTTTGTGTGCTAGTTACATTTGTCTGAATTTAAATTGTTTTTAGATTGGAGTTTTGTATGTTGCCGTGGGTGGTGGGGTGGTGGTGGAGACATTTCAGGGCCAAAAGGCAGACGAAAAATCATCTCTGTCTTTAGAAAGAAAATTATTGCATGCACTGTTGGGAGTGAGTTCTTAAAGCGTGAGGGAAAGTATTCTATCCAAGCATCTGGAAAACACTGGCTGGATTGTATCGATTTAATTTACCTGAGGAAAAATTTGACTTGACGCCTTTTCAGACGTTGATTGTAATGTTGCTAAAGTACAACTTCCAGGTGTCAGGGAGAAAATGGCAGGAGGGACTACTGTGGTGGTGGGGCGAAAGCATCTGTGTGAGGAGAAGTGTAATTTCATTTTAGGTACTGAAAGTCTCCAAATGACAGGGGGGGAAATCCCTTCTCTAGTGCCGAACGTGCCGGTGCCTGTGGTATCCACAGCAAGGAAGCATCTAGCTAATTTCTTGCATATAATTTCACTACTTCAGATCTTTATCTTTAAAACTTTTATTAAGGCTATGAAGAAATGCATCTCTTTTCTTTGGAGGTCTGAAATGAGCAAAACCTTCACTCTGAGTTTTAAAAGTTTTTTCTCTCTCTGGGCAGAAAGCAGGCAGGAAGTGGGGAGGTCAGTTCAATTGCTTTCCAGACGTTCCTCAGCCCACCTTTATACAAATGCTAATAGATCTAGCAGGAAAGGTAATGGGTGGGACAAGTTCTCCCCCTTTCCCAAGTAGGGAACTGAGATCTGGAGGAATTAAATACTAGAGAGACTTCAGGAAGGAAATTTCTGGAAACTTCAGGGAAAACTTCTCTGACCCCGCTTGACCTGGGTAATGGGTGGGGGAAAGAGAGATAATAAAACTCAGGGGAGCAAGGAGGAAGAACTCTCTGGTGCTGAGTCCATCAGAGCAGAGCGAGCTCTTAACTGAGGTCTGGAGGAGGCAGCCATTAACCATGTGCTGGCCTGTAGAGCTGGAGAAAGCTTCAAGATATAGGTAACTCTGTAGAGATTTGTAAATTCCTATGCTAAGGAGCCTGTCCTGTATTTTAACATCTGATAGGGCATGTATAGAGAGAGAGAGAGAGAGAGAGAAGAATTGTGTTTTACCCATTTATTTTGAATCCCTTGCTCAGTCTGGTGCTGTGCTAAAAGTATGCTTGTGAACATTTTTTTTAATAAATACTGGGAGTGGCACTCTGTACCACATAGACCTCCATCGTCTTGGACACACTATTTTGAAAGGGGTGCCAGGGGAAGAAAGGCAGTTGGCAAGTGGCTATTCCACCAAGGGTGCACTAGGCAGCAGAAGACACAAAGGCAAGGCCTCCGATCTTGGAAGGGAAGCGGGGAATCCTGACCCTCCCAGCAGGCAATTCCTTACAAAAAAACTGTGAGCTAGCTCACACTAACTCAGCTTAGAGGGAGCACTGCCTGTGAAGTTGGTGGGGCTGAGAGAGCTCTCTCCAGAACTGCTCGTGAGAGAACTTGTGACTGACCCAGGGTCACACCAGCAGCTGCATGTGGAGGAGTGGGGAATCAAACCCGGTTCTCCCATATTAGAGTCCGCACTCCTAACCACTACACCAGTTGACAGTGCTGACCAAGATGGACCAGTGGTGTCACTCAGTATAAGGCAACCATACACTAGCTTTGGGTAGGTGTGCAAACGGCTGGGGAAGTACCCAGAATTGTTTTGTCCCATATTGGGGCGGGGGCTGCGAGAGGCCAGAAAGATATAGCAGGCATTTGTTCTAGAAATCGATTGGGTCTGTAGAAGAAATCTGAAACTTTTTTGTAAAAAGTATTTTTGGAACGATAACGCCGTTCAGTATTGTTAAACCCTGACCTGGATGGCCCAGGCTCACCCAATCTTGCCAGATCTCGGAAGCTAAGCAGGGTCGGCCCTGGTTAGTATTTGGGTGGGAGACCGCCCAGGAAGTCCAGGGTTGCAACACGGAGGGCAGGTAATGGCAGACCGCCTCTGAACGTCTCATTGCCTTGAAAACCCTGCGGGATCATCATCAGTCGGCTGCTATTTGATGGCAACGTTCCAGCACCAATATTATTAAATTAACCTCCCTAGAGCCGTTTCTGTTAATACGTCCTTGTACGGAATCGTAAGGAATTGACTGATTGCTTGTGGCGCCTGTGAACTGAGGTGACCTAAGGACGTGCCCCGGAACAACCTCCAGCCACTCACCCATGGCTTCTCATTATGAGAGGAGATGATTAATACTTGGCAAGCGTGTTTTGAGGGAAGCTTGTTTGCCGCTACTGTTGTGGAGAAAGCCCAGAGTTCCCTGAAACACAGTTTGAAAGTCATTGAGCGAGACGACGTTTTCAGCTCCTACCGGGCCTTGCCATTCCAGTTCTTTGTTTCCAGTGTCCTGTTTGTTGCGCTGCCGTTTATATTGTTTTGATGCTTTAATAGTGCCGCATTATGTCTGCTGCATGAACTTCCATAACAGTCGGAGACGTCTAAGTGCTGCAGTCCCTTCTGATCCCCTTCCCGGCCACGGCTACATGGGAGGTCATGCGAGGGAACTTTCAGCATTAGAGCTCCTGCTGCTGAATGCCAAGTCAGTGAATCACAAACTGGTTTGTCATGTGTGAACATTGGACATTTGGGACGAAAAGGGGAATGTGGGTTTATCTGAGCCCTGTGCCTGCTGGGTTCTTGGTACTGTAGCGGGGCACGCTCTGGAGATTGGGAGTGCGGAGCTGCCTTGGTCTGTCACGGTGCCATCATCTGGAACAGATGGCCTGGGCAAAGAGTACTGAGTTTGGGGTGTGTGTTCTTGGCACTGGGCTCCTGAGACAGAATTGGGGTGCTTTCCATACGCTATCCACCCTGTTGCCCAGTGGTCTCCCTGCTTCAGCTGCTCTTCCTGTCTCGGTGGTTGAATTCTCCAGACTGTTGGTCTGGAGAACAGAGTGACCGTACTGGTTGAAGTGGTTTTATTCAGTGTTCCCTCTAAGTGGAGTTGGTGTGAGCTAGCTCACAGTTTTTTAGCCTCTGGCTCACACATTTTTGTCTCAGCTCAGGAAGGATGGCTCCAGAGCAAACTCATTTATGCAGCAGCCAAATCGCTCGCTCACCACTTTAATGCCAGTAGCTCACAAAAGTTGAATTTTTGCTCACAAGACTCCACAGCTTAGAGAGGGAGCGTTGGTATGGCTGCCATGAGTCTGTCTCAGTTGATGCCAAGCCTGACTTAGATGGTAGGTCACACTCTGGATTGGGTTTTTTTTTAGACATGCTGGGACAATGCAGATCTAAGGATGGGGGAGTTGCATGCACAGCCATTATCATGAACTATTTCATAGAACCATAGAGTTGGAAGGGGACCTCCGGGGTCATCTAGTCCAACCCCCTGAACAATGCAGGAAATTCACAAATACCTCCCCACTACACCCCCAGTGACCCCTGTTTCATGCCCAGAAGATGGCAAAAAACCTCCCTGATCCCTGGCCAAATTGATCTGGAGAAAAATTGCTTTCTGACCCCAACGTGGCGATCAGCATTTCCCTGGGCATGTAAGAAAGGGCCACAGGAACTGAGCACTGATGCAGCCCTTCCTGCCCTCCCTTCTTGTGACCTGCCTAAGTATTTGGTCAGGTTTGGGCTTAAGCTAGTATAGAACCCCTGCAGGGATAGGGAATCAATTAGAATGATCCACTTCTGGGAAAAAAAATGCCCCCCCCCCCCGTGCATCCCTGCGGGCTCTAGGGGTGTTTTCCATCTGGTGTGACTGGCTGGCCAGCCTCTGGAAGGGCCTTGCAAGCAGTGGTCATGATCGCTTCTGAGCAGCATCTCCCACACATTCAGGATCCTTGAGCACCCTGGTTTTCTGGCACTGTGAAGCAGTTGGAACGACTGCTAGAGGGATGCCAGTAGTATCTATGCCAGTCTCTCATGTACTTGGAAAGGGCAGCAGGGCACAATTCATTTGTGCTCCTTCAAGCTGCTTTGTGGGGCGATGGGGGGAAGCCTTCAAACTCTGGGGCCTCTTTGGTGTCATAGCCCACCTTAGATGGCAGATGGGATGCCTTTAAAATGGGCAGCAAATTATAGAGAGATCTGTTTACTGTTTTATATTTATCTTTTGCTTCAAGAAGCAAGAGCTTCTGTGTCATGAAAGCTGTCCTTCTGGTTCTGTGTCACAAAAGCTGTCCTTTTGTCTGTCTTAACACCAGTTCACAAGAGGTCCCCATTTCTTATGCGCAGTTAGATGCTAGAATGAGCCACTGACTCACACCTAGCCCATATGCACAGTAAAAGTGGGCGCTCAACGAAATTGTTGAGCAGTCGGGTCAGAACGGATAAAAGGAAGTACTTCTTCACCCAAAGAGTGATTAACACATGGAATTCACTGCCATAGGAGGTGGCGGCAGCTACAAGCATGGACGGCATCAAGAGGGAATTGGATAAACAAAGGGATCAGAGGTCCATCAGTGGCTATTAGCCACAAGGTATAGATAGGATCCCTCAGTCTGGGGCAAGTGATGCTCTGTATTCTTGGTGCTTTGTGTGGGAGGGCTTCTAGTGTCCTGGCCCCACTGCTGGACCTTCTGAGGGCACCTGGTGTTTTTGGCCACTGTGTGACAGAGTGCTGGACTGGATGGGCCACTGGCCTGATCCAGCATTGGCTTCTCTTATGTTCTTACATGTGATGCAACTCCCCACATGGGGTCTATTGTAGAAATGTCTGCCCTGTTACCCATACTACCTGTAGCTGATCCATGTATAATGTACAGCTTGATTTCTCTTGGTACATTTGTTGTGTTATTCTTGCATAAAGCACATACAGGAGAACGTGAGATTTTAAACCTCACGTATATAGAGGCACCTAGTCCCAAGGACTGTTTTTAATGTGAACACACACTGGCTGTTTCTTACAAGCAGCGTGTGGTATGTGTGCTTGCACATTCTGGATGTATGCATGTTCACTGGGATGGATCCAGCCAGCTTCCCCTAATGCAAGAGCCACATGTGCGATGGAAAAGAAAATGTGGTGGACACACATACACATGAAGCTGCCTTATACTAAATCAAACCATTGGTCTGTCAAGGTCAGCACTGTCCACTTCGACTGGCAGCAGCTCTCCAGGTTCTTAATAGAGGTCTTTCACATCATCTCCTACCTGGTCTTTTAACTGGAGATGTTGGGGGTTGAACCTGGGAGCTTCTGCATGCCGAGCAAATGCTCTTCCTCTGCACCGCGGCCTTAGAAAGGCTTCAGGCTGTGTGTCTTCCTGATTCAGAACTTCATCCTCATTAAAAATTAGTGCTCTGTTCATTCTGTTTCTAATGCATGTTCAAAAATTTATTATGAACAAAAGAGAGCATTTGTCTACGCAGCTAGGCTTGCTATTGTGGTAGACAGATATTGTACGGCTGCTGCTCCGGTACAATGCCTTCCGTTCCAGTGGTCCGTCTTCTCTGAAGGCGCGCCGGGGGTGGGGGGGGGATACTTTGAATTTATAGAGCAGTGGAGTTGCATCGCTCCCGACTTCCTGGAAATGGAATTTGCATGGCACAGCTTTAAATATTTAAAACATAATATCTGCATGGGTACACTTCACCTCCCAGGTATTCTGTATTCTAAAGAGGAAGACAAAATGAGCTTTTTTAAAAAAACCAGTGGAGTCACTTAAATCTCTCCATAAAAGAAAACTAGAAGAAGTTGTATAAGAGAGCGCTGGGGTTTGTTTCTATTGGCTTCTTGGCCTGCCTTTCTAAATAGATGTATCTTGATATCGCCCACCAGAATGATTGGCCCATGGTCACCCGGTGGGTTTTTTGCAACAGGTAGGGATTTGAACCTGGGTCTCTTCAGTCTTTGTCCAGCACTCTCATCCTCCCAGCACACGGGCTGCTTGTTGCCTCCATATGTGAGCCGAGATGCAGTCACATGGGAGTGAGAGCAAAGCCGTTCTTGCTGCCTGCAGTGGGGACTGGGGGGAGTATTAAGGAACCCTGTGCTTGTGTTTCAGCTTAAGGGACTAAAGTGATAAATGATCTCTCTCTCTCTCTCTCGAGCTCTATGTTGCCCTTTTCAAACCTTATGTCTGTGTGCGCCGCGGTCTCACACACATGGTTCTAGGGTTGCCAACCTCCAGGTGGTATCTGGAGTTCTCCCGGAATTATAGCTGATTCCCGGACTACAGAGATGAATTCTCTGGAAAAAATGGCTTATTTGGACTCTGTGATGTTATACCCTGATGGGATCCGTCCCCAGGCTGCACCCCAAATCTCCAGGAATTGTTCAGCCTGGGGTTGGCAACCCCATATGGTTCCCATGTAGTCTGAACAGCAATTGTGCGCATATAAATTTACGCAGGCCTCTTTTTGTGGAAAAACCCCAGCAGGAACTCATTAGCATATTATGCCACACCCCTGACAGCACAGTTCATTAACATATTAGGCCACACCCGATGTTACCAGAAGTGTGGACATCCAGCCACATCCACCTTTTGCTTCTTATTCTCTTTACCTTGTTGTCAAAACAATTTTGACAAAACCAATAAAAACATTATTTTCTGTCCCATCTATACAAAATCTTGCCTGAACCAATATCTTATGTCCAACAATTATTCCCACACTGGATTGGAATCAATTCCTAAAGGTTATGTTCCCATGGAAACAGCTTGCCTTCCTGCAGAACTAGTACGCTGAATATGATTTTTTAGGGTTGCCAACCTACAGGTGGGGTCTGGAGATCTCCTGGAATTACAACTGAGCTCCAAGCCACAGAGATCAGGGCAATGGCTGCTTTGGAAAGTGGAGTCCATGGCATTATGCCTTGCTTAGGCCCCTCTTTCCCCTAAACCCCACCCTCCACTCCCAAATCTCCAGGGATTTCCTCAACCTGGAGTTGGCAACCCTAGTTCACTGGCAGAACAACGCTAGGAGCCAGTTTGGTGTAGTGGTTAAGTGCGCGGACTCTAATCTGGGAGAACCAGGTTTGATTCCTCACTCCCCCCCTTGCACCTGCTGGATGACCTTGGGCAAGCCATAGCTCTGTACCAGCTGTTGTGTCAGAGCTCTCTCAGCCCCACCTACCTCACAGGGTGTCTGTTGGGGGAGGGGAAGGGAAAGGAGTTTGTAAGACGCTCTGAGACTTCCTTGGGTAGTGAAGGGTGGGGTATAAATCGAATCTCTTCTTCTTCTATGTTTGTGGATGCACTGAACGGGAGTAGTTTGTGGACTATTTTATTCAAGGTACAAAATTTTATTCAAGGTATAAGATTTCATGTGCCACCCACACTTCTTCAGATGGAAGAAGTGTGCATGCACACAAAAGCTTATATCTTGGATGAGACTTTGGACTCCAACTTTGTTCTGCTGCTTTAGACCAACACGGCTACCCACCTGAATTATTACACTATAATACTTTTTATAAGCAATTATGTACCAATGGAGTGGTTGCCATGCAGAATCTGTCCCACAGGTAAAATTATCCTGTGAACAGGTGGTCTTTACCACATAAAAGTATCACTACCATCACAAGATCACCAATTGTTGGAAGTCAACTCCTCAGAAGTAGAAATCTCTCTTATTAGGAGGTTTAAGAACATCCACTTTGCTGGCCCATTAAAGGCAGATGTCAGCCCAGTGGCAGGAGAAGAGGGACAATCATCTTCATCAGAAACTCTCCCCACTTTTTAAATTTCACAAAACAGGCAATCTCCAAAGTGCTGCTGACCATGCTCATTTTTAGTTACATCTCTGTTTCTCTGCAGATGTCACCAAAGTGCCCCATGCAACAGTCAAGTGTTCTGCCAACACACACAACAATGAAGCTATTTTTTCAGATGTTTTCTCTTGCATGGCAGTAAGCACCAAACCACTTTAATACAGACTTTAGACACACATATATCTACAAGCCATTCCCAACAAGACACAACAATGAACTCAGGCTTCAAACGTACTTTTCTTAAGCAGAAGATGCCATGAGAAAATGAAAGAGATGCTCAAAAATTAAAGATATTGTCAAAAGCAGCATTTCCTGGGCTCTCTGCTTTTTTACATCTTCCCCTTTTCGATAATTTTTTAATAAAAACACAAAGAACAAAATGAAACAAAGAAAGAAAGAGAGAGAGAGATGGGGAGAGAGAGAGAAAGAAAAAGAAAGAGAAAGAAAGAAAGAAATGTAGGGGAGAGAGAGAAAGAAGGAAAGAAGGAGAGAGAGATAGGGGAGAGAGAGAAAGGAAGGAAGGTGGGAGAGAGAGAGAGAAAGACAGATAGATGAGAGAGAGAAAGGAAGGAAGGGTGGAGGAGAGAGAGAGAAAGGAAGGGGGAGGGAAAGCGAGAAAGAACGAAAGAAAGGTGGGGACAGAAAGAGAGAGAAAGACAGACAGAAAGAAAGACAAAGAAAGAAAGAAAGGGGGGGGGGGGGAGAGAGCGAAGGAAAAGAGATGGGGGAGGCACTTACCGGAGCAGGGAGAGCGACGTGATGCCAAATGCAGAGCCAACCCTTTCAGTGCAAAGAGCCTAGCCCCGTGCATAATCTCTGTGTGGGGCTTTCTCCTGCTGGCTCTCTGTACTTAAATGGAAAGCGCCAGGTGGGGCTTTTTCCTGCCGGCTGTCTGTAGGAACTTTTCCTTTAAGTGTAAACAGCTCTGGCCTGGCAGGGAGGGGGCGGGGCAGGCTCGGACGCCAACCGGAATGGCGTTCTGGTGCGTTCCTGCTGAAAAGAGCCCTGGATTTACGGCATATGAACTGACCTCTGGAATTGCCCATGATTCTGGTTTGTGCGTGCAAATGCTCAAGGTGCCCCTGTTAAGACAGTATGACAACCGTGTGTATAGGGAAGAATCATAAGAGTCAGAAGGGACCTCCAGGGCCATCCAGTCCAACCCCCTGCACAATTCAGGAAATTCACAACTAATTCTCCCACGCGCGTGCGCACGCGCACACGCACACACACACACGCACACACACACACACACACACACAGTGACCTCTGCTCCATGCCCAGAAGATGGCAAAAAAGTCTCCAGGATCTCTGGCCAAACTGGCCTGGAGAAAAATTGCTTCCTGACCCCACAGTGGCAATCAGCATTTCCCTGGCTGTGTAGGAGCATGCTCACAATATGCGTGGTTGTTTGCCTCCTGGAATGCATGGACATAATTTCTGAAAAGGACTTGTGTGTCTTCAGGATTCAAGGCTGGACTGAGTCCTCAGGTTTGTAGTTGACTATCTAAAATATATAAAATCTTGGATGTACTTCCTTGCACGCTGGTTGAGCGCTTCAGTGTGAAATCTGCACCTCACCATTCAGTATCTCTGTTTTCTTGCAGGGCAATTCAAATGGCATTGCCTCCGTGGACGTTGCAGCTGGTTTCGTGGGACTGGACAACTATGTAGAAATCCCGGCTATTTTCCTTACTGGATTTGCAACGTACTCGGGACCTTTGCTGTGGGCCATTCACTTGCTGTGCTATCTGAGCTCTGAAGTCAGCAGGTAATTGGTTCTTTACTGTAGTTGTCCCTTACAGATGAAGGTCCACAACCTTGTTGAACGTATGGGCACTTTGGGAACTAGTCTGAAAAATAAAGTTTCAGTTACATCTGCAGGTTTTGTGGGACTGGGGGATCTGTCGGAAGCCCTTACTGTATAGTCCCTACTCCCAGGGTATGTTGGATTTTATCGGGGGGGGGGGGGGGTGCTTGGAGGCGTGAGTTTCCCCAGCTCAGACTGGAGGACTGCATATTCACCACATCCTTCTGTTTAATTCTGTTTTAAAGCCATCTGTGCCAGACTCTAATCTGGGAGAACTGGATTTGATTCCTCACTCCTCCACATGCACCCAGCTGGGTGACCTTGGGTCAGTCACAAGTTGTCTCAGAGCAGTCCTCAAAAGAGCGCTCTCAGCTCCACCTACCTCACAGGGTGTCTGTTGTGGGGAGAGGAAGGGAAGGAGATTGTAAGGCACTCTGAGACTCCAAGTGAAGGGCGGGGTATAAATTCAATTTCTTCTTCCTTCCTCTCCTTTCCTTTCCTCTCCTCTCCTCTCCCTTTCTTCTTCCCCTTCCTCCCCTTCCCCCTGCCCCTTTTCATTTCCTTGCCTGACTTTTCCCATATTTATTTTTCACCTCTCATAATACTGATCCTTCGCTTCTGCTGGTGGTGAAGAGAGTAGCAATCGTGAAGTCAGTTCAGGCAGAGACGAACCCCCACCCCCGGTGAAGGCAAAAACCCAAGCTGTGAGCCCAGACATTCCATTCCCTTTTGAAAGCGGCTGCTATTCAGACTGTGGGAGGTGGCTTGAGTGCGGCTCTCCCTCCTCGCCCACCTCCTTCTTCCCTAATCCCACCCCCGTGACTGCAGCCTCTGGCATACCTTGACACTGGGGGTGGGGCAGGATAGGGGAGAAGGGCAGGGAGACTGGAGAGAGACGCATGGAAGGAACAGTGACAAAGAGGAGTGTGGCCAAGATGAAGGAGGACATAAAGAAGACGGGAACTTGGGAAGAGAGAAGAAAACTGCAGCAGGGGCCAGGAAGTGGGGCAACAGGAAAGTAAGCAGGTACAGGGAAACAGACATTGCTGTGTGTCGCGACTCCAGTCAGCCCCACAGGAGGGACTGCCACACTAGACTTTAGTAGCTCCTGAGCTGGGTAGCCCCTTCATAGAACGGACCTGCCAATGCTCTTTCTAAGCTGTGGAGTCCTGTGAGCAAAAATCCTACTTTGCGAGCTACCGGCATTAAAGTTGTGAGCGAGCGATTTGGCTACTGCATAAATCAGTTTGCTCTGGAGCCCTCCTTCCAGAGCTAAGACAAAAGTGTGTGAGCCAGAGGCTAAAAAACTGTGAGCCAGCTCACACTGACTCAGCTTAGAGGGAACACTGCTTGCTCCCCGTTTCCAGGGATAAGGGAGTGAGAAGGAGCTTTCAAGCACTGCAGATTGCTCTTGCTCTCTCTCTCTCCCTTTTTTGGCTTCAACTCGGTTAGGTAGAAAAGGAGAGAGGGGCCCTTTATGAAAATCTATTTTTAGGTCGCTGGGATCGTTTCCTCTGTTTGTCGCCTTCCCCATTAAACCCCAATCGTCACTCTGTTCAGTGGAGCATCGTTTAGTTTACCAGGCGCATTGGCATTGCATCCAGAGACCTATTCGACACCCGACTGTGTTGGAGAGAGATTGCCTGTGCGCGGCGTGCTGTTTTGCATTACAAAAACCCTGCGGCACCTCGGCCCCCCCCCCCCACTCCCCCATCCCTTTTATTAAACTTAATAAGCTGTTTTTCTGTAGCGCGCAATTCCAGCTTCGGCTGCAAAAGCCTGCATAAACGCGTCCTCCCAGGATGCAGGGGCTTCTGTTGTCGGCATCCCTGAGCGGCAGCCAGGGAACGGCGAGATCTTATTCAGTGCTGTGTTAATGCTCCTCACGCAGACGGGCGCATGGATGGCTTTGAGCTGGCTCTGGTTCATCAGCAGGCAAGCAGTGAGGAGGGGAAAAGAACGCACAGAGCACAAAGCCGCACTTCAGCTACTGAGTAGGTATTTTGTATCCCCTGCCCACCCCCAGCCCCACCCCCGCCTCCGTCTCCAAAAGTTAAACAGAGGCACTTGCAAGGAAGCATGCCTACCTGTCATTCATCTCGAAAAGTGTAAAAGCAAAGTAGACCTCTGGTTTTAATTCAGCAGCTCCGATATCAAATGTTTTGGAAACACTGGTCCGGTAGGTTTCCTAGCCGTGCTCCTTTAACCGGAGAGGCCGGGAACTGAACATGGGACCTTCTGCATGCAAAGCAGATGCCCTGCCACTGAGCCACAGCTCCTCCCCACTGAATTGGTCCAGTGCTCTTTGAAGCTCATCTTCTTCTGTTGTGCAGAGGTGTTTATCTTGATCAGTTTCTAGGCAGATGTCCTAATTAAGAACGTAACATCATTAGAAGATCCCTCCTGAATCAGACCAGCCGTCCGTCCATCTAGTCCATCATCCTGTTTTACACAGTGGGCAGCTACTTCCTTGGAGGGCCAGCAAACAGGGCACGGAGGCCGTGGCCTTGCCCTGAGGCTTCCTCCTAGCACTGGTATTCGGAGGTTTAGTCCCTCCAGATGTGGAGGTTCCCTTTAGTCATTGTGGCTAGTAGCCATCTATCCTCCCTGAATCTGTGTAATTCGCTTTTAAAGGCATCATTGCATCCTCTGCAGTTCTACAACGGAATGCCTCGCTGAGCAAAGAAGTACTTTCCCTTGTCTATCCTGAATCTGTAAGCTGTAATTAATGTCGTCTAAGGAGAGCCAGTTTGGTGTCGTGGTTAGGAGCGCAGACTCTAATCTGGGAGAACCGGGTTTGATTCCCCACTCCTCCACATGCAGCTGCTGGTGTGACCTTGGGCCAGTCACAAGTTAACTCAGAGCTGTTCTCTCAAGGGCAGTTCTCAAGAGAGCTTTCTCAGCCCCACCTACCTCAGAGGGTCTCGGTTGTGGGGAGGGGAAGGGAAAGGAGTTTGTAAACCACTCTGAGACTCCTTCGGGTAGTGAAGGGCAGCGTATAAATCCAGTCTCCTCCTCCTCCTCCTCCTCTTCCAGTTGGTGACAAAATCTGTGCATAGCACTGGTTTTCAAACAGATGAAGTTGCTGTTGCTTTATACTTCTGAGTCCATTCGATGTGATCAGCCACCGTCCTGTGGAGCAAATGGTGAGCGTTGTCCTACATTCTCGCAAATCTTGAAGAGCAAATGGGCAAGGGGCCAGCGGCCAATGGAGCCAACTGGCTCAAACTCAAATAGGCTGTCAGCCAGCTTTGGTGGCTGCAGTCTTATCATTTAGTCTTTATTAGTGAAGTCGGATTGATCCACCGCCCTTGGCGGTAAACATTCAGGTTTTTGTTTGCCTTCTGTGAATTGTAGTGAGTCGTTGGATCTTCTGCCAGAAAGGGTACCCTGTCTCTTTGGACGCAGCCTTGAACATCGATCCTGTCCGATGTGGAACCTCATTGCCAGTCCACACAGAACGGTGTGCTCTCTTTCAGTCTCAAAGCTCAAGCAGAGGAAGCCATCTGATGCCCTAGACCAGGGGTCCTCAAACTTTTTAAACAGGGGGCCAGTTCACTGTCCCTCAGACCGTTGGAGGGCCGGACTATAGTTAAAAAAAAAACAACGATGAAGATGGGCTTTTTCTTTGGTTATTTTGCAGGTAGGGAAGGCGTGTGTGTGGGGGGGGTGCACAAAAAGGCACCGTTGACGTGGCTGTTGTCTTTCCCTTTCCAAAGAAACAAAGAACTCAGCATTCTCACAAACTTTTTAAGGCAGCAAGCCCCCAGCTGCTTCTCCCTGAAACTCCACTGCTGCAGGCATCATGATGGGAAAGAGAAACCTCTCTCTCTCCCCCTCCGATTCCCAGCAGCACAAAAAGCCTCGAAAAAGACCCCCGCCCAGCTCTTGGGACTGGCGCAGGTCTCCTAGCCGGCTGAGAGGCCTCAGCCGGCTAGGAGACTTGGGGCCAGCCGGGGCGCCTGCCACCCCACACTTACCCTCTTCCAGTCTTCCTTTTGCCTCCTCCTGGCTGACTGGAAGCAGGGGGACGGGGCTTTGTCATGTGGCCCGGGACGAGTCGGCTGCAATTTTTCCGCTGCTTTGTGTGCTGCTGGGAATTGGAGGACAGGCAGCGGCACACCCGGTGGGCCAGAAAAATGCCCTCGGCGGGCCGCATGTGGCCCCCGGGCCGTAGTTTGAGGACCCCTGCCCTAGACTGTCAGAAGTGCCGAGCCAATTATGATTTTGAAAACAAAACAAAACACTTTTTATTAAGGAATTGAAGAAGCCTTGGTCTAGTGGAGGCCCACTGTCCTTTTCTTCCACAGGCCGTGCCGGGTGGCCTGGCCTCCTTGCGAAATAGGAATTGGGGTACTTGGGCCTTCCCTGGCCACATCAGGGAAAATCCCGTCCTTTCTGTTTCCAGGGATAGGGTGAATATGGAAAACACACAGCAGCGTTGACATGACAAGCTGTTACTCGTCGCCAAAGACATGTTTAAGGGAAGGGCCAAAGTTCTGGTACTCCGAATGATTCCAAGGTGCTGTTGGGAGAAGCCCGCGAGGTTCAGATTGCGACTCTGCCTGAGCCTTGCTGGGTGACCATGGGCTAGCTCCACACTCCAATGTGTGTTGTGTCAGTGTGAAGGAAGAGCTATTTATATTTCTCTGAGCTCCTTAGAGGAAGGACAGGATAGGAAGTGTATGTATTGTGTGAAGAGCTCTCAGAATTAGGTTGGTACCTTTCAAGAAGAGGAGGAGGAGGAGATTAGATTTATACCCCACCCTTCACTCGGAGTCTCAGAGCAGCTTACAGTCTCCTTTCCATTCCCCTCCCCACAACAGACACCCTGTGATGTAGGTGGGGCTGAGAGAGCTCTTTCGAGGACTGCTCTTGAAAGAACAGCTCTGAGAGAACTTGTGACTGACCCAAGATCGCACCATCAGCTGCATGTGGAGGAGTGGGGAATCAAACCCAGATTAGAGTCCATGCTTCTAACCGCTACACCTAACCAGCTGGTCATTTGCGTGCACCACTGATACTTTTGCAAGCCAGAATTTCAGCAGTCGTATCATAAGACGTAAAGAGAGACCAGAGGAGAAGGAAGTAGAATAATTGTCATGTGCCACACATTTCCAGAAGTTAACACTTGCCCTCTCCGTCATGAAACATCAGATTGGTCAAATTCCTGGGAATGCTTCTCATGCTCCCTCTAAGCTGTGGAGTCTTGTGAGCAAAAATTCTGCTTTGTGAGCTACTGGCATTAAAGTTGTGAGCGAGCGATTTGGCTGCTGTGTAAATTAGTTTGCTCTGGAGCCATCTTTCCTGAGCTAAGGCAAAAATGTGTGAGCCGGAGGCTAAGAAACTGAGCTAGCTCACACTAACTCAGCTTAGAGGGAACTCTGGAGTGTCAAACTATGTTTACTTCATATTAATTTTCTCTAAGCCAGCGGTAGCCAGTTTCTTCAGATCATGTGAAGATTCACCCCTGGTCAATCTGCCTGAGGGCCAGAACCTTCCAATCGTGACGTTGCCTCTTCCTCCACATAAGTTTTGACCATATGGAGCCCCCCGTCCTTCTCCCCTCCTCCCGTATATGAAGAACATGGCAGACGGCTTCTTTGACTGGCTTGCCTTTCATTCAGAAGTTGCCCATCGCCCCAGAAGTTTCGTCGTGGCTGTTTCTGCACTGGCCGCTTCGTAAACTTGCATATTCTGGCAGCAGCACCGGTTTCTCCTTTCCCAATGAGGAGGGCTTCTTGACAAGTGGGCAGCAGAGTCTTCATATGTTAGCCTGCTACAAAAGAGGAGTGGATGGACCAACAACATGGCTGAGGTCAACAGTTAAGGGTGCCTGCTCTCTAAGGCAGCGTTTCCCACCCTGTGGGTTGGTACCCAGAAGTGAGTCACAAGCCAGCCCTCTGTAATGGCTGCTTCTGCCCTTTGCATCCTTTTAGAAAGCCGGTTTGGTGTAGTGGTTAAGTGTGTGGATCTGGGAGAACCAGGTTTGATTCCCCATTCCTCCACATGCAGCTGCTGGTGTGACCTTGGGTCAGTCATAAGTTTTTTTCAGAGCTGTTCTCTCAAGGGCAGTTCTCAAGAGAACTCTCTCAGCCCCACCTACCTCTGTTGTGGGGAAGGGAAGGGAAAGGAGTTCGTAAATTGCTCTGAGACTCCGAGTGAAGGGCGGGGTATAAATCCAATCTCCTCCTCCTCCTCCTCCTCCTCTTCTACTACTACTACTTCTTCTCTTTCCTCTTTGCCAGCTTCTCACATTCTTATCTTCCCTCCCTCTTCGTGACAGTAACGGGGCGGGGGGAGCCATCCAGCAACTAGTAACTTCACAGTAGAGTTTGTTGGTTTCTCAAAAAACATCTGGTTGGAGTTTGCCTAGGAAACAAAAAAAAAACCCTTTGGACAAGCTCTTGGTGGGTCACCATACAAAGTAAATTTGTTGTGTTGGGGGGGGCAGGGCAGAGTGGTCTCAAATTCTCACTCAGGCATCCAGTTCCCTGGACATTCCACAGCACTGTGTATTACATGGACCACAGCACCATGGAAATCCTTATTGTGTAGGGACACGCCGCCGATAGGATCGCCTTGTCGGCTGAGGAACCCCCTGCCCGTTCTTTCTGTGCCTTTCTGCCTATACTGTCTGCCAGGGTTCCTGAGTGGATAATGAACATTTGCCCTGAGTTCCTGGGAGGAAGGATTGGGAAGAAATGCAATAAATTATCTGGTTTCTTTCATCATACGTTTCAGTTAACGGAGCACTGCTGTTCTGGCTTCGTGCTTCTCAGTAAAATTCAGGATAATGGAGGGAACTGATATTTTACACCCAGAATTCATTTCCCTAGAGCAAGTAGCAACTTATAGCTGTGAGACATCTTTATTTTCTCCCCTGCTGTGGTACCTTTGGCCCTGACAAACTAGGCACCAGAGGGGGCTGCAGCTTGCTTAGCGGTGTGTGGCTTGAAGGACCACCTCTGTGAAGGGGAACGGTCTCCTGTGCTGGGCATCCATACAACACTGGGCATGGCCCAAGCCACAGCGGTGGCAGCAGTCCTGTTGTGCATGGATGTGCTGCTTAATGTTGCCAGCTTGTCTTCTGTGGAGCACCTGCTGGTTTCAGGGGCTCCTGGGGGAGGGGCACGTTCTCGGCTCGCACAGAAAGCTCACAGAGTCTGTTGGGATTCGTCACCCGTGCGAACCGAGAGCCTGCCGGGGACCTATTGGCCTGCAGTGCTGGGCAGGTCTCCTTTCGGGGACATTTGCCCGCCAGTTCTTAGCCAAGGCATCCCCGGTATTCTTTCAAGGGAGTCCAGCTCTGGAGCGCCATTGCTGTTTGGCAGCAGTTCCCTTTGGACCCAATTACTCTTATAACAAGCACTGTCTTCATCTCTGGTTGTCATTTCTTTTATTTCCCGACTCATCCTTGTCACAGTGATAAAGTCGTCTCTTTATGACGGAGGGTGTTTGTGTTTCTGTGTGATGGCAGTTGAACCGCTTTGGCAGTAGGGTTTTTTTCCCCGGTGTGTGTGTGTGTGTGTGTTTGCCTGGCATGCCTTCCGCGAGTGTTGTACGGCATCTGCCAAGTGGTTTCTCAAATGGTTAAGTAGACATCTGGATTCCTGTTTGGCACTTTGGACGGCTCCAATCACTCCGTCAGTTTAGGAGCAAATAGCAAACACATCCATCAGCAGCCTGTCTGAAGCAGAAAGCTCTTAGTGGTGCCAGACACCTTCGCATGCTGCATGGAACAAGGAGAAGTGTGTTTTTCTCAGTGAGGGGGTCACCACCTTTATCGAGCCTGTGGGCACCTCTGGAGTTTTAGGAGTGCAACCACGGAACGGATGTCGCAGGAGGTGGGATCAGTCACAAAATGACTGTCGGGGGGAGGGGCAGCATAAAAAGGCCTCCTTCCATGATGTGGCAGCTGGGAGGCAGTGTTCCCTCTAAGCTTAGTCAGTGTGAGCTAGCTCACAGTTTTTTAGCCTCTGGCTCACACATTTTTGCCTTCGCTGAGGAAGGATGGCCCCAAAGCAATTGTGTGCCTAGGCACAAGGTATTGGGGCTGTATATATAGTGTTCTTAAACCTACGTTGCTTTGGCGTTCCACTTCCTGAGACTGTGTCCCCTTAAAAGGTTTTTGTATGAAGAAAAGATTTTTTTTTAATAATAACTTATGTTTTGTACAGCACTTGGACTGGGTCCTTTGTAGCGAGCTCAGCCACCAATAGCATCCCCTCCCCAACCCACTTGGTCAGTCGAGGCAATGATGGGCTGCCTTGGTGGCAGCGATGTGGAGGAATACTTTTTACTTTGGGGTTTGAGCTTGACACAATGCCCTCATTTAGTTTTGAAACTTTTTTGTTCACCTGGCAGAACACAGGCAGGTAAGGGGAAGTCAGTTGCTTTCAAGTATCTCCCAGGTACCAGCCATTAAAGCTTTGGCAATGCTAGTGGCCATCCTGGCCAGAGACAGTGTAAGGGCCAGCTCACACCTTAGCTGGAATCCGATACCTAGAAGTTGACACAGAGACTTGAGGGTGTGAGGAGCTAGGCAGTAACTTCTGGAAGATTTCAGGAAAGGATTCTTTGACCCACAAGAGGGTGGGAAAACAGAAAAGAGAGTCCCTTGTCAGAGAGGGAGAGGGGTCCATTGTAGTGGGTCCTCCGGCATAAAGGTGGGACCTGGGAATCTCCCGGAATTACAGCTCATCTCCAGACTACAGAGATCAGTTCCCTTGAAGAAAATGGATGCCTTGGAAGACTCGCATTGTGCCCTGCATCTCCAGCCAACCTGCATCTGACAACTGGAACACCCCCCCCCCCCCCCATCCCCTGCCGGTGGCCAGGGTGAACTTGGCAACCCTACTCTACTGTAACAATTAGACTGCCTTAACCACTAACCTGTACTAAACCTGCCATCTTAGGACCTTACCAGTCTTCTCTAACTGAGTCTTGTGTTGTTGTTTTTTAATGTCAAAGCAAATAATTCTAAGCATGTGAAGACTGGACCTCTGAACAGTGCACATTTAAAATGATATTGTCTTTTAATATTTCATTTTGTATTAGGAATCCTGCGGCGATAGGCCATGGCTGTTTCTGCTATGCACTGCTCCGTTCCATCCCAGTGGTGGTGTACATTATCTTGGTGACGGGTCTGCGGTACCACCTCTTCATCTGGAGTGTTTTCTCACCAAAGCTGCTCTATGAGGGTGTGCATGTCTTCATCACAGCGGCTGTGTGCATGTTCTTCACGGCCATGGATCAGAACCACTCGCGCAAAGGCCCAGTTTGAAAGCAGCCGTCAAGCAGAATATAGATGAATTCTAGAAACTGACTGGATTTTCTTGCAGCGAAACATGGATTCTTGCCTTTAGATAACCCAGCAGACTTCAGAGATGGATCTATTTTTGGCAAACATGTTTTTTTATTTATCAAAAATACATTGCAAAATGGTACATCTATGGTGCGGGTGGAATGGGATGGGGATCTCTTGGTCACGGCTGGAAGGTTGAAAGCAGACTGTGGGAACTGGAGCTCTCTCTCCATATTATTTCATGTGGCCTTCCATAACCACAGTTGAACATGGACCTTGGTAGAGATGCCAGCCTCCAGGTGGGACCTGGGGATCCCCCGAAGTTACACCTCATCTCGAGACTACAGAGATCAGGTCCCCTGGTGAAAATGGCTGTTTTGGAAGGTGGTCTCTATGGCACTGTACCTCTCTGAGGTCCCTGTTCTCCCCCCGGCTCCATCCTCAAATTTCCAGGAATTTCTTAACCAGGATCTGGTTACCCTAACCCCCTCCCCACCCCCTGCCAGTGCTCAGGGGTGGACCTGGGAAGCCTAGACGTTGGCCTGGCCATTAACTGCAGTGAAGACTACCTGGGATTCTTAACCTAGGTTTCAAGCTGATGGGCCAACTGTGGTTTGAGGAGACTGTGAGTAGCCTTTACTAGGGTTGCCAGCTCTGGGTTGGGAAATTCCTGGAGATTTGGGGGGCCAGAGCTTGGGGAGGGTGGGGTTTGGGGAGGGGAAGGATCTCAGCAAGGTACAATACCATAGAGTCCCCACCTTCCAAAGCAGCAGTTTTCTCAGGGTGAACTGATCTCTGTTATCAGGAGATCAGTTGTAATTCCAGGAGATCTTGAGGCCCTCCACCTGGAAGTTGGCAACCCTAGCCTTCCCTGTGGTCAAGATCCATGCTGATATAATGCTTAAACCATGGCTTTAAGGTAGTAAACCATGGTTTAAGGTAGGTAGTAGCAGTTTGTGGTGGAGAGGGAGGGTGGAGAAATCCAGCCTTCTTCCAGTTTGGTGGGGGGGAGGGCAATTGAGTGAATGCCCCTGTTGCTTCTGCTAAAAATAGTGTTAATTTTGAACATCTTCAAAGCAATAGCCCCAAGGAGTTCTTATTAGTTTTCATTCCTTTATATTGGAGTGGTTGTTCCATAAGTGGAGAAAACTCAACGAAGCTTTAATATATCTGCAGGGGAAGGGTGGGTTGACTTTTATTTCTGTACACCAGCAGGGTTCTTTGTTGAATTTTTATTTTACCATTGCTCCTTGTTTCTCTGCTCTCAAATGTTAATCGTCTCTTTTTATTAAGTTTAAAAAAAAATGTTCTCATCAAATTCCCTGATAAGCTGACTGTGAGATGTTGCTCAGCATAGTAAAACCACGGTATCACTTCCCTCAGCCGACTCCGGTTGCTCTTTGCCTTTGGTGATGTGTGAGGGGAAGGTAGGTCAGAGATGAAACATTACCCATTAGCTTAATGGCCCTGAAAGTAATTGGCGAACTCACGGAAGAGCGTTTTTAAGTTAAGATTTCTGAACTTGAGAAAGGGCAGTTGTTCCATATAATGTTTGAAGCTATTCATTCTCCTATTTGTATGCTAGTAAAAAAGGCCAGTGACATTTTATGGGTAGGGGTGTCGGCTTCATCCTGACCACTTCAGGATGAAGTCGACTTCAGTACCCTGACCCCCCCCCCCCATTCCCCTCAAAACCAAGAAGAAAAAGAGTTGGATTTATACCTTACCCTTCACTCAGAGTTTCAGAGCGGCTTACAATCTCCTTTCCCTTCCTCTCCCCACAACAGACACCCTGTGAGGTGGGGCTGAGAGAGTTCTGAGAGAACAGCTCTGAGAGAACTGTGACTGAACCAAGGTCACCCAGCTGGCTGCAAGTGGAGGAGTGGGGAATCAAATCCGGTTCTCCAGATCAGAGTCCACCGCTCTTAACCACTACACCAAAAAGGCACAGTGTCACCCTTTAATCCAGTATCTAGCTTTGGACCAGGAGTGGGTGGGGGTGGCTGTGTTCAGGAAGGGGGGGGCAAGGCACACTGCCTTCTTCCTCTCCATCCCAAACCCAGATCCTGTCGGGGGGGGGGGGGATGGGACAACTGGGAAATGCATCCTCTCCCCTTCCAGTTCCAAAGGCAAGCCCCAGGACTGGGAGAGGCCATGCAATGTTTGTCTCCTCCCACCTTCAGTTGCTTTGGCATGTTCTGAGTATGGCAAGGTCTGTTGCATACTGGTACAGAAAATACAAAACAGTTGGACTTGTTCCATTTTTCCCGACATAAGTCACCTTCCCCGATGGAAGAGGCTCTGAATAGGAAACGTAAGGCTTAGGAGAAGGAACCTTGTGCCAGGGGAAGGTGCCGCCATTAGTGTAACAGACCTGTGGGATCCAGTCCAATATGTACGCAGCAGTTTTCTGGCTTATACATCTTTCCTGGCAGTTTGCTTTGATTGTTTTCAGCAAACTAGGCCTCCTCCCCCTCCCCAATAACTACAGTTGCCAGCTCCGGATTGGGAAACACCTGGAGATTTGGGGGGTGGGGTTTGGGGAGGGGAGGGGCTTAAATGGAGTATAAAGCCCTAGAGTCCACCTTCTCAAGTGGCCATTTTCTAATGTCACCTGGAGACTAGTTGTAATCAAGTGGCCATTTTCTAATGTCACTTGGATAGTTGTAATCCCAGGAGAATTTCATCCACCACCACCTGGGGATCGACAACCCCCAAATAACAGTCAAGGGATGCATGTTTAGGGATTAGAAAACTGTGTTGGCACATCTGTAAATAGGTGTATGAAATTCCTCAGGAAGATTAGTAGAACCCTTTTGTGGGTAAACTCAACAAATTTTGTTGTTTGATAGAGCTTAATGTGGCACAGTGTAAATTAAGGTGGATCCAACCGTCCTCCAGGGAGCCTTCTTCCCAGTTAGTAAGGTAAAGGTTTCCCTTGCTCAAAAGCCAGTCAACTCCGACTCTAGGGGGCGGTGCTCATCTCCATTTCCAAGCTGAAGAGCCAGTACTGTCCAAAGATGTTTCCGTGGTCATGTGGCCGGCACGACTAATCGCCGAGGCGCACGGAACGCTGTTACCTTCCCACCGAAGCGGTACCTATTTATCTACTTGCAACTTCTTGCTTTCAAACTCCTAGGTTGGCAGGAGCTGGGACCAGAGACAGGAGCTCACTCGGTCACGTGGCACTCAGGTCTCGAACTGCCAAGCTACCGACTTTCTGGTCTGCAGCTCAGCGTCTTAACCTCTGAGCCATTGTGGCCCCTTCTTCCCAATTAAGAAGCTCTTATTCCAATGGGAAAGCCTCTTCCATTGGAGGAAGCTTTCTTAGGCTGGAAGAGGGTTCAGACTTTGTGCAGTGGAGTGGTAGGATAGGGATAGGATCCACCCCATTACTTGCTTGTCAAGGAATGTCAGTACATGCGCTACTAATAGGGAGCTTGGTTTAGAAGAAGAAATACAAATCTCTCTTCTTAAAAAGGATTTGAACTTACCAAGGGGGGCCTCGTATACAGGGCTGCTGGCTTTATATGGGCCTATTCAGATGGTACTTTAGCAATAGTAGTAGAAGAAGAAGAGTTGTTCCAGTAGTGCTGTACAGCATTTATATTACTACTAACCCTGCAATGTGTATCATTGTATTGGATGTGGGGAAGGATTCTAAGGCTGGTGTAACCCACATAACACCTGAACACAGTACAGCCTGAATCATACTTTCTAGGCTGTTTTTAGGGAGAGGAAAGGCGGCAAGAAGCAAAGGTTAGTTTAATTTTGTTAGGTTCTTTACGCCCTGGTTTTCTCTCCAGTGGGGACCCAAAGTGGCATACGCTAGCATTCCCTCATCCTCCATTTTATCCTCACAACAACAACACTGTGAGGTAGTCTAGGTGTAGAGTCACTGGCCCAAAGTCATTCAGCAAGTTCCCATGGCAGCGTAGGGATTTGAACTCGGGCCTTCTGGACCCTAGTTCAGTATTGTGACCCCTACCATGCTGGCCAGTTAGCATTTTGATTGTTCCCTTGGTCCTTGACCTGGATAGGCCAGGCTAGGCCAATCTCGTCAGATCTTGGAGGCTAAGCAGGGTCGGCCTTGGCTAGTAGTTGGAAGAGCAACTTCCAAGGAATACCAGGTCAGCAACACAGGGGCAGGCAATGGCAAAACCACCTCTGAAACGTCTTCTCTTAAAAAATAAGCCTAGCTTGCCACCTAGTGGTGTATAACACTAAAAGAACTAGAACATCTGGCTGCCAGACAATCTTAGGATCTCCTGGCTATTCTACACACAATGCCTTATGATGATAATAATAATTATTATTATTTATTGTACTCTTGGGTAAGCAGGCATCTCCTGTATCATAGGTTTCTCCATCTTGCAGTGAAATTGCCTCATTTGAACGCTTTCCCAGGCTCGACTTTGTTTCTCCTGTGCAGTGGAAGGTAAATGTTGTGAAGTGTGAGCAACTGTGACTTGCGGGGGCTGCCTCTTCCTTTTCTGTGCAGATAGAAATAAGAAACACAAAAGGGGCTAACAACGAATTCTCTGTAGCATCTCTGCACTTTGCAGCTGTAGATCTTATTGTTTTGAGCTGTGTGATTCTGAAAGCATTTGATTATTTGCCATATTATTGAAAGCTGCTGCAGTGTCAAGGAATGGTGCAGTAAGTAGCATTGCTCTTTCAAACCAAAGGGGCATGAATGTTTCCCCTACTTAAAAAAAAAAATCTAGGATGGCGTTCTTCAGATTTCTAATAGCTAGGGCACACACACACACTGAATTAAAATGGGTGTCATGTTTCATTCTTAGACCCAGGCCTGTAGTTACGGTGGGGCATTTTGGGGCTCCGCCCCCTCAAATGTGAGTCATGCCCCACAACAGCTGCTGCCCCTCCCCTTCCTGTGACATTAAAAGAGCCCTCCAGATGATTGGTAGGAGCACGTGGCCCATTGTTCAGCTGGAGGGCCCTTTAAATCTTCCAGCCGCCCCTCTCTCACCTCCTGCAAGATCTAAAGGGCCCTCCAGCTGATCAGCAGGCCCTTTAAATCTTGCAGGAGGTGAGGGAGAGGGGCGGCTGCTGGCTGCATGCCTTCCTTGAACTCTAAGCGACAATTTTGCCGCTTGGAGAAGGTGTGGGCACCCCCCACTTGAAAAACACAAAGGGAACCCTTTAAATGCTGTTTTTCTTGCAGGGACTACCCACACCTGAACTCCAAGAAACAAATTCACCCCTTGGAGTTCAGGGAAGGTGTATGGCTGCCCCTCCCCTGCTGCCCCACAAAATTTCCCCATGCCTCACCATCCAAAATTTCTGGCTATGGGGCTGCTTAGACCCCAAAAGGTTTACTTTTAGAGGGTGCAAGAGTAAGAATTGCTCGCCTGGAGAAGAGTCTTTGGCCCTGTTCCACATGTTTCTGCGAGTCCTGGTTCTGGGTGCATCTTATCAATAGAGGGGTCTATGCAGAAGTTCAACATGCAGCCTCCTCTCAAGACAAGTAATTCTGCAGTCTCTCCATCCCTCCTGGATCAGACTCGGGGGTGTAAAATATCTTAAAAAACCCCAAGGGAATTATACCCGGTGCAGAGAGTATGACAATTACCTTTTCCTTAGAGGAGTCTGAGTGGAAGGAGGCCAAACTGGGGGTAGTGAGTCACAGAGATGCATGGCAATTGGATATCCAGGCGAAAAGGAGAATTTAATTTTATTTATGTATTTATTTATGTGACCTGTCAGTCGGTCTCTGCTCACAGCGTGGGAGTCGCTCCTCGAGACTGAATGACCACTTGCTTCTTTTCGTCCCAACTGGAGTCTTAGAAATGTTAATTGTGATAAGTGTAAATAACTGGAGTTTTCCCCCTGGATCATCATTCTCATCTGTATATACGTTAATGTTTTAAATAATGTAGGGGTTTTTCAGTGCAAAAGTGTTCCCTCTTTACTGGCGTGGTTTATTTAAGCATTTAAATTGGATTTTAAAATTTGATGTGTCTCTTAAGAAATCAGATGGCTTAAAATGAAATCTGAATTTGATTCAGATGTGCGCTCTTAATCTCTTAAAGCTGCTTCAACGAACCGTTGTGAAACACAGTGAACTTTAGTCAGCATGATAAAATAACTAACCAGACTTCAGTTTGCATAGGTTGCATATTGGGAGCGTGGCAAGCTCAAGGTTCCCCCTGGCTTGTTCACATAGAGCCAAGCCATACTAAAACACTGCACCCAAAGAAAGCCGGTTGGGTTTGTATATGCCATTCACTGTAATCTGTGAACGGGGCTATCAAAATGCGGGCTTTGTATAGCACACACTTAATTTTTTTTTAATATATGCATTGAGTGATTTTCATGTTACATTCAATGCATGTACAGCTGAACCTGTGGTACAAACCTTGAATTTAGCCAGGTGCTGGTTGCTGGTTTCAGTTGCAAAGTGAACATGCATTGGCTGTTCTTACAAACAGATATACACACATACTATGCAGGATGTACACATGTTCACTGTAACATGAACAGGGCTAGTTTAGAAGAACCAGCTAATGCTAAAATGTGATTGCTGAAGTCTAGTCTCATCAGCACGACATGCTAGGACATGTACAAAGGATGAATTTAGATATGGTCACAGGAGCATTGGTTTTCCATTTTGTGGGAAAACATATCTTCTGCCCTCTGCCTCTAGAAGTTCTTGGTACTTAAGTCTTCAAATAAGCATACGGTCTTGCAGAAACCATAATTTCACCATTGCTCTCCTATCTTTAAAAATTATCAAAAAGGAAGACCTTGAATGCAAAACAACTCCAAATAGCTATGCTCAAAAAAAGTTTCTATTATTGTACATGCCTGTAGCTAGCATGAAAATTTAAGATGGCTGCCAATTTTCCTTGCTGGTACTTGGTGTGTGTGTGTGTGGAGGGGCGCTAGTCTTTCAGATAAACAGGGTATGTGAACTCTCTAATGTAAAAGAATATATCTGCCAGGGATGGGTAATGTCCAGCACATGAGGGCAGTCTGCTTGGCACGCAAGCACTAAGCTTTTTTCAGAAAATGTGTACATTATCAGATAAGGGAAATTATTTATATCAGTCTGCCATGATTTTCAAAATATTGGCCATTTGGGGGATTGCAAGGATTTGTTCTAATAATTTGATCGGGGGAAGAGTATCAAATAAAACAAGCAACTTCTGCTGTTGTTAAGCTATTTTAATTATTTTTTTCCCTTGTATACTCTCTGTGAAACCAGAAAGTTGTGAACCCCAGAAGTGAGGAAAATGAGTGGACTCATGGTATTTAAAAGAAGAAACCCACTGAATCAGACCAGTGGTCCATCTGGTCCAGCACCCTGTCTCCACACACTGGCCAACCAGTTCCTCTGGAGGACCATCAACAGGGCTTAAAGGCTGAGGCCTTCGCTAATGTTACCTCCTGGCACCGGTATTCAGAGGTTTCTGCCTCTAAATGTGGAGGTTCTCTTCAGTCACCATGGCTAGTAGCCACTTATAGACCTATCCTCCATAAATCTATCAAATCCCCTTTTAATCCCCTCTGCTTCTGGAAGTTCTTGGTACTTAAGTCTTCAAATAAGCATATGTGCATATGGTCTTGCAGAAACCATAATTTGTGTCAACATAATTTGTGTATTTCCTTTTGTTTGTCCTGAATCTATTTCCCCATCAGCTATTCCCCCTCAGGTTCTAGTATTTGGAGACAGAGTCAACTCTTTCCACTAGGAGTGTGCATTTGGTTTACCCAAACAAAAAACCTTACTGGCATTTTTTCCAGTTTTTTTAAAGCTGAAGAAAAAAGTTTCTTTTTGGCTACTGATATAGCTGATACTATTCAGCTTTTATTCAGGTGCAGCTTGGAGAAGGCATTTAAAGATTCCGTGTTCTCTTTAAATGCCTTTCTTCCTCTATTTAAAGTTATGGAGGATGAGGGCACCTTCATTGGGAACCCATAGAATTGGACCCCCTGGTCCAATCTTTTTAAAACTGGGGGGGGGGGGTAGGTTTGAGGAGAGCCTCCAGCACCTATGCTGCAAATTTGTTGCCTGTACCTCAAAAAACAGCTTCCCCAGAGCCCCAAATCAATTCTCCATTATACACTATAACCAGTGGTCCCCATAGGGTGTGATGGAGCTGGAAAAAATTGGGTTTCCCGAGTGTTTCTCAAATCTGAATACCATACTGGTATTGAGATTTGGAAATATTGGGAAATACCGATATTTTTCGGGTTCTGTATATATATCCAAATCCAAAAAATACTGGGGGGGTGGAGGTGGGGGCGGTCTGCACACCCTTATTCTCCACCCCATGCATAATGTTATAAACCTCTATTCTTTAATGTTCTCATTTTCAAATACATGTTTGGGGCATCGTCCTCACACATTACGTTTTAGTTCTCTATGGAAGCTTTTCTGAAGTATTGTAAAATATATAGAACAAATGCAACTAATAGTCTTACAAAGACATCTCACTCAGGTTAAACATGTATGTGCCATTCATAACCGGCAGTACTGTATTTTGCTGTTTGAAATGTGGCTATCCTTTATATCTAGGGAAGGTCCTTACACAGATGATGAAAATGTGGTCCAGCTTCTCAAGCCAAGCAGTGCTGCAGGATGAGTGTAAGGAAATCACCAAAGATCCACCTAGAGCCAGTTTGGTGTAGTGTTTAAGAGTGCAGACCATAATCGGGAAAAACCAAGTTTATTTTTATTTATTTATTTATTTGTTTCATTTATATCCCGCCTTGCCAGTAATTCAACCGGCTCAAGGCGGCTAACAACAACATATAAAACATTTAATAGATTAACAATATAAGCATTTAAAACATTTAAAATATTTAAAAACAAGCTACATTAACTCCTCAAGATGGCAGCTTTCTAGCGCTCCGGTGGGTAAAGGCAGCAGGGAGCGATCAACAGGGCCAGGAGATGGTATAATCAGCCTTCTCCCCGGTGGCGGCTCCTATTTGAAAGCCTGGCGGAAGAGCTTCGTCTTACAGGCCCTGCGGAACTGCAACAAATCCCGCAGGGCCCTGATGTTATCCGGGAGCTCATTCCACCAGTAAGGAGCCGCCACCGAGAAAGCCCTGGCCCTGGTACAAGATAGCCGGGCCTCTTTTGGACCGGGGCAAGTCAGGCGGTTCTGGGTGCCAGACCTCAGTAGCCTCTGGGGCCTATATGGGGAAAGGCGGTCCCTCAAGTAGGCGGGCCCCTGACCATAAAGGGCTTTAAAGGTTAACACCAGCACCTTGAACCTGATCCGGTACGCTATAGGCAGCCAGTGCAGCCGCTGCAGTACAGGCCGGATGTGGTCCCGCAGAGAGAGACCCATCAGCAGCCTGGCCGCAGCGTTCTGCACCAGCTGCAGCCTCCGGATCAGGGACAAGGGCAGCCCCAAGTAGAGAGCGTTACAGTGGTCAAGACGTGAGGTGACCATAGCATGGATCACTGTAGCTAGGTCTTCTCGTTCGAGGAAGGGGGCCAACTGCCTAGTCAGCCGTAGGTGGAAGAAGGCTGCTTTGGCAGTGGCTGCTACCTGGGCCTCCATCGTCAAGGAGGAGTCCAGGAGCACACCCAAACTCCTGACCCTCAGAGCTGGCACCAATGGTGCCCCACCGAAGGACGGAAGTGGGTGCCCCAACCCCGTCCCGGTCCGACTCAAGCACAGGACCTCCGTCTTCAGTGGATTCAGTTTCAGTCGACTCAGTCTAAGCCAGCCCGCAACCTCCTGCAGCGCCCGTTCCAGGTCATCTGGGGTGGATCCGGACTGGCCGCTCAACAACAGATAGAGCTGGGTGTCATCAGCATATTGATGACATCCCAGCCCATGCCTCTGGACAATCTGGGCAAGGGAGCGCATATAGATGTTAAATAACATCGGGGACAGGACCGCCCCTTGAGGAACACCACACACCAGTGGGTGCCTCTGGGAGGCCTGATCCCCGAGCGCAACCCTCTGTCCCCGATCTTGAAGAAAGGCAAGCCATTGTAAAGCGAGCCCCCGTATCCCAGCATCGGCGAGGCGGTGGATCAGCAACTGGTGGTCGACGACATCAAATGCCGCCGACAGATCTAACAACACCAGAGCTGCCGTACCGCCTCGATCCAGATGTCTTCGGAGGTCATCCGTGAGGGCGACCAGAACCGACTCCGTCCCATGACCCGGTCGGAAGCCGGACTGAAACGGGTCCAGCATGGAGGTGTCATCCATGAAGCTCTGTAACTGAATCGCCACCGCCCTCTCCAGTACCTTACCCAAATAGGGTAGGTTGGACACCGGCCGATAGTTGGCCAAAACAGCCGGGTCCAGAGATGGTTTTTTAAGGAGAGGACGGACCATCGCAACCTTGAGTGCCTCCGGGAACAGTCCTTCTGAAAAGGACTTGTTGATAATCTCCCGGAGCGAATCACGCAACCCCTCATGGCAAGCTTTTATAAGCCACGAGGGGCACGGATCAAGGCTGCACGAGGTTGGACGTACAGTCAAGAGTAGCCTGTCAACCTCCTCAAGACTGAGAGGACTGAAATGATCCAAGAATATACCTGAAGACGTGCATGGAGCCTCAAGTTCACACACTGTCTCAACTGTGGCCGGGAGTTCATGGCGGAGTAGCAAGATTTTATCTGCAAAATAGCTCGCAAATGCCTCACAGCCAATTTCCAATTCTCTATCATTTAAGGTGCTCTGTGGCACTTCAGTTAATGACCTAATGGTTCTAAATAATTGGGCCGGGCGAGAGCTAGCAGATGCAACCTCAGCTGCATAGAATTGTTTCTTAGCAGCCTTGATTGCCATCTCATAGGATCTCATAAACGTCCTATAGGATGTTCTTGATGCTTCGTCGCGAAAACGCCGCCACCGTCTCTCTAGTCGTCTGAGATCCTGTTTCATCAGCCTCAGCTCCCCCGTAAACCAGGGAGCCAGCTTCGAGCGGTTTGATTCCCCACTCCTCCACATGCAGCTGCTAGTGTGCCCTTGGGTCAGTCATAAGTTCTTTCAGGGCCATTTTCTCAAGGGCAGTTCTCTCAGAGCTCTCTCAGCTCCACCTACTTCACAGGGTGTCTGTTGTGGGGAGGGGAAGGGAAAGGAGATTGTAAGCCACTCTGAGACTCCTTTGGGTAGTGAAAGGTGGGGTATAAATCCACCCGCCTCCTCCTCCTCTTCTTCATTTGGGTATTTCTATGTCACCTTTCTCCTACTGGGAACTCCAAACAGCTTACAAAGGAACATGAAAATATATGGTACAACCACTGGACTGGTCCTGGATCCTTTGGGGTGACTCACTCAGGTCTGCAGACTAAAAAGCAAGAGCTTTTGCTCTTGCCCTTTGGCTAATGCCATTCACCACTTTTGGCCCCGACCAGGTATAAACATTGGTAACAGCGAGGGAAACAAACTTGGCTCAGATTCAACTGGTAGCCCTGCTCCCAAGGCTCCCCTCCTCCTCCTAAATACTGACTCAAATGATCAAGGAGACATGCTACAATCCCCCATGTTGCTTTATGACCTCTGAATGCACAGGAAGGTTATTTTTTGGATAGTAGTGCACAGGGCTTTTTTTCTGGGGGAATGCACCGGAACCTAGTTCCGGAACCTCTTTGACAAAATTCTTTTTAAAATGTTTAAAAGTTCGAGTTTTCAGCATACAGATCAAAAACTTCATTTCCCTCTTGAGAGTTCTGGCATCTCTTTTTTCCAAAAAAAAGAAAAGAAGAGAAGAAAAGCCCTGGCAGTGCACACAAATAACTAGTCCTATGGAATCGCCTTGTAAACCGAGAGGCTGGAGAGAGAGGTGAGGACACCGCCTTAGTCAAGATGTTGTACAGATGTGGTGCTCAACTTCTGAGTGGTGCAAGCTGCAGTTTTACATCCTGGTGCGGCGTCAATCCTTCATCGTGGTTAAGGAATTGAACCATAATGTTTTCTCCATAGTGAGGCCAATTCCAATGAACAAAAGAACATCTCATACAATCGCAAGCCGTGATTTGCTCTATCTTTGCATCTTCAGCTGAAGTGTTTATAGATGTACCTTCATCGTGTTTTATGTGCTGCTTTTGGAATCTTAAGTAGATTTTTGTTGCTGTTGACAATGGCATTCTGTGTACGTCTCAAGCGTCGTGGGCTTTGCTTCAGGTAGAATTTAGGAAGAAGCCGCTTTTTCCCTAAGGTTTTGAAGCGCTGTTTAACTTTCTGTGTGCTCTCGAGACTGGCTGCCATTCAAAGACGCCATGCTCCCAGAGGGGCTTGTAAAGCGACTGCCAGGCTTTGGGTCGAACAAGAGAAAGGCCTCTGGAGAGCAGGAAACAGCAAAGTTGTCCCTTTCGAATTGACAAAAACAGATTGTCATGATTCTGATGTACAGTTGTTCTCATTGTAAGATGTCTGAATTGTGTTCTGGAAACAAGGTTCCACCTTCCCCTTTGCTTCAGACTTTCGGGCAACAACTTGCCAAGTCCTGCATTCTGAAGGTTCAAGGACAGTCCACACAGCTTTTCAAAGCTCAGGATGATTCTAGAGTTCAATTTTTTGAGAGCAGGGGTCCCCATCTTTTGGGGGCCTGTAGGCACATTTAGAATCCTGAGACAGTATGGTAGGCACAGCACAAAATGGCTGGTCACAGGAGGTGGAGCCAGCCACAGAATTGGCTGCTGCAGTCACAGTGATGATCCTTGTGCTCTGGTGGCAACATTTCAAGAAACTGCACAGCCAGTCAGAAGCCTTGCTAGGCACCTCCCCTCAGCCCTACCCGCTTTCTAAAAACACGTGGCGGGCACCAGGAAAGATGTCGGTATGCACCATGTCACCCACGAACACCACAATGTGGACTCCACTTCTAGGGCATCCATTGTTATTGGTTTTGAATTGCTTTATTCCAGTGTCCCTCAGACATAATACGTGGCCTGCTGACTTAAGGCCAGGTTACATAAGAAGCAGAAATACATGGTGTGGTGTCCCGTCCCCCCATTTTGGAGTGCAGGACTTGGAAGTGTGTCCTAGGAAGGTTTGCGTGTTTGAATGTTCCTCTTCGGGGGGGGGGGGAGGCAGGAAGTCATGCATGTAGGAAGCTAATTCTTCAAGAGGAAAGTTATGCTGAACCCCTTCCCCCCCCCCAACAAACTAGTTTTCTTTGTAGGGGGATTCCTCCCTGACACTGACCAAAGATGCTAGAGCAGGCACTAGATGACCCTGGAGGTCCCTTCCAACTCTATGATTCTAGGGTGATTTCACTCTCCTCCTCCACCACCTCCTCATTGCAGCTAGGTAGCTTTTAATCCAAATCTGCATTTTTGAGGCTCAAAGGCAGCTGCTGGTAAAGGGGGCAGGCGAGAAGACTGCTTCTGCTAGCCTCGTGGGGGAAAAACATTTCATAACATGGAACTGACATTGGGCATCTCTGATATAATTTAAAATGTCCATCAAGTTTTATTACTTTCTGTGCAGTTTATTACAAAAATGAAATTTCGGTGTTGCAACCTGGTTGACTTGTTTTGGTCACCGACTGAGATGAGCCAGGAACTTGAAATTTCGAGAGGGGAAACTGTTGGAAGGCTGCTTTTGCACAGGCTGGTGGATGCACTGCGTAGCGAGCATTTGCAACTGGATTCTCCTCATCCACTTGCAAACAATTGCTAAAATGCTCTGAAAAGTGCATTAACCATGTGTGTGAAAGCAGCCAAACTTTAATCCAAGCCGGGGGGGGGGGGGGGGACTGGATTCTGCCAGCTGTGAAAGTGTGAAGTGTCATATCTCCATGTCGAGGTTTCTCAGGTTGAAGTCCAGAGCAGAAATTGAATGTTGCTCTAGGAGCAATCGGTATGAGGAACGTTTCGTTGTTAGGAACTTAAGCCTTTGTTTCCTAGCTTGTGTCCCTACCGCTTAAACCTGTGTTCTCAATTGCCTTCCCTCCTCCGCCTTCATACAAGGTCACTACGCCAATTTAAATGAAGCTTTTGTGTGTGGTGTTTTATGTTGCTTTAGAAGTGTTCCGGCTTCTAGCAGAGTCTGCTTGTAGAATCCTTCTTTGTTGCAAGGAGAAATGGATGTCTGGACCCCTCCTCTTCCTCACAAAATAAACATCTCCTACCTCTATAACGGCCACGGTGGCTCAGAGGTTAAGGTGCTGAGCTGCAGACTGGAAGGTCAGGAGCTCAGGAGTTCAAAACCCTAGTGCCGCGTGATGGAATGAGTTCCTGTCTCTGGCCGCAGCTCCTGCCAACCTAGCAATTCGAAAGCAAGAAATTGCAAGTAGATAAATAGGTATCACTTTGGTTGGATGGTAACATCATTCCATGTGCCTTGGCACTTAGTCATGCTGGCCACATGACCATGGAAAAATCTCCGGACAGTGCTGGCTCTTCAGCTTGGAAACGGAGATGAGCACTGCTCCCTAGAGTCGGATTCAACTGGCTTCTGAGCAAGGGAAACCTTTACCTTTACTTACCTCTATATTACCCTGACCTGGATAGTCCAGGCTAGCCTGATCTTGTCAGGTCTTAGAAGCTAAGTAGGTTTAACTCTGGTTAGTATTTGGATGGGAAACCACCAAGGAATTCCAGGGCTGCTATGCAGAGGCAGGCATGGCAAACCACCTCTGCTTAATCACTTGCCTTGAAGACTTTGTGGCATCGCCATAAGTTGGCTACGACTTGATGGCACTTTACACTCACTTCTGTATTGGAGGCCCTAAGCAGAGATGGGCATGAACTAAAGTTCGTGATGAATTTTGTCTGGTTCATGGTTTGCGAACTAAAGTTTGTGGCAGGTCAACCGGCACGTACTTTTCACGAACTTTCAAGCCCTTAGTGAATGGATACATTTCCAGACTGTCTCTGCTCAATTAAAATGTTTGCCAAACTTTGCCCTTACTTGGAAAGCCCAGGCAAGCCCAATCTTTTCAGATTTCAGAAGCTAAGCAGGGCCAACCCTGGCAAGTGTTTGGATGGGAGACCTCCAAAGAATACCAGGGCTGGGAGGCGGAGGCAGGCTATCAAGCCACTTCTCTGAGCATCCTCCATGGCCCAGTAGGAGTCACCAGAGGTCACCATGACTTCCAGGCATGGGCGCGCGCGCACACACACACACACAAAGGCAAAAATACAAAAAAACTATTTACCAAACTTCAAAGCAACAGAGGGGGCAGAAGTCTTCAGCCTTGGAAAAACCAACAGGTTTCCCTGTGTGTTTGGTGTGTGTAACTTGCACTTTTAAACCTATGCCTGACATTTTCTCCAAAGCACTTTCCTGGGGGCATCTACGGGGGGGGGGGGGGTAACTCAGGCCTCATAAATCCAATCCTTAACGAACTTGGAGGGCAAGTAGAGGAGAGTCAGCCAGAGATCCCTGGTGAGTTTGGTGGCTCTAGCGCACCAGGGGGCCATTCTGCTGCATCACAGACCTCACAAACTGAACCGGTTTGTTTGATGGCTAAAAGTTCATGATGGTTTATGGTTCACAAACCAGGCACGCCACAAACCACAAACTGAGCCACATTTCCCCAGTCTGTGCCCGTCCCTAGCGCTAAGCAAAGGCCTTCCATGAAGTTAGCGCCAGAGACAGAATACTCTAGTTTGCTGCAGCAAAAATAAACAGTAGTCTAGTGGCCCCTTGATGACTAATAATGTTTTATTTCCAGCAGTAAGCTTTTGTGGACCAAAGCCCACTTCGGGGATTTCTCAATTCATTTGTCAAATGATCTAGCAAAACCTTGGACTCCTCACCCATTACATGCGTGAATCAGCTCAGCATACCTGGGAAATGCTGCCTGTATCTTTCTTAATTACCTCTGAACTTCACATAAACATATGAAACTACCTTATAATGAATCGGACCACTGGGCCACCACAGTCAGTATTGTCTACTGACTACTGAGAACCAGCATGGTTTAGTGGTTAAGAGCAGCAGACTCTAACCTGGAGAACCAGGTTTGATTCCCCATTCCTCCACATGAAGCCTGCTGGGTAAGTCACAGTTCTCTCAGGACTCTCTCAGCCCCACCTCCCTCACAAGGTGTCTGTTGTGAGGACAGGATGGAAATGTGATTGTAAGTCACTTTGAGACTCCTTAAGAGAGAGAAAAGCAGGGTATATAGGGTTGTCAGCCTTCAGGTGGGGCCTGGGGATCACCTGCTTTTACAACTGATCTCCAGCTGATCAGCTCCCCTGGAGAAAATGGCTGTATGGCACTGATTCATGCTGAGGCCCCTCCCCTCCCCAAACCCCACCCTCTCCTGGATCCACCCCCAAAGTCTCCAGGTATTTTTCAATCCAGCCCTGGCAACCCTACAAATCTACTTTGTTTCCATTCAGATTGGCAGTGGCTCTCCAGGATCTCGGGCCGAGTCTTTCACATCACCTACCACCTGATACTTTTAGCTGGAAATACCAGGGATTGAACCTGGGACCTTCTGCATGCAAAGCAGATGCTCTACCAGTGAGCTACAGGCTCTCCCCAATAATTACACAGGGTCACATAATTACATTTCATCTTGTATGCCCTGCATTTTGTGGCCCTTTGATCTTGCTGGTTGTTCAGGGAGGGTTTTTTTGTAACTTCTATCTAAACAATCTGCCTGCTAAGAAGCCACTCATTGTAGCTGAAGAAGTGGCCACACAGACTTATGCTAGAATACAATTTTATTAGGGCACCACATGGGCACCCATGGGCACCACAGCACCTGCTGGCGTCTTTTCTGGTATCCACACAGTGCTTTCAGATGGTGGGCACTGCCAGGTGAGGCTTTTGCCCAGCAAAGCTTCTGATTGGCCACTGGAGATTTGATTGGCTGTGCGAATGTTTTAAAATGTTGCTTTGGCAGCAGCTGCCACCACAGCCCAAGGATGTTTATTCATGAGTCTGAAAGTAAGCTGCAGCAACCATTTTGTGGCTGGCTCCGCCTCTTGCAGCAGCCATTGCGGTTGTTTTGTGGCTGCACCCTCCACACTGTGCCAGAATTCCAAAGGTGCCTGCAGGCTCAAAAAGATTGGGGGCTCCAGGTCTACATGGAAAATGGCTGAAGCACTAGGAGGATCCCTGCTCCATCTTATCACAAGTCAATTGACCATGCCCCTCATTGTTTCAAGGGCGTTTTTTTTCCGGGGGAACGCACTGGAATGGAGTTCCAAAACCTCCTTGACAAAATTCTTTTTAAAGTCTTTAAAAGTTCATGAGTTCTCAGGATACAGATTGAAAACTTCATTTTCCTCTTGAGAGTTCCCACACCTGATTGTTTCTAATAATGGCCAGCTAGTTGCTCCCGGGAAGCGGGCAGGTAGAGCACAAAGGCATCAGCACTGTTGTTTGTCCCTTGCACCTGGTGCACGTGAACATTTCAGAGCATGAAAGCTGCATCTAGCTGTTGTGGGATGTTATCAGTGTTCCCACTAAGCTGAATTAGTGTGAGTTAGCTCACAGGTTTTTAGCCTCCAGCTCACACATTTTTGTCTTAGCACAGGAAGAATGGCTCCAGAGCAAACTAATTTATGCAGTATCCGAATCGCTCGCTCACAACTTTAATGCTAATAGCTCACAAAGAAGAATTTTTGCTCACAAGACTCCACAGCTTAGAGGGAGCATTGGTTATCACACTGGTGGAATTACCATATTGGTGGGATTATTAGCATATAAGAATTAGGTATTGTTCAAAATTAGTTTCCTTCCCCCTTAACTGCCCCACTCGAAAGCTTACAATCTAAATAATAATTCATCACGAAGAGAAGAAAATAAGGCAGAAAACTAATGGTGAAATCATGGGGGGGGGACTCAGCCCCATTTGATGGCAGCTGCAGGGCTATTTTTGGGCAGGAACACACAGGAACGGAGCTCCGGCTGGCTTCCAAGTTGGCCACGCCTACAGCCCCCCCCCTCGGGCTCCCCAGGCACCTCACAAGCTGCGGGGCACCTGGGGAAGCCAAGCTGATCCAGGGAGGGAAGGCAGTTTAAACTGTCTCCCCTCCTCGGGTTCCCCATGCGCCCCACAAGCTGCGGGGCACCTGGGGAAGCCGATCCTGGGAGGGAGCTGCGCTGTCAGGGGTGTGGCCTAATATGCCAATGAGTTTCTGCTGTTGGGTGTGGCCCATTATGCTAATGAGTTCCTGCTGGGCTTTTTCTCCAAAAAAAGCCCTGGGCAGCTGTATACTCAGAAATAAGTCTTGTTATGGTCATTGGGATTTACTCTCAGATAAATGTGTTTAGGATTGTAGTGCTGGTTCCTCTCTTGAGGCTCTTCTGATGGATACCTGAACCCTTGCAAAGTAGTGCATCCGAATGTGTGGTTTTGGCTGTCTGGGAGAGTCAGCCGTAAGTGCAAGTCCCTGCTGGATACTGAAGTCGTTAAATTGATGTACATAAATATGTTAGCAATAAACACTGTCTTCAGTGAGTAACATCAATACGTACACCAAACAGGCAGTATGGAGCTAGAATTATCTTTTTTTTACATACTTCCCTCATAACCAAGGGCACGCACTGACCAATGATACCGTAGACATCTTTGCAATGGTCTACTCTAGACTCTTAAGCTGGTGATTTCCACCCCCACCATCAAATGAGGCTGAGCTCCCCCCCCCCCCCCGTTGTTGTTGGGTTTTTTTTTACAGATTTTGGTGCTAAAGAAAGCTAAATCCTTTGAATTTATGATTATGAAAATTTGAATGTCTTTGACTTGGTATGACTTATCTTCTTTCTGCTAGCTTTTGGGAAGGGCAGGGAATTTTGCTGAGTATTGAAACTCTCCCTCCTGACCTACTTGGAGACTGTTTTCAGCCACATCTGTGATTTCTGAAGTTTATATCGGGCCTTGTCCCATGCTCACTCTCAGTCCTGTCTGTATAGCCCTGAGGATTAGAAACTTACTTGTTTCAATACAAAATGAGATCGTCAGCAACATGAATGATCAATGTTTGTGTTTATTTTTTTTAGTCCAGTGGCACCTTTAAGATCAACCAAGTTTTATTTTATTTGTTGGTCTTAAAGGTACCACTGGACTCAAAACTCCCTTTACTGAAGGGAGGAGATTTGACAGAGGGGTACCTTCTTTCCTAAGACTTTTTCCATCCTTTCTTAATGCCAAAATGGACCTCCGGACCAGCATGTCAATTTCAGGTTGCTAACAGTGGCTCCCTCCCCTGGCGCCTGGCTGATGGTGATTGTTAAAGTGAGGCGGGATCATTAGGGTCTCTTGAGCTTTTTTGAAAAGGCATGTTTTACAATTTTAATGAATGCCATGAACTGATATGGAAATTGCCAAATTGCTCTTAATGAAACCTCCTCTAACTTCACACTGTAATGTAATTGCTTTTAATTACTAATTTTCTTCAGTGAGTTGTGCAATCAGGAAGCTTTTGTGTGTGTGTGTTTTCGTTGCCCTTGCCTGCTGTAAAAGGGGGGGGGGAAATAAAATAAAATTAGACCCACTTGTTTTGAAGCATTTGGAGTGCAAAGACCTGGGCTTTTAAACCCACATTTAATTTCCCCTGCCTTCGACAGAGCAGTGTGTGGACATATTTTGTTCTAGAGGTGGTTCAAAGAGATCTAATTGCATGGGGTGTGGGTGGGGAAGGGTGCTTTGCTCATATCTATAAATAATATTTAAGAATGAGATGCCTGGAATTTTCAGTGCCTGCAGCATATATATATGTAGCAGTTCTGCAATTATTAGTAACTAATTTGATAGCACTCTCCAAACATCAGTTAAGTCACTAGAAAAAAATTGGTATGTATTTTAAGGCCAGATGTTAATTCAACTCCCCTTTTTCCTAGGACTCCACGCTGTCGGGGCCCAGGTCTTGCCGTTAAGATCAGCTTGGGACTCCAAACTGGTTGTCTCCATCTCTGCAGGCTTAGAAACAGTGAGCTGGAAGAAACCCAAGGGTCATCTAGACCAGGGGTGGGCAAATGGCGGCCCGGGGGCCACATGCGGCCCGCCACAGAGTTTTTTGTGGCCCGCCAAGACAGTTGGCCACTGTCAGCACCTGAGGAGCTGCAACTTGAACTTATTGACATGCAGTCAGATCACACTGTGAAAGAAATGTTTAATGCTGTGACATTAGTTGACCTTTACGAATCTTTGTCTGCTGAAAAAATTTCCATGTATGAAGAAATTTGCTGGGAAAATGTTCTCTATATTTGGGTCTACATATATTTGTGAGCAAAGTTTTTCTTGCATGAAGATCAACAAGAGTAAATATATATATTAACAGACATTTGACAGACATTAACTTGCAGGCTGTGATGAGAACCTCAACAAGCAATCTCACTCCTGATTTCAAAGAAATTGTAGAAAAATGTGATAGGGTACATTTGTCTCATTAAACTGATTCTAAAATTAAATGTGCTTGCAGCTATAGATGATATGAAATTAGCACAATAAATAAATTGAATAAAACTACCACTATTTTATTTAATTTATATTTATGGATTTTTATGATACAATTTATACCTTTTTTGAAATGCAAAGTTAACTAATGAATGCAATCATTTTAAAAGGTGCGGCCCTCCCCTTACCTCCGCTCCCACAAAGCGGCCCCCGAGCCAAAACAATTGCCCACCCCTGATCTAGACCAACCCCCAGCACAATGCAGGAAAACCACAGCTACTTTCCCCCTCTCCCATGACCCCTGCTCTATGCCCAGAAAAAAACCAAAAAAAACCCTCCAGGATCCCTGCCCTGGAGGAGAATTACATCCCAACCCCAAAGTGGTGATCAGCATTACCTCGGGCATATAAGAAAGGGCTGCAAGAACTGGGCACTGGCTTATCTTTTCCTGCTCTCTCTCTCACAGTCTGCCTAAATTCATAGTGGGCCATAGAGTCGAAATGCTGTCAGATGGACACCTAGTCTCTGCTTTAAAATCTCCAAAGGAAAGCCTGCCACTTCCCAAAGAAGCCTGTTCCATTGAGGAACCACTCTGTCAGGAAGTTCTTCTTCCTAATAAACAGACCTAATACTAGACTTAATTTCAGCCCGTTGGCTCTGGTCTGACCTTCTGGAGCCACAGAAAACAACTCTGCTCCATCCTGTATAAGACAGCTCTTCAAATACTTGAAGACGGCCATCGTATCACCTCTCGATCGTCTCCTCTCCAGGCTAAACCTATGCAGCACCTTCTGCCTTTCCTCAGAGATTTTGGTGTAAAGCTCAGGAGGGTTCTCCAAGGGCCCTCACCGTGGTTTCAATCCCCAGAATCAGGCAGTTCTTCCTGACACAGCTATAAATGCTTCCAAGTCAGGATCTGCAGGGCATCAGTCCCATACTGGCCATACTTGCATGGCTCCTTAATCTTGTTCCCTAGAAACACATGAAGCTTCTTTAGGCACCTGGAGATCTCCCGCTATTACAACTGATCTACAGACAACCAAGATCAGTTCACCTGGAGAAAATGGCTGCTTTGGAGGGTGGAGTCTATGGCATTATACCCTGCTGCGGTCCCTTCCCCAAACCTTCCCCAGGCTCCAACCACCCCCCCCCCCCCCAATCTCCAGGTATTTCCCAACCTGGAGCTGGCCACCCGTCTCCACCTAATATTGTCACAGGCTGACTTTCTGCTTTCTTCCCTTCGCTGGGTAAGAGAACAAATGTACTGAGAGGCCAAATTGTGTTAATTCAGAAGCATGGTCTCCCTGATGCTCTGTGGCAGATCTTGTTTATCTAGCCTTCATATTACAAGCCTGGTTCTGATATTAGTTCCCTAACATCTCTGCAGATTTTCCCAAGCAAGAATGAGTGGCAGACCTCGGTGAAGTGAGTCATGTAGGCAGGCTGGGGCTGTAAACACTGCCAACGGCATAAACGCCTGTCAAAAAAATCCAGCTCCTGAATTCCATCACATTCTAGTGCATGGAATTCAGCTGTTCCAGACCAGGGACACATGGAATTGGAAGCACGTCACAGGACAGGCAGAAAGGGCGTCAGAGCTGTGACCTCACCCGTGTCGAGGCCAGGACCGTGGGTAAGCGTGGGTAAGCACAGACTGAACACGAGGAAGCGTACCATTGTATGGAGCAAGCCACCCAAGGGTTACAGCCATGAAGGAATCTTTTCCTCACCTCACCACCCTGCTGTTTCTCTTGGCATGCAGCCAAAGAGAAGTCGTGGCAGATGGCATGGCACCTTTGATGTCTCTACACATCCACGCTAACAGCAGGTCCTTCCAAAAGGCAACCCAAATGGCAGCTCTAGAAGGGCTTTCAGCCTAGCATGTAAGGCAGCATGATCCACCTGAAGGTCCTGGCCCATGTGTGGAAGACCACTTCTCCAGTGTAGCCAAGAAAAAGTACCCAGGCTGGGGCATGCTAGGCAGATGATGGTGTCCTCAGTGTTTCTCACTGAGCTGTAGGGTTGCAGGGTCTGGGTTGGAAAACACATGGAGATTTGGGGGGTGGAGTCTGAGGTGGGTGGGGTTTGGGGAGAGGAGGGACCTCAGTGGGGTATGATGCCATAGAGTCCACACTCCAAAGCAGCCATTTTCTCCAGGGGAACTGACCTTGGACATCTGGGGGTCAACTGGAATAGCAGGAGATCTCCATGTGACAGCTACCTAGAGAGTGGCAACCCTAAGGACAAGGCGAAGATGAGATCATCTCCATTTTCACTCTGCCATCCTCTGAAGTTGAAGCTCCACCAATGGCTGCGCCCTTCCCCAAGGTAAGAGAGAGAAGGAACCCTGCTGGTTGTCCTTCCTGTAGATGGGGACATCTTGTCAGTCCATCCAGGCAAGCACCTTTTCTTCTGCTGGAAGCTGGCCAGGCTACTCCCTTCCACCACGATGACCACTAGCCCTACATCTGGGACTTTTGTCCTGATAGGTAGCATTCTGGTTGCCCTTCGTAACCTGGTAGTTCTCCCGTCTTGGTTGACAACATGGCAGGGTGTCATCTCGCAAGCGTGGTTCTTCTGCCTCAACCCTGGCTGGCTTTACTGGTCTGTCTGAATGCTGGCTGGCTTTACTGGTCTGGGCAATCAGGGTCTTACTCCCATATGGGAGCCATTGCAAGGGGTTGCATTGCATTGGACTCCTGCTCACAGGAAGCAGGATGTGATTTGGGAAACAGCTGAGGAGTGGGCTGAAAACTTGTCCCCTTTTCCCCTAAATGGGGGTCACTATAAAAGGAGGGTGTCAGTTGGGTTCCACATCCCCTTTTTTTCTCCAGTGTCAGTCAAATGGCTATTTTCTTCTTCTGACAAAGAGAAGAGATTGAATTTATACCCTCCCCTTCATTATCCAAAAGAGTCTCAGAGCAGCTTACAATCTCCTTCCCTTCCTCTCCCCACAATAGATACCCTGTGAGGTAGGAGGGGCTGAGAGAGCTCTTTCAAGAACTGCTCATGAGAGAACAGCTTTGAGAGAACTGTGACTGACCCAAGGTCACACCAGCAGCTGTATGTGGAGGAGTGGGGAAATCAAACCCTGTTCTCCAAGATCAGAGTCTGCACTCTTAACCACTACACCAAACTGGCTTTCTTCTGTAGGAGGAAAGTGAAGCACTGCTATCGGGGAGTGACAGCATGGGGAGGACAACATGTGATTACCACTGACGGCCTGCCCTCCACAAACAGGCACTGCTTTGGGGGTTTGTGAGGTTTCCCTCAGGAACTTTGTAATAAACACATTCCCCCCCTTCCTCCCTCGATTACGAGGATGGCCATTTGGCCAGGAGGACATTGAGAGCTTTTGTACTCAGGAAGCAGCTATTAATACACAGTTGGGCCCTGGGGTGCTAATTCATCAGCCGTTCCCGGACTGACTGAGGGGGGAAAAAATGGAAAGGGAGTTCAATGAAATTTGCCAGTGCCAAAGTTTGGCATGCCGTGGAAGGACAATTTGCTGTGAATAGGCGGGGAGAAGAAAAGTCTGGGCATACCAGGACGAGAATAAAGAGGGGGAATGAATAGGGAGCTGAATTAGGCAGGAAGGGAAGGAGATCAGTGCGAGAGGCGCTGATTGAAAGAGAGCTCCCGTCCCACTGCAGCCCGCACGATGCTGTGCATCCTGCCAACTGCTTCCTCTGAGTCAGCGCTTAGTCACTCCTCGTTAGGGAGCCCTTGCTGGGACCGCCGCTTTCCTCTATCTGCTTTCTCATCAGCAACTGCCCTGTTGACCAGCCCTTGCTGTTAGCATTATGAGACCGGGGTGGGGTGGGATGGGATGGGGTGGGGGAATAGCTAATGATGCTGCTCCTTTTCAGTGAAGTCTGGACAGGTTCGTTGGAGTGAGAGATGACTCGAATGGCAGTGCTTGCGTCTACCTTCTGGATTTCATTTAGATATGCATATCCTGCTCTTAAAAAAATGTTCACAGGGAGACCCAAAATGACTGCTCTCCCCACCTCCATTTTATTTTCACGACAATCCTGTGAGGTAGGCCAGTTTGGTGTAATGGTTAAGTGTGCAGACTCTAATCTGGGTGAACCGGATTTGATTCCCCGCTCCGCCACTTGCAGCTGCTGGGTGACCTTGGGCAAGCCATAGTTCTGTCAGAGCTGTTGTTGAAAGAGTAGTTCTTGAGTGAGCTCTCTCAGCCCCGCCTACCTCACAGGGTAGGGGAAGGGAAAGGGTAGGGGGGAGGGGAAGGGAGTTTGTAAGCCACACTGAGACTCCAAGTGAAGGGTGAAGTATGAAGCCAATCTCCTCCTCCTCGCAGAGAGACCAAGCCTGGCCCAAGGTCAGCCAGTGAGTTTTCATGGCAGAGTGGGGATTCGAACCCGGGCCTTCCCAGATCCTTGTCTTTAACTGTCATCCCCACACCACACTTGCTGAAGAAATACGTTTAATCTTATTCAAACAGTTGCATCAGGTGAAAAATGAAGCAATGTGGCAGATATTGCAGTATTAGGTTGACTCATACATACCTGGTATGGAGGTCCTTCCCTCTGGTGCAATCCCATGGTGCTTGGGGTAATTATATTATTATTGTATGGCAGCGTGTGTAAGTATAGCCAGGAGATCCTAAGATTGTCTGGCGTCAAAAGTTCTAGCTCTTTTAGTGTTACACACCACTAGGTGGTGAGCTAGACTTGTTTTTTAAGGCAAGAGACGTTTCAGAGATGGTTTACCATTGCCTCCCTCTGTATCATGACCCTGGTATTCCTTGGAAGTCTCCCATCTAAACACTAGCCAAGGTTGACCCTATTTAGCTTCCGAGATCTGATAAGACTGGGCTAGCCTGGGCTATGCAGGTCAGGGTTGGTGCTCGGGGTATGTGCATAAAGAAGGAAGCATATGGGTTGGTGTTGATGTTGTGGCTCCTCCCTTTGGTTAGCATGCATGTGCTTCTGGTAAGGTTGTCAACCTCCAGATGGTTCCTGGGGACCTCCTAGAATTATAACTGACCACCAAACAACAAAGATCAGTTCCCCTGGATAAAATTGTTGCTTTGGAGGATGGACTCTATTGCATTACATCCCTCCTGAGCTTCCTTTCCTCCCCAAACTTTAGGAATTTCTCGAGCTTCTGGAATGGTATGGGACTGCACCACTGGGCAACAGTTCCCACACTGCTACAGGTATATGTAAACTGCAGAGAGGATAGCAGTGGGAAAAGCAACCAGCCGTCCTTTCTCTGAGACTGCTTCCTAGAATATTAGGAATGGGGTTGTGAGCAGAGTCCTAGCAGTTCTGGCACTACTGTGTGGGAGATACTGTATCTTATGGACAGTGACTGCCTGGATAGGCTTTCATTACTTAGCCAATTAATCTGGGTTTTTTTGTTTTTGTTTTAGTCTGGAGATGCATTTTTAGCTAATGAAGCGCAGGGTCTGAAAGGCTCTGCCTTAGACTTTGAATTACAATGTATTTTTGCATAGCTTCCCACTCCCACTTTTAAAAATGAATGTGGTGGTCAGCTGTGAAATGGAAAATTGCTTTGTAAATGTTTCACTGGGAGCTCACAGAGATCTCAATGTCTGGGTATAGTTTAAGGCTTAGAGTGTTGGCCTAGGACAGGGGTGGCCAAACTGTGGCTCAGGAGCCACATGTGGCTCTTTCACACATATTGTGTGGCTCCCGGCCAGTGTTCCCCTCCCTGGGTAGGCTTGAGGTGTGTGTGTGTGGGGGGAGCAGAGAAAGAAAGCAGCTTTAAGGCTGCGATCACACGCACAATTAGCTCCGACATAGGCGCGAATGCCGAACAGATTTAATGTGTGCGATCAGACTCGAACATCTGGGAAGTGTCCCGTAGCTGGCAGCAACCCGTGTTGCTCTACCGCAGAAGTGGAGTAAACAGGCACTGGGGGAAGTCTGGTAGCAAACAGGTTGCTACAGGCCACAGGTGGACTTTCCCGTCTGATCGCTCCAGCACGCTCTCATGGTGTCAGGATGATCTGATCAGGCCATCCCAACTCCGTGCCACTGTTTTTTCCCCTTCTCAGTATGTGCATCATCACACACTCCATAGGGAGCCCTCAGGGCTGAGGTGCGAATCATTGATCCCTCGTTTAAGTGCATCGGGAACAAACAGCAAAAAAACCCCAAACCTGGTTCACCTGCGGTTGCTTCTGATCACACAGTGGTGGGCTGTGCCTGCAGTTTCAAAAGACTGTGAGATTGCGCAACTGCAGGTCAACATCCACTGGAGGAAATAGCCTCTCTTTTCCCCCATCCGCTTTATCTCACACGTTCTCAATCCCCTCCCCAGTCTACAAATATCATTGGATAAATAAATATCATCATCAACATCTGTTTTTATCCCTTTCATTTTTATATTTGGCAGTCTCATTTAGTGTTAATAAAAAAGCCAATTTGCATATTTTCCAATAAAAATGTGTGTAATATTTGTTCATGTCTTGCGGCTCTCAAACATCTGACGTTTATTCTGTGTGGCTCTTATGTTAAGCAAGTTTGGCCACCCCTGGGCTATACCTAGAGTTGCCCGCTCTTGGTTGGGAAATACCTGGAGATATTTTTTTTGTGGGATTAACCTGAGGAGGGTGGGGTTTGGAGAGGGATTTCAGTGGGGTGTAATGCCACAGAGCCCACCTTCCACAGTGGCCATTTTCTCCAGGTGAACTGATCTCCGTCACCTGGATATCAGTTGTAATAGCAGAAGGTCTCCAGCCACCACCTGGAGGTTGACAAGTCTAGTGATACCATATGATTCCACATTCCCAGCCTTCCCTACCCTCTTCCTTTCCCTTGATCTAACCTACCTCACAGGTTTGCTGTGAAGATCAAATGGGGCGGAGAGAACCAGGTACCCTGCCCTGCACTCCTGAGAGAATGGGAAGGGCACAAATCAAACAATATTTTACATTTCCTACTTTCTTTTTAAAACTGGTATGAGGATCGGGCTGGTATTTGCTTTCAAGTGAAGTGTGCCATCGCCAATGTAGATGCTAAGTTTCCTGGTAATTCTGAAGGAAGATAACCCAGAACATTGAGTATTTACCTGTTGTATATCAAGACTACGATCGCCAGGGACTCTCATAATGGCGACCACCACGTGGTCATCGCACATGGCCAGAATCTACCTGAGCTTCGGCCAGGTAGAACAATAGCCGGTCGGATCCTAAACGACTGCCAATCATGAACCTAGGTTTCCCGCAGGGGACCTATGAACTGTAACCACTATTTAAGGTCCTATCAGGACACTGGGGCAAGCTTGGGAGATTATCTCCAACTGACATAAAAGAGGGCTCTGAGCCTGGGGTTTCTCACGTTCCATCTTGACCCACAATAAACCACTATGCTGATTTCACTATTACCAGCCTCCCGACTCCAATACTTTCCATTACCTCTTGTCTGTCTGCCTTGAAAAGGTGTGTGTGTGTGTGTGTGTGTGTGTGTGTGTGTGTGTGTGTGTGTGTGTGTGTGTCTCGTGGGTCAGCCTGAGCTCAGCATGAAATCCTCAGGGGAAGGGGAGCCATGCATGAGTCAGCAGAAGCCAGCAAACAGGCTGATGAGTTGCAGGCTGACCAAGGCTGCCGTCACACATTGAATAATCCACTTTCAGTGCACTTTCCAACTGGATTTTACTGTGTGAACTGGCAAAACCCAGTTGGGAAGTGGACTGAAAGTAGATAATTTAGTGTGTGTGACCACAGCCCAAGATTCACCCCCAACAGCTGATCCAGAGCCACCACCCAGCCCCCATACAGCAGGTGAGACTGGAGTGCTTAAGACCAGTCCACCAGGCTCACCTCCACCCTTCGAGTGCCGGAGACAGAAGTTTAGAAGGGAGCTGCAAGCAAGGAGGCAGAGTGCACATCTCCTGGCCAGTGTTCCTACTAAGCTGAGTTAGTGTGAGCTAGCTCACAGTTTTTTAGCCTCCAGCTCACACTGTTTTGTCTCAGCTCAGGAAGAATGGCTCCAGAGCAAACTGATTTATGCAGCAGCCAACTCACTCACTTACAACTTTAATGCCAGTAGCTCACAAAGTAGAAGTTTTGCTCACAGGACTCCACAGCTTAGAGGGAGCATTGCTCCTGGCTCATTGCCAGCTGCTTGCTGATGACAGCCTGGAGTAGTTGCAGCCATACTCCCAAGCAGCTGGCCGCTAACAAGGGCTTGTTAGGAAGTGCCTATAAAACCAAGTGCTGGGAGCCTGCATGGTGTGGAAGCAATAAGGCATTCTGTTGGAGTCTGCGATTACAATGGTTGACCTGGCTGTCTGTGTGACCTTGGAGTGGCTTGGGACTTTGTGACTCTCTGGCTTCTAGATGACCCCTGGACCTCCTGGCTATGCTCTCTGCTTCACCCCTTCTGGTAAGGACCCTCTGGCTTGTGCACTTTTGGTTTGTGGAGTTCTGAGACTGAACTCTGGACTTTGTGAGCACCTAAATGTGTCTGGCTTGTCTGCCTGTGCCTGGTACATGACAGAGGAGGGTTGAGACCTGAACTGTTATTTGAAATGCAGAATTGTGTCCTTTTTTGGTTGTTTTTTTTTGGTGTGTGTTTGTATGTCTGGAAATCATGGTGACTTCTGATAACTCCTAGTGGGGTTTGGATGTTTTTCAGAGAGATGGCTTGATAGCCTGCCTCTGTGTCCTGACCCCTGGTATTCTTTGGAGGTCTCCCTTCCAATTACTTGCCAGTGTTGGCCCTGCTTAGCTTCCAAGATCTGATGAGAGTGGACTTGTCTAGGCTATCCAGGTCAGGGCACACAGAACTGTGTCTTGAACATGGCTCATTCTCAGTCTTCAATAGAGCAACCATGTTGAAGAGCTTTGACCCTGAACAATATAATGCAGAACACACAACATGATGCAGATATCCCCCCCCCCCCCGGCTTTTCATGGTGCTTGGAAGAGTCTGGAGACAGTGGGGACTCGGATTGGGTAATGGCCTCATAGGGTATGTTTTCCTCCTCAATTGACAAACCAATATTTTTCTGAGCAAGCAGAAGCCCCTGCTTTTGCTTGTGGGTACCTCCTCTTTGTTATCCTCTAGACAGACATTGTTCACTGCTTGAAGGAGGTGGTATCTGCAGCCTTTGAAAGAGGAATAGTAAATGATAAAAGCTGTAGAGTTGTTTTATTTGCTACAAGGATTTTTTGGTAGTAGTGATCTTATTTATTTTCATTTTTATTTAAATGACAGTCATGGTATGTTTTAATAAAAATATAGCTATCTATGGACAGTGGGAAGAGGTATCTCTTCCCCTAGTTCTCAGTGAAGGATTTTTAAATTGCCGTGATAGTTAGAAATGCAAAACAGATCATTTGTAAGTTTGGTGCTCTATTATACACTGGAACTGAAGGACAAAGCCCAAGCCATGTTTGTATATGCTGCCAATAATCTTATCATCAAAGGAAACCTATTCAAAGCTATGATTTAACAACATAAAGCATAAGGAATAAAGAACTACAAATGCTAGTAACATTCACAATGATGGTGCCGGTGGTGTTGACGAGATTCTCTGGAATATTCCCTTAGGGGTATTTAATATTTGAAGGCACACTAGTATTGTTCCATGCCAGATGTAGAACATCGTCTGCTCTTTGGCTAGATATTGGTTCAGAAGAAGATATTTATCTTGAAACGGGACCCATATTCCGGAGAATCTCATCAACACCACCGGCACCATTGTTGTGAATGTTACTAGCACTTTGACTGATCAATAGTACAATAACTGGACAGCACTTGTAGTTCTTTATTCCTTATGCTTTATGTTGTAAAATCATAGCTTTGAATAGGTTTCCTTTGATTATAAAATTATTGGCAGCATATACAAACACGGCTTGGGCTTTGTCCTTCAGTTGCATCTTTCAGCTGTGTTCCTCTTAGTACCATCTATTACACACTGGAACATTTTCCCTGGGTTGCCTAAAAATACTATTATTGAACTTTAAATATTACAATTTGTAATTTTTAAACATGTAATTTTAATTTTAAGTGTAGCATCTCTTAATTAAGAAGTTATTCTAATTCTGTTTGCCTTGTGTGCAGTGAAAATACTTACATATATACCAAAGATTGAGAGACAGTTTGTGTAGTGATTAGGAGTGCAGACTCTAATCTGGGAGAACAGGGTTTGATTCCCCACTCCTTCACATGCAGCCAGCTGGGTGACTGTGGGTCAGTCACAGTTATCTCAGAGCTGTTCTCTCACAAGCAGTTCTCTCAGAGCTTTCTCAGCCTCACCTGCGTCACAGGGTGTCTGTTGTGGGGAGGGGAAGGGAAGAAGACTGTAAGCCGCTCTGAGATGCCTTCAGGTAGTGAGGGGTGGGGTATAAATCCAATAGCTTTTCTTCTTCAGAGATGTCCTTGAAGAAAAGTCCTCCTTGAAAGGCATGTATTACACTAAACATTGAAAATCCTTCAAAATGTATTGGATACATCCTGAAATTGTGGATCTGTTTACCCTCCACCATATCTTTCATATGGTTCCTGGTTTACCAAAACTGCTTGTACTGGATGGGGAGGGGCTAAGAAAGGTTTGGCTGTTGGAATATAGTTGTCAAGGAGACCTGTACCTGCCCAGCATCAGAAACAGGACAAGATCTCAGAGGAAAGCCTCATTATAAGCCCCTTCACATGTAGAAGGAGTCAACAGGGGCAGAGAGAAGCTCTACAGCCCAGGAAAGAAGCCCCAATCCAGAAATAGCGGAGTCAAGAAACCCATCCAATTCTATATCTGCCATGGCCACCCCTAAGACTCCAGAAACAGATATACCAATGAGTCAGAAGACCCAGCACTTCTATGGCATCACAAGGCATCTAGCTTCAGATGTGGCAGCAGGGAGGCTTATTCTGAGTCCCTGATCAGGATCAAAGCCCCTGGATGGGGCAGTCAAGCAGATTAGAAAGGTGTAACCACCCCTTGGATCTGCTTTTTTGCTGAGATGTACACTGTCCTTGAACCTGTAGCTGCTGTCAAAGGTAGACCCTTGCTCGCAGGCCTTTGACCCTTGACAACATCATCTGCTTCATGGCTCTATATTTGCAAGCATCCCCAAAACTGATCCTTCAAAAGGATTCTCTTGCTGCTTGTTGATGTAGAGAGAACACAATGGTACTCAGGGATCATTTTGTAGAAAAAGAGGTGCAGGAGCTCATTAGCATAACTCATTAGCATAACTTATTTGCATATGCTACACCACCTGACATCTCTGGAAGTATGTCAGAAGGCAAGAAAGAAAGGGGAGGGAGGAAGAGAGCAGGCAGAGAGGGGACAACTACTAATCCAAGCCTCAGAAATACCACTATTGTGGGAGGATAGCTTCAGTGGTGGCTGAAACCTTCAGAAGGCTGGTTGGAGGAACAAGGACCTTTCCAGGGGACGGGGTCATTTTGCTGCAGCCATGACACAAGCAGGCATTCCCCTGCATGCGGGGGGGGGGGGGGGGCTGGCACCAACTCCCCGAGCTGAGCTCCCCTGAGCTCCTGCTCGAAATGACCCCTGATGGTTCTAAATATCACCCAGTAGAAGTCTTGCTCAATTAATTGGTTAATTAAAAGATAATTGGTGGTGGGCAGTGCCATCATATCACAGCTGACTTACAGTCAGGGCTTTTTTTGTAGAAAAAGCCCAGCAGGAACTCATTAGCATAATAGGCCACACCCCTGACAGCACAGCTCCCTCCCAGGATTGGCTTCCCCAGGTGCCCCACAGTTTGCAGGGCACATGGGGAACCCAAGGGAAGGAAGGCAGTTTCTGGATCACAAGCTGCGGGGCGCCTGGGGAACCTGAGGACAGGAGGTAGTTTAAACTGCCATCCCTCCCTGGATTGGCTTGGCTTCCCCAGGCGCCTCGCAGCTTGTGAAGTGCCTGGGGAATGCAGGGGTGGGGGGAGGCTGTAGGTGTGGCCAACTCAGAAGCCAGCCGGAACTCCGTTCCTGTGTGTTCCTGCCCCAAAATAGCCCTGCTTTATAGTGACCCTGTAGTTTTCAAGGCAAGAGTCAAACAGAGGTGGTTTGCCACTGCCTGCCTCTGCGTAGCGACCCTGGATTTCCTTGATGGTCTTCCATCCAAGCGCTAACTAGCACCCACCCTGCTTAGTTTCTGAGAGCTGATGATGAGATCAGGTTAGCTTGGGTCATCCAAGTCAGGACAAAAAACCCCCCAAACCTTCCTCATATGTAAATGTGTGTAGAGTTCTGAAGAGAGCCAGTGTAGTGTTAGTGGTTAAGAGTGGTGGACTTTAATCTAGAGAACTGGGTTTAATTCCCCACTCCTCCACATGAAGCCAGCTGGGTGACCTTGGGCCTGTCACAGTTCTCCCAGAGCTGTTCTCTCAACAGCAGTTGTCTTAGAGCTCTCTCAGCCCCACCTACCTCACAGGGCGTCTGTTGTGGGGAGAGGAAGGGAAGGTGATTGTAAGCTGTTTTAAGACTCCTTCAGGTAGGATATAAAAACCAATTCTTCTTACTTGCCTACACATGCTACAATGGAAACTGTCCTAGACAAAGGACTGCCTCCTTTGGGAAAGGGAAGGAAGTATGTGCTTTCTACAGCCGCACCTGCCACCTGGGGTTTCCAGAAGTCACTAGGATAACAACAATATAATTTTTAAAGTTAGCTGCTGTTTGAGAATTCAGGGCAACTTCCTTTATCTATCAAAAAAATTAAAAATAAAACTTGCTGAGAACCAGCATGGTGTACTGGTTAGAGTTGGTTCTGGGAGACCCAGGTCCAAACTCCCACTCTGCCATGGAACCTCACTAGGCAGCCTTGGGCCAGTCAGTCTTTCAGCGGAATCTACTTCATGAAGTAATAGTTGTTAGACTAACAGGGTGTGTTTGTGTGTGTGTGGAATAACCATGTTGTAGGCTGCTTTGATTCTACTATGGTGTAGTGCAAGAGTGACCGAACTGCAGCTCAGGAGCCGCATGTGGCTCTTTCACACAGTCTAATTTAATGTTAACAAAAAGAAAATTTGCATATTTTCCCATAAAAACGTGTGTGTAATATTTGTTCATGTCTTTCAGCTCTCAAACAGCTGATGTTTATTCTGTGTGGCTGTTACGTTAAGCAGGTTTGGCCACCCCTGGTGTAGTGGTTAAGAGTCTCGGACTAGTATCTGGAAGATCCAGGTTGAAATTTCCACTTGTGCTGTGGAAGCTTGCTGGGTGATTTGGAGCCAGTCACACACTCTCAGCCTAACTTTACCTCACAGGGCTGTTGTGAGGGTAAAATGGAGGTGAGGCGAAAGATGTAAACTGCTTTGGGTCCCCACTGGGGAGGAAGGCAGGGTATAAATGAATTAATTTAAATGTTTAATTTAAATTTGATTCTTCATCATAGAAGAAGAAGAAGATTGGATTTATATCCTGCCCTTCACTCACTTGGAGTCTCAGAGCGGCTTACAAACTCCTTTCCCTTCCCCTCCCCACAACAGACACCCTGTGAGGTAGGTGGGGCTGAGAGAGCTCTTTCCCAAGCTGTCCTTGAGAGAACAGCTGGAACAGAACTATGGCTTGCCCAAGGTCATCCAGCAGCCACAAGTGAAGGAGTGGGGAGTCAAACCCGGTTCTCCCAGATTAGAGTCTGTGCACTTAACCACTACACCAAACTGGCTCTCATAGAGGAAATGGGGTATTCCACATCTAAAGAAAGAAAGAAGGTGTGAAGAAAACTCGGTATTAGTGGAGAGCGGAAGAGGCTCCATCGCGGGAGAAGTTCAGCAGGGGCTGGTTTGGTTGTGAAGATGTAAACTACAGAAGGCAGCTTAACCAGAACAGGGCACGAATATGTGGAAATGGGCATTCAAGGAGGTACCTAGAGTACTTTTCCTTTTCGAGCGAGAATCGATTGGAAAAGGCAGAGAGGGACAATATTAAAGTCATAAAACAGACAGGTCAGGTCAGGGCTCCTAAATCTTATCTTTGTCTTCCGCTACTGAGGAAGCACAGAAGGGAACCATTAGTGGTTTTTCTCAAGCTATTAAAGTCGAAAATTGGTTGGGAAGACAAGACTGTCTATTTTTCTCAAGACATTTAGTCCAATGGGTCTGGTAGAAACTAGAGTGTGTAGAAGGAAGCTGATGGCCGCTCACCAGGCCAGCCCAGCTGTGATTGTTGGGAGTGGTAATGTTTTTAGGGACACCAATAATAGGGTGGCCAGGTCCCCCCTGGCCACCAGGGGGGAATGGTGTGGTAGGGTTGCCAGATCCAGTTTGGAAAATTTCTAGAGATTTGGGGATGGAGTCTGGGAAAGACAGGAAGTTCAGTAGGATACAATGTCGTAGGGTCCACCCTCCAAAGCATCCATTTTCTCTGGGGGAACTGATCTCTCTAGTCTGGAGATGAGCTGTAATTTGGGGGGATCCCCAGATCCCACCTGGAGGATGGCATCCTGATAAAACAGTCTGCAGCCCTTCATATGTAGGCCTGTCCTCCCCAAGAAGCACAGGATGCTGAAGAACCCCAATTTCAGGGCAGGGGACAGCCACTAAAGCAATTCAGGCAATGGACCCCAGCATCTGCTGCAGGATTGCACAGGTTGGGACGGCAGAACGTTTTGGGTTGGCTCCAGGTGCATCCTCCAAATGACCTTGAGTCTGAGTGGTGTGGTGAAGTATAAGCTAGGTTAGTTCTCCGCTGCCCGAATTTGAACAACTCACTTGATGGTAATGTAAACTACCTTACATAACAGAACACAGAAGTCTTTTGTAAGAAAATGTGAGGAAGAGAGACTGGTTCAAGCATGACATTGCATTACGACCAGTTCAAAAGGACCTCTGATCTTTGGTGAAGAAAGATACTCAGAATGTAGGGTTGCCAACCTCGAGGTGGGACCTGGAGATATCCTGGGATTACAACTGATCTCCAGATGGCAGAGATCTATTCCTGCTTTGCTTTGGCGGGCAGACTCTATGGCATTATACCCTGATGAGGTCCTTCCCCTCCCCAGGTTCTACCTCCCAAACTCCAGAGGTTTCCCAGTCTGGCTTTGGCAGCCCTAGCCCTTCCCTCCCTGTTGCATGATTCCCATTAACAGGTTCTGACGCCAATGCAGAGCAGGAGGAGGAATGAGAAATAAAGGGTCAGGAGCCTTGCTGATGGTCTGAACCACAGACACATGAGATCTCTTTTGGGCTTGAAACCTACATGCCCTCCAAGAGAAACTAATATGATGCTCAAAAATGAAACAAATAGCACAGCTGACTCTGGGAATCTTTTCATCAGATGAATTTGACAGACGGTGAAGGCAGATTTTTTTTCAGGCCGTAATCTAACAGAGCCGGCCTTACCCTGAAGCAACATGAAGCAGTTGCTCATGGACAAAGGATTGGGCATTGTTTCCCCAGTCTTTGCTGTTGAATGAAATTGACAAAATGCTTTCAGTCCAGAGGAAGACAAAGAGCATAATTTTGATCTTTCAAGCGCAAGAATGTGTAGCGCTGGCACTAGAAGTGTGCTGTGGCCTTGCTTCCTCCCGTAAGAAAGAAAATTTGGGGAGGGATGGGCATGAAAATGCATTCTTCAGAGAAACCAGGGAGAAATAAAGAATGAAGTTCTCCCACCTCTTTGTTTTTGTTTCAAAAACAGTTGCACATTGTGAATATTTTGCTAGCCCTACCAAATGTCAGAATCTGCTGATTCAGACAAAGTCTTTCTATTGCTTGCAGCTATGTCTTCTGTTTTATTACCATGGTTCTCCCTGTCATGTCTGTATGCCTTTCTGTATTCCTATTGCCATGTATGTATGCTAGCTGCTTCCATAACACCTGCCATGTAACTACCCCTCCTTTAGGTGAACCCCCTCACTTTGGCCAGCATGTATGTAGAATATGTGACCCCAGGTTTATGACCCTGACCAGGCCTGGTGTGTGTAACTGTCAGAGCGGGAGGATGACAACTTCAAAGTATGGGAACAATGGGCCTCTCACACTCCTGCCTCCGCATTCCATTCGTCCCGGCTGGGACTCCAAGGGAGGACGAGTCTCATCTCTTATCAACGTGCGAAAGCCTCGAGGCCATTGATTGTTATGTGAAATGGTAACATCTGAAGGGTCTGGTTTGGGAAGGGAAATTTACAACTTGACACCTCACTTTCTTTCCTGTGGGAAGCAAACGGCCAGAGCCCCTTTTGCCCGCCGTTTTGTCCCTTGTAGTGATTGGCTACCTATGGGTAATTCAAACTGCCTAGAAAGGTATAATAGACCTGCTTCTGTCATATGTGTTATCTCTGACAATAATCCGAGAAGCTGCACCAATGTAGAGATTGGAAATAAAGAACTGTGTTTCATCAACAAAGATCTGATCCTTGACTACTTTGAGCAGAAGTCTCACACCAAAACTATATAGTAGAGTGCATTTTTATCCCGCCACTCTTCCAAGGTACTAAGGGCAGCTTAGATGGTTCCTCCTCCTGCATTTTATGCTCACAACAACTCTGAGAGGTAGGTTAGGCCAAAATAGCCCTGTCAGCTTTGTGGCAGAGTTGGGAATTAGGGTTGCCAATAGGGTTGCCAAGTCTGGGTTGGAAAATACCTGGGGACTTTGGGGGTGGAACCAGGAGAAGGTGGGGTTTGGGGAGGGGAGGGAACTCAGCATGGTACAATGCCATAGAGTCCACCCTTCAAAGCAGCCATTTTCTCCAGGGGAGCTGATCTCTGTCAGCTGGGGATCAGTTGTAAAAGCGGGAGATCCCCAGGCCCCACCTGGAGGCTGGCAACCTTAGTTGCCAGCTCTGGATTGAGAAATACTAAGAGTTGGGGGAGGGGGGCTGGAGAGGGGAGGAAAGGGACCTCAGAAAGGTATAATGCCATAGAGGCCACCATCCAAAGCAGCCATTTTCTGTAGACAGTGCAATTCTAGGAGATCTTCAGGCCCTATCTGGAGGTTGGCAACCCTATAATGGGAATAGACACCACCACCACCACCCCACTCTCCCCAGCCCTACTCCAACACCTTAACCACAGTACCACACCAAGCCACTCCTCCATTTAATTGTTTTGGTTGGGCACAACAGTTATCTAGTAGGTATCCTTCTCTGGATGCAGGTTTGGTAGATGCTTGTTAAAGAGCTGCCAATGAGAGAGAGGAAAGTAGTTCCTCCCAGGGGAACAAAATTCAGTGAATTCCTAGTGGAATGTTGCACGCATCTGTTCCGCTCACAGCGGTCCTCTCCATGCCACCTTGTTCTTGTCTTCAGCATCTGTTTCTTCCTAGGAACCGCGGTGACATGGTTGACTTGGGGATTTTGGAGGCCTGTCAACAAGGCCCACACTGTGGAGTTCCTGGATCCAGAAGAGGCAGAGTATTAGGGTTGTCAACTCTGGGTTGAGAAATTCCTGGAGACTTTGGGGGGTGGAGGCAGGAGAGGGCAGGGTTTGGGGAGGGGAGGGACCTCAGTGTGGTATAATGCCATGCAGTCCACCCTTCAAGACAGCCATTTTCTCCAGGCGAACTGATGTCTGTCATCTGGAGATCCGTTGTAATCCCAGGAGATCTCCAGGCCCCACCTAGAGGTTAGCAAGCCTAGTGGAGCATGCACATTGAAGATTCTTCTGTGCGAACTCTGACACAGGAGTCTTTTGTTTTTCAAGCGGCAGGAGAAAGCACTGTAGGAATTTATAATTTAGGCTTTTGGAGCTCCTCAAAAGCCTTGCAAAGGTCAGTCCAATTAACAGCAGGTCAACTGTGTAGCAAGACTTCTAACCTCTTGGTAAATTTGTAATTCAGGGCTTCTTTCTCCTTCAGTAAGCTTTTCCTAATTGGGTTTGTGTGTAAGATGGTTTATACACATCTTAATCAAACTGGCCAATCCAAAAGCGGGCCAGAACTGGGCTGTAAATCAACTTAATCCCCGCTGCTTACCCCAAGTGTCCTTAATGGATTATAACCGAGGCCTGGTAACAACTGGTACCTCCTGGTTCTAAGCGCCATAAAGGTTGGGTCTCAGAGAGCACTAGAGTGTTAGGTCAAATCTACATCTGACTTTCCCACTGGAATCATTCTAGTTTCAAAAACCCCCATCTATACCTGTTTCTAGTTTCAAACCATACTTGTTTTAGTTTAAAAATTGCTGCTTACATTCGTTAATTGCCCTCTTGTTGTCAAGCTAGTATTACACTGCATTAAACAGATCCTGTTGCTTACTGCTCTTCAGACCCAGGGAGTGAAATTTGAAACCAGTGTTAAATGAGTGTAGGAAAAGTGCAGTCAAGCTACTTCAGAGGAGAGGTGTAGATTTGGCCTTGGATTTTGTAACTCTGAATGCAAGAGAATCTGGGAGGGAAAGGATTAAGAGAATTCTCTCTCTTGGGTACACTTGACAGTTGGCCCCACCCTTTCATCAGTTTGCCTTCTGTGTTTCATCTTATATAAGACCTCTCTTAACCGGGCTTGGAGCTGTAGCAAGTTAAACTTTTTGAAGTTCATCTGCTCACAATAAGTTAAATGAACCTGCATGAATCTGTCATGTGAGATGTGCTTCTAGTTCTGTAAATAAAATTTCTTTCTCTTGTTACCCTTGGGAGTCAGATCATCTTTGTAATTTGTTTGAACAGCATCTTCCCTTTGACTGGGAAATGTGGAGAACTGGGGATACTGCGAAAAAGCTTCTGTGCTTCCAAGGCAAATGAGGTTGCCTCCATCTGAAAACAGAGGAGGCAGGCATTATGGATTTTGTACTTAAAACAGAAGGATAAGTCAGTGTTACAACTCCTGGGGCTGAAAAGCTTAGCAGGAGAGGTAGGCTGTGGAACAAATCATGGGACTGATGGGGAAGGCAACTTGTGAGGCAGTGAGCAATGTGGCAGGAAGGCCAGAAGGAATCAGGCAAGGAATGAGTCTGGGAGGACATAAGAACAGCCTTGTGGTGGTTTCTCTCCACAGCAGAGTGCCCAGGCTGAGGAAGTACAACAGGCCTTGGTCACACTGAATTAGGACTCTGGAAATCACCTGACTCTCATGATCAGGGGGATTTTAGTTTGTGGAATCTAGCCTGGAGATGGAGCTGCCTACAGTCACTTCTCCTTCCAGCAGACCCAACAGAGGTTTCCAAACAGGTAAATACTTTACCCGACTCCCAGTGTTTCTTGGGCAGGCTTGCAACTGTGGATTGGGAAATTCCTGGAGATTTGGGATTAGGGCCTGGGGAGGGTGAGATTTGGGGAAGGGAGGGACCTCAGTAGAGCTGTGATACCCTGGAGTCCTCCATCCTCCAAAGCAGCCATTTTTCTTCAGGAGAACTGATCTCTGTAGTCTGGAGATCAAGTGTGAATTATTCTAGGGGATCTCCAGGACCCACCTGGTGGTTGGTTCTGCTGCTTGGAGAAAGGACTGATAGGTAGTTCAGTCCAGGTAACTGGCTCCATTCTCCCCCCCCCCCCCCCCGGGCACCATCCTGGCAGCAAAGTGAAGCTAAAAACCCAACTCAATTTCCCAAACAAATGTTGTACGTTTTGTTCATCTATAAATAAAATGGTTGATAAACCTGAAGGAAAAAGAGCAATATTCAATGTTTTATTTTTAAGTTTCTGGTTGGGTGATTGATATCTTCCCCTGGCCATTTCCCTGGGTAGCACTGACTATATTATAGACCCTGACCACAAGTGATAATTTTTTTTTAGTTCCCAGGCCACTCTCTGGAGAACAGTTTGACCCTCACAAGTAATACTATTGTCACCACATTGTTTTCTACATTTGTAAATCCATTTTATGCATTGTTTGCTATTTATCTGATCCTTTTTTGCATTGTTTCTTATTTGTAATTCTCATCCTATTGCATTGCTTATGAGATGTCTTATGCTACTGGATTGCCTTGTTTTACGCTGTGTAACCCACCTTGAGTCTGAGTGAGAAAGTAACTAAAGTATTTGAGCTCTCTTCTGAAATGGAAATTGTTGTCCCCCAGTACCATGATGCACCAGACAGGGCAAACCTAACCCCAATTCTAAACAGAGTTACCGTATTTTTTGCTCCATAAGACTCACTTTTTCTCCCCAAAAAAGTGGGGGGGAAGTGTGTGCGTCTTAAACCCCCCTCACTTTTCCCAAGCCATGGCACCGAGTGGAGCTAGGTGCATCTTATGGTCAGGTGCGTCTTATGGAGCGAAAAATACGGTACATCCTTCTAAGCTAATGGAAGGCAACGGGCTGAGAAGGGTGTAACTCTGTTTAAGACTGCACTGTAAATGGCTTCCCTAATTTAATAGTAATTCATGTGCCCCTGAAACCATAGGTGTCAACTTCAGGGGGGCTGGGGAGCTCGAGCCCCCCCCCCCGAACTTTTCCAGGAGGTGCTGAGCCTCCCCCAGAGACAATGGCCTATGATGTCTCTGGCCCAGCCCCAGCACCCCCTCCCCCCGGAAATGGGAAAGTCTACACCCTTGCCTGAAACCTACACGCAACTGCACTTTTAAAGATCAGGCCCCTTTTTGATTCAAAGCATGACTGCTGTCTTTTAATAGCTAGTGTGTTGTAGTGGTTCACATGCCACATAAGGATCTGGAAGACCCAGGTTCAAATCTCTGCTCTACCATGGAAGCTTTCTGGGTGACCTTAGGCTGAGAGGCTAGGCTAACCCGATCCTGTCAGATTTCAGAAGCTAAGCAGGGTCAACCTTGGCTAGTATTTGGATGGGAGATCTTCAAGGAATTCCAGGGTCATGACGCACTGGGAGGCAATGGCAATCTACTTCTGAAATGTCTCTTGCCTTAAAGGTGAGTCTAGCTTGCCACCTAGTGATGCATAATGCTCAAGAAGCTATAACTTCTAGCTGCCAGACAATCTTAAGGATTGTTGTACGGATGAAGCGGAGGAGATGAGAATGATGTAAGGCACTTTGGGTCCCAACGTGGGAGAAGTACAGGGTATAAATAAATACTATATAGCATTTATTTATTTATGCATCTGCTTACAGCCACAGTATTTTGCACGTGGGATACAACATTCTTATTTATAGCCCCCATGTGATATCAAAAAATTCATGGCTTCTTCATACTCTTTTTTTGGGTATTACTTCTAAGAGAGCCAGTTTGGTGTAGTGGTTAAGTGTGCGGACTCTAATCTGGGAGAACTGGGTTTGATTCCCCACTCCTCCCCTTGCACCTGCTGGATGACCTTGGGCAAGCCATAGTTCTGTACCAGCTGTTCTCTCAAGGACAGTTGTCTCAGAGCTCTCTCAGCCCCACCTACCTCACAGGGTGTCTGTTGTGGGGAGGGGAAGGGAAAGGAGTTTGTAAGCCGCTCTGAGACTACAAGTGAAGGGCGGGGTATAAATCCAATCTCTTCTACTTCTTATTCTAAGCTGTTTTGTAGCTGAAGAGAGCACTCTGTCCTGGGCCTGGATCATGCTGTGACTGCGGCTGAGGAATCTTTGCAATGTTACCTTTTGCCCCATGGGAGTCTCTGCAACATGGGCCCTCCTCTCAGCACTAAGTAACATTTTGAGATCACCCCTCAGAGAGGCACTCTCAACATGTCCTTTCAGTCGAGTGGGAACCCACAGTGGTATGTATTTCTCAATTACTAACGACCTGGATCCTTGAGCATTAACTGTTGAACACTGGCTGAAACTTCTTGCTTTTTAGTAAGATAACAATCCCTTAAACTTTAAAGAACCCAGAAAGCCTCCCCGTAACAGAAAAACAAAACTTGAAATCTTTTGGGGTTTTTTATATCCAAGAAGCATCCAAGTGTATCTCGTCCTTCAATGAGAATTCCGCAATCATCTCTTCCACTGAAGAAAGCGGCTCCCTGCCTGGAAATAAGAGTTTAAGAGAAGGCTGTTCTCTTTCACTGCCTGCTGACATTGAGGCGCGTACCCTGAATGGTAGTGGCAGAATCAAGGCTATTTTGCCGCTTGTCATATTTATGAGAAATGGCAAAAAAAATATATGACTTCAAGAGCCTTGATATTTATTGAGATGGGGTGTCGAAAACATGAGTGAACACAACAAATGGCTTGTATTGTGTTGTCAGAAACATTCTCTCTGGGGTGGGTAAAAATCCCTGCTCTCAAGGCTTTTCCTCAGGGTCTGGTTTGGCGGCCTTCAGGCTTCTAGCTACTGGACACATTTCACTTGCTTGGATGAGGAGAAGATGATATTGGATTCATAACCGGCCCTTCACTCTGAGTCTCAGAGCGGCTTACAATCTCCTTCCCTTCCTCTCCCCACAATGGACACCCTGGGAGGCAGGTGGGGCTGAAAACCCTGAGAGAACTGTGACGGGCCAAGGTTACCCATCAGGCTTCATGTGGAGGAAGTCCTGGGGGGAGAGGGAGGGAGCCAGCTGCCTGATCCAATGCTCCCTCTAAGCTGTGGAGTCTTGTCAGCCCAAATTCTACTTTGTGAGCTACTGACGTTAAAGCTGTGAGCGAGCAATTTGGCTATTGCATAAATTAGTTTGCTCTGAAGCCATCCTTCCTGAGCTAGGACAAAAATGTGTCAGCCGGAGGCTAAAAACCTGTGAGCTAGCTCACATTAACTCGGCTTAGAGGGAACACTGGCTGATCCACCGAAGATGGTAAAAGGCAGACCTGGCAACTGTAGTGACGTGGGCCTCCACAGAAAGCAGGGCATCTAGGATCACCCCCAGGCGCCTCACCTTCTGGACAAGCACAAGTGATGCACCATCCAAGGTGGGCAGTCCGATTCCCAGTTCAGTCCCCCACCCCCACCCCTTGGCTCAGGTACAGGACCTCTTATCTTCATTGGATTAAGTTTCAACTGGCTGTGCTGCAACCACCCAGCCACAACCTCCAATGCCCTGGTCAAATTCTCTGAGGTGGAGTCTGGGCAGCCATCCATCAACAGATAGAGCTGGGTGTCACCTGCATACTGATGACAACCCATCCCATCCCTGGACCAACTGGGCGAGAATACTTTGCACAATGCAGGTAGCTTGCATATAACAGAGTATTGTGGTCCCTGGGCTGTTAATGCTGTTGCTCTGACAGGCTTACGTACCCTGGTACATTTAAGCTACCACAGAAAACATTCACCGAGAGATTCCCTATTTTTCCTTCCAGTCCTTGGGGGATTGAGAAACTTAATCTCATCTCTGTCGTCATGCGCCCCCCCCCCCCCCCCCCAGCTTTACCTACTGACCCCTGTATTCTCTGTGGATCCTGTTGCTTTTTCTGACAGTTCTTCTTGTGTGGTCACGTCCCTGGGAAGCATGTAATGAGGCAGCCGTCCACGGGGCTTGAGCAAAGTGACTCCTCAGTGCCGGCTTTTATTGATTCTGTAGGAACCATGCCAAAAAAAAAAGAGCTCTCTTCTCTGCTTTTGCGGCAAGTTCACACCCCTGGGAAAGTGTGTGAATGTTGCCGTAGCTGAATCACAACTAGCTGGCTTCTTCTGAGACAGTGTGGTGATCTTAAAATCAATAAATCTGCAGTTCTTCTGCTTTTTTTCTTGTTTCATGTTTTCATATCCCCCTCTTTTCTTCCCCATTTTAAATTCTTGAGGTTAGGATGAGAGTCATTGTGTGATGTATTACATTACTACCAATTTCCTGAAGGCTGAGTTGTTAGTATCTAGACCAGGGGTGGCCAAACTGGCCTAACGTAACAGCCACATAAAATAAACGTCAGATGTCTGAGAGCTGCATGACATGAACAAATATTACTGATATGTTTTTACTGAAAAACATGCAAATTTACTTTTTATTAACATTAAATGAGACTGCCAAAAATAAAAACAAAGGGGGTAAAATAGATATTGATAATAATATTTATTTGTCTAATGATATTTGTGGGCTGCGGGGGGGCTTTGAGAATGCATTTAAAGTTAAAGTTGCTTTCTTTCTTTGCTCCCCCCTGCCTCAAGCCTACCCAGGGAGGGGAACAATGACTGGGGAAGAGAAGACTGATTAGGGAGGCATAGCTCCCCTTTGCTTCCCCAGCTGCCCAGCCGGGAGCCACACAAAATGTGTGAAAGAGCTGCATGTGGCTCCAGAGCAACAGTTTGGCCACCCCTGATCTAGACTAAACATTCAGTACAGGAGACTGCCTTTGCTAGGGTTGCCAGGTCTGGGTTGGAAAGTACCTGGAGACTTTGGGGGTAGATCCAGGAGAGGGTGGGTTTGGGGAGGGAGAGGCCTCATCATGGTACAATGCCAAGAGTCCACCCTTCAAAGCAGCCATTTTCTCCAGGGAAGCTGTCAGCTGGAGATCAGTTGTAAAAGCAGGAGATCTCCAAGCCCCACCTGGGGGTTGGGAACCCTAGCCTTTGCCCTACAACAAGTGTCACAATTCTCTAGTTGTGATTCTAAAGCCAGGGCTTTTGGGTTGTGTCTTGAGGGATCGAGCAAGGGTCCCTCAGCGGCTTCTTGAAGATTGAGCACTGAGCAGATCCATTCCTTGCCAAGCCTGAATCTTCCTATACAGGCCACAGGTTCAAAAGAGTGTTGGGTATGTTTTACGGCACATGCGCAGTTCACTTGCAGCAATGGTGAGGCCTGCTGCTCTTGTTATCCAACTGAGTGTGTGCCCTAGAACATGTCCCAGAATCCTGTGGGAGATACAGAAATGTTCTTTGTTAGATGGGTCAATTGGGAAAGGATTAAAATTGCCTCAGGACAGAAAATCTGGAATCCACTGTTCTAATGTAAAAAAAAAAGAAGACAGGATAAGTTCAAGACTATAGTGACATCACTTAGGTAAGCAAGTGTTTACTCCACAAGCAATGTACCATATTACTATTGGGTTAAATTGGGGGGGGGGGAATCATTTGCATTGTAAGCACAGAAGCTTTATGCAGTATCCTCGATCCTCCAAGTTTCCTGGTTAAGGGAAAAATGCCGTTCAAACAAATTCCAAAGATCTGACTCCAATGGTAACAAGAAAGAATTTTTTCTTACAAAACTAGAAGCATATCTTAGATGACATATTAATGTAGGTATATTTAACTTATTGTGAACAGACTGACTTCCAAAGTCTAACCTGCTACAACTCCAAGCCCAGGTGAGAGAGAAAAGAGAGGTCTTATATAAGATGCAGGGCTCCGTTGGGGCCGGGGTGTGCCGGAGCGACGCTCCGGGAGAGAGTCGGCGGGGGGGCGGGCACATAAGCCCCGTCCCCCAGCTCGCTTTCCCCAGCCCGCCGGCCCATTGCAGCCTCCTCGGCGCTCGCGAGTCTGCCCTGATGCCGAGTCCCCCCTCCCTGGCCCGGCGTGCCGCCGGGCCAGGAAGCAGCCTCCAGCCCCCCCGCGCAATCCCCCTCCCTGGCCCGCGGCTCGCCGCGGGGCCAGACTGAAGGCTCCAGGCCCTTCCCGATTGCCCTCCCTGGCCTGCGGCTCGCCGCCGGGCCAGGGAGAAGGCTCCTCCCCCCCCCCCGATCGCCCTCCCTGGCCGGCGGCGAGCTCCTGCACCTCTTTTTTTTTAATGAGCTCCTGCACCTCTTTTTTTTACGAAAGGACCCCTGATAAGATGTAACACAAAAGGCAAGCAAGGGCCAAAGAGGCTCAACATATAGCCGATGAGAGGGTGGGGCTAACTGCCAAATGTACCCGAAAGAGAGAATTCTCTTACCCTTTCCCTCCCAGATCCTCTTGCACGCAGAGTTACAATAGCCAACAATTACAGGCCTCACATGAGCCACCAGGCCCAATGTAACCTTCAAGCCATGTTTGCTAGCCCATCGTTGGCCTTCTGTTTCCTGCTCTCCAAAGGGGTTTGCAAAATCTAGAACAGAGGTGTTAATCTCATTTGTTACAAGGACCCGGTGTGACATAAATGTCACTTCACTGGACCGGGCCATGTGGGCTATAAAATGTAACACGAGGTACCAGAGATAGAAACTTTATAAAGGTGATTCCAGATGTTGAATGACAATAGCAGGCTTGCTTGGATTAGGTGTGATATGCAGAGAAGTATTGTGCATGGAGCAGTAGCCAGTGTTGGTAATGAGATGGGAAACCTAGGTCTCAATTCCATCCAGGAGGATTTAGTCCAGGAAGATGCAAAGAATAAATGGACATAAGTCTGACATTAGAAACTACAACATTCAGTTGCTGACCTAAGAGCACTCTTACAAAATAATTTCAAAGGGAGATTAGAAAGAGAGACTGCTGACTTGCAATTGATAATGAAGCTCAAAACAACACATCCTCCTGGACTGAATTGAGAGCCAGTTTTCCTGTCTCATTATCAATGTGTGCTATTATCATTTGGCATCTGAAATCACTCCACTCTCCAAGATATAAGGACCAATCGAAGTGTTCTAATTCCTAATCAGGGTCTTTTTAAAATAAAATGAGTCCAGATAGGAACAGAGAAATCCAATCTTTTTTTTTTTTAACCCAACTTTTCAGAATAAACCAAAATAGTTTCCTCAATGTACACTGTGCTTGTCAGAAGAACCCTCCCTCCCAAGAAGTGTGCTTGCACACAAAAAGCCTATACCTGGAGTAGAATGTTGTTGGTCTTAAAGCTGCTATGGGACTCCAATTTTGTATTTTGCTCTCTCTCCCCCCTCCCCCCAAAAAGAGAGCAGCCCTGGAGAAGGAGTGTGAGTGTGTGTGAGAGAGACGGGGGGGGGGGGGGGCTTGTTTTTGTATCTTTCCAGCATGAGGTAGCCACAAAGCTCTCTCTATGTCTCTCTGTGGGGTGGGGGAGGGAAGAAGCAGGAAACAGAAAGCAGGAAGCAAAGAGCCACTGAGGGGAAAAAGCAAGCTATGGTGCAGCTGCAGCAGCAGCACTGGAAAAGGAAGCAGGAGAAGGAAGTTGTTTGGGGACCAGTTCTGATTCCTGAGTGGACCAGGTTTGGTCCGTGGGTTGCAAATTTGACACTCCTGATCTAGAAGGTTTTCAAACACTTCATTGATTATAAGATCGCTTGTGGGCAGTGCTCAGTTTCGTGTACCACAAGCTGTGCAGGTTTTCATGGCTGTGGCCATTGGCTGGAACCCAGCAGGAGATGGAGGGCAAAGGAACAGAGGGAATGATGTACCATAGAGTTTTTGGGGAATCCTAAAGTGTCACACAGACACAGTAACAGTTATTTGCTGGAAGCATCATCACACATTCAGTATAACTGTGAAGTTCCATGGCAAATTTCAAGTGGAGTGTGTCTGTGTCCCAGTGTAGCAGGAGATTTGGCAGCCCTACCTTTGGCTCAAGAAGTTATCTTCATTGGGCATATTCATGCTTTTTCCTCCTCCATCTAGCAGCTACTTCAGAGCCTGTTTTCAGCCCACCTTAGTACAGCTTTCTTCAAAGCTGGCTTTGAAGGCCGCCACCTTCCCTCTGATCATTGATGACCTCTGGCAACTTGCAGTATAATGTTAATTTCTGCCTGCTGTAGACTGCCAGCTGCTTCAGTGCACAAAGCAACAACCTAAAATTGCAATACTTGAAGTGGTCCAAACTTTTCTATTTACTATGACTGAGAACTGGTACCCACAGGCCTGTTCTGCTAATGGTGGTGTCTCCCTTCAGCCCAAGATGAGACCTTGTGCTGGGAGGGGGAGGCATCTTGGGCCAGAGTATATAAGAGCAGCCAGTGTTGGATCAGGCCAATGGCCCATCGAGTCCGATACTCTGTCACATAGTGGCCAAAAATACCATGTGCCACCAAGAGGTCCACCAGTGGGTCCGGGACACTGTTGCCCCCCCAAGCACCAAGAATACAGAGCATCACTTGCCCCAGACCGAGAGTTCCTATCTGTATAGGGTTGCCAAGTCTGGGTTGGAAAATACCTGGGGACTTTGGGGGTGGAGCCAGGAGAGGGCGGGGTTTGAGGAGGGGAGGGGCCTCAGCATGGTACAATGGCATAGAGTCCACCCTTCAAAGCAGCCATTTTCTCCAGGGGAGCTGGTCTCTGTCGGCTGGAGATCAGTTGTAAAAGCAGGAGATCCCCAGGCCCTACCTGGAGGCTGGCAACCTTATATCTGTACCTTGAGGCTAATAGCCACTGATGGACGTCTGCTCCATATGCAGTGATCCAGCTCCCTCCATGCTTGTAGCCGCCACTACCTCCTGTGGCAGTGAATTCCATGTGTTACTCACTCTTTGGGTGAAGAAGTACTTCCTTTTATCTGTTCTAACCTGACTGCTACAATTTCATGGAGTGCCCACGAGTTCTTGTATTGTGAGAAAGGGAGAAAAGGACTTCTTTCTCTACCTGCTCTATTCCATACATAATTTCATAAACCTCTTATCATGTCACCCCTCAGCCATTATTTCTCCAAGCTAAAGAGCCCCAAGTGCTTTAACCTTTCTTTATAGGGAAAGTGTTCCAACCCTTAGCAGTACAGAGCCACAGAATCTTATCCAAAGCTCCCAAAATATAACCTATAAAAAAGAGGCTTGGATTGCAACCATACACGATTATGGTGATCATCCTTCTTTGTATGTACATGGGGGAGAAGCAGAATAAAATGAACAAACACTGAGGTAAAACTTGGCATTGATCTTCTTCCAGTAATTCATTTCTCACAGTACAGCCATTAAAAGCCTTTATGGCAGTATGTTTCTTATAAAAAATAAATGAAAGAGACATGCAGGGGTGTTACCTAGGCTATGTTACGGCAGCACTAGGCTTACGGGGTATAATATTAGTTTTTGAGGAGAGAGTGGGTTTAAACAGCCAAATCATGTTGCTTTTCATATGCTCATATTTCGTTTTGGGGTTCTTTTGGGACGGAGGAGGGGAGGAATACAAGAGCAAGTGATGTAGCTGCTTGGGAGGCTGGAAATGGAGAACATTGGTTCACTGAGGTAATAATCAGGGGGCATTTCTAGCAGGAGCTTGGGGGAGCTCAGCTCCGGGAGTTAGTGCCAGTCCTCCCCTGGCGGGGAAATGCCTGCTTGTGTCATGGCTGCAGCAAAATGACCCCGTCCCCTGGAAAGGTCCTTGTTCCTCCGACCAGCCTTCTGAAGGCTTCAGCCACCACTGAAGCTATCCTCCCACAATAGTGGTATTTCTGAGGCTTGGATTAGTAACTGTCCCCTCTCTGCCAGCTCTTTTTGTCTTTCTCTCTCTCTCTTTCTCTCTCTTTCTTTCTTGCCTTCTGACATACTTCCAGTGATGTCAGGTGGTTTAGCATATGCAAATAAGTTATGCTGAGTTATGCTAAGGAGCTCCTGCACCACTTTTTCTACGAAATGACCCCTGGTAATAATCACACGTGTATTGTTGTTCTCAGGCAACAGGCCTTGGAATAAGGAGGATTCTCCACCCACCCTCCCCTTCTGATGCCAGCAAATTGGAGTATTTAAATGTTTATGAGCCTTAATTACCAGTATTGATTTGGTGAGAGAAGTAATAGAGGCACAGCTACAAAGAGAGAGTGCCTAATAGTTTTGCAGAGAATATTTAGCTTCAAACAGCTATTGAGACATGGAAGTCGGATGAGCACAGCCAGTTCCAGAGAGCCGTGAAGTTGTTTCTTTGCTTGATCCCCTAGAGTGGCAAAGGGCCTACTGCTCTGGTCCTACTGTATTCTCACATCCTGTGGGGCACGATGAAGGTCAGGGCAGTCCCCCTTCTTTCAGATTTAACGGTATCTGGTATACTGGGTTTATTTATTTATTAGATTTTTCAGTCGCTGCTCACCTGAAGGGTCTCATGGCGACTGACAACATTAAAACCAATAAAGTAAAAATAGCATAACAAATAACAAATATCAAATAGTAACATTAAAATATTAAAATATGTGGCTCCAAAGACCAACTTAAACAAGTTGACCTTGCAAGGCCTGCGGAAACTAAACAAGTCCAGCAGAGCATAGGTGTCATCCGAGAGTGCATTCCCCCATGGTAGGGACCACAACTGAGAAGGCCCTTCCCCTGGTGACAGCTAACCGAGCCAAGCACCTGCAAGAGGCCCCTAGACGATGACGGAAGGGAATGCAAGGAGTTGTAATGTGAGAGGCGGTCCCATAGGCATAAGGGTCCCAAAGCATGAAGGGCTTTAACGGTTAACACCAACACCTTGAATTGGATCCAAAGACTAAGTGGTAGCCAGTACAGCTGCCACAGAATTGGGAGTAATATGAGATGACCATGATGTTCCAGTCAGCAACCTGGCAGCTGCATTCTAGACCACCTGCAGTTTTCAAGGGTAGCCCTATGTAGAGCAAATTGCAGTAGTCCAATCTGGAGGTGAATGTTGTATGGATCAATGTAGCAAGGTCTGACCCAGAGAAATAGGGAGCCAGCTGGCAGGCCTGGCATAGGTGAAAAAACGCTGACCGGGCTACCATGGACACTTATTTATCCAATTATAGCATAAGAACACAAGAGAAGCCAATGCTGGATCAGTCCAGTGGCCCACCCAGTCCAACAAAGTGGCCAAAAACACCAGGTGCTCTCAGGATGTCCAGCAGTGGGCCCAGGACACTAGAAGCCCTCCCACTGTTGCCCCCCCCACCCCCCAGCACCAAGAATACAGAGCATCACTTGCCCCAGACTGAGAGTTCCTATCTATACCTTGTGGCTAATAGCAACTGATGGATCTCTGCTCCATATGTTTATCCTGTTCCCTCTAGATGCCATCCATGCTTGTAGCCACCACCACCTCCTGTGGCAGTGAATTCCACGTATTAATCACTCTTTGGGAGAAGAAATACTCCCTTTTATCTGTTCGAACCCGGCTGCTCAGCAATTTCATGGAGTGCCCACGAGTTCATGTATTGTGAGAAAGGGAGAAAAGTACTTCTTTCTCCACCCGCTCTATCCCATGCATAATCTCATAAACTTCGATCATGTCACCCCTCAGCTGTCGTTTCTCCAAGCTAAAGAGCCCCAAGCGCTTCAACCTTTCTTCATAGGGAAAGTGTTCCAACCCTTTTAACATTTTAGTTGCCCTTTTCTGCACTTTTTCCAATGCAATAATATCTTTTTTGAGGTGCGGCAACCAGAACTGTGCACAGTACTCCAAATGAGGTTGCACCATCAATTTATACAGGGGCATTATGATACTGGCTGATTTGTTTTCAGTTCCCTTCCTAATAACCCCCAGCATTGGCCTTTTTCATTGTAGTCGCACATTGTCTTGACATTTTCTTTGAGTTATCTACTGTGACTCCCAAGATCTCTCTCTTGGTCAGTCTCCACCAGTTCAGACCCCATCAATGTGTATTTATAGCTAGGATTTTTGGCTCCAATGTGCATCACTTTGCACTTGGACACACTGAACCCCATTTGCCACATTGATACCCACTCGCCCATCCTCGACAGATCCCTTTGGAGTGCCTCACAATCCTCCCTAGTTCTCACCACCCTGAACAACTTCATGTCATCTGCAAATTTAGCCACTTCACTGCTTACTCCCAACTCCAAATCATTAATAAACAAGTACAAAAGCATCGGACTGAGTACTGATCCCTGCAGTACCCCACTGCTTACCTCCCTCCACTGAGAAAATTGCCCATTTATACTCACTCTGTTTCCTTTTAATTAGCCAGTTTTTGATCCACAAAAGGACTTGTCCTTTTATCCCATGACTATTGAGCTTACTTAGGAGCCTTTGATGAGGAACTTTATCAAAAGCTTTCTAGAAGTCAAGGTAAACAACATCTATTGAGTCCCCCTTGTCCATGTGTTTGTTCACTCCCTCAAAGAACACTTAACAGGTTAGTGAGACAAGATCTTCTCTTACAGAACCCATGCTGAGTCTTCTCAATAGATGTTGTTGATTAATGTGCCAGAAGAGTTTACACCAAATTACCCGGTATCGATGTCAGACTGTAATTTCCCAGATCTCCTCTGGAACCCTTTTTAAAGACGGGAGTGACATTCGCTACCTTCCATTCCTCAGGAATGGAGGCAGATTTTAAGGAAAAATTACATATTTTTGTCAGGAGATCCACAAGTTCGCATTTGAGTTCTCTCAGAACTCTCGGATGTATGCCATCCAGGCCCGGTGATTTATTTGTTTTTAAGTTGTCTATCAGTCGTAGGACCTCCTCTCTCATCACCTCAATCTGAGTCGTCTTTCAACACCCCTCCCGAAATCAGTGGTTCTGGAGTGGGCAAGCACTTCTCATCTTACACAGTGAAGACCGAGGCAAAAAATGCATTTAGCTTCTCAGCCATTTCCCTATCATCCTTCAGTACACTTTTTACTCCTTGGTCATCCAAGGGCCCCACTGCTTCCCTGGCTGGTTTCTTACTTCTAATGTATTTGAAGAAAGTTTTATTGCTGGTCTTTGTTTTTTGTGATGTGCTCCTCCTATTTCCTTTTTGCCTGCCTGATCACAGACTTGCATTTTATTTGCTGCAGCCTGTGTTCCCTTTTATCAGCCTCACAGCAACTAGCTTTCCACTGCTTAAAGGAATCTTTCTTACCTTTTACAGCTTTCATTACTTTGTTTGTTAACCATGCAGGCTTTTTTCTATACCTATTTGTGCCTTTCCTAACCCGCGGTATATATTTTCTCTGAGCCTCTAGGATTGTAATTTTAAATAGGCTCCAAGCTTCCTCAGTGGTTTTGACCCTTTCTACTTTTCCTTTCAGTTTTCTCCTCACATATCCCCTCACGTCAGAGAAGTTACCCCTTTTAAAGTTAAAAGTGGTTGTGTCAGTCTTTTTTGGGCAACTCCCTATTTATACAAATGTTGAACTCAGTAACATTATGGTCACTATTCCCAAAAGGTGCAATCACTTTAACATCTCTCACCAGGTCTTGGGCATTACTTAAGACAAAATCCAGAATCACCTCTCCCCTTGTAGGTTCCATAACCATCTGCTCCATAGCACAGTCATTGAGAGTGTCTAGAAACTCAATCTCTTTTTCCTGACTTGAACACACATTGACCCAATCCATGTGTGGGTAGTTAAAGTCACCTATTACAACACAGTTATTTTGTTTAGCTGCTATCTTTAATTCATTCATCATTTTATAATCCACCACTATCTTTTGATCTGGTGGGCGATAACAAACTCCCAATGTTAAGCTTCCTTTTGGGTCCACTAATTCAAACCACAGCATTTCCAGAAGTGAATCCAATTCTCCTACCCTCTCATTCTTACTGGACTGTATACCCTCTCTGACATACAGAGCCACCCCACCTCCAGCTCCCGCCCCCCCATCCTTCCGATATAATTTATAACCAGGAATCACCGTATCCCACGATTTTCCTCATCCCACCACATTTCTGAAATACCCATGATGTCTATGTTTCTCCCCAACACCAAACATTCCAATTCCCTGATTTTACCTCAGACACTTCTGGCATTAGTATATAAACATCTATAGTTTCCCATACATGTTAAGCCCACAACCTTCCTCTTGCTGCCTTGAGACCTTGCCAGGCAGTCCCTATCATTAGCCACAGTCAATGGACCATTCTAATCCATTTCCTTGTAGGAAAGTAACAGCTACCCCTTCATCTCTTTGAGATGAACCATCCCGAACCATCACCGGTCCTGCGCGTGGAACAGGTAGCATTTCCGAGAAGGCTACCTTGGAGGTCCTGGCCTTGAGTCTCTTTCCTAGCATCCTAAATTTTTCCTTTTGGACCCTCACGACTGTATTTCCCCACACTGTTGGTGCCAACATGTACCACGACCACTGGCTCCTCCCCAGCACTATCTACCTATCTAAAACACGCGTAATGTCCGCTACCTTCGCACCAGGCAGGCAAGTCACCATACGGTCAATATGCAGTTTTGCCACCCAGCTGTCTACCTGCCTAAGGACCGAATCACCAACTACCAAGAGCCCCCCTCCCTCCCTGCCCAAGGATGGTTCCTTGGTGCGAAAGGATAGTCATTCACCAGCTGTAGAAGAGGTCCCTTCTGAGGGCACATAGTACAGAATCCAACCACACCCTAAGGCTCTTTACCAAGTCTACCGCTATCAACTGGACACCATTGAGTTCTGGGAGTGATTCTCCATTTAGAACCAGTCTTTCGCAGTCATATGACCTCTGTCTTGGATGGATTCAACTTCAGGGCCAGCTCCCCTTTAGCCCCTGGACTACTGCATCCAGGCACTGGGATAGTGCCAAGAGCCCTGCCACCAGCAGAAGGAAGAGCTGAACGTCATCAGCATACTGATGGCACCCACCTCCAAACCTCCTGATGATCTCGGCAAGAGAGTGCATATATATGTTAAATAACATCAGAAAGAGGATTGAGCCCTGTGGGACCCCACAATTTAGGTCTTGTTGGGAAGACCTCTCCACTCTGATAGCTACCCTCTGAGAGCATCCCTGGAGGAACAAGGGGAACCAACTAAGGGCAGTGTCCTTTACCCCCAGGGAGGCAAGGCGGTTGAGCAGGACCAAATGGGTCAACTGTATCAAAGGCTGCTGATGGATTCAGAAGGATCAACAGGGCCAGCACGCTTTTATCCAGATGTAAATGGAGATGGTCAACCAAACCCACCAGTGTTGTCTTGTTCCCAAAGCCAGGCCTTAAATCTGATTGAAGCGGGTCCAGGGCAGATGTCACATCCAGGAAAACCCGGAGCTGCTTGGCCACTGCTCACTCAATTTCCCCAGAAAAGTTAGACACTGGGTGATAATTGGCCAACTCCTTTTTTTTTTTTAACCTAAGGAGAGTTTCTTTAGCAAAGGTCTAGCGATCACCTCTTTAAGGGAGCTGGGGAAACAGCCCTTGGAGAGAGACAAATTAATAATCTGTCTCAAAGGGCCCCTTACCACTTCGTGGCATGATTTTACCAGCCATGAGGGACAAGGATCCAAGGAGCAGGTAGCTGGCTTCATAGCTGTCAGGATCCTGTCAACACCCGCAAGGGTGAGCAGGCCAAAAGAGTCCAAAAAAGAACCAGATGGTGCAAGCAAAGCCCCTGTTCCCCTGCTAGTATCAAATTCAGCAGCCAACAAATCACAAAGCTAATGCTACAGATATCAAATATTTTTAGAAATCTGCTGAGTTCAGTAGAGGAGGCAGGCAAAGGTAGTGGAGGGTGGGTCAATAAAAGGGAGACTGCTAGGGTTCTTAACACTGGTTTGAGAAATTCCTGGAGATTTTGGACCAGTTCTTGAGGAGGGCAGAATCTAGGGCAGCAGCTCAGCAGGAATGTGAGTGATTGCGTAGAGTCCACCCTCTGAAGTTGCCCATTCCAGTTCGGTGCAGTGGTTAAAAGTGTGGACTCTAATCTGGGAGAATTGAGTTTGATTCCCCACTCTCCACATGCAGCTGCTGGTGAGAGCTTGGGTCAGGCATAAGTTCTTTCAGAGTTGTTCTCTCAAGGGCAGTTCTCGAGAGATCTCTCTCAGCCCCACCTCCCTCACAGAGTGTCTGTTGTGGGGAGGGGAAGGGAAAAGGATTGTAAACCGCTCTGAGACTCCTTTGGGTAGTGAAGGGCAGGGTATAAATACAATCTCTCTCTTCTTCTCTTCCCCTCCAGGGGAACTGATCTTGGTAGCCTGGAGATCAATTGTAATTATGGGAGAACACCAGGACCCACCTGGAAGTTGGTAACCTTATACATTAGGCCTTGTTCTCTCTGAGGTGACAAACCTGTATGTCTTCAGATTGCAGGGCTCTCATGACTGGATGTTCCTCCATGCAACATTTCTCACATACAGAAAAGCAGATGCCAAGGAGAAAGTCTCACCTCTCCCTATATAAATCCTCTATCTGATGAGATCACCTGGTCGGTTTTGCGTTCCTTCAGTATAGGACAATCAGAGCAAGATGCCAGGTCCATAGAGAATTGTATAGTACAATGTTCCCAAAGGAAGTCTGACAGCTGACATCTCTCCTTTGTCAGTCAATGAAAATGAAGTATTCAGCTGTCGTGAGTGATGAATAACTCGGAATTTTAGGAGATACTTGAAAAGTTTAACAGTGCAATCCTCAACAGAATTACACTCTTCTAAGCACCTTGTCTTCAATAGACTTTGAAGGGTGCAACCATGTTTGGGATAACACTGTAAAACTTGCTGATTCCCATGAGTTTATAGAGAGAGACAGAGAGAAAGAGAGAGCGCATCTTGTTCCCTCTAAGCTGAGTTAGTGTGAGCTAGCTCAGTTTTTTAGCCTCCAGCTCACACATTTTTGTCTCAGCTCAGGAAGGATGGCTCCAGAGCAAACTAATTTATGCAGCAGCCAAATAGCTCACTCACAGCTTTAATGCCAGTAGCTCACGAAGTAGAATTTTTGCTCACGAGACTCCACAGCTTAGATGGAGCATTGGTGTGTGTGTATGTGTGTGTGTGTGTGTAGTGCCATCAAGTCGCTTCCAACTTATAGTAACCCTATAAATCGATGACCTCCAAAACCTCCTATCATTAACAGCCTTGCTCAGGTCTTGCAAACTGAAGGCTGTGGCTTCCTTAATTGAGTCAATCCATCTCATGTTAGCTCTTCCTCTTTTCCTGCTGCCTTCAACATTTCCTAGCATTATTGTCTTTTCCAGTGACTCCCTGTCTTCTCATAATGCGGCCAAAGTATGATAGCCTCCGTTTAGTCATTTTAGCTTCTAGGGAGAGTTCAGGCTTGAGAGAGAGACAGAGAGACCTAAAAGCGAAAGAAAGGTGTGGGAGGCAGAAAATTGATTTTACTTTACAACACAAATGATTCCGAACTGTAGGCATCTCCGAGCTCCTACATCTCAGTGATTTTCAGTGGAAGAAATTTCACTACATGCTTAACTCTCCTGTTGAAATCAATATGGCTTTAAAGGGCTTCACATGGCTGGTTCGTGGTTGCTGTTTCCCCCCGAGCTGCTGAAACTCTCAGAACTTAATGCATTCTGCAATCAGGAGCCCAGCTGGCAACCTTGTGAAAATATAAAAATATAATGACATTCCCTGTTGTGCAAAGGTTGTAACGTAAAGTTGTATGTGCATGAAATCTGTTTTAGAAACTGTGCATGTAGAATGGGGCGGGGGAGAATCTGCTTTGCATATTATTTTTTGGGGGGGAGCATTGAGCACTAGTTTTGGGATAGTTTAATTGGGATGGAATTATCTCAATCTGACATTTCCAGACTAATTTAAATGTCCTGCTATCTCATTGTATGATGTTTTTCGTAGTCTGTTCCCTTATCAGACAATGTAACATCTGCCTTGCAAATGAATGACTGGAAGAAGAAATAACAATGCCAACTCCTGTGTGAAAATTGGCAAATATGCTCAGCAGTGTTCAGAAAATCCAGACATGTCCCTAAATGCATGATACCAGTTTATGAGGGAGATCTTTTCTTTTTTTACAAATCACTTTTCTATATCCTGTGGCATTTGAACTCACATACATTTCTTTCTTTCTTTTTGGTATTTGTGTGTGCACCTCTGTGCATGTGTGCACAGCCTGGAAGTCATGGTTAACTTCTGGCAACCTCTGCTGTGGACTGGACATTTTCAGAGAGGTGGCTTGCTATTGCCTTCCTCTACATCCCGGCCCTGGTATTCCTTGGAGGTCTCCCATCCAGGTACTTGCCAGGGTCGGCCCTGCTTAGCTTCTGAGATCTGACAAGGTCGGGCTTGCCTGGGTTATCCAGGTCAGGACAACCCAAGCGCATTTCTTGTTTAGTTGGGGAACACTCCCCCCTGGCCGATGTTAAGGCAATGGTGTAGATGAGCTTTGTATCTAACAGGAGTCAGGAAAACACCATGTTCATTCTTTTCCTACTGATCAGTTCCTTTTTTCTCAGAGGAAACTTTATTTGGTAATATTGGCACAGAAAGCAATAGGAATGAGTTCAGACCCAGTGCTCCCAGAGACTGCTATAACACATTATACATGACACAGAGGCACACCCAGGTTTGACACTGAGTGTACACTCAATGGAGAGCTGCTGCCTGGATAGTGTACACTCTACAATACACCTTTGTAAACATGTGTGCATATACAAGTAACTTAGCTAATGATTGCCAAGCAGCTTGTTTGGACTGTCCTTTTATTATAAGCTAGGGTTTGTGTAGAAGTATTTCCAATACTTTTAATTCTGGCGTGTTTATTGGCCTTTCACATGGATGTTTGGAAGCAGCACTTAAATTGGTGTTTCCCAAAGACCGGATAACTGAAGCACGCTAAAATCGGAGGCCCATTTCACACACATTGCCCCACTCCAGTTTTATTTTTGGAAGGTGTTAAGAATGAGAATCACCTGCCTTGAGAAAGAGGAGCTCAGTCCCTGCATGAGGAACGTCTAAGCATGCCTTATTAAAAGGCGACAAGCCTTGGGCTTCGCATACATTTTTGTCTGTGATGGAACTGAGCACTGGCAGATCATGAGAGGGTGGGTAAGAAGGGTTGCCTCAGTGCTTAGTTCTTGTAGCCCTTTCTTACATGCCCAGGGAAATGCTGATTGCCACTTTGGGGTCAGGAAACCATTTTTCTCCAGGCCAGTTTGGCCAGGGATCCTGGAGGGTTTTGGCCATCTTCTGGGTGTGGAACAGCAGTCACTGTGGGTGTGGAGGGGGAGGTATTTGTGAATTTACTGCATTGTGCAGGGGGTTGGACTAGATGACCCTGGAGGTCCCTTTGAACTCTATGATTCTATTATCTTTTTTGGAGGGGGCTCTCCCAAGTCCAGATCCTTGTGCCCCTCAGGAACAGCCTAGTGGAAATCTGCAGAGGGAGAAGGGAATTGGTGGAAATTGGTGTGACCTTATGTATGAATACTGGTTCCTTTTTTTTTTTTTTAAAGCACACCCCTTAGATAAAGAGAATCCGAGTTCTGTGGTGTCTACCACTAGCATCTGTGTGGCACTCTCCTGTGGTTGCCATCAGGGCTGTCTGTGGGGAATTTGTGCTAGAGATGGGTAAAGTTGTTAGGAGCCCCTGATCCTTGACCAACCAAGGGATGGTGTTATCACCAGCAGTAAAGTTAAAGGGAAAAAGCAAAGGGCATTGGATGCTCACACTTGCCTGGTCAGGAATAAGGTGAATGAGTCACACTCCACTGGGCTTGTTCACCCCACCTAATTGTACAGCCATCAGCCAAGTCCTACCTTTTCAGTTTGGAAGGAGATTGCTGGCTTCATCTCATTCCATTTGCTTCTAAATTGATCTTTCTTGCTCTGCGGTAAGAGGGTCAAGTCTGAGAAAATGGAAAAAGGCTGACCCGCCTGCCTCATGGGGACTAACTTTCTCAAACATGCAATGCTTCCTTGATGGGAAAGTTCTGGTCTGAAGGCAGAAGAATAGTGAAACAGTACTGGCTGTCGATGACAAGCTAATTGTACGCATCAGATGCCCTCTTTTTTATTGTTTGAAGGTCCACTGGGGATTGATGAACTAAGTCACTGGCCTTCATGACAGCTGGCTGTGTGATCGAGATTCTACCTTGCCGTTCTTGATGCAGGAGTTTATCTGTATTTCTGCTCTTATGACCCAGGTCATTGTTTTCATTATGCGTTGTTAGAACTAGTCATTCTCTCTCTTTTTTGGATTTGAGATTATTTGCTAACATGATAAGCATAGTGGAGAGCTAAAAGTATATTATATTTTTCATTGCATTTTTGGACTGCACTTAAAAAAAAATCACTCCCTTTCCATAATTTTGTTTTTGCGGATTGTTTTGAAAGTGTTCACTTATACGAGAAAGTGCTGCCCTCACGCTGAGGACTCTGCCCTCCGTGACATCAGTGTGTAACCAAATCTGATTGGCTAGATAGTATTATGACATAACCCTACTCGATTTAAGTGCCTCAACTGGCTGAGATAATCTTTGGGTCCAATCCAGGGAGATACCATAATGAGAAGTAAAACTGGTTTGAAAGCAGCAGCAGATAGGGCAAAAAAAAAATCGATGAGAGAGTTTTAACCTTCTTTGTTGTACATTTTCACAATGAAAGAAGTTTGCAGGGGGGAATGATTCTGCAACCCCTCAAAATACTATTTCTGACTTGAAGAGCAAAATATTTGGAAGCTGTAAGCAAACCAAGTATATGCTAAAGAAAATCACAAGAGTTATCAAGCCTGCTCCTGAGAGTTGCCAGCAAAGGTCCTGTCAGAAAGGACAGAATTGCCACCTCTTTAAACAACCGAAAATATCGCACTGGTACCAGAGATCACAAGCAGTCGATGCCCCTACGGAAATTCAGAATGGTTATGCCATTCCAGGCTAGATGGTGATGGGATTATTTGCCCACATTCCACTCCGAGAGCCAGTTTGGTGTAGTGGTTAAGAGCACAGACTCTAATCTGGGAGAACCAGGTTTGATTTCCCACACCTACACATGCAGCTGCTGGTGTGACCTTGGGTCAGTCATAAGTTCTTTCAGAGCTGTTCTCTCAAGGGCAGTTCTCAAGAGAGCTCTCTCAGCCCCACCTGCCTCGCAGGGTGTCTTGTGAGGAGGGTAAAGGAAATGGATTGTAAACCGCCCTGAGACTCCTTCAGGTAGAGAAGAATCTCCTCCTCCTCTCTTCCTCTTCCTTCTTCTTCTCCTCCTCGACAGCTCTGTGGCAACAAAATTAAGCACCCCAAATGTGGTAACAGCTTATGAAAAATTGATGTTACTACTGGTAGGAAATATAGGATTGGTTCCTGCAGATCCATTCTGCTAGTGGAAGAGCTTTCCACTGGTGGAAGGAGCCTTCCCCTGATGCAAGACATCTTAAATCAGAGAAAGATTCCTGGCAGAGTGAATCCATGGGAGCCAGCCCATAAGGGCACTGGCTTACATTGTAGCTATCAGTGCAAGCAATGCCATAAAAATTGTTTACGAGGACCTAGAAAGAACAGCATCATTTTTTTTTTTACAAAATACATTCCCTGCCCTTCTGCCTTTGTAAGGGCCGCCAGACATCCATAGTAGCAAACGGGTCAGTAAGAAGCTTGAGGGGATCATTATCATCCTTTCAAGGCCTCCTTGCTGCTGTTGGGAGAATTGCCAGCTCTGGGTTGGAAAATACCTGGAGATTTGGGGGGTTGGAGCCTGGAGAGGGCAGGGTTTGGGGAGGGATCTCACCATGGTACAGTGCCATGGAGTCCTCCCTCCAAAGCAGCCATTTTCTCCAGGGGAACTGAGCTCTGTAGTCTGGAAATGAGTTGTAAAAGCAGGAGATCCCACCTGGAGGTCGGCAACAGGGAAGGGGAAGGACTAGAGTGGAGAGAGCTGGAACCACCATCTGAGTGCTTGGCTTGAATGAGGAAGGCCTGTCTATATTCCTGTCAGTGTCTGGAAAGAGGAACATTTGGGAAGCTGCCACAGAGGAAGGAAAGAATAGTGGCTATATCTGTAGTAGTTACCTCAGGAGAAGGCTTGGGGAGAAGACTAGAACTAAACACTTTTGGGTTGGGAACAAGAGTGAGGGGTTCCTTATTTCTGAATTGTGAACACCATCTCTCCAGCAAGCTCAAAAGCAAACTTTTGTAGCTCCCTCAGTCAGACACAGTTCAGCAAATTGTTTCAACAGCCACCATTGTATTTGGCCTATACATTGTTATGGATCTTGAGTTGTTAAATGTTTGCTGCGCTGTGATGGACAGGAGGCTGTCTTACCCCTGAGAAGTAAAACAGTCATTCAGGTCCTTTCCTCACTTGGATCTCATCCCTGGTTTTATCAGAGTTCAGCTCGTGACACAATACCTTGCATGTATCCCTGGTTATAACAGCATCCGTTTATCCCGAGACAAGTGTGGGGTGAAACCAGAGTGACTTCAGTGTAATGTGGAAACAAAAAATACCCCGAGATAATTACAGGGGTGAACTCGAGTGTAGTGTAGAATGTAAGTTCGGGGACAAGGTTGAACCAGGATTTAAGGTCTAATGCAGAAAGGATCCCAGTCGTTTGGAAACCCAGGCCTATGGGAGTGCTGTTTCAGCATCTAGTCTTCTTGAGGGCTGCCTGAGGGAGCGTGCAGACAGAAAATGAGGCATTGTCTCAGCAAGAGAGCAGACAATTTTGTGTGTAGCTTTGCCTGGTAGTGTGTCAGAGTGGTTTAACTCTACCTCTGGGAAAGGACAGAGTTGTGAGGCCTGTCTCTGGTCATAAACAGACCTACTAACTATAAGCTATGAAGAGAAATCACCACATAACCTGTACATAAATAAATCTTCTTTGTTGTTTTATTAAATTTTCTGCTCCAGTGATCTCTGTACTCTTCATGCTTAATGCAAAACTCACCTCAAAGCAGCGACCCAAAGCACTGATACATGCTACCCTAAGAATGTCCGACAAATGAGAGGGAAACTTATATCTCAAAACCAAGCAGGTTCCCCAAATTCATCAGAGAGGTGGTGCTGCTCCAGCATCCAGTCTCCTTCCAGAGGGGAGTTGAGGGTGGCCTACTTGAGGGAAAGTGTAGACAGAAATAGGGGAATTGTCTCAGCAAGGGTGCGGACAAATCCCCTTTGCTATCGGCACTCTCCCTTTGGCAGCCCTCAACCCCTCTGCCCCAGAAGGAGACTGGATGCTGGAGCAGCACTGCCTCTCTGATGGATTTAGGGAACCTGTTTGATTTTGAGATGTTCTCCTTTCAGTTGCCAGATATTCTTAGGGTAGCTGAGCTGTTTTACCTCTTGGGGCAGGACAGCTGCCATTCGCCGATTAGTCTGAATAGTGGGGTACGAATAAGTAATATGAATAAGTAGAGCAAGAGAAACCTTTATCTTTACCTTAGGACTTGTTCTACCAGGTTGATGGTAGTTGAAGTTAACTAATTTGGGTAGCCTAGGGATCTCTTGACACTAAATCCTGAAAACTGTCAGAAAGACAGCAGTTCTTAAGAGCCTTTGGGGGGAAGCCATGACAGTTGTACTGGTATCAAATTGATACAAGTTAGGTACTTTCCTAGAGAGAGAAATAATGACAGTAATCAGAGCGAGCGAGCGCACACACACACACATGCACTCTCTCTCTCAACATTACAAGAAAAAATTTAATACAAAGAGTGGAAATTTTAAGCCAAGGAGACAGCTGAGGGAGGTAGATTCAGTTGGGGTAGCTGTGTTGATCTGTAGCAGCAGAAAGAAGTTTGCGTCCAGCCAAGTTTTATTCACAGTATAAACCAAGTTTTATTCACAGCCAAGTTTTATTCACAGTATAAACTTTTGTGTGCAAGCACACTTTCTCAGATACATGAGGAAGTATACTTGCACATGAAAGCTTATAATGTGAATAAAACTTGGTTGGTCTTAAAGGTGCCACTGGATTCAAACTTTGTTCATCTGAGGGGTGTGACAGGTGGGAGAGCTGAGGTAAATAATTAATATAAACTTTAGGACCTGGATTAAAATGAGGCCTCTTGAAACTCTGGCCATGCATGCTCAGCTATTTCAAGAGTTCAGCCCGGGGAATTAGCCACAGAATGCTTTGGAAAGGTTTGCATCATTCTATGGGAAGGTAATCACTTGGTACTAATAAATATTCACCAGCTATTGAGCTCATTCCTGTCAAACCGCTCATTGGTCACAGCCTGTGGTTATATCTTGTATGAGCTGCTGAAAGAAAACTATTCTCAGGATCAATCGTGCCAAATATAGTTTAGAAAGAAAGGTATGGTGTCGTTGTAATCTGAATGGAACATAATAAGCTGTTACTAACTGGGCACTGGACTGAAATAAGTACAGATCATAAATCAGCGATTAAATAAGGTATTGGGTATGCACTAAAGAATATGCATTGGTTATATAACTGGCTATCTAATCTATGTTAATGCATTTGCGTTGGGGGAGGAAACAGTACTAACTGAAAAGCACTGCAATATAATGACGTAGTCCTAAACCAAGATATCCCTGCTTCAAATTTGGCTTTGCTGTGCCTACATTAAGTGGTATTTCAGCAAGCTGTTCTTTCTGCCTCAGTTGCCATCTGTAGCATGGGAAGAGGAACACTGACCTATTTACAATACAAAACATTTTTAGCACACATTGGGGTGTATTTGTACTATTTAATATTTCTACTATATTTCTACTATATTTACAATATTTAATAGATGTTTTGAAGAAGTGTGCTTGTACACAAAAGCTTGAATTAAACTTTGGCTGCGGTCACACACGCCATTTGGTGCAGAGCGGAAGCGAGCCTATTTCCCCTGGTGGAAACTGACACGGCGTTGCAAGATCACACATCCTTTGTAGCTGCGGGCTCAGACGGCACATTTGGGTGAGCAGGGGTTTTTTGCCTTTTGTTTCCCATGGGGAATCACACCTCCGCACTGAGGGTTCCCCATGGAGTATGTGATTATGCGCATACTGCTAAGCCAGTAAAAAAAATGGCACAGAGTAGGGATGGAATGAGCAGACCATCCCAATGGCATGAGAGCGTGCTTGAGTGATCAGACAGGGGAAAGTCCATCCATAGCCTGTCCCCAAGCATTAGGCCTGGACTTTCCCCGGTGTCTTTTAACTCTGCTGGTGGAGCAGCACATGGTGCCAATGACTGCGGGAACTTTCCCAGTTGTTGCAGTTTGATTGTGCTCTTTAGATCCGTCAGGCATTCACAGCTGAGTTGGATCTAAAGGCATGTCTGACCACAGCCTTAGTTGGTCTTGAAGGTGCCACTGGACTCAAACTTTGTTCTACATATCTTTGAGTATTTATACCACACCAGTATTGGTATGCAAAGCAGTTTACAAAGCTATACAAATAAAACAAAAGATTTATAATGATTGCTTAAAAGGACAAAAATTGGGAACTGTGATTAGTCCAAGCTGCTCCTTTCCTCTCTAACTGTTTGCAGGGTCAGGCTTGGCTGGAGGTGATCCTTGATAGCTCCAAGGCTGACAACTTTTTCTAGCAGCAGCCAACCAGAGCCAGAGTGAGTTCTTAAGTGCAAAAGCAAGCTCAGCTAGGTTCCACTTTTCTAGGAAGAGGAGTGTTTCTTAAAGGGCCAGTGCTCACATCTGGAGACCTGCAGAACTCTGTGAACACATGGCGAGTCCTCTAGTGCATGGGAGTCTGGAGGGTAGCCTTGGGGTTCTGGGTGCGCTTTTGAGAGGTGGGGCTAACTAGTGGCTATGGGGCTGAGGTTTAGAGATGCTGCTTCCATCCCAGCTTCCTCTTTTCTGGCAGGGGGTGCTGGCTCTGTCAGGCTAAGGGGGCCCCTTTCCACAGCTTCCTCTTCCCTGCTATATCAGCACTTCGATCAAGGGCTGGATGACTCCTCGTCCGAGTCTTTGGGCCAAACCGAACCAACGAGTACACAAGTGATTAGAACATTGTCCCTCATTCTTCTCAAACAACAGGGCGTTGGAGGGCACCCAATGACGTTCATGGGCAGCTATTTTAAAACAAATTGCACTCAGCTGTGCTGTTATTTGTAGAAGTCATTGTTTGGCAGTATCAAGGTGAAAGGCCATCGTATTCTCTTGGGCTCTCAATAGGGTGTAGGCTGCAGGCACTTTCTGTGGAGTGAGGAGAGTCATTTGGGGATTTAATGCACTTTGTAGGTTTAAAATTTTGGATTTGTAAGCAGTCTTGAACAACAAATGAAAGGATGTGGGCGGTCTAAATATTTAAATTAAAAAAAAGGTAAAGAAATCGTAAAAGGTAGAGTTGAAAAATGTTAGTGAGGCTATGAGGTGGCGGCAGCTACAGGCATGGACAGCTTCAAGAGGGAATTGGATAAACATACGGAGCAGAGGTCCATCAGTGGCTATTAGCCACAAGGTACAGATAGGAACTCTCATTCTGGGGCAAATGATGCTTTGTATTCTTGGTGTTTGGGGCCCCCCCTCTGTATTCTTGCTCTGTATTCTTGGTGCTTGGGGGGGGCACCAGTGGGAGGGCTTCTAGTGTCCTGGCCCCACTGGTGGACCTCCTGATGGCACCTGGTATTTTTGGCCAGTGTGTGACAGAGTGCTGGACTGGATGGGCCATTGGCCTGATCCAACATTGGCTGCTCTTATGTTCTTAGGACTCTCATGGGAGACTGTCTAGTACAGGGTTGCCAACGGGCCTGAAGCAAAATGTCCTGCTCCTTTAACTGAGGCTTAATGGAATATTATCTCTGCCATGAAGAAGTTTGCCTACCCATTCAAACACATTAAGCCTCTGTTAAAGAGACAGGACATTTTCTCTCTCTCTAGGTTGTTGGCAGTCCTAGTCAAATACAGTTAACAAATGGAACTCTTTGGTGCCAATGATCTTGAGTCTCTTCTGTCTGGAAACTGAGACTGCATGAAAAGAGGGCTTAAGTGATTCCAACTGCTTTGCACAGGGATGGATGAGACCATCCTAACTTCAAAGAGCACTGGGCTGAGGCAGCAGAGAGGTCAGCCCCCACACCCACTCCACTTCAAATCCACCCTCTCATACTTTTAAAGTAATTTTTCCTCTCTCCATTTACTAGCATACATTTTATTCCAGCTCTTTTTGTTGGCTTTATAGAAATCTACAAGGATACGGCACGGACCCACTGAATCCCTCTTGGTCAGGCACTGACTAAAGAACTCATGCTCATAATTCTATGCTGTGGCAGGTTTAGCTACATTTTAGGCTTAAGAGGAGGGACACTCATTTCAGAGATGGTTTCCGATGCCTGCCTCCACAGGGAAATAAAAGTGCTAAGACAAGTGAGGGAATTCATTTTTAAAATTTGTTCAGGGAGCTTGACTAAATTGTGGCATTTTCTTCTTGTCACTGTGGCTCTTTTTAGAATAAATAACAGTCGCTTATTCTGTTCGGAAATACTTTCGGGGGGAAATATCGGTCACAGCACCCACCGACAGCTTTTCTGATGCCAGCCAAGTGTGTTCCTAAATATTTAAATTCATCAACCTGCTGGAACTTATAAGCTTCTATTTTCCATTTCTTGCTTTGTCTTAGTAAATATCACTATTTTAGTTTTGTCTTTGTTAATTTCCAATAATTTGCTGTCACAATAAGCGAAAAAGGCTCTTGTTGCACATTTCAACCCAATGTGCGTCCTCGATATCAGAACTCTAAGTCATCAGCATATAGCAGAGCTGGTACTGAATAAGATCCAATATAAGGTACATGGTTAGATATAGTTCGCAGCAAGGGCGTAGACTTTCCAATTTCCTGGGTGGGGGGCTGGGGCTGGGCCAGAGACATTACAGGCCATTGTCTCTGGGGGAGGCTCAACACGTCCTGGAAAAGTTCGGGGGGGGGGCTCCAGCTCCCCAGCCCCCCTGAAGTTGATGGCTATGGTTTGCAGCGTAGGAACAAAGGCAAATGGGAGAATGCCAGGGGAAAGACACAGTCCTCAGCAGGGAAAGATACAGTCCTCATCTCTAGAGCAGCTTGACAAACTAGAGGATACCATATTAAATTTAAGGAAATCCTTAGTGACCCTGAAATCAAGAGAAATGTCTCTAGAAAATATCCAGCCAAGTGTGTTTAGTTAGTGAGTGGGGCCAGATGGGGCTTTTGCCCAGCGAGGCTCCTGACTGGCCATTTGATATTTGATTGGCTGTGCAGATTTATAAAAACCCTGCTTTGGCAACAGTTCCCACCACAGTACAACTATCTTCACTGTGTGACCAAAGGTAAGCCGCATCAGTCCTTTTGTGGCTGGCTCCGCCTCCTGCAGCAACCATTGTATGGGTGCGCCTACCATGCTGTGTCAGAATTGCAAAGGTGCCTGCAGGCTCAAAAAAGTTGGGGACCCCTGCTTTAAAGCTTTGCAGGGGTTGGGATCAGGGAACTTTAAGACCCTTGCTTGCTACCAAACCATAACTTGTCTGGAAATGAAGATCTCTTCACAGTGGCCTTGCATCAGCTCAGAAGTAAGGAGCATGACTATAAGACAGGGCCTTTTCTGTGGTGTCACCACATGTTTGGATTGCCCTTCCTGTGTGCCCGGCACCTACTCTTTTTAGTTTCATGTGCCAGGCTTTTTCTTTTAACCAGCCATTTGGCTTATTGGGCTGCCTGTGTATTTATGTTCTGATTTTCAACATCATTACTGGCTTGGAGGATGCTTTAGTGTTGATACTGTGGCCTGCAGTTTTAATGAATAGCTTTGAGGGTTTTTTATTGTTTTGTTTTACTTTATGTTTCTTATTGGAAGGCCACCACAAAAGACTTCCACTGAATGAGCAGGACACAAATGTCTTCAGTAAATATCCTTGACTTTAAATTGCAAAAATCAAAACAAATAAAACTGTGTGTATCAGAGCATATATCGTGGCGACTTTTCTGTGTCTTGCAATAACTGTAGGCCTGTGTGCTTCTGATAAATAAAAAAGCACGTAGCCTGGAACACGGGCACACCAAGAGGGTCAGCAGCTCTGTCTAAATGGCACCACTGCAGTGGCTTTTTCAAAAGTAATTCAGAAGAAATTCAAGTGAAATATGTTTAAAATGGGGAGATGACAAACCCAATAATTTTCAAAAGACTGCCTTACACATTATGAGGCATACACAATGTTCCCAAGCCAATGTTTGCTTTGTGGGGAGGGGTGCAGAATTAACTTTTCTCTCACCTGCCAATTTTCCCCTTTAACTGCTCCCTTCCAATAGTTTCCCCATTTTCTCTCCAAGTGATGTTGACGCTAAAATGAGGTGAATGGGAAAGCACAATGCACTGTAGAAAGCAACCAAGAGAAAAGTCAAGCCCTTTCCCATTGCCTTCCTGTACATACTGTTTGCTTTGGGTCTCCTTGGTGAGAATAGCACACTACCAGTATTTTATTTTATTTTGGGTATTTTATTTTGTATTTTTCAAATGCGTGTGTGTGTGTGTGTGTGTGTGCATCTGGAAGTCATGGCAACCTGTGGTGACTGACCCCTACTGGGGGCCTGGAGGCTATTCAGAGAGGTGGCTGAATAGGGCCTGCCCCCATCTCCCAACTGCTGGTATTCCAAGGAGGTCTCCCAACCAAGTACTTGCCAGAGTCTACCCTGCTTAGCTTCCGAGATCTGATGAGATCAGGCTTGCCTGGGCTATCCAGGTCAAAGCACTAGCCGCCGATGCTCCCTCTAAGCTTTGGAATCTTGGGAGCAAAAATTCTGCTTTGTGAGCTACTGGCATTAAAAGCTGTGAGCAAGCAATCTGGCTACTGCATAGTTTGTTCTGGAGCCATCTTTCCTAAGCTAAGACAAAAATGTGTGAGCTGGAGGCTAAAAAACTGTGAGCTAGCTCACACTAACTCAGCTTGGAGGGAACACTGCTACCTGTGTTTTAAATAAACATTAACTTTGTGCATGGCCTGCTCTGCTCCAGGGTTTGCATAGACTCTGGGTGGAGCATGGCTGCCCCCTCCTATACCTGCTACTGTGCATCCTGTTCACACCTCCTCTGCCCACCTGCCTGCACGGCACCTCTGCCATTGCCCATCCTTCCCCTACTCACTCTCTTGCCAGTCCTCCCAGTGCCCACATGGCCTTCCCCAATGGTCACGGGCAGTGCAGGCAGATGGGTGCACTGTTGCCAGAAGTGTCACTGCTGCGCACCCTTCCCTCAGCACCACTGGGCAGCATGTCCAGTTGTAGGGCTGCCAGCTCTATGTTGGGAAATACCTAGAGATTTGAGGAGTGGAGCCTGAGGAGGGCTTAGTTTGGGGAGGGGAGGGGCTTAAATGGGGTATAATACCATAGAGTCCACCTTTCAAGGCAGCCATTTTCTGAAGATCAACTGACACCTATAGTGTGGAGCTCAACTGTAATAGTGGGAGATCTCCAGCCATCACCTGGAGGTTGGCAACCCTATGCAGTGGGGAGTGTGGGTAGCAGAAAGGATCACAAGCAAGTAGGTGGGCCGCAAGAGAGGCAGGTGAGGGGACCCCACTGGACGCCTTGGCGACAGTCTCACCTCAGGGTATGCTGACTCCAGTCCCAGCTTCATGGGGTTGGAAATCAGTGCTTACCTCACAACACAGAGTTCCACCACAGGAAGACCCCCCAATTCAGAAGGGAATGTAAATTTTCCAAAACTCTGTTATCGTCCTCCCATTTTGTATACAAATCTTTCCCCACTCTGATTTTCTTAAATTTGATTTTAAAAGCCACAACAGGGCTGTCGCTTATCAAGAGAAATGATCCCTCAGTGTTTTCAGACCATAGTAAGGTAGGGCAGGGCAAATGCATCTTTGCCAGCTTTTGAGATGACTTGCTGCTTCAGTTTTGAGCTTCTTTTCAATTAGGCACTTATCTTCGAAACGTTGGCTTTACAGTCCTCTTCCAGATACGTATAGAGTCAACTGTGCTCACTTTTTTGTGTAGAGAATTGCTGTGCAAAGTGTTGTGGAAAATCTAAGGTTCAGCACTGAAGTAGAGAAGTAGATTCAAGTATAGATGAGGTGATTCTATGGTATGACTCCCCCCGCTAATCTCATATGACTTCAGTGATACGAGAGCTTTAAGCATTGCTTTAATGTCTGAAAACCGTCACCAAATTTACAAAAACTCCCTTGGACTGGAGTCTGCTCTTCATCCATTTCCTGTAACGCTGGCACTCTTCTTCCTAATCATAGAATTCAGGAACAGGCGTTGCAAGAGCAAAAAAAAATGCTTAAAATGTTCTTTGGATCATAATCTTTTTTTCCCCCATGGAGATCATAATAATCTTTCCTGGAGCACATGCTCTCTTATTTTTTTCCCCTACAAGCAGTTTGATTAAAAAGTACATGTAACAGATGGGATGCAAATATTCACTCAGTTTTATGCTAATGGACACTGTCCTTGTTCATAAAGTTACAAACTTTAATCAGGAACAGCTGATGACTGAAAACATCTCATGGATGGTCCAGAAAGGATACAAACCCCCTTTTCTCTCCTTCATTTAATTTAGCTGCCTGAGGGAAGTCTTTAACTCCCCCCCCCCAAAAAAAAGTTCTTTCAAATATAGTTGGGAGCTAACTACAATAATTATAACCTTTGAATATTTGATAGACCCCCCCTGCTCCTATGAATTGATAGAGGTTCTTCCATGGAAAGTGAGGGTACTTGGCAAGACTGAGCCAATAACATGTTTGCTTATTTTATTAGATAGTTATATCCCATTTTTCTTTCCAATGGGGACCCAAAGTGACTTACAATATTGTTCTCGCCGCCTCCATTTTATCCTCACAACAACCCTGTGAGGTCGGTTAAACTGACAGTGTGTGACTGGACCAGGATCACCCAGCAAGTTTCCTTGGCAGAGTAGGGATATGAACTGGGTCTCCCAGACCCTAGCCTGACACTCTACCCACCCACCACACCATGCTGGCTGCCCCAATGGGCACACCACCACCCGTTATGTGTCTTATCAATCAATGGTGGCCATCCTTACCCTTTTCAACCCTGGGCCCGATACATTTCATTTTTTTTTCTCTCTCTCTAATCCCATGGGCTACTTTCTTTTCCTTGGCCGAATTCTGGCTCTAGTCCACTTTCTCCCAAAGGTTCTTTGGCCACCCCTTCCCTAGCCCCTCTGTAGAAAGCCAGCCACCTCCAGAAGCATTACCAACGTAAAATCCAAAAAATTATTATAAACAGTTCAGTCCTATGCGGAGTTACTCAATTCTAAAACCCATGGCATAGGGTTGCAATGGAAATTAAATTTTTTTACAATGTAAAGGATTGCAATTAATTGAGTGGTTTTCCTGAATGGGTAAATTCATTCTCAAATCAAGATGGCACCTGCAGCTAAGTAAATGAAGCCGATTCTTTGACTGATCAACCATAGAGTAATGATAATGTTTGATTTGTGCAGCCAGAGTGTGGGGTTTGCCAATATAAAAAGGAATTAAAAACTTCAAAGTCCGACGAGATCAAAACGGCACAATCAGACTGACTGTTGCTCAATATATTTTGGAGTTTTCACAAATGCGGTACCCTGCCATTTGAAGTAAGCTTCGGCAAGTTTAATTCTTGCCCAGGGACTGAGGCAAATTTAGCCATCCGGTTCAGCCTTGCAGCATAAATCATACTGAGATCGCAACAGTATGCATCTGACACTACAAAAGAACAGGAAACTGTTAGGCCTGCCAGTGTGTTCTACATACCTTATTAAAACCTGAAAATCAGTAAGCTCAACTACCAATGTCTTTGATAGAACTGAAGAAGAGAAAACTAATACAGGCATCAAAATTCGACCTTAACCATGGAATGTGAAAACTTGCAAAGGAATTGGTGGAAGCCAAAGTTCTTGCGTCCCGTGGAAAATGAGATCATCTCATCTTTGACATCTTACGAAATTATACAGGCATGCAAAAACTCTTAAGGTGAAACTGAGAAATGCAACACCATGATAACACATAACGTGGCATGGCTTCTGCTCATCTTGCGCTAGACATAGACACACCCAAGGTAGATTGCAAATTTCAGACCAAGATCTGGGAGATCCAGTTCAAATCTGAACTGTAAGAAAAGCAAAGGGAACCAACCCAACCTGAACAACAGATTAGGTATCAAAAGCTTGAGTGTAGAAAACATAAAAAAACCCCAAAATATTTATTGCACGGTGTATCAATTAGCAATTAAAACATTATACATACATGTACAGCAGCCTATTGGACTTGCACGTCTAATAATCATAAAATCACACAAGTGAATATTCCATAAGAAGCCACTTGACCAGATGTGTTTCAACTCCGAGGGCCTTCTTCAGTGCCTAAAAACCATATCGCACATACATAAAACATCAGATATCATTTAAGGGCCAGGCAGGTTTGAAATGATTCATTACAGGGGGAAACTCCAAATAAAAAACCCAGGCCTGTGTATAATTGTGAGCCAGCCACAAAAAACATGATATCTCACACCAATTAATCTGTCTCTGGCCAAATTTCTGTCATCTCAGTGAATTAGGGTTGCCATCCTCCAGGTGGGGCCTGGGGATCTCCCGCTTTTACAACTAATCTCCAGGTGACAGAGATCAGCTCCCCTGGAGGTAATGGCTGCTTTGAAGGATGGACTCAATGGCATTGCACCCTGCTGAGGCCCCTCCCCTCCCCAAACCCCGCCCTCTCTTGGATCCACCCCCAAAGTCTCCAGGTATTTTCCAGCCCCAACCTGGCAACCCTACAGAGAATGCAAATGTGGGGCCAACGAGCTGCTGTATATGATACTTTTGTTTCATACAAATTTATAATACTTTAAATTGCTAATTGATACTATGGAATAAATATTTTGTTATTTTTTATGTTTGCTACACTCAAGACTTTTGAGTACCTAATCAAATCCGAACTGTGTCACGAACCTCTCAGTGTACTTCAGCCAATCACTCTCTCTCTCAGTCTAACCTACATCAGAGGGCTGTTGTGAGGATAAAGAAGGAAGGAGGAACCATGTATGCCACTCTGAGCTCCCTGGCGGAAGGGTGAGATAAAAATGTACTAGGAGTGATGGCAAATAGACAGAAGCAGATAATAAAAGTGTTTCCAAGTTGGCAAATTTGGGGGGTAGGGGAAAGACAGAATCATGGTTTCTGATGTGGCAGATGCATTTCTGGCGTAGGCCCAAGACTTGGTGCTTTCTGGGCCTACTCAGGACATAAACAGAGGAAGAAAATATTTATGCATTATCTTCCCTGCTTCAGAGGCATTCAGACATGTGAGGCAGGGATCTCAGAGCCTTTTCTCAAAATACAAAACGGCTCTGGAAAGTGTTAGACCCTTGCCTTGCTTCCCAATGACCGTGTGACACAGTGAAGGAACAGTGTTTTACTGACTCCTCGCAGCAAGGGAGACCTACAGGCCACGCACAGAGATATTCAGATATTCTAGAATACTGAGAAGCAGCTTCTGAAATCCAGTCTGGAATTTCACTAGAGCAGAATGAAATCATTCGCTCTCCCCAAACCCCATAAGGGACCTACATGGTTTTACTACCCCCAACTTCAACAAAATATGTACCGCTCACCTCAAAGAACTAGGTGCTGATATCACAAGCAAATTAAACATGCATCTCAAAGATAAGTGAACTGCAATCATTAAGGGGAGTGCCTATAGCTGGGTAGCCGAGCATCTGCTCTTCATGCAGAAAGTCCCAGGTTCAATCCCCAGCATCTCCCGTTCAGAAAAGGACAATGCAGTGTGTGATGTTAAAGATCTCCACCTGAGACCCTGTGGTCATAGTAAAGACTGCTCTTGATAGACCAAGGGCCTGACTCCACAGAAAGCAACTTTTAAAATCTATTCCTGGTCTCTGAGCCCAATCTTAAGGACAGGATGTCCTTCTGATGTTTAGGGGAATCAATTAGCAATGTGAACAAGACACCAAATGCTGCATCTTAAAAGAGGCTGCTAGAAAGCTGAGAAGTGCATTTAACTTATTGAGAGTTTTGCACCATCTCTTTCCACAGCATGAGCATCACAGAACAAGACAGATCAGTTGCTATTCAGCATTCAGCATTTCATAACATCTATAGTTCAGGGGTGGCAGGAAGAGAAAAGCACAGTGGCAGAGTATGAGAGTCTGTTCATCATCGCAGCAGAGCTTCAGAAACAACAATGGCAGGATGTCTAAAACCATTAAACTGGTTGAACCAATAGTTCACCCCCCCCCCCCCCAGTCTGGCTATTTTCTCAGAAGATCAACGTATCTGGCTGATGCCATTGTGTTGAACTTTACCAATACCTTTCCAAAGAGATATTTTTACAATAGCAGTGGGCAGCACTGGCTTTCTTGGCAGTCCCCCTCCCCTTAACCACAAGAGTCTCCTGTGATCCTCAAAAAGGCATTGCATGGGCAAAGGGACCATAGCCCCAAAGCCACATGGATTGGAGGGGATACAGCAGGGAGGGGTATTAGGTGACGTAGCCCCTGTTCCCTTTTCCATCAGCAGAAAAGCTGCAAATAACAATCTATTTTCCAAGCACAGTCTGAACTATTCTGTTGAGAATACTCCAGTTTGAGCTCCCTACATTGAACAAGGGGATTGAACTAGGCCCATAAAGCCTCTTCCAGCTGTAGGATTCTGCAATGACAACATCATCACTACACAGAGATGCCCAGCCTCCATGCAGGACCTGGGGATCCTCTGGAATTACAGCTAGGGTTGGCAGGTCTTACTTGGCTGCCAGTAGGGGTGCTCCTGCCCACTCCCAGGATCTTTGGCAGAAATGACATCATCGCGCTGGGCATGTCATGTAGGGATGCTCTAGCATTTTGGGGGGGAACTCTATGGCCACCATAGAGTTTTAACACAAATGCTAGAGCATCCCCTGTGCAATGTACCCAGCACAATGAGGTCACCTCCAGGTGATGTCATCATGCCGGGCACATCAGGCACAACAGGGATCTTTGGGGGTGGGGCTCCCCCCCCCACCAGCCAGCTGGCCATCAGCAGATTGGGGGCCCTGAAAGCAGGGGAAACCCTGCCCCTATCAGGGGATGGCAACCCTAACTAGAGCTCATTTCCAGACTACAGAGATCAGTTCTCTTAGAGAAAAGGCATGCTTTGGAGGGTGAACTCTATGGCACTATACCTCACTGAGGTCCCTGAGGACCCTCCCCAGGTTCCATCCCCAAAGCTCCAGGAGTTTCCCAAACTTGAAACTGGCAACCCTATGCCCTCCCAATCCCCAGTCAGTGGCTGGGGTGGGTGGGTGGGGGAACAGACCTGGCAAAACTTGCCCTACAAACAAAAGCCAAAGACTTATTTCACAGAATGGGCATTTTGCTTGTGCAGCATCCAACCAAACTGTCCAACTCTGATCGATAAGCTCTTATTACAGATTAGTCACAATATTGCCAAGTCTCAGAAAGACTATGCAATTACAACATAACACCGATCACATCTCTCAACACAAAGGTGACCACTGACAACAGTTCCTAGAACTGATTGTGAAAAGGGAATCCGATTGCCCTGATAAAGGCAATGTTGCTCAGAAATGAACTTGATGTGCCAATGAACTGGTCGGCATTTCATGGTCTGCACAATCAGTCTGTTTACCTGCCTTCTGTCCAAGTTCTATCCCCCCCCCCCCCCACTCCCATTTGGAGAGCTTGGTCATTCTAATTCTGTTGCATGCAAGGAATGTTGGGAAAGAGAGCATCTGAATCCGGGACAGCATACTACTATGACCCTACTCTTCTTTGCTGTTAAGAAGAAAGTCTGTTGCACAGCACTCCCCCTCTCTGAGATTTTATTATTTTATGCTGCTGAGATATTTTTTTTTGTTATTATTTTAGTGCTAAGAATTTCAGAGTTGGGAACGTTTCTGAACTATTCAAATCCATTTTATTGCTAAATTTGTATTAACAATTGGGTTGGATCCTTTGGGAAATTCCCCCAATGGAAGGAGGCAGGATTTTTGCTTAATTATCCTCTCCCACTGAGTCCCCTTATGTTGTCCCTGGAAGGTTCCCTGCTCCCACAAGAGCACACCAGCATTTCAGGGACCAATTTGTGCTTCAGGAAAGGCCAGGAAGTCCAATCCCACCAATAGAAATCTGTTCAGTCAACAGACATTTACCATGAGATCAGAGGCATTTTTTGTTTGGTTAGCTGTCTCAAGCAGAAACGGCGGAGCAGCAGGATAAAGTGATAAATGAAAGTAAATAAATTCAGTGCCAGCTAGACATGGCGAAAGCTAGTTTTTATTGTTTGGTAGCTTCACATAAGTGCCACTTTAACAATTTTTTTAGGTGGCCAGTTGCTGGTAAGTGTTAGGAGGCCAAGATCAGCCAACTCCTCTGAATGCCATACGGAACTGAGCTAGTGGGTACAAACATCATCCAAGAATAGGATTGCCAGCCTCCAGGCGGGGCCTGGGGATCTCCCGCTTTTACAACTGATCCCCAGCTGACAGAGATCAGCTCCCCTGGAGAAAATGGCTGCTTTGAAGGGAGGACTCTATGGCATTGTACCATGCTGAGGCCCCTCCCCTCCCCAAACCCCGCCCTTTCCTGAACCCATCCCCAAAGTCTCCAGGTATTTTCCAACCCAGACCTGGCAACCCTATCCCAAATTTTTTTTTTTTTTGAAAGCCCGGTTTTCAGAAGAGTTGTAAATTGACTCCTGACGTAACACTAGATTCTGCCAGATGCACAGAATATTAGTTTGTTTATTGTTCAGTTCCACAACACTACACAACTCAGACACGGCTAAATAAATACTCTCCAAGTATGAAGCCTGGAAGTTCCAGAGCTATAAATGTAAGCATTCGTGCACTGCCCGAACTCACCTAACCAAACTCTGGGAAGCTGCCTAACCTATATAGCTTTGCAAAATCTTTTTTAAAAATTCATTGAGACCCCCCCCCCCCCAACCGACCTTTTTGGCATATGGGGAAGAAGCAAAAAAAAATCCTTCCCCCAAGCTTCTGGGTTAAATTAAAATTAAAAACTGCCCTTTGGCGATGTTTGCTGAGCTCTGAGCTGTGATTAGTGTCCAGGAGTTCAGACAAAAATAGATCAGCGGAAAGCACGTTCTTGCACATGGGCAGAATCTTGTTGCATTCTGAGCAGCAGAAAGACTTACTGGGAAAATTATGCATTACATTTGAGAATTTACAAGCCAAACATATTCCGTGAACTGGTATTGTGTGATGGTTAACCTTTCAGACCAAGACTGGAATTCGAATCCCCATTCCACCATGAAACACACTGGAAAACTTGGGCTCAATCACCACCTCTCAGCCTAAGCTACCTCACAGGGTAGTTTTAAGAAAATACCCATAGAGTAAAACCCATGTACTGCCCTTTCCCCACCCACCTCATACTTCTGCTGCAACCCACAGAGCCCCCTTTCTGTTCCTAGAGTCAAGGAATCCTTAGGAACAACACAGAGGGTGAAGTGGAGGGTCTGCAGTGGGCGGGGGAAATCACCCCCTCTTCACCAGTGGACTAGCTGTACAACTGCAGAATGGAAATTTGGTCTTTCTGGTCTTAGACTGACACACTTGTGGATCCAGCCCATGGCTCTTTGTAGGAAGCTTGGCATTTTAAAGAGTAAATAATTACTACTGAAGGTAATCACAGTTTTTGGTAGCTTTGCTAGTTGGAAGAACATTTCAGTTCATGCTGGTGTCATTAATTCCTACTTGTATACATCCCATGTTTGGACAGGGCTGCCCATTTGACAGCCTCTGTTTTGTAAATTTGGATGAAGCGTGCAGATCACCTAGAAAACCACATGGTGTCTTTTGAAGAACTGTGCAAAATACATCTATGGTTTGTGTTCTACTTCAGGTATACAGACCTAACCGGGGGGGGGGGGGGGGATACCCCAAACCTTGTGATTCCAGATTTCAAAGGATTGCTACAAATTCTTGCCCATCCTTGTGATTACTTATCAAACAACTGGATGGGGAACGTTTGGTTTAGAAGAAAAATGGTCATACCTTGACTTATATATGTTTACTGCTAATATCAGCTGAAATTAGGAGCTGATGTTCACAAATGTTTTTGTATCCTCTGAAAAATGATATCAGTCAGCTGAGGACTGCATGTTAGTAATGACCAAGTTTTGGGGTGGAGATGGACTGATGTAATACAGGGCAGCAAACCAGAGAAATAATTCGGCATGCCCTAGTCCATGGCGAACGTATTGGACTGGTTCGGGAAGCTTTGGTAAACAAGACAGACCTAGTTGAAGGAAAGCACTCTAAGAACTGTATTCCGTTAATGGGAAAAGGGTGCAGCTAGAAGGAATAAAACAAGTACCTAACTGTTCTTGATTGCTCGTTACAAGACAGCTCAAAGATTTCAAACTTTTTTTTTTAACCTACCCCTGGCTGCCATCTATTCCAGCTTTTGGAAAACTCAAAATTGGAGCAAAGTCTAACACAGTGAAGATGCAGAGAGAGCTCACCCATCCAGGCATGGAGGGAATAGTTCTTGATGGTTCTAATCTTGTTGAATAGGCTCAGCACAGATACTAGCCCAATCTGAGCAGACTGAGCTGGTTGTGTCTAATATGCTAGGTTCCAAAAGACTTGTCATATTAAAGAGTTAAAAACATTCATAAATATTAATGAAAATAGGCCCTGACCTGGATAGCCCAGGCTAGCCTGATCTTGCCAGATCTCAGAAGCTAAGCAGGGTCGGCCTGGCTAGTATTTGGATGGAGACCTCCAAAGAATACCAGGGTCATGACATGGAGGCAGGCAATGATAAACCATCTCTGAATGTCTCTTGCCTAGAAAACCCTATGGGGTCACCATAATTCAGCTGTGACTTGATGGCACTTTCCTCCACCACCACCACCACCACCACCATGAAAATATATTTGTTATGGCTAGGGGCCTCAAAACTTGGAAATGAACTAGGCCTCTCTGGACTTCTGAGAGGACCTGGATACATACCATCCAGGATGGGGTCATGGTTCAGTGGTAGAGTATTTGCTTTGTATGCAGAAGGTTCAAGGTTCAATCCCTAGCATCTCCAATTCTTTTCTTTTTTTTAAGATCAGGTAGTAGGCAACAAGAAAGACCTCCACCTGAGACCCTGGAGAGCTGCTGCCAGTCAGATAGGACCTTGAAAGACAAGGATCTTGACTCAGTATGAGGCAGCCTCCTATGTCTGTGTAGTTGTGTCAGTCAGCAGGTTTTCCGTGCCATGATTATACAGTAGCTGAGCCTGCAGCTGAGATACCGCTATGATTTGAGTTCGGTTGTTATGTATTATGCATAAATCACATTACAAATAAATAAATAATGCCTGTCTTCTGGAACACGGTGAATGTTAAGAACTTGCATTAACATTTAGGTTTATTATCCCCTGCTGTGAACCTTGGTGACTACAGAAATGTAAGGCGCAAAGGTGATGCCTTCTGGACTCTTACAAAGCACCTTCTGCTTCTGCGAGGCGAAGAAAAGGCAGAATTGCTCTGCTTTGGGGATGAAGGAAATGGGAATATATTAGTGGGCACAACTGCACCCACAGATACCGCAATGGGGACAGCTGGAATACTGGGCAACCCAGTAAGGGAATTCTTACCTTCTCAAAAAGAACACCTAAATACGTCTGAACAACTCTACCCCCCAAAATTGTTCATTTTAATCGGGCATCTTTTTGCATGTGAATTCACAGCGGGACTTTATGACTCTGAAACCCAACACATTATATTTCCAAACAAAAAAGAAAACTCAGTGTTTCTTATAATCACTCAATTAAGCACAGTTTACAAAATGAGAAGAAAAGCTACAATGGAAAGCACTGGGATTCTTTTTAGGAAGGATAAGACTATGCTTTAAACTGTTTTATCAACCCTAAAATTACAATGCTAATGAATGGCATTTTTGAAGACTAATTAAATGGCAAAACAAAGGGAGAAATCCACATATATTTTACCTCTGAATGCAGAAGAATTCTCTTTATCACATTGACTTTTTTAAAGAAATGTTTTTGGTCAGTTCTGCTGCTGGGATCCAAAGGGTCTCTTGTGCACGTGCCCAGGCATTTCCCCATGCACAACTGTGCCCCAATTTCCTATTAATTGTTGCCTTTCCTCACACAACATCCAAGGGTGTTCCTGATGTTCCCCAAGTGAGCAACGCATAGCACAGGCCTGACATAAGAAGGGAAGGCCTCCACAGTCTGGTGACACACCAGAAGAAATTTCTCCAGATGCCCATATTTGAAGCCTACATGTCATGTCAGCACAAACTTCCTGGGTGGTCAAAGAGGACATCTCCTTACCATTTCATTAACAGAAAAGCTGGTTACATCCGACCACCTTAACTTTCATTTAGGCAATTGGTTTTGTTTAGCAACCCATGTGCTTCCCCCTAAAAAAAGTTTGCATGAACCTTAAAATTACAATGGAAACAGAAGTAATTGTGTTAAGCTAAGGATGTTAGAATTTCCACATATTTCAATTTAAGTTGCTAATAAATGGGTAGAACATTTCCCCATCTAATCATGCCACTAGTCGATTTCGGTGGAATTTGCTTTCTGTTAAGGGTGCTTAGGGGCTACCACTGAACAGTGTTAATTCTCCACTGCCTCAATGCTTTTCAGCTGTGCAAAGATGACAACAAGGGTATGGAACACAACACTACCAAAATTAGCAAGGCATTTGTTTCTTACATCCACATCAAATTGAAGTTTCATAGGCATGACAAGATACTCAGGATTTGGCACAATGGTGCTGGGCGGAAAAAAAAGGTTGTCACTTACTTTCGTTTGCACCATGCAATTAAAATTCATTGTAAAACAATCCATTACATCTTTGCCTTTTACTCGGCTTGACTATGTTTATGGCTAAAATTTCTGTGGAAAACAGGACAGTGTTTACAGTGTTTTCTTACACTGGAGTGGAATCACACACTTGAGCATAGAAAATATACTTCTGCACAAATGACTGCAAAAATGAAAATTGTTATTAGAGATGTAATGCTCTTTTGAGCTATTGAATTAATTCAAGAAAAGGGGTCCAATTAACTAGCAGATTAAAATACGTGTTTTAAATACAGGTACTTAGAAATAACGTGGGCCTCTGCCCCCAATTTAGAAGATAATAAACAAGAACATCCACTGAAATGTAGCGCTACTACAGTGAAGACAAAACAATATTATACTCAAAATATATATTGTAATCATTATTTCTAATATTCTAAATATGATATTCTCTGACACTGGACTGAATTATATGTATTATATTTAGAGTATTAGAAATAATGATTACAATATTTTGAGTATAATATTGTTTTGTCTTCACTGTAGTAGCCCTACACTTCATAGTGGATGTTCTTGTATATTTGTTTCAGACACTATGATTTCCCCAGCTTAGTATTCCCCCTCCCCACTCATACAGCAGTGTTTCTTCTAGGATAATGCCTACTACTAGATGGACGCGGGTTTTTTTTGTGAGGTAGTACTCATCATTGGTACTGAGAACCACCAGCTTGGGGGGGGGGGGGGGGGGGGGGCGGAGGTTCCCAAGTCCTGAGGGGGAAATTGGTGGAAATCAGTTCAACCTTATATATATGAGTATTGACACATTTTTTAAAAAGCAAATAAAGCACTGTAGGCAGCATGTTAAAGCAAAGCATGTTCTTTCCTTAGAAATACTGCCTGTGCAAAATTAGGTGGATGCAACTGGATCCATTTGTTGTTCTAAATGGTTTTTATTGCAAGCGCCCTGGATAGCATTTGCAGAAAGGCTGGGATATACATTTGTAAGTAAAGAAACTCCTATGATTTCTTTAATGACTTCATCAGGTGTCATAAGGCCATTTTATTGGGAAGGGATTTTAATGGGGTATAAACTGCAGGCATCTTTTTTTGGGTGGGGGGACTGGGGTTTTATTTTGTTGGCTTTAAATCATAATGTTTTACTTGTGACTTGTAAGCTGCCTTGAGCCACAATGAAAACATGAGACATAAAGATTTGAATGAATAAATAATTAAATGTAATCAGCTGACAGGTGGAGTAATTGGAAGCTCTTTATTGAAGCTTCTAAATACCGTAAGCTTAAAATCTAGAGGAGGGGCTGTGGCTCAGTGATCCCAGGTTCAGTCTCTGGCATCTCCAGTTAAAAGGTCCAAGGTTAAAATATCTGGCATCCCCAATTAAAAGAATTTGATAGTAGTGATGGAAAAGACCTCTGTCTGAGACCCTGGAGAGCTGCTGCCAGTCTGAGTAGACAATACTGATTCTGATGGATCAAGGGTCTGATTCAGTACAAGGAAGCTATATGTGTTCCAGTCTCATCAGGTTGACAAGGGGTCACTGGTCCTTTCCACACTAGATCTTAAATCCAGGGTCAACACTGTCCCTGAACTTACAGTCTACACTACAAATGAGTTCACCCCTGTAATTATCTCGGGGTATTTTTACATTCTACACTTCACACGAGTTCACCCCTGTAATTATCTCGAGGTATTTTTACATTCTACACTACACTCGAGTTCACCCCTGTAATTATCTCGGGGTATTTTTTGTTTCCACATTACATTGAGGTCACCCCGGTTTCGCTCCACACTTGTCCTGGGATGAACAGATGCTGTTATAACCAGGGATAAATGCAAGGTATTGTGTTGCGAGTTGAACTCTGATAAAACCAGGGATGAGATCCAAGTGCAGAAAGGACCACTGTCTCCACAGAATTTTGAAAGCCCTCTGATAATGGTGAGGCCTTCCGAATAAGTTCAATGCTACTCTATCAATGCCATAAAAAAAACATTGATAGTTGATCAGTGGCTTCACACAGTCAATCACACGAGTTACAGTTACCATCTCTCAGTAAACATGATTATGTGAGTCAGCCCTGAAAAAGCACATTTCGGGCTGCAATCTCAAACCTATTTACCTGGAAATAAGTCCCATTGACAATAACAAGGACTGACTTCTGAGAAAGCATGCTTAAGTGCAAGGTTCTTGATTTATTACAGTGTTTGTCTTGAACACACAATAACTTTACTTTCTCTTCTCTGACAAGAGTTCTGGTACTGGCCTATTTTCAAAGGAATCACATTAAGATTTTCACATACACTCTTAATCGTTACTGCTTAATGAACAGTGGCAATTTTCAACCGCTGCTAAAATGGCTTACTAATGGTTTTAATAGTATTTGGGAATGTTCTTTCTTTGCATTCATAAACTTCTTCACTGAGAATGAATTAAATATACTTGTTTCACTGTAAACATTACACACCTGAAGCATTTCGTGTACCTCTTTTGTAAAGGAAACATGGTCTATCTAATTTGCCTAATTTCCCTGTTTCTAAATTGTACCACATTCTTCAGAAAAACATGCCTTTCTTTTAAGGTATATTCAAATAAATATGCATATGTTGATAAAACTCTTAACTGAATTAAATCGAGGTTGGCCATGACGTCCTGCTGGCAAAAACTATGGGGAGGTCTGTGATACCTTAAAGACCAACACATTTGTCACTAGGAAGAACCTAATTATTAGGAGAATATATAGTTCCTCATTTTTGAACATAGAAAACATTTTGTTTTAATGTTCTGATGTTTACTACCTAGGGGACCCTATATCGGTGGGAAGACCAGGGCTATTTTTGGGCAGGAATGCACAGGAATGGAGTTCTGGCTGGCTTCTGAGTTGGCCACACCCTCAGCCCAAACCTCTGTGCATGCGTGGCTACAGAGTACACTGCCCTCCCCACCTTACACACAAGAGGAAAAGGCGGCATGTTAAAATGCTGTCTTTCCCTCTGGGGAGCCCCTTGGGATTTCCTTGTCAATTTCACTCCAGGCCAGTCAGCTGAGAGTGAAATTGACAAGGAAAAGCCTCTCTCTGCTTTCCCTTCTCTAGCTGACATGTGGCAGCTGGAAAAGGGCAGGCAGGGAACCCAGGTACACTGAAAATCCCTTTCTTTCCCTCCCTGATCAGATCGCAAACACTTCAGCACCGCATTTCCCTAGTTGTCTGGTTCCGGGGGTGGGGAATAGGAGACTAGAAAGGCGTAGCTGAAATGCCTGGGATCTTTCCCCGGCGGTCTGGTTTGGGGGGTGGGTGGGTAGGAGACTAGAAAGGCGATGCTGAAGTGGGGCAGAGAAGCTCAAGGGGGGAAAGAGGCAAGCTAACATGCCTGCCCTGTGCTTTCCCAGCCCACCTAATATGCTAATGAGCTGCACTGTCAGGGGTGTGGCCTAATATGCTAATAAGCCTCTGCAGTTGAAGGTGTCTTATTATGCTAATGAGTTCCTGCTAGGCTTTTTCTACAAAAAAAAGCCCTGGGGAAGACAGTACAGAAATGCAATAAATAAACCAGTGAATGCTGTCAATTGCTTTAAGGTGACTATCAGCATTCACCAGTATATCAATAGGTTGTTAGACATTTGCAGAATTTTGGATTGTTCACACTTGAATATTAACATTTTACTAAGCATTGGACCTTCACTAAGCATATCTGATAGGATGGATCCTGCCTAAAATTTCCGCAGACAGAAGGGTGTGTGTCAATTTTTGCTGATTCTACCCCCATTACAGACCACCAGCTTCCCCCTTCTGCTGTTCCTGGGGGTTCCCATCCACTGATAGCAGAATGGGGTGTGTGTGGCATTTTGGACAACAGGAGGAGGCAAGAAAGTGGCACGTTTATGTTGGAAACCATTTCATCACTCTCAGTATTTAGCTCGAGTCAAGCTATTATTTTCACTGCTTTATGCATCTGAGGGAAAAGGCCCTTCCTTACGAGAAACATGCCCTAGAATGAATTTGTTGCTCTTTAAAGTGCAACCAAAGAGGAACACAGCTGAAAGATGAAGACTAGAACAACAAAAAAGAAGCCATATATATATATGCTGCCAATAAACTTTATAAGGAAAGGAAACTTATTACAATAAAGAACCAGAACAATTTGTTGGTCTGTTGTTGTGCTGGTAGATGAGAATCTCCGGAATGATGTCCCGTTTCGAATCAAAAGATCTTCATCTGAACCAATAGCATAGAACCAAAATTTAGAAAAATATCCTTATATCAGGCACGGAGCAGAAGTCGCCCACTTTCAACCATTTAACACCAAAGAGTATACATCATTCAATCTTACTGCAGTTACAATCTGACCTGGCTTTCTGACCCGATTGTAACTGCAGTAAGATTGAATGATGTATACTCTTTGGTGTTAAATGGTTGAAGGCGGGCCACTTCTGCTCCGTGCCTGATATAAGGATATTTTTTTACATTTTGGTTCTATGCTATTGGTTCAGATGAAGATCTTTTGATTCGAAACGGGACATCATTCCGGAGATTCTCATCTACCAACACAACAACAGACCAACAAATTGTTCTGGTTCTTTATTGTAATAAGTTTCCTTTCCTTATAAAGTTTATTGGCAGCATATACACAGCTTCTTTTTTGTTTTAGTCTTCACTATTTAAAGTACTGCAAGACTCTTGTGATACAATCCTAAGCAGAGTTGCACCCTTTTGACTCCACTGACTTTAATGGATTTAGACAGGTGTTCCTCTGCTCAGGATGGCACTGTTATTTGGATTAGAATCAAGTCTGTCGTGTCAGAAAATCAACAGCCCTGAAACTGATGTGCATGGCTGGCTGTTCCTAATGCTGATGAGCATCCTTGTGTGTCTCAACAGATGCAGCCATTTATATTGAGTGTTTCTCGGATGCAAATCTGCAGCAGCTATGCCTCTGAATCGGCCTTGTTGGGCCCAGTATCATAATTTACCATGTGCAACAGCTTATCCCTGCTACTATTGCTACCATTTTAGTACAGTCCTAACAACTTCAGTGGCAACAAGACTGGATTGTTTTTAAGTCATCCCCATCATGAAAAATAAAGTTCCTAAAGTATTTATGACAGCCCAAAACAAAGAATAAGAGAAATGCTGGATTTAATTAAGAATCCTTTTTAAAAAAAACACTTAAACACTGGTAAGAGAACAAAGTGCTATAAATGGTAGCAATCTAAGTTCAGCATCAAAACTAACTATATTTGTCAGTAACAGGTAGCTTGCTTGAAAGCCCCCCCCCCCCCCCAAACTCTGATCTTTGGAACAACTGAAGTTTTAAAATGATCTACAACCCCCAAAATAGCCACCTTACATAAAGTATCTGGACTACACCAAAACTTAAGAGAAGAGGCAATCTCCCCTTTGATTATATATAGCCTTATTTTATTTTTTTAAAACATACACAAAAACACTCCGCATCTCCAATTTTTGCCACTACTGGCTTTGTCTTGGTATTTAAATGATACTGCACAACCCCAGCTTGACAATTCAAGATTTAAGTCACACCGATTTCCCTTCATATAAGCATATGCTGAACTCTACCATTCAAATCAATGTGACTTTTAAAAAAATGCTTAGGCTTAACATGGTTGTAATTGTGATTTGGCTTCTGCCTCTATGTCCAAAGACCCACACAAGTTTAGGAAAGGTGCATTGCAGTTTTCTTGTTTCAATGCACTGTCATAATGCAGCACACAACACAAGCAGTAGGGCAGGCGGGGCTATCTGTCTTGCTTTGGCTGTGGGAACTCCCAGAGACATGTAAGCGGAGACACAGTGTTGGAATAAATGGTTTAATTCAACATTAGGTTTTTATATTGTTATGATACCTGGGGTTTGAACCAAAAGGACTGTGCTGTCTAAAGTTATAAACACAACAGTTCCACTGAAATTAAAGGGGCTTAAGTTAGTCATGACCAAGCCCCATTCCATTGTTTTCAACGGGACTCACAGTACAGTCCTAAGCAGAGTTACACTGTTCCAAGTCCATCAGCTTCAGTGGACTTAGAAAGGTGCTTAGGACTGCACTGACGGTGGCAATGTTTGCTGTATTATGCCCAGTTCAGCAGCTTCAACACCTGAGCAGAGATGGCTCTCTCTTCCATGAATGACTAGCAAATTTCCATGTCACACAGGACACATTCTTTGACAGAGAGGAAACCTCTATGCCTGGGAGAATTCTGATTGTTCTCTGTTAGTTCTAATGTTCTTTGGTAAGGAAACTGATTGGGAATGTGTTTTCTAGAAGTAGCATGTACAGTATGTTTATATAATATGTAACTTGCTCTGTTTTAGAAGCAAAGAACTATCAAAATTCACCAGGAAGTTCTCTGGTGCAAGCCACATTAAAATGAAGGGGGGAGAGGGAAGAAGAGTTGGCTTTTATACCCTGCTTTTCTCTACCCTAAGGAGTCTCAGAGCGGCTTACAACCTCTTTCCCTTCCTCTCCCCATATCAGACACCCCTGTGAGGTAGGTGGGGCTGAGAGAGCTCTTGAGAGAACTGTTCTTGAGAGAACAGCTCTGAGAGAGCCATGACTGACGCAAGGTCACCCAGCTGGCTGCATGTGGAGGATAGAATCATAGAGTTGGAAGGTACCTCCAGGGTAATCTAGTCCAACCCCCTGCACAATGCAGGAAATTCACAAACACCTCCCCCTCCACACCCACAGTGACCGCTGTTCCATGCCCAGAAGATGACCAAAAACCTCCAGAATCCCCGGCCAAACTGGCCAGGAGAAAAATTGCTTCCTGACCCCAAAGTGGCAATCAGCATTTCCCTGAGTGTATAAGAAAGGGCCACAAGAACTAAGCACTGAGGCATCCCTTCCTGCCCTCCCTCTCATGATCAGGAGTGGGAAATCAAACTGGGTTCTCCAGATTACCACCACTCTTAACCACTACACCAAACTGCACAGGAAGACTAGCACCAGAGATCAGAGTTTATATAGTAGAACTCTTGAGCTGTTCCTCTTCACCTCTCCGCAGAGTACTTAGTCTCTATGAGCACTTTAACAGATGATGCCTGATGATATTTTTTTAACCCTGAGAGTGACAGGAGTTGAACTGCCATCCTAAGCAGTTATACCCTTCTAAACCCATTAGAGTCAACTGGCTTAGAAGGCTGGAATTCTGCTTAGAATGCCTCTGTTAAGTAATGCAGTATAAAATTCTTGGTGGAATCCTGAATAAGGCCAAAATGCATTTAAAAGAAGGAGAGACCCGGCACAACTGTTCCCAAACTTGCATGGAGCCTCCCTGAATACAGAAGCATATTTTTACTCCCCCCCCCCCCAATAATTACACTGGAATAAGCATGTACAGTTTATAACCTACCAAACTGAATACAGCTCACTAGCTTCTGTTTTTTGCCAGTCCAGGGCTCAGCACTTCACAAGCTACATGCCAGGGGAGTGGGGTAGGTCACAAAAGGGGGTACAAGCTTGCCATAAAACAAAAGTGACTCTATTGGCAGAGTCCTTGACCCAAACATGGGGAAATACTGGTTTTTGGAAAACAATGAAGAGCAGGACTATAAGGAAACAAGAAATTCCAAGACAGAAAAGACCAATCCGCCTCCCCCCCCCCCCCCCACCCCCGGCCCCTGGACTATCTATTTGCAGCAGCAGAGAATGGATCTCTGACCTCTGGTGCAAAACAAAAAAACAATCAATACAGCAACGGAGAAGGATCACAGGCAGGCACCAATATCGCTTGGTATGGCTATTAGAGGAACCAAGTCTACAACTTTCTACCTGGCCCAATCAAGATTTAACCAAACGGTGTGGTGGTGGTAGAATTAAAGAAGACTTTGTGGTTTCCTTAAGTCTTTACACTTCTCATTTTGAAAGAGAGAACCTGCTGCAAAGAAGCAGGGCCCTGGCATGAATCCATATGTAAACATTCTCCTCTCTGGAATATCCCCCTGCCATGTAGTAACCCCCTTTCCTCTGCTTTCCCTTCCTCTTGGGCTCGCCCTGACTGAGTACCCAACATTCCAAGGGCAGCAAAACAAAACTCCCATCAGTACTGTAGCTATGCCTGGTGAAGTGGCTTTTCCTGCCCTGAAGTAAGACTGGTCTTCTTCCATTATGTGGATATGGAAACATTGTGCTTGTGGTGTTGCATCAAAGCTACTAAAAATAAGAAAGAATGTGTCAGATTTTTGTTTTGTTTCTATCCCATTATCATATCTGGACAAACAAGTCTTGCAGGTTATCACAGGACATCAAAACCTGTTTGACCATGGACATCTTGTAGGGCCAGAGCAGGGAATGCATGTCCCATGGGCAACCATGTCTCCATTGTATAATCTTCAACTGTTAAAAAACTGTCCTCGGCCAAATAGGTTTAAGTGGGCACCAAAGAGAGCAAGGACAGTGGCTTCCAATTCTGTGGTTCGTAAAATTCAATCCAGAGTATTCTTTTCAAGGGCCTCAGATGTAGTCTAGAATAGATGTCCCTTAAATACACACTTCAATAATTTGAGCTGCTCTCCTCCAGAGGGAGTGAATCCATGGACCTTTTAGTAAATCTCGCTATGAGACATGTCTAGTTTTCACAAACATACATGAGATGGGAAGTCTATGCTTGGACTGTACTATTATGCACTAAAGATACGCTTGTATTACTGAAATTCTTCCATACACCATACAAACAAAAACCATCCACTACAAAACTAGCAGATTAGGAAAAGGGGTTTTAGGCTTGCCTTCTCATTAACATGCTGGTTTTCGGTGTGTATGGGTTGGGAACGATGGGGAATTTGTCTGAGAGCCTCTGCCTGCAGTCCAAACTGGCACATTTTATCAATAGCCCTCCATAAGCTGGCTGTAAGGCATCCCAAATAGCCCAGCTTAGCCCATGCTTGTTGGAGCTGGGAACCTAAGCAGGGTTGGCCATGGTTACTACTTGGATGGGAAACCACCAAGGAAGACGGGGAGTTGCTATGCAGAGGAAGGCAATGGCCAACCACCTCTATTCCTCTCTTGCCTGGAAAACCCCATGATGTTGCCATGAAGCCAGATGTGACTCGAAGGCACGTTATTCATTTAAGGCCTCTCTGATTCTTAGGTTGCTGCTTTTGCAATCGACATTGCAAGTAGGATTTCTGCCAATTAAATGGATTAAAGCAAGCCTCACAAACCACTGGAGCCCCTGTGCCTGCATTCTGGTGGGCTGAAGAGCTGAGCTAAATGAACCAAATAGGACCATCAACAAGTTTGTGACGAATTTTCTATACCACTTCTGTGCTGGAGAGCATGCAAAACACAAGTAGATTGTTATATGTGATGAATGATTTCTAATCAGCATTTTCCTACCCTTGTGCTATCCATTTAAGAACCGTGTCACATTTGAAACACACTCAGTTTAGGCCTGGGGTATACAGACAGCTTGTGCTGAAGTAAAACTGTTCTTAGACAGCACTACTACAAACTGAAGGTGAGGAGCATTATGGGTTTGAGAATTCCCAGTCTGGAATAAATCCATGCATACAATAAATTAAGCATATTGGGAGAAAGGTCCTCTGTTATTCTGTGTGGGCAAGTGTGCATGTGTGTTACGCATTTCGGTAGGGAGCTGTGTTGGTCTGCACTCTGCAGTAAAACAGTTAGATTCGGGTCCAATAGTACTTTAGAGACCAAGAAGAGTTTCAGGGTACAAGTTTTCAAAAGCCAAAGATCCCTTCATTAGACTACATTTGTCTGATGAAGGGACCTTTGACTGTTGAAAGCTTATACCCTGAAACTCTTGTTAGTCTCTAAAGTGTTACTGGACTCGAATCTGTGTTATGTACGTGTTTTAACATGGTGGGCATGCAGTCACGTGACTCCATCTGCAATCTCAAGAGCTCGTCTAGGAAAGGCTTCTTTTAAGGAGGAGGAGATTGGAGTTATACCCTGCCCTTCACTACTTACAAACTCCTTTCCCTCCCCCTCCCCTCCCCACAACAGACACCCTGTGAGCCATGTAATGACCTGGGTTGCTAGACCCATTCTACAAAAAGAAGCCAATTTGGATAGGTGGTATTGATCTTTGTCTTTCCAGATAACAGTATGTAATGTAAGCCTCTACCAAGAAATAGAATTGTTTTATTCAGATACTTAAATATGGATTTCAAACCTTACTTTATGCACCAGTTTATTTTATAAAAATCCTGGCCCATATACACATCCAAAGTACTGTTCAAATAAGCAGTGTAGATAAAGGAATACATTTCAGCAGGCTCTTCCCTTTTGGTAGCTCCAATAAAATGAATGGAAGATGGAATGCAAAATGTATAGCCATCCCCCCCACCCCAGTCATTTCCATTCATTTTCTAGAGGCTTATGCCAGTGAAAGTGCCATGTAGATTGGGCCCAAGGACTGAAGTTCAGGATCCTTGGAGATGGAATCCATACCTCGAAACGAAAAAAAGGCTCATACCTGTTAAATGAGGTCTTCTATGTACTAGATAAGCATTGTGCTTCGTCTCAGCAAGGGAAATAATTTTTTTACCCTAAAATGAATAATCATGATAACTATAGTGCTAGTTTTCTGAAAATCTGAAGCTAATTTTGCAAACTGGATTAGTTGCTTATCCAGTTATCTAAAATGAAGTCTGTTAATGCTGACTTTTTAAAAGATATAGTTTAAAATCTGTTTTTAAATGTTCTAAGGCATTATGCATTGTAGGTTATACAAAGTGTGCAATTCAAAACTAACAATATAGTGCAGAGAGATTTTTACCAATGGTTGGGGTTGGTTTTCTTCTTTTTAATCCAAGGCTGCAGATTTACTTGATTCAGCTCCTTATTTAAAAGAAAAATCTTCTGTACGTTGCAAAAATAAAAGAGAACACAGCAATTTTCCTTTAATGCTGTCTCTGTTGATAATGCTTGAATTCAGCAGCAGGCTCCAAGATGAATTATTACTGTTAATCATTTATATAGTGCCATTTGGCATACAGGGTGCTTTACAAAGTAATGCAAGCTAAAGACAGGTTCCCTGCTTTAAGGGGCTTAAGAAGGGTACTGGCTTCTGAATAGAACTTCTGATTCAATGATAATAACAAGCGAATTAATGTGGGTTGAAGTGTGGCTTTCATCCTTGCGTACATTCCGAATTAAACCTTCCCTCTCTTAGGCCAGTATTCCAAAGCAATTCCTGTAACTTCCTTCTCTGGGCTATTTGATATGCTGAAATTCTCCAGCACAAGTTAATTTAGGGCATTACGGTGAAACTTTTAAAATGTCCACTTGAAAAGAGTTTAGTCATTATGCCACAAGTCATTTTGTGCAGCATCCTTTCCTACCTTCACTTGTTGAGTTTTGTCAGTTCCAGTAGATACTGAATGTGTTTTTTTTAATTAAAAAAAAAAAAGATTATGAAGGAGTTTAGCAACTCCACTGAAAGTTGAGACCATCAATTAAGGCTGCTTAAAGCATATTTATATATATCTATATATCTATATATTTGTATTTAAATAAAACCTTAATATTCAAGCTTTTCAGATTGAGTAATTGGTAACACTAAAATTAAACTACTTACAAGAGTAACCGGCTGTACTTGTACAAAATAGGATTGAACTTTTAAAAAATGAAATAAAAATAAATATAAGCCCTGCTTGGCATTAAGAACACAGAACCTGTTTACAAAAAAAGGAATGTATGAGACATTTGGACTTTCCATGAATTCCCCATCACATTTCTGTTTTAGTAAAGGAACTGATAGTTGTTAATTTTAAGTTGCAATGACTTTACCAAACATTTTCACTATAGACTTTTTTGAAAGCTTTTACAGTAAGAAATTATCAACAAAAGCAGGCACATTAGTGTACAAAAATGTTGCTGTTTTCTCCCCCCCCCCGCCCCGTTTGAAAGTGCAGGTTTATAATGTGCATCTTACAAGACCAACAATGGTTTTAAACTTTCACTAAATTTTAAAGGTTAACATAAAATCTTCCAGGAATACTGTAAACATAAGAGGCTTTGTTCAAAACGGCTCTCCAATCTCTTCATGGTTTAGAAATTTATCTGCTTTGAGACAATACAGCTGCTTTCTTACATCTTGTGGGTGTTGTTGTTCTAGCCAGTTGTCTAACCAAACAATTTTGCACTCCTTAAGAAGCTGAGGGTATCATGAAGATTCATTTGAAGGGAAGAAAAAGCCAGGCCAATTTAATTTTTTTTAAAATTCCAGGCCACCTAAGATGACTTTGGGAACCAATTCTGAAAACATTCACCATTCAACCAATATTAGAAGAGACGGCTGCAAGATTCCACCAGATCAAGATAAAATTAAAAGATACTTAAAAGCATTCTTCCCAGGAAGCCCCAGCCATCTTTTAAGAAACACCAGAGGGACTGCAATTTGCTTAAAACCTCTAGCAGGGTAACTATAGATTTATTTAATTTTTTGGAACCAAAAAGGAGCAAGGGGAAAGAGAAATCTTGACAAGATCAACCCCCCAACAGGTGGCAATGCACTGGCAACTTTCTCAAAACTCTGTTCAAGATTTCTCCACTGAAGACGTGCTTAACAGACAGTGCGCCTGATCCTCAGAGGAACGAAGCCCCAGGCGTTTGGACCTAGGTTGCCACTTGCCAAGGGATCCAGACGACCGCCGGCTCGGTCTCATTCTAGGGATCTCACTTACGTCTACCTCGCCCGCGGAGGAGCAGCAGTCCCGGCTGCCTGCGGCCTTAGCCTCCCCCGGCGCAACCGGCCCCGCCACAGAAGCGCCAGCGTCCCAGCCCCCTCGCAGACCTCCCGTCCCTCGCAGGCTGGGGGGCCGCTTGTCCGCGCAGGTCCCCCAGGGGGTCCGGCCTGCCCTCAGAGGCGGTTGGCACAGGGTTCCCGGGGGTAGATCTCCTCGTAGGCAGGAGGCTGCTCGTTGGGCAGCGGGTAACAATAGGGGTAGGAGACGTGGAGATCCGGGTCCATGGGCGAGTAGCCCGGCAGCTCGACCGACGGGTGGCCGCCGCAGTTCACCTCCACCCCGGCCTCGTCGAACACGTGGAAGACGCCGACGTTGATGTAGGAGACCGCCTGGAAGGCGCAATCGCCCCCGGGGGAGAGGTCGGGGTCCTCGCTGGAAAAGATGGAGCCCTGGCTTTGGCGCTGCGGCCGCCGCCCGGCGCCACCCCCCGAGCCGCCGCCGCCCCCTCCGGGCCCGCGGCACCTTCTCCGCCGCCCCCCGCCCAGGTGATGCTGGTGCCTGCGGCGGCGGCGCCGTCGGCGGCGGCCGCGCTGCTGGGCGGCCTTGTAGTTCTTGACCAGCAGCAAGTTGAGGAGGCCCAGGAGGCATTCGAGGGCGTTGAAGATGGTGGAGATGACCAAGCCGCGCTGGTAGTCCCGCAGCTTCTGGCAGCGCAGCGAGCCCGCCGAGCCGTCGGGGCCCCCCGCCGGGCGCGCCCGGGCAGACGCCCCTCCGCCGCCGCCCTGCAGGAGGCAGTAGTGCGAGTACTTCTTCTCCACCAGCGAGACGGTGTCGCCGTCGATCACCGCCCCGGCGAAGGCGCTCAAGACGCCCAGCATGAAGACCAGCACGCCCAGCAGCAGGAAGTTCTGCCGCCCGCCCGGGGGCGCCTTGGGCAGCTGGGGCAGTTGCAGCGGCGGCGGCTGGGGCGGCGGAGTGGCGTCTCCGCTGACGACGGGCACCGCCGCGATCTCGCTCCCCGCGCGCCCTGCCTGGTGCGCCCCGCTCGCGCCCTCCGCCTCGTCCGGCTGGCGACAGCAGAAGAGCGCGGAGCCGAGGAGCGAGAGGCCGGCGGCCAGGAGCAGTCCCGAGTAGAAGGCGCCGGCGGCGGTGCCGAGGCGGAAGGGCTCCCCCTTCAGTTCGGAGCCCAGCGAGAAGCACTTGAGGCCCACGGCGGCGGCGCTCAGCGCGCAGGCGAGCAGGAGGCAGCTGGAGAGCGCGGCGCAGGCTCCCCGGACACTCCACTTCATCCTCCGCGTCTCCGCCGCCGCCTGCGCCTCCTCCTCCGCCGCCGCCCTGCCTCGCCTCCGCCGCCTCCCACCGCCTGCGCCTCCTCCTCCTCCTGCTTCGCCTCCCTCCTGTCCTCATCCTCCCGTGTCCTCCTCGGCGCTGGCGGCCTTTGCCGAGGAGGCGGCCGCCGCGCGCTGCGGGGACATAATGCTGGTGGTGGCGGCGGCGGCCAGGAAGGGGAGTTCTCCGAGGGCGCTCTCGCCGCGGCCGCCGACGCTTCTCCTCTGCTGCAGGCAGCCCGGCAAGCAGGCAGGCAGGCACGGCTCGCGCGCACGCTTGCCTTCGCCGCCCCCCTCCCTCTCTCGCTCTCTCTCTCGCAGCGAAAGCTACTGCCGGTCTCTCTCCCGCGCTCCGCCGCCGCGGCTGGTGCTGGGAGCCAATGAATTATTGATGGCAGCAAGTTCAGGCGGGAAGCGGGGCAACAACTCGCGTGGCGCCAGAGAGGTGGGGACGGGAGCGCAGTAGAGCGGGCTCGGGTGCCTCCCCCGCCCCACCCGCGCTGGAGAATGCCGCCTCTTCCCCCCACCTTCCCTCCGCACCACTGCGCTCCAACCGGCGCCGGCCATCCCCAGGAAAGGAGCGCGTGGCGCGGGGGAGGCAAAAAGCTGGCAAGCAGGGGGAAAAGAAACGTCTCTGCCTTTGACGGGAAGGGGCGTGTGTGTGTGTATTCTCTTCCCCCCCCGCCCCCCACAGTGGCGGCTTCACACTTTCGGTTTCCGCCTGAACTTCGAAATCCCCCTCTGGCAAAGTCCTCGGCGCCCAAAAGGAGGCGCCAGAGTTATCTCAGGAAAACAAGGCTGGCCTACGCGCGAGCCCCCTTCACAATGCAAACCCGGCAGGGAGATGGCACGGAGTTCGATCTTGTCATTATTTCTTAAGAAAAGGGCTTTCCACCCCAGTCGTTGATGCTCTCCGCCCTTCGTCTCCCGAGCATCCATCCTCAGCGATGCCTATTCCGTCCCTGCCAGGCACAAAGGCTGTGGGGATGCCCTTCCTTCCTGGACGCTGCGCCAGAGGGGAAAGGAGGGAAGCTTTCCCCCCCACTCCGCACACACTCACGTCCTCCTTTACCCCCTTCCCGCCCACTTTTAATGCCTTGTTGTAGCAAGTTATTTTGATACATTGCTGTTGTCTTTTTTAGCACCCCATTGACATGCGGGAGGAAGATGTCTTATAAGTGAGAGATGGGATAATTTAGGCATCTGGAACTAGATCAGACCTGAAGGAAGCTTGAGGGTGAAGAGAGGCCGCAAAAAAGGAAAAGAAATGACTGTAAAGCATCACCAGAAAGATCAGCACCAGCCTGTTGTTCAGGCTGTTGGTGGAGTATTCCTTGTTTTTTTTTTTTTAAAAAAAACAACAACTCCCCCCCCCCAACTGCCTCCACTGATTTATTCATATTAGAGTGGTTCTAGCTTGGCGGGTTGCACCCATCAAGCTGTGTGAAATGGTTGTTCGTGCTGTGAGAGTTCAGGGTTCTTCTTCTTTTTAAAAGGAAGAACCAAAAAAAATTTTTCCTCTTAAAATATGACAGCTCCGGTTTTCCTCTGGAATCTTAGCTGGTGAAGGCAGCGTGAGAGTCTTGTGATTGGGTTTATTTATTTGGTTAGGAAATTGAGATGCTGCCTCTTCTGAAACAAAAAGATAACTCTTTACATTTATAAAACTGGAGGTGCTCTGCCTGGGTTTTTGCAGTTTTTGAACTGGGCTGTACTTTCCCGTCTTCAACCGTCTGCCAAGGTCTTTTGACCTTTTGCCTTGGCTGTGACTTGTATGCTAATCCTGGACATATGAAGCGGCCACATTGAGTCAGCCTTTTTGATCCGTTGGGCTTAATACTGTCTCAGAGAGTCAGAAGGAAGCGGTGGATTCTAATAATTGCTCTCTGTCATCCCTTTTAGTATATTCCTCTGCAGCTTGGCACGAGTGAGTACCACGGAGCCCACTGATACTATTCCTGGTGCCCACTTCCTCCCCCAAAGTGAAGAACCAATTCTGGCTTTTACGTCCCTGGAACAAGAGGTGCTTCAAAAGAGACCATGGGCTCCATTCACACCTCTCTGGATACTGCGCTCTTGTTGCACAACAGCACTTAATTTGCCATTCGATTGTCGTGTCTGCACAGGATGACCCAGTTATGAATGATAGCTGTGGTGTAATAAGAGTACAGTATCCAGTGATGTGTGGATGCAGTTTAAGAGGCTTCCCCTTTGGGTCAGCTGGGAGCACCCATTTGGAAACAGCTGCCTCCTTCACACGACAATGCTTGGCCTGGAACCTCCCATTATTTTATGATAGGTACCAGTCCCATGGCAGCCATTTTGTGGGGGCAACCGTAAACTGTTGTCAACATTCCAAAAGTGCCCATGGGCTTGGGAACTCCTGCTCTACAGGGTCTCCCACAAAGAAAGGTCTTTGCTGACCCTTCTTAAGCTCCTTTGAACTGGAGATACCAAGAATTGAATCTGGGGCTTTCTGTGTTGCAAAGCATGCTATACTGTTGAACAACAGCACTTCCTCTGAACTTTAAATGAGAATGTTGGACCAAAAGCACAGTGACATGACCTCCCGAACACAGAGTTCTGCATCCTCAGCAAGTGAAAAAGACCTCCGAAGAGCTTCTATTTCACTGTATGCAAGTGCGCAAATTCAAGTGGCTCATGGATGACATATTCACACTGCGTAGGTAAGTTCAGTCCGTGTTCCTCAAGAAGATAACGGACATGGTAATTACATAGGAATTCTGAGCAAATGGAGAGTTCTTTGCCTTCTCTTACAGCAATAGCTCCTAGCTATAAAACTGTTTTAATGTTTTAGTAGTGTCTGTGCCACTAGAGGATTTATATATCCTTCATTTGGGAGCTGTGGAGGCTGGACTAGAAGATCTATGTTGCCCTCAAACCTTCTGTTCTGTGATCTGAAATGCATGTTGCAAAGCCGTGTGGTCTAGTGGATTGCTGTAAGTCTCTCACAAGTTGCTGGTGGCCAAAATATTATATTTATCCTCCCATCCATCTCCCTTTTTTAAAAGACAGCAAGAAGCCCGTAGGCTGTAACACGATCAAAAACAGGCAAATGCTAGTTTCCTCCTTTGCCTAATTGCAGTATGCTGTTAGCTCAGCTGATATTTCAAGGGATGGAATACAGTCAGCTTTGACAGACACTGAAAGCAAAAAGCTGTGTAGCTTCCCTTTGGATCCTACCATCCTAAGTTTACAAAGGAAATCCAGATCACAGTGTTTGCAGAAGAGGGGAATATTTCACGTTTGAAAGCAGCTACAGCATTGAGGGGAAGGGAATTGACTGACAGAGATTGTGCTCTCTTTCTGCTGTCGTTTTAAAAGATTGTCTGGTTCTCTCCAGTCTTTAGGCAGTGTGGGCTAATTAATACACACCCAGGAAGCAACGTAGGGAAGTGACACGGCTGATCTCTTGACAGGGTGCATGAGATCTGCCTTTCCTGTGCTCTGGGTTTGATCTCTCTCTCACTTTGTTCCCCTGGAGATTTGTATCAGGCGCTTCTGCTGCTGTAGCAGTCGAAAGAGATCAGCTCAATCCCTGCAGCCACATTCCTCTCCTTCGCCGGGATAAAAATTCAAGCTGTTTTCATACCAACAATTACTCAGCACGCTGAAGACCTTAAAACTCCCTTCAACTCCACTTTCAATTGACAGGGTAACACAGAGGGCAAACAAGAGAAAGATTCCCCTATTAAAAAAATGACGCATCCCATTTCTGAGTTGATGATTCCTCAATATTTAATAGCTGACTGTGTTTGGTGTTGATGTGGTATTCAGAATTTGACAGCTAGTATACAGTGGTGTTTACTAAGCTTAACAGTTTGTGGTTTTCATAGCTGACGCCTCCCAAAAATCAACATAGTTAACCAGGGCTCATTTCGCAGCAGGAGCTCCTCTGCATATTAGGCCACACACCCCTGATGTAGCCAGTCCTCCAAGAGCTTTCAGTAGCCCCTGTAAGAAAAGCTCTGTAAGCTCTTGGAGGATTGGCTACATTAGGGGTGTGTGGCCTAATATGCAAAGGAGCTCCTGCTATGAAATGAGCCCAGATTAAGATGCATCAATGGGTTTGAAGACTAAAATTTTAAGATGAATTTCACAATTTGGAATTCAAATGAAAATACAAAAGTCAAGTAAAAGCTACCGACACCTTTGGGGCATTTTGTTTCTTTTAAAATCGTGTGGAGCGCATTACACTTTCAAAAACATGAAAACAAAGCTTTTGTTTAAACCGCTGGATTACTCATTACAGGGAACTCTAGCCCGCAGTGTGTCAGCACTCTTTAAGCAACGGCCGATGCGCATGTGGCTGTCTTGTGTTCTCACAAATATCTGAAATCCATACTCAACACAAGTATTTAGTCATGCATATTTTTTTACTCCAGGAATACCAGAGGTCTGCAGTCACTTAGGCTGGCAGAGCCCATTTCCTGACTTTTTCTTGGCGCAGAATTGCTTCTGTTTCTGAGACAGAGGATACTTGTGTGGAAAGGAATCGTGGCAGGGAATAGTCCCTGAAGATTGCAGTGGTCATTTACCACTGGGTGATATAAATACATTGCCATAATTATACTTCATGCATCTGAAGAAGTGAGTTCTGACTCACAAAAGGTGGGAGGAAGGATTTGACCCAGGAATTCTGACTGCAGCGAGTCGTAGGGACAATATCAGGTTCCGGTATTAACTTTTAGATCCCTGTACACTTGTAGCCAGCATACCCTAAAGACCATCTATTCCCATAGAAACCTACCCGACCATCAACATCATCTTTGTAGTCCCTGCTTTGGTTGCCTCTACCATGAGGCCTCGGTCGTGGCACCAAAACTATTCAATTCCCCAGTGAGAGGTTAAGTCTAATCTGGAAGAACCAGGTTTGATTCCCCACTCCTCCACTTGCAGCTGCTGCATGACCTTGGGCAAGCCATAGTTTTGTCAGAGCTATTCTTGAAACAGCAGTTCTTGAAAGAGCTCTCTCAGCCCCACCTACCTCACAGGGTGTGTGTTGTGGGGAGGGGAGGGGAAGGGAAAAGAGTTTGTAAGCCACTCTGAGACTCTGAGTGAAGGGCAGGGTATAAATCCAATCTCCTCCTCCTCCTAAGAACATAAGAGAAGCCAATATTGGATCAGGCCAATGGCCCATCCTGTCCAACACTCTGTCACACAGTGGCCAAGAACACCAGGTGCCATCAGGAGGTCCAGCAGCGGGGCTAGGACACTAGAAGCCCTCTCACTGTTGCCCCCCCCCAAGCACCAAGAATACAGAGCATCACTTGCCCCAGACTGAGAGTTCCTATCTATACCTTGTGGCTAATAGCCACTGATGGACCTCTGCTCCATGTTTATCTAATTCCCTCTTGAAGCCATCCATGCTTGTAGCCACCGCCACCTCCTGTGGCAGTGAATTCCATATGTTCACTCTTTGGGTGAAGAAGTACTTTCTTTTATCTGTTCTAACCTGACTGCTCAGCAATTTCATGGAGTGCCCACGAGTTCTTGTATTGTGAGAAAGGGAGAAAAGGACTTCTTTCTCTACCTGCTCTATCCCATGCACAATCTTATAAACCTCGATCATGTCACCCCTCAGCCATTGTTTCTCCAAGCTAAAGAGCTTCAGGCGCTTTAACCTTTCTTCATAGGGAAAGTGTTCCAACCCTTTAATCATTCTAGTTGCCTCCTCTTCTTCAGTCTGTAGGAGAAGACTTTTTATGTTTTGTTTGGAATTCCCTTGTTGATTTGTACTGACCCTCCTTCCTGTTCATGTGGCTCTGTGTTTTCTTTTGATAGCTTTACATATATCTATGTATTTCTAAAGCTTGCTTTAGTGGTTTTTAGTGTTCACTGTTCTGGGGACCCTAAACTGGGTGGAAAGGTGGCTTAGAAATGGTTTGAATAAAATAACAATTTTCTGATGGAATAAGTTTTATTTGTCCCTAAGGTGCCACTGGACTCCTGATTTATTTTGCCACTTAATAAATGGCAGCCTGAATTCACCAGCTATGCTTCCAGTGCCAGTCTCCCCTCTGTTATGTTCCTATGTGGAAACTAATGTGCTGGATGAAATTCTCTTTCCAGTTGTGCCTCAAGAATCTCACAAGCATGTCAACTAGTGATGGATATCTACTGTCATCTGTCTAGAGTATTTGGCATTTGGAATTATACAGCTTGTACAGGGAGTTTCCATTTATCTCTGATACAGCTATCCTTCTTGAATTTATCTAACTCCGTTTAAGCTAGTGTCCTTCACTACATTTTTGTGGCAGTAAATACCACAACTTAACTATACACTGTGGGAAGAGGTACTCTTCTTTTGTCTGTCCTGAAACTAGGATAAAACAAGTTAATTAAGCGATATCCAGAGACTCCTCCTAAATCCTTTCAAGCCAACTGGCTAACTCTACTTAGAATCAGACTGCCTCAGTTCTAGTATGATGAGAGGAGCCAAAGACCTTTCTATCCGTCCTCTCCACACAATTCATAATTTTACGAGCCATTTATATCCTGAATTTGTTATTGCTGGCCATTTTAATGATTTGCTTTTATTTCTTAAATGTATCTCTTTTACTGTTGTTATGTGCCTTGGGTCCCAGTTTGCAGCGAGTCTAAAACTGTTTTAAATGAATCCCTCTTAAAATTCCCAAATGCTTTAGGCAAGATACTCCAAACCAAAGCCGAGTCAGTGTGAGCTAGCTCACAATTTTTTTAGCCTCCAGCTCACACATTTTTGTCTTTGCTCAGGAAGGATGGCCCCAGTCGAGCAAACTAATTTATGCAGCGGCCAAATGGCTCACTCACAACTTGAATGCCAGTAGCTCACACAGTAGAATTTTTGCTCACAGGACTCCACAGCTTAGAGGAAGCATTGCTTCCAGCTTTGATCTTCAAAATGAGAGGCAGTCTATAGCTATATATAGTATCCTAATTGTGGCTCTGCCGAAGGTTTACATAACGCCATTACAGTACATGTTGTTTTATTTTGAATCCCTTTCCCAATAACACTTGACACTGAATTTCCCCTCCACCCCTGCTGTCACAGCATATATTTGCGCACTCCAGGTGACTGTTTGCCTCCTCCTCCCCTGCAAGCGATCAGTTTAAAGGCCTTGTGAGATTAAGTTGTTCTCTTGGTGGCAATTCTTCAGGAGATGCTTTCGTATCTCCCTCCAGTTGGAGGCTGCCCCTGGCCAGAGCTTGGCTTGTGATCCTATTTGGGAGCATGTCCCTGGGGGGAAGGACGCTTGGTGATACCAAGGGCTGTATCTGAACACATACTTCCAGTCAATGAGGGCGGCAAGGAAGTCACAGACAGACCTCTTTTCCTGGCACACTCAAGGTTTCAGCCCCTTTTTCAGTTCAATAATATCGGTGATGAGAAATACAGGTTCTGCCAAAATGTACGGAAAGACAGAATTTTAACATATATCTGTAGCCCCGCAGTGTTCCCTCTCCGCTGAGTTAGTGTGAGCTAACTCACAGTTTTTTAGCCTCCGGCTCACACATTTTTTTTGTCTTAGCTCAGGCAGGGTGGCTCCAGAGCAAACTAATTTATGCAGCAGCCAAATCGCTAGCTCACAGCTTTAATGCCAGGAGCTCACAAAGTAGATTTTTTTTGCTCACAAGACTCTACAGCTTAGAGGGAGCATTGTTCCTGGGACTAAGCTGAAGACATCCTGTAACCCAAGAAGCACGGTTGACCAAACAAGGCATTAAACTGGAATTCACTGCCAGTAGATGTTGAGACGGCTATGAGCATGGATGGGTTTAAATGGGTGGTTCATGGAGGAGAGGCCCATCACTGGCTACCGACAGAGTCAGGGGAATGTCCACATAGGGATGCCAGCCTCTAGTTGGGTCCTCACAACTTTAATGCCAGTAGCTCACAAAGCGGAATTTTTGCTCACAAGACTCCACAGCTTAGAGGGAGCATTGGCCCCAAGGACTATCTTATGGTTTCATATTCAGAGAGTCCCCAGTTAAAATAATAAGAGAAAAGAAATATGGAGGATGTCCCCCTCCCAAATTTATGTGTCTAAAGAGAGGCCTCACATTTTGGCTTAAATGTTAAAAAAAAGTAAACCGAAAAGTAGGAAGGGGCTGTGGCTCAGTGGAAGACCCTCAGCCTTGCATGCAGAAAGCTCCCGGTATCTCCAGTTAGAAGGACCAGACAGGGGGGGATGGGAAAGATCTTTATCTGAGACCCTGGAGAGCTGCTGCCAATCTGAGTCGACTGCATTGACCTGGATGGACCAATAATCTGATTCAGTACAAGGCAGCTTCATGTGTGTGCATCTCATCTTTGATTGCCCTAAATACCAGGTCTCAGTATTTGCCCATACTTGCCTAGGTACCTTATCAGTTCGTCAAACAATCCCTTGGTTACTGTCTGTGTGTATGTCACCCCCTCTAGCTGGGTGGAAAACCTCATCTTAGACGTTCCTTTTAGCAAAGGAGTGAAATGTGTCAGGAGAGAGATTTCTCCCTTATGTTCAGGCCTCCATAGACGGAGTTTGGACCAGACTGGAAATTGACTCAGATACAGGTCTAGCACACAAATGTCTTCCTGACCAGATAACAGTACATAAGAGGAGCCCTGCTGTGTCTAGTTCAGTATCCTAATTCTCATAGTGGCCAGCCAGCTACTCTGGAGGGCCAACAGACAGGGTACAGAAGGTAAGGTCTTCTCTTGATGTTGCCTTCTATTGCTGGGATTCAGGGCCATGCTGCCTCTGGACACAGAGGTGCCTTTCGTCTCCATGGCCAGAAGCCATTGACAGACCCATTCTCCATGAATCTGGCTGTTTCCCTCTTAAAGCCATCTGTACTCATAGCCATTCCAACATCCACCAGCAGTGAATCCCATCATTTAATTGCTTGTTGAGTGATGAACTATTTCCCTTTGTCCTGAATGTATTGCCCAGGATTAATCCTAATCATATTGCACTGTTACTCGTCTGATTGAATTGTTTCCTCTTGCTTCTTACTTCATTGTATTCTGCCTTTGTAGCCCACTTTCTTCATTGTGGTATATCATGCCTTAGACAGTTTTGATTTGTATGCTTGCTTGTTGGGGTATCTTATACTGCCTGATTGAATCGTTTTCTATATTTTTGTAGTTTGCCTTGAATCTCGGTGGGCTATGTGTGTGAAAAGTGCTGTCAAGGCACAGGTGGCTTATGGCGACCCCAGCAAGGGGCTCTCAAGGCAAGTGAGGAGCAGAGGTGATTTGCCATTGCCTTCCTCTACAGAGTCTTCCATGGAGGTCTCCCATCCAAGTACTAACCAGGGATGACCCGGCTTAGCTTCTGAGATCTGACAAGATTGGGCTGTACCATGCCACCTTCTCTCCCAAGGTGGGCTATAAATGAAGTAAAATCAATGATCAGTCTTCAGTTTATAGCAATTATAGTAATTGTGTTATGATCTGTTCAGATTGTCATTGAACGGGAATAGAGCCTCTACAGCAGTGGCCCCTAAACTGTGGAATTTCCTCCTTTTTAAGGATGCCATATTCCTTCCCTCTCACTTTTAAAGAGTGAGAGACGCATCTGATTTATTATGCTATGTCCGTGTTTTCTCACCCGACAATTTTGGAGCTTTGATGCCGTGACACTGGTTTGTTTGTTTGTTTGTTTAATTTGTTTTTATGTTGTTGTCTGGCTGCTGATCGCAATGCCAAGTTAATTGTTGTTTTAATTATCTTACTGCTATTGTGGTGGATCCATCCATTTCCCATGTTGCCTAATGAGCTTTCCTTCAACTTAAGTGACTCTTCCATAAGCACTCCCATAAGTGCTTTTGTAAGCGCTGACATTGGAGGAAGACTCCTTAGATTGCAGAGTGGCGTCAAACTTGAGCCAGGAGAAGTGGGGTATAAATATTTTAATTTAAAAAAATAAGCTTTGATCAGTGGAGTGGTAAAATAGGGACAGGATCCACCTTGCTGTGAATTGCTCTTGTGATCCATTGATGCAGAAAAGCGGAATGCAAACATCAGGTTGGTCCCAAAGCCTTGGTTTCCATTTGTACCCTTTTTGCTTTTTTTTTCTTTTGGTATTTTTGTATTTTTATGTTCATATGTGTGTGTGTTTATACACACCTGGAAGTCATGGCGACCTCTGGAGACTGACTCCTACTGGGGGCCTGGAGCATATTCAGAGAGATGGCTGAGTAACGCCTGCCCCTGCCTTCCCAAGTGCTGGTGTTCCAAGGCGGTCTCCCATCCAAGTACTTGCTGGAGTCGACCCTGCTGAGCTTCCGAGATCTGACACGGTTGGGCTTGCTTGGGCTATCCAGGTCAGGGCCCCTTTTTGCCTGTTGATCTTCCACTGTGCAGCACCTTCCTCTGAAGCTAGGTGCTTTTTCAGCTGACTGACAGGTGACAGTCTTGTATGGGCAAAAGCTCCTAGCTCTGGGAGAGTTCAATCCATAGTGAAGGACTGCCCCCACAATGCAGCAGAAGCCCAAATAAGGCTTAGGATCCAAGCAATTGCAAATAGACATGTTTTCAATAAGGTTAAGTTTAAAATCTAAGGCTGAGGACAGACTGGCAGTCTCGGCCGCTCTGCCTCTGCTTCAGAAGCGGAGGCAGAGTGGCCGTTCAGACAGCCGCATCTGCTCCGAGGAGGCGGCCCGGACGCATTGCGTCCGGCGCCGCGCTCCTCCCGCAGCAGCCGAGCACCACTTCAAAGTGGTGCTCTGGCTGCTGCGGCGCGCATTCTACCCGCCGGAGCGGGTGTGAACGCGCGCCAGGAGGGGAGCCACGCGGCGTCTGCACGCCGTAGGAAGCCGCCCGCAGTCTGAACACTGCGGGCAGCTTCCTTCTGGCGGTGTGCGAACGCCGCGCCGCGGGGGAAATTCCCCCCGCCTTAGTCTGCCGAGGCGCGGCAGACTTTCAGTCTGTCCTCGGCCTAAGTGTCTGCCCCATAGAAATCAGTAGGCGTGACAGTGCCTGGCTTGGGACGAATCGTGCCCAGTGATACTTACCCTTAGTTTATTTGAGAATCACCATAAATCTTCTACACAGGCAGTAGTTAGAGAGTAAGCAGTAAACTGCAGAAAGAAAAAGAAGAGGAGGAGGAGCTTGGATTTATATCCTGCCCTTCACTCACTTGGAGTCTCAGAGCGGCTTACAAACTCCTTCCCCTTCCCTTCCCCTCCCCACAACAGACACCCTGTGAGGTAGGGGGGGCTGAGAGAGCTCTTTCCCAAGCTGTCCTTGAGGGAACAGCTGGTACAGAGCTACGGCTTGCCCAAGGTCATCCAGCAGCTGCAAGTGGAGGAGTGGGGAATCAAACCCGGTTCTCCCAGATCAGAGTCCGTGCACTTAACCACTACACCAAACTGGCTCATAAATATCCTTCTGTTAAGTAGGTAATAAAGATATGTAGGCTTTTGCCTTTTGAACCCAGTGAAAGATGCTTCATGGCTCTCTAGAACTGACTGTTTCTTATTCGCATTAATCTTTGTAGCTGTTACGTGGGTTATAATTTTCTTCTTATTTCCCAGGACTTGATATATCACAATAACTTGTCCAGTCTCGAGTAGGTCTTATTTAATTAGTGTTTGCAAAATGGCTTTGAGAAGGGGAGAAGGAAAGCTTTACATACAATGTCTTATTACTATTATTAGGAGCACAATGGTCACACTGTTGTACTTTCCAGATGAAAAAAGAGCAGAGCAAAAAAAGAGAGAGAAATAAAATGCACATAAGAGATATCGATAACCACAGCTGAATGCACCGTCTCTTCTGCTTGCCTGCATGTTAAACTGTGGCATGCCATCTAACTACATGGGAAATTATGCAAACCCAGTGTGACACTTGGCCCAGAAGACTGGTGAATAATAAATTAAGCGTTTGCTCTTTGGGCAGCCAAATGCCTATCCCCTTGCACACTGAATTTGATGTCAGGAGGACAGGATGCTGTGCTGAAGACAGACAAAGATGACATTTGTAAGGAAAGATCGTTAGTAATAACTGGCTGGGATGCCCTGCATCGGGCGGGTGGGAACTAAATAAGGCGGAACTGAATTAGAAAGTCATTGTCAGCTTTAGGAACATTGTTTTCGAAGGCTGCTTTCAAAGTAGCGTTGCCAGCCCCTCCCCTCTCCCCTCCAGCCACTGGCAGGAGATGGGGGAAGTATGGTTTCCAGATTCCGGCTGGGAAACTCCTGGAGATTTGGGAATGGAGCCTGGGGAGGATGGGGACCTCATTGGGGTACAATGCCATAGAGTCCACCCTCCAAAGCATCCATTTTTTCCCAGGGGAACTAATGTCTGTAGTCCGGAGATGAGCTGTAATTCTTGGGGGGGGGGGGGGGGGCTGGCTTCACCTGGAGGCTGACATCCCTATTTTAAAGGGTTCAGAGCATTCTTGGTTGTGGCTCCCACTTGGCGGAACAACCTTCTTGGGGAATTCAGGAAGGTGCTCATGCTTGTTCCTGCTGTAGCGAAGAGGCCCACTCAACTCCGGTCGAATGTGTTTTAAAAACAGAGAGTCCCCTGGCCACATTCCCCCAGCCCAGCCCACCCCACCCAGATAGTGCCCAGCCAGCAAAAAGGAGGCAAGGCTTTAGACAGTAGCACTGAACCCTCAGGGAGAGCAGATGCAAGGCATGACTGCTTAGAATCCTCCTGCTCTCTTTCACTTCCACTCACGTACTGGAGATGCACATGGATTTCCATAGAATGTGTGAAATGGAATGATTTAAAATGGCATTTTTATAAACAAGGTTGTGATTAATACTGAATAGCCCAGACTAGCTTGTGAGAACTCAGAAGCTAAGCAGTGTTGGCTGCGGTTAGTACTTGTATGGGAGACCACCGAGGAAGACCAGGGTTGCTACGCAGAGGAAGAAAATGGCAAACCACCTCTTCTCATCTCTTGCCTTGAAACCTCGTTTGTCACTTGGCGGCACTTAATAATTACTATATAATATTGGTGGCATTTATGGCAGTCTTTATTGTATTATGTTATGTCTTCTGATTTTGAGATCCAGCTGTGTTACACTGCCTATTGTATTGCACTTTTCTCCAGTCCTAACTCCTTTGTTACTGTTTGTATTCTATTGGCGTTTTAGTGCAACGTTCTCTCATTTTGTATACAATTACTATGGATTAATCATTGCTTGTGTGTATTCTTGCTGCATTGTTTTTAGTCAGGGCTATTTTGGGGCAGGAACGCACAGGAATGGAGTTCCAGCTGGCTCCTGAGTTGGCCACGCCTACAACCAAAACCTCTGGCATGTGTGGCTACAGAGTACGCTGCCCTCCCCAGGTTACGCACAAGTGGGAAAGGCAGCATGTTAAAATGTGTCTTTCCCTCTGCAGAGCCTGTAGGGATTCCTTGTTAATTTCACTCCCTGCCAGTCAGCTGAGAGTGAAATTGACAAGGAAAAGCCTCTCTCTGCCTTCCCTTCTCTAGCTGACATGTCCCAGCTGGAAAAGGGCAAGCAGGGAACCCAGGCACATTGAAAATGCCTTTCTTTCCCTCTCCGATCTGGGGGAGGGAAAAAAAGGCATTTAACCATGCCCCCCCCCCGCACTTCCCTGAGTCTCTCCGCAATAGCAAAGAAAGGCGATGCTGAAATGGGCTGGAGAAGCTTGGGGGCGGGGGAGGCAAGCTTTCATGCTGCCCTGTGCTTTCCCAGCCCCCCGTCTAATATGCTAATGAGCTGTGCTGTCAGAGGTGGGACCTAATATGCTAATGAGTTTCTGCTGTGGGGTGTGGCCCGTTAAAAACATAAGAACATAAGAGAAGCCAATGTTGGATCGGGCCAGTGGCCCATCCAGTCCAACACTGTCACACAGTGGCCGAAAACACCAGGTGCCATCAGGAGGTCCAGCAGTGGGGGCAGGAAGCCCTCCCACTATTGCCCCCCCCAAACACCAAGAATACAGAGCATCACTTGCCCCAGACTGAGAGTTCCTATCTATACTTTGGGGCTAATAGCCACTGATGGACCTCTGCTGCATATGTTTATCTAATTCCCTCTTGAAGTCGTCCATGCTTGTAGCTGCCACCATGTCCTGTGACAGTGAATTCCACATGTTAAACACTCTTCGGGTGAAGAAGTGCTTCCTTTTATCTGTTCTAACCTGACTGCTACAATTTCATGGAGTGCCCACGAGTTCTTGTATTGTGAGAAAGGGAGAAAAGGACTTCTTTCTCTACCTGCTCTATCCCATGCATAATCTTATAAACCTCGATCATGTCACCCCTCAGCCATTGTTTCTCCAAGCTAAAGAGCCCCAAGCGCATCAACCTTATGCTAATGAGTTCCTGCTGGGCTTTTCTACAAAAAAGCCCTGTTTTTAGTTGTAATCCACCTTCAGTCTCAACGAGAAAGGCAAACTATAAATGAAGCAGATCAACCAATCAGACATTCATGTCCCAGTCTTTAGACATTTCAACAAATAACTCTGAAGGAAATCAAGAGGAGTTTACCAGAGGGACCTATATTGTGCTGTACTTGTGCCACTAGGGGAGGGGCTTATAGCAGCTAGGGGACATTAAACACCACTCCAATGCTGCTACTGTCTGACTTTTAAATTTTTGGAGAGCCTTGAGGCTTTCACCTTATGTGTTTAGAAAGAACCAGTCAGGGGCCTTTCACCTCACGTGTTTAACATCTCAGAAACTGACCCTCAGGACCAATAAGAGCCCAACTAGATATGATCCACAAAATCTGTGATAGGATTTCCAGCTTTTTTCCCCTAACAAGGCTAAAAGCAGCCAAAGGGAAAAGGGTATTTGGATTTAGGCCACAATGCTATGAGACCAAAGTTAACCCTTTCCCAACACAGTTCTCCTGATATGAGAAGAGGAGGAGATTGCATTTATACCCTGCCCTTCACTACCCGAAGGAGTGTCGGAGTGGTTTACAGTCCCTTTCCCTCCCTCTTCCCACAACAGACACCCTGTGAGGTAGGTGGGGCTGAGAGAGCTCTTCCTGAGAACTGCCCTTAAGAGAACAGCTCTGAAAGAACTTATGACTGACCCAAGGTCACACCAGCAGCTGCATGTGGGGGAGTGGGGAATAAAACCCAGTTCTCCCAGTAGTGGAACTGCTATTTTCTGGGAGAACATATACAGATACACATATGATGCCTCTATATTTTTCCTTGGAGAACAAATAGTAAGTTCCAAGGGGACTAAATTCCTCTTCACTCAGAATAATATTTCCAACATGGCTTGGCTTCTTTAAGATTTTTGAAGAACCACACGATGTCATAAGCACAGATCTCCTGGGCCATGCCTTGTTTGTCCCTTAGGATCTTCTTCGTGGTCTCTGTGCATCACACCTCTGGGATAATGTGCGCCTGCACCGATCCCGATCGGTAACTTCAAAGCCAAAACGGATTTTCGCGCCAACTCCCCAATCGTGCGCCGGCTCCACTCCGCATGACCGGGGAGGGGCACGAGGATCCCGCCAGTTCTCTTCTGACCGCCGTGTTGTGAGGATCCTTTCTCTCTTGCTCCGGTCGGTAGTTTACTTCTCAACTTTAAAAAGAGCCTTCGGGCTGATTTTTTCCAACTGTTGAACTCGGACTGTTAACTGGACTTGCCTTTGGATTTCCTTTCTTTTTCACCGCCTGGCCTATGGCCCAGCGGTGGGGGTTCTTCAAGAGGTGCCTGCAGTGCGGCAGCAAGATAGCCCCACCGGACAAGCATTCCCTGTGTCTTCTTTGCCTGGGTGAGTCTCACCGAGTCGACTCTTGCACTAGCTGTGCGGCTTTCTCCAAGCAAACGTGTAAAAACCGAGCGGCGAGGCTCCGGGTTGCTCTCCTCGAGTCTGCCTTGTCGCCGAAAATGTCTTCCTCCGAAGTTCTGGCTTCTTCACCGACGGGACCGATGGGACCGACGCCGTCTCCATCTCGAAGCATCGGTACCGACAGACCGGCACCGAAGAGATCGCTCCCCTTGCCCAACACTCCTGCTAAAAAGCGCAGGGAGGGCAAGGAGGAGAAGGGCAAGCTGAAGCACAAGAAATCTTCGAGTGCTTCGTCGACGCGCGGTGCGCTCGACTCAGCCCAGCCCGGGCTCGGCCAGCTTGACCCGACAGATCGTGAGCGACCCAGGGGTAGATCACCCTCCCCGATGCCGTGACCGATCACCTTGACTGACTCCGACCTCAACATAGACCTTACACAGGTCCCTCGGGAGACCCCCGACGCTGAGGTGAAGCCACCATCGGTACCGAGGGGGGATAAAGACTACCGCCCTCCGGCTCCACCGGTACCGTGGGATATCCAGCAGTGGCGATACCTTTACGGCTCCTACCCACCACCGCCCCAATGGTATCCCACTGAATGGGATCGGCAATCCACCTCTTCTAGAGTGTCTCGGTACCGAGAACCCTCATCAGTTCCGACACCAGCACCGAAACGGACACCCGACACCAATCCTCGTCCGCTACCGGTAACGCAGGACCTGTCCAGCCCGACCCCTCTTTCACCATCTGACCATTCGGCACCGGGGTCCCCGGCATCTTCAGTGTCAGAAGACGAGTCGCTCCCACAAAACCCGTCTCCCAACACACAGGTTACCGAAAACCTCCCAATATCTCCCTCCGAGGATGTGAAACCCTATGGAGAATTAATCAAAAGGATGGCACACTCTCTGGCTTTGGCCACGGCCCAACCGACGCCGACAGCCACCGACTCCATCTTCGATATCGTGCAGATGGATACATCCACACCGGTGGCCCTCCCACTCATATCGGTCCTGATGACTATGGCCAAAGAATCCTGGCCTCATCCCTCATCCACCCCCATCTCCAGCAAGCGCCTAGATCACATGTATGGGATCCAGGAGCCGGGGGCAGAATTTTTGTTTGTCCACCCCAAACCCAACTCAGTGGTTGTGACACCCTCCACTAAGGGTCGTAGTGGACACTCTTCCCCATTAGACAAAGAAGGACGCAGAATAGATTCCTTTGGAAGACGCATTTATTCAGCGGGTGCATTGGGCCTCAAGATAGCAAATTACACTGCCTGCATGAGCAGGTACCAGTACTCGCTCTGGGAACAGATGACTGCGCTCATTGCCCATCTCCCAGAGGACAAGCTACGCAACGCCAGAAAGATTCAAAAGGAAGGTATGTCTCTGGCCAAGCTCCAACTTTCGGCCTCCAAGCATTCGGCGGAAGTAACCTCCAAGACACTCACTTCAGCAGTGTCCATCAGACGCCATGCCTGGCTGAGATCTACCTCTCTTCCTCAAGACACCAAGACCTTGGTGGAAGATCTGCCGTTTGAAGGAGACGGTCTCTTCAGTTCAACGACAAACACAGTGCTTCACGAGCTTGATAAAAGCATGAAGACATCCCGTAACTTGGGAGTTTCTCAACCTAAACAGCAGAAACAGAAAACATGGCAAAGATCATGGCCCAAGAAACAGTCACAAAGACCTCCCGCTGAACCACAATGGCAGAGGTCACCACCATCTACCTATCAACAAAAGCCCTATAACAACAGGCCCCGCTTCCCAACTGCTCCGGCGTCTAAGGCGAAACCTCCCAAACCAAGCAAATCAAGTTTTTGACTCCCACCCCTGCTCCGACAACCCCACCCGTCTATCACCCTTTCGGACAGCATGGCAACGCATTACCTCGGACAAGTGGGCACTTTCAGTCATCTCCGAGGGTTACAGAATAGAATTCTTCGAGATCCCTACGGAACCTTACTTCATGGTCACTCCCCCATCCGACACTCTGACAACCGAGGTCGAGACCCTGCTGAGCAAGGATGCGATAGAACCGGTAGTAGTCCAGCAGTTTCAACAGGGGTTTTACTCCCGCTACTTCACGGTGCCAAAGAGGGACGGAGGCCTCCGACCCATCCTAGATCTTCGGAACCTAAACGTGTTCATAACATACAAGAAGTTCCGAATGACCACCCTCCAAATCATCCTACCTCTGCTGGAGGCGGGCTCTTGGATGGTGACGCTGGACCTGAAGGATGCATACTTCCATGTGACCATTCATCCTTCCCACAGACCTTTTCTACGCTTTGCGATCGGTCCACGTCATTTCCAGTACAAGGCACTACCATTCGGCCTTTCAACAGCACCTCGTGTCTTCACGAAATTAATGGCAACAGTAGCGGCCCACCTCCGCCTGCAGGGCATTCATCTATACCCTTATCTGGACGACTGGCTCCTGATCACTCCTTCCGCATCAGACCTGCAAGACCACGTCTCCCGGACACTCCACACCCTGGAGATTCTGGGATTGACAATAAATACAAAGAAGTCCATGCTTACCCCTTCCAGACGGGTACAGTTCATCGGAGCTCTCCTAGATTCCCTACAGTGCAGGGCATTCCTACCTCCCAACAGGGTCTTGGACATTGTTTCCTTCATCAGAGTCCTGAGAAGAAACCGGGAGGCGACAGCTCGTCAAATACTGCGACTCTTGGGACTCATGGCGGCTACCACCATGGTCATTCCTTTCGCAAGGCTACACATGAGGCCCTTGCAGCTGTGGTTTCTTCGCCGGTTCAGGCCAAGCCTACACCCTTTATCCAAAAGATTCCACCTATCGGACCAGATGATTCGAGCCCTGCAATGGTGGCAGGTGCCACAGAACCTGCAAACAGGCGCCCCCTTTCGCCGCCCTCCCCCGTCAGCTACTATTACCACGGACGCCTCCCTATGGGGCTGGGGAGCCCACTTGGGAGATCTGTGCGTGGGCGACAAGTGGGACCCATCAGTAGCCTCCAATCACATCAACTTCCTGGAACTACTAGCGGTCTGTTACGCAATCCGGTCCTTTCAACACCTCTTGTCGGGAAAGACAGTGGCTGTCCTCATGGACAATACGACCATGATGTACTATATCAACCGACAGGGCGGTACAGTGTCCCGCAGTCTCTGCCGCTTAGCGATAGAACTCTGGACGGAATGTCAAGCGCTAGATATTTACCTGGTAGCGAACCATCTTCCCGGTCTGCTCAACACGCAGGCAGACTTCTTGAGCAGAGGGGGTGCATCCCTACACGAATGGGAACTCAATCCTCTCTACCTGACACCGATCTTCAACCTCTGGGGTCAGCCTTCTGTGGATGTGTTTGCCTCCAGAGACAACAAGAAGTGTTCCCTCTTCTGTTCCAGTGCGGGCACGGATCCGATGTCCCTGGGAGACGGTCTTCTTCTCTCATGGTCGGGGCTACATGTCTACCTGTTTCCACCGATCCCATTGATACTGAAGGTAGTACAGAAGCTACTGGCAGAACAACCACTAGCAATCCTGATCACACCCTGGTGGCCGAGGCAACCGTGGTTTCCCACCCTCCTTCGCCTCTCCAATGGGTCCTACACTCACCTTCCGATGAACACAGACCTTCTCTGGATGTACAACGGTCTGGTGCTGCATCACGACGTACCCAGACTGAAGCTAACAGCTTGGCTAATTCGTCCTCCGAAGTAGACGCTCGTATAGCTGATGTCCTCCTTAATGCTCGTAAGCCGTCTACACGCCGTTCCTACGAGGCAAAATGGAATAAGTTCCTGTCCTTCCTAGCCTCGGTAGGACGACCTTCCATTCCATCTTCTCTCAACGACATTTTTGGTTTTCTCTTGTCTTGCAAGGACAGAGGATTGTGTCATGCATCGCTTCGTGTCTACCTCTCAGCTGTCTCGGTTAACCACCCAACAATAGATGGTTACTCCGTGTTTTCTCATCCCACTACGAAGCAATTCCTAAAGGGAATGTGCCATCTCTTTCCAACAGTCAAAAACCCTGTTCCAGCGTGGGACCTGCCCCTAGTGCTGAACAAGCTAATGGGCAAACCATTCGAGCCTATGGCTTCCTGTAACCTACAGCTTCTTTCGTGGAAAGTAGCTTTTCTGGTGGCCCTTACTTCAGTGCGTAGGGTGAGTGAGCTGTCGGCTCTCCGATGTGACCCACCCTATCTTACCTTTCATCAGGAAGCAGTGACCCTGACTCCTGATATTACCTTCTTACCGAAGATAGTTTTGGACTTCCACATTAAAGCAGACATCACCCTGCCGGTGTTCTTTCCTGAACCCAAGGACCAGGCACAGCGCTGCCTACACTCTCTCGATGTTAAGAGGGCCCTGTCTTTTTACTTGCATCGGACTAAACCCTTCCGCAAGTCCCCAGCTCTCTTCGTCGCGTATGCCTTGCCCAGACAGGGACAGAAGCTATTGTCTCAGAGACTGTCTAAATGGATTGTTGGGACGATAAAACTCGCCTACCTCTTGGCCAAGCGGCCATTACCGGCGTCCCTGCGGGCTCACTCTACTCGGGCAGTGGCTGCCTCGACAGCATTCCTCAAGGGCGTTCCCCTGGGAGACATCTGCAATGCTGCTACATGGACGTCTCCTCACACGTTTGTGAGACACTATGCTTTGGACGTCCGTACCCATCAGCGGTCAGCGGTGGGTCATGCAGTTCTGCAGACAGCTCAGATGTGAGACCTTCAGCACCCACCTCCAGGTATGTGGTGTATTTATTGCTCGCTATTCTCCCAGAGGTGTGATGCACAGAGACCACGAAGAAGATATACAGGTTGCTTACCTGTAATTGGAGATCTTCGAGTGGTCATCTGTGCATTCACACCACCCGCCCTCCTTCCCCTCTGCTTTCGGTCTCCCGTGTAAATTTCCTGGGGGCTGCTTGCACCGGTCAGAAGGAACTGGCGGGATCCTCGTGCCCCTCCCCGGTCATGCGCAGTGGAGCCGGCGCGCGATCGGGGAGTTGGCGCGAAAATCCGTTTTGGCTTTGAAGTTACCGATCGGGATCGGCGCAGGCACACATCATCCCAGAGGTGTGAATGCACAGATGACCACTCGAAGATCTCCAATTACAGGTAAGCAACCTGTATATCTCAGAATCAAAGATACCTCACCACCACCACATCTGGTTTATTTGTGAACACAAGCCAACACTACAAGAAGGACTCAAGCAGAGCTGCAACCGACACAGTTCTCTGAAGGCTGTTCTTGGGCATCTGTATTTGGGAGTGCCTGAATGCTCAAGATTATCCCCAACTGAGGCTGATTGAAAGGAAGGAAGTTCTGAAGTTCTAAAGAGCCCCAAGCGCTTCAACCTTATGCTAATGAGTTCCTGCTGGGCTTTTCTACTCATGCTGAGCTTCAGCAGGCAGTCTCCTCCATGAATAGGGTACTTTGGTACTCATGGAAACCTGTTTTAGGCTGTGATCACACACACTAAATAATCCACTTTCAATCCACTTTCAGTGCACGTTTGAATTGGATTTTGCAGTTCACACAGCAAAAATCCAGTTGGAAAGTTCATTGAAAGTGCATTGAAAGTGGCTTATTTAGTGTATGTGATCACTGCCATTATTTACTTTTTATTCTTGTGACGTTCTCTTGTGGTGCTCTAATGTGCTTAGGTGTACTTTTGGGGTTTGTTTGCTAGAATGAAGCTACAATCCCTAGACATAACAGTTGAAATGGATGGAAGGGAAAGTACAGAAGAGAAGTTTGCATATGTTTGCCAACTGGAAAGAGCCAAAGCCTTCTCACCCTGAGACTTTGGAAGTTACCGCCATTTTTGCCTTTGCTTTGTGGCTATCATTTGTTCTTAAAAACATGTTTTGCATCTAAGAGCATTTTGCCACAGAATCCGATATTATACTTTACTGTTTGCAGTTATTAAGCCCACTTGTTTCTAGACAACTCCCCCACAATATGGCATATGTATAATTAGACTTAATTAAGTCTAATTAACCATATTAAATCTGCAACACTTTCATTCAAGCTGCGTTTAGGAAGGTTTGCGGTAAATAAGCCCACATTTCAAAATTTAGGGTTATTTTGGTTATCCCTTGGTTCTGTATTTATGATGGTTCATTACCTTGCTTAGTGCAAGTTATTGTGTGCACTGAGATCACTCTTCAGCCCATAGTGTGCTTTCGCTCTCTTGCTCTTTAAGAATTCACATCAGTCTTAATACTAATTTTAGATGGACTTGCTTTTTGTGTAAGGTTGGCTGTTGGTTTGAACTAGATTTCCAAACTTTGTAAATTTACGAGCTCCGGTCAGGTAGCCTTAAATTAAAACAAAAACTTAAAATACCCAGTTACTTAAAATACCCAGACATTGCCAGTTTATGACTCTTCCCAATCCCTCCTACCACCAAGCGTCAATCCAAATTAAAAGGACAAGATTCTGGGGCAGCTCTTGGGAGAAGGGGAATTGCAAAGCTGCGGGGGAGCTGCTGCTTCCTAATGATTGTATTTGTGTAATGTATGTGTTTGGACACACAGGTGAGTCAAGATTTCTTGTTTGTCCTTTAGATTTTTTTTTTAGTGAGTGCTTCAGACATCTCAGGTGTACACATAAGAACCAGGTATCAAATATGTTGTTTTCAAGTTCTGTAATCCTAGTTCTGTTGCAATGTTGTTGGATATCTTAGGTCACATTCAGACGGCTCTTTTGAGTAGATTTAAAGGGCACATTCAGACAGCAAATTCTGGGGAGCCGTACTTAAAAGATAGTGGTGAAAGTCTGGTCCAAAGCTTGCTGACGGGCCAATAAGAACATAAGAACATAAGAAAAGACAATGTTGGATCAGGCCAATGGCCCATCCTGTCCAACACTCTGTCACACGGTGGCCAAAAACAACAGGTGCCCTCAGAAGGTCCAACAGTGGGGGCAGGAAGCCCTCCCACTGCCCCCCCCCCCCAAACACCAAGATTACAGAGCATCACTTGCCCCAGACTGAGAGTTCTTATCTGTACTTTGTGGCTAATAGCCACTGATGGAATTCTGCTCCATATGTTTATCTAATTCCCTCTTGAAGCCGTCCGTGCCTGTAGCCGCCACCACCTCCTGTGGCAGTGAATTCCACGTGTTAATCACTCTTTGGGTGAAGAAGTACTTCCTTTTATCTGTTCTAACCTGACTGCTCAGCAATTTCATGGAGTGCCCACAAGTTCTTGTATTGTGAGAAAGGGAGAAAAGGACTTCTTTCTCTACCTGCTCTATCCCATGCATAATTTTATAAACCTCGATCATGTCACCCCTCAGCAGTTATTTCCCCAAGCTAAAGAGCCCCAAGCGTTTCAACCTTTCTTCATAGGGGAAGTGTCCCAACCCTTTTATCATTTTTGTTGCCCTTTTTCCAATGCTATAATATCTTTCTTGAGGTGTGGCGACCAGAACTGTACACAGTACTCCAAATGAGGTCGCACCATCGATTTATACAGGGGCATTATGATACTGGCTGATTTGTTATCTATTCCCTTCCTAATAACCCCCAGCATAGCATTGGCCTTTTTCATTGCAGTCGCACACTGTCTTGACATTTTCATTGGGTTATCTTCTACGATTCCTAGATCTCTCTCTTGGTCAGTCTCCGCCAGTTTGGACCCCATCAACGTGTATTTATAGTTAGGATTTTTTGCTCCAGTGTGCATCACTTTGCACTTGGCCACATTAAACCCCATTTGCCACGTTGATGCCCACTCGCCCATCCTCGAGAGATCCCTTTGGAGTGCCTCACAATCCTCCCTGGTTCTCACCACCCTGAACAATTTCGTGTCATCTGCAAATTTAGCCACTTCACTGCATACTCCCAACTCCAAATCATTAATAAACAAGTCAAAAAGCATCACACCGAGTACTGATCCCTGCGATACCCCACTGCTTACCTCCCTCCACTGAGAAAATTGCCCAGTAATACTCACTCTCTGTTTCCTTTTAATTAGCCAGTTTTTGATCCACAAAAGGACTTGTCCTTTTATCCCATGACTATTGAGCTTACTTAGAAGCCTTTGATGAGGAACTTTATCAAAAGCTTTCTGGAAGTCAAGGTAAACAACATCTATTGGGTCCCCCTTGTCCACATGTTTGTTTACTCCTTCAAAGAACACTAACAGGTTACTGAGACAAGATCTTCCCTTACAGAACTCATGCTGAGTCTTCCTCAATAGATTTTGTTCATCAATGTGCCTACTAATTTTTTCCTTAATAACAATTTCCACCAACTTACCCGGTATTGACGTCAGACTGACTGGCCTGTAATTTCCTGGATCTCCTCTGGAACCCTTTTTAAAGACAGGAGTGACATTCGCTACCTTCCAGTCCTCAGGAATGGAGGCAGATTTTAAGAAAAGATTACATATTTTTGTCAGGAGATCCACAAGTTCACATTTGTATGCCATCCAAGCCCGGTGATTTATTTGTTTTTAAGTTGTCTATCAGTCATAGGACCTCCTCTCTTGTCACCTCAATCTGACTCAAATCTTTCAATCCCCCTCCCGAAATCAGTGGTTCTTGAGTGGGCAGGCACTTCTCATCTTACACAGCGAAGACAGGGGCAAAAAATGCATTTAGCTTCTCAGCCATTTCCCTATCATCCTTCACTACCCCTTTCACCCCATGGTCATCCAAGGGCCCCACTGCTTCCCTGGCTGGTTTCCTACTTCTAATGTATTTGAAGGAAGTTTTATTGTTGGTCTTTATGTTTTTTGCGATATGCTCCTCATATTCTCTTTTTGCCTGCCTGATCACAGACTTGCATTTTATTTGCCACAGCCTGTGTTCCCTTTTATAAGCCTCACTGAGACTAGCTTTCCACCGCTTAAAGGAATCCTTCTTACCTTTTACAGCTTCTATTGCTTTGTTTGTTAACCATGCAGGCTTTTTTCTATACCTATTTGTGCCTTTCCTAACCCGCGGTATATATTTTCTCTGAGCCTCTAGGACTGTAATTTTAAATAGTCTCCAAGCTTCCCCAATGGTTTTGACCCTTTCTACTTTTCCTTTCAGTTTTCTCCTCACATATCCCCTCATATCAGAGAAGTTACCCCTTTTAAAGTTAAAAGTTGTTGTGTCAGTCTTTTTGAGCAACTCCCTATTTATACAAATGTTGAACTCAATAACATTATGGTAACTGTTCCCAAGCGGTGCAATCACTTTAACATCTCTCACCAGGTCTTGGGCATTACTTAGGACCAAATCCAGGATCGCCTCTCCCCTGGTCGGTTCTGTAACCATCTGCTCCATAGCACAGTCATTGTGAGTGTCTAGAAACTTGACTTGAACACATATTGACCCAATCAATGTGTGGGTAGTTAAAATAACTTATTAAAGCAAAGTTATTTTGCTTAGCCGCTATCTTGAATTCATTCATCATTTTATAATCCTCTATCTTTTTATTTGTTGGGCGATGGTGGACTTTCCCCCGTCTGGTCATTCCACCAGCGCACAATCAGTTCATCCCAAATGGCCACCATTTTTAAAAAGTCTTAGCGATGTGCGCATAACTGCTTAAACATTCGACATCTGCAGAGCCCCGCTGAAATGATCTGGACAATTTTATTTTTCTGAGGGTCCCATGAACTTTATCAACTTTATTAACTGAAATGGTACCATTTAAGTCCACGCATGCATGGAAAAACAAGTACATGGTGAGGCACATATGTGCAAACAGGATTTTTTTAAAAAAAAGCTGACAAGCACGGCTTCTTAAGGTGGATGCCGTCTAGACAAAAGCGCTTCATGGGGGGAGCTGTATGGTCGTGCAACACTTGATAAAAAAGATCTAGATCAAATTTGAGCCGAGCCAATGGCGGGATTAGCTGCCCATCTGAACGCACCCTTATACTGCCTGTTTGAATTGATTTCTATTGTTTTTTCCTGCATTTTTTTTGTCTTTTAATCTACTTTCTTCATTATGGTATGTCATGACTTGGACAGGTTTTTGTTTGTTTGCTATTGTGTTCCATAATCCTAGTCCTATGGCATTTTTATTGGATAATTTATGCTGTCTGATTAAATTGTTTTCTATATGTTATAATATGCCTTGAAACTCAGTGAGAAAGGTGACCTGTAGATGAAGCTTCAGAAATAAATGGGTGCTGTTCTAAGGGCTCATTCTTACACGCATATATACCTTGATGTCTCTTCCACTGAAGGTTGCCATCTCTGGGTTGGGAAATAACTGGAGATTTGAGGGGTGGAGCCTGAGAAGGGGAGGGAAGGGACTTCAACGGGGTATAATGCCATTCAGTCCAACTTCCAAAGTAGCCATTTTCTTCATGTGAAATGATCTCTGTCACCTGGAGATCAGTTGAAACCCCTGGACATCTCCAGCTACCACCTGGCAACCCTACTTCCACCTGGTACTTACCAGGTGAGTGTGAATTTGCTTGACTGAAAAGTGTTGTGTTTGAGGCGATGTTAAGGACTAAAAGCCAACATGGCATACCGGTTAGAATGTCATTTTAGGATCTGAGAGACCTGCATTCAAATTCCCATTCTGCCATGAAGCTTGCTGGGTGACCCTGGGCCAGTCACATGCTCTCAACCTCAACGCTGTTAGGTAGGTTTTGTGAGGATAAAATGTGGGGGGCAGGGGAGAATTATGCATGGCACTCTGAGCTCTTTGGCATTAAAGTGGAGTTAAAAGGCTCTAAGTAAATACACCTTTGGGTATTGTAAACCATCAATTGATGTTGCAGTAGTAATTACCTCACTGTAGTTTTTTTCCACATTTTTAGCAGAAGGGTGCATTTTGCCGATCAAATGGCATGCCAAGCGCAACAATTCTTCCGACTCTTTTAATTGCAGTGGTATAGCTATGTTAGTTTGTTGCTATGCAAACAAGATTCCCATTTGTTACAGCATAATCTTTTGTATGCTTGAGCCCACTTTGAATAATAAGAAACCCAGAAGCAGCCTGGGGGTGGCATTTGAGCAGCAGGATTCCAGGCAAGGAGAGCTAGACTGGGGGGCCAGTAGCACCTTAGAGACCAACAAGATTTGGGGGGGTGGGGTGAGAGCTTTGAAGAGTCCAAGCTCCCTTTGTCAGATACAAGGGATCTCGGACTCTCGAAAGCTTATAAACCCTCTCCCCCCCAGTCCTGTTGGTCTCTTAAGGTGCTACTAGACTCGAATGTAGTTGTTCTACTGCAGACCAGCACAGCTCCTCTCTGGGCGATTCCGCATTGGTTTCCCCTCAGTTGTTTTAGTAAACCCACGTTGGAACAGAAATTCCCCTCTGCATTGCATGCTCCTTTCGCTTTCTTTGATCATCGGGTTTTATGGTACCCTCTGCATTGCATGCTGCTTTCGCTTTTTTTCCTCACCGAGTTTTGTGGTACTTTCTGTATAGATCTATGGCCATTCAAGGCTAACTTTGCAGTCAGTGCTGCATTGGCCTGGGGTACTGAATGTGGTTTTGAGCTGCACCTTTTCCTCAGTGTTGAGAAAATGGGGAGTGAATGCCAGACGCACAACCAGCCTAGGTGAGGAGAGGCTGCTTGACCCTTTCTGCTCCAACTCAAAAGTAGTTCCTTTTGCAGAGGCTGCTGACGGTGAGACAAGACGGCGTGTTCTAGTTTGCGGCCATAGCATGATCTTTTGGGCGGCTCATCAGGCCCGGAGGACACCCATCGGGTCTCAACTGGGCCTTAGTGACCGGGCAGTGGTCGAGTGGCTGGGAAGGAGAGGCATGGGGTGGCCGGCGCTCCTTCCCCTGCTATTCGATGAAAGAAGAGGGCCTCCGCCTCAGGTCTTGGTGATACACTTGGGGGGTAATGATTTGGGGCTGATGAAGGGTAAGGCCCTTGTGGTGCAGGCAGAGGCTGACCTTGTGAGGATAAGAGCAAGGTGGCCATGCGTGCAGATTGTTTGGTCAGCCATCCTACCTCGCAAGGTGTGGAGGAATTTGGGCGAACCCAGGTGTATTGACCGTGCTAGGCGAAAGGTCAACAGGCAAATGCGGAAGGCCATGGAGTCCGGGTTGGGTGTCTTTTTACAGCACCCCAAGATACGGGTTGAATTGTCAGATCTGTATAGGCTGGACGGGGTGCATTTGTCATACAAGGGCAATGAAATATTTCTACGGGATTTGCAGCACGGGATACAGTTAGTGCTTGGTCAATGAATGGGGAGCAAAGGCCAAAGCAGAGGCTTGGCCTTGGCTATGACAGGATTGTGCAAGCAAGTAAACGGAACTGGTGAGCACCTCACGGCATATCCCGTTAGGGAACAGGAGGTCGTCAGGAACTGCCCTCGGGTTTTAAGGCCTAGGGCAGGGAATGGCGATCGCCTCTGGGAACCTCTTAGGTCAGGCGCCTCCCTGCAAGTTGTAAGGCTTCAGGGGTAGGCGCTCCTAGGTGGCAACCAGCTTGCCAGGCTGCCGGTCACGAGCTAGATCGGTGGCTCAAGACCGGAGCTGGGGTGACCCGCCCGACAAGGGCAAGGAGGCAGGTCAGGGAATGAGGCCTGCCTTGCCTGTTCCAGGCTTGCTTATGTTTTTTCCCGTTGCTGCAATGTTTGTAAGTCAATAAAGTGGCCCTTGTTTAATTCCAAGACTGTTGTCTGTCTCGTTCTTCCTGCTGGGGTGGCAAAATGGGGAGTGAATGCCAGACGCACAACCAGCCTAGGTGAGGAGAGGCTGCTTGACCCTTTTTGCTCCAACTCAAAAGTAGTGCACACGTTAAGAGAAATCCTGTTAATTCCTCTGTGCCCAGTTTCTCCCTGAAATCCAACAATCCATTTCCTTTCCTCTTTTTCAAAATGTGTGGTCTTTTTCTGGTCAGTGCCATTTTGAGCAAAGAGAAATCTGAATAGAGGAGGGGTAGCTTCTGCAGGATTTCAGAATTCCAGTCTGTAAAGGCTCAGGGGCAGGCAATGTCTTCTCACACCTTCCTGTCTTCCCGCTAGAGCCACCCACCCTGTGGAATGTCACATAAAAGAACTGCTAGGGGCTGAAGTTACAACAGAGTGCATCGATTTCTCTTCAAAGAGGAATGAAAGAGAAACACTTCTTGAAGAAGAAGAAGAAGAAGAAGAAGAAGAAATCAATGACTACAACTAAAACAATGAATTTCGGGGGGGGGGGGGAATTCCCCTTGCTATAACAATCCTGCCGTGCCCTGGATGGCTCAGGCTGCCCCAGTCTCATCAGATACTGGAAGCTATGCGTGGTTGGCCCTGGTTTGTACCTGGACGGCAGGCCACCAAGACAGACCAAGATTTCTACACAGAGGCAGGCAATGGCAATCCTGCTTTGTTTGTCTCTTGACTTGCAAACCGTTCAAGGTTGCCATAAGTTGGCTGTGATGGGGGCACTTTCCATCATAACAACGCTGCTCAAAAGTATACTTCCAGTGCTGCTTGTTTACCCATGAGGTTGGGGCAAGAGACTCAGCAGGTGTACACAGGCAGGTTGGGATGAACAGGCTCAGTCTGGATTCTCAGCTTTCTGACCTCCTACGATTTGAGTGGGCCAGTATAGACTCAAAAGGGCTGTTGCACCACTTTGTTCTCTGTCTCTGTACCAGGCACTCACTGGATCTAGTTAAAAAAGATTAGCTGAGGCACTCTGCAGCTTTAATTGGGTTAACCGATAACTTGATCCACAAAAAAAAACCCCCAACCCAAAACAAACCCTTGCAACACAAAATAATGTTTTTCTTTGTTCTGCAGTCTCTTGCTCCCCAGTTTGCCAGAGGAGGCTTTTCAACTTTTTAAAAAAGTGCTTCAAGGCACAGAGGAAACAAGATGGAATGATTCTTCCTTTCGCTGGCAGGCTACAGGGGAGGGGTGGAGGGATCTCTAAATAGAAGCTGTGTCCATTAGAATTCCTTACTGTCTCCTTTGGACTCAAGGGCAGCCCGTTTGCATTATTTAATAGCTCTGGGAAAGAAGGAAGCCGCTTGAAGGTGGTGGTTTGCCCTCTCTTCCTGTTGGCTGCCTCCCTTCCTCTTCACCTTCTCTAGGCTATAGGACTAAACCTCTCTTGGAAAAGGCAAAAAGGAGAGTGGGGAAGAAATCAGTGAAAACAGCTGTAATTGCTAAGTGTCTCTGCTTCCAACGAGTCAACGCCAAGGGGTCCTTTCTTTAGGTTAGAGGCTTGCAAATATAACCTTGCCTCTGATACTGTTCCTTTCTCTCCTCCCTATAGCCTCCTGCTTTGCTTCTCTCAGCCGTGACTGATTCCTCACAGAGAACTTTGGCAACAAAGCTACACAACAGAGCACTTCTTGCCACATACTCCATATTATTTAAACAGCATTTTCCTTCTTCCCCCATCCTCTGCCTCTCCGTGGTGGATTGCCAGACTGATCCATGCCAGCATTTCAGGGAATCTAAACTTGCTTCACTTTTTTCTAAGAAGCAGAGAGAAGTTGGAGAGATGTTTCTAAGTAGAGGCTGATAGAAAGTGGAAGGCAGAAGAACACACGGGGTTGGCTCTGGCTAATCGGAGTTCCTTTTTGCCAAAACCTCTCCCACTGCTGGTCCATGCAGAGTCCATAGGGTTGCCAGGTCTGGATTGGGAAATGAGATTTGAGGGATGGATCCTGGGGAGGGGAGGGACCTCAGCAGGGTGCAGCGCCATAGAATCCACCCTCCAAAGCAGCCATTTTTTCCCAGGAGAACTGATTTTGGTCATCTGGAGATCAGTTGCGATATGCAGAGAAGGGGCAGTGGATTGTGGGGCAGCTGCTTTAACACCGATCCTCCTCTTTGCCTTATATGGAACTACGTTGCTTCTCTTAATTGGAGTTCTGTTTCTAATCGATTCATGAAGGGGCCGGTGCCAGGTTTTGGTGGGCCCCAGGCAATGTGTGCCAGATCATTGGTCCATCAAGCTCAGTCTTGTCTACTTTAACTAGTAGTGGCTTTTCAGGGTTTCGGGAAGAGAGCTGGCATATCCAGTCCTCTTAACTGGAGATGACAGGGTGTGAAACCTGGTACCTTCTGCATACAGAAGAGAGGAAGAGATTGGATTTATACCCTGCCCTTCACTCAGAGTGGTTTACAGTCTCCTTCCCTTCCTCTCCCTGCAGCAGACACCCTGTGAGTTAGGTGGGGCTGAGAGAACAGCTCTGAGAGAACTGTGACTGACCCAAGGCCACCCAGCCAGTTGCATGTGGAGAAGTGGGGAATCAAACCTGGTTTCCTCCGATTAGAGTCCACAGTCCTAACCGCTACACCAAACAGATGCTCTTCCTCTGAGCCGTGGTCCCACCAACAACCATGTCAAATGGTTGCACATTTTATTTTGGTATTTGGATGCAGAGACCGGAGTGCAAAATATACAGCCCCCTCACCTGTTTTGAATGGAATCCACATGTATTAGGTCCTAGTCTTCCTTAGCAGGAGCACCTTCGCAGATGTCTGTGGAGGCAAGGGGCAAGATTCAGCAAGGGCACAGGCCCTGTTGGTCGATACTTTCAAGGTGGCTGTTCTTCAATGCGTGTTTTTAAGTGCATTTATTTTGATAACTTGTCTGACTCTTAATATCTATATGCTAGTTATCAAAACTCTTAAGCATGGTGATTTATGCTTTTGGCATGCAGACCTGGCATGCATTTAAATGCTAATAACCATAATCTCTTCCGTGGTTTTAATGCCAATGAGTTGTCCAGAGATACTGGTGGCTTCTGAAGAATAGGGTTGGACCCACTTCCCTCCCTAATGCGCACCCTTGTTTCTGTGTTTCAGCATCTGTACTGGGGAACTTGCTTGCTACTCTCAGGTTGTCTCCCTTCAGGCTTTTGGGGATGATTAAATGAGCCATTTTTAGCCCTGCTCCTGCTATCACGCTTTATTATCTATCTATCATCTATCCATCCATCCGGCTATCTAGCTAGCTATCTAGCTTTTTCTCTTTCTTTTTCTCTTTCTTTTTCTCTTCCTTCCTTTCTTTCTTATAAATTATAGTGCTGCTATTGTTTTAATGCTGTTAATTTTATGTGCCTATGTATTGCTTTTATTGTATGTAATTTTTTATATTAATGATCCAGATGTTTTAACATTCTAAGTTTTAGTGTAAGTTGCCTCTGAGGACTCTAGGAGCTGAAAACTGTAATATGCCTTTCTTAAAATAATATTTCCCCCAAAAAGAAATAAATTAGATGGATCAATTTCTGTAATTTTTTTTTCAAAAGCATGCATCTTAACTATGAAATAGCTGGTCACCTTGCTGTATGCAGATCTTTGTTTAATATCAGGATGTTATATTGTACAGGGTAGGAGAAGAGATTATTTGTTGCAGATGTGAGTTTTCATTGGTAAGACCTGCATCTGTTTGACTTCAAGTCAATGGAAATTGATCTAGGAATCTGTTATCTAAGAATTCAGAGTCACTGTCACCAATGCTCCCTCTAAGCTGTGGAGGTTTATGAGCAAAAATTCTTCTTTTTGAGCAACTGGCATTAAAGTTGTGTGCAAGCGGTTCGGCTGCTGCATACATTAGTTTGCTCTGGAGCCATCCTTTTTTTAAAAAACAATTTTTATTAATTATCATATACTGTACAAAAATACCAATAACAAAAAACACATCAATAATAATACAAAAAGTAAATTAGCTAATCATACAAAGGTAAAAACTTTAACCTTATATATTTACATATAGAATTATAACATATTTGCAAAACCCTCTAAGTTCTCAGGAATTTCTCCTTTTCTTTTTAAATGTTGTAAAATAGCTAGCCAAACAGCTATAAATAATTCACTTTTTTGTATATTTTCAGTTTTTACAAACCATGTGATATTTTCCATTAAATAAATATACCACAGCTTCTTATACCAAACCTTTAAACACAAGGGTTTCTCAGACTTCCAAGAAGAGGCTGTGGTATTTCTAGCCACGTAAATTAAAAAAACTATATGAATTGAATCAGTATATCTTAACTGTAAATCTTGTCGATCATTTAACAATAAGTCTTCTGGTTGAAACGGTATAACAACCTCAGTAATATTTGAAATCTCTTTTAATACTTGTTCCCAGAAGGTCTTAACAACTGGGCAATACATCCAACAAGGTAAATATGTCCCTTTATTATTACATTGCCTCCAACAAGTGGGATTAGAGAGTATAATGTGGGAAAGTTGTTCAGGAGTACGATACCATAGTGTCATTACCTTGAATGCCTGCAATCTAAGATTTTTAGGAGAGGTAGTAAGTTCAAAAGAGTGCCATATTCTTTCCCACGATACTTGGTCAATATTTTTATTTAATAGTTCGTTCCATTTAGATTGGCATGTCAAACTAGTGGTTTCTTCCTGTTGTCTTAAAATTTGAACTAATTTTGATATATTTCCTTTTTTTGCTAACGTCTACAGATTTTAATAACATTTCAAAACGGGTAATTGGCTGCTCTAGCAGTGTTTCCAGTTGAATAGTAGTACACATGTGATATATTTGTTAATATTGATACCAAGATATATTGAACCCCAAGTTGACTTCTAAGTCCATTTTGCTTATAATTTTGGAGTTTTTTTATAAGATCTGTTAACTCTGTCACTTTCGCCTATCTCCATAAGTTGTATTCCTTAATTGATAAACCTGGTTGGTACCATTGCTGGCCTACGAATGTCATAAATCTAAAGTAAGGGGGTAAAAAGGGGGTTTTCTTGTAGTATCCCATACTTTTAAGGGCGCTGCTAAAAAAAGATTGTCATAGATTGAAGGGTGTCGTCTCTGGAGCCCTCCTTCCTGAGCGAAGACAAAAATGTGTGAGCCAGAGGCTAAAAACCTGTGAGCTAGCTCACACTGACTCAGCTTAGGAGGGAACACTGACTGGCACTGTGAAGAACTGTAGCAGGTTGGACTCCGGTGAGCAGACATTGTACTTTTTAATCATCTACTAATCAAATCGGTGTTTAATTTGAAAAGCTGATTTGTATTATTTGGTGATACTGTGAATGAGATAAGCCGGTAAGAAATGGCTACAACCTTTTGTGCATTCTTGAGATGACATAGAAATTAAACAAGTTTTCTTATCCATACCACCTGGATAATGATTCCTGTTTGTCCATGATTGTAACTAAGCACACTTACTAGGGAGTAGGTCCCATTGTATTAAATGGGATTTACATCTAAGTATACTTATTAAGGATTGCAGTGTGTGTGTGTGGGAGGGTCCTTTTGTGAGAGAAAAATCTAGAGAGGCTGTGAACTGGACAGGCTGTGAACCTGGGCATCAGCCAAACTTAGACAATCTAATCATTTGGACGTGGCATCTGTATTAATCTTTAAAGTAGTATCAGTGGAATCTACAGTCTCTGTTCTCAGTTTACAAACAGTGGCTTTTAACAGTCCTATTGGAAACCAGTCTGTTCTTTTCTAAAGTCTCTGGTGTTTATCATATCTAGAAGAAGGCCAGGATATTGCTACTAAGCTTTCAAACGAATTTCTATCGCTGAACTATTCTGGATGTGTATACACTCACAAGGGAGAGAACAGGAGATTTGATACACAGTAGAAAACATAACAAGGGCAAGTAATTAACTGTTGTCATTTAAGGCAACCCAGCCACACTCATATCAGCCTTGGTAACCATTGGACTACTGCCATGCATTCGATGCGGTACTGCCCTTGAAGGCAGTTCAGAAACTAGTTCAATGTATACTAAGTGGGTTAATAACAAGAAATGTTTAAAAAAATCAATACTACAGGAGTTTCACTGGTTGTCAGTTTCCAGGCTCAGTTCAAGTGTCGGTGCCTATCTTTAATACTATGCATGGTGGTGTACACTGCAAACAGTATGTACGTGTGAAGAGGTCCTTTTATCTTTATCTGTTGTTTCTGGTTTTCAAGCTTCGTGCAGCTTAGTGATACACAAGATGAGATTGGGAAAGTTCTCTGCTTTTAAACAAAGAATTTCCTCAGTCGGGGGGGGGGTATTGGTTTTAAAAACAAAAGGGTCGCACAGGTTGGGAATAAGGAACAACCCCCCCCCCCGATGCTCATTCACTGTCACCTCAGGGATTCTGGGTGTAGTGGGGTGGGGGGGGCTGTGGCTCAGTGGTAGAGCATCTGCTCAGCACTTAGAAGACTCCAGGTTCAACCCCAGGCATCTCCAGTTAAAAGGCTCAGGTAATAGGTGATGTGAAAGCTGTCTGCCTGAGACCCTGGAGAGCTGCTGCCAGTCTGAGTAGACAATGCTGACCTTGATTGGCCAAGGGTATGATTCGGTATAAGGTGACTTCATGTGTTCATGTCCTCCTTGAACTGCATGCAGTTCTTCCTGTGATCAGTAGCCATGATGGTTCAGGAAGCAGTCTGAATCCTGTAGTGCATGAGATCTACCCAGATGCTGCAGTCTAATGGGCTACTCCATTATGCCTTATTTTGCCTCCTTTTTTAACTTGTGTTTTCTCCTAGAACTTTCCAGCTGCATCTGTCCTTGGCCTTGGCTTCAGGAATCCTCAGTAGGTTCATAATCTTGACCATATGATTGCTCCCCGCCGGTAGTTTTTTTTTTAGCTTGTTTCTCATTTTTGTCTTTGATATTGCCACGGAAGCTCTGTGCACACATACAAATGGAGGGGTAATTAGGACTGATTGAAGTTGACCCAAGAGCACCATATTGGGCTGGAGAACCCTGTACTAGTCTGAATGAACCCAGTCATTTGCTGGATAGTACCTCTGAATATCATGCTAAAGCTCTCACTTGTATGTTCTTCAGTGCATTTTGGTTTTAGTATTATCCTTTCTCAGTTAACCATTATTATTTTCATAAGCAATGAAGTCTTTCAGATATATTCTTCAAAATCAAAATGACTACAGCAGAAAATTCGTCTCGGTGTAAATGCAGAAATGTAATTGCATGACCCTCCTTTCCACTGTTCCTTATTTATTTATTTTTACTAGCACATGACTGTTGTTATGACAGACACAGTGGCGGGAGGTCTTTTGTGTTGCAAGGACTCAAGGAAGCACAGTGTGTTCTCTGCACACGGAGACACACTGCACACTGCTATAGCGTATCCATCAATGCGGGTCAGACCACCCACTATCAAGGGCGAGAGAGCAGATTTCTTCTAACTGCAGCATTATCCCCAATGCAACACTTTACTCTCTCCCATAGGAATGAATAGTTACTAATATGCTGTATGGGAGAAAATGCAGAGTTGTATATAGAGAGGCCTGTGTATGTGTGGGTGGGTGGGTGAATTAAAGGCAATCCTGGCTCTGGAAATTCCAGTGACCCCCACCCAACCACTGATAATTAAGTCTGAGGATAGAGGGTAGCTCTATCCTCTGGGCGCTTCTGTTTATCAAAGCCAGAGGTGCTGCTTTTATCTGTGTTTTTCAAAAACTATATCACTCCATCCATCCATCCATCCATCCATCCATCCATCCATCCATCCATCCATCATTTTTTCTGCAAACATGGGGCACTTTTCAGGCTTGTCCTGTTTTGTCCATTCACTGGATTTAAGGCTGAGGACAGACTGGCAGTCTCGGCCACTCTGCCTCCGCTTCAAAAGCGGAGGCAGAGCGGCTGTTCAGACGGCCGCATCTGCCCCGAGGAGGCGGCCCGGACACATCGCGTCTGGCGCTGCGCTCCTCCCGCAGCAGCCGAGCACCACTTCAAAGTGGTGCTCGGCTGCTGCGGCGTGCGTTCCACCCGCCAGAGTGGGTGTGAACGCGCGCCGGGAGGGGGAGCCGCGCGGTGTTCGCATGCCGCTGTAGGAAGCTGCCCGCAGTCTGAACGCTGCAGGCGGCTTCCTTCTGGCAGCATGCAAACGCCGCGCCGCGGGGGAAATTCCCCTCGCCTTAGTCTGCCGCGCCGTGGAGGCGCAGCAGACTGCCAGTCTGTCTTCAGCCTAAGTATCCTCAGATTTGGCTGACTTGGCTAATAGAATATACAAGTGGGGGACCCCATGAGACTTGTTGGTGGGGAAACCCATCTCCTCCCCCCATCACTGAGCCTGACACAGCTCCAGGCACACCACCCATCTTTGAGCCTGGCCACAGTGGTGGCAGTGTCTGGGAGGCTCTCCAAAGCTCCTATGTTTGTTGCATTCACATTGGACATTTTAAACTATACATTGGGGGGGGGGGGGCTTAGGCGTATACCTTTAAAATGTAATGTGTGAAATGGCCCTTAAGAAACCCTTTCTGACACTTGTGGACACTGTCATATTTGTCGCTTGTGGTAGTGTGGCCTTGCCATAAATAACTAATGAGTCAGCTTTCTATGGGGGGGGCAGAGGGACTGAGCCCCCTTTTTACAGCCCATTCCAATGCATGCTTACTTGGAAGAAGATCCCATTGAGTTTAAGAATAACTGTGTAGGGTCATGACTGTCCCCTGCTCTGTGCTTCCTTGGGAGAGGGAAAAGCATCCACTGCTCTAGGTAGTGCCAGACCCAACCCAACCACTTATATAGTGGCAAAGTCTGCATTTGCAGTTTGCTCTTTGTGCATATGACAGTTTCTCTCAAAGTAGCTGGTTGTACGGGAAGCCACAAATGGTTTCTTTGCATAGGCAGCAGAACCGTCAAAGCACCAGGTGGATCGATCTGGGGACACAGTTGCAGCTTCTCCTCCTTTTCCCTTGCAGACAGAGCTCAAGGTAGCTGCAAAGGGGAGCAACCTCACCTGCAAAAGCACAGTTGCATGGAAGGAAGCCCTGCTGAACTCAGGCAGTTTAAGGGGGTGAGAATTTTACCATCCAGAACATTGGCTGCAGGTCTCTAGTATGCTCGTCTTGCTTTGAAATGCACCTCCGTCGCCTACCTGCCTACCTTTTTTGATTCACAGACTTCACTTTTTATCTCTGCTATGACTCACAAGGCTCCCCCCACCGTCAAACACTGAATCTCAGGAGTTCTACGGGGCCCCATCAGTTTAGATAAAGGTTTGAACTACTTGTGCCAAAGTGCATCGCCTTGATTTCTTTTTGCCCAAGTTAATTTTTTATTTGCTCTGGCGGATGCTTTGCCAAACGCTTCAGGCAGTTCAGCACTTTCTCAGAGCTCTGTCACTTTTAGTGACATTAGCAATGTTGTTTTATGTTTCTTCAGGTCTCAAGACATCCATCAATAATTGGTGTGTGCATGTGCATTTTCTTTTAACCAAAGACCGTGAGAACACAGTAATCTAGTGTATTTTTATCCTGTCCTTCCTCCAAACTTAGGGTAATGTCTGGGGATTATCCTTAACAATAATCCTGTGAGGTGAGTTCAGTTTAGACAGAATGACTTGTCCAGTATCATTATGCCCCTGTATAAATCAATGGTGTGACCTCATTTGGAGTACTGTGTACAGTTCTGGTCACCACACCTTAAAAAGGATATTATAGCATTGGAAAAAGAGCAGAAAAGGGCAACTAGACTGATAAAAGGGTTGGAACACTTTCCCTATGAAGAAGCGCTTGGGGCTCTTTAATTTGGAGAAACGATGGCTGAGGGGAGACATGATCGAGGTTTATAAAATTATGCATGAGATAGAGCGGGTGGAGAAAGAAGTACTTTTCTCGCTTTCTCACAATATAAGAACTCGTGGGCACTCCATGAAATTGCTGAGCAGTCGGGTTAGAACAGATAAAAGGAAGTACCTCTTCACCCAAAGAGTGATTATCAAGTGGAATTCACTGCCACAAGAGGAGGTGGGGGCTACAAGCATGGACGGCTTCTAGAGGGAATTAAATAAACATATGAAGCAGAAGTCAATCAGTGGCTATTAGCCACAAAGTATAGATAGGAACTCTCAGTCTGGGGCAAGTGATGCACTGTATTCTTGGTACTTGGGGAGGCAACAGTGGGGGGGCTTCTAGTGTCCTGCCCCCACTGCTGGACCTTCTGAGGGCACCTGGTGTTTCTGGCCACTGTGTGACACAAAGTGTTGGACTAGATGGGCCATTGGCCTGATCCAACATTGGCTTCTCTTATGTTCTTACCATGTGAACTAGGTGGGAGTTTGAACCCGAGTCTTCCCAGTCCCTGTTTGACTCTCTATTTACTATTACAGAATACTGGTTCATATTAAATCCTGCTTGTATGTATTGGTCTTAGGTTTCTTTGATCAGATTCAGAACCATGTGCATACTTCAGACATGCCTTAATAAAGAGGAGGTTTGTAGCATTTTAAAGACTAACAGCTCAGCTCAATCCTGCGCCTATTTAGTCCATATTAAGCCCATTGGCTTGGACTCACCAGAAGGTTTCTGCATGTCCTTGTGCAAACAGAAGTGTGAAACAATCCTCACACTGGCTCCTTGCTCTATGTTCAATATAGCATATCCTGAGCCTTTTCTCCCCACCTGGACAAAATGTACAAGCAATTTCTGGGCAGTATAGGACATAGGGAGGAAAGTGCTATGTTGCAGAAGGTTTTGTGCAAACGGAACCATTCTAAATCAGTTTATGTTTCCATTCACACAGAGAGTGACTGCAAAGACTTGCACTGTTATTGTAGCATGAGCACCATGGGCTAGAACCCACTTCATTAGAGGAATGAAGTGAAATTTCAGCAGTACACAGATATATAGATTGGTAGGTGTACACATACATTCAGAGCCAGTTTGGTGTAGTGGTTAAGCGTAGTGCACGCTAATCTGGACCGGGTTTGATTTCCCACTCCTCCACAAGCAGCCAGCTAGGTGATCTTGGGTCAGTCACAGCTGTCTCAGAGCTCTCTCAGCCCCACCTACCTCACAATGTGTCCGTTGTGGGGAGAAAAAGGGAAAGGAGATTGTAAACTGCTCTTGAGACTCTGAAGGGTGGGGTATAAATCCAATCTCTTCCTCTTCCTCCTTATGTGGGGTGGTGGTGTTTGTGAACAGTGGGATTTAAAAATGCAAGATGTTTAATATATATATAAGCAAAAATCAAATATAAGCCCAAGATAAGCACAGTGACTATCCACAGTACCTGTAACTGGTGATAACACAGTGTACTCCATAATGTTGAGTGCTACAGTACCTATAATGGTTATACATGTACGTCACATATGTTTAAACCCTGAACAGAGCTGGTCCTAAGGTTCCCAAAGTATTTAGTTCTTGGGATTACAACCTCCTTTCTTAATTTGGTGCAGTTCAGGATTACCTTGCCATGATGACAGCTGTGGGTCTTTCCTAAAATGTTTTGCAGTAAAATCAATGGTAGAACTGTGCTTAGGACTGTGCTGTTAAGCCTCCACATGCGGAGTTCATATCCTCAGTTCGGGTGTTTTTTTGCACTAGGCAAATGTCAGATGACCTGGTGGTGGTGGGATGCCAATATTTCCTTTGTTATGGAATACCATTGCCTGGTGAAGTCTAGACTCAGGGCAGCTCACAAACCTCTCCTAAGGATGGGAGAGTGACTGAGATGGCTTGTTGCTGAAGTAGCTGATGAGTTTGGATGACTTCCTGGTGGTACCTAGGTAAGTTTCCTGTTATTAAGGCTGGCATTCTTAATAAAACCGGGTCAATCTTGGGAATCTGGAGAAAAACCAGGTGGTTGACACAATTCTCTCCTAGTCACACTCTTCCACCTAGTACAGCTTTTTCCATTCCTTGGGTTAGGTTAGGGAGAAACTAGGGACAATTAAAAGTTTGATAGAAAACTCAAAGAGACCGCAAAAGGATGTGAGCTAGAGCCCTTCTTTGAGCTCCATGATGCTGTCAAAACACAATTCTTTGCTATCACCGTGTCTGCACAAAAAAACCCTGCAGAACTTTTCTTAGTTATGAGGTGTCTTCTCCACTGGTGACCCTGAGATAATCATATAGATTACTGGAAAGCATGCTGTGACAGCTAACCAAGCACTGTGAAAGGAGCATAGATCAGTTGCTGCAGACGGATGCTCAAGTTTCATCTGCGGCACGTAACACCTTCACAGCTCAATCGTAAACCGAGTTTAAGCCCATCGATTTAGGATTGCACTGTTAATCAACCAGCTTGTGCATCAACTTGGTCCCTCCCTGGTAAAGCAAGCTGTATATAGTCTTATCTCATCTGGTTTCAAGTGCTCCTCTCTGCTGGGTCACCTTTGAAGACTATCCAGATTCTTCCGCTGGTTCAGGAACACAGCCGCACAATTGCTGGCTAGTAAAATGATTTGGAACATATCTCCCAAATTCCCGGGGGGGGGGGGGGGGCTCCGCTGGCTGACAGTCCATTTTCCGGCACTATTCAACTTGTCTGTTCCTTAGTTTTAAAGCCTTACATAGCCAGGGTTTGCAGTTTTGTAAGGATTACCAAGTGCCTAGGTATTCTGAGGACCTTTTCCATATGCTCCCATCTTCTGGGGAAACTGCACGAGACAAGGCTAACTAAACGAGACTAGACTTTTCTACTGTAGCGCCAAAAGTTATGGAATTTCTTCCTTGCATCTCTCCCTCCGGTTCCTACTCTTTCGAGTTTCAGGCACCAGTTAGACAATTGGGTAATTTTTGGTTACAGTTTATTATTACTGGTTAGTCTGATGCTCTTCATTTCTGCTCCTTCTTATTTTATTTTATTTATTACTACTCTAGTTTATATTCACCATGCTTCTATGGCCTTTATTCTGGTGTTTTCTAGTTTGACGGCTGGAATTTGATGCTGTTGGGGATTATGTTTTAATCATGGTAGCTTTTATTGAGCCAGAATGCAAAGGTCATAAATGAACTTCATTCTAAAAGGTAGGTCCAGACTATTATCCCCATTCCACAGATGACAGGTTGGGCAGTGTTCCCTCTAGGCTGAGTTAGTGTGAGCTAGCTCACAGCTTTTTTAAACTTCCGGCTCACACATTTTTGTCTTAGCTCAGGAAGGATGGCTCCAAAGCAAACTAATTTATGCAGTAGTCAAATCGCTTGCTCACAACTTTAATGCCAGTAGCTCACAAAGTAGAATTGTTGCTCACAAGACTCCACAGCTTAGAGGGAGCATTAGGACTGAGTCTAACAGTGCAATCCTAGGTGGAGCTACAGCCTTCTAAGTACATGAAAGTCAATGGGGTAGATCCAGCCATTCTCCAAGTAGCCTTCCTCAAGCCTTAAAGCAGCTCTTTCTCCAGTAGAGGACATAGCCAGGGGACAAAAATGTAGGGGGACATTTGGGGGCAATGCCCCCCCACAAATAAGCACCGCCGTCTTGGACAAAAAAAAATCAAAAATAATTTAAAAATGTAAGATATATGTGGGGTTCCCAAAATGACCCCACACACCGTCAGGGAAGCTTCAGCCTCATTTTCTTTTTTTCTGGGCCAAATTTAAAAATGCAAATAAAATAAAATAAGTTTGCAAAATATAAAATCAAATGGCAAGAGGCAAGGAGTTGGAGATTCTCTCCCCTTGGCTTACACAGAAAAGCAGCCTGAAATTGAGTCTCTCCAACTGAGCAGACAAGAAGAGGACTAGAGGTCGCAGCGGAGCTGGATCTGCTGCTGCTGCTTCTGCTGCATGAGGAGAAGCAGGAGCAGCTGAGGTGCCCCCCCCCCCAGATTTCTCCATGCCCCACCAACCAAGATTGCCTGGCTGTGCCCCAGAAGTAGCTCTTCCTTCGCTCAAGCTGGAGGAAAACTCTTTAGATAGGTAAAAGGCTTCAAACCTAAGCCAAAAGAAAAGGTGGGGGATAAACATTTCAATAAATAAACAAACTTTGCTCATTGGAGTGATAGGATAGGGGCAGGATCGTCCCCAGTGGGATTAGAAGGGTGTGGTTCTGTTTGGGATAACACTGTTAGAGAGTGGTTTCCCTCTCTAACCAATTTAGTGTAGTGCGGACTCTAATCTGGGAGAACCGGGTTTGATTCCCTACTCCACTTGCACCTGGCTGGATGACCTTGGGCAAGCCATAGTTCTGGCACAGCTGTTCTTGAAAAAGAGCAGTTTCTGTCAGAGCTCTCTCAGCCCCACCTACCTCACAGGGTGTCTGTTGTGGGGAGGGGAAGGGAAAGGAGTTTGTAATCCTCTCTGAGACTCCCTTGGGTAGTGAAGGGTAGTCTCTTAACTATGGATTGTGGCTCTCGCTGTTAAAAATCCTGCATACGTACAAAATGTCAAATTCTTATGCATAAATCTGTTTGCTCTTTCTTTCCATGTCCCTGGACACATTTGAAAATGAGTTTACCTTGCTGCGCATGTTTACATAAATCAACTTATAATAAAAAACAAACAGGTTTTTTCCCCCATTAGCCGTGCTCTGTGCAAAGGTTAAATAAACTCTCCCAAAACTTTGCCACGGTGGGAAAAGGAGGAGGAAAGAGCGAATGGTTTTCCATAAAGGATTTATAAATAAAATTATGCTCTTTAATAAAACTGAAGAGATTAGACCTTTGCCATTTCATATTTATTGTTTTAATTCGCTCGTGTGCTAGAACACACGAATATACCCATGTAGGAGCTGTATATAAGAAATAACATAGTAAATAAGCTCGATAGGATGGTAAGGCTCCAAGATGTCCCCAGATAAGCTTGGGTATGAATAAATCCCATGTATCACAGAACTGCTGCTATGGGAAGCAAGAATTATATTGTGGATCTTCCTGTCCTCATGGAAGAGGCAAAGACTGGGAATAACCAGGAGCACTCTTAGACAATGATCAATTTGGGGTAGTTGCCCTGGGCCTCATGCTGGGGTGGGGGCTCAACCACCCATGGCCCTGCTGTTCAACAAAGCTGGGGGGGGGGAGCAGGCTGCTAATGCTGCATGTGCCTGCCCCATTCAGGCCTCAGGTTACCCACTTTCAGCAACAGTTGCTCACTCCTGAACATCTAGGGCTTGGGCAGCCAGCTTGGTGGTGGTGGCAATAGCTCCCACCCTGCCTCACATAGGGCGAGGGATGCCCCTTGTTTGGCTCTAGTGGAGGGGCAGGTAGTGGTGTGATTCTGGGGTCCCACCCTGGAATTTCCACCAGAGCCCCAGAATCTCTCTCTTTCTGCTCCTCTGACCTACAGGCCTTGAGAGTAGTATCAGTCAATCAATCCCAACTAGGAATAAGAGGAAGGAAGAAAGAACTTAATCCAGAGAGGACAGTCTCTGCTGTATCAAAGAAGATGTCTTGTCATGGGTTGCCCAAACTCTCATGTCCTGAAGAAGGAATTAAGGTGACAAAAAAATATTTCCTGGCCTGGAATTCATTACCAATTTAGTAACAAAAATATCCAGGGAATGTTCATTTGGGCGGCACATAAGAGGTTCGAGCCATTTCTCTCTCACCTCCTTATACAACAAATGTTTGACATGCTTCACAGTTTCTGTGTTCCCTAAAGCAAAACCACCAGGGCTCATTTCGTAGCAGGAGCTCCTTCCCTCCCCCCAAACACAAACACTCAACGCATATTAGGCCACACACCCCTAATGTAGCCAATCCTCCAAGAGCTTACAGAGCTCTTCTTACAGGGGCTACTGTAAGCTCTTGGAGGATTGGCTACATCAGGGGTGTGTGGCCTAATACGCAGAGGAGCTCCTGCTATGAAATGAGCCCTGACAACCACAATATCTAGCTGAAAATGGTATACCTGATCTGTAGCCTTCAGAGACGACAGATGGCAGCGCATTTAATCTTGTGGGCATAATAGCTCACCTGTATCTTGGAACTGTAAGGTTAAAACAAGTATTTGGGGATTGTAAAGAGGAGCCCCAGAATCATTAAGACCACCTTGGGGAAGGTGTATTCGGATGAACAGTTTTCAATTAGGCCTTTTTGGCCTCAGAATGTGCGTGGTGAATGGGAGTCTGGCTGCTTACAGCAGTGGTGCTCCTGATTTCACGCCCATCCTTCTCCTTATAAGGCTCTGAAGTACATACAGAAAAAAGTCTACAAGGATTGAATTTATGAAGAAGAGAACCAACCCCCCCCTACCCCCAAGACTAATAGCAAGCATCCCCCCTCCCATCAACAACTCTTCTGCTCTGTTTTGCTATACCACATCTGTTGTCTCATTATGGACCATGACTCAGTTTGGAGAACTGGGTTGGTGTAGTGGTGAGGAGCACAGACTCTAATCTGGGAGAACTGGGTTTGATTCCCCACTCCTCTACATGCAGCTGCTGGTGTGTCGTGGGTCAGTCACGAGTTCTCTCAGAGCTGTTCTCTCCAGAACAGTCCTTGAGAGAGCTCTCTCAGCCCCACCTACCTCACAGAGTGCCTGTTGTAAGGAGGGGAAGGGAAAGGAGATTGTAAGCCACTCTGAGACTCCGAGTGAAGGGCGGGGTATAAATCCAATCTCCTCCTCCTCAGATGCTTCTGCATCAGAGAAGGTCCTGGGACCTCAGAAGACCCAGGGGTTGGTAGAGGATCTCTCTGTCAGGAGGGCCATTGCAGGAAGCAGCCACTATGCAGGGATCTCCACAGGTTATGAGGAAGAAGAACCCTCAGGGACTCTGCTTCTCCGTCACACCTGCACCCTCAACAACATCTTTCTTTTGATGTCTGTGGATATGAATTGCCTCTTTCCAGACACTTCCTCAGCTCCTGGTATCTCTTCCTTTACCACTATACTGGTTTCAGAGGCAGCAGGTATCTTAGTAAACATACGTGCAATCACTAGAAGAAGAAGAAGAGATTAGATTTATACCCCACCCTTCACTCACTTGGAGTCTCAGAGCGGCTTACAAATTCCTTTCCCTTCCCCTCCTCACAACAGACACCCTGTGAGGTAGGTGGGGCTGAGAGAGCTTTTTCCCAAGCTGTCCTTGAGAGAACAGCTGGTACAGAGCTATGGCTTGCCCAAGGTCATCCAGCCAGGTGCAAGTGGAGGAGTGGGGAATCAAACCCAGTTCTCCCAGATTAGAGTCCGTGCACTTAACCACTACACCAAACTGGCTCTCTGAAAGAGAGTGTATCTGGGGGAAGGAGTGTAAGGGATTGGGGGGAGGAGCACAGAAGAGAAAGATTGAAGCGCCTGCAATGAGGTGCGTAGTGGGAACTGCACCTGGAAAGCCATGGGGGAGGAGGAGAAATACAGCTGTTGGGGGGAGGGAAGGTGTTGAGTATTTGTGTTTGGGGGGAGGGAAGGTGCTGCTGAGTGTTTGTGTTTGGGGGGGTAGCAGCATGCAAGAGGAGGGGTATAGTTGGAGGCTAAGATGAAGCAGGAGTTCTGAGCCACCTTAAAAACTTAATGAGATTTTGTCGCATCATTTTTATTTTTGAGGCATTTGTACCTTGCTTGTCTCCCCAAACGGGGACCCAAAGCAATTTACAAGTATCATTCTCCCCATCTGTGTTTTTGTCCTCACAACAACTGTTCAGGGTACATTAGGCTGAGAGAGCAACTGGCCCAAAGTTGCCCAGTGACTTCCATGGTGGAGTGGGGCTTACAAGCCTGGGTTTCCCAGTTGTTAGTCCCCATGCACAAACCTCAGCACCATGGGGTGTATACGTGTGTCTATGGAAGGCCAGGTCTCTCAGTGGGACTGAAGTGCAAGAAGAGGAGCAGTCAGTGGGATCAGACTTGAGATTTGGAGGAGAGTGGATTGGTGTGGATGAATCCCCAATGTGATGGCATCTCCTCTGTGTGATGTCATCACATTAGGGATGCTCCACCCCCTCCTGTAACGCCCCCCAAAGTCCCCCGCTCCGGACTTTGAGGGGACCTGGCAACCCTGATAGCTGGTAGATCTGTGGAGGGTTCATGACTTTTGTGGTGGATTGAGCAAGTGTTAAAGGCGGTGGCTCCAGTTCCTTGCAGAGTTTATATTATATGTGTACATTTTGGGGTGGGCCTCACTAAGTGGGGAAGAAAATTTGCTTCACACACAAAAATGCTTCCAGGGTTGCAGAGAGAAAAAGTGCTGATCTAGTGTAGTGGGGAAGTGTATTTTCAGAGAGGGAAGAGACCCCCTGGGATTACTTGTGCTGGAGGGGGGATGAACAGGAAAAGTTTCTCTAGGGTGGGAGGCGTACTCAAGGTGGATTATACATAGTGAGTCAGTACTGCTGACAAAATGGAACATTCATACTTCTCCCCACCTACCAATGAAAGGATGCTACAAATCGCGGGTGGGTGGGAAAGCAGTGGGATCCCATACCAAAGGATTAGCTTTTTGAAGGTGGCATTAGCAAATTTCACCAGTTTTTGGGTCCAAATTACCCCAAACTTAAGGCTTTTGCTTCTAAAATTCTGTCTTCAGAGGATGGAGGGATGGCCACAGGAATAAACAGCTTTAAAAGGGGATTGAATAGATTCATGGAGGATAAGTCTGTCAATGGCTACTGGCCATGGTGAGTGAGGAGAACCTCCACTTTCAGAGGCACTAAACCTCTGAATCCCAGAGCCAGGAGGCAAGAACATTAAGGGAAGGCCTCGGCCTCCATGCCCTGTTGCTGGCCCTCCTGAGGAACTGGTTGGCCACTGTGTGAGACAGGATGCTGGACTAGATGGACCACTGGTCTGATCCAGCAGGGCTCTTATCTTCTTATTTCTATTTTGCTTTTCTATAGGAGACTAACACGGCTTCCCTTGCAAAACATGTCACTGTATGGCATGTCTCAAAATCAGGCTGCCTCTCTGATCTTCCCGGCAGAGGAAGGGACAAGAACACATAGCATAGAAGACTTGTGATCAGCTCTGGAACTCCGGGTACGGTCGCCTCTCATTAGTTTGCTTCCAGCTCTGCTGTGTTCTGTCCAGGGTCCTGATACTGTGCGTTGCAGCTGGCTCTATGGTGTCCTGTCCATGGTACTGATCAGAGATGCCTTATTAGCCCTCTTTTGGGATTGTAGATTTTGAACAGTGCCTCAAACACTTGCTGGGTGGTGTGTGTGGTTTTTTTTAAAAAAATCCAAATTAGATTTATTTATTTAAACTATTTATAGCCTGCCTTGTCTCTTTAGATTCAAGCCAACAAACTGCAATGAAAGGCTGAAAAATACTTTGTGCATGTCCATTATCCCACCACTTTCCCTCCTTCCACCCCTCATTTTTCATCTTTGGGTCAATTTTTTTTTAAAAAAGAGGTGTTTGAGTCTTGCTTTGGGAAGAGGCTGTGGGGCTTTCCTCCACTGTTATCAACCCCCCTCTTTCCTAGCCTCATCTATTTGCGCTCTAAACCACAAACATTTGTGCATGCATGTTTTCAGACTGCTCTGGCAGTTATTCTCTCATCTCCCCTCTTCATATGCCCAATACATCCAACATTTTAAAAAGTATTAATTTACACAAGAAGTTCTTTCCCTGATTGTTTAGATCTTGTTTGGGGGAAGGCATGCGTGAAAACTTCATGGTCCATCTCTATCCTTTTCCAGCCATTTCAGTTTTGCCCCTCCAGTTTCGCATCTGACTTCTAAATCTGAGTCTGTTCATTTGTCCACTAGTTGGGTTCATGCATTCTTGCATGATTACTTGGGAGTCCTAGTTTGATAAAGTAAGCTCTGGGCATGCTACAATGTGATGAATACCATTGACTGTGCAAGTGCAAAACCATCACATGTGCTGTAACACAGTTGATCTCAGATGATGCATGACCTGCTTATGATGACCTTGGGTCACACACAATCCAAACAAGCCAGTAAATGTGAGTGTGTGTCACCAATGGCTATCCAGTTGTCTCCAAAACCAGCAAAAAAATCCATATAATATCTTATTGGGTCTGTAAGTGAATGCTGAATGCTGCCACTTTGCAGATGGTAAAATGCTTTGAATTGGAAGCAAATAAGATGATTGTATGAGATGACAGAACCTGGGGATTGCAAACAAGGTAATTATGAATTTTGAATGTTTTACGTGGGAACCTCAAATTATCCCTGCCCCAGTGCCCCTTTCCAGCAGCCACTGTGTTCTGTCCAGGATCCTGATGTGTTGCCCTGCCAGTCATCTAGCCAATCCCAGAACTCCTTTTATTACCCCAACTGCTGCCTCTACAACTCTACCACAACTGGGCAGTTCTTGTGGGTGCCTCCACAATGCTAAAAAAATGCTACTCCCTTCATCTTTGTTCCACACCTTTCCCTTTTTGCTCCCATTTCTGCCTTCATTCCTCAGGTAGTCACATCAAAGATATGTGTCTTCAGAAAGTATAACCTAGGATATTGTTATATTACTCAGCTAGAGTGCTCATCTGCCACATCTGCCACTTTGCTAGAAAACTGTGGGATTGACCTAAGGAATGAAGAATGCTTATGTTGGTTGTTACTAGCGATGACATTGACCAATAGGCACCAGTGATACTAAATTCCATGCAATGTCGATATAGCAATTTAGGAACTGGGAAAATGCTGCTTGCCTGCACCAAATGTATTAGCTGTTGTAGAGAAAGCCATTTGCACCGAATAAACAATTATTGTACTTTTACTGGGCAACTCTGAAGTCGAACATTTTTTTCTGCACAGAAAAGTTTTGAGACCAATGACTCCCCACCTTGAAAGAATACTAATAGTTCCTTTACAATTACTATAACACTTCACTATTGCATATATGAATCAGGTGTTGAGCAAACAAGGGCTATGTGGTTAAAGTACTGAGAGTCTGTGCACATCAGCAGACAGGAATACACATTTCAGCTGTTCAAAAAAAAGTAATCACTATTCAGCATCTACTTCTAAGCCAATGGGCTCCATTCTTCTCAAACTGCAGCTAGCTCAGTGGGTGAGGAGGATAAAAGGCTTCTGAAGGTAAGAACAGTATCCAGGCTCTTTATCAGAGAGCACTTAGGGACTTCCCAGATGACAGTAACCTCTCCATAACTGCTGTTCTTAGTTCTAACCTTGATCTAGAGTCAGTGGCATAATAGCCCGTCCCTTCACATGGGAGAGACATATACTTGATACGTGCATGTGAGAGGCAAAGATAGCCTTTGTGTTCTGTTTTTATATTAAAAAGGGAAAATTTGTGTACATCTTTGCTGGTGAGAGGGACTGCTGAGACTCCAGAGAAAACTTATAATGTATGGTAGATGGGAAAGTTTGCAGTGGAGGGGATAGGCTTTCTAATTTTTTTCCACAAAGGGACGATGTGCCTTTCCAAAAACAAAGGGAAGATGTGCCTTGATGAAGGGGCACACCCAGCCACCAGTGAACTAAATTACAAGTGAAAAACAGAACACTGAAAAAGATTCATGCTGGTGAACCCTTGTGGATGGTTTGTGCATGCAGACAATTTGCTGCTGTTCAGAACTACTTTTCTTTAGAAATGCCACAAACTTCACAGTGAGCTGGTTCAGCAGGCAAATGTACCAGATTCTACAGTCACAATCGCTCCAGGAACTGAGCATCTCATCTGTTTGTTTCACTACCATCCAAATCAAGCCGCTACCAAACAGCTTTGTGGTTTCACTGTGACTGTGGTGGTGGAGTTTTGTTTTCCTTGTCTTGTAGGCACTTTTGCATCTGCACAGTAGCTGAAATTGATTCTACTCCCGGATCATGGATGGTTGGGTCAGGTAGGATGGTGAGGGGAACTATGCCTGTCATAAAGCTGCATGAAAACCCAACTGGAAAATGTTTTTTTTAAAACACTGTTTATTTATAATTATACTGGCTGTCTGAGTGTTTGAGAGCCAGTTTGGTGTAGTGGTTAAAAGTGGCGGACTCTAATCTGGAGAACTGGGTTTGATTCCCCCCTCCTTCACGTGCAGCCAGCTGGGGGACCTTGGGTCAGTCACAGTTCTCTCAGAGCTGTTCTCTCAAGAGCTGTAGTCTCAGAACTCTCTCAGCCCCACCTACCTCACAGGGTGTCTGCTGTTGGGAGAGGAAGGGAAGGTGATTGTAAGCTACTCTGAGACTCCAAGAGAAGGGCAGGATATAAATCCAATCTCCTCCTCCTCCTCCTTTTCTATTTTATATGATTGGCTGCTGAGTAGTGAACATAAATAACATGTCTTTGTTGAAGGGGAAAAACTATTAACTAATTCTCTTTGAGAATGCGCATGCATGAAGCACTGCCAGTTGCACTGCACTGTGCTTGTACTGCACTGTTTAAATATGCAAAATGTAACCTGATTAAACAGGCTCAGACTGTTCACGAACAGCTGAATGATCAATGAAAAATTAGTTCCCTGTTCACGACTGGTGAACAAAATGTGAACTGAACCAAAGGCTGTTCAAGCATCCCTAATTCTCTTTGCTTTTAAAGGGCTTGCTAAATGCTTATGCTCTTCAATGATAAAATGAGTAAACACTATACCTCTAAAGAGGGTAAACAAAGGAGGTCATAAAACATCAAGGGCTTGAGGGAAGATATTGCGTTCCTTGTCATCAGTAATCATAGACATTGGCCAATAGGTGCCTGTGATTCCACCTTTCATACAGTATTACTAATACCAGTATTTTAGAGGCTGGGGAAATTGCTGTTTATTTGCAATAGTTCTGCTAGATGTGAGGAGAAAGTCATTTAAATAAATAAGTTATAGCTGTACTTTTATTGAGCAATGTAAACAATCATTTTGAAGGCCCTTTTATCACTTCACCATTTTTGCTGCATTTGAAACTTCATGCTTATGGCTTGGATCCTAAGTAATTTCCCTTTTGTGAGTGCTTCTGCACTTTTAAAGTGTAGGACCCAATTCTACAGCTATATCACAAAATGTGTTTGATTTTGTCATGAATTCCCTCAAAGAATCCTGGACATTGGTGAGGGTTCTGAGTATTTTCTTTCTCTGATCTTTAATTTCCTAGGTTCCTTGGAAATGGGGAATATCTGTTAAGCAGGTTTATGTTTGTAGTACAAAGACACTATTTTTCTCATTTATACCCTCCAGGGATCCTTTGAACTTGGAAGCCCTTTAAAATACAGATAATCTGTATCCCTGTCTTCAGAAATCCTCAAGGGCTTTCCCTGTTTGATAAGATAAGAAGGAGATATACATTGACCCTATTTTTTGACATTAGGGTAAAGGTGTCATAAAGCAGTGAAAAATGGAATAGTAGGTATGGAATATCCATAAACATTCTGTGCATGTTGGAATGGAAAAACAAATTGGGTGCAGGTTGACAAGATCATATGAGACAAAAGATGCTTTGGAACATACTATCAGGAAAATAATATTTGAAACAAGCCAGTTTTTCCACATTGGTTAAACCTCAAAGAGAATTCATTTTCCGGCACTGCTTGTTAAAAAAGAGGCGAAAATGAGGAAGAGTTCAGAGTGGAGCAATGAAAGTGATCGGCATCTGGACAATAAGGCTGATTAGACAAGGAAAGGTGAAGGGAGCTGAATGTGCTCCATCTGGGGAAAAAAAAAGAATTTAAGTGAGGAAGAAATGTTTACAGAAGCCAAAATGGCTGCTTCTGAGATAAAAGGCAGAGGGACCAATTATTTTCAATAGCCAGTGAAGATGGCAATAGAAAAAGTGCATTTTTAAGCAGTGGGAAGGAAAGCTTAATATGATATGAACAATTTAAGTTTTCAAATCTGAAAAAAGAATTTGAACAGCTGGCTGTAGAGGGGGGGGAGCCATGGCCCCTAGGAATGGCAAAGGGCCCATTGACTCAAGGGTACTAACCATTCCCACATTACGGCAGTGAACAAAATCACAGGCAATTCTCAGAGTGTGAACCCCATTCCCCTTTCACATTAAGAGAATGCCTTGCCTGAAGGTTCCCAAAATCCTAAAGCAGGCACTTGTTTACCTCCTTGCCATTAATGTGATTTGTAAGCATCCTATTTTTTTATTCAAACAGTTACTAGGAAAAAGTGGTTTCTGTTGATCAAGGGAACTCCAATTGTACTATAATCATTGTAAATTCAGTACCCATGAGGGCCATTATGTTCTCCAGACAGTGTCTGGAGAGCAAGACAAGAATTTTGTCATACAACCAGACTATTCACAAGTGTTCTATAAATGGCACCTAATATGAATAGTAAGGCAGCTATAGGACATCTTTATTTAGGATACTGCACATAGGGCATGGCCAGGGCTAAATGCACAAAACCCCATCCAAGGATGTAAAATTAAAATGTGGAATATTACTCTCTCTCCCCCAAATCTGGCAAACAAGGAAAGTGGGTAAATATTCACCTACCAGGTTCTTCAGGAAGCTTGGAAATGTGAAGGTGAGAGACAGCATGGTGTTGTGGTTAGCATGCTGGGCTATAGTCTGGGAGCCCCCAAATCCAAAGGCTGGTTCCAGGGTTTTTTTTGGGGGGGGGGCAGCCAGGGAGTGCCCAGTAGGCCTCGTCCCTGGCCACTGTCACACCCCTTCTCATGCTTGCCTTCCCTCTCACATTCCCTTCCCCTGTCTATACATCCCTCTCCAGCAACTCACATGACAGCCTTCCAACCGCCCACACTTTGAGCTGCATGCATCCTGTGCATGTTCTTTCCCTGATGGGGTTGGGCAGTACATGTGGCTGGCAGCACCACTCGCATGCCTATCCCCTGGTGGTACTAGACAGCACATGGGCTGGGAGTGTGGGGTGATGGGAAGGCTCACAGGCAGGTGGGTTGTCTTGTTGGTTGTCAGCAGGTGTCAAGGCATCGGTGGCCCCCATGAGAAGCCCTGGGTTCTGGCAGCTGCCTCACCTCCAGGTACGCTGGCTCTGGTCCTGCCAGGTTCAAATCTCCCACTCTGTCATGGTAGCCTGCTGGGTAACCTGGGGCCAGTTACACACGTTCAGCCTCAGCTACCTCATGAGTTTGTTGTTGTGAGGACAAAATGGAGGAGGAGAACAAGGTAATAAGCCACACTGGGTTTCCAGGGGGAGGGGGAAGTAGGTTATATATATTAAAATAAGTTAAATAAATAATACCCTCTCTTTAGTGGATCTGGGGTGCCTCGGTGAGAGAGGAAAACTGCAGGTTTTCAAGGCAGAATACCATCTCTGTGGAACAGATGCCTCCTAATAATGGAAGTCAGGTGACACCAGAGGACCACTCCCATAGACCTGTCTACTGTGTAGTTCCACAGCTTGTTGCTTTCCCTCAGGCTGGGTAACTTGCCACTGAGGGAAACAACTAGGCTATCTGATTGGGCTTCCAGGCAGGCCTGAATGCGTGCTGTCCGTGTTCTGCATTCCCCCCAACTCAAAGATGCCTCCCCCATTAGTTTCTGGTTGGTTTCATAGCTGGCCTACTCTCCTCTGTCGTTCAACCTCAGACCTGTGGACTTGGCTCATATGACCAGTAAACACGTTTCCAGCTTCTCTCCTCTGCTTTTCAGGTATCAAAAGCCTCTCCAGTTGAGGGAAGGGGGCCTCATCATGTCACCATTTGGAACTTGGGTGCATGGGATTTTTTATTTAGATATTTTAAACCCCAACTGGTAAGAAACATTATTGGAATTTTTTCTCCAAGGATTCCATTATCATTCTCACCTCCTTCTCCATTTTTATCATCACAACAACAAGAACCCTGTGAGGAAAGTTCAGCTAAGAGAGAGTGACTGGCTCTGAAGTTCATTCTCCCTACCTACATTTTATCCTAACAACAACCCTGTGAGACAGACAAGGCTGAGAGGGACTGGCCCAAGGCCACCCAGATCACTTTCATGGAAAATTGGGGATGTAAACCTGGGTCTCTCAGATTGTAGTCCAACACTCCAACTACTACACTATGGTGAATGGACCATCATTTAGGATATGATAGGCCCATATTTGTTTTCCCTTAGTAACAGCTTTCTAGGCTAGGTCTGGCCTATGGACCGCTAGTCAGACATCTCTGCTGTTTGTGATTGGCCAGAGTCTGGCCAGGTTAGCCTGGAATCTGGCTTGTACATGGACACAAGTAAAGCACATCTGAGTATAGAGAAGCTTTCCCACTGGACTGCAAACCCACCAGAGCCTGGAAGACTTGTTATGCATTTGAAATAGTATCCAACCAACTGATAATTGGACTGACCTTTGTTGGCTTCTGATGCGCTCCAGAAAGCTAAACTAGAGATCAGAACCTCCAGCTGCGCTTTTTCTTCACCCCTTCATTAAAAGAAAACAACACAGATTCACATCTCACTGGAAGCTACCAGTAGGGTTTTCCAAGAAAGCTCTCTTGTCTCTAAAGACCCAAACCTGTGCTCAGGTTGATAATGTCACTGAAGATGGATCTGAAAAAGATTAAAGAGCTGACATCAACCACGCTTGACCTTTGTAAACTAAGTTTTCTGTTTTCAGTTCTCTTCAGGGCCTTTTTGGAACTCCCTCCTTCCCCCTTACAATACTACCACTTTCAAACATATAAAAGTTCTTGTTATGTCATATGCCCACATTCCAGCTGCTATTCCAGAGGGGTAGCCATGTTAGTTGTAGCAAAAGCATGAGCTTTCATGAATCAGAGCTCATTTCATCATGTACCCATCCGTAGCAGCCAACTTTATGCTCGCTGTTCAAGCACTAGAAAAGGGGACTGTGGATGGGGAGAAGTTCCAAAAAGAGACTGAGTATACAGCGAGGACCAAAAGAGTAAACTGGTTCATTCCACGTGGGTAATAATTACTCCCAACTGCTAATAGATAGATAGGGTAGGACAAACGTATAGCGTCCAAGCAAGGGAAAGACAGTGTGAGACACATTAAGCAGATTCAGTTGGCCAGTAAAGACACCAGCTGAAGATACCACTGAAGAAATTGACACCTGTCAAGGGTGGGTCATGCTGTGATGTTAGCACCTGTGGGTAAGGAAACCAAGGTCCTTACTCAAACTTTTCAGGCCTCCTTTTGACTGCTGTCACACCATTGCAGCATTAATAGCTCTACACAATTAGACATAGTTAGAACAAGACATTCTTGCTTTGCAACTTCCCTCGGGGGTGTCTGTAAATGTGTGAGTTCCAAGAGCCTCATAACCCGTCATAGGAGTTGCCCGGCTTCACCTCCTTGCGTTGTGTGCTGTCAAGCTGCTTTTGAGTTACTGTGACCCTATGAATTAAAGACCTCTGAAACATCCTATCATTAACAGCCCGGTTCAGATCTTGCAAACTGAGGATTGTGATTTCCTTTATTGAGTCAATCCATCTCATGTTTGGTCTTTCTCTTTTCCTACTGCCTTCAACTTTTCCTAGCAGTTGGTTTGTGTGAACCTGTAGCAAACTCTACCCATGGATAAACCCCATACTAAAAGTAAATGAATAAAATAAAACATCCGCAAAGGAAACCTAGATTTTCCTGTATATTTAGGCCACAGTCAGACATGCCTTTAGATCTGACTCAGCCGCGAATGCCTGATGGATCTAAAGGGCACGATAAGACAGCAACATCTGGGAAAGGACCTGCAGCCATCAGTACTCCATGCTGCCCTGCCATGGAAGTGGAGTTAAAAGACACGGGGGAAAGTCTGGTCCTAATGCCTGCCGACAGGCTACAGATGGACTTTCCCCTGTCTAATTGCTCTTTCACGCACTCAAGCCATTGGGATGGTCTGCCCATTCTATCCTGACTTGGTGCTGGGTTTTTTTCCTCGCTTAGCAGTATGCAAATAATTGCATACTCCATGGGGAACTCTCAGTGCGGAGGTCTGATTCCTTATTTATGCTCATGGGAAACAAATGGCAACCCACCCACTTGGACAGGCTGAGCCCGCAGCTACAAAGGATGTGTGATCGCACAATGCCATGTCAATTTCAGCCGGGGGAAACAGGCTTGCTTTCCTTCTGCACCAAATGGCATGTTTGACTGCAGCCTTATTTAGGTATTTATATCCTGCTGTGTTCCTGAATTGAGGTGCAAAGTGGCTTACAAAATTGCTCTCCCTTACAACAGGAACTGTGTGAGGTGGGTTAGGATGAGAGAGGGTGACTGGCTCAAGGTCAGGATTATTACCCTAGTGAACTTGCAGGGCAGAATGGGAATTCAGAACTGGTTCTCTCAGATCCAAGTCCTCATAACCAGGAAGAAATGTCAGGGAGCCCAGCTAGCTCTTAACGAATGCAGGGTCTATATGTGCATGTGCTGATCTCACAGCAACAGCTCCTGTAGCATTGCCAAGTCTGAGCTGCGAACCAGGAAGGCTGCTATTTAAACCTCACCTCTGCCATGGACTGGCCCTAGACAAGTTACTGTCTCTCAGTGTCAGCCATGGCTGCAACGTGGGGGATAATAATAGTGGCCTGCCGGACAGGGCAGTTGTAAGGACTACAGGATCATGTATAAAGCAGGGCTACCCCCAACCTTTATAAGCCCACAGGCACCTTTGGAATTCTGACATAGTGTGGTGGGCACAGCCACAAAATGGCTGCCAAAAATGGCTGCCATGGGAGGTGGAGCCAGCCACAAAATGGCTGCCCCAGCTTTCAGTCACACAGTGAAAATATGCTGTGGTGGTAGCTCTTACCAAAGCAATGGGTTTTTTTTTTAAATCCACACAGCCAATCAGAAGCCCCCACCTGGCCCTGCCCACTTTCTAAAAACACTTGGCAGGTGCCAGGAAAGGTGTCCAGAGGTGCCATGGTACCCAAGCGCACCATATTGAGGACACCTGTACTGAAGTGCTATATTAACTCTGAGTATTATTAACTGCAAACTAACTGAGTGTGCATTCTGCCACCATAGATGCATGGTGGGTGAGGCTGTTACGGGAAACACCCCTCCCTGAAACCCAGTGGACTGAAAGTGGATTATTCAGTTATGTAAAGAGGCAACAGAGCCCTCCTCACTGCCCAGCTTCTGACCCTGTGTGCCATTTGCTTGCTGCGTTTGAGAACACTGGCTATTATGTTTTATGAAGCATACCTTACAGCCCACGCTTATGGTTCCCGGTGTTAAAAATACCCCATATTTAGACTTGGACATTACTTAGAAATCAGTATCTGTGTAGCAAATTTCAGCATTCTGAGTTGTCTGGAAGGGCTTGAACTACTGGGGAGGGGTACATTTCATGCCCCCTGTTTTTCGGGAGGGATTTGCAGATTTTTTTTTACTAGTAAGGAGAACCTTAGGTATTGTGTATGTATTAGAACCCAGCTTTCTGGGTAGCTGGGAAGCACTTTTGCCATTTAGGTGTACACATACATCTCGGATCCTAATTGCACTTTCTATTTGTGGTAGGCATGAGTGCAAGAGAAAGTGGTTTTCGTTGGTTCTTCCCTCTCACCTTGTCTACCCATGGTATTCCTCCTCTTGATATTCTTTGTGGTGCTCTGACTGACCCAATTGCATTGAAAATAGAAGAGTGCGCTGGAGTAAGCAGGCCATTCATGCAGCACAGCTCAGCTAGGGTTGCTAACTCCAGCTTCGGAAGTTCCTGGAGATTTTGGGAGTAACTCTGCATTGGATTGCTTTGTAACACTGCAGGCCTAAGCAGAGTCACATCCTTTCAAGCTCACTGACTGCAATGGACTTAGAAGGATGTAACTCTGCTTAGGATGGTGCTCTGAGCCTCCTGCGTTGAATGAGAGAGATGTACAAATCCCCCACCCCTGAGGCACCTTTCCGACTAGGACGTCATGAGTTTCATGTGTATCATAGTTCAGCTTTCGAACTGGCGTAGGAGTTGCTTAACAATTTGGGGGCATAGTTCAAGAAGAAGAAGAAGAGATTAAATTTATACCCTGCCCTTCACTACCTGAAGGAGTCTCGGAGCAACTTTGTTGGGGCATCAGCGACATACAGCATGAGCTTGACTCCAAGAGACCATAGGAGTCAAGGATCCTAGACCACCACTAGCCCTCTAATAAGAACTTGGGCGGGAAATTCAAACCCACCAATAGGACTTGTGGGTGTGTCCTAGGGACTGTATATAGTTGGCCATTTCGGCTGGTGCGGCATGATAATTGTGCTCTCAATAAACCAGTGCTTATTACTGTGTTGTAGTCCGGGTTTCTATGCATCGAACCCAGTACACAATAGACTTACAATTTCCTTCCGGTCCCCACAACAAACACTCTGTGAGGTAGGTGGGGCTGAGAGTTCAGAGAGAGCTGTGACTGACCCAAGGCCACCCAGCTGGCTTCTTGTGGAGGAGTGGGGAGTGAAACCGAGTCCTCCAGATTAAAATCCACTGCTCTTAACCACTGCACCAAGCTGGCTCCCTGGGTTTGAGGTGTGTGTAAAAAATATCCAGTGCTTGGGGGGGGGGCATTAGTAAACACTGGATGTTGTGCTGTGGTTGTGCTATAGAGATAATTTACAATGCAGTTGCAAATGAGTGCTATAGCACAACAACAGTACACTGATACACAGGTGCAGCTTCAAATGTCTGCATGTACTAACATTCTGCTGTACTGACAAGGAACCCCTACATGGAGGCAACTGGGAATATTTAGCAGCAGTGCTCACAGAGGTCACATCATTTTCAGGAGCAGCCAGCACACGCAAAATAGCTCAACATGTGCAGCAACTACTACAAACAGTTTGGAGGAGGCGCCACATGAGAGCTATTTTTTGTGTGTAACCTTTTGTGTCTTTGCAGGGAATTCTGCATAGCAACTGGTACAGAGGCATCTTCGCAGAAGCTACTTGTTGAAAACACTTTCCATTTTTTCTTTCTCTCACACCTACACATTTTGAGTTCGTAGAGTTACCTTCGCAGCAACAGCTACAGTTCTTCTTTGACAGAGGTAAGCTTCCTGTCTAGTCATTCCAAGCCAGCTGGCCCACATGCTAACGCAAAGCTCAGTGTATTAGCAGTCGTTGGTTTTTGTAAAACAATGGGCTTGCAGCATGTGCCTAAGTGCAACCAAGGACAGACCATTCTCTTCGTTGTTTTGCTGCAAAAGCCTGGCTAATGCAGTCTAATAGAGCCGTAGAGTTGGAAAGGGCCTTATAAAGCCATCTGGTCCAATGATCGATATCCAAAGGTAGAGTGTTCCCAACAGATGGTTGTTCAGACTCTACATGAAGACCTCCATCAAAGGAAATCCCACCACTCCTTAGGTTGTGGATTTCATCGTCAAGCCATTCTCACAGTTAAGAGTGTTTCTCCTAAGGTCCAGCAAAAACCCATGTTCTGGTATTGTATTTCATTTAGCTGTTTGTACCCTGCTTCTTCTCTCCAGTAAGTACGCAATGTGGCTTACAACACTGTTCTCCTCTCCTCCGTTTTATCCACACAACCGTGGCCCGGTGAAGTAGGTTAAGGCAAGGAGAGAGTGACTAGCCCAGAGGTCCCTAACATTTCAGACCCTGTGGACACCTTTGGAATTCTGACACAGGATGGTGGGCACAACAGCAAAATGCCTGCCAAAGGAGGTGGAGCCAACCACAACATGGCTGCTGCAGGAAACAGAGATGTTGCGAAGGAAGGTTATGTATAGACGTCATAGTAGCTCTTCAACATTTCAGGCAGGAGCTCTGCTTAACAGGACACCTTTTAATCTGCACAGCCAGTCAGATTTCCTTTGGCCAATGAGAACCCTACCTGGCCCTGTCAACTTTCTAAAAACACTAGGCACCAGGGAAAGGTATCAGTGGGAGCCAGGGTGCCCTTAGGCATCAGGCTGGGGACCCCTGCACTAGTCCAAGGTCACCCATTGCAGAGTGGGAGGTTGGACCTGGGCCTCTTAGGTCTAGTATGACACTCTGACTGCTGTGCTGCGTTGACTCTCAACTTAGGCCTCAGTCTCATCTCTGAATCCAGAGGAAGGGCAGCCTCCAATGCATCTGGAAGTGGTTTGGCTGCAGTTCGTTGCTATGTAGGCTGCTTAATGGTGCCCCACTCTGTTTTGGGAGAATCAGCATTTCTTTATTTAATACAGTCTGTGTTGTCACTGAGATTCAGAAATGACGTCTCTTAGAATGCTTTCGCACACACTGAATAATCCACTCTCAATGCATTTTAGCAATTGTTTGCAAGCGGATTTTTTTGCCATTTCATACAGCATTGAAAATATCTTAATTTTCGTAGGGATCTGATGTTAGGGATGGCAACTTCCTATACATTCTTCCCACACCTGCCTTTTTTGGGAATTCCTTTTTTTTTTGCCATCATGTTAATATCTCTTCATTATGGAGTGCATTCTCTGCTCATTTTTAATTTGTGATTCTGGGTTTATATATGATTTTAGATAGGGGTTTTTTTTTATGTTGCTTTGCCACCTGGTCTCTACTGGGTGTTTTCATTCTGATTTTGTTTTTCAGTATACGTTGCTCTGAATTTTTTTGGGGGGGGGGGGGGAAGAAATCTAATTAGTTGCTAATTAACTTCTCCTGAGATTAACCCACAAGGAACTGGGAAGACAGAAGCTTATTCATGGCAACCGGCTCTCACTGCCATGTACTGCTGTCAAGAGACTTCATGGATACTTCATGAAAACTGAAGAGAGCCCTACTGTAAAGTGCTGAGGTTGGAGATGCATCAAGTGAAAACAGCTCATAGTTATTTAGAGGTCAGAACAAGGCTGCTTGCCGGACTTGCAGGTCTGCTTATATCCCCGTTCCAGACCACACCCAACACCTGTGATAGGTTTAATAATATGTATGACATCCGATTGGTGTCCTCCCAGAATCCTGCTCTCCTGATAGGGTCCCGACAGGATCCTGGGTATCTATTGTTCTTTGGAGCAATGCTCAGTAGCTTCTCCCAACCACATGTAAATCCGACCGCATTGCTGGTCTTTTGTGCAGACATAACAGCTACTACCCAGGTAACTCCACCCAGTCTTTCCTCTGCCCACCACTGCTTATTATTGGAATGTCTGCTTATTTTGTAGCACCTTCTACTTGAGGCTGGGCTCTAAGAAGAGAAGGACTGAAAATCAGACACAAAGCAGTATGGAGTCCTGCCAAAAGAAATGTTGTGTCTTTTCTTCTACTGGGTGCTTCATTTCTAAAGTTTTTCCTTAGATGCTATGCCATGAGTTGTTAGTCCTTTTTTACACTCCTCTCACAGAACAAGCTCTGACCTGGATAGTCCAGGCTGGCCTGATCTTGTCAGATCGTGGAAGCTAAGCGGGGTTGGCGCTGGTTAGTATTTGGATGGGAGACCACCGAGGAAGTCCAGGGTCATGATGCAGAGGCAGGCGATGGCAAACCACATCTGAATGTCTCTTGCTTTGAAGACCCCACAGGGTCACCATAAGTCAGCTGTGACTTGGCGCCACTTTCCACCACTGTCACACAGTGTGGTCTTAAGAAGAGTTATACCCTTCTAAGTTCATTAAAGTCATTGGCTGTTGGGAAGGCTATGCAGATTGACTGAACATCTAAAGAATGATAATATGGCCCCTTTCTTAAAGGCACAATGAAGAATAGAAAAATCTGGCATTGATGGAAAAATAAAGGTATGCGAAGGAACAGGCTCCTGGCATTATGCTGTTATTTTCTTTACATTTCTCCTGTAAATGCTTTTAAAATCATTTTAAAACATTTTTTTTAAAGCGTGCACTTCTTTAAGCAGAGTGGGGTGCTGTAAGTTGACTAAGTCCTGCAGTGAGCAAGGGGGTTGGAGTAGGTGACCTCTAGGATCCCTTCTAACTCTGTGTCAAGAAACTGCTCTCCTTTAAGAGAGTTTTTCTGCCTAAGTGTTAGCTTTCTTGACTATAGAAGTCATCACCCCCACCTGCAGGCTTGTTATCAGAATTGTTGCTTAGGCTGACAGAAGTGATTAACTTGCAGCAGCTGAGAACTGTCATCTAAAGTGGAGGACAGCTTGCAATTCAGAGATCTATCCCGGTAACAGCTTTCTGTTGGCTAAATGGCTTTTCTTTTTGCACTAAGAACTTCAGCACCACCAGGGAAAAAAATACCCCACAAGCCACAAAATCCTGGCTACCGGCCTGCTTAGAAGGGTGCTAACTCTGCTTTGGATGCCACTATTAACAGTCATACTAGTCTAAGGGGACAGCAGACAGTACAAGGAAGAGGGCAGGCTCTCAGCTTTCTTTGGGCCAGAAAAAAATATATAATATCAACAAATCCTAAAAGCTGGAGTGCCTAAACTCCTGGTGCGGGGAGGAAATGTGGAAGATCCTGCTACCTAGCTACCAGCAACTAAAGGAGATCTGGCTGAGTTTGTTTCTCCTCTGCCCACAGGTACTTAAGACCAATGCTCCTTCTAACCTGTGGAGTCTTGTAAGCAAAAATTCTACTTTGTGAGCTACTGGCATTAAAGTTGTGAGCGAGCGATTTGGCTACTGCATAAATTAGTTTGCTCTGGAGCCATCCTTCCTGAACTAAGACAAAAATATGTGAGCCGGTGGCTAAAAAACTGTGAGCTAGCTCACACTAACTCAGTTTAGAGGAAACACTGCTTAAGACCTGGGCATAGCCAGGGGCTCTTGGCCTTTGGCTCTTAGCCCGTGGGCCGTAGCTTGCAGGTGGCAGAAGAACCTATTAGTAATGAAAAGGGAAGACCCACTTTGCAGTTAGAAGCTGTTTTGTCCCCTCTCCTCTTGTTTTGTCTGCTGTGTTTTTTGTTCTTTATTTGAGTATCGTAAGTGGGTTTTGGTCCCTGTTGGGGTGAAAAGCAGGATGTAAATGAATGAATACATCCATGGATAGTACAAAAGTAAATAGAATAGGAGTGGTGTTAATGAACAGGCTACAGCCTAAACTGCTGTTCCTGTCAACAGCAAGAAGTCCTTAATAGAGTGGTGGGGGGAGTCAGTTGTGCAAATCTATTGTTGCTGATTCAGAACCAGCAATATACACAGTGGCTTATGGCATAAGCATGCCCATGCCAACAAAGATGCCCAGCACTGTCTAAGGAAATGCCAGGAGGTTTTGGGAGGGATGCCTGGGGAGGCCAGAGTTTGGGGAGGATATGATCTCACTACCAGGTGACACTCTGGGAATTTCCCTATATCTCTATGATAAAGACCATGGAGACTAGGGGAAATTCCTAGAGCATCACTATGGATGAATTTTTTCTCCTCCCACTCCTCAGTTTCTCAAAAGTAGGAGACTGGGGCTGGGGACAGGGAATTCCCCACCAGGCCCAGGCAACTGCAAAGCCTAATGCCTCCCCCAGTTACTTTGTCTTGCCTGAAGGAACTTAATTTTGAATGTGTAAGCTTTCTTGGAATCGCTTTGCACATGAACCTTTTAAAAATGTATACCTTAATGTGTGAATGCAGCACAAAGAAGTGTTTGAAAACACTTGAGAGCTCCGATTTTGTGTCATGCTGGGAGGTAAACACTGGGAGGCAAAACCAGTTTCTGTGCTCTGCAGTGTATAAAACAGACTTAAATCAGCCAAGATCAAAGCTGCAGTGCTAAAGCCACCAGATTCATTCTGATGTGTAGCCATTGACTAAGATACACTCTAAGCCAGAGCTAGGGAGTTTGTGCTTTTACGCAAACTGGTGTAACACTTTTCACAGTCATTAGCACCTGCATGGCTTCATTAATATTTTGTTGACAACAAACTATTTCATGTTTCACACCAGCTTTTCTAGAATTCATCTTAGTAATGCAGTCATTCCTGAGCAGTTTGCTGAGCCACACGTGGAACTGCAAGAGACCTGCTCCTCTGCCATGAAGAATAATGAGAGGCATAGGAAACCGCCTTCTGGGCCTCCACAAGACCTGCAGCTCTGACCTTTCAGTGCTCTAATTAGTGATGAGGCAGAGCTCCAAAAGGGGGAACAAAATCCGAATGTGTCTGGACCAATGCTCCCTCTAAGCTGTGGAATCTTGTGAGGAAAAATTCTACTTTGTGAGCTACTGGCATTAAAGCTGTGAGTGAGCGATTTGGCGATTTGTAATGCATATATTAGTTTGCTCTGGAGCCATCCTTCCTGAGCTAAGAGAAGAGCTAAGTTTGCTCTGGAGCCATCCTTCCTGAGCTAAGACAAGAGCTAAGCCGGAGGCTAAAATACTGTGAGCTAGCTCACATTAACTCAGCTTAGAGAGAACACTGGTCTGGATCCCGTCCCACAGAGCACCTCCAACCCCAAAGATGCCAGTAATCAGTCAGGAAGTGAGACCTTCCCCTCAGCAACAGGGGAATCAGCTTTCCCTTCAGCTTTCTTATTTGGCAACAACTCCAACTTGGCCAACTGGGCCAGTCACCAAGTCAGTGTGAGCCTTGTGGGACCAGGAGATCTCATGAGATGGGGGTGTCTGTGGAAGTGAGATATGCATATGGAGATTAGCAGAGGGATATTTCACCACCAGCTACCTCAGGCCAAAGAAGATATCCCATGTGAGCTGATTGCAGCCAGAGAGAAGGAGCAGGAATCAGCCATGAGGAAGAGGGAGGGTGACTAAGGGGTTAGGTGAACCTCTTCCCTCTCAGACTGAGGTCTTTTTTTGGGGGGGGGGGGTGGCAAAAAAGTGGATTAGTGGAGCCACCAGGCAACGTCCCACAGAGGGTTAGTGTTTTGATATTTGCAAACCTGGCTTTGATCCCAGTAGGTCAGGCCTTAGCTTGGCAGGGGCTTATTTTTGTCTGCCTGCCTGCCTGCCAGTCTCTCCTCATGCACCAGAAACGCTGGTTCTCAGGAGAGGTTACCCGTTGCTTCTCTGCACGTGTCGTTGGTCTTGTTTCACCTCCTTCCAATTAAGAAGCATATTAGGGAAAGCTCATACACCAGTACAGAGTAAGGGGACTCCTCTGGGGGAAGGTCATTTTTATCCTTTCACATTCTAAAAGCAAACCTTTTCAGATATAAAATGTGTCTCCAGTTTTAACAGAAGGGAAAAAAAAGCACCTCAACCATTGGAAGTTTGGGGTACACACTGTATGAGCATTTCCTTGGGACAGAAGTAGAGGAGGATGCGCCAAAAATGTGCCAGTCATTGAAGGGGAAAGGCTTCCCCAATCACAATGTGAAGCCGAGAAGCAAGAATTCCAAGTGCTCTCTCATATGTATGGAAATCAGTGAATCCCCAAACTGTAAAGTCATCAGAATTTAAATAAACAGGAGACTTATTTATTCATGAGGCCGAAGATGAAATATAATTTTATTTCTGTCTTGTAATCAAAGTGCAAATATCTGTTAAATCAAATTTAAGATTAATGAACCCTCTAGGAAAAAAGAACAGTTGTTCTCCAGCACTGAGGGAGAAATAAACACAGATGGGGAATGTGGATTAATTTTGCTGCCAGTTCCCTCTTGCGACTTCACCGAAATACACATTGTTGTCTTGTCGAGCAAAACAAACTCTTTTTTTTGGGGGGGGGGGGGAATTATAAATAGCAATCATTTCCTGAGAGCAATAATAATGAATAGGAACCGCCTTCAGTAAGTACGACTGAACTGCTGGACAGCAATCAAAACGAAGGGTTTCTGGCATGCCCTCAACAATATTTCTTCAGTTATATTTTACACAAACTGTGGAAGTTCTTGCCCTCACTGGAGGGTGGCCCAGGCTGGCCTGACCTTGTCAGCTCTTGGAAGCTGTGGGGGTCGGCCCTGGTTAGTACTTAGATAGGGCACCACTAAGGAAGTCCAGGGTTGCCATGGAGAGGCAGGCAAACGTCCACATAGCCTTGACCAAGGCCAGGGCCTTTTCTGCCGGCCTAGTGGAACATGTCCCCAGTTGGAATCAGGACCCTGCGGGATTTATTAAAATTCCTCAGGGCTTGTACAGTGGAGCTGTTCCGCCAGGCCTTTGGCTGAGGCACTGGTCATCTAACCGTTTTGGCCTCCCTCGATCTCACTGTTGCCACGCTCATAGCGCTCGTCAACGCTCCCTCTAACCTGTGGGTTCTTGTGAGCAGAAATTCTACTTTGTGAGCTACTGGCATCAAAGTTGCAAGTGGGCAATTTGGCTACTGCATAAATTAGTTTGCTCTGGAGCCATGCTTCCTGAGCGAAGACAAAAAAATGTGTGAGCTGGCTCACACTGACTCAGCTTAGAGGGAACACTAGTGCTCATCACTATTTGCCCTGCTCACAGAGACCAACAGCACAGCATCACAGGAAGCACTATGGATCTGCCTTGATTAGTTGCCCTCTATTTGGATTGGACTGGAACCTGATTTTAAAATTTTTCCCTTTATCTTTTTATGTTCACTTTATTTTTAAATCGTAATGTTTTACTGTTACTCTTTTGCTGACTGGAATGTGACCCACCCTGAGCCCACTTGCAGGGGAGGGCGGGATATAAGCCTAATAAATTAAATCAAATCAAACCATTTTTGCTCATCGGAAACCCTACATGGTTGCTGTAAGTCGGCTGCAATTCGATGGCACTCCCCACCACCACGGAAGTTCCTGTGAATCACAACAGTGCATCAATAAGGTGATGGGACAGCTTCATTTTACTCACCAGTTTCCTAATTCCATTCATTCCCATGTGGTCACAGACCCTTCTAACACCAGGATTAAGGGTTCTTACTATGGTCCACAATCCAGCCCTGTATAAGACATACCCATCAACCCAATGGGCTAAAGGGCCCTTAACAGTGCCAGTTGAAATGACTGATTTATTGTGAAGGTTCGATTTGTATCCAGCCTTCAAAGAACTCAGGGTAGAATACATGGACTTGTGTCATTTCTATCATCAAAAGAACCCCGTGAGATAGTTTAGGCTGAAATAAAGGTGATGTGTCACTCTACTGAGTTTCCACCGCTGAGCGTTATGGCTGAGCACGTAATTAAATTTCCTACGTTCAGTGGTAAAATATAACTTTCTGTGGTGTCAGTTGTGATTGCTATGCATGCATTTGAACAGGCAGGTTTCTCTACAATGGAACACAGAAGTGGTACTGAGGAACGGATCAGCACCCAGCTTCTGTTGTGTATTTCTGGAGAACTTGGCCATTTAAACATCAGTATACCATCCACATCCTGACCTGGACAGCTCAGGCTAGCCCGATCTCATCAGATTTCGGTAGCTAAGCAGGGTGGGCTCTGATCAGTATTTGGATGGGAGACCTCCAAGTAATACCAGGGTTGTAATGTGGAGCCAGGCAATGGCAAATCACCTTTGAACGCCTTGTGCCTTGAAAACTCCATGAGGTCGCTATAAGTCAGCTGTGGCTTGACAGCAAAACCCCCACAACTGTCTACACAATTAGGAATACATGATTTTCCATTATGTTTCATTTCTGGATGTAAAACTCCTAGAGTTGTACCTGGAATGAGCAATCCAAATTAAAAAAACATTTTTTTTCTGAACAGTTATGGTGGATTCATGCAAAAAGGAAAAAAAAGGAGGTGGAGGGAATGCATTGTTGTGTAAGATGCTGCACAAAGAAGGAAGTTAAGTATGTAAGCAGGCCAGCCTTTTTTAGTGGGAAACAAAGGGAAGCAAACTAGTTAGTACTTGAAATAAGGAACTCTGCAAATAACGGTAAAGGCCATTGACTTCAAGCAACTCCGCTTAGGATTGCACTGTAAATTTCTCCTTGCTGTATCAAGACTGCACTTTATGCAGGTCCCCTGCTTGTTCTCTAATTCTGCAATCCTAGACCTTTTGCACTGTTCATTGGTTGTTTTATGCTGTCTGGTTGCACTGTTGTATACCCTGCCATCTGCCTCGCATCCCAATGAGAAAGGCAGACTATAAAGGAAGTAAATAACTGAGTGTGTCGTGAAAACGGATTAGCGGTAATATAGAACTATAGAGAAACTTCAAGCAATAGTTTTCAAGAGAGTTCAAGGTAGGGTAATAGAAATATCATTTCTGGTACTCTATGTGCTCATTTCTGTCATCTCTGTATTATCTCTAGCCAGATTGGCTTTGCGGGTCCCCGCTGGCACATCGTTGGACGTGTACATAGTTTTGACACATTGTGAAGCACCTACCTGTTACTCACAGCTGGAGGCTTGGCACTCCCATAATGGATCTGTGCGCTGGACTGGCTTTTCCCTGTGGCAGCCCATGCAGTCTATTTATGCTCCAAGCTTAAGTACAGTATGCATCAGAACTCTTGGCAAGCGAAGCCTCTGGATCTCACAGTTAAGCACTGGCAGGTTCCCTGTTTAAGCGAAGACCAGCTCAACATAGGGCACCAAACCTGTGTGTTTGTCCTCTTGAGGTTCTCCAGGAGGAGAAAAATTAAAGGCGTCAATTGATTCTTATGTAGAATCCCTTCCTGCAGTGGGCAGATCACGCCATTTGGCTTTTTTCCCCATGGTTTAGCCACAGCCGACTTATGGCAACCCCATAGAGTTTTCAAGGCAGGAGATGTTCCAGAGGTATTTTTCATCGCCTGCCTCTGCATAGCAACCCTTGACTTCTTTGGTGGTCTCCCTTCCAAGTTTCTGAGATCTGACGAGATCAGGCTAGTGTCAGCTACCCGGGTCAAGGCTTTTAGCCTATTAAGGAATGTTTTTCTTACCTTTGGGTCCTGGCACAAACATCGTGTGTGACACATCCAGCATTGTTTTAGAAGGGCAATGTTTTCTCTCACTGCTGAAATTTCAAGCCCTCTAGCGTTGCCAGCTTTGTGGATATGAAGTTCAGCCTTTTGAAATAATCCCATAATTATGAAGTTGAATGAAAATTTAAATATCTACCATGCTGAGTTTCAGCATTTCAAAACTATTAACTAGGGTTGCCAGCTGGCCTGCAGAGAAAGGCCCTGGACCCTTTATGCTTCATGTAGAAATGGGCAACTGAAGCTTTTAATGACACGGAGGTTGCAAACAACCCATTAAAAGCCTCTGTTCAAGGATCAAGACATTTTTCTCTAGGCCAAGATGGGTAGCTGTGTTAGTCTGTCTGTAGCAGTAGAAAAGAGCAAGAGTCCGGTAGCACCTTAAAGACTAACAAAATATGTAGCAGGGCATGAACTTTCATGACTCACTGCTCACTTCTTCAGGTCTATGAAGAAGTATAAGAATAAGTGAGCAGGTATATGAAGAAGTGAGCAGTGACTCATGAAAGCTCATACCCTGCCGCATATTTTGTTAATCTTTAAGGTGACACTGGGCACTTGCTCTTTTCTACTTCTCTAGGCCAGTTAACCCTTTTAATTACTTCACGTGAATTCATTCAACAAAGTATTCCCAGTTTAGCCTAACAATTTTATTTATTTGTTGCAGGATTTATATGCTACTTTTCTCCCCAGTGAGAATCCAAAGAGACTTATAATACAAAAATATGAGGTAAACAAACATACAAACGGGAAGACAGACAAAAGGGCTCCCTATTGAATTGCAGATTCAGTAGATGTAGTTCTGCAAAGTATCTGAAATGAACCTCTGACAGGATCTGTGAACAAAACGGCGGTCCTCCAAAGTTGAGGCCTTTCCCTTAGTGCAGAGCATGTGATTTGCATGCAGCAGGGTCCAGGCTGAATTCCTGACACCTACAGTTAACAAGGAACAAGGGATTTGTGAATAAGAACAGTGGAAGCTTTTGATGGCACGGTGGCAAATAACCATCTCATTAAGCCTCTATTACAGGGGTAGGACATTTTTGCTCCTGGCCAGTTGGCAGCCCTACTTTGCGAATGATCTTTCTTTGTGTGCTCTGGACAGTTGCTACCTGTAAAAGTAGAGACATTTGAGTTAGATGTTATAAAGTACAGGTAGCTTTGGATGTTTAAGGCGCAGGGAAATGCTCCCTGTCAAATCAACCCAAACTGGCTGTGCAGTCCACCAGTTTGTCCTACTGGAGGAAACAATCAGCATTTGTGGGCTGAAGACCCTGCCTGATCTGTGCACAGGGGTAAAAGCAGCCTCCGTAAGTCTTCCTCCAACATCTGGATCTGTGCTTGGGATTATGATGGGCCAGAGTGCGAGACACTGCTTTGGTTGTCAGAACTGTTCCCACATTTGGTTGGAGCTATTACTTCTGTGGCTTCTGCAATTATTTCAGAGTCTTATTCTACAGTATCAACTTATGTTTCTTGTTCCTGTGCAATAATAAATCCATTAGTGCAACAATATAAATCCTCTCTAATGCATGTTTCCCTGGAGGCTCCAGGCTGGCTCATATTGGGAAACCACTTATAAACAGAACACATTGTGATGACCCCCCCCCCCCCCCCCATGGAAAGGAACACTTTGTAATAGACACTCTGAAGTGGAACAGAACAGCGGTGACCTTGGTTATTCAGAAATCAGGTTTATTCTTAAAGCTAGAGTTCAAAGAGGTAAATTTTGTTGCTAGTTGTGCTGGGTTCCTTCTTCTGAACTCTCGAGAATATTCTTGCTTGCACAGATCTGATAGCTGAAATGAAGGCGGTCTCATAGAGGGAGAGACTCACCCCCAAAATCCTGTCAATTGAAAGATTTTTAACACCCATCTTGCTGGAGGTATGTCTGCTATGTGGAGTAGAACTGCCAGGCCATGCAACTGGCCATGCAACTAGTGGGAGTTGTAAGGGCAAGGACATGGAAGGACTTCTATTGAAAGCCTGGAAGTTACATAGGAACGGTCAGAAATAGATTTCCTGGTGATTCCTAGAGCTACCATTCATCACTTCCAGGTTTTCACCAGAAATGACATAATGCTGCATGTGGCCCTGACCTGGATAGCCCAGGGAAGGCCATCTCATCAGATCTTGGAAGCTAAGCAGGGCTGACCCTGGCAAGTACTTGGAAAAGAGACCTCCAAGGAATACCAGGGCTGAGACGCAGTGGCAGGCAACAGCAAGCCACCTCTCTGAAACATCCAAGCCCCACTAGGGGTCACCAGAACTCAACCATGATTTCCAGGCATACACACACACACACACACAAAATACTCACCAAAAATAGCAAAACAAAAATGCTGCATGGGACACTGTTGGCTTTAAAAGTTCTTTTCTCCCACTGCCAGTTAGTGCAGTAGCAAGCAATGAGAGCTTGGGGGACTTGCTGCAATCCTAGCATGGAGTGAGAATAACAGAATGAGAATAACAGAACAAAGCTTTAGTGCCTGGCCTTAAAGCTGTGAAATAATCTACCTGATGAAATCAATTGTTGTATGTCTCTTCTGCAATCTGCACGCAAGGTATCCCTAATGTAAGACACTCAGGTGGGACTTAAATTAGGCCATCTACAGTCAGGCTCCAGAGCCCGCAGAGCTATCCAGCAGCTCAACGGCACCACCTGGGCTTCCATCTCCACTCCAGCTTCAGGCATCACCTGACTGGGTCTCGGCCTCAGCACATGACGGCTGTAGCCATTCTCAGGCTTTATATAAAGTCTTGGCTTTCTAGGCATCTTTTCCCAGTCTGGATGGTTTAGCAGCTGAGAGCAGACCTGTGGTAGGTTGAACTGAAGTGTGTCTTTCTACGTTGTTGAACTTTGTCTCTTGCCCTTGTTGGAAAATGGGATTATGGCTTGTTAGGGTTGCCAATTCTGGGTTAGAAATTTGTGGGGATTTGGGGATGAAGCCTGTTGAGACAGTGGAATTTGGAGAGGAGGGGGGACCGCAGTGCCATAGAGTCCACCCTTCATAGAGTGTAATGCCATAGAAGCTGCCCATTTTCTCCAGGGAAGCTGATTTCTGTAGTCTGAAGGTCAGTTGTAATTCTGGGAGGACTCCAGGTTCTGCCTGGAGGATGGCAATCCCATGGCCTGTTTTTGATATTGTCTTTGGCACTTCATGTCGGAAAAGCACAGGGCTGCCTGTTTTGGCTTTCGCCTCTGGCCCTTTGCACGCCTGCACTGAGCCTTGGTACCTTGACAATTTCAGGAAGTTTGTGGGCAGTGCAGTTGAAGGTTTCAGTCCTAGAAACTTGACAGATTAAAAGTTTATAAATGCCACTGATGTTTTTTAAGGGCTGAACCGCTGAATTCTCATTTGGCAGGGGGAAGGGATGTTTAACTCTTTCTCTTTCCAGCAGTTTTCTCCTAGAAGTGTTTTTTTTTAGCAATACTCTTCCTCCACCTTGTAACCAAAACCAAAAGGCAGCCTGGCTGAGGGGGAAAAAGCAGTCTGGGTGTGTGTGGTTGTGGGTGTTGCTTAGAAAAACTAGCATTTGGTTGTGATCACACGCACAATTTGCCCTGACATAGGTGCGAATGCCAGGTGGATTAAAGGAGCGCGATCAGACAACAAGGTCTGGGAAGGGGCCCGCAGCCATTGGCAATCCGTTTTGCTCCACCACACAAGCGGATTTAAAAGACACACGAGAAAGTCTGGTAGCAAATGGGTTGCTACAGGCCACAGATGGACTTTCCCGCATCTGATCGCTCCAGCACGCTCTCATGGCGTCAGGATGGTCTGATCAGGCCATCCCAACTCCGGGCCACTGTTTTTTCCCCTTCTCAGTATGCGCATCATCACACACTCCATAGGGAGCCCTCAGGGCTGAGGTGCGAATCAGCAGTCCCTTGTTTAAGTGCATCGGAGACAAACAAACCCTGACTCACCTGCAGTTGCTTCTGATCACATAGTGGCGGGCTGTGCCCACAGCTTCAAAAGACTCTGTGATCGCACAACTGTGGGTCAGCTTCCGCCGGAGGAAATAGTCTCTCTTCCCCCCCCCCACTTTATCTCATGCATGCGACCACAACCTTAATTTATTTTGCTATTTATACCCAGGGGTCATTTTGTAGAAAAAGAGGTGCAGGAGCTCATTAGCATAACTTATTTGCATAATTCATTTGTATATGCCACACCCCCTAACATACCGGAAGTGTGTCAGATGGCAACACCCACCCCTCAGGCTCCACTCCACAGGTGAGTGAAACTGACCTGCTCTTCCTCCATTCCCTTCCCCATCCAATACTTTGTGCAATAAAAATAAGCGTAAAGAACACACCCTCCTTCTCTTCCTGCTCCCTTGAAACCACCAGGTTTCAAGTAGACTTGAGATACCCAGGACATGTGCACCACCCGTCCCTTTCCCTTCCCCACAACAAGACACCTGTGAGGTAGGTGGGGCTGAGAGAGGTCTTTTGAGAACTGCTCATGAGAGAACAGCTCTGAGAGAACTTGTGACTGGTCCAAGGTCACACCAGCAGCTGCATGTGAAGGAGTGGGGAATCAAACCCGGTTCTCCCAGATTAGAGTCCAACTCCTGACCACTACACCAAACTGATGGGGTGGAAGCTGCTGAAGCGTTGGTGAAATTTCTCCAGTACTTATGTGCCCTGTGCCCAGATAAAAAATGGTATACTTAGAAAATTTATATGCCACCTTGAGCAAGTCTCTGGAAAAGCAGCACACAGCCATAAAAGGAACAATGATAACATTATAAATATTAAAACAAAACATTAAAAACAATGAAGACCCTAGCAGGGCTTTCCCCGGGGCGCTGCGCCTCTGCACTGCTCGGGGAAGCCGAGGAGGGGGTGGGGCTTGGTCATGTGCCTGCCCCCTGGGCTCCTCACTCCCGGAGCTGCGCTCCTGTGTGCTCCCGCTCCAACGGACCCCTGTTTATACCCCACTGTTCTCATCAATGGAGTCCAAAGTGGCTTATATAATTCTTTCCTCCTCCATTTTATTCTCAGAATGACAACCTGAGGGAAGGTAGGCTGAGAGAGTGTGTGAAATGGCCTAACGTCTCCCAGATCCTGGTCTTCAAACCACTCTATCACACTGGCTCTCAAGAACACTCCCCTCTGCCTCTCTTCTGCCAGGTCTCTCTTGTTCCCACTTCCAGTTTTCTAGGTTAGAAGCAAATTTAGAAATAGGCATCTGCCACGAAATGTGTAATTCTGTATGTAGGCTGTTTTTAGGTTTCTTTTAATTTTTTTTAAAGCTTGTATCATGAGTTTAAATGTCACAAGCTGCCACAAGCTGTTTCTGGAAGGGGTTAAAACTGTTAGCAAGAACGAAAAGGCCTGAAAAGAATCAGAACCAGAAGTTTCTAAAGTCCAGTTCCATTGCCTAAGACGAGATCTTCTGCAGATCGGTCCCCCGTCTCCTGAGACGTTCACAGCAACACTGTGAGAGAAGTGATAGTGGAATTATATGCGGGATATATTACCTGCTCTTATTACCTTAAGAGCGGGATGCAATCGCTAAAATAAGAAGCACAGCCGTCCCCTAGTGTGATATTCAGTTCTTGCTGATCTTTTAAATCTATTTCATTGCTGGGTATCAGTTGCCAACTTGGAGGGCATCGCTGAAGCAGGCTGTAAGTGATGACTCAGCAAAGCTCTGGTGTGTACTTTCAGCAACAGCATCTGGCCTGGCTCTCATTTTGCCCTTGTTTGAGAAGATCACACAATGGTATTATTTTTTTTACAAAGAACTTTCCAAGTACGAAAGTGCACATCGATCCATGAGGAAGCGCTAAAGCGTTTTGGAGAAATGGGTTGCTTGCTTGCGATCTAGCTGTGTGGATGGCTGTCTTGACTCACACCCCCTCCCCTTATGACATCATTTCCTGCGATGCACATGGGAGGGTAGCGTGAGTTGTACACGACAGAATTACAGCAGGTTAGCCAACTGTAGATGTATCCACTGATGATTTTTGTGGCCTAGTTTCAGGCTTGCAAGGGTGAATGGGGGCTTCTTTGTAGTACCAAAGTGTTCTCCAAGGTTTTTAGACAAAATGATAGTAATTTAAATTGTTGCTGCTAATTAGCATGTAATCAGCACACGCTACGTCGTGGGGTATAGTCTGAACCCAGAAAAAACTGCATGGTCATTATAGTTTTTGTGCTTGGGGTTTTTAAAATTTAAGTCCTTCTGCACATTGCAAATTAGTATCAGTTTTATACCATTTCAGCAGTTGTAGGCTGGTTCCACACACTGGCTGCATCCATGTGGTGAGGATTCTGGTTTTTTTGTGTTAATTGTTGCTGTCAGTGCAGAGGCATGCACACTGGCAACAGAATGTCCACAAGGGGAGGTTTTTTGGGTGAACTTTCCACAGTTATCTGCCATTTTCTTGTTGCATCACTGAAGGGCTTTAAAAATTTTTGATAGTTGCTATAGTGTGGGCATCAGTGTGGCAAATGGGGTTCAGTGTGGCCAAGTGCAAGGAGATGCACATTGGAGCCAAAAATCCTAACTATAAATACACATTGATGGGGTCCAAACCGGCGGAGACTGACCAAGAGAGAGATCTTGGAGTCGTGGCAGATAACTCAATGAAAATGTCGAGACAGTGTGTGCGACTGCAGTGAAAAAGGCCAACGCTATGCTGGGGGGTTATTAGGAAGGGAATTGAAAACAAATCAGCCAGTATCATAATGCCCCTGTATAAATGGATGGTGCAGCCTCATTTGGAGTACTGTGTACAGTTCTGGTCACCACACCTCAAAAAAGATACTATAGCATTGGAAAAAATGCAGAAAAGGGCAACTTTCCCTATGTAGGAAGGTTGAAGCGCTTGAGGCTCTTTAGCTTGGAGAAATGACAGCTGAGGGGTGACATGATCAAGGTTTATAAGATTATGCATGGGATAGAGCAGGTAGAGAAAGAGGTACTTTTCTCCCTTTCTCACAGTACAAGAACTCGTGGGCACTCAATTAAATTGCTGAGCAGTCGGGTTAGAACGGATAAAAGGAAGTACTTCTTCACCCAAAGAGGGTTAACATGTGGAATTAATTGCCACAGGAGGTGGTGGTGGCTACAAGTATGGACAGCTTCAAGGGGAAATTAGATAAACATATGGAGCAGAGGTCCATCAGTGGCTATTAGCCACAAGGTGTAGATAGGAATTCTGGGGCAAGTGATGCTCTGTATTCTTGGTGCTTGGCGGGGCAACAGTGGGAGAGCTTCTCATGTTCTGGCCCCACTGATGGACTTCTTGATGGCACCTGGTATTTTTGGCCACTGTGTAACAGAGTGTTGGACTGGATGGGCTATTGGCCTGATCCAACACTGGCTTCTCATATGCTCTTATGTTCTTATAGTGAGGTGATGGGGAAAGTGCTGGTCAGGAGTAGGGCTGACAACTTGGAGGGGGGGAGCCCACACACCATAAGCTGGTATTGTGGGATGCCTCTTCTGGATACATACGTAGAAGTGATTTCATGACCTTGTGTGAGGTGCTAGGAATTTCCTTAGTCTCTGTGGTTTTTACCCCTTTTGCTCCCACTGTTCCACCAAACAGCAGGGGGAGGCTGGGAGAGTGGGAGGTTGCTTGCCGTACTGGATGGCAAGTCTCCTTAGTCTTGATGGGCTGACAAAAGGAAAGTGTCCATCCAGTTGGTATGCCATTCATTCTGAAAAGACCACATTAAAGGAGGTTTGAGAGAGAATGTACCGACGATGAGGACAATCTGGATGGTGGACATTTATTTATTATATTAAATTTCTAAACTGCTCTTCCCCATAAAACAGGACTCAGGGCAGTGTACAACAATAAAACACATTCAAATTTACAGATTAAAAATCCTAATTAGATGGCACTAGGAAACCAGATTGCACCACTGTCATGGGGGGTGGGGAGGTAAGAAAACCGGAGTGCCAGACAGGTGGAAACCATTGCTGTCCTCAACCAAATACCTGGTGGAACTTCTCTGCCTTTACAGGCCCTGTGGAACTGCGTTGAGTCCCACAGGGCACAGATGTTGCTCAGCAGAGAGCTCCAGCAGGTTGGAGTCAGGGCTGAAAACACCCTGGCTGTGGTAGAGGACAACCAGATATCTCTTGGGCCAGGATCACCAGTAAGTTCTTGTCTGCAGAGCGCAGTTGTCTTTGGGGAGTATTCCAGGAGAGGGGCTCCCGAAGATGCATGGGTCCCAGACCAGCGTGAGTATAGCCTGGTATACAGAGCCAGCATGGTATAGTGATTATGAGCAGTGGGCTCTGATCTGGAGAACTGGAGTTGATTCCCCACTTCTCCACCTGAAGCCTGCTGGGTGACCTTGGGCCAGTCACAGTTCTCTCAGAGCTCTCTCAGCCCCACCTACCTCACAAGGTAACAGTTGTGGGGAGAGGAATGGAAGGAGATTGCAAGACCCACTTTGAAACACCTTAGGGTAGAATAAAGCAGCGTATAAAAACAACTCTTCATCTTCTTCTTAGAGAAAGGATGACATTGTGTGGATGCACCTAAAACAGCGCTCCATTTTGGAGGAGGAGGAGAAGATTGGATTTATACTCACCCTTCACTACCCCGAGGAGTCTCAGAGCAGCTTACAATCTCCTTTCCTTTCCCCTCCCAACAGTAGGCACCCTGTGAAGTAAGTGAGGCTGAGCAAGCTCTTTCAAGGACTGCTCTTGACAGAACAGCTCTGAATGAACTTATGACTGACCCAAGGTGACACCAGCAGCTGCATGTGGAGGAGTGGGGAATCAAGTCCGGTTCTCCCAGATTAGAGTCCATGCACCTAACCACTACACCAAACTGGCTCTACAACAAGGTGGTGGAAAAAATTCACCTTTTGGTATTGTTTACTCAGGAAAATCCAGAAAACCAAGAAGTGAATGTTTACCATAGAGTAGTATCTGACATGTGTAGATCTACCCATAAGTTTCTCCCAAGATATTGTCGATATTGGAAATTGTGGTTTGAAAGTGTGTTAAGAATTCTCTTCGGTATTCTTATTGTTCCCTGTCTTCACAGAACTATAGTGCTTAAGATTCAACCTGGGATGGGAAAATTACAATTAAACCAGGTCAAAGAAGCCAAAACCCTTGTAGGACAATCTCCCCAGCTGGCAGTTTTTGTGCTTCTTTCCATTAGGTGCCTTATTTTTTTCTTGGATAGATTACAAGGTTGTTGAGTAGCACAGGAAGAAATAGGACGGCCTTGTATATGTGGGACAACTAAGCTGCAATTCTGAGCCTGTTCACTTGGGAGGAAGTCCTGTTGAAATTCATGTCACCAGTTTGGAGTAATGGTTAACAATGAGCTGTTGGTTTATCTCTCCTGAAAGCATTTTGTGGCCCAATACTGTGTGTGTTTGGTGGTGGAAAGTGCTGTTGAGTTGCAGCTGACTTGGTGAAGATTTTCAAGGCAAGAGATGAGCAGAGGTGTTTTGCCATTGCCTTCCTCTGCGTCCTGGCCCTGGTATTCCTTGGAGGTCTCACATCCAAATACAAGATATTCTGTTTGTGGGGTTAGATGACCCATTCACAAATGCAAATAATGTTTGGATATTGGAGTTATAAAGTTATGGATGGCTTTTTCAAGGAACTTGCTCCTTTTAAGACCAGAGTAGCTACTGCTGTGTCATTTCCTTTAATACCACCTCACTTATTTGGGCTGCTGCAGGGGAAGGATTGTGTCCCTTGGCTGTGCTAGTCAAATGATGTTATGCACTGAAAGCCACATCACAATGGCCTGACACAGCTAGCCAGCAAATCCACTCAAGAGAGATAAGGCAATACATGAAAAAGCACGCAATGTTCAAAAAGCCGATTGTAAGTGGTGTATGCACTCCCTTGAGATTTCTGCAGAAATGCGTTTTAAGGAGCCTATTTAATGGCTGCAAGCAGCACTTCCTGGCTTAAGGCCCACTTACTTTCTGACTCAAATTTGCTATCGCATCCTCAAAGGTTTACTTCTGGAATGTGTGTGAGTGAGGGCTGTGTCCATTTTGAGGCTAAAGGCTACCCCCTCTGTGTTCCTGTGAGTCACCTGGGCTGGTGTGCCTTCTGATCAGAAAGGAAGCAGGGCCGGAATAGAGATTTAAGACGCAGCCTCTTCTGAGAGCAGATGGATCTCTGGCACTTGGCATCCGGAGTTATTATGATTATAGGATGACTGAGAGAGATACACCTGAATGCTTTTTGCTACAGTGACTCCAAAGCGAACAAAGGGATTCCCTAAGCAGTAGGTGTACACCTGCCTTGGCTGCAGCAGGGGGTTGGGTTCAGAAAGCAGGACAGAGCATAATGATAGTAATGCACACACACATACACCCCCAGTTTAGTTTGGCAAATCTATCCGTCTCAGCTTGATCTGCCTTCTGGAGGCAAAATATAGTGGCTGACTATAATTAGTGGCACGTGTTATAAGTGTGATGGTGCCAGGGCACTGCTGTGACATACATCTGGAATGATTATCAGTGTCATCCTAAGGTGAGTTACACCAAGTCCTTTGAAGTCTATGTGCTTAGAAGAGCATAACTCTGTTTTTCATAGCACTGTGACATCTAATGGTAACTGACACAGAAAGGCAACAGAAATTCTCCTTTCCTGGCAGTGGATTAGGGGAAGACTGCAAGACCAGATCAGTGTATCCTACAGAGACACTGCTGAATTCTTTAACCTCTTTGGAGCCTGTAGTTCAGGGGTGTCAAACTCATTTGTTATGAGGGCCGGATCCGACATAAATGAGACTTTGTTGGGCCAGGCCATGTGTGTCATAAAATGTAATGCCAGGTAGGGGAGACACAAACTTTATAAAGGACACAAATGCAAAGATTTTTAAAACTTTAAATAAAACATGCTTAAAACACTAGCACTCTTGCAATATTTTGTATATTTAACAGTCTCTGTTAACTGATACCTCTTGCTCTGAGTTATTGGATCAAAATGTCTGTGCTGTAGCAATCTTGAGTGGGCTGTTCAGGTGTATACCTGTAAGCTGCAAACCTACTTTTGATTTAGTGACAGTCATTACAGAAAACTCATGCCCAGTGTTCTGAGCCTAGAACCCAGGGGAAAACATGAAATGGCTGGGCATTGTGAGCTTTTGTACATAAATTGTTTCATGTGTTGGTCAAGAACATGAGAAGGCATTCTGACACAGACTGAGGGCTGTTTGTTTGTCTACAAAACTATAGTCTTCCCCAGAGATATAACTACAGCTTCTTACAAAGGAAATGTCCTGGGTGAACTTGGTCTGGACACACACTCTTAGCCTAATCCACCTCGCTGGCTTGTTCCAACTCTAAAATAGTTCACATTGCTTTCTTACTGAGAAAGACTGGATCATGAGGGCATGAATACAGTAAAAAGGGGGATGGAACCCAGTTGCACCTGGGAGAGCCCTGGCATAAGGAGCCCAACAAAACACACACACAGCATAAGGAGCCCAACAGAATACACACACACTGTAGTGAGGCACACAAAAGATCATACCTTGAACAAAACTTTGCTGGTCTTAAAGGTGCCTGTTATTTTCCCCTTGCGATTGAGGCAGCCCAACAAAGCAAGCTCTCCCTCGTTCCCTCCCTCCCTTCAGGGAGGAGCCTCAGCCAGTGGAAGGCTTCCCTTTGTCTCCTGTATACAATTGAGGCAGCCTGGCCAAGAAGCAAGCTCTGGTTAGTTCCCTCCCTCCCCTTGGGAGGAGGGGGAGGAGCCTCAGCCAGTGCTTTACCAGACTCTCAATTTCACAGGGGAGGCTTGCCTATCTATCTCTCCTGTGCGATTGAAAGAATCTGGTAAAGCAAGCTGCGAGGTAGCAGCAGCAGAACTGGAAAAGGAAGCAGGAAACAGCCAGTTCCACTGTGTGTCTGATAGAAGCCCTCCAAAGGCCTGATCTGGCCCACAGGCTGCATGTTTGACACCCCTGCTCTAGTTATTTAAATTCCAGAAAAATAGCTGTGTTATTCTGTCATAGCAAAACATGAATCCAGTATTAACTTAAAGACTAGCAGCTTTTTGTTAACTGGAGTCCCCTGCAGCAGCAAATGGATCCTCCTTCATTAAAGGAGGAGATAAGATATCGCTCGTGTTCATTGTCTGCCTAGTAAGAATCCACGTGTTATCTGAAGGAGCTGGCTCTAGTTCATGCAAGCATATTCTAGAATAAAATTCTGTTAGTCTTTAAGGCGTCACAAGATTCCAGTTTGCTTTTGATTCTTTATTGGAGAATCAATATGATATAGTGGTTGGTGTCACACCAGAACCTAGGAGACTCAAGTTCAAATCACTCAGTCTGCCCTGAAACTCACTGGGTGATCTTGGGACACTCATTCTCACTCAGCATAACCTACCTTAGAGGATTATTATGATGACAAAAGGGAGGAAAGCAGAGACGTGTGTAGGCCACCCTGAGCTCCTTGAAGGAAGGTATGCTGGCAATGGGGTGGGGTGGGGAGGCTCTGCGGCAACTGCCTTCAGGACTGAAGAATATCCAGTCCCCCACTCTGGCCTCTCCTATGGATTCTTTACACCCTAACCACCCACAATCAAATGTAAAGGGGGGCCACAAGCTTTCAAATAAAGACTGGTAGCATGCAAGCTATGTGCTCCCTAAAGGCCTCTTATTTGCAAACCTGCTAGACTAAGGCCATACTTATATGTAAGGTAAAGAGAAACCACTACTTCTTAGATTTTTGACTTGACAGAAAAGACGTAGATGGAGAAGAACAGCAAAGGTTTATTTAACAGGTAATAAAAGTGTTTAATAAGGTAAATACGATGTGTGGATGACTTAGACATATAAAGTAAAGCTGGCTCTCAAATAAAGTAAATAACCTCTGAGGAGGGATTTGATTCCCCCTCTCTTTCTCTGGGCAGGGTACCTCAGCAGGTTCAAGGCTGTTCTTTTCTCTCACACAGAATCAACACACACCAGTTAGGGATGATGGGCCCTTAACAGGATGGTTATTTGCACCACTAAAATAAGCTTTCTTCCCTAAGCCAACCGCCAAGCCCTTACTAAAAAGTCAAAGTCTGGCTAAGCTGACGCTGCTTTCCAGAGCCACGAAATCCCCTATTCTAAGGTTTAAAAAAAGGTTTCTTCACCCTTCTTAAGCTGGAGGAGAAGTGGGACTTTTAAGGATGATTGCCAGAAAGGGTAGGATAAAAGTGAAGTCAATAAGTAAATGCATTTCTTGCAGGGTTTGGGAAAGAGATGGTCTTAGAGTTCGGGAGAGACTGCCTTAGAGTTGAGGGTGATCAGTTTTACCAGTGGAGTGTTCTTCATCTTCACCTCACCCTTATTTTAAACACTCCCCCTTGCTATGGTGTATGGTTAAACTCTTGGGTAATTTAAAGGTGGCGTGTGAGTGCCTTTGCTTAATTCTCCCCTTTCTGAGTAAGCATTTTGGTAGTAGGGTGGCCAGCTCCAGTTTGAAAAATACCTAGAGATTTGGGGGGCAGAGCCTGAGGAGGGCGGGGTTTGGGAAGGGGAGGGATTTCAATGGAGTATAATACCATAGAATCCACCTTCCAAAGCAGCCATTTTCTTCGGGAGAACTGGTTTCTTTTTTCTCGAGATCAGTTGTAATAGTGGGAAAACTCCAGCCATTACCTGGAGACTGGCAACCCTATTTGGTAGTGACAGCCAGTTGGTCTCCTTTCTCAGTTTGGTGTAGGGGTCAAGAGCGGTGGACTGTAATCTGGAGAACTGGGTTTGAATCTCTGCTACTCCACATGAAGCCAGCTGGGTGACCTTGGGCCAGACACAGTTCTCTCAAAGCTCTCTCAGCACCACGTACCTCACAGGGACCGATTTCCCACAAGGCACTGCCCTGGCATCGTTCTTCCATTTCCCCCGATTGCGTCCTTCAATTTCTCACTGTTTGCTGTGGGGTGCATTTTGACCCACGACTTCGCCCGATTTCCCCCATGGTTTCCGTGATCCTGTTTTTTGAGGATCACTGAAGCCACGGGGAAAATTGGTCAGAGCCACGGGTCAAAATGTGTCCCGTGGCAAATAGTGGGAAATTCAAACATGGAAACGGGAAGAACGACACTGGGGCAGTGGCTTGTGGGAAATCGGTCAGAGTGTCTGCTGTGGGGAGAGGAAGGGAAGGCCATTGTAAGCTGCTACGACCAACTCCTCCTCCTCTGTCTTCCAGGTACAATCTGCATTTGTATCCTTCAAGCTGTGTGTCCAGTTTCTATTGTAATCCCTTTGGTTGTGCGAGGGTTAGTATTTTTACAATAATTGCTGTATTGGGAAACACAGTTTAGTTCTTTTACGAACCGGTAGCAGGAGCATTGGGATTTTGTATACAAAATCTCTTTCCTAGTGATTGACACTAGCTCCCTTTATTCTGTGTCTTTTCTGAATCAGCAAGTGTAATTCCTTTAAACTATTGAGCTAATTAGGAATGGAAGGGAGGGCACAGTGACCAGTCAGTTTGCTGGATCTTTAAAGCAGAAGAGTTCTCATGTAGAGCCTGTTAATGTACAACAGCAATTCCAGTGGCAAAACTTTTCCTGGACTGTACCAGTTCAGACTGCAAATGGTGGAGGGGTGTAGTGGGGGTGTTGCATGATGGAATGCTCCTCCACAAAACCCCCCCAAAATCCCTGCAAGTAGAAAACTAGCATGTTGGGGGAAGAGTGGGTTATAATGTTGTTTCCTAACAACTCATTTTCTTTGTGCAGGGAATCCTTTATATAAAAGGAGACCATCAACCATGAGATTTTCCTCCTCAACTGTGATTAGCTTTACCAGGTTCCCTACTGCTCCAGCCCCTGCCCTTGATCAGTGGATCATAAGGAGTAAAACTGGAGGGAGGGATGACATTGTGTGCCATGACGTCTCTTCTCGGTGAGTGACACCATGGCATTGTGCAGCGCTCTAGGAATCCCTCCAATCTCTGTGGTATAAACCATAGAGATGAGGGGAATTCCTAGTGTTGGGTGATGTTGTTTCCTTCAGTCTCCACCCCCCAAATACTCCCGCCTTTAGAAGGGGTCCATTTGGAAGCCCTACCTGTAATCCAAATACCCGGGAAAAGAGACTTGCTGTTCATATAGCCAGAGGTGGTTCACTTTAGTGGCAAGTGCAATGTAGCTAGATCTGACTCATTTAAAATTATACCAACAAATGGCTAACTATGCCTAATTTGCATGCATAGTCAGAAGAAAGAGACCCACGTAAGTATTTGGTGTAAACTAAGGGCAGCTTTATTTAATTATTAATTCAACAGGAGTAAACTATAACTGGCAAGGGCCGCAACTTGCGTCAGGTAAGAAGATACTGGATTTATACCCCACCCTTCACTCCCCAAGGGAGTCTCAGAGTGGCTTACAAACTCCTTTCCCTTCCCCTCCCCACAACAGACACCCTGTGAGATAGGTGGGGCTGAGAGAGCTCTTTCCCAAGCTGTCCTTGAGAGAACAGTTGGTACAGAGCTATGGCTTGCCCAAGGTCATCCAGCAGGTGCAAGTGGAGGAGTGGGAATAAACCCGGTTCTCCCAGATTAGAGTCTGCACACTTAACCACTACACCAAACTGGCACACTTAACCACTACACCCCTGGTCCCTTTCCCGATCTCAAATGGGGTGAACCACTGAGTCCCTGGCGCAAGCCAACCACAACACGGGCTTTGCCAGGTGGCAGACATGCTAACACCCTGCTGTGATCCACCACTTCTAGCCACTGAGCACGAGGGAAGACCCACCACAAGGTGTAAAACTGACCACCCGCAGTCCCCATCTGAGGCCCATGCCAAGATATGGTTTGTGCTAGGTGCTCTAACCCCCCAAAACAAGGGGGGTGTCTGTCAATTGGTGTTCCCCCTCATACCCAAAACAGGCCAGATTTCCACCAACACCCTATTTAAATGGCACCGCCTGGAGCCAATTCCCCTGCTGCAAAGACAGTGTGAGGTAGGCAAAACAACCCCTTTCTCAGACAATTTGAAAAGAGGCTGAAAAATTCTTAAAGGTAGAGGTTTCCCTTGCTTGAAAGCCAGTTGAATCTGACTCTAGGGTTGCGGTGCTCGTCTGTTTCCAAGCTGAAGAGCCAGCGCTGTCCAAAGACGTTTCTGTGGTCATGTGGCCGGCATGACTGGACACCGAGGCGCACGGAATGCTGTTACCTTCCCACTGAAGTGGTACCTATTTATCTACTTGCAATTTCTTGCTTTCGAACTGCAAGACTGGCAGGAGCTGGGACCAGAGATGGGAGCTCCCTCCGTCATGTGGCACTCAGATTTCGAACTGCCAAACTACTGACCTTCCGGTCTGCAGTTCAGTGTCTTACCCAGTGAGCCACCACAGTCCCCCTGCCCCAAATTGGTGACCAGCAAAGCCCACATTGTCTAGGGAGGGAAGACTGGCTGAATGCAAACAGACTGCCCCGATGAGGGGGAGCATTGCTCTAATAAGCACTAAGCTCCACCCCTCTCAAATACCCGGAATTGCCCCGCACAGGCTTCTCTCTGTCCATGCATGCAAAAGAGGCCCTCCATCCTTACGCAGCCCCTCAGGCCACCGTCTGTTAGGGCCATATTATCTGTATAAAGAAGATTAACTGTAGATAAACAGTGTAAGTAAGGAAAAGCACTCTGAAAAAAAAGACTGAGATATCTTTGGGTATTCTGAATGCATTTTGCACTGGCAAGGCCTGATTAACGGTCCTCTTAAGATGTTAAATTAGGTTGCAAGTTTGGTAGAGAAATCAACTAAAGTTTTTAATTGGTAGGAACCAGCTTTAATTAGCAAAGTCTGAGGGCTGAACTAGACATTACAGAAAGCAGGGGGTGCTGCAAAAAACAGCATTTCTGTGTATAGTTCTGCCCTCCTCCCTTGTAACTTTTAATGAGACTCACAATATGACAGGGCTCAACTTGTGCTACGTGTTTCCCCATCGCTGCTCCACTTTGCTGCCTGGGAAGAATTAGACACAGATGCCATTCTCAGAGGCAGCCCTGGGTCTTCTGTAATGCCGAGTTCTACCCTGAGAGTTAAGGACATACTGTTTGGGCTTTGGTTAATATGCAAAACTATTCTGAAAGCCTCTGAGATTGGTTCTGTGGTCCATTATCAACAAGTGACAGAGAAACTGACATTTCTATCTGGTGCAATATTTTTATGATTGAGGAAGTACCCAGTTCTTACTGGATATGTGATGAACAAACATATTGCTGACATCAGTTGTGCCTGTCACTCTGTCTGTATGTGTGGTGTGGAACTGAAGGTAGCATGGTTCAGCTAGGGATGCCAGGCTCCAGGTGGGACCCAGGGATCCTCCAGAATTACATTTCATCTCCAGGCTACAGTTTCCCTGGAGAGAATGGATTAGGGTTGCCAGGTCCTACCTGGCTGCTGGCTGGGGGGATCCAGGCTCCACTCCAGGATCTTCTGGTGTGTGCAGTGCTTTGATGTCACCTAGAAGTGACATCATCACATTGGGGACATTGGGGGTGACGCTCTAATTTTTGGGCAAAAACCTATGGCTTTTTGCCTTCAAAACAATAGAGTTTGCCCAAAAACTAGAGCTTCCTCCCCTGACGTCCCTGACGCAATGACATCATTTCTGGCTGATATCATTACGTCTGGAACATTGCCCCGAGATGTCCCTGTTTGGGGGTGGGACTTCCCACACTGGCCAGCTGGCCGGCAGCCAATTGGAGCCCTCAAAAATGGGAAACCCTCTGCTGGGAACTGGGGGCTGGCAACCCTAGAATGGATGCTTTAGAGGGTGGACTCTATGGCATTGTACCCTACTGAGGTCCCTGTCCTCCCCAGGCTCCATCCCTAAATCTCTAGGAGTTTCCCAACTGGATGTGGCCACACTATCCCCCCATCCCCTGCTGGTGGCCAGGGAGGACCTGATGACCTTACGTTAGACTTTTGGACTAGGATCTGGAGCGATCAGGGTTAAATTCCCACTCTGCCATGGATGCTCACTGGGTGCCCTTGGACCAGCTGCACACTCTCAGCCTAACCTACGTCATAAAGTTGACGTTGTGAAGGTACAATCAGAGGAGAGCGAAATGATGATGCAAGCTGCTTTGGCTCTCCAAACGGAGGAGAAGTATCCATAATAGCATTTGGCCCATTACATCTATTACTGCAGTGGAATTCCGGTGACTCTGCATATTTCAGCTCTCGCCCGGATCCAACTAGGGGTGATGCATGTGCAAACAGTCTTCCAAGCATGTATCCCTGGCTGGGTGAGGAGCCACAGTACTAAATGAGTTTGGTCTGCTCCGTTCTTCTCCCCAGATCTCACAGACAGGGCTGCGTGCAGAAATCTATTTAGAAACTTGACAGTAAAACGAATAAGCTGTTCAGGAGGGGAGGTAGCTGGGGGGGACTAAATTTAGTTCTGCACGCCCTATCCTTAGCAAGCAGCTGATCTATATAACTGCTGACTCATGAGTAGGCCTCTGTGCGCTCAGCTCTGGCTGCGGAGTGGGTGCCCAGAGTTGGATTAGGGGATCAGGTCTGTAGCGAATGACATTAAAACTGATTATACTAAATTTTAAAAAATGCCTCATCCATTGTGAAGGAGCAGACAAAAGCAACCTGTGATAGTCATTAATAGGTCGGTGTATAAAATACAGCAAGGGATTCTGAGTACTGAAGCATCTGTTGGTGATTGGCTTTGCTGCCCTGATGTCATTGAAAGATAGGGGGTGGGAACAAGGATTTCTGCTGCCATTAGCAGAGGCGCCACCTAGGAAAAGAGGAACATGAGAAATGGACAGCCATTCGTGCAGCTCTAAAATCCTTTGAGAAAATGTGCAGTAAAAATGGTCTTCGTAGAAAAAGAGGCCTGGGGTGATAGGGGTCAGGAGACAAAGGAGGCAGCAGATCAGGGAGAAACAGGGATTCTTAAGAAGTCTGGGAGATGGAGTGGTCCTCTGAAATGTGGGGAGTTGAGAAGTCCAGAGGGCAGAGAATGAAAAACCAGGAGAGGTAATGGAGCAAGACGCAAGTGGCACATAAGCAGGCGCTTCAGAGGAAAATATCATATGTTGATTTGATAAATCCAGCAAAATCTCTTAGGTGGTAGGCCACTGGGCCAGAAAACAGAAGAATAAAGCTATCCTACTACGCAGTAAGCAGTGAGATATATTTCTCATCCACAGTGTATACAGTCCAATCCAGCTCCTTTCTGTCTCAGTGACAGCTCCTTTATACTGTACTCTTATTCTTCCCCCCTCCCCCGATTTCTCTCTCTGTTCCTGTTGCCTCTTACTTTAGATCATCATCCCTCCCTATTTATACATCCTCCTTTCTATTAACGAGGGCTGCACTGCACAGATACTGATATAAGGAACATCAAATTGCAGATGTTAAATAATAGCCGAGGAGCATGACTAATCTCTACTTTCAAAGGTGGCATTTTTCACAGCACACACGTGATAATTATTGTGACTAGCAAAATGCCCATCATGATTGGTGGGTGCTTGTGGGGGGCTTAGGGTGGGCAGTGAACACATTGCACTCCCCCCTTCCCTGCTGGATATTTTTAGTAAGGGCTGGAGCTCGAGGTGCTGCAGAATAGAAGTTAAATGTTGTCCATGGGTGTAGCAGTTGACTGTCCCACACAAGAAGGTTTGCCAGCTGATGGCTGGTACTCAGCAGGAGGACAGGAAGGAGCTGGGAAAGAGGATGTCAGCATCATGTATGATGTCATTTGCAGGGAAAACCCAGAAGTGACATCATACTGTGCCATACCAGTGATTTAAGAAATATTTGTCTCCGGCATCCTGAAGAAATGGTGGTGGGAACAGGGACCTTCTGGCGGGAGGCCTCCCTCCATAGCAGGAGACCTGGCAACCCTGTGACTGGCAATCCATTTACTCAGGGCTCCTTTCGTAGCAGGAGCTCCTTTGCATATTAGGCCACACACCCCTAATGTAGCCAATCCTCCAAGAGCTTACAGAGCTCTTCTTACAGGGGCTACTGTAAACTCTTGGAGGATTGGCTATCTCAGGGGTGTGTGGCCTAATATGCAAAGGAGCTCCTGCTACGAAATGAGCCCTGCATTTATTCATGTAGGAGGAAATCAAGAGGAACACTTGGGAACATCAGTGTGGTGGGGTGGTTAATCCTGCTGTTTGCCCTGGTGGCAGCCATCAAGAAATGAGCTCGCTATTTATTTATATTTATTATCCCGCCCTCCAGCTGGCTTTGTTTCAGTTCCTTGGTCACTTTAGGAAACTGGCTTTTATTAATCTAGATCAGGAGTGCCAAACATGTGGCCCGGGGGCCACATCAGGCCCACAGTAGAACTGGCTGTCTCCTGCTTCTTCAAGTTCTTCTGCTGGTGCGTCATCGTAGCTTGCTTTACCAGACTCTCTTGATCACTCAGGAGAGATAGATAGGCAAGCTTCTGTTCCCTGCGCTGGCTGAGGTTCCTCCCCTTCCCCCTTCCCTTCCTGGGGAATGAGCCAGAGTTTGCTTCCTGGCCAGGCTGCCTCAATCACACCAGAGAGAAAGGCAAGTCTGTCTTCCTTTCCATTGGCTGAGCCTCCCCCCCCCCCCCGAGGGAGGGAGGGAAGGAAGGAAGGAGGGAGAGCTTGCTTTGCTTGGCTGCCTCAATCACATGGGAGAAATACAAAGCACCTTTAAGACCAACAAAGCTTTATCCAAGGTATGAGCTTTTGTGTGGCTTGCTACAGTGTGTGTGTTTTGTTGGGCTTGTTATGCGGTTGCTGTCCTGGGTGCAACTGGGTACCCTCCCCCTTTTCACTGTATTCATACCCACATGATCCAGTCTTGCTCAGTAGGAAAGCAATGTGAATTATTTAGATGAGGAATAACAACAGGTCAGTGAGATGGATTCGGCTGAGAGTGTGTGTCCAGACCAAGTTCACACAGCACATTTCCTTTGGGGAGTTAGACTTCCCAGATAGAAGGCTGATACTGACCACTGAGGAAGACTATAGTATTGTAGACAAACACATTGCCCTCAGTCTGTGTCATGGTGCCTTCTCATATTCTTGACTAGCACATGAAGCAATTTATGTACAAAAGCTTGCAATGCCCAGCCATTTCATGTTTTCCCCTGGGCCCTAAGGTCAGAACACTGAGCATGAGATTTCTGTAGTGAATGTCAATAAATCAAAAGTAAGTTTGCAGTTTACAGATACACACTTGAACAGCCTACTCAAGATTGCAACAGCACAGATATTTTGATGCAATAATTCAGAGCAAGAGGTATCAGTTATCAGACACTGTTAAATAAACAAAATATTGCAAGAGTGCTAATGTTTGAAGCATGTTTTAAAGTAAAAAAAACCTTTGTGTTTGTGTCCTTTATAAAGTTTATATCTCTGCTACCTGGCATTACATTTTATGGCACACGTGGCCTGGCCAAACAAGGTCTCATTTATGTCAGATCCAGCCCTCATAACAGATGAGTTCAACACCCTTGTTCTAGATGATTACTATGAATTTGTAGAGTGCAGTCATTGTACATGGAGTTCAAAGAATAACAAGCAAAACTTGCCAGGGGGGACGGATTCATCCCTCACACTGCCCTGTCTCTCTTCCCAGCCTTTTTTCTCCCTGTCCTGAATTTTACACTTTCCCAGCTCCCCCCACACACTGTTTCTCACTGGTCTACATCCAATTTCTCGTCCTCTCCTTGCTATTGCTCTTTTCCCCTGAAGTTGCAGTCATACTGGAGTTGGCTAGGCCCAGGCTCTTCTGTCTCAGTTGCCAGGCAATTTCACAGTGCTGACTGTGATCCCATGAGATTCTGTAAGATTTTACTCATCATTTTCTGTTTTTTGGGGGGTGGGTGGGGGTAACTTGTTAAACTTTCCCAATTCTTTTAATTAGGTTTTGTGATTCCCCCCCCCCCCCGCCGGCCAGTCCCCTCTATATGTGCTTGGTCCCATTGTGCAGGTTTTTTGATTCACACTATAGAGCCATTGATTCAGGTGGGTAGCCACATTGGTCTGAAGCAGCAGAACAAAGTTTGAGTCCTGGGGCACCTTTAAGACCAAAAAAGCTCAAAAAGGCTGGGGACTCTCCGGCGTAGATCAGCCATGTTTTCAGGATTGTTTTGTTTGCCGCAGACCAGAACAAACCAACATCCTTGGGCCCTTTCATGGCTGCCAACCTCCAGGTGGTAGCTGGAGATCTGAGATTACAACTGATCTCCAGGCAAAAGAGTTCACTTCACCTGGAGAAAGTGGCTGTTTTGGAAGGAGGACTCTTATTGCATTATATCCCAAGAAGTCTCTCCCCTCCCCAAACCCCACCCTCCTCAGGCTCCACCTCCTAAATCTGCAAGTATTTCCAACCTGGATATCGCAACCCTAGTCACAGTTGCTAGCCTCCAGGTGGGACTTGGAGATCTCCTGGAATTATAACTGATCTCCAGACTAGAGAGATCAGATCCTCTGAAGAAAATGGCTGCTTTGGAGGCTGTACTCTATGGCATTATACCCTGGTGAAGTCCCTCCTCTCCCAAACGCCATCCTCCACAGGCACCACCTTCAAAATCTGCAAGGCAGGGCTATTTTGGGGCAGGAATGCACAGGAATGGAGTTCTGGCTGGCTTCTGAGTTGGCCACACCTACAAACAAAACCTCTGGCGTGCATGGCTACAGAGCACACTGCCCTCCCCACATTGCACACAAGAGAGAAAAGTGGCATGTTAAAATGCCCTCTTTCCCTTTGGGGAGCCCCTTGGGATTTCCTTCTCAATTTCACTCCCTGCCAGTCAGCTGAGAGTGAAATTGACAAGGAAAAGCCTCTCTCTGCCTTCCCTTCTCTAGCTGACATGTGCCAGCTAGAAAAGGGCAAGCAGAAAACCCAGGCACATTGAAAATGCCCTTTTCCCCCTCCCTGATCTGGAGAGAAAAAGGCATTTAACCATGTCCCCCCGCACTTCCCCAAGTCTCTCCACAGTAGCCGTCTCGTTAGGGGGGAGGGGTAGGAGACTAGAAAGGTGATGTTGAAGTGCCTGGGATCTTTCAGATCCCAAGCGCTTCAGCAGCAGCTTTCCCTGGTCATCTGGTTTGGAGGGGAAGTTGTAGACTAGAAAGGTGATGCTGAAGTGGAGCGGAGAAGCTCAGGGGGGGGGAGGCAAGCTTCCATGCCTGCCTGTGCTTTCCCAGCCCCCCACCTAATATGCTAATGAGCTGCGCTGTCAGGGGTGTGGCCTAATAGGCTAATGCGTTTCTGCTGTTGGATGTGGCCTATTATGCTAATGAGTTCCTGCTGGGCTTTTTCTACAAAAAAAAAAAAAAGCCCTGCTGCCAGGGTTTTAATGTTAATTACTCTTTGGGTGAAGAAGTACTTTTATCTTTTCTATGCTTACTGCTCGTTAATTTCATGCAGTGCCCACCAGTGTTGTGAGAAAGGGAGAACCATTGTCCTGCCTTGGCCAGAGTCATTAATATAGCCAATTACTTGAATGCTCAGTGCTCAGAGCCTAGCAGCCCTATTTCTCAACTCCCTCTTTGTGACACCCACTTGTTGGCTGCTGGATCCCTGTTCACGGCAGAGTGTAGTCACAATAACTGAAATATTGGGGTGAATTCTTGGGTGAAAGTTCAGTTACATATGGACTTTAGGCTGTTCTGGCAAAATCTAAAAGCTGTATTTCTTTGAATAATAGTGAAAAATGTATGGGGTCATGTCACTACCTATTAATGAAACTTACCGTTGGACCAGGCCGTGGTGTGAATATGCAAACTGGAAGGCTGGCTCTCTAAGGAAAAGGTTTGTTTGTATCTTACCATCTCCTTTGATAGTGCTCTATCAGAATTAAAAAGAGAAACTGCTCCATCGGCAGGATCGCAGCTCTGTTATCTGATCTCGGGCCATGCATTATTGATTTCCGCAGCGTGCCAAAAAAAGAAGTGTAAAAAAGCCTCAGATAGGAATATAAAAGATCAAAAGTTTATAAATTACTTTTGAAATTTAAAATCAATTTTACATGCACACTTACGTACGGGTAAGCTGAATTTCTTGAGCTGGGAGTGGCATATTAAAGTACTCAGTTCAAAGGACTGTGTGGGAAAATGGGAATCCTTGGATGGATGTGAATTTTTACCTAAGCAGCGTACAAACACGTACGGGAGACACTCCGGAGTTATTTCAGGCCCCTTTACTGGATGCTCAGCTTCCATTTTTCAAAGAAAAGAAAAACAAAGAGTAAGGGGAGTTCTGGGTTCTCTGAAGCATCCCCCCCCATGCCCTGTTCTCCACCTGGGGAACCCCTTTCTCTCCCAAAGCAATGCTCGCCAACAACTCTGGGTAGGTTAGGTTGGCCCACTAGGTCACCCAGCAAGCTTCAGAGACAGAGTGGGGGTTTGAACGTGGGTTTCCCAGATCCTAAGCTGACATTGTACCCACTATATGGCAATGGGATTTGGACCTTTAATTTCATTTGTTCATAGGTGTGTAATCAAAGATGAAGGCAATGGCTCAGGATTTAATGTATGGTATATTATTATCTAAATGCTGGTTCTTTTAAATATATCACAACATTAAACCTTTTGAAGTTTGCTGTTTTGTGGTGAATTACAGCATTTCTAGCTGATGTCCTGGCTGCCTGATTTCCTTTTTTTGTGGGAGGCCAGGGGGTTTAACAGACTGAATCCATTCAGGTTATGGTTCATTATGTGCCAAATTATTCTTGATCTGGAAGTTCTATTCAAGATAGATTCTTGCACCCAGTAGTCTTTTTTCAGTGTGTAGGTAGGTCCTTCATTGTGAACAGGAACAATTATATACAAGCCAGGACTTCCTTAGCCTCCCCCCCTATTTTAAATGGTTTTTAAAAAATTGTATACTGTTGGGAGGTGACAAACGTTGGACTAAGTGTAGCATGGTTGCTTCTCATTATGTCTGAAAAAGACACCTCAGTAATTTCTACTAACTGCCTTAATATTATTCTGCTGCCTAGACATGTACTGAGAAGCCCTTGTTTGTATGGAATTCTATTTATGCATTGAGGTCAAATCTACATCTGACTTTCCCACTGAAATCATTCTATTTTTTTTTTAAAGTCTATACCTGTTTCTAGTTTCAAACCATACTTGTTCTACTTTAAAAATTACTGTTTACATTCATTAATTGCCCTCCTGTGGTCAAGCTAGCATTATACTGCTTTAAACAGATCCTGTTGCTTAGTACTCTTCAGAGCCAGGGAGTGAAATTTGAAACCAGCGCGGAATGAGCGTAGGAAAAGACAGCAGTCAAACTACTTCAGAGGGGGAGGTGTAAATTGGGCCTGAAAACACTGAGTTGAGATGGGTGTGGAATTATTGATAACCCATTGGTGTTCTCCATCCCTCTATTGAGATCTTTACCATGAGATTTATGTATCCTTGTCATGACCCCTTGCGGATTGCCACCTTCTGCTGCCACCACCCTGGACTTAGGGTCTTTTGAGAAGGCCCAGGGTACCCTCCCAAGCCCAACCAAATGCCCTCTTTTAACTGAGAAACATAAGGCATGATGACCAGGCAGAGCACTTAAACAACAGGGTTTATTTAAACAATACTGGGGCAGGGAAAACGAGATGAGGTGCAGTAAAATCAATAACAGTGTTTTAAGGGTAAACTAAAATGTCTTCCAGCCTGGCACAGATCATGACAATCCTGTTGGTCGAAACTGTGCAATATACTGTAAAGACTTCCATAGGATGTGCCAATTCATGATGGAATTCAATGAGATCCTAATAGTGTCGTCCTGAGCAGAGCTGTGTGTGTGTGTTACATGCCATAAAGTTGCTTCTGACTTAGGGCGTTTTGGAGGTCACCTTATCTTTAACAACCTTGCTCAGGGCTTGCAAACTGAAGGCCATGACCGTGGCTTCCTTGATTGAATAAATCCATCTTGTATTGGGTCTTTCTCTTTTCCTACTGCTTTCAACTTTTCCTAACATTATTGTCTTTTTCCAATGAGCCTTGTCTTCTCATGCTGTGATGTGTAAGCAGAGTTACATCCTTCTAAGTCTTGTGCTGACTTCAGTGGGAGCCCAATGGTATAATTCTGCTTAGGATGGGGTTTTGTGACTTGGCTCAGACAAAAACAACTAACCATTTTTAAAATATATTTTTATTATATGTTTTTGGTTATGTTTGAATCATGCCTAGAAAACAAGAAGAAATGTTACTGTACTCTAGGAACTCCTCCAAACTCTGCTCAACCTCACTCTGCCCATATTTTCCTCCTTCCCACACATACACACGCTCATTCAAGCAGCTGTAGAGGCAGGCAGGCCGTGGTGGGAGACTTCCGGCTATATTGGGTAAACTTCCTATCCTAGGAAGATGATGAAGAGGATTCAGTTTAGTTCTGTAATGGAGCACGGTGGTAGTACAATGGTGGAGATGGAGGATTAGACTGTACTCATTTTTCTTTAGGCAAGCTTCTTTTTAATCTGTAGGTCTCTGATCTAAGAGCCCCATTGTTCCCCTTTCAATAGGTGTTTGGGTTATTCATGTACTGCTTTTGATTATTCTGTTGCACGACTGTAATTTGAACACTGTCTCAAGTATTGCTGTAGGGGGACAGTCTATGGGACTGCAAGGAAGCAGAGCATTAAAAATGTGTCTCTCTTGTAAATTTGACTTCAAGATGTAGGGATACCCTTCCAGACTTTAAAAAAAATTTCTGTTAAAGTTTAATACAATTTTTCACTGTTTTTGTATCTCAGTCTCCAGACTTCCTGAATAGGGTCTTTCTGCTCCCGTATTGTAGAAATGAAACCCAGTTGCTTGTAGAGATAATGTGAGCTCTCGGAATCTGTCTTTAAGAAGGCTGTAATTCATGATGAACTCTGTCTGCTCTCCATTCTGTACTATTCCTCCTTCTGGGTGTTTTAGCGATTATGCAAAAGATCCTGCATAGATTAGCATAACAGACGTGATGACAATAGTTTCTTAACAGCTCACTTAGTAGTGCTTTGATTTTTTAAAAAAACATTCATTAATGATGCAGCATTAGAAGTAATCCCAAATGTGCAAGTGCGCAGAAATTAGTCCTGAAAGAAATCTGTCTCTGCTGGAAAATGTAACTCTGGATCTCCGTAAGTGGGCTGACTGATATCCAGTCCCCTGTCGCATTCTTTCTTGCCCTCATCCCAAGTGCCTACTTGCCTAACCCCCAACCTTTGCCCCCTAACCAAGTGACCTCTTGATTCAGGTACACACTAGAGTTGCCAGATCTGGGTTGGGAAATACATGGAGATTTTGGGGGGGGGGGGTGTATGTGGAGCCTGAGGAGACCAAGGTTTGGGGAGGGAAGGACATCAGCATGGTACAATGCCATACAGGTCGCCTTCCAAAGCAGCCATTTTCTCCAGGGGAACTGATCTGATGCCTGGAGATCAGATGTGATTGGAGAACTCCAGTCACTGGCTGGAGTTCAAACCAAAACAAGAGAATCACAGAAAGTAGATAAGTAAGCCGAAACAAAACGGTGAAACAAGGATGACTAAGAATTCTCCTTGCATATATATTGATTAAACAAACAGCTTCAATCCACAATGAACAATAGAGTCTGCATCACACAGACACCTTACAAGGTGCGTTACAGTTGAAAAACTACTTTTTCAAAAGGTGCTCAATCCACTCTAAAGATGATTCTCGTCCATTTCAAAGTGCCTCCTGCAGAAAAAAGTTCTTCCTTATCTCCTGAAGGCTCCAGTTTGGAAACTGCAGTCACTTGAGACGCGGTTAATACTTCATTATATTTCAAAGATGATCTAGTCCTTCCTTTGTAGAATAAACAGTGCCCATTCCGTCTGATGAACTCTGCCAGCCTGTGGATCCATTTCACTTGGCTTTATCAAAGGCGAAATGATTCAAAGGCTTAATAATCCATATACTTCTCACGTCTCACAAACACCTATTCATTTCATACATACACAAGGTCAGGATTCACACGATGCACACGGCGTTCACGCAAAACACTTTCACAATGCCCCTTCTCTCATATCCCTCTTCGTACACACATACCCTTTTGCTATGAAGCCTTTGGTGGAACTCCTTGATCCTTGTCCTATAGATAGTGAAGCCTGGCCTGTTTCCTCAAGGGGGATTTTCTCTGCATGAGCAGCAGGGGACCCTTCACAGTATTTGGATGCATCCAGATGACATCTTACCTGATTAGGGCACAAATTGTGTTGTTTCCTCGTTGAGCCAGATTAAAAAACAAACAAACCTCCTTTGAAATGGCTTGAACAGGAAACTGCAGAGAGATCCATATGGACTAGGATTGCCATCTCCCCCCTGGCCAGAGGCAGGGGATGGGGGGGGGGGATCGAGTTGCCAGGTCCAGGCTTGGAAACTCCTGGAGATTTGGGGATGAAGCCTGGGGAGGACAGAGACCTCAGTGGGGTACAAAACACCATGGAAAGAAGTGGTCCTGGAGACTGCCAGGAAAAACCTCTTTGACCTGACTAGGTCAGTGGGTGGAGAATCAGATATGATAAAAACTCTTTGCAACAGGAAGGAGGTCTCTTTTCCTTTGGTGCTGGATGTCCAGCAGGCCTGTAGCTACAATGGGGCATTTAGGGGCCCTGTCCCCTTAATTAAAAGCCCTGCCCCTCAAATAGCCATGCCACAAACCTTATTTTTGAGGAGAGACCCCGCCCCCCGCTCCCTCTCACTGTGGAATGGGGGGCGGCTTCATGGGACATGGGAAAAGACAGCTCCAAGGGCATTTAAATGCCTTTTGAGGTCCCTTCCACCGGGCAAGAAAGCCTAGAACGGCACTCAAGAGTGGCACCTTCAGTACATCTCCAACAATCCCCCTTTCTGCTAGCCCACTCCTGCTGTATAAGAGGTGCTGAAGGTATCATTCGAGTGCCCTTCTAAGCTTTCTTGTCCCATGAAGTGAACTCAAAAGGCCTTCTGAAGGCAATTAAATGTCCTCTGAGCAGTTTTTTTCCCTAGGAGCTGACATGCCTGCTACCTTGTCCCTTGAAAGGAAGGGCTAGAAACAGGTTCAGAGCCCTCCCCCTTTAAAGACAGGAATTCAGATTAATTTAATTTTAATTTAACTGCCCCCTTAAAAATTTAAATGCCCCTAACAAAAATAATCCTGGCTACGGGCCTGGCATCCAGGAGCGCACGCAGACCTCTCCAAGGCATGGCAGCCATTGACCATGTGCTTGCCTCAAGAGCTGGAGCAAGCTTCAAAGTAATTGAAACTCTGTAGGGATCTGTAACTTTTTAGCTACAGAGGATTTGCATTTTATCTATTTCTTTTGTATCCCTTGCTCAAATCTGGTGCTGGGCTAAAAGGATGCTTGTAAACATTTTCTTTTTAATAAATACTTTATAACTTTTGATGCTGGTAGCGTTTCTCTGTACCACATTGACCTCCACTATCTCAAATGCACTGTTTTAAAAGGAGCACCAGGGGGAAGGCAGGCAGTTGGCAAGCAGCTATTCCTCCAGGGCTGCGCAAGACAGTAAACTGTACCCGTGGTGACCCAGCACTGGGCAGTGGGAGACACAGAGGTGAGGCCTCAGAACTTGGAAGGGAAGCTGGGAGTTCTGACCCTCCCAGTGGGCAATTGTGTACAAAGGTCAGATGGTGGTGGCGAGTCACCCTGAGAATGGAAGAAAAGCCCCTCCAGGTGTTGAGAAAAACCTAGGAGAGCAGGGTAGATATGGGGCCTGCAGGCCAGAGCAGGCTGGTTCTAGCACATTGACCTTGCTCTTATCTCTAGCCTAGAATTGTTGTTTTTGCATTTGTGTCTCCTGGAAACCCCGGCTACAGTACAAGGCATCAGGCTCTGCCCTGAACACATTTGTTAGCTTGATTATAACTGTGAGTGCATTCTGGAGGCTCATGTTGGGTAAACGCCAAGCTTGCCCTTAAATGTGACAATAGGGTTGCCAGCTCCCCTTGGCCACCAGTGAGGAATGGGGGGAGGGGAGGGTTGCCAGATCCAGGTGGGGAAACCCCTGGAGGTTTGGGGATGGAGGACAGGGACCTCAGAGGGGTAAAAGAGTCTACCCTCCAAAGCATCCATTTTCTCCAGTGGGACTGATGTCTGTAGTCTGGAGATGAGCTGTAGTTCCAAGGAATCCCCAGGTCCCACTTGGAGACTACCATCCCTGCCTGCCTCAGTGTTACCCCTCTTTGAACGTATCCTTGTTCAAGGTAGCTTCCAGACAATGGCTGGCTACATTTGATTTGCAGTTACAGTGACTGGTTCCTTTGGTTTTTGCTTACTACCCAGTTGACATTATGGTCATCCCACTGCCTTCCAGTATTTTCTGTGCTTTCTCATGTTGCTTTGCCATCTTTTTACCAGACTGCAATTGTGCTGATTTGATCTACTTAAAATACAATTGCCGCACCAGACTGTCCCATGTGGAATCTCAAAGTCTTATTTTGGCTTAGGGCTGCTGTCCTTGTAACATGTTGAATTTTTCTTCCCCTTCTTGCCTGATGAACTCCTTCCTGTTGGGGAGGGGGGCTCCCCAGCCCTTTTCCCACATGCATGAACTATACCAAATGATCATCAGTTCTTGTGAAAGGAGTTTAAGAAATTGGTCCCCCCCCCCCCATTTTGCAGCAACTAAAGCTGCCAATTCGGATTGGGGAGATTCCTGGGAGTGGAACCTCTAGAGGAGGGAATTTGGGGAGGGATTTCACCTAGTATCTGTGGTTAGAGTTGCCAGCCTCCAGGTGGTGGTTGGGGATCTCCTGGGATTACAACTGATCTCCAGGCAACAGAGATCAGTTCCCTTGGACAAAATGGCCGCTTTGAAAGGTGGACTCTATGGCATTATACCCCACTGAAGTCCCTCCCCTCCCCAAACTCTGCCCCCCCATGTTCCACCCCCCCAAAAAATCTCCAGGTATTTCCCAACCCAGAGCTGGCAACCCTTTCTATGATATACCTTAGCTTGCCCTCCAACGCTGTCGTTTTCTTCAGGGGAAGTGATCTCTGTGGTCCGGAGATCAGTTGTAATGCTGAGAGAAATTTAGCCCCGGCTGAAGCTTGGCAACCCTACCCAGTCGCTGGTCTTTCTCTTCCTTCTGAAATGATCGTTATTTTTCAACAGTGTTGAAGCTCATATAAGCTGTGCGTGTGGAATGTGTATTTGCAAACATGTACTTGCAAATGAGCGTATGATGGAAAAGCAGTGTAGAAATATTTACAATACGAACAATTAGCGGCGAGCGCTGACTGAGCTTGGCAGCAACGCTTTTGTGAAAAGCCCGTTCTGGAGCCCTGTTTCCCCCCACCCTCCCCAACAGCAGCTGATAATCAAACATTTATTCATGACTGCCAGAAGAGAACCAACCAGCCCCAAGAAAGCAGGAGGTAATTAATTAGCCGGAAAATATTGGAACAAGAGGGAAATTATACAGGGAAGCAGGGCCTTGTGGAAAGGGATGTACTTTCAAGTAAACATTGCAGGATCTTGCCTCTGGAAACACAGTTTTTTATTAAGTACTGAGTGCAATGCCTGTCTCTGTTCCACTTGATGAGGAATATAGAAAGGGAAAAACTGAGCTTATACTGCTCTCGCATCACACAGCAATAGGGTTGCCAGGTCCAGGTTGGGAAACACCTGGAGGTTTGGGGGGTGGAGCCTGAGGGGGGCGGGGTTTGGTGAGGGGAAGGTACTTCAGTGGGGTGAGGTAACCAAGTAGCCATGTTCTCCAGATGAACTGATCCCTGTGGCCTTTAAAAGGGTCTTTTTACAAGCGGAGTCTGCGCCCATGACCTCCCCCTCCTTCTGCCCTGCTGGATTTAAAGGGCTGTCCAGCTGCTTGGTGGGCCATGTGGTCCCTGCCGACCAGCTAAAGCCCTTTAAATCAGGCAAGAGGGGAGGGAGCGGAGTGGCTGGGTGGGTGGTTGTTCTTGGGGTGGGGTGGGGCTTGGGGTGAGGCTTCCCCTACCCCCCCCCCAGCTCAGTGGGGGCGGATTGAAGCCCCCAGGAGTGGGGGAACTGCCGCCCGGACCTGGGGGCTGTCAACCCTAGTGTCTCTACCCCTCAAATTTCCTGCTGGTTGTCAGTCACAGCCTGGCAACCCTATCTCCAGACAACAGAGAGCATTTCCCCTGGAGGAAATGGTGGTTTCAGTAGGTGGACTCTGTGAGCACATCTCTGCTTAGCTCAGGTAATGGCTGGAGATCTCCTGCTCTCACAACTAATTTCCGAGCAATAGATACCAGTTCATTTGGAGCAAATGGCTGTTTTGGAAGGTACTACACCCCACCCCATCCCCAAACCTGCCTTCCTCAGGCTTCACTCTCAAAATCTCCAGGGATATCCCAAGCCAGAGTTGGCAACCCTACATTTAGCCTTGAACCACTGAATCGTGGCTCCGCTGGTACCCCCCACGACGCCAGTGATTGACAGCCTCTTCTGAGAAGTGTGGGGCCTCACAGGGCCTGGGTCAGTCACTCTAACTTACCTACCCGAGGGCGGGCTCTGCCCCTCCATCTTGCCTCCTTCAGGCTAAACGTACCCAGTTCCTTCATCCTTCCTTAGTAGGATTCGTTTTTCGGACCATCTTCATTGCTCTCCTCTGAGTTAAAGATCAGTTCTCTACAGGAATCCAGAGAGGACATTCATGTGAGAAAAATATAAAAGAATGCTTTGTTCCTTACAGTGATGTCTAGTTTTTACCTCAGTCTGAGTGAACTTTGGCTGTTAGAAGAAGGAGAAAATAAAAGAGAACTGAAGGTGAACATCACAGATAAAGAGGCCAGTGAAGGCTGGTTGAGGATAGGGATGCCAGCCTTCTGGTGGGACCTGGTGATCCCCAGGAATTACTGCTCATCTGCAGACTACAGAGATCTGTCCCCCTGGAGAAAATGTGTGCTTTGGAGGGTGGACCCTCTGGCATTGTGCCCCAATGAGGTCCCTGTCCTCCCCAGACTCCATCCCCAATCTCCAGGAGTTTCCCAACCTGGATCTGGCAACCTGAACCCCCATCCCCGGCCAGTGGGCAGGGGGGACCTGGCAACCCTAGCTGAGAAACACCCTTTAAAAAGCCTTTTCATTAAGTTGTAGGTAAAAAATGAAATTTGTATGGAGAAACAGGCTGTTGTTTTCAACAGAAAATATGACTGCTGTGTAAAATTTACACAAAGCGTAGAATTTGTACCTCAGAGTCGAACCCTCAAATTCTACTATGAGTCATATAAGGTTTTCTTTTGAAAAATATAGTAAGTCATTGGGCGTACCTACTGTTCCCACCTCCCATTTGTAGTAATAAATAACGATGCTCTATTTTTGCCAGACTTCCAAGTTTGGCAGGTTTTATAATCATGTGTTAAGAATGCCCCTGATTCTGTTCTCACTTGGAGAAATGATGATAGCCAACTTTTTTTTTGGTTTGCTTGGACTTTGCACAGCCTGCATGTCTCCTCATGATTTTGCTTCAGGTGAAATTTGGTTGTGTTAGTGTGCAATGCATACAATAGGGCTGCCAAGTCCCTTGTGGCAACTGGCAAGGGGTGGGGTTGGGACTTACCAGGAGCCGGAGGGAGACCCAGGCTACATCGCTGGCAACATGGTAACATCATTTCCAGTGTGTACCAGAAGTGATGCCATCATGCTGTGCCATTGTGGTCAATGCTCCCTCTAAGCTGTGGAGTCTTATGAGCAAAAATTCTACTTTGTGAGCTATTGGCATTTAAAGCTGTGAGTGAGCAATTTGGCTACTGTGTAAATTAGTCTGCTCTGGAGCCATCCTTCCTGAGTGAAGGCAAAAAATGTGTGAGCCAGAGGCTAAAAAACTATGAGCTAACTCACACTAACTCAGCTTAGAGGGAACACTGATATGGTGATGCTCTGGTATTTGGGCAAAAACTCTATTGTAAAAATGTCTTCTACTATAGAGTTTTTGCCAAAATACCAGAGCATCAGCTCAACATTGCCAAGGTGATGATGCCCCTTCCAATACACACTGTAAGTGACATCACCACATCAACGGCAACATAACCTGGGCTTCCCTCTCTCTCCTGGTAAGACCCCTGCCGATCAGCTAATCTGTGGTGGCGGCCAGGGCCTGGGGGCAGGGGATTCCCCTGCTTACAGCAGGGGGCTGGCAACTCTAACATATAAATGGTTGTGGTGTGTGCAGTTTACTAGCAATAGCAATACGCTTGTAGCCCTTTAAAAAACTGACATTCCCCAACCAAGTATTCAGTTGGGGTTGGGACTGGCTTCACCTCCCTTCCCTTTCTTAGCCAAAAATCAGACTGATAGGAGTCCAGCTGCTTTTAAAAGGCTACTGCACACAGTCCCAGCATATGTTATGTTAAACCTGTTTTTCCCTGCTTTGTCCTCTTAAATTAATATAATAACGTCACAGCAACTTCATTTGACTTTCTGATTCTTTCCTTTGGTCCCTCAGGTACTAATGACTCAGAATGAAATCTCATAAAATATAAAGAGGAACGCACAAAAGCTTTCACAGAATAAACATTTATTATTTCCTGACAAAAGTGCCAACTGTTGAGTATTGAGCAGTAACACAAAAATGGCGGCAGCCGATGAACAGCTAAAATGAGAGCTGAGGTGATGGTCGAGCTCCTGCTTAAACTGACAGAAGAAGCAGGAGGAAAACTGAGGGAGAGGGTTCCAATTAAATGCTGTAAACTGGCTAAGCTAAAGGTTTCTGTTTCTGTGGGGAAATAACTATAACACAGAACAGTGATAACACATGCCATTTTTTTTTTTATATTCACTCCTGTAGCTTTGGGCCCTTAGAGAATAGTCCTCAGGTCTGAATTAATTTGACAGGCTTTTGCACTTCAGCTAGGCCCCTGGAAGAGATGGGATGGACAGGAAACTTCAATTTTGCTTGAAGTTTTCAGATGGTACCATGAGAAACAGGCCACCTCAGCGATTTGAGGATTAATCAGGGAAAAATGGATTAATTTGCAGTGTCCAGCAGGCTTCTAGTGGTGATTGTTTTTTAATTATTATTAATTCCAAATGCAGGGTTCACCCGTCACTAGATGGGAGTGCTCAGCAGTAACGAATGAACATCTTGACTGGGAGTGATGGATAGGAAATCAAGGACAACTTTTTTGGGGTGGAAGGGTGGAGAGATGAGTGGGAAGGATGTGCTGGCCTGAAGCAATTAATCAGGTTTGGCTGTGTTCATTTATATAGAAAATGTTTACTACAGTTGCACTTTTATGACTTAATTTTTGTTTTGTTTACAAAGCAGGACCTTTCATAGGCTGTTACCTACTTCACAAGATGGTAATAACAGTTTAATTAGCATCTGATGAAGGAGGTAATAGCCCACAAAGATCATGCTTTAGCAATGCAAAATTAGTTAGCTTTTAAAAGTGCCTCCAGATTTTCTTAATATTGTTCCATGAAGGCTTCCAGTCACTTGCCCTCCTCAAGCCGCACATGAAAGGCAGACACAGAGCAGCTACCCAGGAAAAACTTCCAGAAGTGGAGAACTGGCTGGAGGGAAATCTGACCCAGAGTCAAATACCATTTACTCATTTGGGGTGGGGGAGATGTGGAGCTTTCTGTTACTCAGATGAAATAGAAATTATAGAGTAGTGATCTCCAGCATGGTGCCTGTATGGGTCATGGTGCCCTGCAGGGGGGAAAAAGTCTTCTGCTTTGGCAGGAGAGTTCCCATGCCCCCATTGGCTCTACCTTCTGCCACTTAGGTGGGTAGTGGGGGAAAATGGCAGGGAGAAATGGGAAGGAGGTGATTGGCATTACCAGCAATGCCATGATGTCACTTGCAGCATGACCTGAAAGGGATATTAGTGCATTGGATGATGTTCTAGCATTCACCCAAAGCACTGTGGGTAAACCACAGAGTTTTGGCTGAATACTAGAACTTCACTGGCAGCTGGTACAGAGCTGGTACAGAGCTGAGAGAACAGCTGGTACAGAGCTATGGCTTGCCCAAGGTCATCCAGCCAGGTGCAAGTGGAGGAGTGGGGAATCAAACCCGGTTCTCCCAGATTAGAGTCCGTGCACTTAACCACTACACCAAACTGGCTCTCTAATGGAGGGAGACAAACAAGCAGGATTGCCAACCTCCAGGTGGTCAAACAAAATATACGCACCATGAAAATTACAAATTATATAAACAATTGGATTTATGTAGTTGGAGCTATTGCTGAATGTATAATAGAGTGGGATAGGATTTAAGCAGTGGTTGCTGGGAACCAATTACCCTGTTGTTGTAGAGTGGTACTGGTAAATTGGGGGTGGGGTGGCTATCCCTGGCCTTTATATTTTTATTGGCCAGAGAAGGAATTTGGTGTACCAAAATATTGTGAAGGATACTTGGGGAATACTTATCCAGGACGTCTGTGATTGGGACCAGGAGATCTGCATCTATATCTGTAGGCCCCATTGATCTGAGGCGTGCGTGGAGATCAGGGGGCAGTAATGCCTGGCCAGCAGATTCCAGTGCTCCTGGGGAGGGGAAAGAATAGTGGTGGGTCCTGGCAGGAAGTAAAGGGAAGGATGCGGAGAGATCAGTTAGCTTGGCACCCTTCCAGCCTAAAACCCATCCCGAAGGTGATTGGTAGTGGGGCTAGGATAGAGAAGTCTCTTCCGGCATTGGTGCTGTGCAATGCCAGATCTATAAATAATAAGGCCATGGTCCTAAGGGATTTCACGATGGAACCAAGGGTAGATCTGGCTTGCGTGACCGAGACCTGGGTGCGGGAGGGGGAAATGGTGGCTCTTTCCCAGCTTACCCCACCTGGATTCTCGGTCCTGCACCAATCACGGACCGGGGGGGGGGGGGGGAGGTGTGGTGATGCTTCTTCAGGAGGCTTACTCCTTCAGGGCCCTCCTGCCGTTGGAGATTGTGGGCATAGAGTGTGCAGGTTTGGTATTGGAGGCCGGGGAGAGTACGGCAATTTGGCTGGTGTACCGACTGCCTAACGCACCGGCTGATAGCCTGCCGGCCCTGATGGAGGCCATTGCAGGCTGGGCGTTAGAGCATCCAAGGCTGATTGTCCTGGGTGATTTCAACGTCCATGCTGATGACGCGGCTTCCATTCAGGCGACAGACCTGACATTGTCCATGGCGGCGTTGGGACTCTCCCAGTTTGTTACGACCCCCACTCACTGGGCAGAGCACATGCTCGATCTGATCTTCGCGGTGGGAGTAACAGTGGACCGGATTACTGCTTTGGCAGTACCATGGTCGGACCACCATGCCCTGAGGGCCCGTCTGAATGTCCCACTCCAACCCTGTTTAAGTGGCAAGTGTATTTTAGCTTGCCCACGGAGCCTGATAGATCCTGGGTGGCTCCAGACAGCTCTGTGGGATCCGAGGCCCTCTGGTGGCTCGTTGGATGAGCCGGTGGAGGACTGGAATAGCCGATTCTCCGCAGCCATTGACGAGATCACTCCCAGGTGCCCTCTGTGCTCCCGCACTAGGCTTGCTCCCTGGTTTACCCAGGAGTTGTGGCTTAGGAAGCGTGAGCTCAGACGGTTAGAGAGATGGTGGTGCCAGGCTTGCGACGAAGCTACAAGAGCATCTTATAGGACGTTTATGTAAGCTTATGAGATGGCAGTCAAGGCCGCCAAGAAGGAGTATTATGCGGCTGAGATTGCGTCTGCTAGCTCTTGCCCAGCACAATTATTTAGAACAATTTGGTCCATAACAACACTGTCACAGAGCAGACCAAACAGTAGGGAATTGGATATTGGCTGTGAGGCTTTTGTGAGCTATTTCATGGATAAAGTCTTGGCGCTCTGCCGTGACCTCCCCACCACAGTTGATACCATGAGTGAACTCGGGGCCCCTTGCACGTCTTCGGTTCTGGGGCTGGACTCCTTTAGCCTGCTCAGCGTAGAAGAAGTTGACAGGTTGCTTATGACTGTACGCCCAGCCACATGCATCCTTGATCCATGCCCTTCCTGGCTGATTAAAAGCTGGCCACGCGGGGTTTCGAGGTGCACTGCAGGAGATTATCAACCAGTCCCTCTTGGAGGGGCAGTTCCCGAGTGCACTCAAGGAGGCGATGGTCTACCCTCTCCTTAAAAAACCATCCTTGGATCCGGCCGAACTGGCCAACTGCCAGCCAGTTTCCAATTTGCCCTATTTGGGCAAATTAATAGAGAGGGCGGTGGCGATACAGTTGCAGAGCTTCCTGGATGACGCTTCTGTATTAGATCCCTTCCAGTCAGGCTTCCGCCCGGGGTTCAGGACGGAGACAGCACTGGTCACCCTTACTGATGACCTCCGGAGACATCTGGATCGAGGCAGTGTGGCAGTATTGCTGTTGTTAGACCTGTCGGCTGCGTTCGACATGGTCGATCAATGGCTGCTGACCTGCTGCTTCGTTGATGTGGGGATACAGGGGCTTATCTTACAGTGGCTTGCTTCCTTTCTCCAGGGTCAGGGACAAAGGGTGGTGCTAGGGGAACAGCAGTCCCGGAGGCACCTGCTTGAATGCGGAGTGCCCCAGGGGGCGGTTCTGTCCCTGATGCTTTTCAACATCTATATGTGCCCCCTTGCCCAGATTGTCCAGAGAGTGGGGCTGGGATGTCACCAGTATGCTGATGACACCCAGCTCTATCTGATGTTGGGCGGCCAGTCGGGCTCTGGACCGGATGACTTGGACTGGGCATTGCACACCATGGCTTGATGTCTTAGGCTGAGGCTGAACACGGCGAAGACGGAGGTCCAGTGCTTGGGTCGGGGTGGCCCTTGGTTGGGGCTCCCACTCCTGGCCTTCGCTGGGGCACCATTGGTGCCTGCGCCGGTGGTTAGGAGTCTGGGAGTGCTTCTAGATCCCTCCCTGACAATGGAGGCCCAGGTAGCAGCCACTGCGAAGTTGGCCTTTTCTTATCTGCGGCTGGCACGGCAGTTGGTCCTCAAACTGGAACGCTCTGACCTGGTGACAGTGATCCACGCAACGATCACCTTGAGGCTAAACTATTGTAACACTCTCTACATGGGGCTGCCCATGTAGCTGGCGCAGAATGCCGCAGCAAGGTTGCTGATGTGCCTCCCTAGACGGGAGCACATCCAACCAATGCTTGAGGCACTGCACTGGCTGCCTGTAGGGTACCGGATTCCCTTCAAGGTACTGGTGCTTACCTTTAAAGCCCTAAATGGCCTGGATCCAATTTACCTGAGGGACTGCCTTTCCCCGTATAGACCCCAGGGAGCACTACGGTCAGGGGCGCAACATCGGCTGGTCATCCCAGGCCCCAGAGAGGCCAGGCTTACTGTAACTAGGGGGAGGGCTTTTTCTGTGGCAGCCCCCGTCTGGTGGAACAAGCTTCTGGAGGAGATCAGGGCCCTGCGGGACCTTATGCAGTTCCACAGGGTCTGTAAGGCTTATAACTAGGGGCCACCACCACCCTCCCACCACCCTCTCTCCACCTCCTTCGACCATCAATCAATCGTAGCCCAGATGGGCAGCGACCGGCCGCAGTTATCATCATCCGGAGTGAGGGATAACTGATACCCAGAGCCGGTGAATATGGGGTTTATATATGTCGCCATCTGAAAATTACTGAACACTTTATTCTTATTGTTATTGAATGTTTTGAATGTTTTAATGGATTTTAACTGTATTTATATATCTTGGCTCGCCAAGTCGTGTATGCCGCTCTGGGAGAGCGGCCTATAAATCAAATAAATAAATAAAATATGTAATGCAATTAGTATCTCCGTTTCTATGTACCAACAATTTAACAGTCTTTTAGTGTCCCTTATAAACTGCTGGTGATACAGTCACATTCATTCAGTTCACAGGTCAAATCCATATTTTCCAGCCATCAAATGTCCTTGCTGTGGTTCCACCTTGCTGAAAACGTGTTTGTGAGATTTGTGGAAGCACAGAACGGAAGATAAGCTGGCTGACAGCCAGTGCTCCCTGTAAGTCGTGGAGTCTTGCGAGCAGAAATTCTACTTTGTGAGCTACTGGCATTGAAGTTGTGAGCAAGCGAGTTGGCTATTGCATGAATTTAGTTTGCTCTGGAGCCATCCTTCCTGAGCTAAGACAAAAATCTGTGAGCCGGAGGCTAAAAAATTGGGAGCTAGCTCACACTAACTCGGCTTAGAGGAACACTGTGTGACAGCCTCTTTCGCTTCCAGTTTTCAAAATGATCGCAGTGGGATCCAGAGCAACCCACCTCCTCCTATTGGCCAGAACCCAGTCGGCCCCTGACAGCCCGGAAGAGTTCTGTAGGTCTACCAGGGGTCCGTTGGAGCGGGAGCACACAGGAGCGCAGCCCCGGGAGTGAGGAGCCCAGGGGGCAGGCACATGACCAAGCCCCGCCCCCTCCTTGGCTTCCCCGAGCAGTGCAGAGGCGCAGCGCCCCGGGGAAAGCCCTGCTAGGGTCTTTATTGTTTTTAATGTTTTGTTTTAATATTGATAATTTTATCATTGTTCCTTTTATGACTGTGTGCTGCTTTTCCAGAGACTTGCTCATGGTGGCATATAAATTTTCTAAGTATACCATTTTTTATCTGGGCACATGGCACATAAGTACTGGAGAAATTTCACCAACCCTTCAGCAGCTTCCACCCCATCAGTTTGGTGTAGTGGTCAGGAGTTGGACTCTAATCTGGGAGAACCGGGTTTGATTCCCCACTCCTCCACATGCAGCTGCTGGTGTGACCTTGGGCCAGTCACAAGTTCTCTCAGAGCTGTTCTCTCATGAGCAGTTCTCAAAAGACCTCTCTCAGCCTCACCTACCTCACAGGGTGTCTTGTTGTGGGAAGGGGAAGGGATGGGGGGTGCACATGTCCTGGGTATCTCAAGTCTACTTGAAACCTGGTGGTTTCAAGGGAGCAGGAAAAAAATGAGGGTGTGTTCTTTACGCTTATTTTTATTGCACAAAGTATTGGATGGGGAAGGGAATGGAGGAAGAGCAGGTCAGTTTCACTCACCTGTGGAGTGGAGCCTGAGAGGTGGGTGTTGCCTTCTGACACACTTCCGGTATGTTAGGGGGTGTGGCATATGCAAATGAGTTACGCTAATGAGCTCCTGCACCTCTTTTTCTACGAAATGACCCCTGAGGTCTACCTACTGTGCAGATGCAATGGTGGAGATTAGGGACCCATTGCAGAGAACATGGGAGGTGAGACATGTTTATATCTCATCATCTTTTCCCAGAGACTTTGCACAGCCTAAATGAGCTGTGGGACTACCAGTGACAAGTGCAGTCAGGTGAGACAGTCAGGGGGAGGGGTTGGATCTTGGAAATTAGACACCAGTCGAAAAATTGGTGGATAATTCTGTACTTGTTTAATGTTCAGCCACATGGAATGGCACTCCATCAACCTGACAAAGGAACTTGCACAGGTACAGGCTGATTATTTCCTTCACAGTTTGCAAAGATTGCTTGTAGTAAGTTGATGAAAATGTGTAGTGGTGAGAAGCTTTGGCAGTTGCCAAAAAAAAAAAGTTGTAGCTACGCCGTGGAAAAAAAAAAAGAACTGAGTTGCCAGAAACCCGAGGTGGAAGCTATACCTTTAGAAAGTGGGCACCGAAATTTTTTCATTGGTTTTGGTTCATCTCATTTTCATCTTTATTGCTGATGCTTTTTGGTGCCATGGTTACACCTTCTTAGATGCACCCTCCACTTTACAAGATTCTCACAAACAACACTGAAAACCATGTTTACAGGAAATTTTCAGTACAAGGAAGCATAAAAAGGTGCAAAGGCTCAAGGATTCATTAGGCACAGAGGAGAAGCAAAATCAAAAGGAGGAACCAGCAAGCAAGCAAACTTTAGTCCCATCTTTGCTCTTCCCCATTCAGAAACTGAGTTAAGTTAAGGAAGTTTTCATAGCACTCAGCCGGGCATCTTGTTTCTCCTTTCTCCCTCCCCATCAGTGTGCAGGTGGGCAGTACCATAGGGCAGTCTGGGGAATGGAAGATTGGAACACTTCTCCCATAGTTCCACCCAGCCTCTTCTCCAGGGCACAGTCAAGGTAAGATCTTGTGTCACTTGACCAAGTGGAGCAGGGTTGGATGGGGGAGAAGGAAGGTATACCTGGACTTCTCCCATTCCAGATAAAAGCTTGCTTGTGGGCATAGGAAGGTGGGAAGCAAGGCTAGCTTGAGTCCAGGGTATTTGAGTAGTAGTAGTAGTAGCAGATTGGATTTATACCTCTCCCTTCACTACCCGAAGGAGTCTCAGGGTTGCTTACAATCTCCTTTCCCTTCCCCTCCCCACAACAGATACCCACAATGTTCCCTCTACGCCGAGTTAGTGTGAGCTGGCTTACACTTTTTAGCCTCTGGCTCACACATTTTTGTCTTAGCTCAGGAAAGATGGTTCCAGAGCAAACTATTTTATGCAGTAGCCAAACTGCTTGCTCACAACTTTAATGCCGGTAGCTCACAAAGTAGAACTTTTGCTCACAAGACTCCACAGCTTAGAGGGAGCATTGCCTGTGAGGTAGGTGGGGCTGAGAGAGCTCTTCCAAGAATTGTTCATGAGAGAACGGCTCTGAAAGAACTTGTAGCTGACCAGGTCACACCAGCAGCTGCATGTGGAGGAGTGGGGAATCAAACCCGGTTCTCCCAGATTAGAGTCTGTACTCCTAACCACTACATCAAACTGGCTCTGTGTCCAGGGGAGGGCTGAGGTGTTACATTTCATAGGGTTGCTAATCATGGTTATATCATTGAGCTTTGGTGGTTTGTAAAGCAATGTCATGTCACTTCTGGGTTTCCCCTGGAAGTGATGTCATGCTGTGCATGATGCCAGCATTTTAATTTTTTACTCCCGCTTCATGAAGAAGCAGTTGTGGGAAGAAAGAGCGGCTGGCGGGAGGTCTCCCACTCTGGTAAACCTATGTTAAAAAGACCCCTGGAGCAAGCTTGAACCAAGTGACCTCTGCAGCTGGGTAGGTCCACTTGGCTGTAGCACTAATAACAGCAGGCACAGGCTTGAGCATGTGAGCTGATACCTGTTGCTAGAGTTGCTACAGCCTGCTTCCAAGCTGACTGGCCCCTATGGCACTTGCCAGCACTGCAAGGCCACTTGGCCCAGCCTGTTCCTGCCTGCCATGGCCTTTCAGGGCAATGACCCACCTGGGATCTTTCCTGGTAATTTAAAGGTCCATTCCACACCGACGTACCTACACTGCTAAGTACAGTACTGTGTTTATTCTGTCTCTTATCAACCTGTACTAGATCACCAAGGCATATCACAGCATAAAATCCACTATAATCATATACAATATTTGTCTAGGTTCTTGGAAAATACTGTGCTTTTAATGGGAAATAATTAAGCGGGGCTGAAGTGGAATTGCGATAAAAATTGTCGTCGTCCCCCACCCCAGGAATGCCCTGTAAAATGAGGAAAACCATCTGACTATTGGAATGAACACTGGGTATGCATTTCATTAAAAATCTGTTTTTGTAACTTTAAAACTTGAACCCTCACTTTTTAAAAAAGAGCCAACTGTGCCTTGTTACTGAGTAGCCTTTTCCGCTTACAGGTAACTGATGGCATATTCACGGGAAAACTAGTCTTCTGATTTCAGAATGACAATCAGCAAAATCAAGTGATAAAACTTTCCCTGGATTGCACCATTTCAAAATGGAGGCATCATATGTTTGTTTGCAATGTACGGGGGGAGGTGTTGCCTGATTGCATGCTTTCCCTACCGCGCCCCTCCCCCCAAAAAAACCACTCCTCTGTGTAGAAAAACTGCATGTTGAAAACATTCTCACTTCCATGATAACTTCTCATTTTTATGATAACTGAACATTCCATGATAACTTCAAACATTGTTTCTGATGGGTGAGCACTCAGATGTACAATGGAGGGGGGAGATCTCTGCTGGGCCCATAACCTGTTGGGATTAACTGGTGTAGTTGGTCCAGTTCCCACTAATTAGCAGGGTGCTTAAATAAAGCTACAGATGCAGTAGGGTCCCTTTACCAGGTTACTCAGCTTTCAAAGCTACACAGCGCCACATTGCAAGTTTGAAAGAGAAATACTTCTCTCTTTATTTGAGAAATACACTTTTGGATAGAAAAGACTAGGGATAGGATAGAGTACTAACTTACTGGCTAAGGATGGAAGCAGATGGCTAGAGGCCCATCTGCCTCACGGTGCCAAGAGAGGACAGCATGTCATCCCTCTTGGTGTGTGCCGGGAGAGAATTAGTCTTCAACTGACAGAAAATGGAAGGAAGGAAATTGTCCTTGAGAACACAACCTGCATTTCAAAGGGGACAGTGGCAGAAGAGTAAACACAGGAAGGAAAGGTCAGTGTGCCTATCTAGCTATCTACTGTTGTTTTCCATGAAGTCGGAGGCTGAGGCAGGGGACAGCTCCTTCACTTCCAACAGAACTCCCAATTGGAAGACTGAAGTGGTACAGTCCAGGGAGAGCTCTACCACTTGATAAGAAAAAGAAGGAGGAGAAGGAGGAGGAGGATATTGGATTTATATCCTGCCCTTTACTTGGAGTCTCAAGAGTGGCTTACAAACTCATTTCCCTTCCCCTCCCCACAACAGACACCCTGTGAGGTAGGTGGGGCTGAGAGAGCTCTTTCGAGAACTGCTCTTTCAGGAACAACTCTGACAGAACTATGACTTGCCCAAGGTTATCCAGCAGCTGTAAGTGGAGGAGTGGGGAATCAAACCCGGTTCTTACTGCTGCAATCCCAACAGCACTTTCCTGAGAGTAAGCACCATAGAATGAAATGGGACTTACTTCTGAGTAGACTAGTTTACTTCTGAGTAGACTAGCTTGCTCTCTTGTAAGTGTCAATGGCACGCATGAGTTATATAGGATGCATTCAAATACCGCCTGCAGTGCTGTGGGAATAAAGTAGCGTGAGAGACAGCAGAGACAGCATTAGACATGTGGCAGGAGGGGATACGAAGTAACTTGCACAGCTTCCCGTTTGCTTAATTCTAATGAATTTTGGAAACGTCTCACTCATCTGAGTTGAGCACTTCCTCCTAAGTATGCCAAAGCACAGAGCTAAGCGAGCAAGCCTCCGATTTCATAGTTCTTATTTGCACCTGTTTTATTCTGCCCTACAACCTGAACATTCACCCCTTTTATGGAATGAGAATAAATTCAACCACACACACCCAGTCAATCCTTTGCCGGTTTGCCACTACCAGCAGAGCCAGCAGAATGGCCTCAGCCACAGTTCTGCAACCCGCCTGAGGGCAGGTGTGATTTATACGCCAGATTATTCTGTATAGCACTTGCTGATTTTTGACAGCGGAGACCGAACTGCTGTCATGTTAAAAGTGCCACTGACCTGCTGGGGTGGCAGTTCTGGTGTTGCCGTTCCCCATGGGAGTCACCAGCCACAGGGGCTTTGCTCCTTGCAAATCTGAAATTGACTGAGCAGGAATCTATTACACTGGCAGTCCTCTTCAGAGGCAAACTGCTAGATCACAGCAGCTCCACCTCTTTGCCGCTGAGTCTAGGAGGGGTGGGGGAGAAAAAGCCCGACTTGCTGCTAAATGCCTGTCAACTTTACTGAAATGTGACAGCCCAGGCTAGACTCCACGGCCACACATTTCGACGCATTTAGCTCCATATCATTAAGTCTTGTTAAACATTTATATCATGGGTAAGCCCTGAAGGCCTTGCACTGCACTAAGAAAGCCTCTGCGTAAAAAAGAGAATCTGAGATTTTTCAGAACTCGGCAGGTTCTGTGTCTATTCAAGGAAACAGAAGGCTGCTGTTAATGTCCTCACAAGAGACCGCGCACGTGGTCGGATACATACGTGGCTTGGCGAAGCTACCAAGCTTCATCCCAATAGACAATAGCCAGACAGGGTCCTAGTGCGGCCCAATAGGGGGCACTGGATCCTGAGAGTAACCAATGGTTAAAGACAACTACTGTATATAGCCAATCAAGAGTGTTGGGTGTGGGCACGGGTGTGGTTTGGAATTTAAGCAGACCTTCGGATCCTGTAAACCAGTCTTGTTCTGACCTCAGAATAAAGTATGAGCTGTTTTCACTCGACACATCTCCGACCTCAGTACTTTATAGTTGCCTTTTCTCATAGCTTTTGTGACTCAGGGCCACAGCCAAATGGTGTAGTGGTTAAGGGTGTAGACTCTAATCTGGGAGAACAGCCATTCGGTACTGGACCAATGGTCCATCCAGTTCAGCATCCTCTTCACACAGTGGCCAACAAGATGCCCCCAGAAAGTCTGCCTGCAGGGCACAGAAGAGCCCAAAGCTCCTCCTGTTGTTACCCACAGCACATGACATTCAGAGGTTAACTGCTTCTGAACATGGAGGTTCCACTTAATCATTTGTGTTTAATAGCTGTTAATAGATCAAACTTCCATGAATTCGTCAAATTCCCTTATAAAGCTAACTTAAATTAAAGTAGTGGCCACGATTGCATCCCATGACACTGTATTCCACAAGATAATTATTCTTGAACCTAATGCCCGTCAGCTAGCCCTGACCTGGATGTCCCAGGCTAGCCCGATCCCATCAGATCTCAGAAGCTAAGCAGGGTCAGCCCAGGCTAGTATTTGGATGGGTGACCTCCAAGGAGTACCAGGGGCATGATGCAGAGGCAGGCAATGGAAAGCCATCTCTGAAATGTCTCTTGCCTTAAAAACAAGTCTAGCTGGCCACCCATTTATTTATTTATTTATTCAATTTTTATCTCGCCCTCCCCTGCGAACAGAGCTCAGGGCAGGTTGCGACATATAAATATAGCAACTGAAAATTTTTAAAACATAATGCAATAAAATTCACTATAATACCACCATAACCTAAATTGCAAGATGGCTTCAACATGGTTAAAGTGCTCTCAAAGAATTTCCATTGTATGTATACTCAGCTGTTTCGGTTTTTAACAAGTGGCAAAGTTCCTACCTGTAGCAGCATAAAAGCAATATCTACAGTTTGTGTCGATGGACAGAACAGGTGATGGAGCAGGGGGGCCAGTATACTTGGGTATTCACTCTCTCAACTAAAGACCTGGTGGAATGGCTCCATTTTATAGGCCATGCGGAATTGTAATAAGTCCTGCAGGGCCCTGATTTCACTTGGGAGCCTGTTCCACCAGGCCGGAGCCAGAGCCTAAAGGCTAGGTGGACACTTCTTGAGCCAGGGATCACCAGTAGATCATGCTAAAAGAGCTAGAACTAGAACTTCTGGCTGCCACGCAGTCTTAGGATCTCCTGGCTATAATACACACATTGCCATACAATAATTATTGTTATTGCCCAGGGGCCATTTCGAGCAGGATTGCTGTTCCGGGAGTAACAAGCCCAGGAACAGGCACATACGGTGATGCGCTGTGGAAAAAAGCAAAAGCAGACTAACTTGATCTGTATTTTCATGCTTGTTGAAGGGTAGCTTCCCTGCAAGAGCAAAGGAAACCTAAGGTGTCTTTAGTCAAAGTGTAAAGCTGGCTCGCCAGCTCTGAGTTGGGAAATACCTGGAGATTTTGGGGGTGGAGCCTGAGCAGTGGGTGTTGCCTTCTGACACACTTCCAGTGATGTCAGGGCGTGTGACATATGCAAATAAGTTATGCTAATGAGCTCCTGCACCTCTTTTGTTACAAAATGGCCCCTGACATTGCTGTTTAATTCATACATACTGTTTGTCGCATTCTTGGTTATGCAAGCTGGACCTGTGTACCCACCCTGTGCCAGATGCACCACATTCATGCAGTGAGTTATGGATTCTCCTTGGTTCTCCTGTAAAAAATGGCTGCTTTGGAGGGTGGACTCTAAGGCATAATGCTTCAGCTTCCCACCCTGCTCCATTTCCCAAACCTAAAACAGTCCCTGGAGGATGCCATTGAGTCTGCTGGGGAAACTCACATGTATCCCAGGGAACACCTGGGTTTCTCCAAATAGCACCCCAAAACTGTTTCAGATTGGGAAAATGGCACAGGGAGGGATGAAGCCCTTTCTCCACATGCACCGGGGTCCTGATCCTAATCAGGTACAATGCATGTGCAGGACTTTGAGGCAAACCTGCCACCTGTGTGTGCTTGTGGTATGTCTGACTTGGGTGGAGACCCAGACCCAACCTGCGTACACTGCATTGTGTGAAGGGCCCGATGCTGTGGAGTTCGCATAATCACCATGAGCCTTAAAGGCTGTGAACTGTCAGTGTTGTAACAGTGGAAATATTCATAAACACTTGGCAGTACCTTCACAGCAGTCAAGCCAAAGAGAAATCACCTTAGGGAAGAGAGACTGTGGCTCAGTAGAAGAGTGTCTGCTTTGTGAGAAGAAGGTCCGAGGTTCAAGATAGGCTGTGTTTTTAGAAAATCCAGAACATTTATAGGCTGTCTCTTCAGGGACCTGCTTGAAGCAACTCACAGAGGGTTTTTAAAGAAACAAAAAAAAACCCCATAGCCATAATATCTGCAGTTAAAGTGATTGCAGGCAGGGCTTTTTTTCCCTGGGGGAATGCACTGGAATGGTGTTCTGAAACCCCCCTGACAAAATTCTTTTCAAAATGTTTAAAAGTTCATGAGTTTTTAGTATACAGCTTGAAAACTTCCTTTTCCTCTCGAGAGTTCCGGCATCTCTTTTTCAAAAAGAAAAAGTGATTGCAGGCCACAGACATTCGGAAAGAGGTCCTGTCAGAGTAGACAACGCTGACCTAAATGGAGAAGTTCTCTGACAACATAAGGTCACTTTAAATGCCTGAAACCCTCGCAGCCAGTCACTATGAAGGTTTCTGATTGCTTTCTGTTGCCGTTTCACTCATCCAAAACAGGTTTTGCTTTTGAATTATATACTGAAGTGGGTTTCAGAGTTATAATTTGCCACCTCTGCTGCTTACACCTCCATTCTCACCTCTACTTATTTTTTAAAATAAATCTGACATATTTTCCCTCCTGCAATTGAGCTTGTGGGACACTCTGTCTGTCCAGAGTAATAGGGGGTTAATCGTATAATTTCCCACCTCTAAAGTGCATTGGTTCTGGCTAGAAGCCTCTCAAGGGCTCAGATATTGGCAGACTGCTCTGTTTCTATTACAATTTTATACATAAAGGTTCCACTTCTTGGCAACACTTTTTGCAGCTTATATGTCCACCGACCAGAAATGGTCTTAAAACAGAAGCATAGTCAGCATTTCCCAAAGCTTAAGCCTGCAGCAATCTTAACCAAAGAAACGGAGGTCTCCAATGGAGGTGCTGCTATTTGTTCTGTTTTCTCAACAGGACAAATAGTGGATTGCGCACACACACAGCCTTATTCTGAGTCAGACTCTTGGTCCATAAGAATCAGTATTGTCTACTCAGACTGGCAGTGGCTCTCCAGGGTCTCAAGCTGAGCTCTTTCCCATCACCTACTACTACTATATCTTTTTAACTGGAGATGCTGGGGATTGAAACTGGGACTTTCTCCATGGCAAGCAGATGCTCTGCCAGAGTGCCATGGCCCTTCCTCTAGGGCTAGGGTCACCAGGGCTGTGAGTGACAGAAGGTGGCATGGTGGGGGAACATTTAAACCTGTTCTCCTGACTGGATCCAAACTGGACCCTTTCTGTACCTGTATTTTGCCTCGGTTTCTGAGCACATCCTATTCTTCATTCTACATTCCTTCCTGCTTTCACTTCTGCTTTCTGTTGGGGCTTTCTCTTGTTTCTGCATTTGTTTTACAGGAATCTGCATTCAGACTGCTTTCAGCACACTGTTGCCCCGCAGCTACCCAAACTCCTTTTGCTGCAATTCTTTGTTCTCATCCACTTTTGAATCACTAATCCTCTCTAGAGTAGAATTGTTCTGCGAGTATTTAAGTGCTGCCCTCTGCCCTCCTCCATTTCCGCCTCTCTCTCCTTAGGTTGATGCTCCCTCCCTGTTCTGTTTTCTTTCCCTCCTTCTCCAAAGACAAAAGAGGATGTGTCCTCCTGCCCAGACAAACTTTAAAAAAGCCAGAGAGAGCAGAAGAAGGAATAGGTAAATATAAAGGACTGGGGGATTTCCTGCTCCCAAATGTGTCAGTCTTGCATGTGTGGGCCCAGATTTCCCTTTCTTTTTGCAGAATTATGGAGGGAGAGAGGGATTGGCAGTCAGTTAAATCAAAATATGTGGGTTTTGCTTGTTGATGCAGAATGCATATAGAACACACAAATAAATAAACCAGAGGGGGGAAAACCAGTGCAGAGGGAATGTGTGCGACTGCGAAGTCAACCGTAAGTCTTGACTCTTCAGATTCTCCGGAGCAAGCTGTCAGTACAGAAAGGGCCATAGTCTCTGATCTGAGAGCCCTAGCCCTTCCTCCAATGACGTGATTATGCAATGGTGAGGGGAAGGAATGGCACCCATGTTAATGCCTGCTCTACTTTTTATTACTACTACTTGTCTTTTGGTGGTGAACCATAACACCGGGCATCTCTCCATTAGCAAGGCAAGGAAGATCTGAAGCTGTAGCCCAGAAGACATAGCATTGCCAAGAGGCCTGAAGAAAAATGTCCTGTCCCTTTAATAGAGACGTAATGGGATGTCATACTAGGAGATATTGGGGAATTTCACACTACACCTTTAAAAACGTTACTGAGCCGGCATAGAATAAACCGGTACAGTAATGGCCATTTCAGACAGCCCTTTCCCTGCCGTTTTGGAGCCGTCTTTGAAGCGGTTTGCCATTTCAGACTGCCACTTTCTTTTCGCGCCTCTTTTCACCCGCGTGGGTGATCTCCATCATTTTTTTTTAAAGAGCCAATTTAGAGCACTATAATGCTATAGCGTTATAGCGACCCCACTGGAATGCCTGGGCTCCACTGAGAGCCAATAAGCCCAGGCATTCCAACGAGGTCATTATAACGCTATAGTGTTATAGCGCTCTAAATCAGCTCTTTTTTAAAAAATGAAGGCAATCACCCATGCGGGTTAAAAGAGGCACGAAAACACTTGTCATCGGAGGAAGCGCTTCAGGGGCATTTCACACAGCACCCTATAGCGCTTCAGGACCGGTATAAGAACTGAAGAATGCTTGGGAGGAGGTTTCCAGGTAAACCGGAACAGGAACACTTCCCCAATGGGAGAGGCACGTTTCTGTGTGAAAGGGCCAATATGTTCCGTTAGAGAACCAGTACTAATATGGTTCTGTGTGAAATGCCTGACAGAAACTGTTACTGAAGAGTTCCTGAAACGGAACATATTGGCTGTGTGAAATTCCTCATTGTTTACTTCTCTGTCATGGCCTGTTCCAACACAGTAAACCTCTGTGAAGGGGTTTGGGCATTTTTCTCCATGCCAGCAGGGAGGCCTCTTTAACCTCAGAGGTCTGCTGTACTCTGTTTGTGCCTCTCCTTACTGAAGAACGCTGATAGGTTGTGTGCATGTAGACTGGGTCTAGAGACATCCAGCCACCACCTGGAGGATGGCAACTTGGTCAGTAAGCTTGCTGGGTGTCTTTGAGCCAGTCACCCTCTTTCATCCTAATCTACCTCACAAAGGAGAAACTATAATAGGGGAGAAGAAGAGAAGAGATTGGATTTATACCCCACCTTTCACTAGCTGAAGGAGTCTCAGAGCATCCTTTCCCTTCCCCTTCCCCACAACAGACACCCTGTGAGGTAGGTGGGGCTGTGAGAGTTCTTTCAAGAACTGATCTTGAGAGAACAGCTCTGAAAAGAACTTGTAACTGACTCAAGGTTACACCAGCAGCTGCATGTGGAGGAGTGGGGAGTCAAACCCGGTTCTCCCAGATTAGTGTCTGTGCTTCTAGCCACTACACCAAACTGGCTCTCTATGCTGTCCTGAGTTCCTTGGAAGAAATGACCTATGCTGCCCTGAGTTCCTAGGAGAAAAGGTCGGATAAAAGTGTTATAAATAAATATGGTGGATGACTGAACATGCTGGCACACAGATACTGAGTACCAAGGGTTGGAGATTTTTTTTTGGGGGGGGGAGCCTGGGGAGGATGAGGTTTAGGGAGGGGAGGTACCTCAGTGGGGTACAGTGTCATAAAGTCTACCCTCCAAAGCAGCCATTTTTCTCCCAGGGAACTGATCTCTGTTGTCGGGAGATCAGTTGTAATTCTGGGAGTTTTCCAGCTTCCTCCTGGAGGTCGACAAGCCTACCTGAAAGCTGGAGTCAGCAAAGCAGACGATGTCTGTTCATTGGTCAACTCTGAGACTATACTGCTCCCCCCCCATCTATGACTTGCTGCCCCTGTACAGCAGAAAGATGTGAAGAGACTAGCCGCTTCTAGGTCTCAACAGGATTAGGGCTTCTAGAATAAGGCAGGAGCAGCAGAAGAGAAGAGATTGGATTTATACCCTGCCCTTCACTACCCGGAGTCTCAGAGCTGCTTACAATTTCCTTTCCCCTCCTCTCCCCACAACAGACACTCTGTGAGGTAGGTGGAGCTGAGAGAGCTCTTTCGAGGACTGCTCTTTCGAGAACAGCTCCAAGAGAACTTTTGACTGACCAAGGTCAGACCAGCAGCTGCATGTGGAGGAGCAGGGAATGAAGTCCATGCTTTTAACCACTACACCAAACTGGGTCTCCTTCAGGACTCCAGGTGGTGATAGCCAGAGGTGTTATTCAAAGCAAGCCAAAGGCAAACAAGCACTTTTTGGGACAAGGGTAAGGAAGAACAGACTGAAGCAACCATTGGCCGGGAAAGGTAGTAGACAGCTAGGCAAAGGATCAGTGGCTTAGTTTTTGATGCAGAGACAAACTGCTGAAAAGCGGGATCAAGTCCAGGGGGTTTCCAAGGCAAGCCGAAGTGTCATTGGCTCCTTGGGTCAGCTGACAAGCTGCTGAGTCTCCAGAATCTAGCCCAGGATGTTTAGGCAGCAGACTTAAGGCGCCTGCAAGGTGTCTTCCAAAGCAGTCCCTTGGCAGTGCTCCAGAAAGGGGGGGTCAGTTATTGCCCCCGAAATGTCATCTTCTGTTAGGCTGGTGTAATGTAGTATGTTCTGTGTAACAACCGGCCTGCCATGTGCTCCCAGGTAATGGCCCTCGCCGCATGGCCAGAGCACATGGTCAGGCAGAGAGGGGAGCTTGAATCTGGAGGGACAATAGACATCTGGATTCTAAGCCTCCACCAATGTGGGACCTAAATTCTCCCTGGGGAGCCAATCCGGCCAAAGGCTCCTCCAGGGAACCTATGACAAACATGCGCATATGTAAAGCCCCTATCAGGTCTTTTGGGTGCGGCTGGAGGTGTGGCTCCGGCCAGCATATAATGAGGGCCCTGGAGCCCTGGAAGCATGCTTGTTCTGACCATCTACTGGGCATGCTGAATCACTCAATAAAGGCTTCATGATTTCACCATTCCTGGTCTCCCGAGTCCAGTACTCTTCAGCTGCCAGGGGGGTGAGGCAGGTAAGGTATTAGAGTTGAGTTCCTGGAGTTAAGTATTTAGTGTATTTTTATCCTACCCAGTTGAGGGCATTGTACATGGTTCTCCCTTTCCCCATTTCATCCTCACAACAACCCAGCATGGTAGGTGAATCTCAGAAAAAATGACTAGGCCAGGGGTCACCTAGCAAACTTCATGGCCCTGTGGGGATCTGAAGGTCTCCCAAACCCTACTATGACACTGTAACCACTACGCCACAGTCGGGTCACTAACTGCCATACCGTCATACAATACCCGATGCTTTTTTTTACAGCAGGAATAGAAAGGGGGGTGAAATAAAGTGAGGCGACTGGTGAATGATGGGGGCGGGAGACATCTCTGCCATTCTCAGATTTATTCCTGTCAGGTGCAGAGTTAAAATGGGAGGGCTGAGTTTAAAAAAACACACAAAAAAGCCAGTCAGCCACAGGATGACGTAGACCTTTAATCTCTCCTCACAGGAAGAGTAGCAGGCATTTCTTTCTCCTCTAAGAGGCACTATCCAGCCCACAGAGATAACATTGTAAAGGGGGGGAGAGCCCTGGCTCCATACTGAAGCGCGTGCCGCGCATGCAAAAGGTCCCAGGTATAATCCTTCGCATCTCCAGGGTTTTTTTTTTTTTTTTTAAAGGATGAGGCAGTAGTAGGTGATGTGAAAGACCTCCACCTGAGAGAGCTGCTGCCAGTCAGAATTGGCTGTCCAGGCTTTGACAGACTGATGCTCTGTCTCAGTGCAAGGTAGATTCGAGTGATGCAGGTCACAGACTGCTCCCAGGGTTCCTCAGTCTGTGGCTTGGCGGAGTATCTGCTTGGCACGCAGAAGGCCTCATCTTCAATACCAGCTTGCTTTAGTTAAAAAGGAACAGGGAATAGGTGATGTGAAAAGGCTCGATCTGAGACCCTGCAGGCCTGCTACCGGTCAGAGTGAGCAATACGGACTTCAGCATGGCTGGACTCAAGAGAAGGCAGTCTCGTGTGTGTGTCTGTGTGTGAAGAAAAGGAGTTGAGGGGTAGCTGTGGTGGCCAGTCTCCAGGTGGTAGTGCTGGAGATCTCCCGCGATTACAACCAATCTCCAGGTGACAGAGATCCATTTACCTGGAGAAAACGGCTGCTTTGGAGGGTGGACTCTGTGGCATTATACCCCCTTGAAGCCCCTCCCCTGCCCAAACCTCGCCCTCCATCCCTAAAATCTCCCAAGTATTTTTCAACCCGGAGCTGGCAACCCTAGGCATCGCTGTAGGTAGTCAGAAATGGAAACAGGTGCAGTGACCGCCTGCATTTTTCTTCCCCTGACCTGACCTGAAACCTGGAAGGTACTCCTGCTGTTACAGAACCCCACCTCCGCACTGGGACACTGACTGACAAGTCTCCTGTATCATTCTGGGTTGCTCCCAGCAAGTTAGGACTTGAAACAAAACCGCTCAGTGGCGATGAGGGAGTTACCTTCTCAAGAGAGGGTGTGTCTGGGACATTTGGGGTCAGACTGAGGCCCCAGTGAGGTGTGCTTAAGGATTCATTTCCCATCCAATCCCCAAAACAAAATCACAGGAAGAACAGAGTCTATTAATGGAATTGTTTCTAAGTGGCTCTAAATTGCAGTTTAACACATAAAGCTGCTTTATTTTAGGATGAAGATACCCCTACAGGGCATTATTCAAGGAAACATGGAAAGTTACCAGATCAGCTCTAAGCATTCATTATTTTCATCCCAGGTAAGCAGAAACACTTGGCAAAAGGCCCTTCACACAGAAAAAAAATGTAAGCTAAAAAGTACAAGTTTTATATTTTGCATGGCGGTCTCTCTGGCAAAGTCATGGCTCGGTTTCTGATGGTATAGGTATGCCAGACTATAATTAACATGTGTGAGAAATTAGAGTGGATTTGGAGAACAATGGCTTGTGTTTGACTGTTATACAAGCTCAGCATAATTAAAAATAAGTGCTTAAGTGCTGTTTGCTCTCTTCTCCGTTGCCAAGTCTATTGTTTGTTTAGATGAAAAGAAGGGTGGGGAGAGGCGGAGTGGTCGGAAGCGGCAAAGGGGGAGACAGAGACTGGAGGGGGCATTTATGCAAATGAGATGCAGATGAGTGTGCAACTCTAAACGTAGCCCTTACATGTTAATTCCCGAAGTGTAGTTGTAGTTGTGTTGGTCTGCAGCTGCAAAATAAAACAGGAGTCCAGTTTGGCAACCCGGGGCTCACTTCATCCGATGCATTGAGGGACACATCCATTAGGCCGAGGTTTTTATAAATGCAACAGAAAGGCAGAGAATGGGTGGTGAAAGAGGATTTTAAAAAGAGAGGGTGATTTAAAACGAGGTCCAGTTTCTCTCAGAGTGGGTGAGGGAGCTGAATGAACTGTGTACTCTTTTTATTCGATCTTGTTTTCCACAAGCAGTTATGGTGGCCAGCTCTGGGTTAGAAAATACCGGGAGAATTTAGGGGTAGAGACTGGAGATGGTTTGAGGAGGAGAGGGATCTAAGCAAGGAATAATGCCAGAATCTATCCTCCAGAGCAGCCATTTTCTCCAGGGGAAATAATTCCAGTCATCTGGAGACCAATTGTAATAGCGGGAGATCTCCAGGTGACACCTGGAGGCTGGCAACCCTACTAGCAGTCCAAATAGCCTTGCTCAGCCTGAGCTTGTTGGGGCGTTGAGCTAAGCAGGGTTATCCACAGTTAGTACTTTGATGTGTGTGAGTAAACTGCTGTCAAGTCGTAGTGGATTCATGGCAACCCCAACGAAGGACTTTCATGGCAAGTGAGCAGTAGAGGTGGTTTGCCGTTGCCTTCCTCTGCAGAGTCATCCTTGGACATCTCCCTTCCAAGCACTGACCTTGCTTAGCTTCTGAGATGTGACACAACTGAGATGTGACACGACCCTGCTGCTGTCTCTCCCCACTACTTGGATGGGAGATCACAAATTAAGACTGGGGTTGCTGCGCAGAGGAAGACGCTAGAAAACTGCCTCTGCTTGTTTCTGGTCTGGAACACCCTCTGGATGGGGACATCATGATTTGGTTGCAGCCTTATCTGGCTGCTGCTGCTGCTGCTCCTCCTCCCTCTTCTCCCTCCTCCTCTTGATCTTCCTACTCTTCTTCATCCTCTTCCTCTCTGTTCATAACATCTTGTCCCTCAGCCCGTCTGCCGTGGGTCGAGAACGCATTGACCAAATAATGTACTCCTTGGTGCATCTGATGAAGAGAGCTCTGAGTCATGAAAGCTTAAACTGGAATAAATTTTGTTAGTCTTGAAAATGCCAGTGGATCCTTGCCTCATAATCCTTACATCTCTTGTGCTAGGAGGCATTTTGCAATACTTCCAGTATGTGTGTGGCAGGAGGGTTCACTGCACATATACTGAAATCCCGAATATAATTACCTGGACTTGCAGCTCTTGGGGGTGGGGTGTATTTCTGAGTAAATATACCTCGGATTGCAATAGGAAGCATTTTCCTCTTGCCTGAGAAAAGAAGTAATGTAGAATTCCTGTTTACTGGTACTAACTTGAGCCGGCCTTTTGTTGGTTTTGGACATGTGTGGCTGTGGAGTCTGGAAAGGTATTTTTCCTGGTCAGGCTGGCAATCCCAGAGAGTTCGGAAGGGTGCTAGGTATCCAGTCGGGAGAAGAGAAGCAACTGCTTCACCATAGGGCTATCTACATGTGAGGCCTACAGAACTTGAATCTACCCGACTTGAATTCAGTCCACCAGTCATTCGTGGTCTTGTATTGCCAGATTAAGTATTGCCAGCTTCCAGGTGGGAGCTGGAGATCTCCTGGGATCACAACTGATCTCAAGGCGATAAAGATCAGTTCACCTGGAGAAAATGGCTGCTTTGGCATACCCCTTTGAAGTTCCTCCCCTCTCCAAACCCCGCCCCCTCAGGCTCCACCCCCAAAATCTTCTGATATTTCCCAATCCAGAGCTGGCAACCCAGTGCCAGATGCCAACCAGTCCCCTTCGCTTCCTTGTGATGCACCATTTCCTTTTGTCGCATCTAGGGCTGCCACGTCCCCCTGGGGGGGGGGGATTCCTCCACTAAATGGGTCCCCAATCCGTTGATCGGGATCCAATCAGTGGCCCGATCAGGCCAACATACCTGGCGTGATGACATCACCTGGAAGCGATGTCATCACGCTGGGCATGTTGCCGGGTGACGCTCTAGCAATTGCCCTGAAAACTCTATGGTACCATACAGTTTTAGGGCGATTACTAGAGCGTCGCCCTGGCAACATGCCCAGCATGATGTCACTGCAGCACACACATGGGGGACTCCCGGAGAGGGACTGGAACTCCCCCACTGTTACGAAGGTAAAACTTGGCAACCCTAGTCGCATCACTAAGCATGCATCACAAACATGACATTTACCCTACTGTTGTTGGGCTGATGTGATTGGTGGGCTGTGTTCAGCGTAGCAGATCTTAGTTGTACAGACCTGTTGAGGAGTGTGGTACATTCTGAACAGATATTTTGTTTCCAGTGCCCTTCTCTGTCTCCTTATCCCCCTTTGCTTCCCTAGCACCTCTGTTCACCTGGCTGTCAAGGTACGAGTGAAGACAGCTAACAGGATTTTAGGACAACCAACCAACATGCTGCCTAACCACACTGAGGCTGGTGTTTGGTAGGTTGACTTCATTGAGTTAGTGATGCTGGGAACCACAGTCCTCTACCACTGTTTGTGAAAGCAAGTTAGCACCTGGGTAAATGTCCTAATCAGCTAGGTCAGCCCTAATTCAGGAGGCAATCCGGCCTACTAACTTTAAACAAAGTATGCCAAATGTTGGAATGTAGGTATGTATATAGAAGGGGCCGTGGTGTCTCAGAGGTGAAGACACTGAGCTGCAGACAGGAAGGTTGGTAGCTCGGCAGTTCAAGACCTGAGTGTTGTGTGACAGAGTAAGCTCCCGTCTCTGGCCCCATCTCCTGCCAACCTAGCAGTTCGAAAGGAAGAAATTACAAGTAGATAAGTAGGTACAGCTTCGGTGGGAAGATAACAGCATTCCATGCACCTTGGTGTTTAGTCATGCTGACTACATGACCATGGAAACATCTTTGGACAGCACTGGCTCTTCGGCTTGGAAACGGAGATGAAATCCATGCTCTGGAGTTGGATTTGACTGGCTTTTGAGCAAGGGAAACCTTTACCTTTGTCTTATGTATGTAGAAGGCCCCATGTACACCATATGAATTCTCATCACTCAGTTACATAATGCTTTGCAACTCTCAGAATCATAGTTATCTTTTTAACCATCCAACCTTTCTTCCATCATGAACCTCTAGGCCACATATCTGGTGTCTCCAGGAGGTATCCCATCCAAACACCGTGGCAAGACCCAGACTTGCTTAGCATCAGCAAGACTGCTGCATCATCCCTTGGTGCCACTGTGTCTGGGGTCTCCAACATTCCTGAGCCTGTGTGGGCACCTTTGGAACTCCGACACAGGGCAGTGAGCACAACCACAAAATGGTCACCACCATTTCCCTCTATGCTGAGTTAGTGTGAGCTAGCTCACAGTTTTTTAGCCTCTGGCTCACACATTTTTGCCTTAGCTCAGGAAGGATGGCTCCAGAGCACACTAATTTATGCAGTAGTCAAAGCACTCGCTCACAACTTTAATACCGGTAGCTTACAAAGTAGAATTTTTGCTCACAGGACTCCACAGCTTAGAGGGAGCATTGGTCACCACAGAAGGTGGTGCCACACACACACACACACACACACACACACACATGTGCAGCCCAAGTACAGGGGACAAGAGGAGTAATTTTTTAAAAATACACTAGGGATGAGGCATGAAGGAGAGAATAAAACTGGTACTGTAGTGGCAGCTGCTGCCAAAACAATGTTGTTTTCAAATGCGCAACCAGCCTGGTCTCTAGTGGCCAATCAGAAGCCTTGCTGGACTGGAGCCCCACCTACTCACCCACTTTTTAATAACACTTGGCAGGTACCATGGGTGTTCATGGGTACCATGTTGGCGACCAATGCTCCCTCTAAGCTGTGGAGACTTGTGAGCAAAAATCCTACTTTGTGAGCTGCTGGCAATAAAGTTGTGAGCGAGCAATTTGGCTACTGCATAAATTAGTTTGCTCTGGAGCCCTCCTTCCTGAGCTAAGACAAAAATGTGTGAGCTGGAGGCTAAAAAACTGTGAGCTAGCTCACACTATCTCAGCTTAGAGGGAACATTGCTGGGGACTCGTGCTCAGTGTGAACAGCCTCCATTGGAAACCATTGTCTCAGAGAGTTTAGAGCTGGGGTCATGACTCAGTTGCAGAGCATCTGGTTTGTATGCAGAAGTTCCAAGGTCCAATCCACAACATCTGCAATTAAAAGGATCAGGTAGCAGGTGATGGGAAAGACCTCTACTTCAGAGCGCCACTGCTGGTCAGAGTAGACAACACTGACCCTGATAGACCAATGGTGCATTTGTGACCTGAACTTCTTGGTTACATGAAGTTAGAGGCCTTCTCTCCCTTTGAAACGTCTGACCATTTTAAGTTTAAGTGGCCAGATGGAGTCTTGTGAACAATGGCCTTCCTGACCCTGCATGCTTACAACGTCTCCTTCCCTTGTCATCTGTTTTATTTCTAGGGGGGATATGCAAGGGAAGCAATTGTCCATTGGGGCAGCAGTAAAAAGCTGTTGGAGAACCAGCAGTCAGTCTAATAAAAATAGATGTCGTGACTTGTCTTGGCCCTGCACTTCATTTTCACCAAGAGTTGTGCAGTGTCACTTTCTGATTGTCTGGCTCCATTCCTTCCCCTTCTTTTGACTGGTGGTTCTAACATGCCTTGGACTCAAGGTATTCTTTCTAAATACACGCTCGTCACTCATGTGATTTCAGAATGGAAGCCTTCAAAATGTCAAATAATCCTTATTCCCGTTTCTCATCTATTCATCCTACAAGAACGTGGAGCAACATTTTCCCGTTAACTGGAGAGCTCTCGTGAATATTTGGAAACGTTTAATCAATTGCCAACATCTCCCCATTTTACATTCAAGTTTTGAATATGAAAGTCTAATTTTTAACATGTATGTGTGTTTGTGAAATTTCACAGCTTGGAAAAAAAAACTTCTCCCAAAATTAGGTATGTATGTAATACTACTGTTTGTTGGCCTGCTCTGAATTGTTCGGTTGCAAACCCTCCTAGCATGAAACTAATGTTTTGGAGAGATAGGAGGCAAAATGTCCTGCCTCTTACCCCTACCAGCCCTTACTCCTACCAGCCAGTTTGGTATAATGGTTAGGAGCCCGGACTCTAATCTGGGAGAACTGGGTTTGATTCCCCACTCCTCCACATGCAGCTGCTGGTGTGACCTTGGGTTAGTCACAATTTCTCTCAGAGCTGTTCTCTCAAGAGGAGTTCTCTCAGAGCTCTCTCAGCCCCGCCTACCTCATGTCATGGGCATGGATGAGGGAGAGCTGACAGAACTTGCAGAAACCGCAGCTGGCCCCTCTGAAGCAGCAGAGGAGGATAACTGGCAGTTGCCTGTATCAGCATTCTTCACATCTGGCTCAGATAAGGGGGAAGAACTGTAAGCTGAAAGTCCTCCTGACTCACCCCCATGTGTGACTCATTTAAGGGAGCGACTGGGGCAAAACCTAGAAACCAGACAACGAGAGGCCAGGCTACAGGAAAGACACTTGGCTAGCCCAGAGCTCTAACAGGAGCCTGGGCGATTGTGCCGCTGGCTAATTGATAGCAGCATTTAACTCCACACTCTGTGCAGTACTCTTTGTGGAAGCAACAAGTCAGCTTTGTGCTGTCTTGCATCCACTGGATCAGCTCTTGCACCTAGCCCTTCGGACCCCCTGGCTTTGGACTTGGCTCTGTGTTCCTGGCCCCTGGCCCCTGACCCCGGCTTGGCTTTGGATTACTTTCTGGTTAGTGATTTTGGACTTGGCTCTGTGTTTCTGGCTCCTGACCTTGGCTTGGCTTTGGCCTTTGCACTGTCTTCTTGGCTCCTGACCTCGGCCTGTTCTAGACTCCCTTTGACTGGCACCCCAGCCCGTGACACCTCACAGGGTGTCTGTTGTGGGGAGGGGAAGGGAAAGAAGATTGTAAGCCATTCTGAGACTCCTTCAGGTAGTGAAAGGCAGAGTATAAATCCAATCTTCTCCTCCTCCTGGCATTCAAGCCATCAGCGGTCTTTTAACACCATTATAACTTTCAATATAGCCTGGAAGTGATGTCATTGTGTCAGGTGACTCTTTAAAAATTGCCCCAACTCTATGGCTAAACATGAAAACCTGGTTTGTTTGTTTGTTTTTGAGAGGATGGAAGCCTGCATGGGACAAGAGTAGTCTCAGTAGTCTGAGAAGGAGTGGGACACCCAAGGATGAAACTCTGGACAACCACCAGACAACAGCTGAGGGGAAGAGGAAAGAACATGGGAAAGTTAATCCCTTCCTCCTCAGTCTGGAGGCCAAGGGGCTGTCTGAAGTGTGCCTGATAATGGGAAGGCTGGAAAGGGAGGGATTGCGGGGGGGGGGGTGTCCTTCAGAACTTTTTGAATCAAAATGTTTTTTAAAAAAAATAAAAATTGAGAACCGAGGGTGTAGTGAATGGGATATTTTCAGGACACTATAAAGATTTCCAGAGACATCACATTCAATAAGTAAAAATCATAGGGTTACTAACCTCCTGGTGGGGTCTGGAGTTCTCCATGAATTCCAGCTGATCTCCAGACAGACTATAGAGATCTTTTCCCCTGAAGGAAATGGCAGCTTCAGAGGGTGGACTCTGTGGCATCACACTCCTGCTGAGCTCCCTCCCCTCCCCAAAGTCTTCCCTTCGTAAGCTTCACTTCCAAATCTCCAGGCATTTCTTAAACCATAGAAAAATCACACTTGATGCAGCCAGCACTATTGATGGCCCCTTTAGCCAAAGTGGGGAAGCAGTATCTGTCATGTCAAACATTTTTGCGCAAGAAAGTGGGTGATGTTAGTTCAGGTGGTAGCCCTGTTCGTCTGAAGCAGCAGAACAAAGTCTTGAGTCCAATGATAACTTTAAGACCTACACAGTTTTGCTCCATGTATCAGCTTTCCTGTGCACCCACACTTCTTCAGACACGTTGGAACAGAAGTTAGTAAATATTTACTGCTCAGTTACTAATGCATCTTGACTCTAATTGGCCCTTCCTGGCAATACCCATCCTCTTCCTATATGTAATGCTTGGTGGCTTCTGTTTCAAAGTATCTGAAGAAGTGTGCATGAACACAAAAGCTTATACCCAGAATAAAACTTGGTTGGTCTTAGAGGTGCCACTGGACTTTGTTCTTCTGATGTTAGTTCAGTCCTTCATTGAACTGGGGAACCTGTTTAGCACACCATTGCTTGCATACAAGTCCCCCCCCCAAAAAAAAATTTATCATGGGATTACAAAAAACGGCTCTATTTTCCATTCTTCATTTGTGCTTCTGTTACCAACTGAGGTATACTGAGATTAGCTGTCTGAACGGAGGGACTTTTATTTTTCAGAGTGTCAAGACTAGTTCTTTTTTTGTCTCTTGGCCACACACAAAAAAGCAACTTTTCAAAAATCTGAAACTCAGCTGCAGTGAAAGTACAACTAGAGCCTCCAGTAGAGATGGCTGAACTCTCTTCCTTTTGAATAGCAGACATAAAGAGATTGCTGTGAATAAAATGTCTACCATGGCAGTCGGAGATCTATAGTACCTTTGCTTCACTGTGGAAGATATAGTCTCAGTCGTCTAACCTCCTAGGATAATAATCAGCCTTTCTTCTTCCCCTCCCCCTTTTAGAGTCCTCACCTATAGAAAAGAATTTTCTTGTCTTACATTGAGAGGATAAATGCATTACAAACCTGTAGATAATTCCATCAGTACGGGGCTGTTCGAATGGAGCTTTGCGGAGCTTAGATGGTGTTATTGTAGTTGAAAGAGAAATGTGAGCTTCTCCTGGTGGGTCTCCATAAAGGGTTTATGATGAGAGCCTGCGTGGTGTAGTGGTTAAGAGCGGTGGACTCTGATCTGGAGAACCAGGTCTGATTCCCCACTTCTCCATATGAAGCCTGCTGATTGACCTTGGGCCAGTCACAGTTCTCTCAGAACTCTCTCAGCCCCACCGACCTCACAAGGTGCCTGTTGTGGGGAGAGGAAGGGAAGGCGATTGTAAGCCGCTCTGAGACTCCTTAAGGTAGAGAAAAGCAGGGTATAAAACCCTACTCTTCTCTTCTTCTTATAATATATTTGTACTTTAATTCCATAGGATGCTAGCAGCTGTTTTCTTGTTTGGGGATCTAAAGGTCTGCTGAAGGGCCAGTATAGAAACAAAAATATGGCATATAAGATGGCCATCTGACGACAATGCTGATTCTGTGAATTTAGGCATTTTATGAGAGGGAGGGCAGGAAGAGTTGCATCACTGGTTAGTTCTCATGGCCCTTTCTTACTCACTGATTGCCACTTTGGGGTCAGGAAGCAATTTTTCTCCTGGCCAGTTTGACCAGGGATCCTGGAGGGTTTTGGGTTTTCCTTGCCATCTTCTGGGCATGGAGCAGGGGTCACTGGGGGGGGGGGAGGTATTTGTGAATGTCCTGCATTGTGCAGGGGGTTGGACTAGATGACCCTGAAGGTCCCTTCCAATTCTATGATTGTAGGATTCCATTACCACATATGGAGATGGCTGAAAGGAGATGCAGTATAGTGCTTATGAGTGGATCAGGAAGTACCTGCTTCAGATCTTGTCTCTACCATGAAGCTGAGAGGTAGCAATCAGCTATAACCCACCCTCTGCCCCTGGGGGGGTAGTAAACTGACATACCTTATAATAAGATAAGGTTCATGATGAACCTTGCAAATCATTCTGTAAATGGTGGGCTGCAGTGTGGTAATAGTACAGAAGGTTGTTACTGGTTGAAACCAGTTTTTCTGATTTGCAGGTAGTGATTGGAAGTCTTTGTAGTCAGTTTGTGATTGAGCTGGTGGTGTTACTTTGAAAGCATTTTAGTTTTTTAAATCTATGTTTTCTGCCATTTGGATCAAAAATTAAGTTTCCCTAGCCATGTTAAGGAGTGGGGAGAAATTACACCCAATTAAAAAAAAAATGAATTGTATTCTGAATTTTGTTTGTTATCCCATTCTAAATTTTAAATAAAGCATTAACAAAGTTTACAGAAATCCACATGCTTCTGTGTAGAATTACTGTTGGAACTTAGGGAAATAACTGTTTATAATTTGAAAAGCTTTGTTTTCATTGGGTTTTGTAATAACTTTCATTACGCTGTGGATGCAAATGCACTTCACAATTCTGGGCGCATTTGGGAAGCATGTGGTTCGAAGCCAGCACAAGAGGCAAGCTGATGTTTGTGCCCAAGGCCTCGATCCAGCTAAAGCCAGTCCAAGGTTGCTTCTACATGGGGACAATTCCTGACACTTTGGGGTCAGGAAGCACTTTTCTCTAGGCCACTTTGGCCAGGGATTCTGGAGGGTTTTTTTTGCCATCTTCTGGGCATGGAGCAGGGGTTACTGGGTGTGGGTGGGTGGGGAGGTAGTTGTGAATTTCCTGCATTGTGCAGGGGTTGGACTAGCTGACCCTGGAGGTCCCTTCCAACTCTGTGATTCTGTGATTCTAATTTCCCTTTGTGATTTTATTACTGCTGTGAATGTAGAAGCATTTCCAGTGGAAACAGTATATACTGGGTTACTCCTTGTAGTTTCTCTTCTTACCTGCCATTCCCTTCCTCTCTCCGCTAGAGTGCTTTTTGTCAGCGTCAAAAAAGGGTGGTAGTAGATATATCACTATAGTGTTATGATGGCCTTTACCTTCTTTATTCAAGCCAAAGTCGGGGAAACCCAGAAGATGGAAAATTGTGTGACAGTGTTGTGGAAAGCCCCCAAATAAATAACCCCATGAAAGGGTTTTTTTTGGGGGGGGCGGGGGGTTATAGGCTTGCCAGCTCTGGGTTGGGAAATACCTGGAGATTTTGGAGGTGGAGCCTGCGGAAGGCGGGATTTGTGGAGTGGTTATAATGTCATGGAGTCCACCCTCCAAAGCAGCCATTTTCTCCAGGGGAACAATTGTTGGTCATTTGGAGATCAACTGTGTAATAGCAGGAGATCTCCAGGTGCCACCTGGAGGGTGGCAGCCCTAACTATGGAGCAACAACTCCATGTAGAAGCAATCCGACTACCTTGTTTTACTGGTTTCAATATGATGTCATGACAGTTAATAATAATAGATTGCCACGATCTGTCTCTTCCCCCTTCCTCCTTTGCCCTGCCGCTCAGTTAATTTGAAAATGATATGATTTAATGGCCAGAGTATTGAAGATTGCCACCTGTTTGTAATTTGCATGGATTGTTTATATTTCAGAAGTTTTGTCCATATTTGTGGAGGGAAAAAGCTTTTATTATGGATAGAGTCGGGCCATATGTTCTCCTAAGTACCAAATTCCTAGTGGCCCATGGTATTCCCCAAACGAATGGCAAATTAAATGACCGATGGTGTGTGTTGCACTGTGATAACTGAATTATGAACTCTTGTCTTCTGTCAATCATATTATAGCCTACTTGGTTTCTGCCTTATGCTGCTTAGTTCAAACAGACCGAAACTTGCTTCGCTGCAGAGAATTCGAGAGCACAAATCCATACAAAGAAAATAATGGAAATGTTCTTTTTTGAAGAAACCTTGACTCTGTCTTTCTTAGGCACCTTTGTACATTGTATTTCATTAAAGAAGGCAGGGGTTGGCTTCTTTTGCCCTATTGATGTAATAAATGGCTGCGCTGTCAATACCTTGACTGTCTTAAGCTGCCTAAAATCAAGTAAGCCATTGATCAGTCTCGTCTACAGTTGTCTTTTCTGATTATTGGCCATTAGCTGAGGTTTCAGGCACAGAGAGATTTCTCCCTCATACCTGGTTACCAGAGGTCCTTTAAGTAGGGATGCTAGGGGTTGAAACTGGGACCTTCTGAAAGCTGATCCCATACTATGGCATCACTGTAAAAAGATGAGCATGGGCTTGTCTGGGAGTTGAACCCAGGGCCTGTCAACCAAGTGAAGAGTCTGGCCCTAAGTTTTAAAAACGTTACATAAGAACATATGAGAAGCCAATATTGGATCAGGCCAATGGCCCATCCAGTCCAACACTCTGTCACACAGTGGCCAAAAACACCAGGTGTCCTCAGGAGGTCCAGTAGTGGGGGCAGGAAGCCCTCCCACTGTTGCCCCCCTATAGGTACGGGGGATATGTAGGGGGGCAATGTCCCTTAAGAAATAACATCTTCCATCTGAATTCCAAACTTTGAATTTTTAAAAAAGTGTGTAGCTCTTTTTGTTGTCGAGATATGAGAGAAAATGTGCAAGTAGCTTTTCTCCAGATTTCCTGGGAAGGAATGGGGAAAGAGAAGCTGTAAAATGGCAGGAGCTGCATTGGTTAACTCCTTCCTCACCCAGTTCATTCTGTTTTGCTCTGTTCTATCACTTTTTTCTTCCTGAGGGCTTTGGTTTTTTCCTGGTTTCTTTCTTTCCACTTTAATGTCTGCAGTGGCAAGTGAGAACACTGGACAGAAAATGTGTGGGGTTTTACACTATTTTGATGGGTTATTTATTTATTTAAAATACTAGGAATAAGGCCCATTGTGTAAATAAATACAACGGGCTCTAGAAAGAGGCTTTGGGCACTCAGCGTCAATTTGCTGTGGTGGCTTCAGCAGGGTATAATGCCACAGAGCTTACCGTTTTCTCCAGGCGAACTGATCTCTGCCATCTGAAGAACAGCTGTAACTGAGTAATCTCCAGCCCCCAGGAGGAAATAGCTTGTTTGGAGAGTAGAATCTGGGTCTGGAAGACCCTGCTCTGAAGCGCTAACTGCTATGTCACACTGGCTGTCATTGAGGGGCCCCCTCAGCAGGGTATAATGACACATAGCCCATCATTTTCTCCAGGGGAACTTATCTCTGCCACCCAGAGAGCAGCTGTAATTCGGAGTCATCTCCAGCCTTCACCAGGGGGTTGGCAACAGTTTCCCAGGAGGAAAGTGTGTATTGGTTGATCAGCTTCTCCTATGATCTCTCATGATTTGTCACCTGGAGATTGGCAGCAGTGGTTCCCCAGGAAGAAATGGACGGTTTGGAGGGTGGAGTCTATGGCAGTGTACCTGTCTGAGGTCCCACTCCTCCTCAAACTCCACTGTCTCCAGGCTCCATCCCTCAAATCTCCAGGAATTTCCCAACCTGGAGTTGGCAACCCTATCTCCTTCCCAGCCAACCATCAACCTTTATCTGCCCCTCTGACATCAGCTTTCCTTCCCCCCCCCCCACCCTGCAGCCTCTACCTAGGAAAAGTACAGTTTTCTCCCCCTCAGTGGGGACCCAAGCAGGAAGGAAGTGACCTCAGCAGGGTATAATGACAGAGTTCACCCGGCAAAGCAGCTATTTTCTCCAGGGGAACTGATCTCTACTATGTGGAGAGCAGTTTTAATTCTGAGTGATCTCCAGCCCTCACCTGGAGAATGGCAGCAATGGTCCCCCAGGAGGAAATGGATCGTTTGGAGGGTGGAGTCTATGGCACTGTACCTGTTTGAAGTCCCCCTCTTCATCCTCCTCAGACCCCACCCTCAGCAGTCTTCATCCCTAAAATATCCTGGAAGTTTCCAACCTGGAGCTGCAGCCCTATGTCCTTTCCAGGCAACAATCAGGCTTTATCTGCCTGTTTGTCTTCAGGTTTACATCTCCTCCCCACTCCCTGCAGCCTCTACCTAGGGAAAGGGCGGTCTTTTCCTGCAATGGGAACCAAAGCAGCTGACATCATTCTCCTCTCCCCCGTATGATCCGCACAACAACCGTGTGAGGTGTGTTAGGTTGAACGTCTGTGAATGGTCCATAATCCCCCAGGCAGCTTTTATAATATGAACCTGGGACCTGCACACCATCCTCTGAAGCATTATCAGGTACATATCAGTGGCAGTAAAAGGGTGACTGCTGGCACCTTTTCCTATCATATTTTGACTTGTGGTATTCTGCTTGTGGTGTGATCTGTCTTTTTTGTGGTGTGACATGATTGTGTTACTGGGTTTGTTTCTTTTGAAGGGGAAGTGATGTGTTGTGGGTGAGGACATATTTTACCTCAGGATACACCAGGTCGCATATGCAACCATGAAGCGGAATGGAGTGAGGTCCAATCAGCTTCCATATGCAAATGACCTTGAAACGCTGGCCCAATCAGAAAAAACTGGCCTAGGCTGCAGTGGGTGGGAGAGAAGAGCGGACCCAGCACCCATCCAATGACAACTGATTACTCTTGAGTGGCAGTTCGTCTGCCAACGGGTGATGCAGTACTCTTCAAGGGCCAATGGGAGAGCCTGGAATCATGAATAAATTAGTAAGCCATGCACACGCACACACACACACGGAATAAGGCCTGTTGTGGCAATAAATACAATGGGCTCTAGGGTGACTGCCCGGCCGCGGGGCCCCTCATCTCAGTCCCCAGCCCCACCACTGTCAGAGGCCCCAGCAGCTGAGGGTGGCTGGCCTCATCCCTAATGCAACTCCTCCAGTCCATTGGAGGCCCTGGCAGGCCAGGGCACCTGGGCTCACCCCTTTGCCACCCACCCCCCATTCGAGGCCTGGGCTGGGGGAGCGAGGGCTTACCTGTGGCCGCCCTTCCTCAGCCCCATGGCGGCCAGAGGTTCCCATGGGCTGTCTAGTAAGGGGGAGTTTCTAGACCACTGAAACATGTGCCACCTGTACTGAGCGCCCCCCTCTGCTGCTGCCATTCTCATTCTGTGGCCAACAGTTGGACTGGGCCATGCCGCTTGCTCGCTCGAGGCTTCCCCCATGCCTCTGCCCAGTTTAAAGGCTGCCTCGCAGCCTCCCAGGTCCTTCCTGGCACTGGCGCGCCAGAACCGTTCTGTTCTCCCCCTTTTCTCCCAGTCGGCCTCCTGACCCTTCAGCCGCTGGAATGTCTGTCGCGTCTGTTGGCTCTGACCACACTGAGGCCGAGATGCTGGTTGCATTTAGTTATGCCAGTCACATGACCACGGAAAAGTCTCCGGACAGCGCTGACTCTTCGGCTTGGAAACAGAGATGAGCACCGCATCCCTGGAGTCGTATTCAACTGGCTTTTGAGTAAGGGAAAGTTTTACCTTTCCCTTCTTCTAAGGCTTCTGTGTTTGTCTTGTGGGAAGTGTTGCACATGTAAATTTAAGATGGAAGGTAAATAGTCTGGGACTAACAGCTGAACTACGTTTAGCACATAGTCAACGTCCAAGCAGTTGTTTAGCTTGATGAATCATCTCTTCAAAGCCAGTTGATTGTGACCAAGGATACCTTGAGATATATACCTAGTGGTGTGTGGAAATAAAGCTGCACTTACTATTCTGTGTGACATCACTGGACCCCACCCAAGGAGTCTCAAGGCTTGGGCTAACAGAGACCTAGCAACTGGAACCCCCCTCTATGTATTCAGGCTCCCTGACTGTAACATTTCTGGCTATAGGACAAAGCTTGAGTCCAGTAGCACCTTTAAGACCAACAAAGTTTAATGTGCATGCATACGAAAGCTTATACCCAGAATTAAACTTTGTTGATCTTAAAGGTGCCACTGGACTCAGACTTTGTTCTGTTGCTTCAGACCAACATGGCTACCCACCTGAATGTATTTCTGGCTGTGTGTGTGTATAGAAGTGCAGTCGCTGGGTCCCATCGTCATGACAGAATTAAAATCCAGAGCCCATTCCAGTCTAAAGTTCCAGATCAGAGGATAGGGTGGTCAGATTCTGCCAGAGTCTGTTGAGGTACAGTGTTGATTTGGCATAACTCATTTGCTTTATTTATACCTCTTCCTGGAAGATTGTCTGCCTGCCTGCCTGTCTTTCCTTACAATCCCTCTACTAATATACACTTTACTCTGCTGGCCCATGGCTGTAATACAATACATTATTGACTGACTGCTAAGAAACTGAGCCAACCTTTCCGGGCTTAATTTTTTAAAGATTTAAAATATCTCATTAATGATATGTTGTGATGCTGACAAAGTTCACAAAGGACAAGCATGTGTCGATTTTTGGCGCTGATAGCACTGCTTCCTTTTCATAAATTGGGCACCCTTACCCTAAGGCTGTTCACAGTAATGAAACGTTTCTCTGGTCTTCCACCTTTGCCCCTGCATAGGCAGCATCTCTCAGTCCAGGCATGGGGCTGTCGGGATACTTTGGGTGGACAAGGAGCCGCTCTTCTGTTCAAGCAGTCTGAGCCTTTTAAAGAAAATGGCAGTATCATTTCCAGAACAGCCGTGTCTGTGGTCCAGCGGTCTAATCACCTTCATAATCTCAGAAGTCTTCTGCAGTTGCTCAGGCAACTAGTCCCTGCTAGCCAGCTTCCGTGCTATAATTCCCAGGTGTTGTAGCGAAGAACACCTATCAGCCAAAGTGTCATAAGCCAATTTAAAGCTCTACTTCCCTCCCTCCAATTCTTTGTGGACAATCTCATAATGAGGGGCCCAAATGCAATTTAAGCAGGGGAAGGGATTCATCCATCAGTGTAGGAAACCCAGCATGAGAGCAGGTGGAGAAATCCACATAAATGAACTCTAATTTTTCCCCCTGCCCCACACAAATATTGCCTGTAGGCAATCAGCTGTGCCTGAGACACCGACGTGCTAAGGGGGTTCCAAGTTTCTTCTATCGTTTGAGCTTCCTGTATGGTACAGAGCAGAGCAGATAGCCAGCCACATATCCTGACGAGCACACCATCTGATTGGCAGCGGTGATCACGCGTGTGCGTTGGCCAGACATTTCTATCGGCTGCCCAGCTGAACGCCAGCTGCGCTCTGGCCATATTGCTGAGTGAAGAAAACAAAATGATATGTGAGGTTTGAAGCCTCTGAGAAATGGTTCTGAGCATGTCAATGGAAGTTCATTGCCTTGGGTGCAGGAGGGTGGCTGGAAATCCAGTATGGTTGCTGTTGCTTCTCTGCATGTCGCATTGGGTGGTTCAGGGACTAGGAAACTTTCTGCAGAAATAAGCTGCTGTGCAAAAAGTTCCCCCCATCCATAACTCCTTATTCCATTGTTGTCATTTTTGTTAAATTGCTCTCTTACTTTTGTACAGCAGATGACAAATTATGAGGAGGATGTATCCATCAGTTAATAAGGTATCATGCAGATCAGTATTAGCACGACAAAGCTTTCACACTTACACGGTACTAGCAAAATGTCCATTTGTCGTGACAGCAGTAGGATATATCTGCAGGGTGTCTGCATGATAAACAAATTTACATTTATCATAGCCAGAAATCTCAGTGTTAAAAAAGAAATTCTGATATTATATGGTTTTAGCCATGATTGCTTTGTACATTTTTTTATCCCAACGATTCTGCAAGGACCTCAAGGTAGAAGACATGATTCATCTTTTCTCCATTTTTTAACCCTCACAACAACCCTGTGAGGCAGGTTTTAGGGATATGCATACAGTATTTACCGAGCCGAATAAATACCCGAATCAGAGCATCTATTCAGTAGCCGAACAGAGATTCTCGAATATGGTTCAGCTTTATTCGGCTCCATTATACCCTATGGGGCCATTATAGTCAGTGGTAAATCTCTTAGTGTATACTCAGCAGTCTTGGGGTGGGGGAGGGTTTGAGGTAGAGGCACCAAATTTGCAGCATAGCTGCTCAAGGTCGCCCAGAGAGCTTCACAATGAGTTTGTAGGGGAGTATAATTTTTGGTCTCCCTAGAGACACAGTCCAGTATTCAAAACACCATTGCTCTTTTTTATTACATCGATACACCAATACATGTGTCCATCCAAGCAGTTTAATGTGAGCCATAGTACACCTCCTAGTGGTAGAACATAAGTGGTTGGAGAAATGTTTTAAGAAAGATGGATCCTTCTGTGCTAGTCTCTTGGCTTCTAACTCAAGGCTTGGATCCTATTCCTGGTTTTTGTTTACACCCCCCCCCCAATTACAGAGCTGGTTTTCTACTGTGGTGCACAATCCTCTTGCGCTAGCCACAGTTTGGCTCCTTGTAGACATTGGTCTCACATTAATTGAAGTGCCCAGTGCCAGAGGACTGTCTCTGCATGGTGTTCTGTGGACCCCAATAGTCAGAGGCCAGGGCTTGGCATCTATATCTTCTTCCCACTTGGGTTCCCTTTTCTTTTGCAGAGGTAGTCTTCCCCTGTGGACCATGGTCCAGTCACCTTTGGCATGCCTTGGTTCTGTGAAGACCTTGGTACTCTTGCTTCAGCGGAAGTGCTGGAAGGCCCTGTAATCTACAGCGGAGAACTACTTCCATAATGGACAAAGAGGAGCGTTGACAGAAACAAGACACAAAATCCATGCCCAGATTTATAAATGGTGCATGCTGTATCTTGTCTTTCGGCAGTGTCTCCTGCTGGTCCATAAAATCAGGCTGTGAGAAGCTGGTGGGAAATTTTAACATACATCTCATTGTGAGGGGTGAGCAGAGGAGTGGGGCGTTAGAAAAGCAAGCCCCCCTACCTCTTCCTCGCTCCCTATCCTCAGCCGAGTCTCGCTTTTCCTGATTGGGCTTGTTCTTTGCCATATGCTCTTCCAGTGTCCCTCCTTGGTACATGCCTTGCATTGAGTTGTCCGGTTGCCATGCCAACTGTCCCTGCTGTTCCAGAGTTGGATGAAACTATAACCATCCATACATTGTCATGCTCAAGTCCTGGATGATTTTACCCACACTTCTCCCTGATGCTTGTGGACGGTGGCCCCAGACACCTCTAGACTCATCCCATAAATGACAGTTTTTTCCGTTTTTACTGCATAGGACCCAGCTGTGAAAATTCGGCATGTGGAGAGAGTTCAGAACAAATGCTAAATGCTCAGCAGGGGTCCCCTGTGTCTGCTATGTGCCCCCCCCGCCCGCCAAGTCCCTGCTCCTCCACATGAAGCCAGCTGGGTGCCCTTGGGCCAGTGACAGTTCGCTCAGAGCTGTTCTCTCAGGAGTAGTCCTTAAAAGAGCTCTCTCAGCCCCACCTACCTCTCACAGTGTCTGTTTTGGGGAGAGGAAGGGAAAGGAGATTGTAAACCACTCTGAGGGAAGGGCAGGGTATAAATCCAACTTCTCCTTCTCCACCACCTGCCCCACTTCAGGGCATGCTGACAGTGATGCTGGCCCTGAGGCTGAATCAGGCGGGCCTCATGCCTTCGAATTTTTCAGCTTCATAATTTTTCTTGCGTTGTAGGTGGTTTGTTACATCATCTCTGGAGTTCACTGGCTTGTACATTCTTTTCCCCAGACCTCTTCCATTCCTGTAGATTTACTTACCTGCCAGAACTGAAGGTAAAGCTAGTCTTGTCTGCCAGAACTGGGGGAAAAGTATGGAAGAAGCAATTTTGGGGTTGCCTGACTGAGTGTTCGTTGGAAGAATCTGATCTGATGTTATTCTGTGAGCAGCATCGCGTGCCTGCCGACTTGTTTCAGTGACCCTGAAAATCATGTGCTGCCTGTGTTTAGAAATAAAGACAGTGACTTCTCTTGCTATGGAAATATAATTTTATAGATAGTACTAGCTTGGAATCTGTGTACTTTGTTAGTAGATTCAGGTGGGCAGCCATGTTGGTCTGAAGCAACAGAACAGAGTTTGAGTCCAGTGGCACCTTTAAGACCAACGAAGTTTAATTCTGGGTATAAGCTTTCATGTGCACTTAGAACTGATGAAGTGTGCTTGCACACGAAAGCTTATACCCAGGATTAAACTTTGTTGGTTTTAAAGGTACTGCTGGACTCAAACTCTGTTGTATTCTGTGGGATTGACCCAACGTGGCATACCCAAGGGGAAATGGTAGCTCTGACAAAAGAATGGTAACTTGTCTTAACAACTATAGGTATCTCCTTAATGGGACTAAGCTCTCGGAGATAACCTTGGCCCAAGGGCCCATCATGGGTTGGAGAAGGTGACCCTGCCTTGCTGAATGGAGAGGAGAGGTTGGTGTCTGTGTGAAAAGAAAGCACAGTGGAGTTTCTGGAAGGAACAAAAGTTACCTGAATCTGCTGTGGGTTGGCTGAAGCATGAGAAAGAGTGCAGGATCTCACCTCCCCAATCTGATAGGGCACAACAGATCTGCTGCCCTGTAAGAATACCTCAATGTCTCTGTGCTTTAAAGGTAAAGGTTCCCCTTGCTTGAAAGCCAGTCAAATCTGACTAAGGGGCGATGCTCATCTCCGTTTCCAAGCTGAAGAGCCAGCACCGTCCAATGACTTTTTCTGTGGTCGTGTGGCTGGCATGACTAAACACTGAGGTGCACGGAATGCTGTTACCTTCCCACCGAAGCAGTAGCTATTTATCTACTTGCAATTTCTTGTTTTCGAACTGCTAGGCTGGCAGGAGCCGGGGCCAAAGACAGGAGCTCACTCTGTCACGTGGCACTCGGGTTCTCGAACTGCCAAACTACCAACCTTCCGGTCTGCAGTTCAGTGTCTTAACCTCTGAGCCACCACAGCCCCGTCTGAGCTTTACTTGTACATAAAGCAAATACTGTGGAAGCACCCAGTGTGCTTACCTCCAAAAGGTACCAACTAGGGTAAGCTACCTCTTAAACTTAGCCCTTTAAATGCATCTGGAGGGAAAAAAACAAGGGTAAACCCAAGATGCAGCGTCTGAACCTTCTTTGGTCATTAGCTGTGAGAACTTTCACTTCACTCAATTTAAGATGAATTTTCCTCTGGCCACTGGCTCGGCTGAGGTACTTAGGAAATGTTGATGAAGATCCCAAGCGTTTCAGAGGCTGTGCTGTCAGCACACTGGGCTTAGGAGCAGATGAAGCTGAGTGTCCTTTGTGGGGAAGAGTTCTAGGGAAAAGGGAGCAGGCCGCCTTTTGGAAAGCATTTTGATCAGCAGTGTGTGTCTGGTGTGACTTGAGAATTTTGTGTTACGGGAGATGGTTTGGAAACAGACACGTAAAGCTGGGAGGGATCTCAAGGCTCATCTAGTTCAGTCCTCTGCATTTGGCAGGAAATTCACGACTACACTTTCTCCCCCAGTGACTCCAGCTGTATGCCGAGAGGAAGGCAAAAAAACCTCCAGGATCCCTGGGCCAATCTGGCCTGGAGGAAAATTCCTTCCTGACCCCGAAGTGGCGATCAGCCTTACCCTGGGCATATAAGGAAGGGCCATGAGAGCTAAGAGCTGGCTCATCCCTTCCTGCCCTCCCTCTCATGATTTGCCTAAGAATCAGCACTGCTGTCAGATGGCTTGCTTGCGGGACGGCAGGATATAAATTCAATCAATCAAACAAACAAACAAATCTAGCCTCTGCTTACAAATCTTCAAAGATTGAGGTTTATTGGAGTCGTAAGAAAGTAAGAGCAGGGAATGGCCACAGATAGTGTCGCGCACACGCGGACCCCACCATTTATGTGGAACTCCATGATCAAGTATGGGTGAAATGTATCCAATCTGAACCGCTTGAACTCCAGTTTTCATCTACTCTGCCATGATTCTAATTCTGTGTCAGCTTAGATCCCATTCAGTTCAATCCTAAACAGAGTTAAAACCTTCTAAGTTCATTTCTGTGAGTATCCGGTGTATGTGTGTGTGCCTGGAAGTCTTGGTTGACTTCTGGTGACCCCTAGTGGGGCTTGGACATTTCAGAGAGGTGGCTTGCTATTGCCTGCCTCTGTGTCCCAGCCCTGGTATTCCTTGGAGGTCTCCCATCCAAGTACTTGCTAGGGTCAGCCCTGCTTCACTTCCGAGCTCTAGTGATATCAGACTTGCCTGGGCTATCCAGGTCAGGGCAAAGCTTCATTGAAGGTGTGACTCTGCTTAGGGTCACACTGGTAGGAAAGGGGTCTTGCAGTCCAATTGCCTGCTCAGTGCGAGGAGTAAAAACCTCCCTTCTTTCCAGCAAGTGGCTGTGCAGCTGCTTGAAGACTTTCAGCACAGGAGAGCCGGACACCTCCCTAGCTAATTGTTGAACTGCTCTTACAGTTCTGGTATCTCTTAGCATGGATGGCTTGTACCGGTTGGATGTTCCAAATTAGATGGTCTACTGTATTTTGGGTTGCCAACCTCCAGGTGGGACTGGAGATCTCCCAGAATTATAACTGATCTCCAGACTACATAGATCACTTGTTTATTATTTAAGACATTTATTTTACTTCTGCTGGGGAAAATGTCTGCTTTGGAAGGTGGACTATATGGCATTATACCCTATTGAGGTTCCTTCCCTCCCTAAACTTCACCCTCCCAGGCTCCACCCTCAAATCTCCAGGTATTTCTTGGGTTGCCTGGTCTCACCTTTGCTGCGGCAGAGGGCTCCTGGCTCCTCCACGGAACTGGTAGTGACATCATGCTAGGGCCATTGGGTAGTGATGCTCTAGCATTTGGGGCAAAAACTCTATAGTAACCATAGAGTTTACCCCTGAATGCTAGAGCATCGCTGTGCAGTGGCCCCAGCGTGATGACATCACTACCAGTGACATAAGTGTGGTGGCAGCTGGCTGGCAGTAGATTGGAGCCCCTGAAATTGGGGGATCACCTGCCCCGACTGGGGGGATGGCACCCCTAGGTATTTCTGAACCCAGAGTTGGCAATCCTAACTATATTGGACCTCTGAAATGTGCCCTAAATTGACAGTAAGGGACATCTCTCACTAGCCCTGCCTGTTCCCAAAGCTATCCGGAATGGTGTGATGCAGCCTTCGGCACCCTAACAGATTCTGTCTGTCTGTCTCTCCCTCTTTCTGTCTGTCTGTCTGTCTGTCTCTGTCTCTCATATCTTCTTATCTGTATTGTTCCTACTGTGTGGGAGGCACCTGCAGCTTGGCTGTTAATATTATTATTTTCCAAACTTATTAAATATGTAAACAAACCGGATGATCTTTTAAAATAAAATCAGGTAAGAGTCTGGGCAGAAATCAACGCCTGGAAATCCCAGTGCAATTTCTGAGTGGCAGGTGCTTCCACTCATCTGTCTGTATAAAATTAGGCTGATGGAGAAATGAGATGTCGGCTCTCCCCGCCCAGCCCCGTGGCTCACGAGGTCATTCAGCAGCTGCAGCTGAGTGCACAGTTAGGCTCAAGCAGGTGAACCCACAGGCTAAGGTGGGGAATGTGTGTTCTCTACATTCGGCTTCTCAGCATTCATATTTTGGACAATTTATGTTATCTGTATGAATCACATGACTTGGGAATTTGCATAGTTTCTCATCATGCACAATTCCGTGGGATTCCCTCCCCCTTATTTTGCATTACCTATTCTGGTTTTTCTAGGGTGTTCCCCCCCCCCTCCCCAATTTTACATTTCTTATTCTGGTTTTTCTAGGGAGGCTAGGAAAGACTGTTCTTTGCTGGGAACCTTAAGGAGATACTGGCACTGCAAGGAATTAGTACTCAGCACGATGGGCCGCTGGTTTGATTCTGGCCATAAGGCAACTTTATATGTTCATATCTTTATAAAGAAATGAACGCGGGTTCTCAGGAAATTGAATTCTGTATCCAATATTGTGTGTCTTTCTTTGCCCTCTTCAGATATGGGCCGTACATGCATCCTTGGTTGGTCTTCATGCTTTTGTAAAGTCTTGGCTCAATTACTGTGATGCTCTTTATGGGGGGCTGCCCTTTGAGATAGTCCAGGCGCTTCTGTTGCAGCCTGCCTGATAGCTGGAAGGGGAAGGCAGGAGTTGATCCAGCTGTTGCTGCCACTGGCGGTCCATGTTGTTCCTGACCCAGTTTGAGGTGCTGGTTTCCATCTCTTTCCAGCCTGCTCTCTCTGAAAGAACAAATTTCAAACTGTGCCTACCGCCAATTACAATTGCTTCTCTTCCACCATGTCACGGGCAAGAATGAAGACAGCTGTCTGTGGACACTGAGAGGGTTTTTTGGGATCTCATCTGTAAATCCACCTTGGGTCTCAGTGAAAAAGATGGGCTGTAAATGGAAATATACTAATGAACTTCTGCTTAAGGTGATAGCTGAATGAGCTGTACTAGATTTTATTTATTTATTTATTTATTTTATTTGTTTAATTTGTATCCTGCCCTTCCTGCCAAGGCAGACTCAGGACCGCTTACAGAAGATGTGTGTGTGTAGGTAGATAGATATACACACATACACACGCACACACACACACACAAATATATATACAACAAGATATGTTAAAACACAAAATTTAAAATAAAACCATGACATATAAATCATAGACACCAATAAACATATATATTAATAAGCGATGGCAGTGTTCTCTCAACATCCAGATGGTCAGTACCACCATAGTCTGGGTTCTTGCCAGGCTGTTGGTTATTAAGTTGGTGCTGATGTTAGGGCCAGGGCTACAATATTGGAAGGCGGCACCCTAATCGAAAGCCTGGTGGAAGAGCTCCATTTTAAGGGGAATAGGTAGGGTTGCCAGCCTCCAGGTGGGACCTGGGGATCTCCCAGCATTACAATTGATCTCCAGAGTCCAGACTACAGAGATCAGTTCTCCGCTGGAGAAAATGGCTGCTTTGGATGGTGGAGTCTATGGCACTGTACCCTGATGAGTTGCTTCCCCTCCCCAGGCTCCACCCCCAAAATCTCCAGGTATTTCCCGACCCAGAGATGGCAACCCTAAAAACAGGCCAGTTGTCAAGCATGTCTTTCACCTCCATGGAAGGGTGCCATGGGCTGTTGATATAATTGCTGGCAGTGTGATGGAAGAACTGCATACCTCCCATCGGTGGGCTGGAACTACAAGAACGTTATGCCCTTCTTGGAAATAGCCAGGTGTAGTTCTGAACTCTCTCTCTCCCCTTCCTCCTCCTGTTTGTTTTTTAAATTGGTTTGGGCATGTCAGCCTACCATGGGCGATTCTGCATCTGGCATTCGCTCCACATTTTCTCAACACTGAGGAAAAGGTGCAGCTCAAAACCACATTCAAATACCCCGGTCACCCCTGAACGGCCATAAATCTATGCAGAAGGTACCATAAAACCTGACGGTCAAAAAAAGATAAACTGGCATGCAGTGTAGAGGGTACCATAAAATTCGATGGTTAAAAGAAATGGAAGTGACATGCAATGCGGAGGAGAATTTCTGTTCCAGGGTGGGTTTGGTATAACAATGGAGAGAAAAGCCAATGCAGAATCGCCCCATGTGAGCCATAGTTGTAGGCTGTTATTGAATGAGAGCGAAGGCCCAGATGTAGCAGTGCTGTTCCGCAGACTCATGCTTGCTGATGCAGGAAAAAGCAAGACCTTCCCCGTTAGCATTCCAGTGATCTTCCAGGTGACATCTGCAGCAGCGTACTCTGTGGAGCTATTTGCTGTCTTATTACAGTATTATTATAAGTGTTATCATTAGCCCTGCGGAATCCTTCGGATGTACTTCTGTGGAGCTTGACGATGAACAAAACAAGAACGTGGCGCGGGGGGGAAGCCTTTTCGTTCTTTCTCCCCCCCCCCCCCCCCAAATAGGTTCTGCTTTTTGGCGTGGCATTAAACCTGAAGGTCAAACATCGCTAACAGTGTTTTCATGCTAATACCAATGTGGACTTTCTGAGCAAAAGAATATGAGTGTGTTAACCTTTCGGATGATTAAAAATATGCAAATTCTTATTTATCTAGATGCAAGCATGAACAGGACGGGTAACGTTCAATGTGGAGCAAGGGATTTTTCAGCCATAGCTATGAGAGGGAAGTCAGAAATGGAAGGCATGAATAGTTCTGAATAAGTTGCCCTGGCGGAAGACGGCATGATGGATGTGTTAGCAGACTTGCAAGACTGGATCTTGTAGCCTTTCCTGACTTCTGGCTCCTCCCATGGTATGGGGTCGGTTAGGACAGCATACAAGGTTGGCACCTCCTATGTTACTCTTCAGAACCACCCTGAGGGGTGTAGGGTCAGGGTGGGAGAAAATGACAAGCCTCAAGCCACTCAAGCTGGTTTTATGGCAGAGTAGAGCTTTGACCCTCACCTGGATAGCCCAAGCTAGCCTGATCTCAGAAGCTAAGCAGTGTTGGCCCTGGCACATATTTGGATGGGAGGCCTCCAAGGAATACCAGTGTCACAACTCAGAGGCAGGCAATGGCAAACCACCTCTGAATGTCTCTTGCTGTGAAAACCTCACGGGGTTCCCAAAGTCAGCTGTGACTTGATGGCAAAAAAGAGAGCGAGAGACTTGAACCCAGATTTCTCAGATTCTAGTCCAAAACTCGAACCGCTATACCGAACTGGTACACTGTAATATTGTCTGCGGTGGGATCTCAGATGTTCTGTTTCTTTGGACATATTTTCAGTACAGATTCAGACACCTTAAGAGCCATTCATTCTCTCTGAGGTCTCATTTCTAGAGTTCTTAGCATCCTTACCAAGCTACAGTTTCCATGTACTTTCCATGAAAATTACAGGTTTTTGTATCTGATGAAACGAGCTTTGACTCCCTAGAAATATTGTTGGTCTTCAAAGTGCTCTTCGATTTGAATCTTGGATTGAGAAGTGATATGATAACCATCTTCAAGTACTTGAAGGGCTCTCATATAGAGGATGGTGTGGAGTTGTTTTCTGTTGCCCCAGAAGGTTGGACCAGAACCAGTGGGTTGAAATTAAATCAGAAGAGTTCCCACTAAACATTTGGAAGAACTTCCTGACAGAGCAGTTCCTCAGTGGAACAGGCTTCCTTGGGAGGAGGTGAGCTCTCCTTCTCTGGAGGTTTCCAAACAGAGGCTAGATGGCCATCTGACAGCAATGCTGATTCTGTGAACTTAGGCAGATCATGAGAGGGAGGGCAAGAAGGGTTGCATCAGTGCTTAGTTCTTGTGACCCTTTCTTACACACCCAGGGAAATGCTGATTGCCACTTTGGGGTCAGGAAGCAATTTTTCTCCAGGCCAGTTTGGCCGGGGATCCTGGAGGTTTTATGTCATCTTCTGGGCGTGGAACAGTGGTCATTGGGGGTACAGAGGGGGAGGTATTTGTGAATTTCCTGCATTGTGCAGGGGGTTGGACTAGATGACCCTGGAAGTCCCTTCCTACTCTATGATTCTTCAAGGCAGGGGATACATATTTCAATAAATAAATAAACTTCCCCCCTAAATGGTTCTGGGATGCTCAGGACTTTGCAACGGCATTCTTGTAATAGCTACCACCCCTGCGAACCGAGAGGGTCAAGCTAACAAAAGAATTATTATAAAAAATATAAACATTTATTAGGGTGTATACATAAATAAAACGTAATAAAATTAAAAGAGACAGTCTAAATATCAGACACTTAAAGCTTGGTTCATTAGGAACTGATTATATTACATATCAAACTGATGGATAAAACTTTTGACCTAAGGCCCATACACGTTTCGGCCCCTATGTCATTGTATAATAAAGAATACTGACCACTGAGGAAGGCCCATAGGGGAATTATTATATTTTTAATTAATTAAAAATAAACAAAATAATTCTTTTGTTAGCTTGACCCTTTCAGTTTGCAGATATTTTTTGGGTTGAGTCTCCCACCCCCTTTTTTCGCTCCATAGCTGACTTTGCTCCCACCCAACTTCTTTCCAAGAACAAAGGGAGCCATGTTTATTTTTTAATTAATTAATTAAACTTGTCTCCTGTTCTACCCCACAAGTGGGCTCAGGGTGGCTCACAACATATAAAACAACAATAAAACCGTGAATATAAAAACAATTAATCAATTTACTATAAAAACAATTAGTCCATTTAAACCATCCATGCAAGATGGCACAAAAACACTGTCCAACGTGTCCTGTAGCATTTTAAACAGACAGTAATAGGTAGCCCAGTTTATAGCAGTTTTTAAACAGATGGTGGTGGGTACCCTGATATACACTAGGTGGGTAACAAGGGCACTAAATGCAGGGGAAGCCAAGGTGGTTTAATGCCCGCCACCTCAACCAAAGGCCTGGTGGAACAGCTCCATCTTACAGGCCCTGTGGAACTGTAACAGGTCCCGCACAGCTCTGATCTCAGTTGTTATTCATTTCAGCTTTTCTGTGTGCCAACCACACCCTCAACTGGGAAACAATGTTATCAAAGGAAGAGAGGGAGAGAAAGACTGGGCTTCTTTAGACTGCTGGCAGAAATTTACACAGTCTGTCTATTGACTCAAAACAAAAAAAGAAGCAGATGCTACCCATAGGGAAGCAGCTAGGATTTCTATGAGGGTGACAGACAAACACAGAACGGGGGGGGGGGGGGGGGGGGGGGACTGAGAAGGATTTGAGTGACCAAAAAAAGAAGGGGAAAAAGGGGAGGGGGGCGACAGCTTTGTACATTAGGGAAGTCGTAGTGACACGGTACAATTTTGATAGACTTATTACACTAGAGTGGATTCTGAAAGGCTTGAATTCATGCATGCTTTGTAGCTCAGGTAATGGAAGAGGGATTTTTATAAGGCCCCTGGAAGTGGCTGTGTTTCGGCTGACTTACTTGTTACATTTTACAAGCTCGAGATTCTTTGAACTTCACAAAAACTTGGTGTGAATACTTCATGCGCGTCAAGTGCTTTCCTCCTGGCAAATGTTCCTTTTAAAAAATTCTTGTTAATCCAGTGCTTGGGACAGAGCGGTGCTGTTGCAGGATGTCTCGGCAAGCGAGTAGAAAATGGTATCGCTTCCCAGGAAGGTTAACTGTGAAATAAGGAGGGAGTTTCAATAAACTAGGGATCCTGGAGCCACAGTGGAAGTACTAGAACGATGTGGCTATTGCGGAATTAGGAGGGTCACACTGATGATCTTCTGCCAGGAGAAAGACAGGAGGAGTGTGTTAGGATAAGTTAGGACTTCAACCATTGTATTCTTCTTGAGCCTGACAGGCTGAGATGACAGTGGTGTTCTGGTAACAGCCCAGTGCTAGAGAAGAAGAAGAGGAGACTGGATTTATACCTTGTCCTTCACTACCAGAAGGAGTCTCAGAGCAGCTGACAATCCCCTTCCCTTCCCCTCCCTTCCCCTCCCCACAACAGACACCCTGTGAGGTAGGTGGGGCTGAGAGAGCTCTTTCCAGGACTGTCCTTGAGAGAACAGCTGGTACAGAACTATGGCTTGCCCAGGGTCATCCAGCAGGTGCAAGTGGAGGAGTGGGGAATCAATATTTTATTTATTTATTTATTCATTTGGCTTATATGCCGCTCTCCCTGACAAGCGGGCTCAGAGCGGCTCACATATCAAACCCGGATTAGAGTCCGTGCACTCAACCACTACACCAAACTGCTTGGGGACAGTTGCCCTGGGGAATTTGTGTTTTGGGGATCTGCAAGGTTCCATCTTGTCCTCCTTGTTGTCTCAACAGTTGGGAGAGGTTGTATGTGTGTGTATGGAGGGGGGGGGGAGAAATCTGGAGCTAAATGTCACCATTGTAATAATGATGGCCTGATTCACCGGCCTCGTATGCGTGCATGTGTGTGTGTATGTGTGTGTGTGTGTGTGTGTGTGTGTGTGTGTGTGTGTGTGTGTATAGGTCTTAAACAGGTCTCTGGATGTGGTATTAGTTGAGTACGGATGGATAAGCCTAGACAGAGATACTATTGGTAGGTAGTACTGCCAATATAAAATCAGACCCCCTGTGAATGGGATCTCATTGTGGCCATAGTGGCCCTTCCTCAATAGATGCGATCAGTCCAAGATTATCCATTCTGTAGAATGGATTACTGCAATGAGCTCTTTGTGGAGCTGCCCTTGAAGACTGTTTGGAAACTTCAGCGAGTACAAAAGACAGAGGTGAGATGGGCCATCATCGTTACAGAGATCACATTTCACCAGGTTGGAGGAGCTTCCTTGATTCTTTGTCCATTTCTGAGCATAATCCAAGGTGTTGGTTATTTCTTTGAAAGGCTTAACTAATTTGTGCCAGAGTACTTAAAAGAACACGGACTATCTGTACATACTTGTCTTTGCCGATCAAGACCTTCTGGAGAGGCTCTATGGGGCTTCAGCTTCAGAAGTAAGGGAGCTGGCCACCAGAGCTAGAGGCTCCTCATGTTGTGGCCCCTCATGTCTGGAACTTTCTTCCAGCAGAAATTCACCTGACGGCTTAGCTTATTTAATTGCAGGTGATCCCCCAATTTCTTTTTTCCTCTCCCTCCCCTCCCATTTACTGCTCTTACTGATTTTAGGATAGGTAGATGCTGCTTTTATTTCTACAGACTATTTGTGTGATGTTTTAAGTTACTGATTTTATTCAGGGTGTATTTTTATGTTTCCTTGGGTGTGTTTTGGGACTAAGAATATGTGGCTTGTAGAGTACTTAAATTACTGGGTGGCACTAGAGTACCAGTTCCATAGGAACTGTAGATTTTCTTAAGTACATGTGGTGTCTTCCTCCTCCACAAAAAAGCTGGAGTGAGACTCCATTAAGTACGAAGAGGAGAGATCACAGATCATTAACCAAACCAAGTTTGCTTCAAATATTTTAGCAGTGGTTGCTTTGGCCTGTGAGTTTAATAATGCAGTCCTAGAAGCCCTGACCTGGATAGCCCAGGCTAGCCTGATCTCATGAGATCTCAGAAGCTTAGCAGGGGCGGCCCTGGCTAGTACTTGGATGGGAGACCTCCATGGAATACCACGGTCGTGGTGCAGAGGCAGGCAATGGCAAACCACCTCTGAAATGTCTCTTGCCTTAAAAAAAAAACAAGTCTAGCTCGCCACCTAGTGGTGCATCATGCTAAAAGAGCTGGAACTTCAGGCTGCCAGATAAGTCTTCGGATCCCAGCCCACCTGCTTCAAGAGTAGGGGGCAGCTTCTCCCATGTGGAAAGAGCCTGTGTTGATTACTCTGTGATTCTTTTATGATTTTACATTTTAACATTCAGTATTTTTTCCCAATTTATTGTATTATCTCCTGACTGACAAATTGCATCAACTGTTCCACATTTAATGACTACATTCCTGAAAAGAAAGACATGTGGAAATGCAGATGCTCTATCACTGATCCATAGCCCCTCCCCATCTCTGCCGTACAGCATGTCTCAATTGCTTGAGCGATGTAAATTGTATTTGCATCATCTGTGGCAAAAAAGACAGTCCCTTGATGTTACGCCTGTCAAATGTTAAGAGGATGTAACAATGTATTGCTGCCTCTTTTCACAAAATGGTAGATCAGTGGAGGAGAGGAAGGGCTATTAGCCTTGGCTAACATAATGAGGATTGTGTGAATTTTAGTCCAGATCAGAGATCAGCTCTGGTCTCCTGCCTGGGAAACGGAAGTTCTCTCAAGGGTATGGCTCTCAGAAAATATCCATTCTACTGATGCGTAATTCAGAAATGCAGGTCAGGCTCTTGACATTTTCTTGAGCTGTAGGCTTGCTACGAAGGCATGATCAGGGGGAGAGACTGAGGAAGGATTATGGTCCCCCCCCCCCCCAAGTTAGCTTTTTCAAATGGTGTTTGTCAGATATGAGGGTTATCTGGCTGCGGCCTCTGTGTCCTCATTGATTACCAGGGGCAATTCAGCTGCTCTAGCTGGTTAGGCAGGTGTCCAGTTAGGCAGGAGTGCCAGTTTGGTGTAGTGGTTAAGAGCGCGGACTCTAATCTGGGAGAACCGGGGTTGATTCCCCACTCCTCCACATGCAGCTGCTGGTGTGATGTTGGGTCAGTTACAAGTTCTTTCAGGGCTGTTCTCTCATGAGCAGTTCTCGAGAGAGCTCTCTCAGCCCCACCTGTCTCACAGGATGTCTGTTGTGGGGAGGGGAAGGGAAAGGAGATTGTAAGCCGCTCTGAGGCTCCTTCAGGTAGGGAAGGTTGGGGTATAAATCTAATCTCCTCCTCCTCCTCCTCCTCCCCTCACTGCTCCATCCTTGTCTGTCCTGTAGCTCCACACTTGGTAGAAGAGAATGATCATCCCAGGTAGGAGAGAACTGTTCTTTGGTCAAGGTGTCTGGAGGCATCACTGGACTCAGGACCAGACCATCCGCTGCCCCCATGGGAGACGCAGCTCCCAGCAGCCCTGTTTGTGCTGTCAGAGAGCCTGGAGGCCTTCTGGGAACATGACAGGGCCCCTTACCTGTACCAAGAAGAAAAAGAAGAGAAGAGGAGATTGGATTTATACCCCGCCCTTCACTACCTGAAGGAGTCTCAGAGCGGCTTACAAACTCCTTTCCCTTCCCCTCCCCACAACAGACACCCTGTGAGGGAGGTGGGGCTGAGAGAGCTCTGACAGAAACTGCTCTTTTTCAAGGACAGCTCTGACAGAACTATGGCTTGCCCAAGGTCATCCAGCAGCTGCAAGTGGAGGCATGGGAAATCAAACCCACTTCTCCCAAATTAGAGTCTGCGCACTTCACCACTATACCAAACTGACTCCAGGCACGGATGGAAAAACCGGCTGGGTCTGTCACTGGAGCAGGCCAGAGAGGACAGCGGTCTCAACAGCTGGAGCTGAAGCCAGGGCTGGGCCAGAGGGGCTGCACAAGTGCAAAGTAGACCCAACAGCAGCCCCTGCCTCTGGGCTTGGGAGGGCCTGGAAAAGAAGGGCCAGGGCCTGGGGGCTGGCAGCCTACTCCAGCCAACCCCTTGGCATAGCCAGTAGCATAGATGAGAGGGCAGCCGGTGGGAGGAGCCACCCAGCAGCCCAATACGAGGGACAGGGGAGAAGTGAATTGCTGCCTTCCCTCCAAGAGCGGCTGGGTGTGTCCAGGGAAGGGGTGGGGGCTGTTTGGACATCTAAAGGCAGGTTTCTGGGAAAGGCTGAGTAGGAGAGAAGGACGCAGCTCTGGAGTGGAAAGAGTTGAAGGAGGCTCACAATATGGTCTGTTGTATGATGCAAACATTGTTTGTGGCCACAGCTTCTGCAATCAATAGGTGCTACAAGAGCAAATCAATGTTCTGCACTTGGGTTTTCCTTACCTTATTAGAATATTCCATTTGTTGATTTATTTGGATTCCAGAGCTCAAGAGTTTCTGTCTCCTCGGCATATGGTTGCCAGCTTTCCTTTTAGAGATTTAGGAGGTGGTGCCTGTGAGAGAGACTACAGTTTCTCTAAATTATACCATAGAGTTCCCCTCTCTGAAGCTGCCATTTTCTCCGGGGGAAGTGATCTCTGAAGTCTGAAGACCAGTTGTGGTTCTAGGAGAACACCAGGCCTCACTTGGGGGATGGTAACCCTATAGACTCAGCGTATGGAGAGACTTTCTGGAATGCCATGATCCTAAGATGGCTTGTTTTCATCTATGATTCCTTCATTTTAAAAAAATTGGAATGTTCAGTACAGTTTGAACGACAGATTAGTGTGGAGTGGTGGTGGAGCACTGTGTGGAGTATGTTACTATGTGGAAGTTTCCACCTCAGTGGCCAAGACTGTATATTCTGCTTTGAGGTGATACCAATTCTGCACCTAGGGAACGTGTATTCTGTAACAGGCGTGAAGAATGCAAATAAGCCATTAGGTCCACCCCCCCCCCCCGTTTTTTACCATTCTACAGAATGTATTTTGGTTTTGCTACTCATAGGAACTGTTCATGGCACCACTTCTGGAAATGTTGCTCAGCCAACCCTCTCCTGAAATTTCAGCAAACGTCACTCACATACTTAGAAAAAAATATTTGATTTAAAAGTCAAGATGTTCAGTCTGCAGTGCACACCTCCTGCTGTGCTTTTCTTGCATTCCTATGGAATCTTGGCAGCCCTGTGTGGCATGGCTGATCATTTCTGATTTCTGATCATTTCTAGCCCCATCATTCTTCTTTTCCAGTCCTATAAGTGGAAAGCTTTTTATAAAAACTGGAAAGGATATGATAGAACCATCACTGCCAGTAATGTGTGTGATGTGCTGATTTATCTTGACCCACTGTAGTCTCTGAGTAGGTTTTCAAAGCACTGAAGAATCCATTTGACCAGGGGTGACACTGGGTCTGTACACAAAGGACAACACTGTGTCATGGATAAGGCCAGGAACATAGGAGAAGAGTTGCTGGGCTTGATAAAAATGACAATAGAAGACGTTTCTGCACACCAGAACCATATCAGTCCTAGCCTCTCAGTAAACATAAAGGGAATCTAGAGACCCAGGGCTTGTTCCGCTTTCTCATTTTCCTCACTTGTGTGTTCCTGTTGCTCGGTGTGTGTGTGTGTGTGTTTTGTGTGTATTTTGCACTCTCTAGTGGTCGATTCAATATTACAGAGCTGTATGTCCAGCGTGTAACCTGCAGTGTAAATCCGCAGGGAGATATGTCAGACATAAAGTGATGCAATATGGAATCGACCACTAGAGGGAGCAAAACATGTGCAGAACATAACACACCCACCCACACACCAGGAACAGGAAAACACAAATGAGAATAAAGATGTGGAAGAGTCCCCATAATAGAATAACCTTGGAGAAGGGCAAGAAATGGGAGGAGTACAATAACTTGGTCTGTTATAGATTAGAAAATGTCTAACCCATGACAGTTGATACTTATGTGCTGAGGCTCGGATGCAGAACTGTCTGTGACTGGCACGAATGTCTAGCTTGACAGAAGTGAAAATATAGTTCAAAGATGCGGTGTATTGGTTAAGAGCCAACAGATATTCATATGTATGAGAAACTTATCACTATTTTTAAATGGTTATGATTAAAAGTAGTGAGAGTGAACTAAAAGTTTTTATATATTTTATATACGTTCAAGTATAGAGAACTTTGTATGGTGTTTGAAGTTATAAGGTAATTAATTAGCCAAGAATGGGTGCCCTTATCAAGTGGGACATCTAGCTATTGTTAGGAGATTGATTTAAAAAAAACTATAAATATTGGGGTTTGATAGGAGGCTTCTTTTTAAAAGAAGAAGAAGAAGAGATTGGATTTATACCCCGCCCTCCACTCCCCAAGGGAGTCTCAGAGCGGCTTACAAACTCCTTTCCCTTCCCCTCCGCACAACAGACACCCTGTGAGGTAGGTGGGGCTGAGAGAGCTCTTTCCCAAGCTGTCCTTGAGGGAACAGCTGGTACAGAGCTATGGCTTGCCCAAGATCATCCAGCAGGTGCAAGTGGAGGAGTGGGGAATCAAACCCGATTCTCCCAGATTAGAGTCCACGCACTCAACCACCGCACAAAACTGGCTCTTTAGAAGGGGATCTTTGCTTGTGACCTGCTTATTTTGGGTAAGATTTTAGTGGACTCATATAACTGCTCTCCTGTAGTTGTCTGTGTTGCCATAGTGGGTGATTAGATTTTGAGTTGAGTGTTAAAAATGCGTATAGTTATATGGTAACAAAGCATAAAATGGAAGCAAAATTTCTCTGTAGTATTACTTGCGTACAATGTCCGTAATGAACCAGAAACATTGATGAGGTGTACCTCTTCCCAAGAATTAAAAGGATCTGGTATCGGAAGGCTGACTGGATGCCAAGGACTTCTTAAGTGCATGCAGATACCTTAATCAGTCCTGACTGTTGTAGTTAAGAACAATGGGCTGTATCATAGTCAGTCTTAGGCCCATTACGCACGCACAGCTTACTGCAGAGTATCTGAGCTCTCAAGCCTTCAAGCTTGACTTCAGATTTTGTGCCTGCCGTACGCACCATTCTTCTATCTCCAGTGTATTTATTCTGCAGCTACAACCAAAAAATGCAGTTTTTCTTAGTCGGGGTAGGAATGTCACTTGTGATATGTGGGGAATGCTGTCCAAAGTTTTTTTTTTTTAAATTACGCAATTGCCCTATCACAGCTGCGCTGCAGCGTCAAGCAAACCCCTTCCATTTAAATCCTCAGGGTTCAGTTCCTTGGACGAAATTAACCAAACTGTTTTTGAAACTGACTAGAGCATCTGTGAAGCCCCCTTTTCTTATTGCCAAACCTAGTGGATTCTCTGAGTTAGCAGCCACTGGGGAGAGTGGAAAAGAGTCACCCCTCACCACCCTCTGCCATCCCTCCCTTTTATTACCACACAAGCACTGTATTTATTTTTAAAAATTATTTCCCTCATAGTTTTAACGGGTTTTTTTATAAGCGGTACGAGACTAGTGATAAAAAAGGTTACTTTAAATCCACCATATGCCAGAAGGGGCACAGTAATGCCTCTCTGCAGGCGCACCTTTGAGCTGCCTTCTCGTTTCGCTAGACTCATGCTGCTTTGGGGAAAAAATAAAATATAAAATGTAAAATAATGAAGGGGAAAGTAATTAATTGAGCTTGCACACCAATGAATGGCGGAATGTACAGAGCTACCTTCGAGGGGCAGCAAGGGGGTGGGGGTGGGGAGATCCGAGGGAATCTGTATGCTTTTGAATTACCCTCAGCTCAAAAGTGAAACAAGGGGGAAATCAGCACAAAACCACTCTCAGAAAACCCAGGGAAACAGCAGTTGGAAAGCAAACTGAGCTCTGAAGGGGGGGAAATCAATGCAGAAAGAAAAAGAAAACCCCATGGAGATACATGGCAAAAGTGAAGGAAAACACCCGTATGCAATAGGCCTTTGACTGATAGAAACGAAAACTATTGTCCTTCTGCAGTTTAAATTTTGGAACATTTAACACCCCCAAAACTCTCTAGGGTTGCCAGCCTCTAGGTAGGGTCAGAAAAGCTGCCTGAGTTACAACTGATCTCAAGAAGACTACAGAGATCACTATGTTGTCAAAGGCTTTCATGGCTGGAGTCCATTAGTTGTTGTAGATTTTCCAGGCTGTATGGCCATGGTCTTGGCATTGTAGTACCTGACGTTTTGCCAGCAGCTGTGACTGGCATTCTCAGATATCACTTTTCCCAGAGAAAACAACTGCTTTGGAGGATGAATTCTGTGGTACACCACATTGAGGTCTGTCGTCAAACCATGACCTCCCCAGCCTCTTCACCCAAATCTCCAGGAATATCCCAGCCTAGAGTTGGCAACCCCACTACAGATGCTTCCTTGTGTACACCTGCAGGCTACCATTTTGGAAAATCTGTCTCTGGTAACAAAAACCCACAGAATGTGACTAACATGTAATGGGGGGGGGGAGGAAATTAGGCAATCCTTTTAGAGTATGCCTCTTCAAGTAACAGGAAACATTGGATCATTAAAACACATGTGCAGAGTAGTTTGAATCCAGAAGTTTTATAGGCTTAGCTAACACAGGTCTATTTGTGGACAGTTTCAGAAAGATGCAGGTGAGCCTTAGCTCTCTTGATTTCTGCTGTGGAGGAAATAAACAGGAAAATGCCCCAAGAGCAGGGAAGCAGTGGTATGACAAGCCACGCACTAATTAGGAAATGATAGCTGGAGCTCAGACCATGTAGAACGCAAGGCTGTTGCACTTTTCTGGGCCGATAAAGATCAAAAGGGCACAGTCAAGGTAGATGGGAGCTTTCAAACTCTCATTATTCAAAAGCCTTTTTTATTATTTTCACCAATGCAATAGCTGTTTCTATGGAGACAAGAGCAAACCGATCTCTATGAAAGGAATGGAGATGGTGTACTGTCTTCTTTAGGTCTTCGTTTCCACAGAAACACACACTGCCTTCGCCACAAATGAAGTTGGTGTTAACACACTTCAGCTAACTTGAGGGCTGGTTGTTGGAGCGACCAACAGACCTTCCTGATCCATGGGCCAATAGAACCATTCAGCATGAATCCTAATTCAGATGAAGAAGGAACAGGGACATTTCTAGTGTGAAACGTTTGATGAAATCACATTTAAAACTTCTGTGTTGCACAGAGCTATCTGCACAGGCTGAAACTCCCATTGATGCGTGTGTGTGGTGCCGGTGACATGGGCTCCCTGAGCGCATTAAATCCTTGAAATATTGGGAGGGGGGAGTGTCTAGGTTGAGTAAAATGTTCCTCCTGAAAGATGGTAGGCAGCAAAATGTAGTATTTCTGAGAGGCTAGAAACCATTTTCTAGTAGTAGAGAGTGGGTTTGAGTATAAGTTGCTATTCTCTTTACTGACTAAGAACATTAATGTGTATCTGATTGTATGCTTGGTTTTTATATCGTCGTTTCTAAAATAATAATGACTTTTAAGAATGGAGTTGCCTGTGGTAGTGTGTGTGATCTCTGTTGTGGAAGGGTAGAGGGCAGCTGGATAACTGATAAGAAGGGGGGCGGGATACGCAGTTTAGAAGCAACCTGTCTCATTTCTGTTGCAGGTCACCTCCAGGGAACGGCAAGACTTAAATATGCTTTCACTGCAGAATTCCTTTTATGTACCTTCTCTTCTGTTTGGCTCAAGCTCATAACTCTTACAAGGGTTGCCAACTCTGGCTTGAGAAATTCCTGGAGATTTGGGGGTGCAGCCTGGGGAAGAGGAGATCTCAGCGGGGTAAAATGCCATACCGTCTATCTGCCACAGCTGCCATTTTCTCCAGGGGAACTAGTCTCTGTCGTCTGGAGACCAGCTGTAATTCCAGAATATCTGCAGACCCCGCATGGAGGCTGGCAATTTTGACTCTTGCACAGGGTCTGTTGTTCACAAATGGGGTTGCCAGCCTCCAGGTGGGTCCCAGAGAGCTCCTGCTATTACAGCTGATTTCTAGATGGCAGAGATCAGATCTGCTGGAGAAAATGGCTGCTTTGGAGGGTGGACTCTAATGGCATTGTACCTTGCTGAGGTCCCTCCTCTCCCCAAACTCCAGCCTCCCCAGGCTCCACCCTCCCTCAAATATCCAGGTATTTCCCCATCCAGAGCTGGCAACCCTAATTGTGTGGGAGACGAAAGGGACAATTTTAACAGCCTTAGTCCATGTCTTCACTCGTGGGGAGAAAATGGTTAAGGTGCCTAATAAGAAGTGGGATGTTTTCAGTATTGGCCCTGACATGGATGGCTCAGGCCTAGTATGAACTTCTCTAGAAGATAAGCAGGGCCATGGATGGGAGATTACTAAGGAAGTTGTGGGTTGCTATGCAGAGGCAGGCTATGGCAAACTCTCTTAATCTCTTCCCTTGCAAACCCTGCATGCAGGGCCAGCTCTATCACTAGGCCAACTAGGCGGCCACCTAGGGGTGCAGCTGGCAAACAGGGTGGCAGAGAGACTGAGAGTGAGAGACTCAGTAAGGCAGCACGAGAACCCAGCGTGCTTTACAGGTAGCAGCGGCAGCACTCCTCAGCCGTGCTGGGCGAGCAGGCAGAGCCAAGGTGCAGCCCAGATGACCCACGGTCACCGCTCCCACAAGTCCACCCCTCCTCCTTCTCCTCCCCATGCTGCCTTTGAGAACTGGACTGGCTGGGGGGGGGGGGGAGATGCCGGTGCATGGTGGATACCTCGTGGATACCTATGGAGTCCAGGAGGGGGCGGGTGGGCAGCGGGCTAGTCCCCAGACTCCAGGGGAAGAGAAGGAGCAGCGGTGCGCGCACCCTGGTCCCAACCTGTCTGACTGCTCTGCTTCCTGGCCTCCTCCAAGTCCAGCTCCCCCGGGAAGGGAGGGGCACTTTCCAGCTGGGTCTGCCACAGCAGCCAGTTGCTCCCCTCGGCCCTTGAGGCTCCAAATCCCAGCGAGCAACTTTTGCACTCAGCCAAGCTTCAAATCAGGCATGCGCTCCTGCCCCCCCCCCCCCCGCTTTCTCTAGTGGCATTGGGGCCGGGGGGGCATCCCTTGTGGGCAGGCGGCTCTGTGGTGGTGGTGGTGGTGAGGCGCCACAAGGCAGCCTCGCCTGGGGGAGGGGGTGCCACAAGGTAGCCTTGCCTAGTGCGCAAAAAACCCTGGGGCCGGCCCTGCCTGCGTGGTCACCATAAATTGATTTTGACTTGATGGTACTTTCTACCACCGTTCAAGAAGGACTGTGGCTTCCTTACACTATTTCAGGTATTCAATCAAGGCCTTTGTTTTCAGGCTTCTATTTGAGAGCATAAGGTTGTTTGCCTGTATTATGCTGGTATGCTTTGGGCATTTTATTGCAGCCATGTTTTGAATACTAATTTTCTTAGGAAAACCTTTTTAAGTAGCATTATACCAATCTTTTAAAATGAGCTGGGGGACATTCTGCTGGCTTTTGGTGGCTTTTGGTGCATTTTTCACCACAGAGGAGCAGCTGCCTTGATCTAAGTTGTGAGAGAATTTTGAAACATCTTCGCCTTTCTCTTTCCCTTTGTCTTGCGGCTTTTATCTATAATGCGAGCACTTTAGTCGAGTCTGGCACAGAGTATATTTTAGGTGCTCCCATAAATAGTTGATGATGATGATGATGATGGTCTTGGTAGGCTGCTTAGCATCTGGAGCGTCGTGACCTTGATGTGCTGAGGTAAACTTCACACACTGATTGTGGCACATGGGGACAGTTTTGTCGCCAAGGTAACTCAAGTTCTGAATGAATTCCTTTTTCCCCCCATTGTTTATATCTGGCAAAGCTTGTAGGCAGCCGTGGAGAAAAAACAAAAACAAGAGTCGCATAATGCCTTTTATCGGGACCAGCCACAATAATACCGAACAATGGGCAAGCTTTTGAGTTCTCCAGAACTCTTCAATGGTTTGTGTGTTTTTAAAATAAAGGTTGGCTACTTTAGTGAGAACAGCTATACCAAGGGTCCATTGAGGTGGTTTGGTTAGTGGACTAGACTATCACTGAGATCAAGGTTCGTATCCCTACACCCCTGTGACGGTCGCCAGGTGATCTTGGGCCCATCACCCAATGGGGATCCAAAGTGGCTTACAACATTCACCCCTTTCCCCTTTTTCTTCACAAGAACCGCACTGTGAGGTCATTTAGGCTGAGTGTGGGTGACGGGGCCAACGTCACCTAGCAAAGCTTCCATTGGCAGAGCGTGTGTGAACCTGAGCCTGGGTCTCCCAGTTTGACTCTCTAAAGTGGTACATTGCACGGTCTCTTTGACTATCACCCTGATGGGGTTGCCAGCTCCAGGTTGGGAAATGCCTGGAGGTTTTTTGAGGGGGCAGAGCCTGGGGAGAGTGGAGTTTGGGGGAGGGCGGAATCTCAGCAGGGTGTAATGCCATAGAGTCCCCCTTCCAAAACAACCATTATCTCCAGGGGGATGGATCTCTGTTGGCTGGAAATCCATTGTAATTCCAGGAGATCTCCAGCCACCACCTGGAGGTTGGCAACCCTACACCCTGAGATTCCCAGAAGAAAGTGGGGATAAAAATATAGTGGGTGGGTAATTGTGCCAGGATCCTGCTGCATTCATTTTACAACCCTCCCCAGATAAGGAAATGTTTTCAGCACTTAAAATGGTTGCATTTCTGAAAAGGGTGAGGGAAATAAATGCTCCTGTCCCACAGGCTTTTATGTGCTGCAGTACAGGAATCTTCTCTTGAAGTGGATGTCGTCTATTTTTGACACATCCCTTTCATATCATCATAATGTCATCCTTCAGATAGTTTTGAGTTTTTTTGTCATAACCCACTAATGATTTTGCCACTGTGGTGTCCTTCCTCTGTGTGAAGCCTTCCTCTTAAGCCTTCTGTGTATTCTTGGTCTCATCTGGCAGAGAGTCTCGACAGCTGTGGATCCAAACAATCCTCTCCAAATTGTTCTCTGTCTCCTGCTGGCCAGAGAAACCCACGACAGCTCTTACATCTGTTGAAAAGACGAGTGGCATGGGGAGCGAGGGCTTTGGTCCTCGAACCAACCTAAGCCGTTATTGAATGATAAATGTGGGTGGCCCATCCTAGCCTCATGTTTTGTGGCTACTGCATAAGGTTGGTCGAAATTCATGTTTTCCAAATTTCCTTATTTCGGAGACCTGTGCTCTGGGACATCTTGAGCTGCTGCACACGCAGGCGTTGACTCAGGGACTAGGCCGCATGTTTCGAAGAAATTTGTGTGTGTGTGTGTGTGTGTGTGTGAAAAGGGCACTCTGGGCGCGTAGGGAGAACACTGGAGGCAAAACTGTTGTCCGCTGTTCCTGTATTTCAAAGGGCAGTCCTAAGCAGAGTCACACCCTTCTAAGTACGCTGAAGTCAACAGGTTTAGAAGGATGTAGCTTTGCACAGGATGGCAGTGCTAATGTATTGATATTTGTTATTTATTGAGAGCCGGTTTGGTGTAGTGGTGAGGAGCGCGGGCTCTACTCTGGGAGAACCGGGTTTGATTCCCCACGCTTCCACATGCAGCTGCTGGCGTGACCTTGGGTCAGTCATAAGTTCTTTCAGAGCTGTTCTCTCAAGAGCAGTCATTGAAAGATCTCTCAGCTCCACCTACCTCACAGGGTGCCCGTTGTGGGGCAAGGAAGGGAAAGGAGATTGTAAGCCACTCTGAGACTCCTAGTGAAGGGCTGGGTATAAATCCAATCTCTTCTTTATTGTTATCCGGCTGCACCCACCTTGGTTCCGACTTGCCAGGAGAAAGGCAGGCTGATGAATATTTTAAATAAGCAACTGTTTTTATACATACCTGCCTGATATTCAGGGTCTCTCTAGGGCAGTGGCTTGGAGCTCCATCTTCCACTGGGGATGCACCTTCCTTGTGCAATAATTTTGCAGTGGTTTCAGGAGTCATTTTGATGGGTTGACACAGCCATGCCAATCATTTGTGATTTTATTTATTTATTTATTTATTTATTTGATTTATTTATTTAGATTTATATCCCGCCTAACCAACATAGTGGCTCTAGGCGGCTCACAACATTAAAACAGTAATGATTGGAGTTGGCACCAGTGTGATGTTATAGAAGAAACTGAGAGTTAGGGTAATACGGGCTGTTGTGGGAACTTACTGTGGGAACACAGATCTTTGGAGTGGAGATGCCCCCCTTTTGGAATGCTCTCCCAAGTTCTGAGGCTCGCCAGGCACCAGATTGACGAAAGCATTCCTTTTTACCCAGGCTTTTAACTAAGAGTCTTATCTTAGAGCCTGGGGGGGTGGTTAGCTCTCCTTCACCGGCAGCTTTCGAGAAGAGGCTGGATGAATATTTGTCAGAGATGCTTTAGGCTGGTCCTGCATTGGGCAGGGGGTTGGACCAGATGGTCTGTATGGCCCCTTCCAACTCTATGATTCTATGATTCTATCTCTGTTTCCTGTTTTTATGGGCTGGAGATTGTCTTACCCACTGATACTCGCTCCATTCAGGGCTGCCAGTTTCCTGTTGGGGGCAACGGATGCCCCACCCCCAGCTCCTATTTTCCGCTGCTGTTCATGGCGGCCAGCAGGAGTAGAATAATGGGGAAGAAATGCTGGCAGCAGTGGTGTGACATCACTTCCAACAAAAACCTGGAAATGATGTCAGTCCTCTCTATTAATCGCCAGAAACTGGATTTACAATAGAGGCAAGACTTGGAAGTGACATCACACCATTGCCAGTGGTGCCCCCCGCATGTCCCTTCCCAGACTCCTGCCGGTTGTCAACCAGTGACTGGCAATGGTAGCTCAGGGGCTATTTAAAGTACCGTTCCCCAAGGTGGCACTTGCCCTATGTTCCAAGGAAGTGGGCAAGGCCCTTGCTCAGCAGGGCTTGTGGTGGGCAGGCGATTTCCACACTGAAACAGCTGCTGTCAGAGGAATGAGTAAGGTGAAAGCCTCGGGGGTGGGGTGGGGGGTGGGCAGGAATGGAAGTAAATGTGGCTCTTTGGGTTGATGGTCATTGCGAATGTGCCTCCCCATTAGCCACAGAGTGAGTATCATTTTAAGTATGCTTAGTTTGGTTTTTATTCTGTGTTCATGCCCTGGCTTGTATTTTAATGACTGTATTTTAATGGTGGTGTGCTATGGTTTTGTAAACCACCTTGCGCAGGTGTCTGGAGAGGTGGCATATAAATGTTCCAAAGGAATAACAAGAGGCGCTCCTGTTTGATCCCACTGCCTTCCATGCACTTAGAAGAGCTGCCACTCTGTTTAGTCTGTTACCGTTCATTTCTGTCTTCTGCGCATACGTTGGTCGACCGATGGCTTGAACACAAGGGTGATAGTTGTGCGTGGCCATCGCTGCCTGTGTGTGTTTGCCTCATTTTGTTTGCTGTTGTTGATTACTCCTTTGGTGCAGAAAGAATGTTTAGAAACGTCTTCATTTTAGCGGGCAAAGTTTCAGTGTGTGAGAAAGGATAGTCTGGCTGAAAATAACTCTGGAGGGTTCATTTCCCACCAGGGGGAAACAAAAATCAAAGTGCAGCTGCTCAGATTCAGCCAGACAGCTTTTGCGATTTGGTCTCATCTCCTTTGTTCTAGTCCTATTAAGGATATCTAGGGCTGGGATGAGGAGCGCTCTTGGTAATCCTCTCTCCCCCTTGGGAAGCCTTTAGCATTCTCTGTATGCTATGACAAGGCAGACATTACCAGAAGGCTGCTCCAGAAGGACTGCCACTCCACAGTCTCATTTTCCAAGCGATGACAAAGCTCTCTGCCTTCCTCCGTTTTTTCAAGGAGGAGAGGGCTTGCCATTATGCTAGCCCACCCCCTTCCCGGTTTGTTACGCTCTGCTTCCGACCCAAACTTCCTGCCACCGCCAGTTGCCGAACCGAAGGCATGGCTGCAGCTGGTGCTTGTCAGGAATTGAGATGTTCAGAACACTAAACAAGTGCATAGTAAAGAGGGCAGCGGCGGATGATTGGCAGGCTGTAATTGTTCCATGGGGAGTTACCTCCACCACCCGGTGAAGACTCTGGGTGTCAAGAGGGCTTCATCTCTCCGTCCTGATGGTGCGTTCCCCTGCCCATCTCTCTTCTGCTACAGAAAGAAAAGGCTCCTTTGACTAAGTGCAAACCGGGCACAGGTTAATATGGGGGATTCTAGTGGCACATGACAGCCAGTGCCGACGCTGGGACTAGAACCATGGGGGGTCTGAAAAAGAGGGATTGCTCATTAATGTTGTGGAATGGTGTGATTGGATTCCCTTTCCCACATGAATTACTCCCCCCCCCCCCAGCTCCGAAAGCCAAAGGAATGATAAAGGGAGGGGGAGGGAGTTGCTGAATAATTTATTTTAAAATAGATCCTGAATTTTGTCAGCTTGAATTATTAAAGGCTGCTACATCTGCCATAGTGCAAAGTAAGGCATAATAGCCCTGTTATCTTAAGGGCCAAGCATTGGCTTTCTGATTTGCGGTAAAGCTATGCGAGAAGTGCTTGTTGCAAAGGATGGGAGGTTGCATGCTGGTGTACCTTGCGTTTTTCTCCTTCTGGCCTTGGAAGTGCTGGTGGGGAAAGGGTAAATGGCAGAAGACCTGGCCTCCCTAGATGTGGGGCTGCCTAGAAAAAGAGCCCCCAGTTTGATTTCCACCTGTCCCCTTTGTAAGTTGTAGTTCGTAGTTCAGCGTACCCCATACTTTAGGAGAGGGGTTGTGGCTCAGTGGCAGAGCATCTGCTTCAATCCCTGGCATCTCCAGTTAAAAGGATCAGGTAGGAGGTGATGTGGAAGACCTTGGCCTTGAGAAGGCTGCTGCTGGTCTGAGTAGACAGTGCTGAGTCTGATGGATCAAGGGTCTGATTCAGTATAAGGCAGCTTCATGTATTCATGTGATGCGTGTTCTCCCATTTCAGCTCCAAACTGTGGGGTTGCTACTGGTGGGGGAATGTACATCATAAGATGTCATAGCATTGCCAGCACAAGGCTGGCAAACAATGGGTGGAGAGTAGGGTTGCCAACCTCCAGGCAGGCACTGGAGATCTCCCACTATTACAGTTGATCTCCAGGCAACAGAGATCTGTTCACCTGGAGAAAATGGTGCTTTAGAAGGTGAACTCTATGGCATTATACATTTCTGAAGTCTCTCCCTTCCCCAAACCCTGCCCTCATGAGGCCCCACCCCCAAAATCTCCAGGTACTTCCCAGGCTGGAGCTGGCAACCCTAGAGGGGATAACCAAAGAGAGATCACAGGATAAGGGAGTAGAAATTAGTCAATGACAACCGTGATATATTTACAAAGGGGATATCTCTCTTTTTTAAATTTTCCAAAAAATAGATAATTATTAATACATTTCTGTACACTCATACAAGAATAAACATCAAAAAATGATTCCACAGTGTTGACAAGGACCGTCCAATGATCTAAAGTTCTTCTCTGTTGCTGGAGTCTGCCTGGTCCTCTTTACCTCAAGCGTCATCCAATGCAAATAAAGTACAACAAACAAATCTTATTTGTGTCTTTCTTGTACTAGTATTGAAGACAAATGGCAGAAAAGGTCCTGAGTCTGCAGACAGGCTTGCTCCAACACCTGTTTCAACTGAAGAAGAAGAAGAAGAAGAGATTGGATTTATACCCCGCCCTCCACTCCCCAAGGGAGTCTCAGAGCGGCTTACAAACTCCTTTGCCTTCCCCTCCCCACAACAGACACCCTGTGAGGTAGGTGGGGCTGAGAGAGCTCTTTCCCAAGCTGTCCTTGAGGGAACAGCTGGTACAGAGCTATGGCTTGCCCAAAGTCATCCAGCCAGGTGCAAGTGGAGGAGTGGGGAATCAAACCCGGTTCTCCCAGATTAGAGTCCGCACACTTAACCACTACACCAAACTGGCTTCCTCAGAGCAGAATACGTGTTGAGAGAAAGCATACAGAGAGGAAGCTGAACAAGAGAAGATTTCACTGAGTGTGAGCGTTCGGCAGAGATGAATGCTGAGCAGGAAAGGATTCACTGAGAATGTCTACACATATTTTGCTCTGATGAAGCCTACTGGAACAGGTGTTTGAGCAAGCCTGTCTGCAGATTTGGGACCTTCATGCCAATCCAATACTAGTACAAGAAAGACACAAGTAAGATTCGTTCGTTGCACTTTGTTTGCATTGGATGACGCTTGAACTGAAGGGGACCAGGCAGACTCCTGCAACAGAGAAGAACTTTAGGTCATTGGACTGTGCTTGTCAACATTGTGGAATCACTTTGATGTTTATTCTTGTGTGAGTGCACAGAAATGTATTAATATTTATCTATTTTTTTTGAAAATCTAAAAAAGAGAGAGATTCCCTTCGTAAATATATCATGGTTGCCATTGACTAATTTCTACAATCCATAGGGGAGCCAATGCCAGCAACACTGGAAGTGACATCGGTGTGTCAGGATGCTGGCAGTCACCCCCCATTTCAACCCCGTTTTCCTCCCGCCACTCCGCTGAGCAGTGATGTGAAGGACTGGAGGGTGATTGCTCTCCTGTGTGAAAATGGCAACCCGATGATGTCAAACTAGGATAATTCCCTAAGGAAGAGGACAGTGTTACTCTATTGTGATTTTTCAGTTGATCCAAAGAAGTATTATGCTATGCTGCTGTTTCCCAGAATTGTTGCAACAGACCAGTAAACGCTTTTATCCTGCTTTGCTTTTAAAATCGTAATTGGTGGCCTTGTCTCAGAGGAACAATGGGGTTTTACTTTCCTGGCAACACAGTATAATAACTGTGTTTAGAAGAGTCGGGCCAATGTTAACTGTGTAATGACCATTGCTTGAGGAAGATAATATTCGTGAAGGAACCAGACTTCTGGAGAAGGATGAACTTTCATGGACTACCGTGTTTCCATCATTGTTGTTGGAAGAGACCAGCAAAGAATTTTGTTTTGTTTTGCTTTTTAAGTAGTGGGAGGACACCCGGCGTCTGTTGAACCCTCGACTCTTCGAGATGATTCTTTGGTCACTGTGGAATTACCGACATCTGAAAAAAATAATGGACTTAAATTTGCCTACTTTAAATTTCAGATGTACTTCATTTTTGTAGTTTAATTGTATTATAATAAAATGGAAGATTATCTTTCTTTTAAAAAACAGGATAATTTGAATGAGATATTGCAAAAGAGGGAATCAGCATGAGGTTGGACTCTTCTTGTCAGCAGTCTCTTTGTTCTTTGTAATAGGTGCTTCTATTTTTATTGAGTATTTAAACGCAAGTAAAGAGCATTGGAGAGTGTACAAAAAAAGGAAGCTGCACAATTTTCCTTTTGGTTGATTTTCTTTTTAAAAACTTCATTTGGCCTTGTTCACTTTTTTTTTTATTAAAGCAATTAGCTGCCTTAGTGAGTCTGTGCTTTATTCATTTTCATTGATTGCCATCATCAGGAAACACATATCCTGCTCCAGCCTTCCCCTGTCCTTTTGGGATTAAATTCTTGAGGGGATGGTGGTGGACTCCCCTCTTTACTGGCCTGCTCAGTTTCAGATAGATAAGAGAGAAAGCATCCCTATTTTACAGGCAGTTAAGATTCTGACTAGGGTTGTCAGGTCCCCTTGTTGTTGCAGCAGGGGAATTTGGGGGGGCATTTATCATGGGTCCTGGCTCAACCGAGGCTGACTATTCCTCAGACGAGGAAGAGGCACAGAGCAACCCAGCCTCCTCCGGAGTCAGCCCTGAAGAGAAACCTTTGCCAGCACCTGAGGAAGGAGAGGCTCCAGCATCTGAGGTGCAACAAGGCGAAGAACCTGAGGTCCAGTCAGAGGAAGATCTTGGCCCAGCACCCCCGGTTGGAGACACCCTGAGGCCAGAGTCCCCACCTAGCTCACCTGAATGTCCCAGATGGCAGGGCACGCCAGCTTCTGGAGGTGTGGGAGAGATGGAAGAGTGCCAGACTTCAGCTGTTGCAAAGGCAACTTGAGGGGCCATGAGTCTTTGCAGGTTGCCTCTCAGGGAAGGGAGGATCTGGTTATAAGCAACCATGCTCACCTGCCTCAGTGTGGACAGAACCGTGCAATCTTGGACCTTGCCCTGGCTGCCAGCTTCCGCTCTTTGCTCCTGAGAACTCTGACTGATTTCCTGGCATTTTGACCCTTGGCACTGTTTCTCGGCTTGCTTTTGGACTGTGTATCTAGCTTCAGTGAAGTGTATCCATGGTGACTGGCCAGGACCAGCACAGCATTCTGGGGCTGAGCAGGATGTCATCGGGTGACTTCCCGATGCAACGATGTCACCCAGGAGTGACATCATCGCATTGGTGATGTCGCACACAGTGCTGTTTTGGGGGCAAAAACTCTGACCACAGAAACGTCTATGGACAGCACTGGCTCTTCAGCTTGGAAACCGAGATGAGCACTGCATCCTTAGAGTCGTATTCGACTGGCTTTCGAGCAAGGGAAACCTTTACCTTACCTTTAAAAGCAAGGTGCAGCAACAGAGAACAGAACAGCAAGTAAACAAGGAGCTGCTACCAATATAGATTCAAAGCCTTCCCTGAGCCAGTGATGGGATTGGTGTAATTTACACCATCAGTCCTCTTTGGTGACAAGATCTGTATGTGTCTCTGTTAACTGGTAAATGTCCCTCCCAGTTCCAGAGCTGCTAAACTCATGCTCTTCCATCTGACTTTGTAAAAGAGAATAACAGACTGATCACTAAACTTTGGGTACTGCAAGTTTTCGTCCTTTTTCTGATTTCAAGTTAGTTGTCGAACCAGATTAGCAGTTCAGATTCTGATTAGTCAAAACCCAAATGCGTGTCCCTGGAAAGAATACTGGGCTTTGATCCAGCTGGCTTGCCAGCGCTTAAAATGAGAAGCTCTGATACCCGTAAACGCAGTGGGAGACAGAGCCAACGGAAAACACAAAAAAGCAAGGGTAGGGCGAGGTCCGGATGGTCTGGTGTGCCCAGCTCCAGTCTAAGCAGAACTTGCTCCCATCTGTGTTGTTAGGGCTGCTAACCTCCAGGTGGTGGCTGGAGATCTCCTGGGTTTACAACTGATCTCCAGGCATCAGAGATCAGTACCTCTGAAGAGACTGATCTCCAGGTATTTCCTCACCCAGAGCTGGCAACCCTATAAATTGTGTCTGAGATGCCTTAAGACAATAACAAAACTACAAGAGAATTTAACCATTAATGGCTTTTCTTAAAAGGTTCAGTTTTCATTTCATGTTTAAAGGTAAAGGTTTCCCTTGCTCGAAAACCAGTCGAGTCTGACTCTAGGGGGCAGTGCTCATCTCTGTTTCCAAGCCAAAGAGCCAGTGCTGTCCGAAGACTTTTCCGTGGTCATGTGGCCAGCATGACTAGACACCGAGGTGCATGGAACACTGTTACCTTCCCTCCAAAGCGGTACCTATTTATCTACCTGCAATTTCTTGCTTTCGAACTGCTAGGTTGGCAGGAGCTGGGACCAGAGCTGGGAGCTCACTCTGTCACGCGGCACTCGGGTCTTGAGCTGCCAAACTACTGATCTTCCAGTCTGTAGTTCAGCGTCTTAACCACTGAGCCACCATGGCACCATGTTTCATGTTTACAAGTGTAGAAAAATGATGGTGTGGTGTCCTTGGGGAAGGCTCTTCTGAAGCAGTGGTGCTTTGAGAAAGGGTGGAACTGCAAATAAAAGGAGTCCTCAGTTCATCTTAAAATGAGGGTAGATGGCTGTTATATATAAACCCTACTCTGCTTTCCCACAGATTTCTGAAGGGACTGTGAATGGAATCTGAAATAGATTCCACAGTCTACACTAGGAACATCAAAGAGGTCTGGCATGGCTCGGAGGTCCCCATGCTACACTAGGCCTCTCTTCATATGTTCTTTCTGTATTAGATCCAGAACCTGACAATGTGAATAAGGCTGCAGGCCTCCAGGTGGGACCCGGAGTTCTCCCAGAATTACAATTTACCTCCAGACTACAGAGAACAGTGTTTTCATTAAAAACTTTTTTAACAGGTAGGGTTATCAGGAAGTCCCTGCCCACTGCTGGGGGTGAGGGGGATGGAGGTAGGATTGCCAGATCCAGGTTGGGAAGCTCCTGGAGATTTGGGGGTAGAGTCTGGGGAATGTACAATGCCGTGGAGTTTGTCCTTCAAACCATCCATTTTCACTGTAGTCTGGAGAGGAGCTGTAATACCAGGGGATCTCCAGGTTGCACCTGGAGGCTGGCATCCCTACATGAGATACAAGAATATTATAGGTGCACAAACCACACTGGCCTATGTTAAAGCTATTAAAAATAAGTGAGCATACATGACATTCCTGTGTGTCCTAAATTGGATCTAATGAATCCAAGTTTCAAGTCCCTTAACCAGGAGCATATACCGAAAAGATATCCTTGGTGGATCCAGATTTGAGATGTTAATTCATCTTATAGGGATAGGAGTTAGTAAGCATATGTGTGTGTGCGGAAAACAGTGATTCTGCTAAATTGTCTATTTCATGATGTTCCTCTGAGCATGGACGTGATACTTAGGCAAACTGGGAAGGCTTAATACAAGCTGCCAATTTCAGTGTTATTGTTCTGTTTCCAGGAATTTATGATGGGAGGCAAATGACTACTCGTCAGAAGTTCCTTCAGCTATAATCAGAACTGGCTGGCGCTAGGTAAATAAACTTCTCAGGGACAGTAACTGTGCATCAGAAAAATGGGCATGCAAAAAAAATGCCTGTTTGAAGTTGTTACAGGAAGCCCCAAGCAGATCCAGTGAACTATAATTAATTCATGCTAACTCATGAAGGAAGTCCTATAGAAATGCGTACATTCTACATACCACGTGCAATTAAATTTCACTGTTTTTACTCTGAGCTTCCTCATATCTTTGTTTTCCTTTTGTTGTATTTCCATATTATCCTTATTGTTTCTCCATGCTTTTTCTAATCACCTTTCATGTGATTTGAGAAATGACAAAGAAACCAAGAAAGGGAGAACAAATGGAAATCAAGGACACAAGAAAGCCTGGAGAAAAACCTCTGTAGGCCAGCAACCAAACCATGTGAAGATCCCCATGTGAAAAGACCCTCAGGTTCAAATCCCCACTCTGCTCATTGTGTAGGGTTGCCAGCTGGGACCTTTTGTGGGGCGGGAACATTGGGGGGAAAGAAACTGCGGAAATAACATCAAATGAAGCTGTTGACATCATTTCTATACCCATAAGTGATATCTGAGAATGTTCGAGGAATTTCTCTAATCTCTATGATTTTTACCATAGACATTGGGAGAATTCCTAGAGCATTGTGTGATGTCATGATGTCACTTCCAGGTACAGGAAGTCATCTCATGGCATTGCATGTTGCCCCCCCCCCCAGTTTTGGTCTCCTTGCTCCACTGAGTGAAGGTGGGAGCTGGAGGCAATCTAGTAAGTATCACCGGGTAACCTTAGACAGTCACCCTACCCTACCTGACAGCTTTATAGTTCTGTTTCAAGGGATAAAAGCAGAGGAGTGGAGAAATAAACTGTTTAGGGTTCCCCACTGAGGAAAATAGTGGGATAAATAGCTAAATACAGGGGTCATTTTGTAGAAAAAGAGGTGCAGGAGCTCATTAGCATAACTCATTAGCAGGGGTCCGTTGGGGCCGGAGCGAGGCGGAGCAAAGCTCCGCCAGCTCAGGAGTGGCCACTAGGGCAGCCATGGGCCGAATCAGATTCTCTGATCTGATTCAGCCTGCTGCCGAATTGCTGCCGAAATTCGGCGGCAACTTTAAAAGCGACTGGAGGGGAGGGGGTTTGAGGGAGAGGCTCCAAACTTGCAGGGTAGCTGCTGGGACCTCTCCCCCAAATACCCACCAAGTTTCAAGAAGATTGGACAAGGGGGTCCAATTCTACGGGCCCCCAAACAGGTTGCCCCCATTTCCTCCATTGTTCTCTATGGTAGGAAAAAAGGTAACATTTTTTCCCACCATAGAGAACTATGGAGGGGATGAAACACCTGTTTGGGAGCCCATAGAATTGGACTCCGTGGTCCAATCTTCTTGAAACTTGGTGGGTATTTCAAGGAGAGGCCCCAGCAGCTACCCTGCAAGTTTGGAGCCTCTCCCTCAAATCCCCTTTCCTCCAGCCCCTCATATACCCTATGAGTTTTTGCCATTGATTTCAATGGCCCATAGGGTATAATGGGGCTGAAACTGACATTCCCCTTCTGACACACTTCCAGTGATGTCAAGGGATGTGGCATATGCTAATGAGTTATGCTAATGAGCTCCTGCAGCTCTTTTTTTATGAAAGGACCCCTGCTCATTAGCATAACTTATTTTCATATGCTACACCACCTGACATCACTAGAAGTATGTCAGAAGGCAAGAAAGAAAGAAGAGAGAGAGAGAGAGAAAGAGAGAGCTGGGACAGCTACTAATCCAAGCCTCAGAAATACCACTGTTCTGGGAGGATAGCTTCAGTGGTGGCTGAAACCTTCAGAAGGCTGGTTGGAGGAACAAGGACCTTTCCAGGGGACGGGGTCATTTTGCTGCAGCCATGACACAAGCAGGCATTTCCCCACAGGTGGGGGGCGGGGTTGGCACCAACTCCTGGAGCTGCGCTCCCCTGAGCTCCTGCTCAAAATGACCCCTGGCTAAATAAATATACAAACGCTAGTGTTGGGGTGTGTGTGTGTGTGTGTGTGTGAGAGAGAGAGATTTTCCTTAAAACTTACGGTTTCCTCAATATATGAAGCAAAACTATGCAGTATCAGGAAGGTTTCATGAAGGGGGGAGGGACCATAACTGACAGCATGTTAAGTTGGAAGCTGAGGATACTTTTAATTCCTTAGATGCTTAATAGTAATTGCAGCCCCATATTTCATGCACAAAGCAGCGAGTCGATAGTAACCTGCTGTTAGCTGCCTTAGTAGATAGATGTCTATTGACTCCATAGACAGAAAGACAGGCGATGACTTCAGAGGCCTAGCCAGTGTCCAGAGATTGATTTCTCGCCCCCCCCCCCACGAAGTAAATCAGTCATTTTGTGTTTGTTATCTATAGTTAGCCACAGACAGCTGAGGCAAAAAAAGTGGGCATTTTTTCCAAGAGAAGGGGAAAGGTTATTTTGGCTTCCCGTAAATGGCAGAAATGTATTTCTTTCTCTGTTTCCTTGTGTGTGTGTGCGCACACACATGTGAGGGTAAGCGAGGCTTTTCCTTGGAAAACTAGATTTTAATTATGTGGAAGATTTGTCAAGGAAACTTGCTGGTGCTTCATGCGGTGGGGGGGGGGGGGGGTTAGGGTGGCCGAGAGGCATGGAGAAAAATGTCCTATCTCTTTAATGATGGCTTAATGAGATGTTATATACCTAATAATGTTATTTACGTCCATGCTATGAAAAGCTTCAGCTGCTCATTTCCACATAATAAACCTCTATTAATGGGAAAGGGACCTGTTTCTAGGCCTGTTGCCAATGCTAAACAGGATGAATTGATGATTATGCTATAAACAGAACACATGGTGAGGTATGTATTTTATTAGGGTTGTCAGCCCCCCACTGGAGGCGGGGGATCCCCTGCCCCGCCCCCTGCCGCTGATCAGCTGGCCGGCTGGGAGACTTACCAGGAGCAGGAGGGAGGCCCAGGCTACATCACTGGCAATGTGGTGACATTACTTCCTTCATGTACTGGAAGTGATGTCATTACGTTAACGATGTCTGAGCAATCCTCTGGTATTTGGGCAAAAACTGTATGGTAGAAGCTATTTTTACCATAGAGTTTTTGTCCAAATACCAGAGCGTTGCCCTGATGTCCTAATGTGATGACATCACTTCTGATACACGCCGGAAGTGATGTTGCCACATCACCAGCAACGTAGTCTGGGCCTCCCTCCTGCTCCTGGCAAGTCCTCCCCCCTTCCCCCACAGGTTGCCAGGAGGGACATAGTAACCCTATGTAATATACTGTAGTGTTTTTAATTGTAAGCTGCCTAGAGCAGGATTCTAAAGGGGCAGCATAGAAATATTATAAATAAATATGGCAAGTAGAAATCAACTAAGTGGGTGTCTGTCTCAGGGCCAGCGACAACATACTTTCAAAGGTGGGACAGCTGCCAGAGCCTGGACTTCTGGCAGGGCCCACTGCTGCTGATCCCTTCCAAAATGTCATTTCCCTGCCTGCTCACTTGCGAGTGATTTGCTACCCATGTGACCAGCTGCGCACACTGCCTGGTGCCATCAGGGAAAGGGCTGCAGACAGTGGAGGTGGCTGTAAGCATGGGAAGTGGGAAGTCTTGTGAGTAGGGCAGGGGAAGGGTACACAGGCAGGTAGTGAGACACATGGGTGAGTGGGTGGGAAGGGGGCCCCTGGGAACTCTCTGCCCAGACCCCCCCCCCCCCCCCGTCTGGAACTGGCCCCGGTCTGTCTGCATGTATTCCAATATTGTTGTATCTGCTATTGCCTAGACCCTAGATCTTGTTCAGGTCATCAGCTGATCGATTTAGGATATAAAAGTTTTGTGCAAAAATCCTCACTTATATTACATTGCTGCTTTTAGATCCCTGGCTGATTTGAGTTCTGCATCTGTCAGGAACAGCGTTTTCCCAGCTCTGTCTTGGGAAATTCCTAGAGGGTTTGGAGGCGGTGCCTGTGAAGGATTGCAGAGCTAGGGAGGGGAGGGAGTATAGTGGGGATGAAATGCCATTTCCTCCAGGGGCACTGATTTCTGGAGAGCAGCTGTAATTCCTCCAGGCTCTGTCTGGAGACCGGTTAACTGCTAGTCTAGAAGCGACAAGGATTGAATTGCCTTATGAGGAGGGGAAGGGAAGGAGATTGTAAACTGCTCTGACTCCGTGTCAAGGGCAGGATATAAATCCTCCTCCTCCTCCTCTTTCTCCTTCTGGCTGAAGTTGGGCTGAGCGTGACTGTATTGGCACAAAGTGTCACCACAAAGCAACATCTCAGAGGGAATTGGGAGTCCGTTCCCTTACTGGATAGTGCCTTTGAAAAGTAGAGAAAGAGGCTGCTCTGGGGTGCACATTGCAGATGCATGCCATAAGGTAACAACATGAGAATGAACAATAGGCCTCTACTTGTGTCCAGGGGTCCGTTGGAGCGGGAGCGCACAGGAGCGCAGCTCCGGGAGTGAGTAGCCCAGGGGGTGGGCACATGACCAAGCCCCACCCCCTCCTCGGCTTCCCCGAGCAGTGCAGAGGCGCAGCGCCCCGGGGAAAGCCCTGCTAGGGTCTTTATTGTTTTTAATGTTTTGTTTTAATATTGATAATTTTATCATTGTTCCTTTTATGACTGTGTGCTGCTTTTCCAGAGACTTGCTCAAGGTGGCATATAAATTTTCTAAGTATACCATTTTTTATCTGGGCACATGGCACATAAGTACTGGAGAAATTTCGCCAACCCTTCAGCAGCTTCCACCTTATCAGTTTGGTGTAGTGGTCAGGAGTTGGGCTCTAATCTGGGAGAACCGGGTTTGATTCCCCACTCCTCCACATGCAGCTTCTGGTGTGACCTTGTCCAGTCACAAGTTCTCTCAGAGCTGTTCTCTCAAGGGCAGTTCTGGAAAGACCTCTCTCAGCCCCACCTACCTCACAGGGTGTCTTGTTGTGGGGAGGGGAAGGGGAAGGGATGGGTGGTGCACATGTCCTGGGTATCTTAAGTCTACTTGAAACCTGGTGGTTTCAAGGGAGCAGGAAGAGAATGAGGGTATGTTCTTTACGCTTATTTTTATTGCACAAAGTATTGGATGGGGAAGGGAATGGAGGAAGAGCAGGTCAGTTTCACTCACCTGTGGAGTGGAGCCTGAGGGGTGGGTGTTGCCTTCTGACACACTTTCGGTATGTTAGGGGGTCTGGCATATGCAAATGAGTTATGCTAATGAGTTATGCTAATGAGCTCCTGCACCTCTTTTTCTACTAAAGGACCCCTGCTTGTGTCCTTGTGTCTTTTGTTCCAATAGCAAAGTTGGCCAGTCATTTTACACTTAGATCCAGTGACTGGAGCTGTGAATGGGCAAAACAGATCTTTTCTACAGACCTGAAAAGGGACCCAGGTTTAGAGAAAAATGTGAAATCTAAGAAAAATACACTGGGCAGCTTTCAAAGAATCTGAAAATGATAAAAGGAGTTCCTGTAGCTTTAAGCGACAGATTCTCTCAGTGGCTGTTGCTAGGCAACCACAGTATTCCCGGCCTCAGTTTCTGTAAGTAATAGGCAGGGGGAGGGAACAGGGCCATTTCCAGACCTATTTTGGCCTTTGAGGGTGAACTCATGGGGTCAGGCCTGGCTAGGTTTGCCAGCTCCAGGTTGGAAAATTCCTGGAGATTTTGTGGTGGAATCTGAGAACGGCAGGGCTTGGGAGCAGAGAGGCCTCAGCTGGATGTAATTCCACAGAGCTCACCCTCCATAGCAGCTATTTTCCCCCAGGTGAACAGATCTCTGTCATCTGAAATTCAGTTATAGATCTGGGAGATCTCCAGGTTCCACCTGGAGGTTGGCAACCCTAGGTCTGGGAGCAACCTATGGATGACTTGATACCACTTGACTTGCATGACTCAACTAGGCCTGGCTGCTTGCTACTGTTCAGCAGCAGCCACCCTGTGAAAGCCAGTGTGGGTATAGTGGTTAGAGCTTCAGAGTAGGGTCTGAGAGACTGTCAAGGTTCCAGTTTGACCATTGTCTCTTTTCCTTAACTTTCGTTTCTTCTCCTAGCTTCACTGTTCACTTTACCATACTTTAGGGGGGGAGGGACATTCCTACGGGGGAGTGGGTATTTGGGGGATGCTTGCTGGTAACCTGTAGCCATAATTTTTCCATTCAAGATGTGCCCCTTGGCTTCTCACGAGAATGACCTTAGAGACTTTCACTGCTAGGCGTGGTAAATAGCAACTGTATATCTGTCAGGGTTGACATAACGTAACGTGGTGGCTAAGTGTGAGGTGGGTGAATGGGGTGTGGGGTGATTTGATTTTTTTCTATAACTTTGGGGTTTTGGTGCGCTTTTGGCATTCCTGACAAAACACCAGTCCTGAGTGAGCATAGGTCTGAACAAATTTTTAAATAAAGAACCCATGGGGAGTATCTTAACTGGGGATCTGACAGAGACCAGGTTCAAATCCCTGTCTTTCTGTGGAAGCTCACTAGGTGATTTTGGGCCAGTCAGATACTGTCAGCCAAATCTACCTCACAAGGTTGTTGTGTGGATAAAAAGGAGAGGAGAATAATGTAAGCTGCTTTGGTCTCCATTGTGGGGTATAAATGAAATAAATATAGCTGAGATGCGAGGCACTTAAAAGGTAGGTTGGTGAATGGCTGAGGAGGAGAGAATGAGTCAGGGAAAGGGGGTTGCCAGGAAGGCAGAAAGAGGAAGTAGTGTGGGGAAGGTGATAGGGGGAAAGGGAGGTGACACCCCACGAGTCCCTGAGGGATCCCTACCATGCAAGTGGGCCTGGCCTGGTGGCTGGCACCATACAACTGGGCCACAGTTTTCCTAGGTAGAGGCTGCCAGGAGGGAGTGAGAAAGTTTAAGACAGAAGGGCTGATAAAGGTAGATTGGCTGTTGGGTTAGTCTGTCCAGGTTAGGACTTTCCTAGAGATTTGGAGGGTGGAGTCTGGCAAGGTTGGGGTTTGAGGAGGGGAAGGGAAAGGTGGCGGGAGGGGAAGGGAAAGGTGTTTGTAAGCCGCTCTGAGACTCCATGTGAAGGTCAGGATATAAATCCAATCTCCTCTTCTTCTTGGAAAAAATGGCTGCTTTGGAAGGTGGGCTCTGTGGCATTATACCATGCTGAGCTCGCGGCTTTCCCCAAGCTTTGCCCTCCCAAGGCTCCACCCATAAATCTTCAGGAATTTCCTAACCCTAAAGGGGACCTGATCTCTGTAGTTGGGAGATTTGTTGTGATTCCAGGAGGTTGGCAAATGTAAAGGGAAAGAATAAAGCAGGAAAGGGACTTGCAGGAAAGGACAATGGGGGGGGGAGGGGAAGTGAGATGCCTCTCACAAGTCCTTGAGAGTTCCTTCCCACTTGTTATATTATTCACTGCTGCCAACTGTTACTGCTTTAGTTCAGTCCTATGTTCCTTCTGGTGAATATTACAAAGGGCAGCACAAAAAGGCATATGTATTCCCTTGAAAAGAAGTCTGCCTGTGGAACGAGAGAATTTAGATTCCCTCTGGGAAAGAAACTGTCCTCTCAAGTGCTTGGTATTGACACCTGTAAAGAAGAGTTGATTTAGGACTTCAAATAGAAGGCAGGATTTTTGCGCATCAGCAGATCCAAGTACCTAGTTTGCACATATTAAACCAGAAGCTGCTAGCAAGGAAAGGCACTTAGAAAACTTGTTTCGGTTAGGGCCACTTTGTATTCTATATTATTTAATTTTCCAATCAAGATAGTGAAACATACATCTCCCCCAAATGTAAAATATGAAAGCAGCAAGTGCATCTTTTGTTCGCCTGTGCTTCTCAGGGAGAAGTAGAGAAGAGATCAACCACATCTCAAACTAAAGTACCACTAGCCATCTTCATTTTCATTCATTCATTCATTCATTCATTCATTCATTCATTCATTCATTGTGCCATCCTAAACAGAAGATCATCCAGAAGGTGCAAGTGGAGCAGTGGGGAATCAATTCCGGTTCTCCCAGATCAGAGTACATGCACTTAACCACTATACCAAACTGGCTCACAACTGGCTAACATCAGTTTACAAAAACATAATCTTAACCTTTTCATGACTGAAGGGGTGACACTTGCAAAAACCCCAACACATGTAAATGCAGTCGAATAAGAACATAATAAAAACAGGTATGTTAACAAAACAACCACCAGCAATAAAATGATCTTCCTTCATTCCCCACCAGTTATATAAAACATTTCTAGCCCACTCTTTATCATGGTTTACACAAATGAACATATAGGGTTTATCAATAATCTAAAGTTAGCAGCAGTAGGGTTGCCAGTTGCCCTCCTTCCCAGCTGCTGGCAGGGGGAGGGGGTAGAGTTTCCAGCTCGGGAGATGCCTCAGGTGGAGCCTCAGGAGGAGAGAACTCTCAGTGGGGTACAGTGCCATAAAGTCCACCCTCCAAAGCAGCCATATTATCCAGGGAAACAGATCTCTGTAGTCTGGAGATGAGCTGCAACTCTGGAGGATTCCCAGATCCCACCTGGAGGTTGGCTTCCCTAAATAAAAGGAGAATTTAGCTAACAAAATAATAAAACCCCTGACTATCTGATAAAAATAAATCAAGGCATCTCTTAATAATCTAGTCTAATAATCCAAGTCATCCCTGCAAGAAAAAGATTAAAAACTAGTCATCAACAGGAAAAATAATAACCCCCCCCCAATGGATTCAGTAATAAAAGCTGTTGAATTCAGCCCCCTGCTGGTGAACCTCTGAACCCATACCATCCCTGTAATCCTTGAGAATACTTAAAGCAAAGAGAACAAATGGACTTCTTGAGCCAGGGAGTTCAAAAACCTGGGAGATGACAACAGAAAAAGTACTGTTCCATTTCCTCTTCAACCTTGCCTCGTTTAGTGCTGGCCTGCAGAAGGTGCTCAGAAAGATTCTGTGGAGATAATGCCACAATGGGGCAATGGGGGTGGTGTCTACTATGGAAAAAGGTAACTTTTATTTTGGAATTCCCCCCACTCTTCCCTTCTGTGCTCCAAGGTCTGGGCAGGAAAACAAGTGACTTCCCCCTAGGGTTGGCAGCTTCCAGGTGGCACCTGGAGATCTTCCGCCATTACAGTTGGTCCCCAGGTGACCATGATCAGCTCCCCTGGAGAAAATAGCTGCTTTGAAGAGTGGACTCTGTGAGACAGTACCCTGCTGAGGTACCTCCCCTCCTCAAATCCTGACCTCCCCAGGCTCCACCAAAATCTCGAGGTATTTCCCAACCCAGAACTGGAAGGCCTACCCTAGAGTTATGATGATCTCACTCAGTAATCTGTGTGGCTCTGCTTGAACTAAATAAAGCTATACATACTGTGGGCTTCTTCTTTTCTGTGGACATCAGCTATTGAGCTTTCATGAAGATGGGCACATGACTTCTACCAGTATTTCCAAGTCCCATTTTTTATGTTGCCCCCACCATCTTCCAAACCTGGAATGACGGGGCATTTTCCATCCCTTTTGAAACCACAATTTATTTATTTTTTAGCAGAACGGCACCTCCTGAACTCTTTATGCTTGAAATCATTTGTAGAGAGCTGCAGTAAAAGAGAGCATGATTACAGTTTGCAGGAAGGGGGAAGGAAAAAAAATGTTGCAGAGATGGAAAAATGAAAGAACTGGCAAAGTGGTTGATTTCCCCAAATGAGTTTGAAAAATGATCCTGGATTCTATTGATGGTTATATATTTTGCTCGTAATACAATAGTGCTTAGAGTTTTTTCTGTTGTATGACGCACCCCACTGAGAGAGAGAGAGAGAAAGGGCTTAGTACTTGAGATGTTGTCATTTAGGGTCTACTTGGATTGAATGGAGGTGTTTTTGTCAGGTGTAACACAGGACCAAGACGTTTTACCTGCTGACTTATCTGTACCATACAACTATTAAAGGAGACAGCACTATTATCCTCCTCGGCGTCTGGTCACACTGGGCTTAGATGACAGTCCAGCCTGCTTTGTTTGTTTGCTGCACAACACACCTGTGCTTATCTGACCCTCACAGCAATCTTATAAAATAGATTTAGCTGAGAGACCTGATCCAAGGTCCGACTAGTGAACTTCTTGGTTGACAAGGGCTTTGAAATATGGTTTCTGTGGTTCGGCATTTTAACCTCTCCCCCTGCATTTCACATACCTGTTGGATCCAACCAGTGGTCCATCAAAGTCCAGCATCCCATTTCATACAGTGGCTGACCAGTTGTCCTGGAAGCCCAAAAAACATGGCGCAGAGGCTAAGGCTTTCTCTTGATGTTTCCTCCTAGCACTGGATTTCAGAGGTTATAACTGTCTCTGAATGTGGAGGCTCCCTTCGATCACCATGGCCAATCGCCATTGATGGACCTATCCTCCATGAATCTATCTAACCTTTTAATGCCATCAATGCTTGTAGCCACCACTACTTCCACGGGCTGTGAATTCCACAATTTAATTACTTGTTGGGTAAAGAATTGTTTCCCCTCGTCTGTACTGTACGTATTGCCTATTAAATTCATTTGGTGCTCCCCAGTTCTAGTATTATGGGAGATAGAGAAAAGGCTGACTTTCTCTACTTTCTCTATTCTATGCATAATTTTATAAACCTCTATTATTTCCTCCCCCAACTTTCTTCTCTCTAAACTAAAAAGCATTAAACTCTCCAGCCTTTCCTCATAGGAAGGTGCTTGGTGCTCCAACCCCCCTGATCATCTTAGTTGCCTTCTTCTGTATTTTTCCCATCTCTTCATTATCCGTTTTGGAATATGACAGCTAGAGCTGATCTTTGATGATACAGGCAGCAGAGTCCACACTGGGTCCCACTGTGATGTGGAGATGGAGGAGGTCTGTCATTGGTTATTGCCGTGGAAATGAAATGGCATTGCCACATTTAGAGAGAGTGTATTTCCGTTGACTGAAAGTCAATGATAAACAAGAGGCTTCTGATATCGTCTAGCTTTGAAGCTTCCCAAAGGCATCTAGCTGATTGGTATTGGAGACAAACTCCTGGATTGGAGAAAGTGTAGGTTAAATCCGACAAAACAACTATCCTGTTCCTGAATGCAACCCCAAAAAATATACTGTATAGTTTGGATGAAAGGTACTGTGTTGGATATAAAAATGATCGAGTTGCTTTGTAGAGTTATGCAATCATCATAGCCCCTATAAATTCAATTATTGATATCAAATATGCTTTCTTGATCATCAGGGCTTCTGCCACCACAGAGCAGCGTCTCTGAAAACATTACGATGGATAAGAGACAGAGAGTACCGAGGTTTCTAATTTAAATTGAAATTTGCTCTTAAGTAGGAATGCTGAGCAGTATATTCCCAAACACAGCCTTCTCAATGCTTAAATTGCTTTTCCTCAGTTACCTATGCGGGGGTGGGGAGTTAAATAAATATATTGAAATACTCCACTGGTAAAAGTTCAGCCGCATGCTACAGATGATTGTGGGGATGGTACAGATGTGGCAGACAGGTCTAACAAAAATTTCTCAGGAAGTGTCAGATGTAAATTGGGAGCAATTAGCGAGAAGAGAGGAAATGGTGCCTGAAATAGAAATTAGATGCTGAGTTTAAATACATGCAAAAAGTAAATACCTGTCATTTACCCAAAAAAATTACTTTGGGGCTATTTAAAACATAAGGCAAAGAGAAAGGGATTCCAGGGACTGAAAGAAGCTTTAAAACAAGATTGTAGGGAAGGGGGGGGGGGAATGGAAATCCCTGGATCTCTTGCCCCCCCCCCCCGGCCAATTTCATGGGGATAATCAAACAGAGCACATGATGTCATCCTTGGAGCATTCTCCAGCTGAATCAGTCAACACTGAGCATACCTGGAAAAGTTTTTTCTGGAGCTGATATTTAAAGATCCAACCTATGAGTAAATATAGAGGTTGTGGAAAAGAGAAAAACAGCCGTGCTGTTTCTACAGTAATCTCAAGCCTTTCAAGAAAAGGTGAAAATGGCAGAAGAGGTGTGATATCACAAAATGTGGTTCCAAATAATAAAAATAATAATCAGAGTTTGGATCGGCCTCTTGTTTCTAATCAGCTAGCAAAAAAATGAATTGGGGTGGCTGAGGTCCTTCTAAAGCATCCATATGCACGGCTTCTATTTTAAGAAGCTTATCCTCACATAGTGCTAACTTTCCTATGCCTGTTCTCCTTGCGCCTCAGTGCCTCCAGGGTTGCTCCTGTAACTAGTTGTTTGCCACTCCTCCTACCTTTTTTTTTTCACAGTTAACATGGCTTTAAGTGTAACTGCCTATGCAGATTCTTTTGGCGTTTAAACTTTTGTGAGAAGACTGTTCATTTCTTTGTATGTTGAAACTATTGTGGGTTTCATAGGATGCCCTACCGTTCGTGCTTGTGAGCAGCAGCTTGCTCGTCAGCTTTCTGGACTAGTTGGATTCCCGTCTCTTTGATTCACAATAGGGTGATCCATTAACTTAGATGATAAGCCTAAAAGTTGGACTGAGAGATTTATAAAGTGGGTGGAACATGAGGAGGAGTCGAAGGAAGGGAAGGTCTGCTCATGAGCCACAAAGCTGCCTTATTTGGAGAGACCATTTGGAGACTGTTGTCCATTTGGACTGGCCACTGTGCTTCAAGGCCTCTGATGCCAGCTACCTGAAATCTTATCACTAGGGGTGCCAGGAATTCTCCTTCAGTGAGCCAAGAATGTCTGAATCTGCCATAAACCGAGTAAGTAAACCAAAAAAGGGATCACAGTTACAAGGAAATATATTAAACAAACACTGTGATTAAAATGACAATAACATTTAATAAATCTTATGAATATCAGTTATTATTACAAATTGAACTTATACAATATTGCTAAGAAAATTCTAACATTCTCAAGGAAAAGTCCATCATCCTCAATGAGCACCCGGTTATAAACGCATTTCACCAATCTTCCTCAGGAGTAATCCTATTATATTGAAAGGCGTCAGCCTCTTGATTCGGCTTAACTTCTATTTTACTTTCTTCAAATTTTTATAGCTTAACTTCTTTTTTACTTTCTCCAAATTATCTTCCAGTTCCATTTTCAAATTATTAAAGCTTAACTTTTTAAAATTATCTTCTTGTTCCTCTTCAAAATGAGCACCTGATTATAAACTCATTTCACCAACCTTCGTCAGGAGTAATCCTAATATTGAAAGTTGTCAGCCTCTTGACTGAGTAAGAGCATAGGTTTCAGTAGACCAGGGGTCCCCAGCCTTTTTGAGTGGGCAAGCACCTTTGGAATTCTGACACAGGGTGGTGGGCACAATTACAAAATGGCTGCCACAAGAGGCAGAGCTAATCATTAAATGGCTGCTTCAGAAGAATCACAAAATGTCCAGGAGTGAGGTTGTATGTAACTTTAATTGTAAGTTACAACAATCCAGCATTATAGGCAGAAGCTCTGTTTGACAGGATGCCTTTTGATCTGCATAGCCAGATCTGCTGGGCAAATAAATGGTCCACCAAGCCCTCTCACTTTCTAAAAGCACTTGTTGGGTACCAGGAAAGGTGTCAGAGGGTGCCATGGCACCACGGGCACCCGGTTGGGGACCCGTAGTCTAAACTGGGAGGGTACACTAGGACTACGACTCTCAAAGGTCTTACAGGTTTTCTCCATCTTTGCTACTCAAGATTCTCAGTGACTGAAAAGGAACCTTCTGCATGCAAAACCTGCAAGGCTGCTCCGTGGCACAGCTAAGAAGAGGGGGGGAGCCCTTTAAAGGGTTCACAGTCTAAAACACTGAGTCTAGCTCCCTGCTCCCGCAGCTCCTTGGACTCTACCCATAGCTACCCCACCATTTCCTCTTTAAACTGGAGAAAGGGGGCAATTGTTTTTTTCTTGGGCTTGAAGCAGGACAGCATGGGAGCCCTGCAAGCCATGTGAAAGCATCCAGCCCGGCCAACCAGGGCAAAAGCGTCTGAGAATGTTGACATGAGATTATTGAATCTTCTGCAGCAATATCAGTACAAATGGTGCATAAATGGGGAGGGACTGGACTGCGCCTGCTAGGCCCTGGTTCAGCTTATGTTCAGTGAGTTTCTGGGCAGAGTTTGGGCATCGTCTGTACAGAAGATCCCAGCAGTGCATGGAGGGTGGGGCCGGGAGGCAGAGTCCCCCGCTCTCTCCCCTTCATACTTCTGTGTCTGGGATTCTCAGTATTCATATGTTCAGTTCTGGACATTCAGAATAGCATGATAAGGACCTTTTCAAATTACTTGATTATTGATGATGTGATTAGTTTTTATACTGCCAGATGGAGTGTTTTATATTATTAATGGTATGGCTTTAGTTGATTTTAATCTGGCATTTATTTCTTTTTTAAAAAGTAGTTTTAAGCATTTCGATAGGGGAAAATGACTAATTTTTTTTCTCCGATGTATGATTGGTTGGGAGTTTGCTTTATAAATCATGGATATTGTTCCCATGGGCAAGTGATTGATCATCCTGCTTTTAAACGAGATTGCACTCATGGCATTAAAACATTATGTGGATGCATCTTTTTTTTCTTTTTTTAAATCAGACAAATTAAATATATAGTGCTGGCATTTTGTGGATTTCATAGCCCCTTCTGAAGACTAAACAAGAAACTTCTGTTATTCCAGTTACACCTTTCAAAATAAAAGTTCAGAAGTACGGAAACTTGGTTATTTGCAGATATTAATTATTGCTGTATTTATAGAGGAAACCCTATAAGGAAAGTATTATCCTTTTATACAGGATTGGCTCCAGAGGATGGTAAGACCAGTAAACTACTAATGGTCCACGTGCACAGTTTATTCACATTTTGCCCAGGAGGTCAAAGAAAGCTTGTCTGACTCCTTGGTTTGCATCCCCTCAGAACCCCATCTCTGCTAGGTTGCTCCCCCCCCCCCCAAATTTAGTATTGTATTGTGATCATTTTGCTTTTGCACAAAACCCTAAATTTGGTCTAGCTAAGTAAGGAACAAATTGAAGTTGGGGATTGTTGTATATTTCTAAAGGCTGGTGTGGTCCTTAGGATTTCTAAACAATCTTCCTGGATTGTTGTATATTTCTAAAGGCTGGTGTGGTCCTAAGTTTTAGAATTATTTGGGTAGGAAAAGGGAAGTGGGTGTGCAGAGTACTGCCTGTGAAGTTTAAATTAACAAATTAATGAAAGGGTTTGAAGTATATTAGGCAGGGCTTTAGTTGAAAATGTGAAGGTTTCTACTCCTGCTGGTTGCAGCGGTCAAGGTTTGATTCTTTTTGAGGGCAGAATGTGGCTGGATGGAAAGAACTGGTCTGCATCGTGATCTGGTATCTTGGAGCTGTGATCAGCTGGGTCAGTGGAACATCCTGTAGTGGCCATTTTACCACAGTTCTACCCTGGGGTTGTACTTTGGGATGCTAAATTGGTGTATGCAGGCAGGAAAGGACTAGATAAGGACAAACAAACTGAAGCTTAATCAAGACAAGATGAAGCTATTGCTGTCTAGTAATGATTTTGATCCGACGATAGGCATGTAGCTTCTGTTGGATGTTAATTTGTCCTACTAATGTTGTGATCTTGTACGTTTTTATCCCACCCTTCCTCAGAGGAGCACAGGGTAGAGCGCATGGTTCACCCATCCTTATTTTGCCTTCCCAACAGCACTATATGGAAGGTTGGGGGTGGGGGAGAGACTGACCTAAGGTCACCCAGCAAGCTTCACGGGAAAGTGAGAATTTGAGCCCAGATATCGCAGATTATAGTGTACACTCTAACTTCCATACCACACAGACACTCAATATTACACAATGATTGCTTCCCTTAAAACCATTTCTAAAAGCCTTGTTTCAAATTTGTATAGAGAAATCTCAAATCACTCAGAGGAGGGGCAGAACAATAGTATAACAGAGTTACGAAATGTACTGTATATTGCATCTAGAGATAAGAAGATTTCCCCAGTTGTGTTCTCTAATTGTTGTGGGATTTCTCTGAGAGCTACATTCCACTCCTTAATTGTGGTTTGATGAGGAGAATTTATCAAATTAATTCTAGAATCGGAATGTATGCAGTTTACGGTAGCTTTTCAATTACGTCATTGCATTTGTGCCTCTTGGTTACTGATCCTTGCATGTGTGCAATGATAAAACATTGCAAAAAAGCAATCTTAAAGGTGCCACTGGACTCACATTTTATTTTTGCATTGTTTTATCATTGCTCACCAGTTATACAGAGGAAGAAAAAATACACAAATCAATAGTAAGAAGATCACAGGATTCTTTACAGAAACTGGAAAAATATGAATTGGTGGAAGATCCTTAATGCATTAGTCCTACCTTGGAAACAAGACCAGATAATTCAGAACTGCAAAAACCCGGGAGAAATTCAGATAGAGAGAAATTTGGAGACATCACATTAAAAAAATTATAGCTCACCTTTTGGCCAATACAGCTCCCCAAAATGTCTAGCAAGGAGGGGGAAAACCCAACTTTGATGATAGTTAAACCAGGGAAACAATCCAATAAACCAAACAGCAAATAGTCTAAAAGAGTGGCAATAAACACTTTGATAATTTAGTAACAGTAGGAGCTAGGTAAACCAAAAATAGAGGTAAGTGACATTTAAGAGAAAACCTCAAATTCTCTCTCTCTTTTTAAATAATGTGTAAATTTTTAAAAGTTCCAAAATGCAACTAATAACAATGCAAAACCAGAATAGTTATTATGGATACAATTATATACAAATTTCAGCAATGAAATACTGATTTCTCATCTTTGAAAACAAGGGACCAAAGCTCTCAGAATTACTAGTGCTAGATGGTTTCAAACGTGGGAAATTTTTACTAAGGATTGGGTGAACCTGAGTTCATATTCAAAAAAGGTCCAGTGGAAAAGATCTTCTGAATACATTCTCACCTCAAACAAAAGTTAAAGGATGCCATAATTTCATATTTATACAATAAAATATAAAAAATAAGTAAATATTTATTTAAAAATCTTGGCACAGTGATAATGGCAGGAGCTTTTGCTTGGTTTGGCCAGGGCTCAGTTGCAGCAGTTTTTCTGTTGTTTGAGTCTTGGCATCTTTAGAAATTGGTGTTTTATATCCTGGCATCACAATTATCTATCTGCTGTTTTATTGAAATTAAGTCCTTTAAGTAAAATAGAGGAGTTTGATTTTGAAGAGCTGGAATCAGATAGTTGGGATACTTCTCTTGGACCCAAATTCTCTCTTGAAGAGAACAGTTTCAGTTGGCAATAAAGTGCCTTCAAAGAAGAAGATCAGTGAGCTTCCCTGATGAGGGAATTCCATAATTTTGGGACATCTGTCAAAAAGGCTTAATCCCACCAGCCAACGGACTTCCACTGCAAATTATACATAGAGAATGTCCATATATAGGTAGTTCACATGGGAGTAGATGGTCCCATGTAATTGGCATAGAATAGATATCATGCATTCCATTCAGCTAACCCCAGTGGGCAACTGGGCTTTCATGTTATGTACCAGCTTCCAGGCACTTTCCAATGAGAGCCAGTGTGGTGTACTGGTTAGAGTGATGGACTAGGACCTGGGAGACCCCATGTTAAGTCCCCCACTCTGCCATGGAAACTCACTAGGTAACCTTGGACCAGTCACATGCTCCTATCCTAAAATGGAGAGGAAGAGAATGAGGTAAGCAGTTTTGGGGTCCCATAAAGAAGAAGAAGTAGAAGAGGAGGAGATTGGATTTATACCCCGCCCTTCACTACCCAAAGGAGTCTCAGAGTGGCTTACAAACTCCTCTCCCTTCCTCTCCCAACAACAGACACCCTGTGAGGTAGGTGGGGCTGAGAGAGCTCTAACAGAAACTGCTCTTTTTTCAAGAACAGCTGTGCCAGAACTGTGGCTTGCCCAAGGTCATCCAGCAGGTGCAAGTGGAGGAGTGGGGAATCAAACCGAGTTCTCCCAGATTAGAGTCCGCACTCTTAACCACTACACCAAACCATGAAGGAGACAGGTAGGGTATTAGGGTTGCCAGGTCTAAACGCTAAGCCCCTGGGGACTTACTGGGGCGCTCCAAGAGAGGGGAGGGAAGATGCATGCCATGCCTACATCACCTCTGGGTGACGTAGGCACGTCAGGGACAACACTCTGATTTGGGGCCAAAACTCTGTGGCTAGAAGCTAATTCTACCACAGAGTTTTGTACAAAAACCAGTCACCCCCCCCCCCCATGTCACTGACCTGCCTATGTCACTTGTGTTTGGGGTTGTAACTCTCCCCCGCTGGCCAGCACCAGAGGGGGGCGTTCCAGAAAGCGGGGGATCCACTGTGCGCTGAGGGGACCTGGCAACCCTATAGGGTATGTGAAGTAACTAAATAAAACCTGTGTACCATTACATTGGTTGTGTGGCTATAACTAAGTAGAAAATGAGTATAGCCATCCCATATAACCAGACTATAAGGCAAACAAATGGAAGTTTAATTAAGGTGAATAGGAGTAAGTATCACAGGTCTGAGGGGTTTGGAAGCCCTTGAACAATTTATTTCTTTATTATTAATTTAATTTATATCCCGCCCTCCCTGCAAGCGGGCTCAGGGCGGCTTACCTAGTTGGTACGCAGTGAACATTAAAACCACATAAAACATTTAAAACAATTCAAATACAATAAAGTCATAAAAACATACGGTGCTAGGAATAATTCCTGGGTTACTTAATTACTTAGATGGCGTGCAAAAATGCTTTATAAACAGACCGTTTTCCAGTTCGATGATCTTCCTCTTCCTTGATCTTCCAGAGTCGCACAATGGCATAGGCCAGATGTAAAGCTGAGGGCCAGGGTCCATAACCACAATTGTTGGTGGTAGTTGTGGGGGTAGGCTCCTTAGTTGAAGGCCTGATGAAAGAGCTCTGTCTTGCAGGCCCTGCGGGATTTATTACAGTTCCGCAGGGCCTGCAAGACAGAGCTCTTTCATCAGGCCTTCAACTAAGACTGTAATAAATCCCACAGGGCCCTGATCTCTTCCGGAAGCTCACTCTACCAGTATGGAGCCACCACTGAAAACACCCTGGCCCTGGTGGTGGTGAGCCTAGCATCCTTAGGACCCGGGAGGGTCAGTCGGTTCAGAGACTCTGACCGCAGTGCTCTCTGGAGTATGTATGGGGAAAGGTGGTATCTCAGGTATGTCGGACCCTGGCCATATAGGGCTTTAAAGGTAAGTACCAGCACTTTGAAGCAAATTTGGTATGCTATTGGTAGCCAGTGCAGGCTGGATGTGCTCCCATCTGGGAAGGCCCATCAGGAGCCTGGCTGTGGCATTCTGCACTAGCTGCAGCTTCCAGTTTTGCAACAAGGGCAGCCCCATGTAGAGAGTGTTACAGTAGTCTAGTCTCGAGGTATAGAACAAGGCATCTTCCATGGGGCCCTTAATCAGGAAGAGGCAGGGCAGCTAAGAATTCTGTTGTATGAAGAAATATACAGTACAGGGGGAAAAATTCAGCTGCTTAATTTCTACATGTCAGATTGTTGTTAGGCAGAGGGACAGAGTCAGGGGAAAAATGGCTACCAAAGAGGTACTATCTGGAGTAATTTTACCAACTTTGCTAATGAAGAATGAATGACTTGAGAGCCTTCTGTCAAAATATTATATAGGGATAATAATCCTGACCTACTTTATTATAAGATGTTTAAAGGATTCCTGGAATAACATGTGGGTCTAAACTCAGAAGAAAATCAGGGTATAAACATCTAAATAAAATTAATGTGTTGAGATTTCCTCCATAAAACATTTGACTAAGGCCTATTATGCATGAGTGTTTCCCCTTGCTTTTGCTGTACATCTCCATTGGGTTTTCTTTTTCATTCTGCGTTGATTCCCCCTCCCCTCAGCACTCAGTTTGCTTTCCAGTTGCCGTTTCTCCAGGTTTTCTGAGAGTGGTTTTGTGCCAGTTTCCCCCTTGTTTCACTTCTGAGCCGAAGATAATTCAGAAGTGTACAGATTCCCTTGGATTTCCTCCTACCCCTTTGCTGCCCCTTGAAGGTCACTTTCCCACCCACATCGAGGTTGTTCCACCCACTCTGTACCTTCCACCATTCTTTAGTGTGCAAGCTCTGGGTGGCAGGAGAAGGCAGTATAGAGCTGCACCCGCAGGGAGCAATCAACTCCCCGCAGGCACTTCAGATCCCTGAACCATAAGGATTTAAATGGAAGGTGCTTGCTGGACGCTACTGCACAGCTGCATTTCGGCAATTGCACAGTTCTTTAAAAAAAAACCTTTGGATGCCACCCCCTGCACATCACAAGTGACATTCCCACCCCAATTAACAAAAAAATGATGTTTTTTGGTTGTAACTGCAGAATAAATATACTGGAGAAAAAAAGAATGGTGTGTTCGGCCAGCACAGAATCCAAATTCAAGCTTAAAGGCTTGACTGCTCAGATTCTGTGCAGTAAGCCGTGCGTGCGTAATAGGCCTCAGGAGAGGACCATACTGGAAATAATTGGTAATGGTACAGATCCCTGCTAGTTGAAACACATGAACTGTGATTGACCTGGGGCAGTGGTCATCACCTTTTCTTTAATGAGAGCTACGTCTGAGTAATGAGAAGTATCCCAATCCATTGCCTGGCATGTTACCATGAACCTGAACATGGGCTAGGAGAAGTACTAGAAATGAAGTTCAGTGAAGCAGCACAGCAGCAAATCCTATTAAATGAAGGCTTTTTTTTTTTTTTTTAAGCACAGACTAGATTTTTTCATAGCCTTTTCCTGGGTCTTCTGAGGTCACTCTGTGGCAGCCAGCAAGCTACAGGTAGCTCATGAACTACCTGTTGGATATCCCTGGGTTAGAGTTAGGAAGTTGCAGTTGATGCTCTGAGTAACTGTAAAGAATCACGCACTCCTGAGTCAAAAGCTTAATCTTGCACTAGTACTTCCCGTTTTCATCCAAGTCTGTCCATGGGGTATAGGCAGCATCTGGAAGTGTCCTATCAATCTTTCACAGAAGTAGCAATGAGAAGATGGAATGGCCAATTAGTGCATTCCATGCAAGTGTCTTTTACATTCAAGACCCCTTATTGCCAAGAGAGTCCCTTGTGAAGTATCAGTCAAAAGTGGCAGGTCTGCTGTACCCAGCATGGCACCAGATCCTTTGGGTTCTGAGCAGCTAGAATTGAGTCCAGTAGCAACTTTGAGACCAATGAGATTTTTGGGCTACAAATTTTCGAGAGTCAAAGCTTCTGACGAAGGGAACTTTGACTCTCGAACGCTCATACCCCAAAAATCTTGTTGGTTTCAAAGTTGCTACCGGACTTGAATGTATTTGTAATACTGCAGACCAACATGGCTATCCCCTGAAAATACCTTCGATTTTTTAAATAGTTTTTTAAATTGTTTTTCAAATAACAACACACAAAATGCTGACAACATATCTTGATTGAGAGATTCTTCCATTGAACAATCTATAATTACACCGTATTTCCTATCTATTAGGTACATCCATTAAATAATTTTTCAGTCCACTTATACAATCTTGACCAAAGTTCCTTAAATACTTCTTCACTTTTCCCTTGTAATAAGCATGTTAACTTATCCATTTCAGCCAGTTCAAGCAACTTCTGAAGAAGTTCTTCTCTTGATGGAATTTTATCAGTTTTCCAATATTTGGGAAATAATATTCTAGCCATTGTTACAATGTATACAATCATAGGTACATCTAGTTTATTATAACTGTCTGAGGTTATATTTAATAAAAATATTTCTGGTTCAAGAGGTGCTTTAGTGCTTATTATTTCTTTTAATATCCCTTGGATCCATATCCAATATTTTTAAATTTTAGCACATGCTCACCACATATGAAAATAGGTCCCTACGTTTTGCTTACATTTCCAGCAATTATTTGGTATACTTGAATAACATTTATCTAGTCTGTCCAGAGACATATGTCATCTGTGAAACTATCTTGGTTTTTGATGGTCACCATCTCCTGTTATCTACCAGTTCATTTGATTCCTTATGGCAGCAGGTTGAGTTGGAACACAATGTCAACTCTGCTTGTATCTCTTTCTCCTCAGATGATGCACAAATTCTCATCATGTCTCCTCAACTCCCTGAAACATTGACACATCTTCCACATACTAGCTCAGCAAGGTCTACTGGAGCAGAAAAAAATATATAGCTATTTCAATCTCTCTTCTTTGTCATGTTGATTACCCACTTTCCTTTCTGGAACTGAAGTGCGCTTGTGCCTCCCAGTTTTCACATCTGCTTTACAGCCTCTTGTTTTACGCAGGACGAGAAGCATCTTTGTCTGCCTAAGTGCAACAATTTTGTTGAGGAATCAATAACACTCCAGTGGTTAGTCTTTGATTTGTTCTTCCCAGTGTTGTGTGTGTAATGCTGTTTTTATTTGTTGATTTTAATGTCGGGGAATTCATGATGAAGCTACTGCAAGGACAAAACAAGGGCAGACCCTTGAAGGAAAGGCCTGTTTCCCAAGCAGACATCTTGAGCTGGACAGAGTCCAAGCCATTTCTGTAGCTTTGGTTTCATTGTTATGTCTTCGTTCTTTCCAGTTTTTCAATACCCTCTTGAAATGTCTTTGCTTGTTTTCATTGAGAAGCTGTGGACAAATGGGGGTGGGCCTGGGCTGCTGGGCAACTATGTGGGGTGGTGGGGGAGGGCTTACACTGGATGCATAGAAGGAGCCTGGATGATCTCTGTTCCAGTCATGTCAGAGAGCTTCTCTGAGCTGGATCACTTTGGTGTAGCTGAGGCCTGGGGTCCCCAACCTTGTTGAGTCTGTGGGCACTTCTGGAATCTTGAGAAAGCAGTATTGGGTGCCACAACTAAATGATTGCAATGGGAGGCAAGACTATTCACCAAATGGCTGACATGGAGAAGGCAATTACAAAGAGTTGGGAGGTCCCAGGCCAAGCATCCCCCTATGATGGGGCAGCTGCTGACCCAAAGGTAAATGCCTCCTGGGTTTTTTTGTAGAGCCTCCTGCTCCTGTGAGGCGGAGGAAGACAGGGACTACTCCTTTTGTTTGCAAAAGAAGGCTATAGGTGCCAGGAAACTCATTGGTGGATACTATGGCACCTTTGGGCACCACTATGGGAACCACTAGTTTAGGGATTGATAAGCTTGCCATTCCCCCGCCATTCCCCCGTTTACACACATTCTGTTGTAGCTGAACTGTGGCTGGTGTCTTAGAGGTGGAGGGATCCCTAGACTTGAGGAGAAGAAACTGTGAGGTGAGAGAGCAGACTGGTGGCATCCAGGAGCTGCAAGGCTACAGCAGTAGCTAGAATTGCCAACTCTGGGTTGGGAAATTCCTAGAGATTTGGGGGAGGATGGAAATTGGGGAGGATGGGATTTAGGGAGGAGAGGGACCTCCATGGGGTATAATCCCATAGAGTCCACCCTCCAAAGCAGTCATTTTCTCCAGGGGAGCTGATTGCTGTTGTCCGGAGATTAATTGTAATTCTGGGAGGTCTCCAGCCTTGCAGCCTGGAGTTTGGCAATCCTAGCTGAGATGGCTGTTGACCCCTTGTGGAGCAAGAGACCCTTGCAGAAAGTCAGAAACAGCCAGAAAAGATGACTCTGCCTTCAAAAGGGGTGGAAGGTGGGCCAGTGGATCGCCAGGCTACCCTTCCTGGGTCATGAAGCAGTGGCCCAGTAAGAGAAGGAGGCAGAGACAAACCACCTCCCCTCTTGAATATGGCCATTGTGGATATTGTGCAGGGAGCCGCAAGTCCCCTCTTTGCATCTGTGTTAGTTTTGATTCTAAATATATAATGTGACATTTGCTTTGTAATAATTTTCTTTGACAGTCTTATTTGAAACTTTCTAGTGCTTTTTTCCCCAATTCAGTTTGGTCCCCAGTAAAATACCTTGCTCAGAGCTGTGCCAAATTACTCTCCTGTTTCAATTTACAAGCTAAAAATAGTGGTTTAGGAGTGGGTGGAAATATTTCCTGAAAAACTGTTTGAGCACGAATTCATCTATTTTATCTGTTTGCCCCCTTTTGATTCTCTGACTGCTGAGCAAGCCATTTATTCCACTTATTACTGACCACTTCTTCTGGAATTAGTCCCCTAAGTGATCCCAGGTGATCTGGGATCATGTGCTAAGTGGGACGTCCTTGTGATGCTGCTTTTCCATTCAGATTTGCTGCATAATGACATCACCAAGGACAAATGAAGTCAATCGAAACAGAGAGTACAAGATGGACATTTTCACTAGCAGTGATGAAAATTGTTTCGGGGCGGGAAATGTCCTTTTTTGAAACTGCAGAAATTGTTTCCAAACAATGACAAATTGTTTCAACTGTGCCCTACTTCTTGGTAACATCTGCTGTTTCACCCAGTGTGTACAATCCATATCTGGCACAGCAACATGCTGCTTCCTCTAGTTGTGGTGGGGAATTATATTGCTAGTTGCTGCCTGAGGCCTGGACGAATTTTCCTCCTTACTGTTTTATGGTTCAGGGAGCTTTTTTTGCCTTCGTTTCTTCAATGGTCCTTGGGGTTTCATTGCTTGTTTGAAATCAGCCATGTGTAGAACTACACAGAACAATGTTCGGTAATCTTATAAAAGAGTCTTTTGGCTTCCCTCACATTGACTCAGATGTTTTTGCCTGAGGAAGAGCCTCCAAATGTAATTTGTCATCAGATTTTGCTGACAAAAGTGAAATTTAATCTATGGATGTTTTGGAGCAGCTCTCGGTCTTGAAAAAAAACCTTCACTAGTCCCATTTGAATTTATTTTGGCTTCTGTTGAGGGCCCGAAGGCCTCCAAATTCGTTTCATGCATGATGCATTGATTCCATTGACCACTGAGACGCTCACCTTTAATGTGGAAAGCATACAGAAAACTGTCTTCCAGCCTAGAGTAAATATTGAAAAACCTATGAGTTGTAAAATTAGTAAGTAAAATAAAAAATGTATAATGGGGGCTCAAATTAGCAATAATAGTCAGCAAGAATTATCTGTGTTTCAGGAATCAGATCATGGCGCAACAACAGATTCCATTAACACTCTTGTCAATACTTTAATGTAATTTAAGACATACTTGTTATATAACATTTTATTAGATTTAATGAAGGGAAAAGATGTAACATATTCTGATTATGCTGTGTCAAAGAAATAACCATTTTTAAAAGCTTATAGTGGCCTCTCCTTTAGGGACAAAGTAGACAAGATGGCATCCCTGAATTTGCCCCAGGGATATGCTGCCATTTTGTAGAGTGAGTCTCCACGGGGGAACTCTTTTTGACAGTGCCATGGAGACCCAATTCTGGTTAGGATCACCACGGTGTGGGGCAATGTTCCCTCTAAGCTGAGTTAGTGTGAGCTAGCTCACAGTTTTTTAGCCTCTGGCTCACACATTTTTGTCTTCGCTCAGGAAGGATGGCTCAGAGCAAACTAATTTATGCAGTAGCCAAATTACGCGCTCACAACTTTAATGCCAGTAGCTCACAAAGTAGAAATCTTGCTCACAAGACTCCACAGCTTAGAGGGAACATTGGTGTGGGGGCAGAGGAGGGTCTCCTACCTTCCTCCCCATGCCATTTTTCTGATCCAAAACAGCTCTTGAGGGGTGTTATTTGCTTATGTGCCCCTGGGTGCTGTTTTGGGTCAGAAAAACAGCACGGGGGAGGCAGGAACCTCTCCTGCCCCAACACCATGGTGGTCCCAACCAGAAACTGGTCTCCAGTTATAAGGTGTTCCCTAATGGGAACACACTCTACAAGATGGCGGCATGTTCTTGAGTTGAATTCAGGGATGTCATCTTGTCTGGTTTAGCTCTTGGTGATGATGATCACAGTCCAACCTAAGGTACATTTCAGCTGAATGAAGAGGGGGCTGTAAAACAAGTACAGATCTTGGAGGTAAACCTCCCATGAAACCCAATGGTATGTACCCAACCATCCTCAGACCTTACAGTCCCCTCCTGTGGCATCCTATTGAGCCCTCCCCCAGGTTTGTTCTTGGGGCTTCTGGACCTTCAAGCGCAGCATAGCAGCAATAATGGGTGTCCTGCAACAGAAGGGGGGGAAGGACTCTGGTGATTGCAGCCCCTTCTTCTGCAGGCAGAAATGCCTTCTTTGGGGGGAACGATGTGGTTGGATACAGGCAAGTGAGACCTTCCTTCTGACTTTGCTTCATAGTACTTCTTCCTCACTTTATAGTTCTCCTTTCTTGTAAAGACCCAGAGCGGATTATAAAAATTAAAAACAATAAGTAAAACAGTGCATAAATTAAAAACTGTACATACATTTAAAACTATCCCAAAAACATTTCCAGAGACATTGGAAAAATATAAAAGATACTCATTATCAAAACGATCAGGTTGTATCTGTGTTGGAATGTGACATTTATAGCTTCTCGTATCTTGAAACAATCAACATTCAGGCCCTCAGTTCCCTCAATGTGTTGATCGTGGAGATAGATGAGCTCTTTGAGAAATGCTTGGAGAGCTTACTGAAATTCTTGCCCAAAGAAGGCCTTCCAGATTTACCTTGAATTTCATTTCAAATTTGTTGACAGCCCTAATTGGTAGTGTACGAATGGATCCTCAGGATGATTTGGTAAAAATGGTTAGAGGATGTCCTTTTGAAATCAAGATTTACCTGCTAAGCCAGTTATACCCAGATTCGATTCAGAAACTGAGGGCCAAGCTAGGTGCAGCTCTGGGAATCCATGTTCACATCTCCTTTAAAAAAAAAAAGTCATAGAGTCATGTGAGACTTTTAGTTCAAATTATGCCGAAGGAGCAGGTTGAGAGGGGTTTTGATCCTTCCACTAGGGTTGCTAGACCCCTGGTCCGGGCTGGGGTTCCCCCAGTTTTTGGGGCTTAGATCCACCATTGGCTGGTGGGGGAAGCTGCGCCCCAAACAGGAACATTGCCAGGTGACGTCCCTGATGTGATAACGTCACCCGGAAGTGACATCATTGCATCATTGATGTCAGGGGTGACACTCAAGTTTTAGGCAAACTTTATGGTTTTGAAGTAAAAAAACCATAGAGTTCTGCCCCAAAACAGAGCCTCACCCCCCCCCCCCCACATCGACAATGCTATGATGTGACTTCTGGGTGACATCATTGTGCCGCGTGTGAAAAGCATCTGCGGCAGAAGATCCCAGAAAAGACCCGGGAGCCCCCTGCCAGATCACAGGTAGAACCTGGCAAACCTAGTATTGCCTAGTAAAAAGTGTGTCCCATAGCCATTCATCTTAAGGAGTATGGTCATTTCCATTGACGGGGTACTGGCTTGTAAAGTAAGAGTAAAGATTTCCCTTCATTCTCTTCCTATATTCATTATGTATAATAGCTTCGAGACTTAGAACTGAAAGGAATCTGGGTTTTTAAAAAAAATTAATTTAAGGGCTTTCACAACTACAGGACACTGAAATGCACCCTAGCTAAGGAACGTCATGGAAGGGCAGCTTCTGTCATCCGGCTTGACACCAATTAAATGTAGTTCAATTGTCACTCAATTAGCAAGATACCTACCAAGCACTGGGACTGTTGTTGACTCACCATTCAAGGCTCGTAATTTTAGATACACAAATAAGAATGGGGGAGAGGACTGGTCTCCCGGTGCAGTCCTGCGTTGAATGAGTAGGGGATGGAATATTAATGAATTTCATGCTGGAATGAATGTCGTGCTGGAAGCAGGGGGCAGCCTTTGAGCTTGTTAGCTGGCGTGTAGACACCTGCTGCTCTTTAATCATGTCTGCTGAGTCACTGGGCCTTTTTCCTGCAGGTACTCTATTTAGATCTGGCCTGGTGCCTGGAGCGTGAGCTGAAAGGCAAGAGTCAAAGGGCTCTTGGCCAGGAGCTCTTCACCTGCTGGTCTTGCAGCCTGCAGCTCAGCTATCTGGAGAGCTGGTTTGGTGTAGTGGTCAAGAGCGCGGGCTCTAATCTGGGAGAACCGGGTTTGATCCCCCACTACTCCAAATGCAGCTGCTGGTGTGACCTTGGGTCAGTTGCAAGTTATTTCAGAGCTGTTGTCTCAAGAACAGTCCTCAAAGAGCTCTCTCAGCCTCAACTACCTCCCAGGGTGTCTGTTGTGGGGAGCAGAAGGAAAAGGAGATTGTAAGCCGCTCTGAGACTTCTTCAGGTAGTGAAAGGCAGGGTATAAATCCAATCTCTTCTCTTCTTTCTTCTATCTGGAAGATCCAGCACCCTGGGTGTAATCAGAAGAATCACTGAACCAGCACTGCTGGGCCCCCAACTGGTTATATCAAGGCCGGAAGAACTACCCAAGGAGAAGACTGGGATCTCTATCCTCTTGTACTGAGAGGAAAGAGGATGAGGATATAGAGTTGCCAACCTCCAGGTAGTGGCTGAAGATTTCCTGGGATTACAACTGATCTCCAGGCAACAGAGATCAATTCACCTGGAGAAAATGGCCACTTTGGAAAATGAGCTCTATGGCATTATACCCCATTAATGTCTTTCCCCTCCTTAGGCTCCACCCCCAAAATCTCCAGGTATTTTCCAACCCAGAGTTGCAAACCCTATGAGGGTTTGTTGTTTGTTTGTTGTTCAACCAGGTGAGGGCTGGGTTTTCTGTATGTGAGTTACTCAGATTCAAGTGAGATGTATGTCTGGATTCGCTGTCAGAGCTCCTGGCTGGAGAGACGGATGTTGACTGGGTTCTTGAAGTGTGAGGGCCGCCATTTGTGCTCTGGCCCCATGCTCATCATGGCTTTTAAAATCTTGCAGGGAAACGGCATTGGAGCCTTCAAACAATCGCCCTTATAGGGTCCCAGATTTTCCCTCCAACCTCCCTATGAATTTTCAGTTCCCCATCTGATAACTGGGTAGCCTTTAGGTAGCATGTCACTCTTCTTATGTGATCAATAAACTTTCATTATAATGCTGTTGTCCCACCTTATTACTGTTCGATACATTGTTGGCTTATACCCCAAATAAGAAACTGTGATTGAGGAGGGTCCATACCTCTATAAATTCTCCCTCAGAAATAGGCACCCAGGCACACTGAAAGTTGAAACAGAAATCAAATTAATTGGAATAAACAGACGGGTTGAAAAATTATATTTACAAGGGAACTTTGGGTAGGTTTGGTAAAGAGAGGTTCAAATATCTGTCCAAAACTGCTTTTATACAACAACAGAGATGTTTAGTGATCTCAATAAAACAGAAATTTGCCACGTCCATAATACAGCTTTTACAGAGGCTACTCAGAAGTAATCTTAATCTTTAAGTATCAGGAGTATCCAAGTACTTTACAGAGTAAAGAAATCTCTCTCTAGCTGTTGCATGCTGTGGATAGTAGAAAAAGGTATGGGACAGCAAGTCAACCACTGCTATAGGGCAGTCACAAAAGCTGATCTGAAGGTGTCTTAAATAAAAGATGAAGAATTGGTGCATATGAATTACAAGTGCGTGACAAATTTAGGTATTTGGGAATTGTGTTCCGGTCCAATTTATCCTGGTCCGAACATGTTCATTATCTCAAGCAGAAAATCGATTTAGCTCTGTTGGCTTTAAGGAAGTTTTTCTTCACTCAGGGAGCTCAGTATGTGCTGGCACTTCTGAAGGCATAAAAGGCACTTGGATGGTTCCCAGATCTGGTTCTTGGGGGATATATATACACACACGTACATATGTATACACACACACACATAGGTTAAGTGTGCTGACTAATCTGGGAGAACTGGGTTTGATTCCCCACTCCTCCACTTGCAGCTGCTGGATGACCTTGGGCAAGCCATAGTTCTGTCAGAACTGTTCTCTCAAGGGCAGTTCTCGAGAGAGCTCTCTCAGCCCCACCTCCCTCACAGGGTGTCTGTTGTGGGGAGGGGAAGGGGAAGGAGTTTGTAAGCTGCTCTGAGACTCCTTTGGGTAGTGAAGGGCAGAGTATAAATTCAATCTCCTCCTCCTTCTCCTCCTCCTCCTTCCTCTTCTTCTTTTCCTTCTTCTCCTCCTCCATATATATATATATATGAAGCCACTGAGTGAGACTGTTTGGAGCTTTGGGGTTGGGTATCACCAATGTGCAAATGACACTCAGCTCTATATTTCAATATCCAGGCCTCCAGGTGCATCCGTCTTGGTTCTGAAGCGCTGGTGCTTTGAGGCTGTGGTCGGGTGGGCTAAGGCAGAACAAATTGAAGCTGAATCCAGACAAGACAAAAGTAATCCTGGTCGGGAAGGCTGATATTCTAGAGGGAATGAACTCACTTGACCTAGATGGAGTAAGTTTGGCTTTTTCAGAGCAGCTTAAGAAGTCGGGGCCAGGTGCTCAGGGACCCCGCCTTGCTGTTTGAAAAGCAGGTTGGCCTGGTGGCAAGCGATGCCTTCTATCAGCTGCATCTGATTCGCCAACTTTCTTTTAAGGGGTGGAGGGATTTGGGGCTTGTTATTTTTGGCTTTAGCTGGAGGTGTTTTAATTATTATTGTAAGCTCCCTTGAAGCAGGAGGGAAGGCAGGAAATAAATGTTTTAGTAAATAAATAAATGTGGGGGCATCTCCTCCCTTTAAAGTGATCTCATGGCCTGGAAAGAGAGGATGGTGGTGGTAGGAAAGGGCACAGCTGGCAAAGGCTGTAGAGATGGCCACCAGCATCCTCCTCCCTCCCCCTCCCTGCTGTGCTAAGAGGCAATCTGGTGGGGTGGGGAGCAGCCCACACCCCTTTCCTTCCCAGGCTCCCTCCGCTCCTCCTTTTCTCGTTGCAGCTGAGCCCAATATAGCCCCGAATCGTGGAGACTTGTTCTGTTCACTGAGGAGACAGGAAGGTGAAAAAGTGAACTGGGTGAAAGGAACACCAATGGCACTCTGACCTCTTGACTCCTAAGCAGGGGTCATTTCGTAGAAAAAGAGGTGCAGGAGCTCATTAGCATAACTCATTTGCATGTGCCACACCCCCTAACATACCGGAAGTGTGTCAGAAGGCAACACCCACCCTTCAGGCTCCACTCCACAGGTGAGTGAAACTGACCTGCTCTTTCTCCATTCCCTTCCCCATCCAATACTTTGTGCAATAAAAATAAGCGTAAAGAACACACCCTCATTCTCTTCCTGCTCCCTTGAAACCACCAGGTTTCAAGTAGACTTGAGATACCCAGGACATGTGCACCACCCATCCCTTTCCCTTCCCCTCCCCACAACAAGACACCCTGTGAGGTAGGTGGGGCTGAGAGAGGTCTTTTGAGAACTGCTCATGAGAGAACAGCTCTGAGAGAACTTGTGACTGGCCCAAGGTCACACCAGCAGCTGCATGTGGAGGAGTGAGGAATCAAACCCGGTTCTCCCAGATTAGAGCCCAACTCCTGACCACTACACCAGACTGATGGGGTGGAAGCTGCTGAAGGGTTGGTGAAATTTCTCCAGTACTTATGTGCCATGTGCCCAGATAAAAAATGGTATACTTAGAAAATTTATATGCCACCTTGAGCAAGTCTCTGGAAAAGCAGCACACCGTCATAAAAGGAACAATGATAAAATTATCAATATTAAAACCAAACATTAAAAACAAGAAAGACCCTAGCAGGGCTTTCCCCGGGGCGCTGCGCCTCTGCACTGCTCGGGGAAGCTGAGGAGGGGCGGGGCTTGGTCATGTGCCCGCCCCCTGGGCTCCTCACTCCCAGAGCTGCGCTCCTGTGCGCTCCCGCTCCAACGGACCCCTGCTCCTAAGTAATTGTGTATACTCATTCTCTGATGCACGTAGCACAAGGACGGACATTTGCTTGCAAACCCTGGTGATACAGGCAGTAGTGCCAAATAAAAAGGTAGGGGGGACAGCGGCAGATGCTTCTGTATTTGTCCCTCCTCCTTGAACACTATGCCACACTTGCCATTTCCTCTCAATAATGTGGATAGATGCACTGCAATCTGTAAAGCCACAGGGACTCTCAGGCCCCAGAAGGTGCAATTCAATACCTGCCGTTGCTAACTGTGTTCTAATTCTGGAATGTTGCTGAGTTCTGGAACTGAAAGTGGAGGCTGGAAACGGATCCTCCCCAGTGCAGAAGGATCAAGTTTTCTGTGACACCTTTGGATTTCAGCTCAACCTGTACATAAGTTTGGCCCCAATCTGAGCAGCCCTTGAGCCTCCCCTGTTCCACAGTGGCAACTGGTCTAGGCCTAACCGGAAAGACATGATGCTGAGTGACCTGTGAGGACACATGTGTCTGGTTAGGCCTTTATAGCCCCATTTCACTACTGATAGGCGTGGAACTCTCACTGTTAAGAGTAATTACATTGTTCTGAGCGGGCATATTGTACCGTTGGAGGAGATGAGACTTTCTGGACTAGGCTAGGAATTTTACGCACACACCCCCTTGAATAAACTGTCACTGTGGAGTGAGAAAATGTTGTTTTCTGAAATAGCTCAATAACATTTGCATTCCTTGGAAAAAGTGAGTACACTTTCTCTATATAGCAATTTCATGGTTGGGGGAAGGAGCTGATTGCTGTTGAGAAATGGATAATTCATCATCTCAATCTCTAGGAAGGTATTTAACAGCATTCAGATGAGATTTACAAGGTAACCTTAATTCTGTCCTCTTGTGGGTATATCTTGTTTGAACTATACACAAAGTTGCCCAGCATTGTATCGAGGAACTCCTATTGTATTACTGTAGTACAGTAGTCCTTTATGTTCAAAATTATACTGTCATTAAAAAAAAAATACTCAGCCTCTAATTAAAACCATCTGTAAATTATTATATAGGAATCCAGAGTCACTTGGGTTTTCTAATTTACTTTCCATTAGTGTATCTTCTCAGCTGTAAAGGTACCTGTGAAAATGACCATCTCTAAGAAAATTTGATTAACTCTTCATCAGTATGATGTTTGTAATCCTTAAACAGTGCCCTCTAATTCAAGCACGTAAAGCACATGAATGAATGTGGTGTGCTAGCGAAGCTTCTATCAAATGGTAGGGAAGCTGAAAAATCTGTAGCTTGGCCAAGGTTGTCCTTCAGAGCACCACATTTTCAAGCATGCAAACAGGGTGAAGGCTGAGAGAGGATTGGTCTACTGTGCATGGTACTACCAGTTTGGTGTAGTGGTTAAGAGTGGCAGGATTATAATCTGGAGAACCTGGTTTGATTGCCCAGTCCGCCACATGAAGCCAGCTGGGTGACCTTGGGTCAGTCACAGTTCTCAAGAGAGCTCTCTCAGCCCCACCTACCTCACAGGGTGTCTGTTGTGGGGAGAGGCTGGGAAGGTGATTGTAAGCTGCTCTGAGACTCCTTTGGGTTGTGAAGGGCAGCGTATAAAACCAACTCCTCCTATTTCAGAATATCCACAGAACCCATTTCTCCACTCAAGCTTAACCAACCATCATGAGGTCTAGGGAACTGTGTTTGCTCCTATTCACCCTGCAGACTCTTTCTCTTCCCACTGTTCTTTTAATCTCTGTGAGGCTTTGGATTTTGAGTGACTTGGGGCAGGTGCTTCCCATTTCTGCTTAAAATATGAAGTCTCTTGTTTATCAGTGATTGTATACATTAGATAAGCAGCTGTGCACATATGCCCACTACAGAATCTAAGAAACCACATAGACATTTTCCCTTCCATTATGCTGTACTGATTCTAATATGCCTATTTGGAGTGCCAGGTTCCCCTTGGCCACCAGTAGCAGAGGATGAGGGGGTAGGGTTGACAGATCTAGGTTGGGAAACTTCTGGAGATTTGGGGATGGAGTCTGGGGTGGACAGGGACCTCAGTGGGGTACAATGCCATAGAGTCCACCCTCCAAAGCAGCCATTTTCTCCAGATGAACTGATCTTTGTAGTCTAGAGAGGAACTGTAACTCCAGGGGATCCCCAGGTCCCACCTGGAGGCTGGCATCTCTAAGTTGGGGTGGGGTGATTCCTCTTTTTCAGTTTTTCGCTGACACTTCCAGGAATGGCTCTTGCTTGGTGGATTAACATGACCTCCAAGAAACAGAACTGTAAGAAGTGTGTGACCAACAGACCTGTAGAAGCTATTGTTGTATTTCAAGTTTTAACTATGTGTTCTAATTTTCCCTTTTTTAATGGAAAAAAGAAAGTCTTTATCATTTATGGATCTGTAAGAAAATATGGGGAAAGCACATTTTTTAATAAAGGTTTCAGAAGGTGAGAATGAAAACGTCGGTTCAGATTAAAGTAATATATGTAAGAAATTGGCAGTTCCAGCCTTGATCTCTCAGTAAAAGCTCTAGGCTTGATTTCAGAAGGAAATAGGCCAGCCGGTTATTGCCAATGTCACCCTGTATAATAACTTCCTGTTTCTCAAGGAATTATCAAAACATTTCACAGCTCTTCTTCAATGGAAGATGAAATCGCAGCAGCTGGATCTAATCTACCACTTAAATCTTCTATTAACAGCCTAATCCTCCAAATGCTTTAACCAATTCCAGCTACTTTGAAGTCAATGCAAAGAGCACAGGGTCCCCGTTGGCAAAGCACTTTGAGGTGTGGGTTGTCAAATAGGAATGCAGCCAGAAAAATATGACAAAGTGCTCAAGAAGATTTGTAGAGGTTTAAAAACTAACTTTTACATTAGACTCCTCCTAAACAAGAAGAGGGACACGCAGAAATACATAAACTAACCAACAGGATAGTCATTCCTATTTAACTGGAGAAGAATGCATTTAGCAACAATTTGGGGGGGGGAATGTGCATCCTGCAAAAAAGGAAGGAAGGAAAAGTTGCAAAGAAAACAAAAGCTGTAATTAGGGCCTTGTAGGTGCAAGTTATGATGCTCAGGTCAAAACTGGAGAGCTGGGTAAGGTAAAAGTCTCTTGAACTAACATCTAGTCTTTTGTAAACACTAGCCTCTTTTAAAAAATCCTGTTTGGCATTTTTGTTTCCTTTGGTTACCACCGCTATGGCTCCATTTCCCCTCTAGCAGCAGTTGCTTCAGTTAGTCACAATTAGGGATCACAGCGCATGGGTTGATGCAGTGACTTGGAGGAACTATGACATCTTTGGGTGTTGGCAAATAAATCCAGTTGGGTTTGCCTGCACGATGGTGCCAGTGAAGGCAATTAAGAGCAATGGCAGGTGATGGCAATAGTAAATAAACAGTGGACATTTTTGTACAGAGTGCCCCACCAGATCAAAGGGGAGAGGAAATTAATTTCAATTATATTCTACAGGCAGTTTTAACCAACATTATTCAGGAGAATCTTCTGTGTGATATGTGTTAAAATGCATTTTACAACCCGTGACACTATTTATTACTTGACTAAATTTGTATACCGCTTGTCCTCCTTGCTCAAAGCGGTTTACAATAAAACACATCAAAAGCCGACTAAAAACCTGACACGTGTTAGAGCACTAACATTTGCAGAAGGCTGTTAACTTCTTTGGCGGGACCCTTTGGAGACTGCTATTAAAGAGAGTTAGGAATATGCCTAGTGAAATCACCAGTCATACCAACTATAAAAAGAATGTTACCAACTATAAAAGCGTAGCCTGAGGCTAAGGGAGTCCTCATTAGATCTGACCAGGTTTCACGAGGACAAGCAGTCCAGGCAAACTAGACCTCGAAACGTTGATGTCAACGCAACCTATGCTGAAATAAATTGGACCTCATAATTCAGTTTGTTTGATTACTACATTGTAGAAGTTTGGAAATTAGGCATCATACTTTGCAAGATAAAACTTACATAGGAAGATTTGGGGGGGGGGGGGGGGGAGATGGACAGACCGAACTTGCTTGAGAAGAGATGCTAATAAAAAGCTATAGGAACATGGATTAAAGAATAATTATTTCCTCCTCGTTTATGCAGAAGCTTCTTTTCTTCCTGCAACAAGGGAGATAATCAGTGCTGATTTCAAGAGGGTGCACAGAGAGAACACTTTTTAGTCAATTAAAGCAGAGCAAAATAATTTTTTGTGTTGCAGAGTCACCTAAGAGCATAATGCCATGTATTACCTTTTATGTGCCGTTTTCCAAAAGGAGAGGAGTAGCAATGGAAACAGGGTGAATTTCAAGCTAATTTCCCCACTGAATAAATGAGTCATGAATGGTCTGTTTGGGGCTACACACAACCGCTAAAGGCTGCCATTCACATCCGAGATTTTTTTTCAAGGGCACACAGTGGATGATTTAGGACTGTGTACACCTGAAACTGTAAAACAGGAGTCTCCAGCATGGCACCCACGGGCACTATGGTGCCTGCTGCCACCCTGCTTGGTGCCCGCCAAATATTTTTGGAAAGGAGGTGAAGGAGGTGGGGCTTTTGCCCAGTAGTTTCTGATTGGCCACTGGAGATCTGATTGGCTGTCCAGATTACTTAAAAAGTTGCTTCGGGAATAGCTGCCACCACAGCACAGCACTGTGTGATCGAAAGCAAGCTGTGTGTAGGGAAGAAAACAACAATGTGTCCGTGTAAAAAAGCATCCTGTTAAACAGAGATTCTGCCTGAAATGCTGACAAGTTGCTGTTAGAGTTCGGCTTGACCTCACTCCCTGACCTTTATGACTACACCTCTTGTGGCAGCCATTTTGTGACAGGCTCTGCCTCTTGTGGCTAGGGTTGCCAAGTCCTACCTTGGTTGTAGCGGGGGGGAGTCTGTCGCTGCCCGGAAGGGATGTCATTGCGTTGGACACGTTGGGGTGGGACCTCTCTAATTCGAGGAAAAACCATAGAGTTTTCCCTCAAATTATAGAGCGTCCCCCCCGAAATGTGCCCGATGCGATGATGTCACCTCCGGGTGATGTCATTGCGCCGGGCATGTCTTCAGAGCCCGGCAATTTGGGGGCAGGATTCCCCCTGGCGGCCCAATCCGGGCCGGCAGGGAGTGGGCCGCTGGAGCAGGGGTTTCCCCGCCCCCTCAGGGGGACTTGGGAACCCTACTTGTGGCAGCCATTTTGTAGTTGGGCCCACCACCCTATGCCAGAATTCTGAAGATCCCCACAGGCTCAAAAAGGTTGGGGGACTGCTGCTGTCAAATATGAATGCAGAGAACAGGTGTATCGTACAGGTAAACCTGCTGAGGAGCCAAGTTCTGCTGTACTGCTCTGTTGAACACTCACTTGATGGCAAACCTGGATTTGCTGCCACTTAATACATGAAAATACCCCTTTGTGTTAATTTAGAGTTAACAGTAGCAGCCTCAAAACTTGAAGAGCCCAACTTATGGGCAGGGGTGGGAAGTGATGACAGGAGGGTTGGTGAGGAATGAATGCAACAATGGGAAGTTGGGGGCAAAAGAAAGTAGGGGACGGGTGGGCCTGGAATTTTCCCCTAGTTCTCATGTATCCCTCTCTTGTTACCTTGTGGTGACCATTTTATACTGCCATTTCTCCAGGGAGCATTGATGATATATCTCATTCTCACAACAGCACAGTGACATAGAAAGGCTGAGAGAGAAAAAAAGGAAGAGCGCATACATGGGATTGGTCCATCAGACGCCCAGTGACCTTCATGACTGAGTATTTGAAAGGAACACTCTGCTGTCATGACTGGGCCATCTCAACTGCTGCCCCATATTGACATTATCTTCTGGCCATTTAACTTAATGGGGAAATTTCCAAGGGGGCCATTGCCCAGGAGGGTCACTGGTGGCCAGGAACAAGCAGCGCCAAGCCCCAGCACCTCTGCCAATGCTTCTTGGCCCCTTGGCTTAGACCTTTCATCCACAACAGTAGCTGGCATCAGCACACCAATTTGTCTCCTCCTGCACTGCTGCCAGTTTGAGGGAGGAAGCTATGGGTGAGCTAATGCCCACTGTTAGCACTGCCTCTGTGGTGGGAGATTTCCTACAGGCAGCTCTCTTTGCCTGCAGCTACTCCAAGAGGTGGTGGGAAATGTTTTAAAAAACTAGCAACGTTGCTACGTCCCTTCTGGGAAGCCCCCAGAAGTGATGTAGGGTAGCTCTAGGAACCACTGGAAGCTCTATGGCTTCTCCTGGAAGTGAAGTAGCAGTGTCACTGGTGTTACATACCCCCATTTCCCTGCCCCACAATGCTGCCACTGGCAACCTCACATTCAACACTAGTTTGTAGTGCCACAGGGGGCACTCAGCTTAGCTCACTCCTGGATTCTAGGGTTGCCAGAGCAAGCCTGACAACCAGCAGGATGGTTGGGGGCAGGGACATGGGGGGGGGTGCAATGTCAGCACTGTCTGTACATTACTTCTAGGGGGGAAACACAGAAGTGACATAGGGTAGCTTTAGGAATCACCGGAAACTCTGTGGTAAAACCACAGATTTTTTTCCCCAGCAATGCCTAGAGTTAACCTACATCACTTTTGGGTTTTTCTCAGAAGGGAAATGACAGTGCAGCTGATGTTGCTTTTTGTTTCCCTGCCCTCCACTGCCTTGGAGTGGCAGAGGGCAAAGGGGGCTGCCAGCAGGCCATTTTCACTTCCTCATCTGCTCCTGCTCTTTATTTGCTATAAAAGTTAGGGACTGCTTTAAGAGCACTGCAGCCTATTGCCATGACTGTTTCCTTTTCCCTTTCAGTAACTAGAGGACCCAAAAATCGCCTTCCTTTCCAAAGGCTGCTTCTTTTGCAAAATGTTTTCATTTCACACTGCAGTATCTGTTACTCTCAAGGCCTTTGGTAGGAAGGATTTCCATTGTTCTTTATATCAGATGACCAGGGCTGGGCTTCGCTTGCTTGAATCCCTCCCCACCCACCCACACAAAGACTTGTTATATAATTGTGGTTGGGCTGCAAAATATTGTAGGGCCATGAGCCCTGATGCTGGGATGGGAACTGCTCTTGCAGCAAGAGCTTTTCTTCAGTAACGTCTTTGTTCATATTCTTCCCTTGTCGATGTCGCTTCTCTCTCTTTGTGCAAGGGTAGCCTGGGGAAGAAGTAGACTTGCCAACCTCCAGGTTACACCTAGAAATCTTCTGCTATTACAGCTGGTCTCCAGACAACCAGGATCAGTTCCCCTTAGGGTTGCAAGCTCTGAGTTGGGAAATACCTGGAGATTTTAGGGGTAGAGTCTGAGGAGGGCTGGGTTTGGGGAGGGAAGGGAAGGGACTTTAATGGGGTATAATGCCATAGAGGCCACCTTCCAAAGTGGCCATTTTCTCTAGGTTTTATGTATTGGGACTGAAACAGTGCAGGACTGTGCTTCCAGAGACTGGTTGAGCTTGGAGCCGAATAACAATAGCCCACCAGGACTCTGGCAGTAACCAGTCAAGAAGTAATGCTATGTACAGGGGTCATTTTGTAGAAAAAGAGGTGCAGGAGCTCATTAACATAACTTATTTGCATATGCCACACACCCTGACATCACAGGAAGTGTGTCAGAAGGCAATACCCACCACTCAGGCTCCACCCCAAAAATCTCCAGGTATTTCCCAACTCAGAGCTGGCAAGCCAGCATTACACTTTGACTAAAGACGTTTTAGGTTTCCTTTGCTCTTGCAGGGAAGCTACCCTACAACAAGCATGAAAATACAGATCAAGTTTGTCTGCTTTTGCTTTTTTCCATAGTGCATCACCATATGTGTCCGCTCCTGGGCTTGTTACTCCCAGAACTGCGTTCCTGTGCGTTCCTGCTTGAAATGACCCCTGGTTATGTAAATCGCCTATCACTGGGAGTGGGGCGTGTTTCGGTGTGGCAAATGCATGCTATTTAAACAGAGCTGAGGCTCTGGAGAGTTGTCTTGCTCTTGCTGAAATCACTAATACAGTAGAGCTGTTCACTAGTAGTGAGTTTGCTGATCCGTGGAACCCACTATTTAACACCAGGGGAACTGATCTCTGTTGCCTGGAGATCAGCTGTAATCCAAGGAGATCTCCAGCCACCACATGGAGGTTATACAAATACTGGGACCAACACAGTCAAAGAACAGAAAAAATAAAAACTGTGTACCAACAATACTATAACAAAATAGAAATTTATATGCTAATATAGAATAAAGAAACAAACCATATATCTGATGGTAGTTCCTATAACAGTAAGGACATCATAATCATATAAACATGCATTCACAATTGTGTAAATAACTATCAAAGGAATGGTGCAGAAAGTCCAATAAGTGTTCAAATTGTCGCTCCAGAAGGATGGTTCCAAATGTGAAGATGGTTTGTTTCTTTATTCTATATTAGCATATAAATTTCTATTTTGTTATACTATATTGTTACCACCTGAGGTTGGCGGCTCTATACCCTCACCCTCTTTTGTCTCAGTGCAAGAGGCCAGAGATCCCAGTCTTCTCATTGGGTAGTTCTTCTGGCCTTGGTACAACCAGTCGGGGGTCCAGCAGTGTTGGTTCAGTGCTTCTGCCTATTGCACCTGTCTGGATCTTCCAGATAGCTGAGCTGCAGGCTGCAAGACCAGCAGGTGAAGAGCCCCAGGCCAAGAGCGTATAGCTTTGCAACCTGCCTTCTGGGTATTTGGCAGTTTGCGTTTACAGTGTCTAATTTGCATATTCGTTTTCTGGCGGGGGGGGTGGAGGAGAAAAAATAGCACACCGTTTCTTTGGTAGCAGGTGATGCTCTGAACCTCTTGAAACATGTGAAGCTATAAAAAGCTGTTGCCATATCTGTGCTTCCTCCCAGGATCCTGGTAGCTGCTTTCTATCTAAGGCATTGCCTGTTTGGTGTCAGTCAGCCTGCAAACGCCGCGTTTGTACTGAAAAGGAAAGGGAGAATGAACGAGTCCAAATTTGCGTTTCACTGTTAGATGTGTTGCCGGCATCATTACTGGGAAGAGATGTGTTACTTCTTTTTTTTTTTTAAGTGCTTTGCTAAAGCTGGGAATTCATCTGTGACGATAAACTCTGCTTCATAAAGGGTCTGTTTTGTGAAATCAGATTCCTTCAGTGGCAGATAACGCTGGTAATAATAAAGAGGCAGAGCAGCACTTGGTCATGAGTAAGAGAGAGGTACCCTGGCCTGTAGCTAGAGTGGGGCTGTTGGGGGCTCTGCCCCCTTCCTTTAAGGGCCAGCCCCACAAAAAAATTTAAAATATTTTTTAGAAGAATCGGGGGGGACGGGACGTGCACAGCCCCCGCTTCTTCTCAAAAGTATTTAAAGGGATCCTTTAAATGCTTTTGAGAAGAAGTGGTGGATGGCATACATCCCTCTCCCTCCCTCCCACAAGATTTAAAGGGCCCTCCAGCTGATCGGTGGGCCACATGCTCCCCACCTATCAGCTGAAGGGCCCTTTAAATATTGCAGGAGGGGAGGGAGAGGGGTGGCCACTGGTGGTCGGGTTTGGGGACGGATTGGAGCTGACGTGAAAATAATGGCAACCCCACAGAAAAATTTTTGCTCCACAAGCCACAAAATCCTGGTTACAGGCCGGGAGGTACCTTTGGATATTGACTAATCAGAACTGAATACCCTTCGTTGATGTAGCTGTTATAACTCACGTGAATTTGAAAGTTATCTGTCATATTCTGGTACCTGGTTGAAAGATTCAAGAAGGGCAGATGAGGGGAATGAGTGACCTAAGAGCTCCGTAATTGATAGGAGCATTCACCAACAAGCAGTAGACACAGTTGTTGTCACCAAACAGGATTGTGTAGCCGGGTCAATCTTCCTCAGTTGTTTACCATCCTATCTCATTGTGTACTTGCTGCCCCCTGCAGGGTCTTTGTCTTTATACACCAGACGTTGCCTATTGCAGTATTTAAACAAACCTCATGGCTGATGCATTGGCTGGGGGGGAACAGCTTTGATTCACTATAAGCGATTGCCTCTCTTGTCTCGCTTCCCTGGTGCAAGTAGCGCAAGGGTAAACATTTGCTCGTGTACCCTGACAATACAGGCAATAGCCTGGAGTAAATGGGTGGGCTGCAGTTGCAAATGCTCCTACATTTCTCCCCCTCCTTGGACACCATGCAGCACTTGCCATTTCCTCTCAATAATGTGGATGGATGCACTGCAATCAGTAAAGCCACAGGGACTCTCAGACCCCAGAAGGTGCAATTTGATAACTGCTGTTGCTAACTGTGTTCTAACTCTGGAATGTTGCTGAGTTCTGGAAGTGGAGGCTGGAAATGGATCTTCCCCAGTGCAGAAGGATCAAGTTTTCTGTGGCTCTTGAATTTTGGCTCAACTTGTAAGTAAATTTGGCCCAATCTGAGCAGCCCTTGAGCCTCTGCTGTTCCCCTAAGCTGATCTTCCAATGGTAGTGGGAGGCACTGTTCAGGTTTTCGATGGGTCCTAAGGTTCTAACACCAATAAATAAAGTGAAAAGATCACTGGGAGTTGTAGTTTGCTAGCCTGTGGTCCTTACAGGGCCCTGGCCAGGGTTTCCAACCTAGGGGTGGGAGCTGGAGTTCGTCTGGAAAATTACAGGTCGTCTCTAGACTACAGAAATTAGTTCCCTTTGAGATTCCGGAAAGAAATTTCTGGATGGATTTATACCCTGTCCTTCACTTGAGTCTCAGAGTGGCCTACAATCTCCTTCCCTTCCTCACCGTGCAACAAACACCTTGTGAGAGGTGGGGCTCAGAGAGCTCTTTGAGAGAACAACTCTTGAGAGAACAGCCCTGAGAGAACTGTAACGGACTCAAGGTCACCCAGCTGGCTGCACATGGAGGAGCGGGGAATCAAACCTGATTCTCCAGATTAGAGTCTGCCACTCTTAACCACTACACCAAACTGGCTCTGTATGGAATATCATAGAGTCTGAAGTCCTGCAGTGGCTACAGAGTGGGGGTGCTGTAGAACAATTTTTCTGATGTTATATGATAGACACTAGGAGAAACTGACTGTCACCATACTGAGTCCAGAGAGAAGGATGGGACTGTTGTTGGTGGGCATCCTCTTGTGGGTCTTCAGTAGGATTGTTATCCTTCAGGTGATAGCTAGCGATCGCCTGGTTTTATGAATGATCTCCAGGTGATAGAGGTCAGCCCACCTGGAGAAGGTGGCCACTCTGGAAGGTGGACTCTATAGCATTGTCCCCCATCGAAGTCCCTCCCTTCCCCAAACCCTGCCCTCCTCAGGCTCCACCCCCAAAATCTCCAGCTGCTTCCCAAGTTGGAGCTCTCATCCCTAGTCTTCAGTGTGGATTTTTCTCCTTAACACAGAGAAAAGCCTGAGGAAGATTTTGAGAAGGGTGTAGATATATATTCAGGATCAAATATTATTTATTATTTATTTATTTTTAAAAATGGTACCCTGCCTTTCTGCCCCTTTAGGGCCACCAAGGCAACTAACAGTTAAAACAAGCATTATAAAAATACATCACAAAACACTTAAAACCAGAATGAATATATGCACAGACAAACAAAAGTTAGTGTCATGGGTCTTGGCTCAGCCGAGGCTGACTATTCCTCAGAAGAGGAAGAGGCATGGAGCAAACCAGCCTCCTCCGGAGTCAGTCCTGAAGAGGAACCTTTGCCAGCACTTGAGGAAGGAGAGGCTCCAGCATCTGCACAGGAGGTGCAGCAAGGCAAAGAGCCTGAGGTGCAGTCGGAGGAAGAGCTTGGTCCAGAGCCTGGCCCAGCACCCCCAGTTGGAGACACCCCGACGCCAGAGTCCTCACCTAGCTCACCTGAATGTCCCAGATGGCAGGGCATGCCAGTGTCTGGTTGTGCAGGAGAGAAGGAGGAGTGCCGGACTTCAGCTGTTGCAAAGGCAACGTGAGGGGCCGTGAGTCTTTGCAGGTCACCTACCAGGGGAGGGAGGATCTGGCTATCAGCAGCCACGCTCACCTGCCTCCGTGCGGACAGAACTGTGCAATCGCAATCTTGGACCTTGTTCCAGCTGCCAGCCTCCACTCCTCACTCCTGAGAACTCTGATTGGTCTCCCCGCATTCCGATCCCTGGTACTGTTTCTCAGCTTGATTTGGACTTTTGTACCTAGTTTAATATCTTGTCTTCATGGCAACCAGCCAGAGCCAGCACAGTTAGGCAGGAAGGAGGGCTCACTAAGGGAAAGCCAGACAAAGCAAAAAAAAAAATCACCCACTGGTGGAAGATAGTGACAGATGGGGACAGATCCCTTAGGCGAGAGTTCCATAATTTTGATGCCATGACTGAGAAAGCCCTCTACTGAGTTGCCACTAGGAGTGTGTGCTCGATATATACCAGGCCGAATAAGTACCCGAATAAAGGTATTTTTTTCAGGTATTTATTCAGCCGAATACAGATCAGAGATCTGTATTTGGCTACTGAAATAGCCATATCTGAATGAAAGAATATTATTCTGCTTTTAATCAGGCATGGCTAAGGTAATTATAATAATAATAACTGGTAGGGGGGAGAACACTAAGGTCTCCAGACCCCTTCAGAGAAAAGGAAGGGGGAGTCCTTCATCCTGATTCTTAGTAGTTGAGGTCTTTTTGTGCTCTTGAAAGAGGGAGGCCAGTTTTTCAAAGGATTTCCTGAAATACTTTGGAAAAGTGAGACCAATGGGAACCAAGAAGGCCAGGCTTCTTCCATCTCTGTTATTAACTTATTCTCCTGTCTGTTCCCTATTTTGGAAATGGAAAGGTTTACTTCAAGACAATATGCTCAGAACTACCATGTAACCACTCGATAAAGTGGACCCTCGGTGACAGTAATTTACTCTTAAGAAGAAATATTTGCCATTGCATAGGATGAAGAAGCTGGGTTCAGACCCATTACTAACTTTTATGCATGTCTACAGTGTGCAGTTTCATTGCAGCCCTGAATCGATTCTGAAAAACCATGGCAAGTACAGCCGACGTTGTGTCCGCACACAACGAACATGGCAAGGCTGCTGTCATGCCTGCAGATGAATCCGTGCCATCTTATTTCCCCCCACCCACCCCAAACGATTAATGCACAGAGCTTATGCAAACTGAAGTTTAACAGCATCATGTTAGTATTATAACACACCATTTGGGCCTGTTCCCCCTTGTTCACTTTTCCTTGAACTTGTCTATAATTCTTGTTTTGTGTAGGTGGTTGAGTGGGTGTGCAAAATACAAAATATCTTAAGTTCTCTCAGGCTCACTTATCACTCTGACAAATATTTCAATACTTCCTGAAAGCACAGAGAGACAGAAAAGAATGTATCAATTTTAGCTATCTCTTTAGACTGCAATCATCCTTTATCTTCCACACAATAGGGTGACCAGCTTCAAGTAAACCTGGAATGAGTTTATTTTTTTAAAAAAATAGGCCAACGAGCTCAACCAGACAGCCACTTAATTGGGGTAAATTGAAGTTCAGTGAGCATCATACATCCCATGAGGTCCTGGTGTGACTTCAGATTAAAAATTCACTCTAGATCTGAGAATGTGGAGCTTTTGGCTATTGGTTTAGTCCACTGCCTGTCTTAGTTGTGGGACAACCAGGGCAGCTACCCCAGGCCCTTCAACTAGGCTGTTCAAGTCTGCCTACATCTCCTTTCACTGCTGGCTGGTGCCTGCAGTTCTGCCTGCTTAATTTTCCAGCCCCACCCCTTGGATAGAGAGCTTTACTGCATAGCCACCCTTACCCTTCCTGTCTTTGGAGCTGCACATGCAGTATTCCTAGGGTTGCCAGCCTCCAGGTGGTGGCTGGAGATCTCCTGGGATTACAACTGATCTCCAGGCAACTGAGATTAGTTCACCTGCAGAAAAGGGTTGCTTTGGAAGGCGGACTTTATGGCGTTATACCCCATTGAAGGCCCTCCCCTTCCCAAACTCCGTCTTCTTCAGGCTCCACCTCCATAATCTCCAGGTATTTCCCGACATGCAGCTGGCAGCTCTAAGTCTTCCATGCATTTGCAGCTGCTAAAGGGGGAAGAGAACTTCCCCTGGGGCTGTTTTGGCCCAGGAACACTAGGGGGAGCAGGAGCTACTTGTCTCAAGCTGAGTCAGGACCTTGCAGAGTTTTAAATGGACATTTTAAATGGAACGGGAAGTGAGACCCAACTCATTAAAAAAGGGTCTCGTGTTGTTTGACCTTAAGAATTGTTGGGTACTAAGGATGAGTCAACCCTAAACTAGCCCTGGGGTCAGGTTGAGCTTGTGTCCACAGACAATAGTTGGCTAGGATCCTAGAATGGACCAATAGAGAAACAATGTTATGTAAATAGCCTATCATTGGGAGTGGGGTGTGTTCAGGGAGTGGTTTGTGCATGCTTAAAAACCAGGCTTCCACCTGGGATTTTTGTCTTTCTTATCCTTGCTGAAATCACTAATACAGTAGAGCTGATCACTAGACTTGGGGTCTGTTCATCCATGGAACCCACTATTTAACAAGAATGTGACCCAAATTTGCAATGCACATGAGTTCTTCAACCAATGGAGGTAGTAATGGGTTGGTTTTTTTTGGTGGTGACACCTTGCTTTGGGAATGCACTCTCCTTAAGGCTCTCTTCACACCTACTGTATCCTACTTTAGGCACCAGTCCAAAACTTTTCTCTTTTCCTAGGTTTTTAACTAAGGAATTCTGTCTTTTAAAGTCATTTTATGGGCTGCTCCTCGCCTGAGGACAGTTTTATCAAAGTTATGTTAGACTGCTCTGTTTTGTGTGCTTTAATACTCTGGCTTATTGTTAGCATCTGGATTTTGGTTTTTTATTTGTTTTTATTGGTACAGTTGGTTTTTCTTGTTTGTACGGCTGTTGGCTTAATTCTGTTTTACTGTTTCAGTGGTGAGCTGTTTGGGCAGCTGGAGAAAATCCTTCCAAATAAAAAAAAACCTCTTCCAAATAAAATAAATAATGGATGAATTTCCTAGAACTTAATTCAGGAAAGGACTGGCAATTGTGCATGTGAAGAAACTAACTCTCAAGACCACCCTGTTCCATCAGGTTGGTCCAGGGGGTGTTGGAAGAACCCCTCAGCTGCCTGGTATTTTTGGCCACTGTGTGACAGAGAGTTGGACTGGATGGGCCATTGGCCTGATCCAACATTGGTTTCTCTTATATTTTTATGTTCTTAAGTGTCCACTCAGCAATGCCTCCCCTTCTCACTTCCCAGAAGTGCCAAAAACAAACTGGATGACAATCACTGCCCCCAGAGACTTCAAGAGTATTTCCTGCCCAAAGGAGTTGCACATCTAGCACTCTGTACCTGTGTTGCTAATAAATGTCATTAAATAACAGCCTGAGTAGCTGTTTTGAGGCTCTATTTGCCCTGCCTCCCACTTTGCTCCTACAAGCTAGTGTTGGGGCAATCTATTGGACAATTCGGAGCTGTCATGCCCCAGTCATGGCAGGCTTACCCACTGCCCCTCCTCATTGCCACACTTCAGACTGCAAGATCAAATAGGCATGGTATGTTTCTGGAAATTGGTCTTAGAGCATTCAAAACATTAAAAAAGTTTAATAAATGAATAAAAAGTATACACATTGTCTGTTCAAGCATTCGGGCTCAGCAAGGGTACAAAGAAAAAATGAAAACATGCAGTCCCTTTTCCCTACACTCAGTATTTACCCTAAACAATATTTAAATAGAACAGACTAGCATTTCATGAAGTTGGCAGTAGTTAAAATTCAGCATTGTATCAGTTCCCATGGTTGGGACTTCTCCCCATCATCCTTTGCTACATGGACAAGATGTTGTTCCTAGGAAAAGGTTTAGGCCTTCATGGCTTGTACTTTTCTAAAAAGGTAATCCAGATGGAAAAGAGTTTCTCTGGGTTCAGAGACCTCGTAATCTCCCCCTGGGAGATTCCCCTCCTGGAGGAAGGGTTTACTGTCAAGCCAATCAGCTTGTAGCAGTTGCTGTCCTTTTAAATGTGAGATTCTATGGCTGTTTCCAAGCCTTTAAAGGAAATCCTTCCTTCAAGGAAGGGCCAAAGGATTTGCAGTTTAAAGAGGCTCTGTTCAGATGTTAGAGGTGTGAAAGGGAATGTTCTTCTGCTGATTTGAACTCCTGTGGAGCAGGGAAGATAGCAGAGGTTTCAAGGCCTGCTGGACTTATTATCTGTGTCTTATCTTTTTAAAAAAAACTGCCATCAAGTCAAGCTGATTTCTGGTGACCCCGAGTGGGGTTTAAAGGCAAGGGACATTCAGTGGTGGCTTGCCATTGCCTGCCTCTACATCACAACCCTGGTATTCTTTGGAGATTTCCCATCCAAACACTAGCCAGGGCCAGCCCTGCTTAGCTTCCGAGATCGGGCTTGCCTGTCGAGATCGGGCTTGCCTGGGCTATTCAGGTCAGGGCTTATTATCTGTATCCTTTCTGAGAAGAAAGAGGAAGAGGAGACATCTCAGCAGATAAGATGGCTGACTTTTGTCATTTGCTCCAGCATCATCTGACTAGGCAACAGGCACAAGTTCTTAAAATAAGGCCAGAAACCCGTGAGGAGGAGGAGTTGTTGATGTGGGCTATGGCAGTTTCCTCTTTTTCTCCTTCCTTCTCTGGCAGCTTCACATTATGTTCACTCCATGAGAAAGAAGTCTCGCTTTTCTTCCTAAGGACTTCGAAGGCTCCTTGTCAAAAGGCAAAAGGAGGAGGAAGAGGGGACTGCAGTTTGCCCATACACAAAGGGAGAAGCCACTGGTGTTTATCTCCACATCACTTTCTCCTTAGCGTCTTCCTCTTTGGGAAATTAGCTGCTGAATTGAGAGGATGGAGCTGAGAATCAGTCATGGAGAAGACTGACCAGCAGCCCTTCTTTCCCACATATTCTTTCCAGATTTCTTTGCCTTTTATTGGGGAACCTTCAAAATAGGAGGCTGAAGTTGGTTCCTTATTCGCATTTCCTTATTCAATCCTTATTTGTGAGTTATTCATGAATTCATCCAGAAACACTGAGGAGAGTTGGAAAGCTGTGAACCCCAAAATAAGGTCTGGACCACCACATATTATATACCCCCAGGTTCACAGGACTCTCCCCTTCAAGAAGATATATCCTGTTTCCTGATCCAAAGCGTGGTTCTTGTGCCAGCTGCTCCAAAGTGTGGTGCTCCCAGGACAAAGACACAGACAGACACTGGGGCCAGGCTACACCACAAAACAATCTTTGGACCACCCCAAACGACACATCTCCACCCTCTGGGGACTGTCCCCTGCAAGATGACATACAGCACTGCCCGGTCCAAACACTGGTTCTGAAGCCACGAGCCTCTATTCGGAGTGCTTCCCAGAGGCCTGCATTTCAAAGGAGATTTTTGAATAAGGAAGTGCCCTCTGCACCCAAAATAAGGTTTGGGCCCCCTCACTTCATACATCCCCATCTTCAGGAGACTCTCCCCTTTGAGCAGACATATGTTCTGTCCCGGTCCAAATTGTGGTTCTTGTGCTAGCAGCTCCAAAGCATGGTGTCCCCAGGACAAAGAAACAGGCGGACACTGGGGCCGGGCTGCACCCCAAAACAATCTTTGGACCACCCCAAGTGACATATCCCCATGCTCTGGAGACTGTCCCCTACAAGGAGACATACAGCACTGCCTGGTCCAAACACTGGTTCTGAAGCCACGACCTTCTATTCAGAGTGCTTCCCAGAGGCCTGCATTTCAAAGGAGGTTTGAATAAGGAAGTGCCCTTTCCACCCAAAATAAGATTTGGACCCCCACACTTCATGGACTCCCATCTTCAGCAGACTCTCCCCTTCAAGGGGACATATGGCACTTCCCGGTCCAAGGCCCAGGTCTTGTGCCTGCTGCTCCAGAGAGAGGTGCCCCCAGGGCAATCACACAGGCAGACACTGGGGCCGGGCTTCACCCACAAAACAATCTTTGGACCACCCCAAATGACACATCCCCATGCTCTGGGGACTCTCCCCTCCTAGGAGACATGCAGCATTGCCCAGTCCAAATACAGGTTCTGAAGCCACGAGCTTCTATTCGGACTGCTTGCTTGAGGCCTGTATTTCAAAGGAGATTGGGCCTACTCCCCAATCACTGAGCAATCACAAACACAGACTGCCCACAGTTAGGGCTGCCAACTCCCCCCGGGGGATGGGTAATCCCCTGCTAAAGGGGTCCCCAATCCACCAGCCTGAATTCAGCTGGCGGGGGAACCCCACCCCCGAACTGGCCCAATCGGGCCAACTGCCCCAATGTGATAATGTCACCTGGAAGTGACGTCATCATGCTGGGCACGTTGCCGGGGTGACGCTCTAGCAATCACCCCCAAAACTCTATGGTACTATAGAGTTTTGGGGGTGATTGCTAGAGCGTCACCCCGGCAACTCTATGGTACTATAGAGTTTTGGGGCGATTGCCAGAGCATTGCCCTGAAAACGTGCCCAGCATGATGACGTCACTTCTGGGTGACGTCATCATGGCATGCGCGCGGACATCCCAGGCTGGGGACAGTTGTCCCCCGACATTTCTAAGGTAGGACTTGGCAACCCTGCCCACAGTAGCACCTTGGAGATCAGTTTGGTTTTGGGAATCTGAGCTTTCCATTGTCAAAGCTCGTCTGTTCAGACTGAATTTGAATGGAAATCTTTTGAGTTGTTATATCCAGATAAAAGGATGCGAGGACTGTTTAGGGAAAATGTCTGGATGCAAAGCTGCAATGTGCTTTCTAGGTAGGGTTGCCAAGTCCAACTCCGGAAATATCTGAGGACTTTGGGGGTGGAGCCAGGAGACTTTTGTGATGTCACTTCCTGTGATGTCACTTTCTGTGGTGTCACTCCCAGGTCAAGTGGCAAGTGATGTCACTTCCCCTTTAGATTATGTCACTTCCAGTACACTCTTCAAAATACACAACAGAAAGGTCTAAGATCCTAAGGCTGAACACTGCCAAAAACCAGAACTACACCTTCATGCAGCAGAGTCACAACTGTCTTTTTAAAAAATCATGACTAGAATCCAGAGAGCTAAGTTATATTTGAATACATGTATTGTGCATAATCACATCTGCCCAGGGGCTGCTTCTAGATGAGGAAAGGACAATTCCCAGGGTTTTTTTTCTTCAAAAAATTTCTTTTAAAAATGTTATAAACATATGTCCACTCGAAGAGGAGAGTCTGCTGAAGATGGAGGTGTTTGAGGTGTGGGGGTCCAAACCTTATTTTGGGTTCAGAGGACACTTCCTTATTCAAATATCCTTTGAAATACAGGCTTCAGGGAGAGCACTCCAAATAGAGGCTTGTGGGCTTCAGAACCAGTGGTTGGACTGGGCATTACTGTATGTCATCTTGCAGGGGACAGTCCAAAGATTTTGGGGGCGCACACTCTGGCCCCAGTGTCTGCCTGTGTGATTTCCTGGGGCACTTCACTTTGGAGGAGCTGGCACAAGACCTGGGCCTTGGACCAGGAAGTGCCATATGTCCCCTTGAAGGGGAGAGTCCGCTGAAGATGGGGGTGCATGAAGTGAGGGGGCCTAAATCTTATTTTGAGTGCAGAGGGCACTTCCTTATGCAAACCTCCTTTGAAATACAGGCCTCTGGGAAGCACTCCAAATAGAGGCTCGTGGCTTCAAAACCAGTGTTTGGACAGGGCAGTGCTGTATGTCATCTTGCAGGGGACAGTCCCCAGAGTTTGGAGATGTGTGATTTGGGGTGGTCCAAAGATTGTTTTGTGGGTCAAGCCTGGCCCCAGTGTCTGCCTGTGTGATTGCACTGGGGGCACCACACTCTGGAGCAGCTGGCACAAGACCAGGAAGTGCCATATGTCCCCTCAAAGGGGAGAGTCCACTGAAGAGGGAGGTACATGAAGTGTGGGGGTTCAAACCTTATTTTGGGTGGAAAAGGCACTTCCTTATTCAAATCTCCTTTTAAATACAGGCCACAGGGAGAGCATTCTGAATAGAGGCTTGTGGCTTCAGAACCAGGGTTTGGACCGGGCATCATTGCATGTCATCTTGTAGGGGACAGTCTCCAGAGCATGGGGATGTGTCATTTTGGGGATCCAAAGATTGTTTTGGGGTGCAGCCTGGCCCCAGTATCTATCTGTGTGATTTTCCTGGGAGCACCACACTTTGGATCAGCTGGCACAAGTACCGTGATTTGGACCAGGACAGAACATATGTCCGCTCGAAGGGTAGAGTCCCCTGAAGAGGGGGGTGCATGAAGTGTGGGGGTCCAAACCTTATTTTGCATTGTAAAGGGCAACCAGTTCCTTATTCAAACCTCCTTTGTAATACAGGCCTCTTGGAGTCCCTCCTAATAGAAGTGCACGGCCTCAGAACCAGTGTTTGGACCAGTCAGTGCTGTGTGTCTCCTTGCAGGGGACAGTCTCCAGAGTGTGAGGATGTGTCATCTGGGGTGGTCCAAATATTTGGGGGGCGTGTAGCTAGGGCTGCCAAGTCCAACTTGGGAAATATCTGGGGACTTTGGGGGTGGAGCCAGGAGACTTTGGGGGTGGAGCCAGGAGAAAGGAAGTGACATCATTTTGTGATGTCACATCCTGTGATGTTGCTTCCACATGCTGACACATGAACTCATGAAGTTTCCTAATACTGAATCAGGCCATTGGTCTATCAAGGTCAGTATTGACTACTCAGACTGGTAGTGGCTCTCCAGGGTCTCAGGCTGAGATCTTTAATGTCACCTATTACCTGATCCTTTTTTAGCTGAAGAGGCTGATACCTCCTGCATGTCAAGCAGATGCTCTATCACTGAGCAACGGCCCTACTGAATCCTTCCTCATCTCGACAGAATATGAAGCACTAAGTGCTACACAAGTGCTTAATATGATTTTCATATCATAAGAACAGGAGAGAAGCCACAGTGGATCGGTCCATCCAGTACAACACTCTGTGTCACAACAGTGGCCAAAAATACCAGGTGCCCTCAGGAGGTCCAGCAGCGGGGCCAGAACTCCAGAAGCCCTCCCACAGTTACCCCCCAAGCACCAAGAATTCAGAGCATCACTGCCCCAGACAAAGGGTTCCATTTAGACCTTGTGGCTAATAATAGCCACTGATAGACCTCTGCTGGATGGGGACAGAGAGAGAGAGACAGACAGACAGACAGACGGACAGAAAAAAAGAAAGAATGAGGGAGAGAGAGAGAAGGAAAAGAGCTGGAAGAGAAACTTACCTTGCAAGCCACATGCAAAAGCAACCCCTTCAGTCCCTCCTTAATCTCTGGGCGGACCTCTCTTGCTGTGGAAGCTCTCTTGCTGACTTCTTAAAGGGGAAATGTCTGGTGAGGCTTTTTACTGCAGGGCAGGCTCTCTGCAGACATTTCCCTTTTAAGGCAGGGCAGGGCAGACTCCGACTTCCTGCTGGCAGCCATTTTGTCCCCCAGGGACCAATTTTGAAAAAGCGGGGGTAAGCAGTAAAAATCGGTGTTTCCCCCGCCCTACCAGGGGACTTGGCAGCCCTACGTGTAGCCCAGCCCCAGTGTCTGCCTGTGTGATTATCCTAGGGGCACCCTACTTTAGAGGAGCTGGCACAAGAACCGCGCTTTGGAAAAGAAAACAGGATAAATCTTCTTGAAGGGGAGAGTCCTGTCAACATGGCGGTATATGATATGTGTTGATCCAGACTTTATTTTGGGGTTCAGAGCTTTCCAACTCTCCTCAGTGTTTCTGGATGAATTCATGAATAACTCACAAATAAGGAATAAACAAGGAACTGGGAATAAGGAACCAACTTCAGCCGCCTCTTCAAAATATATATGACATATCCTGGCTTCTCTTGTGTGTAATTTTGTTGTAAGAGAATCTTGGGTCACTAGCCATCTTGCCCCAAAGTTTCTCCTGCTTCCATTGCTGGGGAGATTCCATCCTCAGAATCTGAAATGTTCGAGAAAACGCCTAAGAGCCTATTCAAATGTTACGAAGTCCTCTTGTCCCCCGTGCATCCTGTCAACAGATGTGTTCTAGGAGTTCTATGTTGGGAACATAATTCCCAAGGGTGTGTGAACCCAATTCAGATCAGAACTATGGAGAGAAAGGGGTGGGGAGGGGCTGTGGCTCAGTGCTAGAGCACCTGCTTGGCATGCAGAAGGTCCCAGGTTCAATCCCTGGCATCTCCAGTTCAAAGGACCAGGCAGTAGGTGATGCGAAGGACCTCAGCCTGAGCCCCTGGAGAGGCACTGCCAGTCGGAGTTGACAATCTTGACTTTGAGAGACTGAGGGTCTGATTCAGTAGACGGCAGCTTCATGAGTTCATGCATGTATTCTGGGGTTAAGCCTCGCCCCGTGTTCTTTTACAATAAGAAATGTTCCTGGGGAGCTACTGTTTGCCACTTTGAAGAAACTTTTGTGTACTGATGAGGGTCAGGCAGAATGGACTCTTAGGCCCCTCTCCTGCATGCTGTTCTCCTGACCCAAATTAGGCCCCAGGGGATTGAGTTCTGAGCATACCTGATCAAGAGGATCAGAGTGGACACTGGGTGGGTTGTGGGGACTTGAGGCCTTTGTAACATATGATTGGGCTTTCCTGTTAAAATCTATGGTCGTTTCAGTCCCACCTGCTTTCTACCTAAAGGCAGCGTGTATTTTTGTTTTCTGCAAGCTCCTCGCTTCCCCAGAGGAGACAGAAAAAAGCTGTTGGTGATGATTCACACCATGTAATCTGTGTTCAGTGCAAAATGCACATAAGTCATGGGAGAAAAATAGACATCTCCAACACAATCATGCATCTAAATCAAATGCTGGGCTCTGATTCCTCCGATGATGTATCTTCTGCTACACCCACTCATGAATGGGCAGGACATGCACTAAATGAGAAACAGGAGGAGGAAGAGGAATTTCCTACTCAGTTTTTCTTTCTCAATATAATTCAGCAGCACACGTTCATGCTCTGGGTAGCGCTTCATAACAGAAGTAGTTACACATGTGGTTTTTCAAGAATGGATGGCTCCTGTTGTAAACTATCTCTTTAGCTATTGGAAATGGTTCTTGGCTTTTTGAATAGGCCAGTTCTTGATGATGCTGATTTCAGAGTCCTGATTAATTGCCTTTGATGGGCAGGGGCTACTGGCTAGCAATTGTACCAAGCCAATGGCAGCTGCGTTTTGCACACACTCCCTAGGAAATGAATAGTGTTAGCGGATTTAAGTCTGGCCTAAGAGTGGAAGAGTGGCAACAATTAGGACTGTCAACCTCCAGGTGGTAGCTTGAGATCTCCCAGAGTTACAACTGATCTCCGGGCTACAGAAATCAGTTCCCTCAGAGAAAATGGCTGCTTTGGAAGGTGGGGTCAAGGGCATTATACCCTGCTGAGATCCCTCCCCTCCTGAAACTCCGCCCTCCCCATGGCCCCACCCCCCAGATCTTCTGGAATTTCCCAACCCAGATCAGGCAACCCCATGTGACATAATTTTGGACCCAGCTGGGAAGAGTACTTACTTGTTAATTTAGTTCACACTTTTTTCCCTAGTGAAGACCCAAGTGGGCTTACAGAATCATTCTCCATTTTATCCTTGCAAGAACCTTGTGAGGTGGGTTAGGCTAAGAGAGAGCTAGATCTCCCAAGGTCACTCAGTGGGCTTCCATGGCAAGAGTGTGGATTCAGATCTCAGTCTCCCTACAACTGCAGTGCACTGGCTAACAGCATAGGCGTAAACTACGGGGGGGCTCGAGGGCTCGAGCCATCCCCGAAATTTCCCGGGGGGGCTCAGTCACCCCCGGGAAAATGGAGCACCCAGACCGGCTGGCTGGCCAGCTGCTGCCGCCACCGCCTCTCCCCCTGCTCCGTTCCTCCCTCCCTCCATCCAGGAACCAGCTGGACAAATGCCCAGCGTGCTGGACGGAGGAACAGAGGCAGGAGCAGGCGGGGGGAGGCAACGGGGATAGGTGGGGGGAGCAGGCAGGGGGGAGGCTGCCTCGTTTGCCCGCCTGCTGGCTGCTGCCGCCGCCGCCTCCCCCCCCCCCCGGGACTGGCCTGGCACGCTGGGCAGTTGTCCAGCTGGCCCCACGGAGGCAGGAGTGGCCAGGCTAGGCCAGTCCGGGGGGGCGGGGACATGGTCCCAGCTCGCGCGTGCGCACAAGAGCCCCCGCCCCCCCCCCCCCCCGGGGATTTTAAAAGTCGACGCCTCTGGCTAACAGGCCTTTGACTGTTCTTGGGGGCAAGGCTCTAGAAGCAAGAACTAGTAGCTTTATAGGGCTGCGTCATCTGGGGTAGTTTGCTGGAGGAGGAAGCTGAGGGCTTGCTGTATGTTGTGCTTTAGTACCACTACTGTCAAAGTCCAGGGAGCCTCCAGTTCCATAAGGTCAATTGACACACAATGCCGATAGGACCAGATAGGACCCTGTAAAGCAGGGGTGTTGAACTCATTTGTTATAAGGCCAGATCTGACATAAATAAGACTTTGTTGGGCCGGGCCATGTGTGTCATAACATGTAATGCCAGGTAGTGGAGATATAAATTTTAAAAAGGACACAAAGATTTTTTTTACTTAAAATAAAAACAAGCTTAAAACATTAGCACTCTTTCAATATTTTGTTTATTTAACAGTATCTGATAACTGACACCTCTTGCTCTGAATTATTGCATCAAAATGTCTGTGCTGTTGCAATCTTGAGTGTGCTGTTCAAGTGTGTATCTGAAAGCTGCAAACCTGCTTTTGATTTATTCACATTCACCACAGAAATCTCATGCTCAGAGTTCTGAGTCTAGGACCCAGGGGAAAACATGAAATGGCTGAGCGAGTGAGAGAGTCTGGCCAAGCAAGCCATAATGCAGCAGCAGAACTGGAAGCAGGAGATGGCCAGCTCCACTGCGGGCCTGATCGATGCCCTCCAAGGGCCTGATCTGGCCCCCGGGCCACATGTTTGACACCCCTGCTGTAAAGCTCTTGACCCTGGCCTGACATCTGGATGTGAGCAACTAGTTGCTTAGGAACAGACCACTTCCTACCTCAAGTCCCTGCTGGCCTCCTGATTCCTGGCCCTTAAAGCAAGATGGATTGAATAGCTCAGCAGAAGTCCAAAGCTGCATTGTAATAGGCAGCAAGAGCACTTTGTGGTTCAGAATCTGAATAATTTAAATCGCCACATAATAAGCTGAAATGGAAGATCTCCACTGGCGGGTGCTTAACTTTCCAGCAAAGCCATACAGAAAATTTGCTATAAGTGTGTTCTGCAACTTGAAATCCACATGTTGGTTTGAAATATTGCTTATTTTATCATCCCGAGTCCATGACGCAGTTCTAGTACAAATAGACTTTGAGGGAAGTACACGCTCTAAAGACTGTTTCAGATATATTTATATATGGTAAAGTTATTGTCCATTAGTTCTTAATTAATAGGAGAAAGTCACATTGAATTCACTCGTTCTTGTATCAGGGTTATGCATAAGTTGTGCATAGGTTGTGCATAGGCTTGGGTTGTAAGAATACAAATCTCTCTCATTTGCCACTTATTTCCTCACTATTTAGAAGGATATAGGGTCTGGAGAGTGGCTGTTGGTGTGTGTGTGTGTGTGTGTGCCTGAGAGCTGTTATGAAAGTCATTTAAGTGGTTTAAATGGTTTATGGACTTAGTTTCTATCTGCTTTTATGCTTTGAGTTTTTATTGGCTGGGTTTTTAATGGTGGTTAATTTTAATGATTACATGTTTTTTTATTATTTAAACTATTATTTAGTCTAATTTATTATTTTGTAAACTGTCCAAGCAAGTCTCTGAAGAGGTGGCATATACATTGACTTAATAAATAAGAATAATAAGGTGATATTCGGTACTTTTTTGATATTTGTGCGAAGAAAGACAGATTTTTGTTTCTCCAGTACATACAGGGTTTTTTTTAAAAAGGTTTTTAACCACAAAATGGAGGAATGGGCTGAATTTGAGAAGTTTGACAACTTTTGGGAAGCTGTTGCAAGTCAGTTTTAAGGTGCATCTCTCCAAGCTGTATTATCAGTTATGGGAACAAGAAAGGACAAACTCTAAAAGTTGTGTAAATATTTGGAATAGAGCTCTTGGTTAAAATTTAGGTGAAGATTGTGGAAACATTTATTTATAAAAATGATGTGCATTTTTGGTGGATCTATTAGAAGAGAACGCCTACAAGATGCCACTAGATATATAAAGATATACAACATGAATATGAGTAATTGCTGGTACTGTAGCAAGGGCGAAGCCTCATTTCTGCACCTGTGGTGGCACTGCCCCAGGCTTCAACAGTTTTGCTGAGATCTGTGGTAGATACAATACTACAGTGCTGTGGTTTCCTGATTCCCCCCCCCCCCCCCCGAACTACCCAAACCAATACTAGGTGATAATTCTACATGCAATTACTGCAGCTCAGTCGGTCTTTGAAAGGTTTTGGAGGAAGAATATCAGGCCTCAATGACACCTTTTTTTTTTGCCATCGTCACAGCCAACTTATGGCGATTCCATAGGGTTTCCAAAGTAGCAGACATTCAGAGGCGGTTTGCCATTGCCTGCCTCTGTGTAGCAACCCGAGTATTCCTTGATGGTCCTCCCATCCCAGTGCTGACCAGGGCCAACCCTGCTTAATTTCCAACGTCTAATGAGACTGGGCTAGTCTGGGCTGTCCAGGTCAGGGCCAAAAATGTGTATGCCAGTCCTCAGATATTCATACCAAAAGCCCCTTGTTATGCAAAATCTCTAAGAATTCCACAAAAAGATTCTTTTTATAATTAGTCCCATCCCATCATTGTCCATGTGAATGAGTTTCCCCCAACACTTTGGGAACAAATAAAATTGTACGGGCAATTGGGTGGGGGAAGAGAGCTGTTCAACCTGAACCTCAGAAACAGGTCCGGTTGCATTCAATAGGATTTATTCCCAAGTGTGTGTGTGTGTGTGTGTGTGTGTGTGTGTAGGATTGCAGCTTTAGTGTCATCACTCGGGAGAAAACGCTATTCAGGAACGCTTTAAAATAGCATGTTTAAAGGTGTCATCGTGAGACAGCCAATTAGTAAAACTAGAAGAGCCTTGAAAGTGAAGTTCCAAAAATTCCTATAGCCCTTTAGAGTCATGTCAGAAATAACTCTAATCGAATCCCGATGAGGTTCTTGGCAGATCTCACTTTACCACTGCGACAGATTTTCAAGAGGCGATTGTTTTTATAACCAATCTTTCCTGCCTTCTCCTTTATAGGTCTTCATTTTCCACTGTCTACCATCTTTGATTCTTTATTATGTAGTCTTTATTCTTTATTAGCTATGTAGTTCTTTAATGTAAAGCTTTTTACAACCATTAAGTTTTGTTTCTTGCCATAATTAGCCCATAAGGTAGTGCAATATTCTCATTTTATTCAGGCTGTTCCCATTTTAACCTCAGAATCAAAATGAGAGCATTTAAAAAAAAAACTGAATAGAAATGGCCAGCATGTTTTCAAGACCAACAGTTCTCCTATTTCTTCAAGGGGCCTTTCAGTAGAATTCAGTGGCAGTCCTTCAGTCTGCTGCAAATCTGAATTTCTAGTACATTTTTATTCTGTGCACTTCCTTCTAAGGAGCTCCGAACAACACACATTCTTTAAAAAATTCTCACAGCAACACTGTGAGGTAAGCCTGAAAGAGTGTGACAGGTTGAAGGTCGTCCTTCATCCCCGGCATCTTCAGTTAAAAGATCGGGCAGCAGGTGATGGGAAAGACCTCTGCCTGAGACCCTGGAGAGCCGCTGCCAGACTGTGTAGACAATACTGACTTAGATGGACCATGGGTCTGATTCGGTATAAGGCAGGTTCATGTGTTCACCATGTAAGACCACAATCTTCAGAGTTGAGATTTGAATCCAGGTCTTCCAGATCTAGCCTAGCACTCTAACAACCAGTGTTCCCTCTAAGCTGAGTTAGTGTGAGCTAGCTCCGGCTCACACATTTTTGTTTTAGCTCAGGAAGGATGGCTCGAGAGCAAACTAATTTATGCACTAGCTGAATTGCTCGCTCACAACTTTAATGCCAGGAGCTCGCAAAGTAGGATTTTTGCTCACAAGACTCCACAGCGTAGAGGGAGCATTACTAACAACTATACCAATATGCATTTGCAGGTATAGAATTATCTCACAATAGAGGAGATTAAGCAACACTTTCTCCCTGATGCACTACTTTTCTGTAGTCGGAGGTTGAGTGTATGGGGAAATGTAAATATTCCTGCAGCATGCAACTTGGGAAACTGTACTTTTAAAAAATCTGAATGAGTACCAGGTCTCAGGTCCTCCCTGGCCACCATTGAGAGATGCAGGGTTAGAGTTGCCAAATCCAGGCTGGGAAGCTTCTGGAGATTTAGGGGTAGAGCCTCGGGAGAGCAGGGACCTCAGAGGGGTCCAGGGCCATAGAGTCCACCCTCCATTTTCTTCAGGGAGACTGAATTCTGTAGTCTGGAGATGAGTCATGATTTTGGGGGATTTCCTGGTTCCAACTAGAGGTTAGCATCCCTAATATTTTATAGGAGGAAGAACTGAGGCTGAGAGATAGCAATTGCACTTGGGAGTTAAAATTAAAGCTATCAAAGAATACACTGGGAAAGGGGGAATAGTTTCTTTGAAAGCATCCCGGTGCCTAAAATCTCCCTGCATGTGAAAATCTAGCATCTCAAGCAAGCAGTCCTCAACAAGGTTTCTTTCTTTTCTTTTTTTTTGTAAGAAAGTTTTTATTTTTCAAAACATTAAAATTAATACATTTGTTTTATACAAATCCTTTTTTCCATATTATATAACATTTTGTTCTATTTGTATAGTCTTGCTTTTATCTTGTATTGGTGGTTTCCCACCACATCTGAAGCATAACACATTTTCCACTTTATTCAAAATAGTAATTTTTATCTCTATGTTTACATTTCTGGTAACGGTTATATATCTTTAAAATACTTATATACCAATTCTTATTTTCTATATTCTTATATAATTCTAAAAAACAAGTTCATTATCTAATTATCCTTAGTACATTCATATACTCAATTTCTATTCCTTTATGCTATTATAACCATGTATAAATGTAGTTTTTCATGTCCCAATATTTTTCAACATATTCTTTCAAATCCTCCCAATCTTCTAAAAAAGTCTCTGAGTACAGATTATTCAACTTTCTAGTCCATTTATCCATTTCAGCCATATATAACAATTTTTTCAACCATTCCCACACTTCTGGTATTTTTTCATTTTTCCAATTTTGTGCATACACCATTCTTGCTGTTGTAATCATATACCATATTATTGTCCTTTTCTTTACATTTATCTCTTCTAGTTTAAGTCCAAGCAGTAACATTTCAGGCAACTTCTTAAATGTACATTTCAAAAAATTTTCCATTTCTGCATGTATTATAGACCAATAAGTCTTCGCTTTATCACAAGTCCACCACATATGATAGAAAGAACCTTCTTTCTTTTTACATTTCCAACATTTGTTAGACATATTTTGATTAATATTTGCAATTTTTTTTGGTGTCATATACCATCTGTACATCATTTTACAACAGTTCTCTTTTAGATTATAACATGTAGAAATACTCATTGCATTTTTCCATAAAAATTCCCAAGATTCCATTTCAATGTCTTTGTTTAGGTTTATCGCCCATTTTATCATTTGTTCCTTTACCATTTCATCAGCATTAAACCATTTTAACAATACTTTATACATTTTAGAAATCATTTTTTCCCATCTTCCTCCCAAATTTGTTCTTTCTCATTGCTTTTTTCTCTAAAACCAGATTTTTTATCACTTCTGTACATATCATATATTTGTCTGTACCTTAACCAGCCATAATCAAAGTCCATCTGCTGCTGCTCCTTCAATTTAAAGTCTTTACCATGTCTTGTTAACAGGTCTCTATATTTCAACCAGTCTTGTCCTTTGTAGTGAGATGATGGATTTAAAACTTCTGCAGGTACAATCCACATAGGTATTTCTTCTGGAAAAAAGTTTTTATATCTTGTCCACGTATCGATTAATGTTCTTCTCAAATAATGATGCTTAAACATATTGTCCATTTTTGTTTTACCATAATACAGATATGCGTGCCACCCAAACCTACAGTCGTGACCTTCCAGAAATAACTTTCTGTCTTGTAACATCGTCCATGTCCCTATCCAAGTCAAACATACTGCATCATGATATAGCCTTAAGTTTGGTAACTGAAACCCACCTCTCTCTTTAGCATCACACATTATTTTCATCTTAATTCTTGGTTTTTTCCCTCCCCACACAAACTTAGTCAATTCCTTCTGCCAGCATTTGAATGTTTTTACATCTTTCACAATTGGAATAGTTTGAAACAGAAACATTATTCTTGGTAACACATTCATTTTAACCACTGCAATTCTACCCAGCAGTGACAAATTTAATACATTCCACCTTTTAATATCTTGCATAACTTGCTGCCATAATTTCTCATAATTATTCTTATACAAATCAATGTTTTTCATTGTTAGGTTTACACCTAGATATTTTGTCTTTTTCACCCCTTCACATTCTATAAGATTTTGTAATTCAATTTGCTTATTATTTGGCATATTTTTACACATCACTTTCGATTTGTTCTTATTTACATAAAACCCAGCCAAATCACCAAACTCTCTTACTTTCTGCAACAAATATGGTAGTGTAGTCATAGGGTCTTCAGCTATAAACATCACGTCGTCTGCAAAGGCTCTATATTTAAAAGAGAAACCTTTTATTGTTAAGCCTTTAATTTCTTTATCTTCTTTCAAATTTAGTAACAAGACTTCCAAAATCCAAATAAATAGCAACGGCGAGAGTGGGCATCCTTGTCGTGTTCCTTTTTCCACTTTAAAGTAATCTGTTTTTTCAGTATTAATTATTAAAGAGGATTTCTGTTCTCTATATATTGACTTAATAAGATTAAGCATATAGTCCCCAATTTCAAGATGTTCCAACACTTCAAACATAAAATCCCAATTTAAATTGTCAAACGCTTTTTCCGCGTCTAAAAAAAGAAAGCCCACTTCCTTCTCTGGATGTTTATCATAGTACTCTATAGCATCCACTACTACTCTTATATTGTCTCTTATTTGGCGTTTAGGTAAAAATCCTGCTTGTTCTGTCTGTATAGTCTCTTTAAGATGTTCCTTAAGCCTATCAGCTATAATCTTGGCAAAAATCTTATAGTCATTGTTTAGCAAAGAAATTGGTCTATAATTTTTAACATTGGTTAAATCTTGACCTTCTTTCGGAATGAGTGAAATGGTTGCTTCTTTCCAAGTCTCCGGGACCTCACCTGTCACTCCTATGTCATTCATTAATAGCAATAACACTGGTGAGATCGAATCCTGTAGTGATTTATAAAACTTAGCTGTAAATCCATCTGATCCAGGTGCTTTCCCTAATTTTGAATCATTTATTGCATTTTTAATCTCTTGTAGTGACATTGGGCAGTTAAGTAGTTCTTTGATTTTCTCCATTGGTTTTGGTAATTTTAATGACTCTAGGTATTCTTTAATCCTTCTTCTGTCTTTATTTTCCTTCTTAAAAATCCAAGCAATTTCGTTGGTTTCAGCCTTCTAAGTTATACAGTTTATGAGATATTACTGTTTAAAAATTTTATAAATCCAAAATGGCGGGCGCAACTTCTCTATGGTTTGTGTCAAAAGTTATAGTCTTTTTACCTTGCTTCTGGCTTGCCGTAGTTTCCTTTTGTCCCTTCCTCTTGCTTACTTGTCTGCTCTCCGCACGTCACTTCCTGTTGTAGTCCTTTTGGTCCGGCAGTTTTTACAGTCCCCTTTGCTCTCTTCCGGTTCTTCTCCGCTTCCCTTCTTGTCTGCTCCTCAAGCCGTCACTTCCTGTCTCAGTCCTCACAGCTTGGTCTCGCGATGCTTGGTTCCCTCCTCCCCTCTTTGTCTCGCGATGCTTGGCTCCCCCTCCCGACTCTTCTTAACCGCAGGAATGTTAAACAACTTGTTTTTTTGGCTTTTTAAGTTCAAATTCAGCTTTTTAACGTTTCAAAACTGCACTCATCCAATCTGCAACAGTCTATTGCTTCACCAGATCTGCTTTTCGTCTTTCAAAACACGGTAATGGTAAGGCAAAAAGTTTTTTTCCGTTACCTTATGTTGTTACTTCTCTTCAGATGTGGTCCCAACGTTTAAACTTTGTCTTCTTTGTTAAGGAATCAGGGGAATTGGAGATTTTATGCTGATTAATCAGCCCAGCTCGGCTCCTTAGAGATACTTGCAAAAATCTTCTTCGGCTGCAGTGCTCAAGGTGTTGTAAAAGTCTCCTCCGAGGCTTTCCTTCACCGAGCTTGCTCAAACCTGGATTATATTGCTTGCTGGTCCTCACACTACCTGTGTGAGGTTGTGTCAGGTGGATTTATCCACCCAAGCTGTCAAGAAGAGCCGCTGTCTGCCCTGCGCATTTGCAAAGCATGTCAGACCTCCATTCCTCTGACCGGAAACCCCCCCTCAACAAGGTTTCTGAGGGAAGGCAAAGCTTTTTCCGAATGTCTGAATCAACTCAAAGTGGAAGGGTTGCCAAGACTGTATTTTTATTCTGTTCAGCAACTTAAGCGCCATATTTTTGGTGGGCAGTACTTCTGCTATGTTTTTTTTTCTTTACCCCAAGTTATTTTTAAAAGTACTGGTCTTTTAAAAATAACAAACGTGTTTGAAACTGAGGACTCCTTTTTTGGTGTGTTGCACTACATTGCAGATGGTAATCTTTGCTAGTTTTTTAAAAAGCATATTAAGGGGGGAAATCATAAAGTAATCAGTGTAGTAGACCAGAAGGATTCATTTAAAATTGTATGTAGAGATACAGTAAAAGATAGACACTTAGTACTGTTCTGTAAAGGTACTTCTGTGTTTAAAGATAATGTCATTTGTAGTTATCTCAAATATCCAGACCAGTTTAGGCCCTATAAAGTTCCCTAAAATATTCATTTAGTCCATTTTATCCTGCCGTTCAAGCAATAGGGGTGATAACCTCCAAGGGAGGCCAAGAGTCATCCTGGAATTACAGCAACACTGATCATTCCCCTGGGGGAAATAGCAGCCTAGGAATGTGGACTGTATAGTATCACATCCCTTTTGCGCTGGCATCAGCCCATATCTCCAGGAATTTCCAAAGCCAGAGTTGGCAATCTTTAGCCCAGGGCAGGTTTGCCCAGCCTCTAAGTGGGGGCTGGAGATCTCTTGGGATTACAGCTGAACTCCAGGCAATAGAGATCAGTTCACCCGGAGAAAACGGTCGCTTTGGAAGGCGGACTCCATGGCATTATTGTTGGAAAAGGCAATGTCTGGTGTACAAAGAAGAAGAAAAGGAGGAGACCCTGCAAGGGGAAGCAAGAAGACAATTGGGATAGTGAAGTCAGCACCTTCTCTCCTTTAAAGTGTCATTCCTTGTCTGCCTCCAGATTGCTACTCTGAGGGCAATTTCCCCCTTCTTCTTGGAAGTGCCACACTCAGTCTTACCCGCAGATTCCCCACTCCTCCACAAGAAGGCTGCTGGGTGACCTAAGCTGGGCCAGTCACAGCACTCTCTGAGCTCTCTCAGCCCGACAGACCTCATAAAGTGCCTGTTGTGGAAAGAGGAATGGAGGGCAATTGTAAGCCACTTGGAGACTGCTTCTGGCTTCAGCTGGAGGAGTGCGAAATCAAACACAGTTCTCCAGATTAGAGTCTGCCACTCTTAACCACTACACCAAACTGGCTGTCATACTGCATCATCTTCCGCTTCTCCTCCTCCTCCTCACGTCTCCCTTCTTCCCATCAACAAAATCTAAGGTTGCTAAGAATGGGCAGACAATGGAAAACCAACTCTGTTGGTCTTTTGCCTTGAAAACTCTATGGGATCGCCATAAGTTGGCTGTGCTTTAATGGCACTTTCCACCGCCATAACCCTATCATCTAGTAGCTGAAACAATTATTAAGCTGAGCTTTAAAAGGCAGTCTGTGATGTGCAGAATGAAAACTCTGGAGGCGTAGCCGTATCAGTCTGCCGCTGCAAAAATAAACAGGAGTCTTTTGGCATCTTGAAGACGACCAATTTTTAAAAGTGCATTTTTTTCAGAAGCAAAACACTACCAACCAAGCAACCAGCAAACATGTAGCAGAGCATAAAATGTTAAGACCAACACACTGAAGAGAAAGGATATAAGCCATACTATCAGAGTAGTTAAAAGGGAAAGACTTATGTATATCGATATTGACCCCCGCCTTCCCTCTTCCAGGTCAATGGCTTGGATCTTGCCTAAAACATCAGCAGATGGAAGGGGAGAATTGTTGCTGATTTCCCCCTCCCATGGCAGACCTCTGATTCCCCCACCCAAAGCCATGTACTTGGGGCTCTTTTGTTCCCCAGGAACAGCATTTGGGGGGGGGGGGCTGGGTCTTTTTGAGATGCAGCAGGAGGCGGAGAAGTCCCATTCCACATAATGGAAGTCCTTCCATCTGTAGAAATTTTAGGTGGCTCCAAACCGTTGAAAGGTTTCCAACTGACTGGAGAGAAATAGGCTTCTGTTGTTTGCTGCCCTTCAACCAAATGGTTGCACTTAGCTGTGACAATCTTCTAATTTTGGGGATTTCGCCACTTTTGAGCATTGAACGTTTTAGCTGCAGAAAATAAGAGCTGGTCCTGTTATGTCGCTGTGCACCTGAAAACAGTTCTTTACTAGACCTACCAGAACGGTTTATCCATTAGCAGTTACTGTAGGACAAAAATGTGCTTTTAAAACTCTGAGAAGCAAATTTTTATTCTAACTTTCTTAGCCAGGAACCCACTTTATCGGATGGATGCCAGCTTCATCTGCTGGTTAAACTGCTACCTAGCAACCACTTTCCCTATCTAGCTAGGGATTAGTGCAGGGTCAAAAGGAGAAAGGGATTTCATTCTAAAAATTCTTTTCAAATTGCTCCTGGGGCTAATTTTGACATGGGGAGGGGAGTCTGTAAACATTTTTTGCCAGCTGGATGAGTAAGGTTGCCAGCCTCCAGGTGGGGCCTGGAGATCTCCCAGAATTTCACCTGATCTCCAGACTACAGAGATCAGTTCTCCAGGAGAAAAGGGCTGCTCTGGAGGGTGCACTCTATGGAATTATATCCTGCTGGGGTCCCTGTCCTCCTGCCCCAGTCTCCAGGAATTTCCCATCCCAGTGTCGGCAGTCCTGTTTTCATATGAGCCAGTGGGCAAGTGCCAAAGGATTTAGGGGCCTTTGACGCGTAGCCTGTGGCTCATCTCCTGTGTTCCTGAGTGAACTGGGTGAGTGAAGCCAGAAGCACCCCAGAATGCTGGAGCATTGCAACGTGTATGTGTGTGTGTGAGAGAGAGAGGGTTTGTGTGTGTGTACACTGTATTTTTGCATTTGTTTTGTAAGCCATCTCCCTGATGTGAGAGGAACAAGGTGTCAGTGCTTTCAATAAATGCTTTCAATATTTTAATATTAAACTACTTAATGTTTATGGACAAGTGCTTTCCAGCTATCGCTACTCAGGTCTCTGTCAGTTTCCCAGATATTTGAAGAACATGGCCTGACATGAACCCTTGGGACTACCTTCCCCTGAATCAGAGCCCTGGTCTGTCAAAGTCAATATTGTCTGTTCTGACAGGCAGCCACTCTCCAGGATCTCAGCAGAAGCCTTTCACCTTACCGACTACTACCTGATCCTTTTGACTGCAGACGCCAAGTTTTGAGCTTGGTGCCGTCCGTATGCAAAGCCGATGCTCGCCCGCTGAGCCACGCTCGTTTGTCTGTAATGGATGCTCAGTTTGCAGATATGGCAGTAGGGTTGCCAGGTCTGGGTTGGAAAATACCTAGAGACTTTGGGGGTGGAGCCAGAAGAGGGTGGGGTTTGGGGAGGGGAGGGCCCTCAGCATGGTTCAGTGCCATAGAGTCCACCCTTCAAAGCAGCCATTTTCTCCAGGGGAGCTGATCTCTGTCAGCTGGGGATCAGTTGTAAAAGCAGGAGATCCCCAGGCCCCACTTTCAGGCTGGCAACCCTATATGGCAGTCTGAAAATATCAGCCTCTGTGGGCAGCAGCTAGAAAGGTTCCCTAATGGCTGCCACCACTCTGGTATGGGAACCTTGGAAATGTAGGCCCTGATAGCTACTAAGGCTGCCAAGTCCCCTGGGGGGCAGGGGTTTGCCTGCTCTAGAGGCGTCCAACTAGGGTTGCCAAGTCTTCCCAGGGGGCAGGGAAACCCCTACTCGATTGGTCTGCTCCCCGCCGGCCCAAATCGGGCCGCCGAGGGGAACCCCCATCCCCAAATTGCCAGGCTGCGGAGCCATGCCTGGCGTGAAGATGTCATCCAGAGGTGACATCATCGCGTCAGGCATGTTTTTTGGGGGATGCTCTATAATTTGAGGGAGAACTCTATAGTTTTCCCTTGAATTACAGAGGTTCCGCCCCCAACGTGCTCGACGCAATGACATCACTTCCGGGTGATGTCATTGCAACACACGCCAGAACAATCCCCGACTTGAGAGGACCTCCCCACTAATTTACAAGTAAGACTTGGCAACCCTACTCCAACCTGCTGGCCCAGATCCAGCTGCCGGGGGGGAACCCCATCCCCAAAGTGCCGGAATTGGGCTAACGTGCCCAGCGCGATGATGTCACCCAGAAGTTACATCATCACACCAGGGCAGGCTGTCAAGGGATGCTCTAGCATTAGAGTTTTAAAGCTGAATGCTAGAGAGTCCCTTGGCAGAGTGCCTGGCATGATGACATCACCTCTGGGTGATGTCATCACCATGCAGGAAGCTCCCAGACACCGAGCTTTGGACCCCTGCTGAATGCTAGGTAGGGACCTGGAATCCCTAATAGCTACTCCAATACAGGCTTCCCTGGAGCCACTAAGCCTCACTAGAGCCTGTAGGCCACACCAGTATATGCCCAGGATCATGACAGGTCTGCAGATCAAATGGCTGTGAAAGGCGCAGGAGCAGGAGCCTGGGCAGCCTTGGTGATTCTAGGGCCCTGGGCAAAAGTCTGAGATGGGCTCCCAGAGTTATCGTCACACATCCCTGCTGGGCCCAGGCCTGGTGTAGTCTTCACCCCATTTGAGGTGGCTGGAAGCCACCCCAGGCTGATTGCCCAGACCCCAGACCAGGTGAATGTGAGCAGCTGCTGTTGCAAGACAGTTGCCCAAGCCCTAGACGGGGCAGCATGAGTGGCAGGCAATCCAAGCCCTGAACAAGGGCAGACGCACCCAGTGGCCCTGCTGTTCTTATCCCCCCAGGGAGGCAAAGCCCTTTCCAGGGCTGTTTTTATGTCCCAGTGTACTCCTGATCACTAGGGGTTGCCAACCGCCAGGTGGTGGCTGGAGATCTCCCACTATTACAACTGATCTCCGGGCGACAGAGATCAGTTCACCTGGAGAAAATGGTGGCTTTGGAAGGTGGACTCTATGGCATTACACCCTGCTGAGGTCCCTCCCCTCACTGAATCCTGACCTCCTCAGGCTCTAGTCCCAAATCTCCAGGTATTTCCCAACCTGGAGCTGGCAACCCTATCCTTGGGAGCAGGGGTGGGGAGGCTTTAGGACACGGACTGGCAGCTGTATGGTTTGTCGGAGTGCCTCTTACCTCCCTACAACTGATTGTTATGGTCACTGCTATTGAGCCTCTGCCAGTACAATTCCAGAGGCAGTTCCAGAAACAATTCCAGAGAGGCCAGCTGGGTGGTCAGAGCCTCCCCCAGTGCAGGGCCCAGGGCAGCTGACCTGTTGCCCCATGGCCAAGACCTCCCTGAGCAGGAGTCTGTTTTAAAACAACAGCAGCCAACCCTCTACAACTGTACGTCTTCCCAAAGGAACTGATGCTTCCTCTTTGGTAATTCATGTAAATGGATACTTATTTCATTTCCCCATGTGTCTTGCTAATTTCTGCAGGGGGCAGTTGCCTCTGCCTCCACATCTGGATGGCAGAGGCAGGAGTAAGTGGGACCATTTCATTTTATGCTGTGTACAACACAAGGCATCTCAGGATGCGGTGCAGAAAACCACTGACACCCAATCTCTTATGTGTCTTCAGAACAACAATGGACTATTCTCTCGCATGGAAAGAGCAGTTAATTAATTGTGAAATCTTTAATAATAAAATGATGTCTCAAATGGCAAGATTACACAGAGAGTGAGCCCTGACAATAGGGTTTGCATTCATATTGAAAGCCAGCTTCATATTTGTCAAATTACATTGGGGAGGACTATGATTAGAATTTTCATTACTTTGAGGAATTTTGGGGGTTGTTTGTATTGGGACTGCCAGATCTCTTCCCATTCATGACTTTTTTTTGTCATTTTCTAGTTTCATAATACATTTCTCCTTAATCCATGTTTATTTCCTGTGCTCCTGAGCTCTTATCATGCTGAAATTTCTGTGCGGGTAAAGCATCCTCAGGGTCCATAACTAGATAGCAGGCTCAAGTTCTGTGCGGCAACATCCACGTATGTAGCTTGGCTTGTTAGCCTGACCTATCTGGGAACTGACATACGTGTTCCAAAAAGCTCTCTGCTGTATGTCTCACTGTATCCTTGTGCTGGGGTATGATATAAGTGAGATGGTGCCATTTGCTGGGAAAAATCAGGATTACATGTCCTTTGCAAGTAGTTTGGGATTCCAACTTGTGGTTCTGGTTGATCTTAAGAAAAGCCATGATCTGTAGATAAATATTATCTCACTTTTCTCCCTAATAGGGACCCAAAGTAGCTTACAAAAGTGGTGGGGGAAAGTGTTGTCGGGTTGCAGCTGGCTTATTGATAGGGAATTCACTACCACAGGAGGTGGTGGCAGCTACAAGCATGGACAGCTTCAAGAGAGAGTTGGATAAACGTATGGCACTGAGGTCCATCAGTGGCTATTAGCCACAAGGTACAGATGGGAACTCTCAGTCTGGAGTGAGTGATGCTCTGTATTCTTGGTGTTTGGGGGGGGGCAACAGTGGGAGGGCTTCTAGTGTCTTGGCCCCACTGGTGGACCTCCTGCTGGCACCTGGTATTTTTGGCCACTGTGTGACACAGAGTGTTGGACGGGATGGGCCATTGGCCTGATCCAACATTGGCTTCTCTTACGTTCTTATGGCAACCTCCTAGGGGTTTCAAGGCAAGAGATGAAGAGAGCTGGTTTCCCATTGCCTGCCTCTGTGTAGCAACCCTGGACTTCTCTGGTGGTCTCCCCTCCAAGTACTAACCAGGGCCAAGCCTGCTTAGCTTCTTGAGATCTGATGAGACCAGGCTAGCCTGGGCCAAGAGCACTTACAAAGATACCTAGTTTAAATAAACAATAATAAAACAAAATAAGCAAGTAAACAACGAAAACCCACAAACCCACATGCTGGGTAGATTCTGAATCCAATGGCCAATTTGCTCCATGGCCATGGGATGGGAGCCATGGGACAGAGCCCTTTGGTGAATGCCCCTGACCACACCTAGGCTTTTAGTTCCTGCAAATAGGGAAGAGAGAAAAATGCAGCCGAGAGGCTGGGCAACTGTCCAAGATGTCCCTCCAAGAAATCCCTCCTGATGTGATGGAATGATGCAGCTACCTAGCCTCCCCACACCCGGGCTAGATTATGAGTTCTTATCCTTCCCTACCGTCATCCAATCCAGTGCCATATGCTAAAGACATTCTTAATGCAGCCCTGTAGGCATATAAAATTGTCCTCACGGCATGTGTAATCCTGCTGCAGTTGCCAAAGGCATGGTGGTTTTGTTTGTGGATCTTTCTGCCTAGCACAGTACTGTTCCATAACATAACTATAACTCCCCCCCCCCCCCAAAACCCCAGCAGTGGATTCTGTGTCTGCAGACTCTGTCATGGGCCGGGTTGAATTCTCTATCAGCTGGAATAAGCAGGGTTTTGAAAGCATTTTCTGTGGTTGTCCCCAGGGTAATGGGCATGCAAGGGCATATGGCTGGAGCATAGTGGGGTTGAGAGATGTAGTTGCATTTAAATACAGCGTATGGTGGTAAAACCCACAGCAGTTCAGGAAATGTAATATCTAATGGCCAGCAGTGGAAACAGTGAGCAGAAGGTGATGGTAGGACTTGCTTCGGTTATTTACTGCTAGTGGGTACCATCTTGAATATGGAAGCCATCAAGTTGTTCCCGGGAGGTCCTGTGTGTAGTGGGCACAGAGTTGGCTCACTTCAACATACCAAAGATAATGCACCTACCACCAATAGTTATGGGGCTGCAGCCTGCAACAAAATATTACCTGAGCTGACACAGTGGCAGAAAAGCTGGCAAAACCATTGATTTTGTTCATGCCTCGTTCACCTCTCTACTACCTTAGTAAGAGCCAACTAGGTTTTCCAAAATGGGGTTTAACTTTAAAAATACTTGTACTCTGAGCTTCCTCAATTAAGAAGATCTGCTCTGCTTCAGCAGTAGATATGTGTCATCACACACCTTCAGCATAGTCCCTAGGTCACAACATTGCGTGATCATATCGCTCCTGAAATACGCGCACTGAACTCTGCATGAGTCCACTTGACTCACATTTGCAGAAGGTATTTTCATTGGTGGTCCCTTAGTCCTGACAGCAAAGAATGCCTTGAAGGCTGTATTTCCTATCTCTAACAGGCAAAGCTGAAGACAGACTGAAGTACTAGTCTAGCATGCAGCTGCGGATGACCATATTGTCAGTCTGGAGCTTCTGTGGACATGGCAATTCTCTTTTCAGATAAAGCCTAAGCTCCATCTGTTCCATTTCCTGCAATGGACAATCAGAAGATTGGGTTGCCAGCCTCCAGGTGGGGCCTGGGGATCTCCTGCTTTTACAACTGATCCCCAACTGATTTTACAACTGACAGAGATCAGCTTCCCTGGAGAAAATGGCTGTTTTGAAGGATGGACTCTACGGCATCGTACCATGCTGAGAACCCTCCCCTCCCCTCCCCAAACCCCACCCTCTCCCAGCTCCAACCCCCAGAGTCCCCAGGTATTTTCTAAGCAAGACCTGGCAACCCTATCAGAAGATCCCTAGTATTCATAAGCAGATTATGAAGATGATCTTGTCTTCTTTGTGTTGATTCTGAATAAAGCTTCTGGTGTTGATTCTGAATAAATCCATCCACCATGAATTTATCTAATCCTTTTCTGTTTAGGCCATGGGTCCTCCACCTTGAGGTTCTAGGGACTTCTGGAATTTTGTGTTCATTACCACAAAATGGCTGCCAATGGAGGCAGGATCCATGACAAAATGACGGGAGGATCCAAGCCAAGCATCCTCCTATGAGGGGGCAGCTATTTCCAAATAGGTCCTACCTCCTGAGGTGTTTGAATCATCTTCTCGAGTGTCGTGGAGGTTAGCCAGGATTCATTCTTTGGGGAAGAAGTAAATGGCTGCCAGGAAACACACTAGTGGTGTGCACCATCCTACCTATGGTTACCATATTGAGAACTTAAAACTTTGTGAACTGTTAAACAGCGTTCTTTTCTCTACTGCAGCCTTTCTTCACCCAGAGTCGAGCTGGGGGGACAGTCTGGGCTGGGAGAAAGCTCCCTCTCTTGGGACAGAGTGGGTGCAGGCATCGGCCTGGTATATAAGGGCAGTGGGCCTTGAAGTAGTAAACAGTTAAGAAACAGTTAGTCACATTAGATTCGTTTATTTTGCCTTTAAAACACTGTTATTTATTTTAATGCGCCTTGTCTCATTTTCCCTGCCCCAGTATTGTATTAATAAACCCTTTTGTTTAATTGTTCTCTGCCTGGTCATTGTGCCTATGTTTCTTGGTTTAAAGGGGGCATTTGGTTGGGCTTGGGAGGGTACCCTGGGCTTTCTCAAGAGACCCTAAGTCCAGGGTGGTGGCTAGGGTTGCCAAGTCTCTGTTGGAAAATACCTGGAGACTTTGGGGGTGGATCCAGGAGAGGGTGGGGTTTGGGGATGGGAGAGGTCTCAGTATGGTACAATGCCATGGAGTCCACCCTTCAAAGCAGCCATTTTCTCCAGGGCAGCTGATCTCTGTCAGCTGGAGATCAGTTGTAAAAGCAGGAGATCCTCAGGCCCCACCTGGAGGCTGGCAACCCTAGTGGTGGTGTCAGAAGGTGGCAACTCGTAAGGTTCATGACACGATGAGAGGAGGATTTTTTCCCCCTTTCATGGAAAAAAATCCCTTGTAAAATGACTGGCTCAAGGTCACCCAAGCCTTGAGGCTGTGGGGATTTGAATCGATGTCCCCCAGGCCCTAATCTGACACTCTAAAAACCGCTATACTTGTTCTCTGTTATTGAGATTAAATGAGAGCCAGTGCAGTGTAATGGTTCAAGCACTGGACAAGGAGAGTAGCTTCAAGTAGTGTTCAGTTATGAAGCTCATCGAATCACTCCGATGGGAGAATCCTTCAGCCCGCTCCCTCTCACAGAGTTTATATGAGGAGAAAATGGAGGGGAAGGGCCCTGACCTGGATAGCCCAGGCAATCCCAGTTTTTTCAGATCTTGGAAACTAAGCAGGGCCAACCCTGGCAAATACTTGGAAGGGAGACCTCCAAGGAATACCAGGGCTGGGAGGCAGAGGCAGGCAATAGCAAGCCACCTCTCCGAAATGTCCAAGCCCCACTAGGAGCTGCCAGAACACACACACACACCGCTGACCCCCCAAAAATGGAGGAAGAGGGAACTATATGTGGTACCTTGAGGTCCTGGGAGGAACAGTGGGATAAAAATAGAAACATGAAAAAAAGAAAGCTTAGCTGGTGGTTGTTGGCATCTTTAGAACTCAACCAGATGAACTGTTTTACGTTGTGTCTGAGAGAGCCGGTTGTCGTGTGGGGATGAAGTCCCAGTGGTTTGTAACAGGAGCTCTGATTTGGAAAGAGAAATGCTGTATTCGATATTTTTTAGTTTGTTTCTGCAGAGGTACTCTTTAATGCTAAGAAAAGCAATAATGCCTATTGATTAGCACAGGGGTCATTATCTAAATATATGACTGATCAAGGGAGCTGTATTTCTTGAGCCAAAAGGAGAATTCGGCAGTTAGGTGTGGTTTCCCCAAGCGTCTTCATTAAAGATTGATGCTGTTTTCTTTGTTTTTCCTCCTTCCCTCTAATAAATATGCCATGACAGTCCTTAAGCATTAAGAGCCACAAGTTGTTTAAGTGCTGTAAGATGTGCCCAGCCAGACAGTTGGCTCCTGAAATATTGTTTTTTCTATCTAGATATTTGGGTTTCAACTTCCAAGGGGAATTGTAAAAATTCCAGTCATCTATGAAAGAAATGAAAGGTAATTGAGGCAATGGAAGAAGCTCCCCTTCCATTCCTGGGACTAGATAGACAAATCACTGCCATGCTTACAATGTCACTTCTGTGAAGAGACGCATTCTGCATTATAACGTGCTGCCTTTGTTCTTGAAACTATTATTGTGGCTGTTGTTAGTTGAAGGAATACCTAAAATCACTAAGGGTTGTGGACGTTTTTTAAAAAATACCAGGCGCTGTTTGCAGACCCACAAGCTAAAACAAGATGTATGTCAGCTGCCAGTTATACTTTTTAACACTGTAGAAAGAGGAGTCAATTAGGGTTGCCAACTTCCAGATGGAGCCTGGTGATCTCCCAGAATTACAGCCGATCTCCAGACTACAGAGATCAGTTCCCCCTGGAGAAAATGGCTGCTGTGGAGGGTAGACTCCTTGGCATTATACCCTGCTGAGATCCCTCCCCAGACTGCACCCTTCAAAGAAGAAGAAGACCAAGACCCTAAAGAGTCCCAAAGCGGCTTATAATTGCCATCCCTTTCTCTTCCCACCTTGTGAGGTAGGTGGGGCTGAGAGAGTTCTGAGAGAACTGTGACTGGCCCAAGGTCACCCAGCAGGCTTTGTGTGGAGGAGAGGGGAATCAAACCTGGCTCTCCAGATTAGAGCCCGCCACTCTTAACCACTACACCACACTGGCTCCACCCCTCAAATCTCCAGGAATATCCTCAGGGCTCATTTCGTACCAGGAGCTCCTTTGCATATTAGGCCACACACCCCTAATATAGCCAATCCTCCAAGAGCTTGCAGAGCTCTTCTTACAGGGGCCACTGTAAGCTCTTGGAGGATTGGCTATGTCAGGGGTGTGTGGCCTAATATGCAGAGGAGCTCCTGCTACTAAATGAGCCCTGAATATCCCAATCTCAAGCTGGCAACAGGTTACCTTAAGAACACTATGCAGGTCTGAACAATGACATGACCCAATAATACACTGCATAAAATGTACTTTTCTATAATACACGGTTACCAAAAAGCTAAATATTGACAAGACCCAGAAGCAAAGGTATGATCCAGCCAAAGTTAAGCACAATTTGAAAAGAGTTAAGCGTGTGGAGAGATCGTCTCTCCCACTGCAATCAATGGCTTAGTTCCAGGTGGTCAGCTGTGGTGGTCTGATGCAGTAGAACAAATTTAGAGTCTGGTGGCACCTTTAAGACCAACAAAGGTTTATTCAAAATATGAGCTTTCAAATATTTGAAAAAGTGCATGCACATGAAAGCTCATCCCTTGAATAAACCTTTGTTGGTCTTAAAGGTGCCACCAGACTCTAAATTTGTTCTACTGCAATCAGTGGGATAAGATGGCTGTGAGATCCAGCAATAATCCCTGCCCAGAATCTCATTGCTGTATTGGTTACATTTGTCATCAATAGAGAACAAGGCCTTTACTGTTGTAGCCCCAGGAATATGGAAAGACTTTTTCCTGGAAGCACATTGCAGTATATCCAGTGCTGACATCATTAAAGACCAGACATTTAAGAGTCTTGTTACACATTGCACCATGCACATGGTTTCTGTCAAAACACATCTTTTTTATGCCCCTGTAAGACATTTTCTGTCACGGCTATAGTGAGCAAGTCTCTGTATGGGCCATACAGCTGGAGGAGGTGGAGGATGGGAAACAGGATGGTGGAGGGAGCAGGACAGACAGTGACAGTCAGCATTTCTTCCTCTCCTCTTTTTGCCTACCCTGTGGCAATTTGGTGGTTGTGTGGCTCCCTGTGATCATCCCTCACTCCGACTGATGTGGAACCTGCTTCCATACTGGTTCAAGAAAATACACACAAGCCCTATCTCCACTACCAACTTATGCCAATTTTGTACCACTGTAGCTGTCAGGGTTTCTTGCACAGAAACTCAGGATTTTTAATTTGGGTAAAGGTGCTGGGAATCCTCTGTCGGGGGTTTCTAGCCCTCTGTGTTGCAGTATGGTTCCCATATCATATCATTGTGGAAACCAGGAATAACTATTAAACTAGCTAGGGTCTCCAATGTGGATATGCCCAGAGTAAGTATTTTCAGTTGTGTGTGAGAAAGGAGAGAAAGTCTCCCATAGCTATAGTTATTAGGCCAAGTGGGTGGTTTTTGGCTAACAAAAAAGCAAAAATCAGCTTAGTGTTAGCTAGGGGATTCCTTATTGGGTAGGATCACCATAGTGAAGCAGAAAGAAACACTATTAATTTTAAAATAATAGTACCAAAACAGTTGCGGGGTAGTGGCTACAGTCAGCATAGGGAAACTGTAGAGATGCGGAAAGTGGCTTCTTTTAACTACTTGAAAGCTACCTTCTTGCCACTAGTGTTCTAAGGTAAAAGTTCGTCATAGCTCTAATTTATAATTTGAAAGTATGCACCAGCTGGCACCTTTTATAAACAGCCACAACGGACTTTCTAAATTTTGGATTGTGTCTGAATTTCAGAATTTCATATTGAAAATGGAACTGAGAAGTCTGGGCACATCTTGATTACTGCGGATATTCATTCCAAACCCTAGTAGGTTTGTGATATGCAAACGGCAAGCTACTCAGCGACGTGTTTGTGTGACAAAATGGCAGATGGTAATGGAAAGAAAGGGAGACAACGAGGCGCTACCCCAGAAGATTAATCTAAAGCTGTCCAATTTGCTAGAGGACATCACTGACATGTTGAAGCGAGCGAAGCATTTTGAGAAGCTACATCATGCTGGTGTACAGGCAAGACACGAGCCCTGAAAGGATTGTCAAAACTGCGGGGAAACGGCCGGGCGGGCTTTCTGGGACATGGTCCTGTGAGCCTTGTGGGAAATTATGCTTGTCATGCGTCAGCTTGTGAGTTCATCAGACATGCACATTGGATGTGACAGTCTCTTGGCTGTTTCTCTGTCACTGCCATCTTCCCGTTCAAGTACGTTGGTCGACGAAAGGGATCTTCTGTAGGGAAAGGTATCCCACTCAGATTTTAAATGACAGCTAATACTCTTGTTAAAAGAAAATCCAGGCGTTCAGAACACAGGAACATAGTTACGGAGGACAGGTCGCCTCGTGTTATGGTGGAAAGTGGGGGTTACAGGAAGGGGCAAAGAAAGGAGTAAAGCATTTAGCTTTGCCTGTTTCTACTTGCCAACCTTTTTTGATTCGGTGGTTGGAGCCTTGGTTTCAGACAGAGCTTTTTCGGAACTCAACCCACTCCCCACGGTCACTTTGAAGGCATTACTGAAGAAACCTTGGCAGGCAAGGAAAAAGGGATCACCTTTCTTTCATCTATGAAGCAGCCACAGTGGGCGGTGGGGGGGGAGAAAATGAGGCATATGCCCTTTTATTTAGTAATCAACATATTTATACCCTGCCTTTCCATCATAGTGCAAGGTGGCTTGCAACTCCACGATCTATTCTAAAGCATCTATAGAACAAAACCCCATTAACCCTCCTCTCTCCAGATTGCCTACAGCTTAAACCCTATTAAAACCCTTGTGAATAAACTGGTTTTACAGCACCTCCTAAAAATTTCTAAAGAACATTGTGGGGAGGGGAAGGGAAAGGAGTTTGTAAGCCACTCTGAGACTCCTTCAGGTAGTGAAGGGCGGGGTATAAATCCAGGCTTTTCTTCTTCTAGATGGTGGTGACCAGAAGACTGTAGTTGGCTCGCAGGGATATAAGGGAAGAGGTGGTCCTTCAGATACGTAGGTCACAGGGCATGAAGGACTTCAAAGGTTAGAACCAGCTCATGGAACTGAACTTGGAAACAAACCGACAGCCAAAGTAGATGCTTTAAAATAGTTCAGCGGTGTTCTTCTTGGCAACCCCTAACAGTAATCAGGCTGCCGTATTCTGAACCAGCTGTAGTTTCTACGTTGTGTCCAAGGGCAGCCCAGTGTAGATCATGTCACAGTAGCCCAGCTGTGAGATTACAAAAGCATGGGTTGCTTTTCCTTGCCCACCATCATTTCTAAGTGTGAAGGATGTCTCAGCCTCCCATACATATAAAACATCTATGGAGAGAGCTGAGACTTGGCTTAATCCTCTCTTAGCCTCCTAGAATATCCACACATGGATATCCCACTTTTGGGGGATATTAAGCATGGCAATGTGTACAAACACCATGGCCCATCTTATTCTGCAAAGCAGAAGTTATAAAATACTGTGACTATTTAGAAGGGAGGAACTGTTTCTTAAAAGAAGAAAAAGAGAGTAGATTTATACCCTGCCCTTCACTACCCAAAGGAGTCTCAGAGTGGTTTACAATCTCCTTTCCCTTCCCTTCCCACAACAGACACCCTGTGAGGTAGGTGGGGCTGAGAGAGCTCTTTTGAGAACTGCCCTTGAGAGAACAGCTTTGAAAGAACTTGTAACTGACCCAAGGTCACACTGGCAGCTGCATGTGGAGGAGTGGGGAATCAAATCCAGTTCTCCCAGATTAGAGTCCATGCTTCTAACCACTATATCAAAAGAGTTTCAGGGAAGCTTAGGTCCATACTGACTTGCTGATGTTACAAGAGAGAGGTGTGCCACCTTTGCCTCTATGGAACTTTCCTTCTTAATGTGTGCCACGTGCGAGATAAATCCAGTCCCCGAACTAGCATGCTGCAATTGCAGTGGGGGTCAGTGTCAGGGGAGTACGAACACGCTCATGTGGTTCTCGCCACACTGGCGATGTAACACATGTTGCAGTTGTATGGATGGCTGATTCATGCTGTCACCTACCTCTGCCCGTTTGCTTGCGATGCAAAGATTAAGTGAATCATCCAAGCATATGGCTGTGTGTCACTTGATATTGCAGGTGTGGTGAAAGCCATGTGAGCAGTCGTGCCTAAGGAAGAGATACTTAGTCGTGCATGCTGGGTCTAAGAAGTCAGGCCCTCGAGCATCTCTTCAGTACCCAATCCGTTCTCTTGAAGAATAGATGTATTTGTTACAGTTGTGCATCGTCTCTTTTTTTCCCCCATCCAAGGAGATTTGAGTGACTTTTCCGCCTCAGGAGAATGCTGTGAGCTAAATTAACATTGAGAGTGAGATTTTCACTTAGATGGAACAGGGATTTGATTTTCCCACATGGAAACCAAACATTCTCGCTGCTCTTGTGTCTCCTCAGGCACTTATAAACACCATTCCCTCCGAAGATCTCTCATGCAATTCCCCCCAGAGCTGAACGACTGCTTTTTAAAGGAAGGAGTGCCCTTTTGTGCGGCTCTCAGCTGTGTCCCCTGTCACTGGAACTCTTCAAAGATGTCTGTCCTGGTGAGTGAATGGAAGAGATCTGCCTTCTGAACATGATAGCCAGCATTGGCTCCTGGAGGGGATTAACAGGCTGATCATGGAAGTGGCAACTTTCCCAGATGTCGCTGTCTGGATGTTCCCTTTAAATCCACCAGGCACTCGTGCCTGGGTTGGATCTAAAGAACCATCTGACCGTGACCCTGGTCTCAAACTTGGCAGCTCAGTTATTATAAGGGATCATATTACAACCAGTGGGATCACCTTACGCCATTTCTGATGCAAGGGCATCCACACAGTGGCCCTTTCTGCCCTCTCCTTTTAATCCATGTTAACCCATTATCCTCCAAGCAATTCTGCACTGAAATTGAGTTCAACCTTCTTTTTATTCTGTTTTTTCCCCATTCTGCATTACATTACCACCCTTCAGTGACCAGCCCAGTTTCAGCCTGCGGTTGCCCCAGGCTATTTGGATGCTGTTTTGCTGTGGACTTAAATTGCCTTGACTCCAACACTGAGAAAATCTGGAGTGGCAGGCAAATAGGCCTATGGAACTTTCCTTCTTAATGTGTGCTCTTCTGGCTTGTCATGGGCCTGAGGGAGGCTTGTCATGGGCCTGAGGGAGGGGGTGGGCTGCTTGGTTGCCCTCTGCAAGCAGTTAGCCTGACACATTGCCTCTAAAATCACTGACATCTGTACCCATTTGAACGATATGTTAGCAGTGATAAGGGCAGATGGTGCCAGCTGCTAGCTTGTCCAGTTGTGTGGGGGTACATTCCAGTTTATTCAGTCTGAGGATGTAGACAGGATTCTTGGAAGTCTGAGACCTACAACCTGCACGACTCTTGTCTCTCTTGTTTCCTTAAGTCTGCCAGCGGGAGCCTGATTGACTGGGCCCGGCAGACAGTATATGCTTGCGGGGGGGGGGGGGGTGTCATTCCAGAGCTAGCTAATAGGAGCAAGCCAGGAGACACAGCAACTAGGCAAAGCCTTAAATGACAGCATAGTTAAGAGTGCTGGAAGAGCAAATCTTTGTAGCAGCGCACACTCTTCCAGAATTGATGGGGTCAGCTACTGGCATTAAAGCTGTGAGTGAGCGATTTGGCTGCTGCATAAATCAGTTTGCCCTGGAGCCATCCTTCCAGAGCTAAGACAAAAATGTGTGAGCCGGAGGCTAAAAAACTGTGAGCTAGCTCACAGTAACGCAGCTTAGAGGGAACACTGCCCACAGGGAGATTGGCAACCCCAGTGACCGTTTAAGGGAAGACTGGGAGATGTATTTTACCTTAGGACACATGATGACACCCAACAGCAACAGCAAACGGTTTAGAATGTTAGAGGCAAAAGCCAATCAGGCCACATATGCACATGAGAAGGTATTACTCCTGGGAGTGAGGAAAAAGGGCAGCCGCTCTGGGTGAAGAGCCAGGATGGCTGCAGGCTCTGCGGTCAAGAGGGGATGGGCTTTTGAGACCATTCCCTCACACTGCAATTAAAAAAAAAAGATTACTGCAAATTAGTAAATGCATAGTTACTTTTGGGGGGGGGGGGGAATATGTAATCCCTTCCCTGGCTTTATTGTGATTCAACTATTCTGAGGCTAGAGCTTGCCTTTTTAAAAAAAAAAAATTTTTTATTAAGTTTCCACAAAAGAAAAGAAAAGAAAAAGAAAGAAAGAAAGAAAACATGCAAAGATAAAAACATACTAACAAATACGGAGTCCATACTATACATATCGATATTAACATTTCTACTGGAATCAATATCTAATTCGCCAAATTAGCTTATCTCAGTTTTACAGGAGCAGACAGTTAAAGTTAGTTCATTTTTTAAAATGTTCTTCTAACCATTTATAAAACCTTAACCAGTTAGGTTTTAAAAAACAAAGGCATAATGGTACTGTGACACTTTTTCCTGTGTATAATCTACTGTATGCATTGTATGTTCATTTCTTGAAATGGGGGGGGGGGGGGATAATTCCCAAATGGGTGGATGAGGGGAAAATAAGCTTTACTCCACTAGTAGCAGTCAAATGCTGATAGAGCTTTCCCAGCATGAAAAGTATGCAAATCAAGATATTTGAATATTTAGGACCAGATAAAAGATGTGAGAGAAGAAATCATTAAAAAGGGAATGATCAAGCACCAAGATTAGTAGGGAATGTAAGTAAATGAATACGTTTTAGCCTCAAAGCTCCCTCCTGTTAATTGAAGGAGTTCCCCAAATAGTGGATCAGCCACAAAAGGAAGCCCAGACAGCTTTTATTTAGAATGGCAAAAGGCCTTTCATCAAGCCCTTTGGAATAGCTTATTAAAGAAACTTTGGGGACAATGGAGAGAGAGAGAGAGAGGTTAAGTGATGGGGAGGCACAGAGATAGGAGTGAATGGGAAATTTTTTGGTGTGAATTGGAGGGGGGGTTAACAATGTGGTGACTCGAGGTAGAAGCACTAAAGCAGGTGTTGATTGAAGTAGGAAACCGAGGCTTCAAAATGACAAGGAGAAGTGAGTGACAGTGTACAGATGAGAGGGGTTGATTTGTTGCGTCTCTTGAGAGAACTGATACTAGGAATGTCAGGAGGACTTAAACCCTCCCCCCCTCCCGCCATGCACACGCACTGCTACCACTCAGCACAATGGCAGATAAAATTCAATTTAGATAAGTATGTGGTAAATTGGCGAAGCACAAAGAACGGAACAATTTGAACTACTTGAACATGCGGATGGGTTCTGAATGAAAAGTAACCTCTCCTGAGATGGGGAGGGGTCATTATTGTGGACCACCTAGTGTGCTGAGGGTGGTGAGGGGGATGGCACCCTGAATAACAAGCTGGGTGGGGGGGAAGGCAGGCCTCAACATTAGTGAGAATAATTGTTTTTTTAAAAAAAATATTGTCGTGGAAGAATTGAACAACTCTGTTCTGGCGTGGGCAACTTCATTATACTGAAGACATCCAAGGGGAAAATAAAGGGGGGGGGGGGACAAAGATACTGAGTATTATTGTAATAGGGTGAGAAGTCCATAAAATGAGAGAATAAACTGACAAAGAATCTTGGCAAGGAAAGAAGAATGTGACAGAAGCGTAGCAATTAAGATAATAAGACTGTTCAGATGCTCTCCATCTTCTTGGGTAAGGTTGTGAAGAGTACCCAAGAGCTTCAGAAGCATCATTGCGATTTCTCTCATAATTTTAAAAATTCCCATCCTCTCTCTCTCTTTACTGTCACAGAGGCTTTAAGGCCTCCTAGGGCTGCTTCTCACAAGGATGTCTCTCTCTCTCTCTCTGTGTGTACATGTGTACTTGCATATAGATATGTGTGAAGTCTGGAACCAAGGCAAAAGTAAAATAACTTGCAGAACAGAGCCAGTGACAAAGGGGTCCCTAGGCTTGTCTTGGGCAGGGCCCCTGAACCTTAACTTAGCCAGGTTCCCATGAGATCAAACTCCATGCCAGGCTTCTGCTCAGCCCACTTAAAAAAACTGTCCAGCTGGGCTTTGCCAGCCTGAATCCATCGTTTTTAGCTGCGCCAGACCTCTAGGAAGTAGAGAATTTTAAGTATGCATACATTCAAATAAATTCACTTTTTTTTTCAAATTAGAAAATGGATGGTTCTGAATATTTTCCCTGCTCCAGAGGAGAAGAAAAACCCTCTATAATTGGATGTGGAAAGCAATGCTCCCTCTAAGCTGTGGATTCTTGCAAGCAAAGATTCTACTTTGCGAGCTACTGGCATCAAAGTTGTGAGCGAGCGATTTGGCTGCTGCATAAATTAGTTTGCTCTGGAGCCATCCTTCCTGAGCTAAGACAAAAATGTGTGAGCTGGAGGCTAAAAATCTGTGAGCTAGCTCACACTAACTCAGCTTAGAGGGAACACTGGTAAGCTAGATAAGTCAGAGAATCGTCCTACATTGAGAGCAAAAGACGTCCAGTTAAAACTCTGGGCCTCGAATCCTTCAGGACCAAGGAGAGCTCCCTAGAGGAAATGCTCTGCTTTCTGGGAGCTCTCCTTGGTCCTGTGCAACAGGCTTCCTTGTACCTGCTCCTTCCTCAGCTACCTAAGCATCATTCTTTCTTCATCCTCATACAGCCCTTTCCATGGATCTTAAGTCAGACTGGAACAGACCACCGTGACAGCTGCCGGCACTCATAGACCTGAAGCAATTGCAATTTACCAGGATTTACAGGCAGCTTCTTGCATTATATGCTCTGCTGGACAGGGCTTAGCTCTCATGTACAGATTACTAGAAGGAGAAGCAAATAAAGAAAAGCAGACATGGTTTACCGCCATTCTCCATACCTCCTGCTCCAAATCCACAGATTCAATCTGTCCATTTTTATCCTGCTTTTCCTTGACTGGGGTCAGGGCCAGGTGCACAGTTTCCTTCCCCCTTTCCTCTCCATTTTGTTCTCACAACAACACTGTGAGAGGTTAGGCTGAGAGTGTGTGACTGGTCATGCAGTGATCTTCATGGCACAATAGGAATTTAAACCTGCGCCTCAGATTCTAGGCTAACTGTTACACCATATGGCCCCTCACTCCCCAGTCAATGCCTGGCTTCAGGACTGCTGTATTTGCTCCTGGGAGCAGTTCTGCGCACTTGTCAGGCTGACATTCAACAGGGTGCAGCAGGTGCTGAGGACAAAAGTGACACAAAGGAAAGGTGGCCAACCGAGCCAGGCATTTTCCTGTGATCGTGTTCATGCTTCCTGCAGTGAATAATGGGGGGAAACACATCAAGACTGCTCAGTTTGGGAACCACCAATGAGGAATGCAGCCAGCCAGTCAAATATTATGACAATTCTCCTTTTAAAAAAAATTCTAGGCAGGCAACAGAACCAAAATGTTTTATCGAGCTGTTGGTGAGCCACCATGCATAACTGGTGAGTGGCTTGGTGGGTCATGTATTGCACGGACCTCATTTACAGTCTGGATCTAGTTCTCAGTAGTACTGCGTGTGTCTCTTTCTCATGGACTGCTAACACAGAACTGGTCGTCTTAGTGGGATATGTTTTAACTTGAAGGTGGCCTTGACGAGGAAAAAAAGCACTTGAGGCAACCTTCCATAACTGGCCATGCTTAATGATTCCCATGTGTTCTCCTTGTTTGGCAGGTTAAGTAACCTCTGCTGGTGCTAAAGGCATCTATGATTTGAAGGCAAAGTATTACCAATGGGGAGACGATTCAACTCGATAATCACTGGTAAATGCATGAGGAAATAAAGCCTCTTCAAAACAAATGCCCCAACCTTCCAAAATCATCACTAGTAAAAGATACACAGTCTTCTTGGGCAGAATTCTTCTCAAAGGTAAGACTGCACAATCTATTTTAGTCTCTCCCACCCCCCCAATACTGGACAGCTAGAAAATAGCTATGCTGTAGTTTCCCTCCCTCTCCCCACAAAGTAAACCATGTAAAGATAAAAGGAATTGATGTTTGCATGAAATACCTCTGAGTGATTCTTCTTCTCTTATGAACACATCTTGGAGAACTGTCTCCCTCGCGTTTGTGCTAGCTGAAACCAGATGTCATAAACATAGCATTTTAATTACATTTGCTGCAATGAGTGGGGGTATATGCGTCTGAACTGTTTGAAATCATTGCTGGTGAAATCCGTATGAGAGTGCCAGCAACAAGAGACTGGAAATTCCAGACAGCAAGCGGCGCTCCCTAGGATAGTTCAGAAGAAATGCCTTTTTGGAACAGGCCTAGGTATTTCTGGTACCACAAGCAAAGGCAAACCATTCAGTGTAATTGGGTCACGTTGACGAGGAACAATGGTAAACAGCAACAATGGTAAACATGCAATAGCAAGCAAGTCAGGACTTTGTGAAAATGACAATATCCTGTTTTTGAGATGAATTATCCCAAATGCATAGTGTCATTTGTTTTAGGCATGGCAGAAATATCAGCAGGTAACGTTTTGCATTTCCCCAATTCTCTCATCAGCCCTTCTTTCGAACTGAATTAATTACATCCTCCCAGTACTTTCCTCTGTTGCTATAGAAAGCACTTACGAAACAAGGCATTTCCCCAAAGGAGCATAACTATCAATGCTTATTGCATAAGGAAAAGTCTCTCCTGCCCCAGCCCCAGGTTTAAAGGAGGAGATGTTTTAATTTAATAAGCCGATTGCTCAAACAGTAGACCTCTAGCAAATGGGAATTATGCTGCACTCCGCTCTTCCACAAATCAGTGGCTATCTCTTCACTACAATATGGCTATTGACCTAACGTTAAATAGGTTGCTGGAGAATAACAATGCCAAAGACGAATGACTCTGTCTTCAAGGAATGCCAGCTCTGATGTGAGGAGCAGTTGGCATTCATCAGAGACAATCTCAGTAGGTGTTGGGGGGGAATGCGTTTGTAATTATGTTAACTATCTTGTGCTCAAAGCAAGGTGTCTCATTATTTGTGTGGGCCTCCATTCCTAATAAGCCGGGCATCCAGTGTTCGCTGTCTAATTTATGAGGCCAAGAACCTTGTAAATGTGTATGTGTTCTTTTTTTTCTGAAAATGTGCTGGCTGCAGGAAATGATAAATGTAGTATGAGTTTGAAAGAGCTTTTGAGCTGATGGAAGGTTGTTTGGGTTTTTCCCCCTCCTTCGCTTAGTGCCTGTTGTGTAATTTCACAAATTGCCGAGTTCAAGGGCGCAAAGTGTTATTTTTGCCTCCTCTGTAGATGGAAAGGATCTTGGATTCACTCCCTTTTGACCTAGCTAGTCCTTGCATATTTCTTCTGAGATTATGCCACAGACAAAACTATTGGCATGCAAGTTCCTACGGGCCAAACTAGATACAAGGCTCAATGTGCACAAAACGGCAGCCATATCTATCTACTTCATTTTTTCCCCATACTAGATTGATTTTTTTAAAAAAGAAGGCATACATAAAGTCGTGACGATATAACAACAGTGGTGACAGATCTACACAAAATTTCCCATAAAAGGTTTCGAAATATCTAAAAATAAGTCCGTCTGCAATTGTTGTCTGTATGCTATGCATTGCAATACTGATAGAGTCATAGTGTTCTAAATGCATTGATTTACCAGAGGAGGGCATTTATCTCTCCGATGTCGTAATACCAGTCTTTTAGCTGTAGTGAGGGTATGGAGGGTCCATTTTCATTGACTGTCAATTAGCCTCCAAGAAATGAGCAGATCGTCTAAAAGTGCATAAGAATCCTAAAAAATCAATGAACGTCCTAATACAAAATTGATATGAGTAATAACTTCCCAGAAAAACCGAATGACTGGACACACCCAACGCATATGTTTAAGGGATGCGTCCTGCAAGTTACAACACCAACAGTTAGACACTTTACTCAGTCCTTTTCTGAAGAATCCGGCCCATCTTGAAAATGGCTCAGGATGGCATCCCTGGTTTATCTTCTCTCAATTTTATCCCACAAAAACTGTGTGAGATTGAGATTAGATTGAGAATGTGTTAATTGGCCTGAGGTCACCCAAACAATGTCCTGGCAGAGTGGGGATATAAACCCAGGTCTCTCCAGTATGACTCAGGCACTTTAACTACTGCAGTACACTGGCAACAAGATCAAGGTGTTACCCTGGAGGCTCATATGGGCGAAGGCATTCTTGGGTATTGTAGAACCAAACTGTTTAGGGCTTTAAAGGTCAACATGACCTTCTCTTTAGGCTCGCAACCAGTCAAGACCTCCTAATTTAGTTGCTGAGAGGTTTGGCATGTCGCCTCTCCAGAGACCTGCTTCAGGCAGCTCACAAAGTAAAAACAGTAACAAAGAAATAACCATAAAAACAACAATGTATGAATGATCAGCATAAAAACAAGCAAGGGGCATAAACCAACAACATTCAACAGCTTACACTGGCCTGTACAGCTAGCACTGGTTAGTGATTGTTTTGCTTGATTGATAGCATTTGATTGATAGCATTTCTACAACAGAGAGAGCTCTGCTACTGCCCATAGCATATCAACTGAGGTTTTACCCCCTGTAACTCCAGGGCAATTATCTCTCCCATGGAAGAAGAATCTATCAATGTAAATTTCTCCGGATGTACAGGTTGTTAATGTTGAGCAAGGCTGGAGTGCAGTAGCACCTTAAAGACCAACAAGATTTCCAGGGTATAAGTACTCAGGAGTCAAAGCTCCCTTGGTCATATCTGATGAAGAGAACTTTGACTCCAAAGCTTATACCGTGGAAACCTTGTTGGTCCTTAAGGTGCTTTTGGAATGAAATCCCACTCTTCTACTGCAGACCAGCACAGCTACCTACCTGAAACTAGCTTGCTAATGTTATTCTTGATGTGATAAATACTACTCAGCTCAGGGCTGTTTATCTTCTATAGTCTCTCTTGTGTTGTATATGTGGTTATTTTTTTTCCTCGTATGACACTGGTCAGAGGAACAACAGCGAGTTTAAAGAAAAACAATCAGCCTGTGATAACTGATTATGTGGACAGTACTTTAACTGAGAAACAAATATATGTGTGTGGGTGTGTGCAAGGTGAGTGACAGACATGTAGGAAATGTAGGAAACGGAGATCCTTTCTGCGTGAGCTATGTCATTTCCCAACTTTTGTGACTGTTGATACTGGAGGAGTTTACAAGAGTAAACTTATTGTGGGGGGGGGGGGAGCAGCAAGCAGCTTTAACTCTATTACATCCTTGCTTTTGATATATGCGTTGTATGGATATTGCATTTTTCTTGTGGAAAGGTACACGTAAGGTCATTTCATGCCATGTTATATGGTGGAATAGCTGGCTTTTTGACCGAAAGTACACTTACCAGGGACTTTGGGTGGGCTGTGACTTCACGTTGAGCATTTGTGTATGACAAGTATTTGCAAACATGGGGCTGGATCCAGCAGTAAATTTCTGCTTTAGAATTTAGCAGTAGATTTCCCTCCACTGGATCTAAGAGGCAAGTTTGCTACATCTATGCTTTGTACTTTTAGATACACTGCACACATAAGGAAATCTTATGTATATATCTAAACATGTAGGCACTTAGAACCGCAGAAAAGCTGAAAGCGTCTCTTAGAAGCAGGTGGTTATGTCCAGAAAAGAAATGGGAAGGTGCCTTCAGTTTCTGCCTTAAGAAGGCCCATTGTAGGGCACTTAAAAAAACAAACAAACATGAAGCAGCTAACTACTGTGTCAAACAAATCAAACATCACAGAAACGTTGGTAAAAACATCAGCGAAACAGCCGTAATAATATCAAGACTTAAAAGTAGTTAAAAAGAGTAATTAAAATCCAAGAACCAGTAGAGCAGGAGACAAGTTGAAGAACATTTCCCTTTTTCTCCCTCTCCTAGAATACTAGAGCTCAAGGGCATCCAATGAAGCTGATGGCCAGTAGATTCAAGATGAACAAAAGGAAATACTTCTTTACCCAGCGAGTGATTAAAATGCAATATTTGCTGCCAGAGGATGTAGCGATGGCCACAGGCATAGATGGCTTTAAAAGGGGATTAGACAGATTCATGGAGGAGAGGCCTCCTGGGGTCTCCTTTTTTGGCCTGGCCTCATCTGCTGGCCTCCCTCTGACTGCCCCACAGGCCAGGTTCCCGAAGTTCCCACTGCTTTTGAGAAAAGACCGCCTTCTCATTTATCCCCCAAGCCTTGGGTTTCCACGGCCTCTCTCTCCTGTGCCTGTCTACTCCTCTCCCTCCTCTACTTCCATCTCCAACCCAGGCTCTTTCACATTTTCCTCTGCATCTCCAGGTCCCACAAGGGCCAGTTTTGTCAGGTGTTTGAAGTGCCCACTATTAGTGTTTCCAGGGCTGTGGAAGGGCCCCAGAAACCCACCCCCTGTTGCTTTGACGATTAATTGATCAGCGCCAGCGTGTCTGCCACACAAACCACTGAAACGAGCCCTACACAAACCACTGACACAAGCCACATGAACCTCCATAAAAACTGTGGAGGTTTGTGGGAAGTTCATTGCATGTGTGACCGTACAAACCTTGGCTCACAAACTGGGCAATGTTCATGATGAAATTAAGTACATGATGAGGTTTGTGCCCATCCCTAGTCCTTACACATTCTTCTCCGGAGGGATGACCCAAAGGACAAGTTTGCAGTGCACTACCCATGGCAGCTCCTGGGGAACTACTCAGGCTCTCAAAGCTGTCTGGGTTCAGAGCTGGATGCCTGGGTGCCCATAGGGGACAGAGCTTCCTCTATGGGGCTGGCACTGTTCAGCAGCCCCTGCCTTGGCACAGAAGCACAAGGCTACCAACCTCAAGGTAGGAGTTGCAGTTTTCTCAGAATTACAACTGATCTCCAGACTGCAGAGATCAGTTCCCACGGAGGAAACAGCTGTTTCAGAGGAAGGACTCTATGGCATCACATCCACGGTGAACTATCTCCTGCCTCGAAACTCTGCCCTCCTCAGGCACCGCCGCCAGTTCTCTAGGAATTTCTGGAGTCAGGAACCCTAGAGAAACAGAGAGTGACAGTTGGTGGGGAATGTGTAGATCAGTCTCTAGATCTAGATCTCAACCTTTTGAGCCTGCAGGCACATTTTGAATTCTGACAGGGCATGGTGGGCACAGCAATAAAATGGCTGCCACAAAATGGCTGCCACAGGAGGCGGAGCCGGCTGCAAAATGATTGACACAGCTTGACTTCAGTGACACAGTGTAGATCCTCGTACTGTGGATGCAGTTGCTGCCTAAGCAACATAAAAAAAAATGCACAGCTAATCAAACCTCTAATAATCAGTCAAAAGCTTTGCTGGGCAAAAGCCCTACCTGGCCCTACCTACTTCCTAAAAACACGTGGCAGGTGCCAGAAAAGTTGTCAGTGGTGCCTGTGGGAACTTCTGCTCTGGATGTTCACAGGGCCCCTTCCCCAGCCTGTTAGTTGACCCCACGGTTGTTTCCTCTCTACTCCCAGCTCTCACTGAAAGCCATGATAGTTCCCCCTGGGGAGGGGACCTTCCAGAAGCTATGTAACTTAGAAGATAAGAAGATTGGATTTATACCCCACTCTTCACTTAGAGTCTCAGAGCAGCTTACAATCTCCTTCCCTTCCTCTCCCCACAACAGACACCCTGTGAGGTAGGTAGGGCTGAGAGAGCTCTTGAGAACAGCTCTGAGAGAACTGTGTCTTGCCCGAGGTCACCCAACAGCTGCACGGGGAGGAGTGGGGAATCAAACCTGGTTCTTCCAGATTAGAGTCTGTGCTCCTAATCACTACACCAAAGTGGCTCAATTTGCAGCTGAGTATCCAGTTGTTTCCATGCCCAGAGGGACCAAAGCTTTTTCACTTGGGCTAACAAGAAGCTCCTTCTTTTTCATGGCAGCAGCACGAAGAGGCAACTGGGGGAGGCTGTAATTGTTCAGACAGCCTTTCTCCCGGGTTCTCTAGCTGACCTGGCTGCTACTTGCCTCCTGCCTCCCAGCTCTCCAAAACAAGTCCCACTGTGTTTAATGCCTACTCCCAAAGTGAGTGCACACGGGGTTGTATCTGCCTCCATAAATAACTTTTGACTTGATGATTCCTGTTTACCAGTCCAGTGAAGGTCATCTTAACTTACATAGCAGAATGGCTCTTGATTTTAGTGGGGTGGGGAGGGGGAGAAAAGAAATAAACCTTTCATATGCACACTTTATACAGAACCCCCAAAGTAGTTATTGCTACACAAATGATAGCATAAGAGCATATTTAGTTTTACACATACATGGCTACAATTGGTTCTGGTTTACTGACAGCAAAATTGCAGGGTTTTTCTTGTTTGGGTGTCATTTTTCTGTGTTAAATCACGAAGCGCGCAGAGGAAGCAATTTTAGTATACTTTTACAGCAAGGTGGCAAAGACATTGGTTGCAACTTTCAAGGTGAATGGGGCTAGCTGGTCCCTCATTAATTTGTGTAGGTGTGTTTGTGGCAGGGGGGAGGGTGTAAAACCTCCTTTGTGTCTCAGAAATCTAAAGCATTGATTTTTTAAAGGAGGAGAGATAAATAAGGAAGTTTTATGGCACAATCAATATGAGTGAAACAACTCTTAAGGAGGGATGGCTTTGTTCAGTAAAACTTTTGTTCATTTAGGTTCTATATTGAAAAAATGTATTCGGTTAATCGTTTTTATATTGTTCTCCTGTTTTCTATTGTTCCAAGTACAAGGATGGATATGTGGTAAGAACATAAGAACATAAGAGAAGCCAATGTTGGATCAGGCCAATGGCCCATTGAGTCCAACACTCTGTCACACAGTGGCCAAAAATACCAGGTATCATCAGGAGGTCCACCAGTGGGGCCAGGACACTAGAAGCCCTCTTACTGTGCCCTCCACAAGCACCAAGATTACAGAGCATCACTTGCCCCAGACTGAGAGTTCCTATCTATACCTTGTGGCTAATAGCCACTGATGGACCTCTGCTCCAGATGTTTATCTAATTCCCTTTTGAAGCCGTCCATGCTTGTTGCCGCCACTACCTCCTGTGGCAGTGAAGGCCATGTGTTACTCACTCTTTGGGTGAAGAAGTACTTCCTTTTATCTGTTCTAACCTGACTGCTCAGCAATTTCATGGAGTGCCCACGAGTTCTTGTATTGTGAGAAAGGGAGAAAAGGACTTCTTTCTCTACTTGCTCTATCCCATGCATAATCTTATAAATCTCGATCATGTCACTCCTCAGCCATTGTTTCTCCAAGCTAAAGAGCCCCAAGCACTTCAACCTTTCTTCATAGGGAAAGTGTTCCAACCCTTTTATCATTTTAGCCCTTTTCTGCACTTTTTCCAATGCTATAATATCTTTCTTGAGGTGTGGCGACCAGAACCGTACACAGTACTCCAAATGAGGTCACACCATCCATTTATACAGGGGCATTATGATACTGGCTGATTTGTTTTCAGTTCCCTTCCTAATAACCCCCAGCATAGCGTTGGCCTTTTTCATTGCAGTCACACACTGTCTCGACACTTGGTGTTTTTGGCCACTGTGTGACAGAGTGTTGGACTGGATGGGCCACTGGCCTGATCCAATATTGGCTTCTCTTATGTTCCTATGCCCACCAAATTTCAGACTGAGGGAACAAAGGCCCCCTTTTGTATAAGTAGGTTTGTGGCTTATGAATCTAAATAGTAACAAGAAATCCATTGTTCCTCAGAGTCATAGACAGTTGGGACAGATTCAGGACTTTCCCAATATTCACAAATGGTGCTCAAAGTGCATCGTGGAAAGTACATTTCTGGCTGTGCATCCCTAGATCCAACTGGGTCACACGCCTCCTTTCTTTCTGCTAGAGGACTTCATCAACCTGAACAGGAAGACTATTTCAGTCCACAAAGCTGGCCTAAAGCTAAATTGAAATGGGTCACAATAATTTTGTCTCTTCCACCAGCCAGAGAACCTGAAAGGCCATCACCTTGCCTAAACAAAGGTGTAAGTTGGAGATTGTCCTGTGGTTCTCAAGGCTGTAAGGATCAAGGGAGAGCTGCTTAGAAGCAGATAAATTACCCTGTTCCGCAACTAATTTTGCTACTGCGAGAAGAATGGAGGGTGGTTGGTCCCATCCTAACGCAGCCCTGTTTCCACAGCTACTATATTGCTTCCATGTCATTTTTTTTTAGTTCTTAGGGTGGTGTCCCCCACTCCAACTTCATAAGAACATAAGAGAAGCCAATGCTGCATCAGGCCAGTGGCCCATCTAGCCCAACACTCTGCCCCACAGTGGCCAAAAATAACAGGTGCCATCAGGAGGTCCACCAGTGGGGGTCCATCATCTGGGTTACAGCTTAACTCGATGCAGCCCTACACCCGCCCCCTACCCAAATGTCTGCCAGACCAAGGCAAGAGACTCTGGAAAGAATGTTCTTCCCTTTAACCAAGACCACATTGCGTGCCTCGGCCTCCAACATGATCCTCATACCCTGCCTGATTGGGGCCACCATCAGACATCCCCTTTCCCAAGTGTCAGGGCTTCAGCCCGTTTCCTGCCATGCTCTTAGCAGGGAGCCATTTCCCCAGCAGCTGCAGCTCAGAAATGGTCGACATGGATAGCCATGACAAAACCATCCTCCAGTGAGGAGTGCCCTCTGAGCCCAGAGAAGCTCAGCTCAGCTCAGCTCAGTAGTTCTAGCGTGGCATCTGCCCCTCTCCGACTTCAGCTCAGTCGCTGCACCCATTATACACCTTCAATTTAAATTCCTGGTTTTATGAGACTACCTAATGACCTGACAAGACTTCAGATTTGCAGCTCATGTGGACCAAATGAGGTTGCACTGTACTTATTATTTTTTAATCAGACAGAACTGTAATCCCTTGGGGTAGAAACTGAAAAGAAGTAATCAAACAGGGGAGAAGAAAGACTAGAACTGCGTCAGCCTCTTTTGTACATATTGTTTTTAAACTTCCTTTTACTGTGTATGTTAAGAAACTTTAAAATTCTACAGAAGGAATCTTTGGTTTGCTGAACATAGACGAGTCTTCTCCAGAGCCAGTTTCAAAGCCTTTCAGCCACAGCTATGTAAAATATGTAAAAGCCGAAGCTTTTAATTTAATCAAAGGCGGGGGCTTGTTTGAAAACTGAGAGTGGCCCCTGTGACCTTGTATTAGTTAAATGAATGTGTAACCATTATATGCCCTCTCAGGTATTTTAAAGGTCTTTATTCTTTACCAAATTTTTCAGTTCTTGCAAAAACGATAGTCAGTGTTGTTTTGCAGTAATCCATGTTCACTCGTGTCTTTAGTCAGAAGAAGAGGAGTTAGATTTTATACCCTGCCCTTCACTACTCAAAGGAGTCTCAGAGCAGCTTACAACTGCCTTCCCTTCCTCACCCCACAGCAGATACCCTGTGAGGTAGGTGGGACTGAGAGAGCTCTGAGAGAACTGCTCTTGAGAGAACAGCTCTGAGAGAACTGTGACTGGCCCAAGGTCACCCAGCAGCTGCATGTGGTGGAGTGGGGAATCAAACCCAGTTCTCCAGATTAGTGTCCATCGCTCTTAACCTCTACACCAAACTAGCTCTCTGTTCCACTGAGTCAGGTGTTGCTCAGTGTTATAAAGATTGTTCTGTCCTCTCACCATTACCGGAACAATGTCTGTCTGGTTGAAAAATACTTTTTGCTGTCCTGTCACCTGGTGCCCACGATTACACCAAGTGTATCTCAACAAGGGGCTGAAGAGTGGCTCCCACAGAGCTTCCCCTCTTAAGCGACTGTTGACTCTGATGCAAGTGGGCAATTTTGGTCAAAGGGAGAGGCCTCTGCAGACCCAAAGACTTCATTTAAAGAAGGCCGCTGTGGAGGAGGAGGGCAGTCCCTGCCTTCTGTCTTGGAAGACGTGCAGTTATTATTCCTCAGGACTACCTGTATTTTGGTCACCATGAAATGAAACACAAAGCTAATGTTCTGAAAGCACACTGCTGCTGTGTAATTTACAGTGCCGTCTAGGGTTGCCAGGTCTGATCATTGTGCAGGCAGGGGAGGGGGGGAGGGACTTTCCAGGAGCAGGGGAGAGCATTGTGATGTACATATGTAAACAGGAAGTGACATAGGCATGTTAGGGATGTTGGGGAGGAGTTTGGGGGCAAAACTCTATGGTAGAATTTGCCTCAAATCATAGCGTTTTGCCCAAAACCCAGAGTTTCCCCATGACAGCCCCAATGTGCCTGCATCACTTTTGGTTTTCATAGCCACACTGTGATGATTTCCGGGTTCCTGACAGTAATAGGGGGTGATTGGGGGTGGAGAGGAATGCCTGAAAGTGGGAGACCCCCGCCCACACCAGGCAGTCTGGCAACCCTGGTGCAGTCCTATATAGAGCCCTAAGCTCATTTATTTCAGTGGGCTTACAGTGGAATCATTCTGCATAGGGATTGCACTTAAATATGTCCAAGAGCAAGCCTTCATCCTTTGCTGTGACTCTTGCTCCCCTGGCTGAAACTGGAAGTGGTGTCTCCACCATCACTGCAAGCCACAATGCAGCAGCAGTCACAGTACACATCTAATGGAAGTGCCTCTGAGCATTATTTATTATTTATTAAACTTATATACTGCCCTCCCCGCCTCTCGGCAGGCTCAGGGCGGCTAACAACAAGAGGAATAACATTAAAATCATAAAATACAATTTAAAAACATATCTCATACAAAAACAAGAATACAGTGTCCTTCCTACTAAATGGCGCTACTTCACCCTATCAGAGTCAACAGGTGCAGCTGGTCTGGACGGCAATATTTATTACTTGGGCCAGGGCTGTGAGGTCATGGCGGCAGCCCCTACTTGAAAGCCTGGTGGAAGAGCTCCATCTTGCAGGCCCTGCGGAACTGTAGTAGGTCCCGCAGGGCCCTGATGTTCTCCGGGAGCTCATTCCACCAGTACGGGGCCGCCCCCAAAAAGGCCCTGGCCCTTGTTGCCGCCAGTTGGGCCTCCCTGGGCTCTGGTAGAACCAGGCGGTTTTGAGAGCCCGATCGAAGTGCTCACTGGGGCACATACAGGGAGAGGCAGTCCCTCAGGTAGACAGGTCCCTGGCCATATAGGGCTTTATAGGTAAGCACCAGCACCTTGAACCGGATCCAGTATGCTATAGGCAGCCAGTGCAGTACCTTCAGGGCCGGCTGAATGTGTTCCCCCATAGGGAGTCTCAGCATCAGTCTGGCCGCTGCGTTATGCACTAGCTGCAGCTTCCAGATCCGGTACAAGGGCAGCCCCATGTAGAGAGTGTTACAGTAATCCAGTCTTGAGGTGACCAACGCATGGATCACCGTAGCCAGGTCATTGCATTCGAGAAAGGGAACCAACTGCTTAATCAGCTGTAGTTGGTAAAAGGCTGACCTTGCAGTGGCTGCTACCTGGGCCTCCATCGTTAATGCAGGGTCCAGGAGCACTCCCAAACTCCTAACCTCCGGCGCTGGCACCAATGGTGCCCCATCGAAGGTTGGGAGAGGGATCCCTAATCTCGGTCCGCTCTGACTCAGGCATAGGACTTCTGTCTTTGTTGGATTCAATTTCAATCAGCTGTGTCTAAGCCAACCAGCCATGGCCTTCAGCACCAGGTCCAGATCTGCCGGACTAGAGTCTGACTGGCTGCCCAACAACAGATAGAGCTGGGTGTCATCGGCATATTGATGACAACCCAGCCCATGCCTCTGAGCAATCTGGGCGAGGGGGCGCATGTAGATGTTAAACAATATCGGGGAGAGCACTGCACCCTGTGGCACCCCGCATACCAGCGGGTGTCTTTGGGACAGTTGGTCTCCTATTGCCACCCTCTGTCCCCAGTCTTGGAGAAACGAGGAAAGCCACTGTAAAGCCAACCCCTGAATCCCAATGTCAGCAAGGTGGTGGACCAGTAGTTGGTGGATGACCGTGTTGAACACTGCCAACAGGTCCAACAACACCGCCATTCCGCCTCAATCCAGATGCCTCCGGAGGTCGTCTGTAAGGGCGACCAGCACCATCTCTGTCCCATGGCCTGGCCGGAAGCTGGACTGGAAGGGATCTAAGATGGAGGCGTCAGCATGCATGGAGTATCTTTCCCATTCCACTGGGAAATGGTAGCCTGTCCCCAGAGACTGAACAGGCAGTATTTATTTCCAAGGAAGATGGCAAGACAATGGCACAAACACACCTCTTGAAAATTAAGCTCTGCCCACATTTCCCTTAACACCATGAAGTCCAAACATTGTTTTAAAATGTCATAGCACTACTCAGTTTGGATCTGAGCCGAAACAGAATTCTCCATTTGGTCTTCTGTTTCTCTCTGTCCTCCTTGGAGTTAACATGACTAGCATGAGCCATTTATTTATCAGCTGTGTTAGCCACTTATGCTACTGGCAGGAGCTGAGAAGGGCAATGGTCTTGGAGGGTGCCATTGGTGAATGATGTTTTGTCACTTCCAGGGGAAACCTGGAAGAGATATCACTCAAGAACTCGTGGGCACTCGAGTTTCCGGTCGGAGGAATGGAGGTCTGACACGCTTTGCAAATGCGCAGGGCGGACAGCGGCTCTTCTTGACAGCTTGGGTGGATAAATCCACCTGACGCAACCTCACACAGGTAGTGTGAGGACCAGCAAGCAATATAATCCAGGTTTGAGCAAGCTCGGTGAAGGAAAAGCCTCGGAGGAGACTTTTACAACACCTTGAGCACTGCAGCTGAAGAAGATTTTTGCAAGTATCTCTAAGGAGCCGAGCTGGGCTGATTAATCAGCATAAAATCTCCAATTCCCCTGATTCCTTAACAAAGAAGACAAAGTTTAAACGTTGGGACCACATCTGAAGAGAAGTAACAACATAAGGTAACGGGAAAAAACTTTTTGCCTTACCATTACCGTATTTTGAAAGACGAAAAGCAGATCTAGTGAAGCAATAGACTGTTGCAGATTGGATGAGTGCAGTTTTGAAACGTTAAAAAGCTGAATTTGAACTTAAAAAGCCAAAAAAACAAGTTGTTTAACATTCCTGCGGTTAAGAAGAGTCGGGAGGGGGAGCCAAGCATCGCGAGACAAAGAGGGGAGGAGGGAACCAAGCATCGCGAGACCAAGCTGTGAGGACTGAGACAGGAAGTGACGGCTTGAGGAGCAGACAAGAAGGGAAGCGGAGAAGAACTGGAAGAGAGCAAAGGGGACTGTAAAAACTGCCGGACCAAAAGGACTACAACAGGAAGTGACGTGCGGAGAGCAGACAAGTAAGCAAGAGGAAGGGACAAAAGGAAACTACGGCAAGCTAGAAGCAAGGTAAAAAGACTATAACCTTTGACACAAACCATAGAGAAGTTGCGCCCGCCATTTTGGATTTATAAAATTTTTAAACAGTAATATCTCATAAACTATATAACTTAGAAGGCTGAAACCAACAAAATTTGACTTGGCAAGACTAGCTTGTGTGATTACACTAAACGGTGTTTGATTTGGAAAATAAAATAAAATCGATCTTTTTTAAAGAGACAAGATGGATCGCGGGCTAAGATCGAGAGCAGCTACATGGTCCTCTCCTACAATGGCAGCAAAAAAAGAAAAAGAATTACTAGCTGTTATGGAAGCAATGGGAAAAAAAATGTTAGACGCTATAGGAGAGGTAAATGTTAAAATGAATGGTATAGCTGCACAAGCAGACAAAAATTTTATAGATTTAAAAGCTGAATTACAAAAGTTAACCACTAGAACACAAGACATAGAAATTAAAGTAAAAGAACTGGAAGAAAATACTCAAAAAACAATGAAGGAAAATGACAGAATGGAAAAGATGATGCACTATAGAGACATGCAAAACCATCTGAGATTTAGAGGTATAGAGGAAAAATTAGGTGAAGACATTTTTACAAGAATGCAATAAGCATTAGCAGATTTTTTACAAGAGGAAGAGGAAGTTGTTAAAGAACGTATGGATCTTGTTTACAGAGTCAATTCTACATACGCGAGAGACAAAAATATACCAAGGGACGTGGTAGTTCAATTTACAATGAAGAGAACAAAAGAACAAATCTACAAGAAATGTTTTACAGACTCTTTTGAAATAGGTGGAAAAAAAGTTATCGTAATGAAAGAATTGCCCAGAGCAATTTTGCAAGACAGGAAAAAATTCAAGCGTCTGACAGACAAACTGAAAGAGAAAAAAATAAGATTTCGTTGGGAAATACCACAAGGACTGAGTTTTTATTATGGTAACAACAGAATGGTGATTAAAAATTCAGCAGAAATGTACGCCTTTGTTGGTGAGAACAAGGAAGAATTTGGTGATATTTAAGACTACAACAAGATGGATTACAAAGTACTCTCATGGAATGTAAATGGACTTAATTCACCCCAAAAACGTAGAATGGTAGGACACTGGCTGGAGAAACAAAAATGTAGTATAGTTTGTATACAAGAGGCCCATCTTAAGAAACAAGACTACAAATATTTAATAAGAAAAAAGTTGGGAGAAGAATTTTTTTCATTGGCAAGTAATAAAAAGAATGGAGTGGTAACATATGCCAAAAAAGACTTGGAACCTAAACTAATATTTAAAGATAAAGAAGGAAGATACTTAGCTATTGAAATTCTGTTACACGGACAGAAGACTTTGATTGTAAATATTTACGCCCCCAACGGAGCTAAAGAAATCTTTTTTAAAGAACTACAAATGGAACTGGACAGTGTAAACTATGAACAAATCATAATGTTGGGAGACTTTAATGGGACTGTGAATAATAAAATAGATAGGCGCTCAAAGAGAAAAGACGACACACTAGGGAAACTTCCAAAAAAATTTTTTGAACTGATAAAACAGGAAAAGCTGGAGGATATTTGGAGGAAGGTTAACCCACAAGGGAAAGACTATACTTTTTACTCTAACAGACATTATTCACATTCAAGAATTGATATGATCTGGATGTCTATTAATCTAACATTTAAGACAAAAAAAGTTGAAATTCTACCTAGAATAATCTCAGACCACAATCCTTGTCTATGGACTTCTGGGCAAATAAAAAGGCAAGGGAGATGGAGAATAAATGAGGACTTATTAGACAACCAAGAAATAGTTAAAAAATTACATGAAGAGACAGATTTATATTTTCAAGCGAACATATAAAAAGAAGTAAAAATTCAAACTGTGTGGGATGCGTACAAAGCAGTTATGAGAGGATTATTGATATCATTGAACGCTAAAGACAATAAAAAGAAAAGAGAACAATATGAAAACATTGTACAAGCCATTAAAATAAAAGAAAAGGAACTGAAGAACAGACCAGGAAAAAAGAAACTGCAAAAGGAAATTTGGATGTTACAAGACCAAGCAAAAGCTATTTTGAATCAAGAGACTTACTGGAACCTGAAAAAATTGCAACAAAAAGCATTTGAAGGTGCAAATAAACCTGGAAAGTACTTAGCATGGCAATTAAAGAAAAAACGTGAAAATAAATTTATTACTAAAGTGATACGGGACAATACTGAGATAATAGACAATAAGGGAATAAAAAGAGAATTTTTTAAATATTATGCAAAGCTTTTTAAGAAGGAAAATAAAGACAGAAGAAGGATTAAAGAATACCTACAGTCATTAAAATTACCAAAACCAACGGAGAAAATCAAAGAACTACTTAACTGCCCAATATCACTACAAGAGATTAAAAATGCAATAAATGATTCAAAATTAGGGAAAGCACCTGGATCAGATGGATTTACAGCTAAGTTTTATAAATCACTACAGGATTCGATCTCACCAGTGTTATTGCTATTAATGAATGACATAGGAGTGACAGGTGAGGTCCCGGAGACTTGGAAAGAAGCAACCATTTCACTCATTCTGAAAGAAGGTCAAGATTTAACCAATGTTAAAAATTATAGACCAATTTCTTTGTTAAACAATGACTATAAGATTTTTGCCAAGATTATAGCTGATAGGCTTAAGGAACATCTTAAAGAGACTATACAGACAGAACAAGCAGGATTTTTACCTAATCGCCAAATAAGAGACAATATAAGAGTAGTAGTGGATGCTATAGAGTACTATGATAAACATCCGGAGAAGGAAGTGGGCTTTCTTTTTTTAGACGCGGAAAAAGCGTTTGACAATTTAAATTGGGATTTTATGTTTGAAGTGTTGGAACATCTTGAAATTGGAGACTATATGCTTAATCTTATTAAGTCAATATATAGAGAACAGAAATCCTCTTTAATAATTAATACTGAAAAAATGGATTACTTTAAAGTGGAAAAAGGAACACGACAAGGATGCCCACTCTCACCATTGCTATTTATTTGGATTTTGGAAGTCTTGTTACTAAATTTGAAAGAAGATAAAGAAATTAAAGGCTTAACAATAAAAGGTTTCTCTTTTAAATATAGAGCCTTTGCAGACGACGTGATGTTTATAGCTGAAGACCCTATGACTACACTACCATATTTGTTGCAGAAAGTAAGAGAGTTTGGTGATTTGGCTGGGTTTTATGTAAATAAGAACAAATCGAAAGTGATGTGTAAAAATATGCCAAATAATAAGCAAATTGAATGACAAAATCTTATAGAATGTGAAGTGGTGAAAAAGACAAAATATCTAGGTGTAAACCTAACAATGAAAAACATTGATTTGTATAAGAATAATTATGAGAAATTATGGCAACAAGTTATGCAAGATATTAAAAGGTGGAATGTATTAAATTTGTCACTGCTGGGTAGAATTGCAGTGGTTAAAATGAATGTGTTACCAAGAATAATGTTTCTGTTTCAAACTATTCCAATTGTGAAAGATGTAAAAACATTCAAATGCTGTCAGAAGGAATTGACTAAGTTTGTGTGGGGAGGGAAAAAACCAAGAATTAAGATGAAAATAATGTGTGATGCTAAAGAGAGAGGTGGGTTTCAGTTACCAAACTTAAGGCTATATCATGATGCAGTATGTTTGACTTGGATAGGGACATGGACTATGTTACAAGACAGAAGTTATTGTCCCTGGAAGGTCATGACTGTAGGTTTGGGTGGCACGCATATCTGTATTATGGTAAAACAAAAATGGACAATATGTTTAAGCATCATTATTTGAGAAGAACATTAATCGATACATGGACAAGATATAAAAACTTTTTTCCAGAAGAAATACCTATGTGGATTGTACCTGCAGAAGTTTTAAATCCATCATCTCACTACAAATGACAAGACTGGTTGAAATATAGAGACCTGTTAACAAGACATGGTAAAGACTTTAAATTGAAGGAGCAGCAGCAGATGGACTTTGATTATGGCTGGTTAAGGTACAGACAAATATATGATATGTACAGAAGTGATAAAAAATCTGGTTTTAGAGAAAAAAACAATGAAATAGAACAAATTTGGGAGGAAGATGGGAAAAAAATGATTTCTAAAATGTATAAAGTATTGTTAAAATGGTTTAATGCTGATGAAATGGTAAAGGAACAAATGATAAAATGGGCGATAAACCTAAACAAAGACATTGAAATGGAATCTTGGGAATTTTTATGGAAAAATGCAATGAGTATTTCTACATGTTATAATCTAAAAGAGAACTGTCTTTAAATGATGTACAGATGGTATATGACACCAAAAAAAATTGCAAATATTAATCAAAATATGTCTAACAAATGTTGGAAATGTAAAAAGAAAGAAGGTTCTTTTTATCATATGTGGTGGACTTGTGATAAAGTGAAGACTTATTGGTCTATAATACATGCAGAAATGGAAAAATTTTTGAAATGTACATTTAAGAAGTTGCCTGAAATGTTACTGCTTGGACTTAAACTAGAAGAGATAAATGTAAAGAAAAGGACAATAATATGGTATATGATTACAACAGCAAGAATGGTGTATGCACAAAATTGGAAAAATGAAAAAATACCAGAAGTGTGGGAATGGTTGAAAAAATTGTTATATATGGCTGAAATGGATAAATGGACTAGAAAGTTGAATAATCTGTACTCAGACTTTTTTAGAAGATTGGGAGGATTTGAAAGAATATGTTGAAAAATATTGGGACATGAAAAACTACATTTATACATGGTTATAATAGCATAAAGGAATAGAAATTGAGTATATGAATGTACTAAGGATAATTAGATAATGAACTTGTTTTTTAGAATTATATAAGAATATAGAAAATAAGAATTGGTATATAAGTATTTTAAAGATATATAACCGTTACCAGAAATGTAAACATAGAGATAAATATTACTATTTTGGATAAAGTGGAAAATGTGTTATGCTTCAGATGTGGTGGGAAACCACCAATACAAGATAAAAGCAAGACTATACAAATAGAACAAAATGTTATATAATATGGAAAAAAGGATTTGTATAAAACAAATGTATTAATTTTAATGTTTTGAAAAATAAAAACTTTCTTACAAAAAAGAACTCGTGGGCACTCCATGAAATTGCTGAGCAGTTGGGTTAGAATGGATCAAAGGAAGTACTTCTTCACCCAAAGAGTGGTTAACACGTGGAATTCACTGCCACAGGAGGTGTTGGCAGCTACAAGCATGGACGGGTTCAAGAGGGAACTGGATAAACATATGGAGCAGAGGTACATCAGTGGCCGTTAGCCACAAGGTACAAATAGGAACTCTCGGTCTGGAGCAAGTGATGCTCTGTATTCTTGGTGCTTGGGTGGGGGGGGCAACAGTGGGAGGGTATGTACTGTCCTGGCCCCACTGCTGGACCTCCTGATGGCTCCTGGTATTTTTAGCCACTGTGTGACAGAGTGTTGGACTGAATGGGCCATTGGCCTGATCCAATATTGGCTTCTCTTACATTCTTATATACTCTAGGAATGGCTGGAAATTCTATGGGTTTCCCCAGAAGTGATTAATGCCATTGCACTGACAGTGAGTTTTTGTTCTCCTGGTGGCTGTAGGAGCAGCAGCAGGCAATGAGAGCTGGGGGCAGGCCATATCCTGCCCCTCCCAGTTTCACCCACCCCAGCAGGTAAGTGGTATCCCTAACAATGCACTATGTGCACAAGTTCATTTCCTGACTAAATTTTTAGGATACAGTATTTAATAGGCTCGCTTCATTCAAATTAACTTTTTCATGTGGCAGAAACTATAAAAAGGGTTCCTGCTATTACAATCACTGAATCCTAAAGTTCTCCCAGTGGTTTCACATAGATGTTAAGCGGTATCATTGAGAACATCACGGAAGATCTAACACCCCAGTTCCCAACTACCAGTGCTAGTGACCACAACTTGCATCATGAAGAAGAAGAAGAGAAGAAGAGATTGGATTTATACCCCGCCCTTCACTCGGAGTCTCAGAGTGGCTTACAACTCCTTTCCCCTCCCCTCCCCTCCCCTCCCCTCCCCACAACAGATGCCCTGTGAGGTACGTAGGGCTGAGAACAGCTCTGAAAGAACTTGTAACGGACCCAAGGTCACACCTGCATGTGGAGGAGTGGGGAATCAAACCCAGTTCTCCCAGATTAGAGGCTGCGCACTTAACCACTACACCAAACTGTGGACACTTTTTGGATTTTTGAAACAGGAAGTAGGCACCACAATAAAATGCCCTGGAGTGGTAGAGGGAACCAATCACCAAATGGCTTCCACAAGGGCTCAGTTCAGTCACAAAAAGTTGGAAGATCCCATGTGTTAGGAGGCTGTAAGCCAAGCATCCTCCTTATGATGGAACCACCTGGTTCTAGTCAGGTGCTTTGTGTGGGTACAAAGATAATGCTTCCGGGGCTATTCGTACTTCAGTAAAGGGAGGAAAGCCAAGTTTGGCTGTTTGCTTAAGGATGAGATGCTTTGTGGGATGAGCAGCTGGGCACAAAGAAACACTTCCACAGTGGCCATGGTGCTCAGGGCCACTACCAGCACTCTGTAAAGAATTTGCTGGGGAAACTAGCCTGGGTACCCCAACCAGTTGTTCCAAGTAATTTACACCAATTGGCGTGCCCATTAGTCTCAAAAGCCACTGAGGTTGCAGTCACATGCACCTGATAAAGTGAGGAGGGAGAGCGAGGCTATTTCCTCCAGAGGAATTTAATCTGCAGTTGCAAGATCACTCCTCCCTTTGAAGCTGCGGGGCGCAACCTGTCAGTGTGTGATCAGATGCAACTTTGGGTGAGTCATTGTTTTTTTGCCATTTGTTCCCCATGCGCTTAAACGAGGAATTGATATATCCAGGGCCCGCCGGCCTGCTAGGCAAACTAGACAGTGGCCTAGGGCGCCCCCTGCTGGTGAGTGGCGAGATGGCCTTCCTTGCCAAATCAACCCCCGACTCTGGCTCCAGGTCCAGAGTGCGGGCTTTGAGATGTGCAGATCAAGACACACTCCTCCCTCTGGACCAGTTCTTTCTCACTCAAAGTTTCTCTCCCCCCTGCTGCCGTCCCTTTGAGCAAGAGAACGAGGGCGAAGCATTTGGCCCTGCTGCAGCAGATTTTCTGCAGCTGATGCGCTGCTGGGCGCAGAACTCTCAGGGAACTGACCGGGTTGGCCAAGAAGCAGGAATGGCCCAAAGTAACAGCAATTGCTGCTGCCGCCGTGCTAAATGGCTCTCATAAAGCAAATGTGGCAAACATTTTGCAGGTTTTCAAGATTCCCTCTCGCTTGGTCAGTTCCAAAGAATCTAGTTAAAAAAGCAGCAGCAGCAGCATCCCAACCTGTGGGAATAGCTCTCCCTCTCAGCTTTTCTGCGCCCCCCCCATCCCTCGCAAACCAGGGAATGTGCATCCCTCTCTCGCCCCTCCTGCCAGGATAAGGGGGGAAAAAGGGGACAGACGACTCTCCTGTCTGCATCCACATCCAACCGCTGAAAGCAAGAAGGGTGGCTCAAGCTAGCACTGCAAGTCAGGATCCCCCCCACCCGGGGGGGGGGCGCACTAGTCCCAGCGGCGTAGACTTTTAAAATCCGGGGGGGGCGGGGGCTCTCTCGTGCGCGCATGCGCTCGGGACCATGTCCCCGCCACTCTCCCCCCCGCCCCAGGGAGCCGCCGCCGCCGCTTCCCTCCCCCGGGCTGTGCCCGCCCACCGTGCTCCCCGCCCCCCTCCCTCCCTCTCCCCGCTCACCTCGGGCGCCGGCGGATTACTGCTGCTGCTGCCGCCTGCAGCTGGGGGCCGGCGCGTCGCCCTTGCGGGCCCCCGGCTCCCGATCCGCCTCGCGCTCTCTCCCCACCTCTCTCCCCCCCCCGCCCCAGGGAGGCAGGAGGGCAGGCCGGGGGTGGGGGGAAAGGAGAGGCGGCGACGGCCACCGGGCGACCTGTGGGAAAGGAGGGGAAAGGAGAGGCGACACCGGGGGGAAAGGAGAGGCGGCGACTGGCCACCGGGCGCTCCATTTTGCCGGGGGTGGCTGAGCCCCCCCCCGGGAAATTTCGGGGGGGCTTGAGCTCCCCCGTAGTTGACGCCCATGACTAGTCCAATAGCGATCAAAGGGATCCGGCTGGGGCTGCAGAGCCTTCGAGGGCCACTCTCCTCCTCCCTTCCGCCCAGCGGGGTGGTGGTGGTTTCTCGGTGATCCATTGGCGAGAGGAGGACTGCAGCTGTAGCCTGACTGCATGGCATTGTTATCGCTGGGATCATGCCCATCACACCTGGTCAACGGGGTCACTTATACGCTTCCAGGCACTCGCCCTCCACCCCGAGGCAAGCGGCTCCAGGCTTTCCGAAGTCTACCACAAACATCCAAATATGTGTGTCCGCGCGCCGTGCATTAAATACACAAAATGCTTGAAATTATTTGCTATTTTCCCTGCCGTGTCCCCCATCTCTTTCTCTCTCTTTCTTTCTCTCTCTCCCTCTCCTTCTTTCAGCCCCGGCCCCAGGCCAGGAGGACTCGATTGGCAGGCCCACTGAGCTCGCTCAAGACCCTCCAGGCTCGGGGGGGGGGGCAGCTTGGAGGGGAGTCTCTCTGCAGCCCTTCTCTGTGTGTGTGTGTGTGTGTGTGTGTGTGCACACCTGCGAGTGTGGAGCTCTTCTGTGGTCCCTGTTGTTGCCACTGCTGCACTGCCTCTTTCTCCCCCTTCCCCTCCTCCGTCAGTGCAGCCCCCACCTCCCTTGGGTTGCCCCCCTCTCTTCTCCCTCAAGTCAGGAGGGAGAGGAAAGGAGGCCAAGGAGGAGGATGTTCAAGAAGGGGGGCAGGGGGCTGAGATGTCTCTGGGGACAGGGCAGGGAGGGAGCTTTGGGGGGGTGTCTTTGGCTTCACCCCATCATTCTTCCCACAGGGGAAGCAGAGGTCCTCCTTCCGTGGGCATTTGGTGCTGCCTTCCGCTCAGGCAATCGGGGCCCATCTCAGCACGGCCTCTGGGCTCCCTCTTCTTCCCCAGAAGTCGCAGGGCCTGACCCAGGGCTTCTGCTCTGACATGAAGCTGCAGCAGGGCCCCCCCTCCACTGCTTGCTGATCTTGAAGAGGGCTCTGTTAGAAACTGGTTCCTCCCATGGTCTTCATTTCCCATAAAAACAATTGCAGGTATGATTAGAATGCGAGAGAAAAGTTGTGTCTCACTGCACATCAAGGTCTTTCGTTTTTGCATTAGGACAGGTCAAACATTTCTGTCTTAGCTAGGAAGGCTGGCTCCAGAGCCAACTGATTTATGCAGCAGCCAAATCGCTCACTCACAACTTTAATGCCAGTAGCTTGCAAAGTAGAATTTTGGCTCACAGGACTCCACAGCTTAGAGGGAGCAGCCCCCAACTATGCCTTTTGATTTTCTGTTCTCTCCCATTTCCAAGCCCTTCCTGTTCTTTTACCTTCTCTTCCCCCTCCCGTGCATTTCACTGTATATTCAGGCTCTTTTTCTTTCTCCACCCCAACTTTTATATCCCCCCCCCCCCCAACTATGCCTTTTGGTCTTCTAAAATAGCATTTGCTTCACTTAACTAAAACTGATTTCTAGAGCCAGTCTGGTAGTTTTCCTGGGGATAATTTTCAAAGAGAATAGGCTACTGCTCAGAAAAACCTGCTTCTCTTCTCCAGCAATCTGGATTTCATGAAGAAGACAACTAGCAGCAGGGTTTCTTTACAGGGGGCTGGCAAGGGAGAAGACTGCATGTGCTGCATTTGCATTAACTGTGTGTGTGAGAGTGAGAGAGAGAGAGAGAGAGAGTGTGAAGTGCCTCCAAGTTGCTCCCAACTTTTCATTCATCCTAAAATGCATTTGTTTGAAAATTGGTGGGCACGGGGGGGGGGGGGGCGGGGGGGTGTGTGTGCCAGAAGGTATCCTCGCCTAGTGTGCAAAAAACCCTGGGGCCAGCCCTGGATATATCACACCTCTGCACTGAGGGCTCCATATGGGGTTTGTGATGATGTGCATACTGAGAAGGGGGGGGACAACGGCACGAAGTCAGGATGGCCTGATCAGACCATCCCGACGCCATGAGAGCGCCATGAGAGTGCGCTGGAGCAATCAGACAGGTGAAAGTCCATCTGTGGCCCATCACAACCCGTTTACTACCGGATTTTCCCCGGTGTCTTTTAACTCCGTTTCTGCGGTGGAGCAGAACAGTTGCCGACAGCTGTGGGACGCTTCCCAGATGCCATTGTCTGATCGCTCCCTTTAAATCCGCCTGGCATTCGAGCCTATGTCAGGTCTAATTGTGCATATGATTGCAGCCTGAGACATCCTTTTGTCTCTTATGGATTGATAGAAAAAGAAAAATGAATTTACTTATGAAAACATTTTAGTCTACCTTTCACACTATGAACAGTCATTCAAGGTATTGTACAGCACTAGCTAAAGCTAGTTTTAAAAAAAGACATTAAAAGCCAAGGATCTGCCTCACAAGGACTAAAACAAAGTCATCATCCTGAGAGCTAACCTCACATGTGAGATGGCCAACTAAAGACCATGAAGTTGGCCGCCTTTCTTTGCCCAGGTGAGCATGGGGGATGTAATGACTGCAGTGGATATATTGCAATGATCATCCTTTATGTTCTCACTACATAAACAGGAGCCCATTAGAAGGGGAAAGAGGTCTCAGCTTCCATCTTTTGGGCTGAGCATAACTTCTCACTCCTGGTTTTCTCATCGGGTTTGTAGACTACATTTAGCTTGACGGATGCCTAAATGAAGGCCCTCTAGGGCTCCACATAGAATCAGGGTATGTGTGTGTGTGCTTTCTCCTAACTCCAAATGAAGCCTTAATGTTGGTCTTACATTTTTTATGAGGAAGATAGACTTGGTTGGTAATTGCTTCTAAGTGTTAGATCTTGGTGTTCATTTGAGACACTCTATTGATTAAATCTCAGCAGACTGCTGCACAATCAGAAACAGATAGGCCTGACATCCAGCATCTGATTTTTTTTTAAAGCCCATTAATACTTAAGAGGTTGTCCTTCATTATCCGGTGCTGCATTAAACATAACTTTAATGTTCTGTGCTACCTCTTGCCCCTTACAAGGATACAAGCAGGCAATGCAGTCTTAGAGGTTAGACTCAGTGGTAAACTTGACTGCTTGCAGATTCAGGGTTGCCAAGTCTGGACTGGGAAATTCCTGGAGATTTGGAGGGTGGAGCCTGGGGAAGGAAATAGTGTGATTATGATGCCAGAGTTCACCCTCCAAAGCTGCCATTTTCTCCAGATCTCTGTTTGTCTGGAGATCAGTTGTAATTTCAGAAGATTTCCAGGCCCCACCTGGAGCCTGGCAACCCTACCTATGACTGGGGTTATTTTAAGAGCATGGCAGTAGTATTGGCTCCAAAAAACACCCTCCCGAATGCCTTCCTCCAGTTTCCATCTGTGTGTCTTGTAAGCCACCTCCTGTGACTTCACGCTATTACGAAACTGTTTCCCAGCTATTGTACCACAAGAACTCAAGAATTTTCAGTGGGCCCAAAATACCCACCCACAGATGAGGCTGTTCTCTGTGAATGATGGTATGAACTGCCTAGGTTGCTCCCAAGCAGCATCTGCACGGGACAGACAACTGACAGCCAGTTTGGTGTGGAGCACAGACTCTAATCTGGGAGAACTGGGTCTGAGTCCCCACTCCTCCACATACAGCTGCTGGTGTGACCTTGGGTCAGTCATGGCTCTCTCCGAGCTGTTCTGTCAAGAGCAGTTCTTGAAAGAGCTCTCTCAGGCCCACCTACCTTACAGGGCGCCTGTTGTGGGGAGAGGATTGTACGCCTCTCTGAGACTCCTTCAGGTAGTGAAGGGCGGGGTATAAACCCAATCTCTTCTTCTCGTTCAACTGTTCCTGATGCCAATGGGGCAAAATGTCCTGCCGTCAGAAGAAGCATGCCCAGAATAGTAACTCACACCGAAGAGTAGAGGATGGGCTCCTCTAAGGATGCATGAATTCATATTCTTCCATGCCCTCAAAGCAAACCTTTTAGCTATGAGAATGTAAAGGTAAAGGTAAAGCTTTCCCTTGCTCGAAAGTCAGTCGAATCCCATTCTAGGGTTGCGGTGCTCATCTCCGTTTCCAAGCCAAAGAGCCAGCACTGTCCAAAGACATCTCTGTGGTCACATGGCTGGTATGACTAGACACCGAGGTGCACGGAACACTGTTACCTTCCCACCGAAGTGGTACCTATTTATCTACTTATAATTTCTTGCTTTTGAACTGCTAGGTTGGCAGGAACTGGGACCAGAGACGGGAGCTCACTCCGTCATGTGGCACTCGGGTCTCAAACTGCCGAACTACAGACCTTCCTTCTGCAGTTCAGTGTCTTAACCACTGAGCCACCGCGGCCCTTTATGAGAATGGGGTACCTCCAATTTCAGTTGAGATAAAGGGGTCCGATGGTTGCTTTATGGGCCAGCCTCTCTGGGAGGAGAGTTGTGGGATTGCTGGCCAGCCACACCCTCATCCTGCAAAGTGGAGTCCCAGTAAATCCTGTTGCCGTAGTCAGCCTTTCCATGTTCCTTCTCCACCCTTCTGTTAGCATTTGAGGGGGTCCACTGGTGCTCCTCAGGGGACCAGGTTTAGCCTCAGGGCTTCCAAAGATCTAAAGACAGTTAACACCAAGGCACTAGCTGTGGAAGAGGTGCATTGGATTTCGCACTCCAGGGATAGGGCGCAACGCATTTCCAACTTTTTATACAATAGTTTAGTGGGGAATGACAAGATTCTAACATCTTGTTCTTCTGTTTTTAATTCATTGCATTGTATTGATTGGATTTTAACTGAGATGTAATTTTCTTTTTGTTAGCTACCCCGAGGCAGGCAGCCAGATATAAATTGCTAGAAATGATAATAAAGGCGATCTAAGCTACAATCCGAGAAGGAAGCTGATATGAAATAATGATCAAAAATCTTAGCCGCAAAGTGCCGAGCATTGATGGCTCCCCTTCCGACCTCTGCAAAATAATTACTTCTCTTACTGGTGAAACCATTGATGTGCCTGCTTAATAGCAAGGCAATCAATATACCATCTCTTCGTGTCTGACCTTGTTGCTGAATCTTGAGAGCAATCTTAAGCAGGTCTACTCAGCAACCTATTTAGGCTTAGTCAATGGGGATTACTCCCAAGAAAGTGTCCTTGGGATTTCACTAATTGTTACATTGCTAGGGGCAAAGGTTCTACCAGGATATTGGGAAAGTTCACATTGGTCTTATACCCGACTGCAGGGAGACAGATGGAGAGACTCAGACCGATTTCCCACAAGGTGCTGCCCCAGGGTCGTTCTTCCCTTTGCCCTGATTGGCTGCTTGATTTTCCCACTATTTGCCACGGGGCACGTTTTGACCCGCGGTTCCGCCCAATTTTCTCCCCAGCTTCAGTGACCCTCAAAAAACGGGATCACTGAAGCCGCGGGGGAAGTCATGCGAAGCCGCAGGTCAAAATGCGCTCCACGGCAAAAAGGGTGAAATTGAAGCAGGCAATCGGGGAAAACCGAAGAACGATGCTGGGGCAGCGCCTTGTGGGAAATTGGTCCTAGTCTTTCCCCCAAGTTCTATCTCCTGTTTCTGCTCTCCCACTTCCCCCTCTTGCAGCTGTCATTGAAGCCATTGCCTGAGATGCAGTTAGATAGGGACCTGGTCTGTTTTTCTAAATCTTGCACTTGTACCCTACCAAACCTTGCTAATCTGGTCTGAGACAGCCTCCAAAACATACTGGCCATTCCCCACAGCCCTGGACCTGCCTTCTTGAGGACAGAGATGGAAAACCCTCTTCAGAACCCAGCCCTTTGGCTCTGAGGGCAGGGTTGAAGCTCTGGAAAGGTCACCCCCTTCAGTAGGCAGAAAAGGGACATGTCTCCCCCCTGCATTCACTTAAATGGTGTCCACAGGACTGGAGCTAAAACTTGTTCCCTGCTTCTGGAGAGGCGTGATCATAGATGTTAATGTGGCCTCGTGAATGATCGTGTCCCGAGTTCTGTTTCTGGGTCACATTAAAGCGGGATGGGAATGCTGCGTGAGAAGGATGGAATGTTGGGAACTGGCTTTTATAGAGAGTGGTCAGCTGGATACTCAGCTGTAAATGGAGGCTTAGGCTGCAATCACATGGTCCTTTAAAGTGGGATTTGAAGCTGTTCCCTCCCACATTTAAAGAGCCTGATCAGACAGGCCACGCCTACTCCTGTGCCGAAGCAGGCTCACTCCCAGATTTCTAGCATGTTTTCCAACCCCGGGAAAATCAACTAGTTTTCTGGAAGTCGCACTTTTAACCCGCAATTTTGCCGATCTGGACAGCCCTCTCTCACAGTGATTGTGAGAAAGGGCTGTCTGATCATCCTTCGGGGGGGGTTTCCCCGCTTGCATTTGAGCGCTTGGGCACTCAAACGCTTGGCCGCCTGTGTTCCTTGAAATGCCCTGTGCTCCGCTCCAGGCCCCGAGCCCCGCCAACTGCCGCTGTCTGGCGCACACACACACACACACACACACACACACACAGCACGCTTCTCCCTGCTTTTCCATCAGGCAGTGGCCGGCAGGGCTCGGGACCTGGAGCAGAGCATGGGGCAAGCCGGCCGGCCGGTTCCTCCCTGTGGTGTTCGAGGAAGGCAGCCGTGCGCGAGCATGCCAGTGGCCCTCACCTTGCCTCCCCCAGCTGCTGCCGCCGGGTTGGGATGTGTGATCATCCCAACCCAAAAGAAAAAATCCCGGATTAAAGTCCAGCGGGACAAAATCCAGGATTAGGGTGCCGTGTGACCACGGCCAGAATGTGATCAAGCTGCAAAAAGGAAAGTGATTCCTGAGCTGTGTTATCAGAGCTTACTGAGTGACTTCTAGAAAGCCATTAGTTTCTCAGCCTCACAGCCTTATGGAAACAGTAATACTGGACTACTCCAAAACTACAGTTTTGAGACTTATTGAGATAATACACATGATGCTCATTGATTGAATGATATAAATGTGCTATAAAATTATATCTTTTCCCTCTTTGTTTCTTTGTTTGTTTGCTGTATATCCAGTTGATCAGTGTAACCAAATTTTTGATCACTTGAGGCATCTTGTCTTCAGAATTAAAAATTGGACACTGTAGATCTCGAAAAGGCTTAGTTTTTGAGTGCAGAAGAGTAAGAATTGCCTGTCCTTAGAGGAGCTTATTTCCAGTGTTTCTTTGTGAGTCGCTGTTCTGGACGTACCTCCTGACTAGGAAGATGTAAAACAAGCTTTATAACATACAGAGATACAACTGGCAGACGCCTCAGGGGAAAGAGAATTCTGCTGCGGGTCTGTTTGATAATGAGTGAAAATTCACACTGCAGCTGATCCGTTAGGAACAAGTTTCATTTCTCATGAAGCGTCTAATAGGAAATAGTCTGGCCAGATTTGCGGGGAGGGGGGATGCAGAGAAAGAGCAGGCCATTTCTTCAGTGAATGGACAAGTTGCTTACAGGCAACTTTAACTTTCCCACGTGTTTCTTATGGCACCTACGGTTGCCAACCTTCAGGTCATGGCTGGAGGTCTCCTAGGATTACAACTGATCTCCAGGCAACAGAGATCAATTCACTTGGAGAAAAAGGCTGCTTCTGAAGGTGGCCTCTGTCATTATACCCTGCTAAGGCCAGTCCTCTCCCCAAGCCCTGCCCTCCTCAGGCTGCACCCCCAAAACCTCCAGGCATTTCCCAACCCAGAACTGGCAACCCTAATGTCACCCCAGTAGACCTGTCACAGCACAGTATTTGGGAATTAGAACAGTAAGACAAAGGACATCTCAGTATAGAAAATGGAACTGCAGAATCCGCGATGCTGGAACACTTCCTCGTTTGATGCAAACAGACTCCAGTCCGGGGTCACTTAACTGGTATGAAAGATACGGAATTTGTTGAACGTGTCATCAGCCTGAATGGCAAATTTCTTTGCTAATTTTTTTTTAAAAAAACAATCACTATCAAGCACCTTGGAGAAATAGAGGACCAGTCAGTGAAGGATATAGATTAATGCTCTGGGTCTTCTGCAGGCAGTAATGGTAAATACTGGACTGCTTTTCCTCCAATCATAGGGTTGGAAAGGTAGCTATTTTCTGTGCTTCCTTGAAACATGATTTTTAGAGCATTTCGGAGTAGATATCGCCTTCTTACTGTGCTGGGATTCTGGAATTGTACACATAACTTTCAGTACATTTAATAATGTCTAAATGGTTTGTTCTTGACTGAGGTAGGGGTTATGTTTCTCAGTCTACACCAGTTAGAAGGTGTATTGGAAATCAGTTATGGCAGCTATAAACAAGCATAAATGCTCTGTCTTCTGATTCCTGTTTATGTCTTCCCAGAAATTTGCACTGAAAATAAGTACCTTTCAAAATGGGCAGTTAATAGTAGACTCCTCACAGAGATGTATTTTGGGTCATATCTTGATGGGAAAAGCTACGGCGGCTTGCATGTTACAAATCATTGTGGGTCATTGGACAAGAGTAATCTGTGTAAAAGATTTTACAGTCAAGTTGATATACATCATAAATTAGAAGTTGGTTATCTTGTCTTTGTTAACTGCTCCGAAGTTACAATGTTCATGAAAATTTCATGAATTCATAGCAGGTCAGACAATGGCTACCACAAAACTTGTAAGCAACAGAATGCTGATGAATAGTGCAGCTGGTATAAGGAAAGTGAAAGGAGAGAGTCACTGACGGTACTCGACTGGATTGCTCAAATACAGAACAGTGTAAGTTCTTATATAATTATGTATGGATCCTCATGAGGTCCAAGTATACTGTTCCTTCTGGTCTCATAGTACATTTAATCCTTTTTGATGCTTGACCATTGTTTTAGGGTTGTTGAACAAATGTGCTGTATTTAACTTTCCAGAGGATGTAATATTTGAAATCATAGTTTAGCTTTAAGGGCTCTAAATAATAGTTCTTTTAGATTTCATAACTATGTGGACTATGTGGAGAGCCAGTGTGGTGTAGTAGTTATGAGCAGTGGACTCTAATCTGGAGAACCAGGTTTGATTCCCCACTCCTCCACGTGAAGCCAGCTGGGTGACCTTGGGTCAGTCACAGTTCTTTCAGAGCTCTCTCAGCCCTGCCTACCTCACAGGGTACCTGTTGTGGGGAGAGGAAGGGAAGGAGATTGTAAGCCGCTCTGAGACTCCTTCGGGTAGTGAAGAGCAGGATATAAAATCAACTTTCCTTCTCCTTCTTCTTCTTCATGTCATAATCAAGGAAAATAGACTGAAACTTCAGACTGTTGTATTTTGCAGTGAGTGCCAACTGTTGGACAGACTATTTTTGGACTTTTATTTCCAGGCCAGCTGATTCTCTTTCACCTTTGAAAAGCTTATAACCCCTCTGCTTTCCCAGAAAAGATTACATTTCTCAAGAACCTTTAGGCTGCATTCAGATGTCAGATTTAAGCCACAAATAAGGAAAAATGTGCACAAACCTGACTTGCTGTCAGGTTCATGCCTGGGCTTCTGTCCTCCACTCTGCCTTCTCTCTTGGAGAATCACAGTTAAAAACTAATTCCAGTTTTACCGGTGGTGTATGAATGTAAGCTCGTGGGTTAACTAGAGTTAGTCCCCTGTACTCATGCACTAATTGGGACTGTAAACCATCCAGGCTTAGAACTTTTAAATGGGGATTAGCAAACTAATGCCAATTAACCCTTGTGCCTGCATTCATACATCATGAGTGACTGGGGTTAGTTTTAACCATAACTCCATACAAAAAGCCAGAGGGGAAGAGGGGAAGTTATACACAAGCAGGGGTCATTTCGAGCAGGAGCTCAGGGGAGTGCAGCTCCGGGAGTTGGTGGCAGCCCCCCACCCCCCGGGAATGCCTGCTTGTGTCATGGCTGCAGCAAAATGACCCCATCCCCTGGAAAGGTCCTTGTTCCTCCAGCCAGCCTTCTGAAGGCTTCAGCCACCGTTGAAGCTATCCTCCCAGAATAGTGGTATTTCTGAGGCTTGGATTAGTAGCTGTCCGCTCTCTGCCAGCTCGGTCTGTCTGTCTGTCTCTCTCCCCCCCACCTTCTTTCTTGCCTTCTGACATACTTTCGGTGATGTCAGGTGGTGTAGCATAAGCAAATAAATTATGCTAATGAGTTATGCTAATGAGCTCCTGCACCTCTTTTTCTACAAAATGACCCCTGTACACAAGACAGGCAAGAAACCAGTTTTGCACATGGTTTCCACTTCATCCTGGTTAATTTACATATTCTATTTATTTACATTGTTTCTTGTCCGCCTCTCTCAAGACAGATTGCAGAGTTCTTAAAGACAGTAGGTTGGGTCCCACTAAGTGGCACTGATAGAAACAGGAAGAGAGGTGTCCCTTTGACCACCAAAAAAGACTATGTGAGGGACTGTGGGACCTTCATGGACAAAAACCATGTGGGACAAGGGCCATAGTAAGCAGGAGAAGAAGAAGATTTGGTTTTTATATCTCGCTTTTCTCTACCCCAAGGAGTCTCAAAGCAGTTTACAATTGCCTTCCCTTCCTCTCCCCACAACAGGCACCTTGTGAGGTAGGTGGGGCTGAGTGAGTTCCAGGGAGAACTGTGACTGGCCCAAGGTCACCCAGCAGGCTTCACATGGAGGAGTAGAGAATCAAACCCAGTTCTCCAGATTACAGTCCTGCTGCTCTTAACTACCACACCATGCTGGCTCTCAAGCAGGAGAATTGGACAAGGCTGAGTGAAAAGCTGGCTGGGTCCAACCTAAATACACTATACTACATACAGTGAACAATGCAATAAATCTGGATCCCAGACATTAAAGAACAATAACATAATAACAGTATACTACATCACACAAAATGGATTTCACAATTAGAGAACACACCCATGGAGTTCTGTGCTTTTCGACTTATGATTTTGGCTATTACTACTTACAATTTTAAATCTGCAAGGAATTTGTATTTGATTTTACTGTACAATCGTGATTCAGTCAGCCATGTCAAAAGACTGTTTTCAGACTAGGCAAGAGGGATATAAACATTAGACCAAGTAAAGTAATAATAAAAGGACATGGCCCTCTGGGAGTTGCTATTTCATGCACACACCCCTTTGAAATTAATAAAAACACACACAGGGTGGCTGTTGTTAGCCTGATGTTCTCTCTCTCTCTTGTTCTCTATTTTTGTGCTGCTTTTTAACCTCTGTGTGTGTTGTACATACCCTTCAGTGCTATGTAACAGAAAAACAATTACTATAAACAAAATGGCAGCTTCCATTCATCTCTCTGGGGCGTGTGTAGAAACCTTCCTGGTGGATCATACTCCATAGGGTTTGTTTTTTTCAAAGAGCGAATAAAAAGTGATCATCAGGCTACAAAATCACAGTTTAAATCACCTTTGAGAAATGGATGGCAATAAATATGATGAAACTGTTAAAAGTTAAAGCACTTTTTAAGCACACAAAAGTGTATTTATAAAATGATGGACAGCATTGTAGAACTGCAAGAAACTTGAAGGTATATTGTAGGTACAGGCATCAAGTGAAGAGAAGATATTTTATATAGGTTTGTTTTTTTAAAAAATAGACTCAGTCGTGAAAGGTGTTTCTTTCAGGGACACTGTTGGCTGAAGACTGGTTGGTTCAATTGGTTGTTCCAATTGACATTGATGGCTGCTGTCTGCTAGCGACTGAGTATACACCCTGACCTGGATAGCCCAGGCTAGACCAACCTCATCAGATCTCAGAAGTTAAGCAGTCCTGGCCCTGGTTAGTACTTGGATGGGAGACTGCCAAGGAAGGCCATGAGATTCTGCACAGAGGCAGACAATGGTAAACCACCTCTGTCACTTGCCTGGAAAACCGTAAGAGGTCATCATAAGTCATCTGTGATTTGGTGATACTTTCCAACACTGCTAAGTAAGCCACGGCTTCTTAATTGTTGAAGAAAAGAAATAGTTTGGCAACTTGAGAGTAGTGGGCAAAGAAACCAGAATTTTGAGCTGTGTAGCATGCTTGCAAGAAGGAACTTGGGTGCACAAGAATGCAAGGACGTTCTGTTCATTTTTCAGGGAGCTGGTGCTGAATTACAGACCGCAACTATCTGATAGAAAAACCGCAAATGCTTAAATAGCAGTACTGCAACCAATTAAATTAGATCAAATTCTCTCTCTCTCTTTCTCTCTCTCTCAGACACACACACAGAACCTCTGTTTATATGCATCTTAAAAAACAACAACGTTCAAGTGTAGATAAAAACCAGGAAGATGTATCAATTATAAAGCCATTACAAAATGTACACAGAGTATGCAAATATGTCACAGGCATCCGGTGATATTCCTGTTTCAGACATTTTAATTGATGACTCCAGAGATAACAGAAGATTTCTGAATCACTGCATATTTACTTGTACAAGTTGAAGAGCACCAAGATAGCAACTGCCCAGATAAAATTCCTAACATCTTTCATCAAATGGAACCCAGTGCTGTTTCAGCTACTGATCAGACTTGAAGGCAATCAGTGTTTCAAACCCCTGGTTCACATTAGTTTTTTTAATGGCTCAGAGTTATCCCGAGACATCCAATTAGTCTGACACAACCCACTGCAATCAGTCAGGATCTCCTGGATGGATGGATGGATGGATGGAAGGAAGGAAGGAAGGAAGGAAGGAAGGAAGGAAGGAAGGAAGGAAGGAGAAGGGGGGGAGGAGGGGGGTTATTTCTCCTCTTGTCCCAGTACCATGTGATCAAAGCAACATTAGGTACGTTGTCTCCCAGCCAACTGTATGTTGCTTTGGAAATTCACAGTTCTATCACCTGATATGGTTAATTTCAAAAATAGCTCTAGATGCCTGACTTGAACTGAAGCTATGGTGTGTATTTGACTCCCCTGTCACTCAAGGTTCTCAGACAGTGACTGTGAATGGTTATTGTTTTAGCCCTGTCTGAGAACCTTGAGTGACAGGGGAGTCAAATGGAATTCTGCAGTTAAGAGTGTCTGTTCAGAGAGGCAGTTGAGAGTGACAGTTGAGCGTGGCAGTTGGAACAGTGTAGTTGAGTTAAGCTGAGTGAAAGAATCGAGGAGGGTCCTGAAATGAAGAGGGGCCAGTGGTCCTTCCCTAAGGGGATATAGTAAAAGGGGGTGATCCCTATCAAGTGGGCGAAGAAGGAAAACTGGAACTAATGTAAATGTTCCTGCCTTCACAAACTTAAGCATTTTTGAGAGAAAGAAGTTTATGCCTGTTATGCAGTGATTGCCAAAAGATATCTCTCCACAGTTTTAAAGATCTGTCTGTATAACAAAACAGCTCCTTTTTGTGACCGTCTTTTAGTTGTAGTTACACAAAGTTGCCTCATTCCTATTGCCTGTTCACCTGCCAAATTTAAAACCTGCCTGACAGTCTGACCACCCTTTCCCCTCAAAAATAAAATAAAGCAGTTTTTTTTTAAATTTTAAACTACCACCAGCCTCTCTTGCGCCATTATCAGTCAAATACAAACAAAGGATTTTAGTCAGCTCCTCAGTTCCCTAGGCTGGGACAGCATATATCTCTATACAGATTTAAACAACTGTGTGGGAAAATCAGAAAAACAAAGAACAAGAAAAGGGAATTGCCCAGCAAGAGAAAAAGGAAAAGGGAAGCAATAGAATTGTTATACTGTGTCTATTGGGAAAGGGAGCTAATCTCAGAACATTTCCCCAAGAGAAATTAGCCTTCATGAGCTCTTAGCCCAGGTATAGGGGACCAGCCATATGCATACTCGCCTTATTCTCTCCCCCTCCACACATTGAGCTAATACCAGATCAGAAGAGAGAAGACTGATTTCTATGAGGGTAGCAGCATGGGGGGGGGGGGGTTAATCCACCTCCCTGTATGCTGTACAAACAGGTGCAGGACTGCAAAGGGTTAATTCTTCACTGAAACAGAGAGCCTTGAGTGACAGGCTGTTCCAAGGAATCTGATTGGGTAGCTTCAGCTGAGCAGAGAAAAACTTCTGAACTGGATGCTGAAGAGAATGCAGTCTGATTTCAGCCCTAGCTGAAATTCTCATTAGCTTGAAACATAAGAACTAAAGTCTGTGCATGGACTGGTTTTACCTAAGAAATTTCAACCCCTGATTTCATTTGACCTTTCCCCTCTATGTTAAATAAATTGTTTTCTTATTTTTGAATTTCAAAACACCTCAAGTACCATTTAAGCTGTTTAAGGAGGCTGCAGATTCTCCCTCAGGTTCCTGGGCTGAGCCAATAGCTGAAATCTCATAGTGTGGCCAGAGTTCTTCAGCAAAGAAGAAAGCACATTACTAGGGTGGCTCAGAAAAGAAGAAAGCACATTACTAGGGTGGCTCAGTCAGTAAAATAACGGCCGGTGTGAACTGCAAACTCCGGGACCCTTCACCCCCGGCTTGCTCCGCCTCCGCTTCCATGGCGCGGCGGAGCTCCAGTCTGTCTTCGGCCAGATTAAGTGAGGCAACAGGGAGGCTGAATGGAACATGTTGGCCTAAATCCTTGACAATTCTGTGGGTTCTTTAGCATATTTGCCATGTTCTTTCGGTGATACATCATTGTGAAAGGGGTTCTTTAAATGTAGGAGGTTTGAACACCACTGACTTATTGCAGTAGGGTCTTGTATTTGAATGTGTTTATATTTTTCATAGAGCTTCTTTGCTCCCTTTACAGCTTTCTATATCACTGGTTGCTTAAACAGAACAGGAGCAGGGATCATGTATTCCTGATCTTTGGTTCTATTGTATAATACAATTTCTGCTTTTAGGAAGATCTGTGGACCACTGGCTCAGCCACGTTTTACTGGTGAACTGTCTTGACTCCTGGGCTTACATATTTGGTCTAGATAATGAGCTACCCTGTGGGTTATATGAGTTCTGTTTGGCAGGATATACTTTTCAAAAAACAAGCAAGTAAAATATTTTAGCTCATATTCCATTTAACAGAGTGGTAAAGCCCAAGTTACACAATAAGGGCAGCTCTAGGGGGTTGTTGCTGCAGTGTGGACGAGCAGAAGGAGGGGCACTTATTCACAGACTTTTTGACAGTATTGAAAAATGTCTGCTTCTGGCAGGATTTTGTCAGCTGTTGTTTCACAATGGATCAGAAGTGCTGGCCTGTTAAGGAAGTGCTGCCCTTAAAACTCAATTGGTTTCCATTTATCTTCAGCGATAGTGGAATGTAGCCTATTCTGGCTATATATCATCACAACATCCTCTTCCCAGGTAGGAGATGCATTAATAAAGAAGAAGCATCTGAAATCTAACATGTAAGAAGAACTCATTTCATGCTATCTTCTCCTATTCAATGTGGCAGATTTATCCTAAGTCCTGAACATCAACAGAGTGTAAGTTAAACATTCACAAAACAATATAGTTTTAACTTCAGAACGTTCTTTATGCTTCTAGTGGCAAGGGACACATGAAGCTGCCAAGTACTGAATCAGACCATCAGCCCACCAAAGTCAGTGTTGTCTATTCAGACTAGCAGTCGCTCTCCAGGGTCTCATGCAGAGGTCTTTGATATTACCTACTACCTGGTCCTTCCAGCCAGCAATGCTGGAGGTTGAACCTGGGACCTTCTGCATGCCAAGCAAATGCTCTACCCTGGAGTGCACGGACTCTAGTCTGGGAGAACCGGGTTTGATTCCCCACTCCTCCACTTGCAGCTGCTGGTGTGAACTTGGGTCAGTCATAAGTTCTTCCAGAACTGTTCTCTCAAGGACAGATCTGGAAAGAGCTCCCTCAGCCCCACCTACTTCACAGGGTGTCTGTTGTGGGGAGGGGGAAGGAGTTTGTAAGCCACTCTGAGTCTCCTTCAGGTAGTGAGGGGCGGGGTAAGAACATAAGAACATAGGAGAAGCCAATGTTGGATCCAGTGGCCCATCCAGTCCAACACTCTGTCACACAGTGGCCAAAAACACTGGGTGCCCTCAGGAGGTCCAGCAGTGGGGCCAAGACACTAGAAGCCCTCCCACTGTTGTCCCCCCATCAAGCACCAAGAATACAGAGCATCACTTTTCCCAGACTGAGAGTTCCAATCTGTACCTTGTGGCTAATAGCCACTGATGGACCTCTGCTCCATATCTATAGATCTAATTCCCAAGTGGCCCCCTCTGTGTGGATATCTAAATCCACACGGGGGGAGCACTTGGGAGGCAGGAAGGTTTTCCTACACATGGGGGGACACCTCCCGTGTGCAGAAAAATCCTAAAAGTTAAAAAAAACTTTTGGGGGATATTTAAATCCCCCCAAAAGTTAAAGAGCATTCCCTGCACATGCGCAGGGAACACTCTGGGAACTGCCGGGGCAAGTAGGGGAAGGGAGGAAAGAGAGATTGGCGAGGCCCACGGCTCTGCACCACACGGGCCTTGCTGGGGCAAGCTGGAGCGGGGGGGAGAAGGGATGGTGAGGCCTATGCAGCACAGAGCCGCAGGCCTCACTGGGGCAAGCTGGGGCAAGCCGGGGTATGGGGGGAGAAGGGATGGCAAGGCCCACGGCTCTGCACCTCACGGGCCTCACCAGGGCAAGTTGGAGTGGGGGGGAAGGGATGGCGAGGCCCGTGCAGTGCCGAGCCATAGGGCAAGCCGGGGCAAGCTGGGGCGGGGGGAGCAGGGATGGTGAGGCCCGTGGAGCACAGAGCCGCGGGCCTCACCGGGGTGGGGGGAGAAGGGATGGCAAGGCCCGCAGCCCTGCACCGCACAGGCCTTGCTGGGGCAAGCCGGGGTGGGGGGGAAAAGGGTTGGCTCCTTCTCTCCCCCCCCCGGGGGTCCTGCCTCTTGTGTTTATCTAATTCCCTCTTGAAGCCGTCCATGGTTGTAGCCACTACCACCTCCTCTGGCAGTGAATTCCACATGTTAATCACTCTTTGGGTGAAGAAGTACTTCCTTTCATCTGTTCTAACTCGAATGCTCAGCAATTTCATGGAGTGCCCATGAGTTCTTGCATTGTGAGAAAGGGAGAAAAGGAGTTCTTTCTCTACCTGCTCTATCCCATGCATAATCTTATAAACCTCGATCATGTCACCCCTCAGCCGTTGTTTCTCCAAGCTAAAGAGCCCCAAGCACTTCAACCTTTCTTCATAGGGAAAGTGTTCCAACCCTTTTATCATTCTAGTTGCCCTTTTCTGCACTTTTCCCAGTGCTATAATATCTTTTTTGAGGTGTGGCAACACAGTACTCCAAATGAAGTCACACCATCGATTTATACAGGGGCATTATGATACTGGCTAATTGGTTTTCAATATCCTTCCTAATAACCCCCAGCATAGTGTTGGCCTTTTTCATTGCAGTTACACACTGTCTCAACATTTTCATTGAGTTACCTACTACAGCTCTTTCAGAACTCTTGGATGTATGCCATCCTGGCTCGGTGCTTTATTTGTTTTTAAGTTGTCTATCTGTCTTAGGACCTCCTCTCTTGTCACCTCAATCTGACTTGGGTCTTTCAACACCCCTCCTGAAATCAGCGGTTCTGGAGTGGGCAAGCACTTCTCGTCTTCCACAGTGAAGACAGAGGCAAAAAATGCATTCAGCTTCTCAGCCATTTCCCCATTATCCTTCAGTACCTTTTACCCCTTGGTCATCCAAGGGCCCCACTGCTTCCCTGGCTGGTTTCCTACTATAAATCCAATCTCCTCCTTTCCTCCTAAAACAGAAAGCTAGAGGGCTGTAGAATATAAAGAAACACTCCTGAAGTACCACTCTTCAGGAGATAGGGGGCCTTCATTATTAACACCCAATCAGCTACTTCAGTCAATTCACTGGATCCCAACGCCTGTCTCCTGGTTGGACACTGTTCTACAGTGTGTTACCATCATCCATCCAGCGATGGTTCTTGTTCTGTTCCTCATGTGTTCCCTTGTAAGCAGCCTTGCATACAGACTTAGAAGTGTTTCTCCGATTACTTATATTGACTTCAGTGCCTTATTTAAAAAAACAAACACATACACACATATAACCCTTCAGGCAAAGAACAGAACAGCTAGAACCCCAGCATGAAAAAAGACCCGGCCAACATGAATCATTGAAACTGGCAGTCAAGGCCTGCAGCGCTCGGACGGCCTCTGCTTGTTTAAAAAAAATGACTTTAATTTCTTTGATTTCCACCAAATCGTATTTCCTCAGCTCCTGTGTTTAATTGTGTTAAAAGTATCAAAATAGCCACAGCTGGAAACCATCCAGGCTGGCATTAACCAGAACACAGTACGCTGCCTTTTCGGGGGGAAAGGAGGGATGAAACACGTTGGACGTTTCCCCTTTGTAGTGGGACTCACTGAACCCTATCCATCCCCTTGAGGATTCCTGCTTTGACAGATTTTCTTCTTCTTGCAGTAAAGCTATACATAAAGTCAATGGACAAGGTTTTGATAAATGCCCCAGATTTTCATTTGTACTCGGGGTTGTGCTAGACCAGATGTACAAAGACCTGTGATTGGATCCTTCCAGCATTTTAAAAAAGGCTACGGTGTTCATACCTGCACAATAACCCTGCTCAGCATCTGGGGGCCAATGGACATATTACATGAACATGTCATGTGGACCATCAACAGAGGTGTGCCTAGCAGTGTTCCCTCTAAGCTGAGTTAGTGTGAGCTAGCTCACAGTTTTTTAGCCTCCAGCTCACACATTTTTGTCTTAGGAAGGATGGCTGCAGAGCAAACTAATTTATGCCATAGCCAAATCGCTCGCTCACAAAGACTCTGCAGCTTAGAGGGAGCGTTGGTGCCTAGATCTCATTGCTGGGAGCCTAATTCCCAGGTCTGCAAAGCTCCAATTCAGAGTGAGATCTCAAGTGCATGAAGAGAAGTGCCTTAAGCTTGCCCACCCTCTCCCACACACACACACTTGTGCACACACACACACACACATGTGTACATTTTCCTGACATAAAATGGCCCCTGGAGCTGTTATTTATCCCATTGGGGAACATTACCTGTAGCAATCCTACATGTAAGTTTTCTGGATAAGGTAAATAGTAGCAAAAGAGTAGGGAAATTTGCACATACCTGTGCAGGATTGGGGGTGCGGTTAATCCCTTCCATCTGTCTACTCTCAGGATAGCATGGTAAATAGTATTCTGAAATAAGACAAATTCTTTCTTGAGCTGTTTATTGCCTTTGTTCCTTTTGTGGGAAAATTAACAGGAGATTCTTTTCATATAGCGGTAGGGTGGGGGGAAAGGAAAGAGAGGGGCTCATAAATTATCTTTTGCAGAACTAATTTTGCAGTGGATTGCTCACTCCTTACCACCCCATGCAAGAGCAGACTTCATAATTACAGGCAGGAATCTGCCAGTGAAAATGGCTTTAATTGTTTTTAAATAAGGCAGACAATGCTGTGTCTAATTAGAAGAAAGGTTCCCTGCTTGGAAGGCCCTTTTAATTCCGTGCTAATGTCAGCGCGCTGCTGCAGCTAAATGTTTGTTTTTGGAACTGGCCTCATTTGGAACAGAACCTTCTGCAAGAGTAAAGCCCTGGAATTTCTGGACCTGGCTGAGCCCAGTGGCTACCTGTAGGTTAGCTCTGAAAAGCTGTGATTTCAAGCAGCTATGCGAAGTGAAATCCCTGCCATGGCAGCTCTGTCAATTGAATTATAAGGATACCTGTCCAACAAGGGATTGGATCCCTTCCCTTCCCTTCGCTTCTGCAGACAGGGGGCCTTCCCTTCCCTGTTCTTTCTTTCTTTCTTTCTTTCTTTCTTTCTTTCTTTCTTTCTTTCTTTCTTTCTTTCTTTCTTTCTTTCTTTCTCTCTCTCTCTCTCTCTCTCTCTCTCACTAAAAAGAACAAAAATATGATGACATGGAAAGGACTGAGAGGGAATTCCACCCAAGCAAGAAGGCTTTCCTGTCCATTCACTTCTTGCTGTGTTTCTCTGGGGAAACGGTGCTTGTTTCTTTGCGTAAAACATTTATTAGCCAGCTTTCTTTCTTACAGAGTTCAAAGCAGCTAACAGTATAGATGAAATACAACAATAAAATACATGAAAACCAAAGTTTAAAATCACAATTTAGGACTGCTAGTAACTGAATCAAACACAGTGCTGAACAAAACCGTCATCAGCTGCCTCCTAAAGATCGAAAGTGAGGGGGCCAGGGCTACAGTTGCCAGCCCCCCCCCCCAGCCATCAGGTAATGGGGGGTAGGGGCTCCAGATCCAAGCTGGGGAACTCCTGGAGATTTGGGGATGGTGCGTGGGGAAGACAGGAACCTCAGTAGGGTACACTGCCATAGAGTCCACCCTCCAGAGCATCCGTTTTATTGAGAGGAATTGATCTGGAGATGAGCTGTAATTCCTGGGGGTCCCCAGGGGCCACCTGAAGTGGGCATCCCTAGGCCAGCTGCACCTCCCTAAGCACATTGTTTCATAATCATGAGGCTACCACTGAAAAGGCCTTCTCTCATGTACCCACCCAGGACCTTTTTTGATTGATAAGATTGATAAAACATCTTAATCTAGAAGCCTCCCTTGCAGGGGCGTAGACTTTTCTGAAGTCTGGGGGGCAGGGGCTCTTTAGCGCGCACGCTTTGCACGCACGCTCGCTGGGGCGATGTTTCTGCCTGCCCCCCAAAAAACCTACCACCAGCCGCCACGCCTCCCCGGCCCTTCCGAGGCTCACCAGCCGGTGCTGCTGGTGCCTTTCCCTCCCCCTCTGCCCTGGCCACTCCCTCCCTCACCCCTAAAAGAGGAAGAGGGAGAGATAAGGAGGGAGGAATGGCCAGGCCGGTGGGGAGGGGAGAGGCACCAGCTGGCGAGCCACGGAAGGGCCCGGGAGGCGCGGCAGCAAGGTGCCGGCGGCAGGCGCGACGTTTCCCCGGGGGGGGGCTCAGTCCCCCCCGGGGAAATTTTGGGGGTGGCTCGAGCCCTCGAGCCCCCCCCCCCCATAGTTTACACCGGTGCTCCCTTGCAAGGGACTCTAGATGCAAGCCTACGTGGAGAATGTGGCTTAGATCCTAAGCACTGCTCTGCTAATGATTTACCTATTCCTGTTGTGGTGGTGTTCTTCTGCTGTGCCACATGTTCCTCTAAAGCTAGGAGCCTTTGTTCATGTGTCCCGTCTTCCCCCCTCCCCCCAGTTTGCCAAAAAGTGTCTAGTGCCAGAAGCTATTAATGTGCACTGGAGGGCCACTTTTGGGACAGGGGCACAAAAAGAAGCAAGTCTTGGGATCCAAGCCTCTGTCAGCATAATTATGCTATTCTTTTATTGAGAAGCTTTATATGCCACCTCTTTGGAGCCCTACAGCTAAAGCAGTCAAACAGACCCAAATAAACCATTGAAAGCAAGCCAGACTGCGCTTTCAAGGAATGTCCGAAGCTGGCACTGTGTGCCACGGAGGAGACACTACATGCCCTGAAGGAGACCTGACTTTCCAACCGTAGGTCAGGATCCAGCAGTGCCCCCAAGCTATTAACTTTGCTCAAGCCCCTCCAGGACAAGATGACCCCTCAGTCCTTGACAAACAGCACCTCAGTCTTGTCTGGACTGAGCTGTCATTTCACGGGCCCCCATCCTTCCCCTTCATCTTCTCTGTTCACCCGCTCAGGACTTCCACAGACCCACCTGACTCTGCTCTTTTGGAGAACTAGAGCTGGGTGTTACCTGCCTATTTGTGCACCTCACTCTAAATCTCCAGGTGATCTCTCCCCGGGGGTTTTATGTAGAGGTCAAACAGCATGCTGTATCTTATCTGTTCCATTTTGGTGAATGGAAAGGACCTGAGATTTTCCTTTCAGTCTTTCCATTCAGATCCCCAGGCTCTATTGTCTTCCCGTGTCAGAACTGACAGCGCCTAGGGGCACAGTTAATGAACGTTTCCGAGACAGTTCTGCAAATTCGTTCTACTTCCTGAGATACGAGACTTTTTACATATTGCACTATCCTCTGGCTTTTCCCAGGTTGATAAAAAAAACAAAACCGGGCTCTCTGTCTTAACGAGTGGGTCCTTGCAGACAGTTTCAGCCCAGGAAAGCTTCTTAGACTCACACAACAGGCACAGCTGTAAATCTGAGGTTGTGGTTTACCTTATGTGCACATGATCTCCATAAGGTTGCCATAGGAGAGCCAGCATGGTGTAGTGCTTAAGAGTGGCGGACTCTAATCTGGAGAACCGGGTTTGTTTCCTCACTCTTCCATATGAAGCCAGCTGGCTGACCTTGGGCCAGTCACAGTTCTCTCAGAACTCTCTCAGCCCACCTCCCTCACAAAGGAGAGGGGAAGGCAATTGTAAGCCACTTTGAGACTCCTTAAGGTAGAGAAAAAGGGGGCCGCAGTGGCTCAGTGGTTAAGATGCTGAACTGCAGACCAGAAGGTTGGTATTTCAGCAGGTCGAGACCCGAGTGCTGCAAGACGGAGTGAGCTCCCATCTCTGGCTCCAGCTCCTGCCAACCTAGCAGTTCAAAAGCAAGAAATTGCAAGTAGATAAATAGGTACTGCTTCGGTGGGAAGGTAACAGCATTCCGTGCACCTCAGCGTCTAGTCATGCCAGCCACATGACCACGGAGAAGTCTTCAGACAGCGCTGGCTCTTCAGCTTGGAAATGGAGATGAGCACCGCCCCCTAGAGTTGGATTCAACTGGCTTTTGAGCAAGAGAATCCTTTACCTTTTTAAGGTAGAGAAAAGCAGGGCATTAAAAAACCTCTTCTTGTTCTCTGGGTGGAGAAATTACTGGGGATTTGGGGGTAAATCCTGTGGAGGGTGGGGTTTGGGGAGGGGAGGGACCTCAGTAAGGTACAATGCCATAGAGTCTACCTTCCAAAGCAGCCGTTTCCTCCAGGAGAACTGGTGTCTGTAGTTGTAATTCTGGGAGACCTCCAGGCATCACCTGGATGTTGGCAATCCTAGATCTCTGGATTGCTTGTTGTTTTGCTCCCTGCTAATGCACACGTTCTCATTGTTTACTTGGTTCTGTGGGAGTCACAAGGTTAGTAATAAATGGGCAGTTCCTAAAATGAGTGGTGGCAATCTTTGAAGCATTCTATCTGCTCCAATATCAGGGCAAGAGCATCCGCAGGAATAATTTTAGGGTGGGGCAAGGTCATTCAGAGATCACTGTAAATCTTTTGCTGACTTGTTGGAAGTGTGTGTGTCAGGGTACAGCGAACCCCCCCCCCCCCCAAAAAAATATGTTTGGGTTCCAGGGGTGGAGTATGTGGCCACCTGTGGCCACTCTTGATTGACATGTGGCTTAGTGGAAGGCTACCCAGCAGGGCAGAACAAGCCCTTGGCTCCAGTAGCAAAAATGATTTTGGTGAGGCAGGGAGGGAACAGGGGCAGAAAGGTGCAGTTGGGATTAGAGATGGGCACGAACCTTGTCACAGGCCTAATTCTATGATGGACATTGCCGGAGGCTCATGCCCATCCCTAACCATGACCTTCCCACAACCCTCCATGTGGTTATCGGGAGGTTCATGGTGGGAAGCGGAGGGCGGAAGCGACAGGGATCGGTGAAATGGCTTGCATCCATTTCAGCCTGTTAGGCTGAAATAGTTGCAAGCCATTTCAGCAACCCCTTTCACACACACATACACACACACACCCCGCTTCCAAGCAGAGGGAGAGTGAAAGGGATCTCTGAAATGCTGAAATGGCTTGCAAAAACCATTTAAAGTTCCCTTTAAATGGCTTTTGTGAGATTTCCCTCCCCCCATCCATTCTGCTGGCCTTGGGGAGCCACTGCCAGCAGAAAGGAGGGCTTCACAAACCAAACTGGTTTGTTAAATGGTGAGGCTCGTGGTGGTTCATGGTTCGTGTGACCTTGTCAGGTTAGCATCAGCAGCAGGGCAGCCTGCCCCAGAGAAGTGGAGGGCGGAGCTGAGCTCAAGGGCCAGGTGGGAAGTTGTGGCCTATAAAAACGGAGGAAAGGGGAAATGGAAGGTGGGTGGTAGGAGAAAGAGAAGGGAGGGTGCAGCATCATGGCGCTTCTCCTATGTAATGCAGTGTAAGTCTGGGGTGGGTGGAGTGAACCACACCTTCAGGTGTCTGGATTGGTGAATACAGCTGCCTGCATAAGGAAACATTGATTGGGCTCATGATTCCAAGACCCCATGGATTCCAGGCATTAACAGGCTTCCAAAGAAGCGATACACCTTTTCCTAAGTGAAGAGAGAGAGAAAGGGAACTCTACAGGCGGTCTAGCTGAAACAAGGATTTACCATTTAAGATTTAAGAAATGTTCTGCACAGAGTAATATGTGATTTATATAATTGTGTTTTAACTAGAAGTGTTTTCCTGTACGTAAAGATCTCGAGTCAGAACATGCAGTTTGCCTTGAAGGTTGTGCCCAGGGCCAGCTCAAGGCATTTTGCTGCCCTAGACAGATTCTAGCTGGCCCTGCTGGGTAGGAAATGGGTGTGCCGGACATTCATTGTCTGGAGCTTGCCTTCCTCTTATGAGGCATGGTCTACCCACTGCCCATACCCTTCTACAGTACCACCTATGGCCGAGCAGAAGACAGTGATTCCACAATACTGTGGCCTGTCATGTTGCCAGTGCCACTGGAACTCCCCTTGAACCTGGAGAGCAGTGAGGCAGGTCAACAACAGGGGCAATCCACACCCATTGTCCCTTCCCACACTCTGCCCTACTTAAATTATGATGCCCCAAGCATATGCTTGGATGACTCCTTGTGCAGCAACCCAACAAGTACCTTTGTAGAGCTCCTTAGCCACAGAAAGGCTGATCTGACCGAATGGAGATTTCAGGTAATCGAATGGACAGTGCAAAGAGTTTAGGGTTGCCAGACTCCAGGTGACACCTGGAGATCTCCTGCTATTACGATTGATTTCCAGCCAATGAAGATCAGTTCCCCTGGAGAAATGACTTCTTTGGAGGCTGGACTCTCTGGCATTACACTCTGCTGAGGTCCCTCCCCTCCCCAAACCCTGGCCTCCCCAGGCTTCATCCCCCGCTAAATCTCCCAGTATTACCAAACCCAGAAGCAGCAACGCTAAAAGAGTTGGAGTCCACAGTCGGCAGGTAGGCAAGTGGGGCTCTCTCATTTCAATTTGCAGATACTGAAAGGAGTGTTCGAATGTGTCCAGCCCATGATTTCCGGTTTTGGCTAGCTCAATGGCGGGCGCGATCTCCCACACCTCTGGGAGACACGACCTGGACTCAGCAGTCTGAAGGGATGCCGAACTGGTTTCAGACCCCCAGGGACCCTTGTAGGAGGACTCTGCCTGAAGCATGAGGGGCAGCCTCTCCTGGAGATAGGGATCTCGGGATCGAGGCTCCCCTTTGCCTCTGTAGGTTCGGCCATCTCAGAGCCTCCGGGCACACATGAGCGCACACCGGACGGCTGCAGGAGTCAGCAGGCAGCAAGAAAAGATTACCTTACCTGGAACGCATGGCGAAACTGTACATGAATGATCCATGTGAAGATTCTTTGATGGAAAGGGGGGTTAAATCCCCCCTCCCCTTCTCTTAAAGAAACAGCGCCACAGAGAATCTGCATTGCTTGTGGAGTGGCTGAAGAACAAATGGGATTAATCTAGCTTGTATAACTGAAAAAGAAAGATTTTTGACTAACTTTTGGGAACTTTCTGTTAATGTAAACAAAAAGCAATGACTGGACGGGGAGAAAAGATGGCAGGGAAACTTAGACCTTCTCCTAAAGCTATATCTACGTTTCCGGTTACAAAGTCTGAGACCAGTACAGACTTAACTGCAGCTTTGGCAATAGCTTTGCACCCTCTGATGGGTCAACTGAATGATGTGAATTTTAGGCTGGATTATTTGCAGCAACAAGTTGCAGGTTTAAGCAAGAAGTCTGACCAGACAGCTAAAGCAATGGCAGAAGTTAAAACCAAAGTAGAAAAGACTGATTTAAGACTGGACATGATGGAAAAAGAAAGGATTTCTGACCAAAATAATCTTTTGAAACTTCAGATGGAGAGATCGTCTTTCTTTTTGAGATTTCAAGACATTCCTGAACAGAAAGGGGAAAACCTTAAAAAGATTCTGAGTGATGCTTTGGCTCCAATGACAGATTTTCAAGTGGATCAAATACAAAGTGATCTGGATATGGCCTATAGGACCTATACTGAATTTGTAAAGAAAAAAAATCTGCCTGGAGAAGTTATGGTGAGGTTTTCCAAAAAATCAACTAGAGACGTGGTGCTCAAGGCCACAAACAGGAATGTCCTGAAGATCCAAGAAGACGATATTAAAGTGTTAAAGGACATTCCATTTGAAATCAGGAAAAAGAGGAAACCCTACAAAATTTTAACTACATTTCTTCAAACAAAGAGCATTATGTTTCGTTGGCTCATTCCTGAAGGCGTGGTTTTCAACTACAAAGACAAGAAGTAAAGAATTGATTCAGCTGCAAAGGTAAAGAAATTTTTGGACTATTGCAAAGAAGGAAAAGATAAGGCCTCAACAGAGGACTCTTTAGATCTTTAAGAGAGCATTTATGGACTGGAAAGCTCGGACGCATCTGGAAGTAAAAGCTCAGAAGAAGAAGGGTCAGATTCAGCTTTGGGAGCGGCAGCACCAAAACTCCAGAGAGGAAAGAAGAAGAAGAGAAAGCACAAAGAAAAATAAGCTGTTTTTGTTGAAAGTCGTATATGTTTATGTATCCCATTTTGAATTTCAGCCATCCATGTATCTCTTAAGCTTTTAAGATAAAATTATTAACATTGTGAAGCCTGTACTGTTAACATTTTCTTGAACAGTTTATAGCAAGAATAACATACCAGAATATAGGTCTGACTTCTGTATACCTTAGGGTAGACTAGGTTTTTAAGGTATTGTAGTGTTTTTAGTTGGATGTAGGTATAGGAAATCAATAAAAATATTCAAAAGAAAAAAAAGAATGTGTCCAGCCCATAAAGCCTCCTTCCACATACAAAACGGCATGCTGATTCGATCAACCTTCTTCCTGCTATGCTTGGAACATGTGGAAGAATATGAGGGAGCATTCAACCCCTTGAGACCCACCCGCCATGCTGTCCGAAAGGGTATGGCCCAGGACCAGCTGAGCCATGTCACAAGGTGCTGCTGATCATGGGTTGGACCTTATAGATTTGTTCCATTGACAGTACTACCTTCCCCTGATACACAAGAGGCTATTCTATTAGCAGAAGAGCCTCTTGTGTCCATGATATCCCCTTTGGCTTGTCATCAGGACTAGGATACTCACTCAGGTTTCTGCTCTTATGTTCACACAGCAGGGATGGGTGTATTCAAAACAACAACCATGTACTAGCAAGAAGATACAGGGATGGGAACAAGAGGTTTCAGGACAAGGGAGTTCCTGGGGTCTACAGTTCTAACTAACAAACAGAACTAATGGCTCAGGGACCCTGCCCTATCAGAATAGACCAACACATACAAATATCGGAGCGGGGAGCAGACTGTCCATTGTAATGCATGCAGTAAATACACCAAAGTGTCGGGGGAAGACCCCTTGCACTGGAGGAAGGTGCTACAGTTAGCGGAACAAATCCGTAGGATCCAAGCCCATGTGTTTTGTCTCTGGAATCTTCGGTGAAAGTGAAGGTAGACTTTGCACAGTAGATACAAAATGTTTTTTTATGGATAAAGACAATGCAAGAGTAGTCAGATTAGCAAAATACCCAAGGTGTTTTGCTATGAATTTGCTAACTCCTAGAGCTATATAACCTAATCTAGTCTTTTTAAAAAGTATAATAACGGTATGTACTGAATGTGTTCCAGCACATAGGGTTCTTCGACATATTACAAGTGCTAAAGCAGTTCTATATACAGCACACTTGAATATCCTCCTTTGCGAATATAGGCAGTTACTTTTCTCCAGAGATTCTTGACCGTCTATTAACATAATAGCATCCTCAACCAAGAGCTTTTTCTAAAGCCCTCTCCTTTTTATTTGTACAGTTTCTTTTACATTGAAGAGTTTTTTAAAAATTCAGCAGAACTTATATTGCCAAAATAAACCAGACAATTATGTAAAATAAAAATATAGCCCACACCATTATTTGCATAACATTGTCAAACCAAAAAGTAAAACAGATCAGCGTTGAAGTCCTAAACAGGTTTATACCCTTCTAAGCACAATGACTTCAGGTTAGCAACTCTGCATAGGACTGCAGTGTAAGGGTCAATTCAGCCCCACAAAAGTTATTTTAAATTTCAGTGGTTTCTAAGGGAGATAATATAGGAACACTCATTCATCCTTCTCTTCAGATGGTTGCAAGCAGTGACTTCTAGCCCCCATACAAGTTTGACATTGAATTAAAAATGTCCTGTGCATTTGTGTCCCCCCTCTACTTTCCCAATGATCATCCCTAAACTTTAGGCTTTTCCCACGTTCCTGTTTTTTTAGCTTGTGTGTTCCTGTGGCTTTATGTCTGGCACAAAAACCTGCAATTTAAATCTGCAGGGAGATATGCATGTTATGTTAGTGGTGGGGACAGGGAAATGCATGGCATGCCAGTTTGGTATAGCGGTTAGGAGCACGGACTCTAATCTGGGAGAACCAGGTTTGATTCCCCACTCCTCCTCCACATGCAGCCAGCTCGGTGACCTTGGGCAAGTCACAGTTCTTGAGAGAGGGAAGGAGACTGTAAGCCACTCAGACTCCAAGTGAAGGGTGGGGTATAAATCCAGTCTCCTCCTCCTCCAGCCTTGCCCATTTTACTTGGCTGATATAGTGTTCATTGGGTGTTGATTGCAAGCAGTTTGCTGTGGCTGTCACCCTCCCCCATCCGTTTACAAAATTTACAAAAGAGGTGATTTCTTTGGTTGTTTCAGTCATTCTGGGCTGGGGCAAGGGAAGCTGCATTGCTTGTCTCACTACAGTCTCAGCCTTGCCCATTTCCGCTCCCTGCTTGACTCCCAAAGCCCAGTGTGTTCACTTCATGTGTATGAATTGGACTTCTGTGTCCTCGATCTGCTATCTAGGAACTGTCATTCAACCCAGCCGAATCTAAGCTTGCTTCAGCCCAGCCATCACAATAAACTGTGCAGACACAAGGGGAAGTGCACCCATGCTAACTTAGTTGATTTTTAAGTGGCCGCCCGCTGTGACCCTGGGCTACGCATAAGCCAAGTGAGCCAAAAATTTCAAGCATGTATGAGCACTGCCTACCTGGCCAGGCACTGTACAGAATACCACTTCTCAAAATATTGCTCACTGGCAATTGCAAGCAGATACTCAAACCAGTCATATGAGGGGCTCAGCTTGATTCAGAATGAGCATCCTGAACATTCAAATATCAATGGCATTTCTTCCCGTAAAGTTTGCATCATCCATGGAAACAGAGAGCTGGATCCAGTGAACCCAGTGTCCTAAACAGGCATCTTCTGATGGAAGGACCCTTCTGCTGGTACAAGAGGCTTTTCTACTTGTGTAGGGGATGACTCCTTCCACTCCTGTTTGTGCAGTGGAGCCACAGGGGCCAACTTAAGGGAACTTAGAAATGCCTGTCTGTGTTTGGATTGTGACTGATGAATTATTCAGATATAGCCACAGAAAACTCTGCTGATGGCGAGTTCAGGCTGCAAAACTGAGGAGCTGTATTTTGTATTTTTTGCTTTGTGATACTAATCTATGAAGGTCTCTGGTTTATGCAAGAAATAGTCTCTGGGTAAGTAAGAGGTCCTCCAATTTAGCTATGCTTATATTAACTCATATTTGGTGCAGTTTTTCTCAGCAGTGAGCAAATCCCATACTTGAATGACAGGCAGAAGTCCCACTTTTTAGCCAATTGCAGTTCTGCTGTCTATGGTAAATGCAAAGCTCACAGTCTCACCACGTGTGGAAACAAGTGCCCTTTTATGTACATTCTCTCCTGCCAGAGCTTTTCTTTAAACCTTCCCTATAATCTTAGTTTGAAAATGAGACGGTGGAGATTCATGTAAAATCCAGACGGGATCTTTGAGACCACAGAAAAGAATGAGTTGGATAGCTGCAAAAGACGGTATGTCTATAAGCAAACTTTCAGTTAGCTACAGACACCGTTGTTATTTTAAACTCTATAAGCAAACTTTCAGTTAGCTACAGACACCGTTGTTATTTTAAACTCTGGTTCAGTTGAACTTGGTAGCGATACTGGTTACCAGTTTGTGTTATCTTTAGGTCCAGTTTGTTGAATATAGATTCAGAAGGTGGCCCTTTTGGTCAGCACTAGAACAGCTACATTCAAGTCCAGTAGCACCTTAGAGTCCAACAAGTTTGGGAGGGATAGGCTTCTAAGAGTCAAAGGCACCTGACAAAGAGAGTTTTGACTCTCGAAAGCTTATAAGCCGAAAATCGTTACGGTGTCTAAGATGCTATCAGACTATCTAGTTGCTGAATGTAGTGATGGTATAAATATTTCTACCCTGATCTGCAAGCCCGATCTCGTCAGATCTCAGAAGCTAAGCAAGATTGGCCCCGGTGGTTCGTATTTGGATGGGAGATCACCAAGGAAGTCCAGGGTTGCGACACAGAGGCAGGCAACAGACAACTGCCTCTGAACATCTCATTCCTTGAGAGTCCCTATGTGGGCATCATAAGTCGGCTGTGACTTGATGGCACTTTTTACCACCACCACAAGTATTTTCTACAAAAGAGTCAATATGGTATAATTTTAGGTGGGTAGCTGTGTCAATTTGTCATAGGGTGCAATCATATGCATCTATTAGCCGCGCGAGAGGGACGATTCACCGACGGATCAAGCTGGCGCAATCACACCAGCACATCTGGGAGGCATCCCAGAACCGTTGGCAAATTATGGCGAACCGATTTGATCTGCTAGAGAACCAGAGTAAAAAAATTACTGGGGGAAATCCAGTATCAAACGGGTTGCTGCGGCTCACAACCAGACTTTCCCCGTGTGATTGCCCCAGTGCGGAAGTGTGGCGTTGGGGGTAGCATGATCACACGCTATCCCAATGCCATGCTGTTCCCCCTCTTCTCCGTGCGCGCAGCATCGAAAGCCCTTAGGGTAGGAAAGTGATTCATCAATTCCCCGTTTAAGCGCCTCGGAAATCAACCACCAAAAAAAAAACCCAACTCACCTGCGGTTGCATCTGATCACGCGGCGGCGATTTGCACCACCAGCTTCATGGAGCGATGTGATCGTGCAACTGCGGGGCAGATTGCTTCGGGGCAAAATAGCCTCGCTTCCCCTCCAGATTATCTCACTCGTGTGGCCACACCCATAGTGCAACAAGATTTTGTGAGTTGAAGGTGTATCCTAGAAAATTTTGTTGGTCTTTCAGATGCTAGTAGATGCTAATTTTCTTCCAGTATGGTGTAGTGGTTACTTCGGACTTGGGGAGAGCTGGGTTCCAATACTGATTCTGCATCAAAACTCTCTGGGTGACCTTGGGCTTGCCACCTTTCCCACCTCTCAGGGTTGTTAGGGTAAAGTAGGAAGCAAAGCACCTTGTATGCCATTGTGAGCTCCTTGGAAGGACAGGATAAAGAAATAATATGTATGCATGTTTATTTATGTATGTCATTAAAGTTTTTGTAAGCTTGCCTTTCTCCTGGGCTACTGGGATGTAAGACCTGTATCTGATTTAAAACCATATAAATCACACACAAAAAATTAAGACTGAGTCTTCCTAACTTCTTCTGGCCACAGGGGTGCATTTGCTGCAGTAGACTTGCCAACTCCAGGTTGGGCAATTCCTGGAGATTTTAGGGGCGGAGTCTGGGGAGGGTGATGTTTGGGCAGGGGAGGGACCTCCGCAGAGTATAATGCAACAGAGTCCGCCCTCCGAAGCAACCATTTTCTCCAGGGGAACTGATCTCTGCCATCAGCTGAAATTCTGGGAGATCTCCAGAACACACCTTGGAGGTTGGCAGCCCTATGCTGCAGAAGAAGCCTATGAGTTAACAGGAATGAAATCCATCTTCACAGGTACGGGATAACCAATAAGTGTTGCTATGCTGACCTAGGGGTTTTTTTTTGGGGGGGGGGGGGGTTTGCATGCATTTACAAAACTAGGCTGTGAAGCCTATTCTATTACAACCAGTCCAGGCCAAGGGGAAAAAAGAGAGATCTGTCATTCATGAAGAAGCAGTAGAAAAAAATAGTACCCTAACTTGCATTTAGTTTTTGTTTCCTTGACAAATGGAGGGCTGTCGGTTTTGGTGCTTGTGTCTGGCAGGGTTCTTCTGTTGGAGATGCAGTAAAGCGTCACTAACAAGCTGGATTCCTGCTTATCCATATCTACTGTTAAAGACAGGAGAACTCTGCCAGTCAGATTGGTGTTCTTCTAGAGCCGACTCTGCCATGAACACAATGGAAAGCATAGGTGGGTATTGACGTGCCCCTTTTTAAAAAGTGTTTTCTAGGAAGTGAAGTTTTACATCTCTTAGAAAAGAGCCATAATTGCCCACTAGGCAGAACTTGCGTAGACTGGGATAGCAGGTAATTTGAAAGGACTTCATATGCTTATTTTGAAAGTCATCTGCTATTATATGGCAACTGGCTGCGGGAAGTGGGGGGGGGGGGAGAAGAGATCATTTGTCCACTGTTAGGCATTGAGGCAATAATTGCCTCCATTATCGTTTGCACAAATGTGAGCCGTCACTAACGAGTTGTCAACCTGCAGAGGAAGTAAGCCTCAAAGGACGGCTGTGGAGTGTCGCTCAAAATGCGTAAGAGTCCTATTTGCATCAAGCAGCGACAGGGAGAGTTTTTTTTAAAAAAAGGCTTCCACACATCAGCTAGGCATCACTTGCGCCTTGGTCACATTTATACTAGATTACTGTAATGTGCTTGGTGTGGGGCCACCTTTGAAAAGGGCTTAGGAACATCAGTTAGCCCCCAAATGCCACAGCAAAAGTTATGACTTGTATTTGCCTCAAAGACCTTATTTTCCCCATAACTTTGGCAGCTCCAAGGACTGCTGATTTGAATTCAGGACCAATTCCAAAGGGCTATTGTTACTCTTGAAAGCCTGAAATGGCTAGGGACCAGTGTGGGCCCATTTCCTTCCCACCAACCTGCTCATTAGCTGTTCCCTATAAATGAGGGAGGGGGCGCGGTGGCTCAGAGGTTAAGATGCTGAGCTGCGGACTGGAAGGTCGATAGTTCAGCAGTTCAAGATCCGAGTGCCGCATGATGGAGTGAGCTCCCATCTCTGGTCCCAGCTCCTGCCGACCTAGTAGTATGAAAGCAAGAAATTCCAAGTAGATAAATAGGTACTGCTGCAGTGGGAAGATAACAGTGTTTCGTGTGCCTTGGTGTTAAGTCATGCCAGCCACTTGACCTCGGAAACGTCTTCGAACAGCGCTGGCTCTTCATCTTGGAAACGTAGATGAGTACTGCCCCCCTAGAGTCAGATTTGACTGGCTTTTGAGCAAGGGAAACCTTTACCTTTTTATAAATGAGGGAGGACAGGTTGATTTGGATGGAGAAGATGTGTTTTTAGTGGTAGTTCCCCAGACCTTCTCCTTTTAAGGCTTTCGGGAGGTATTGAAATCTGTTTACCAAATAGAGTTGCCAGCTGTGGATTGGGAAAAGCTGGAGATTTGGGGATTAAAGCCTGGGGAGGGCAGTGTTTGGGGAGGGGAAGGACCTCAGCAGGGCACAATGTCATAGAATCCATCCTCCATTTTCTTCAGGGAAAATAATCAAAAACAGAACACATGTTGAGGGAAGGGAGTTGCAGCCTAGGATTGGCATAGGGGTACTATATAAACACCTAGTTTCTTTAAATGAAATGAAGTCCTCGGGGCCAGATGAACTGCATCCAAGTGTACTAAAAGAACTCACAGATGCAATTTCTGAGCCTCTGTCCATTATTTTTGAGAATTCTTAGAGAATAGGTGAGATGCCAGAAGATTGGAGGTGGGCCAGTGTTGTTCCCATCTTCAAGAAGGGGGGAAAGGAAGATGCTGGGGAAAAAGAGGAACCGGGTAACTACCCACCCGTCAGCTTGACATTTATACCTGGAAAAGTTTTAGAACAAATAATCAAATAGTCATTCCTTGAGCACTTAGAAAGGACAGCTGTGTTTACACAGCATGGGTTTCTCAAGAACAAGGCATATCAGACTAATCTTATCTCTTTTTTAAAGAAAGTTACTACCTTGCTGGAGCAAGGGAATGCTGTAGACATAGTTTATCTTGATTTCAGTAAGGCTTTTGATGAGGTTCCACATAATATTCTTGTTCACAAATTGGTAAAATGTGGTTTGGACTCTATTACTGTTAGGTGGATCTGTAACTGGTTGACAGATCGCACCCAAAGAGTGTTTGTGAATGGTTCCTCATCCTCTTGGAGAGGAGTGACAAGTGGAGTGCCTCAAGGATCTGTCCTGGGACCTGTTTTGTTCAACGTCTTTATAAATGATTTGGATGAAGGGATGGGGGAATGCTTACTAAGGCTGAGGACAGACTGGCAGTCTGGCCCACTCTGCCTCCGCTTTAAAAGCGGAGGCAGAGCGGCCATCCAGACTGCCACATCTGCCCCCCAGAGGCGTCCTGGACTCACCTTGTCCGGCGGTGTGCTCCTCCCGCAGCAGCTGGGCACCACTTCCTAGTGGTGTCCCGGTGGCTGCGCGCACGTTCCACCCTCTTTCGGCGGGTGTGAACGTGCACAGGCAGAGCCGCGCGGTGTTCTGCCACCGCCGGCGGAAGCCGCCCGCAGTGTGGACACTGCGGGCGGCTTCCTTGAGGCGGCGTCTGAATGCCACACTGCAGGGCCGTTCGCCCCGGCTTGTTCTGCCGCGCTCCTGTAGCGCGACAGAACTTCAATCTGTCCTTGGCCTAAATTTGCTGATGATACTAAATTGGGAGGGGTAGCAAATACGGTAAAAGACAGAGTCAGGATACGAGATGATCTTGACAGACTGAAAAACTGGGCTAAAACAAATAAAATGAATTTCAACAAGGATAAATGTAAAGTTCTGCATTTAGGTAGAAAAAATCAAATGCATAACTATAGGATGGAGGAGACTTATCTTGGCAGTAGTGTGTGCAAAAAGGATCTAGGGGTCTTAGTAGACCATACACTGAACATGAGTCAGCACTGTGATGCAATAGCTAAAAAGGCAAATGTGATTTTGGGCTGTATCAACAGAAGTGTAGTGTCCAGATCACTCGAAGTGATGGTATCACTTTGCTCTGCTCTGGTTAGACTTCACTTGGAGTATTGTGTTCAGTTTTGGGCACCACAGTTTAAGAAGGATATAGACAAACTGGAACATGTCCGGAGGAGGGCAACAAAGATGGTGAGGGGTCTGGAGACCAAGTCCTATGAGGAAAGGTTGAAGCAGCTGAAGAGGACTGATATGATAACCACCTTCAAGTACTTGAAGAACTGTCATATAGAGGATGATATAGAGGTGTTTTCTGTTGCACCAGGTCGGACCAGAACCAACAGGTTGAAATTAAATCAGAATAATTTCCGGCTAAATATTAGGAAGAATGTCCTGACAGTAAGAGTGGTTCCTCAGTGGAACAGGCTTCTTCAGGAGGTGGTGGGCTCTCCCTCTTTGGAAGTTTTTAAACAGTGGCTAGATGGCCATCTGACAGCAATGCTGATTGTGTGAACTTAGGTAGTTCATGAGAGGGGGGGGGGCAGGAAGGTTTGCATCAGTGCTTAGCTGTCGTGGCCCTTTCTTACATGCCCAGGGAAATGTTGATCACGACTTTGGGATCAGGAAGCAATTTTTCTCCAGGCCAGTTTGGCCAGGGATCCTGGAGGGTTTTTGTCATTTTCTGGGCATGGAGTAGGGGTCACTGGGGGTGTGGGGGGGAGGTATTTGTGAATTTTCTGCATTATGCAGGGGGTTGGACTAGATGACCCCAGAGGTCCCTTCCAACTCTATGATTCTATTATCTCTATTGCCTGAAGATCAGTTGTGATTCCAAGAGATCTCCACGTCCCACCTGGAGGCTGGCAACCCTCATTTCAGAAGGTATTTAATGTTTTTATCCCTGGACCTTGCTTGATTTTACTGCCAGTTTCTTTTATTATTTCACTGGTTTTTTGCTGCTGGTGGTCTTATTTGTGTTTTTTATTTCTTTAAAATATCATTCTATACCACATTTCAGTCATGCACAGCGGTTTCCATAGATATTGAATAACATAAACATTTGAAGCTCCCAACATCTGTTTATCAGACATTCAACACAACAGCTCAGTATCAATGGGCCAATTCTAAGAGTTTAGGCTTACATTTTTTTCCTATATTTGTTCGTGTTGAATTGCACTGTTGTGACTTGTTCTTGGGATTGTTGCTCTTGGTTTGCTTTGCTTGCTGTGTTTTATCATGTGTGTGTTTCTGTTTTGTCTCGATTCTTCCATGTTCTTGTTGACTTTGTTGAGGGATTTATATTGTTAGCCATTTTGAAGGCTTATTTTACTCCAGAGGAAGATGAGATATAAATGTTCATAAAACAAGTGGAGGATAACAATTTCATACATTCATTTATTGAAACAGTCTATGTAGCACGTTAACTTCCTGACCTGTCTGGCCAACAACTTCCCTTTTCAAATGGTGGAAGAAGCTACAAGGGGCTCGGCCATACTAGACTTAATGCTAACCAACAGGGAAGAATTGGTTGATGGGCTGGTGGGGACCTTAAAGGGGAAAGTGACCATGTCCTCCTTGAATTCCAGTTGCTGGTGTGGGGTGGTCAAGGAAGTTCGTAGCCAGACTCATAAGTTAGATTTTTGTAGGACTGACTTCAATTAACTTAGAGGCTTGATGGGAGTCATTCCGTGGGGGAGTGTGCTGGAAGGGAAAGGAGTGAGTGAAGGGTGAGCTCTTCTTAAACATGAGCTTTTGCAAGCTCAAGCCTTCACTATTCCAGCAAGATAGAAACATGGTAGGGGCTCCAAGAAACTGATGTGGATGAACCGAGAGCTTCAGAATAAGCTAAGGAAGAAAAAGGAAATGGAGGGAAAGTCAGACCTCTAAAGAGGAGTATATGAGAGTTACTAGCTACTGGAGATCAGTCATCAGAGAAACCAAAGCTCAGGATGAGTTGGGTCTGGCCAGGGGGGCTTGCTACAATAAGAAAAACTACAGATATGTGAGAAGCAGACGCAAGGTAAAAGAAGCAACTGAACCACTTTTGGGAGTAGCAGGAGAAACTCTGGTGGAGGACAGAGAAAAAGCAAACAGGCTTAATTACTTTTTTTTTTGCCTCTGCTTTCTCTCTGAAAAATTCGAGCCCATCTAGAGATGGTAGAGGACATAACAGGCTACCTGATTGTCCAGTTGACATTGACAGGGAGGTTGTGGAGAGGCACCTGGCTGCACTGGATGAATACAAATCCCCTGGGCCAGATGGTGCTCAAAGAACTTTCGAATGAACTTGCAGAGCCCCTGTTCATCATCTTCAAGGCTTTCTGGAGGACTGGGGATGTGCCACAGGATTGGAGAAGAGCAAATGTTATCCCAGTCTTTAAGAAAGGGAAGAAGGATGACCCGGGAAACTACAGGCTGTTCAGTTTGACTTCTGTTGCTGGGAAGATATTAGAGCAGATTTTAAAGGGATCAATCTGTAAGCATCTGAAGGACCACTTAGTGATCCGGGGAAGTCAGAATGGTTTTGTCCCCAACAGATCTTGTCAGACCAACCTGGTTTCCTTCTTTGATCATGTGACGAGCTTACTGGATCGTGGGAACTCTTGATGTGATTTACCTGGATTTCAGTAAAGCTTTTGATAAGGTTCCCCATGACATTCTGATGGGCAAACTGGAAGACTGTGGAATGGACTGTAGGACAGTTCAGTGGATAGGGGACTGGTTAGATGACAGCACCCAAAGAGTGGTGGTCAATGGCAGTTCATCAGATTGGAGGGAGGTGTCCGGGGGGGGGTCGGTTTTGGGCCCAGTACTTTTCAATATTTTTATCAATGATCTGGATGAAGGGGTAGAAGGGCTACTCATTAAATTTGCTGATGATACCAAATTGGGAGGAGTAGCAAACACCTAAGAAGATAAGAGTTAAAATTCAGCAAGACCTGAATACTCTGGAGAAGTGGGCAGTTGCAAACAGGATGCAATTCAACAAAGATAAATGCACAGTACTACATCTGGACCACAAAAATGTCAAGCACAAATATTGGATGGGGGATATGTTTCTGGGGAGTAGTGTATGCAAAAGAGATCTTGAGGTAAGAGTGGACTGTCAATTTGATGCGGTGGCAAAAGGGGCAAATTTAGTCTTGGGTAGTATTAGAAGGGCCATAGCATCAAAATCGCAGGAGGTCATAGCCCCTCTGTATACTGCCTTGGTCAGGCCGCACCTTGAGTACTGTGTGCAGTTCTGGAGGCCTCACTTCAGATGCATGTGGACAAAATCAAGAGGGTGCAGAGGAGAGCGACGAGGATGATCAGGGGTCTGGAGACTGAGCCCTACGAGGAAAGGCTAAGGGCCTTGGGAATGTTTAGTTTGGAGAAGAGGAGATTGGAGGAGGGGGACATGATTGCTCTCTTCAAATATTTGAAAGGCTGTCATTTGGGGGAGGGCAAGGAGCTGTTCCAGTGGGCAGCAGAGGATAGGACCTGAAGCAACGGGTTTAAATTACATGCAGAAAGGTATCAGCTAGATATTAGGAAAAACCTTTGCACGGTCGGAGTGGTTCAAAGGTGGAATCAGTTGTCTAGGGAGGTGGTTATCTCCCCTTCACTGGCAGCTTTCAAGAAGAGGCTGGACGAATATTTGCCAGAGATTATTTAGGCTGGTCTTGCATTGGGCAGGGGCCTGGACTAGATGGTCTGTATGTCCCCTTCCAACTCCTTCTATGACTTTTAGACAGTATAGAAAAGATCTGGTTAAAATGCACAAGAACAAGAGACCCACCCAGCATTTAACAATACAAAGAAAGAGAAATACAATTATTTTTTTTAAAAGTTACAGATTAAAAACCATTAAGACTCCAAACCAGTCATCAGACTTAGTTCTTGGCTGGAGGATAAATATATCTACATACTATTACCCAAGTGTGCCCCATGTCTGCAGATACCTAAATCCATGGATCAGGGCCACACTTGCACTAAGCAGATTTTCCTGCAAACTTGAGTGACCCCAAAAGTTTGCAGAAAAATCTGAAATCTTCACAAAATACATGTTTTTTTTTAAAAAAAATCCGCCCAAAGTAAAATAGCATTCTCTGTGCAAATGCAGAGAATGCTGTTTACTTCCTACTTTCTGTGTTGCAGAGCATCCTGGGGGCCATGGCAAGCCTGGCGATGGCAATGACTAAGCATCTTCAGGGCTGCAGCAGGCCTGGAGGCAGAGGTGAAGCAGGCTGGGGGCCATGCCAGGCCCAGAGGCAGCAGCGAAGAAGCCCAGAGGCTACGCCAGGCCTGGAGGCAGCTGCAGGAGAGGCCAGAGCTGTGCCAGCCTGGTAGCGGCTGCAAGAAAGCCCAAGGGCCACAATGGTGAGACAGTGTGCATGTTGGGGGGGGGGGAGATGGAATTCCCACTGCCGCGAGTCTTGTGGGGCCCCACTTGTAAATGACTATTAGCCATGATATGGGAAAGGTAATATCCATGTTTATAGCCCTGACCTGGATGGCCCAGGCTAGCCTGGTCTTGTCAGATCTTGAAAGCTAAGCAGGGTTGGCCGTGGCTAGGATTTGGACGGGAGACGACCAAGGAATACCTGGGCTGTGACGTGGAGGCAGGCAATGGCAAGCCACCTCTGAACGTCTCTTGTCTTGAAAACCCTATGGGGTCGCCAAAGATCAGCTTTGATTTGACTGCAAACAACAACCAAAAAATCCATGTTTGGAGACAGTATACTTCCGCACATCATATACTGGGCATAAAGATGATCTTTGTATCCTGCAAATGAAACTCTCAGAAGCATTTGACTTGATGTTGGGGGGAAAACAGAATTCTGGATTCAGTAGACCTTGGCTCAATGGAATCCATCTATGGCTCTGGACAGGCAGATGTTCAGCATCATAAATCAGAATATGTATGGAAAACACAGATCATAGCATGGATACAAGTGTTTCTGTTTACCTCAGGGTGACATAGATTGCTCTTCCTCCTGTTAAACTGGTCATTTGTAAACTGATTTCACTGGAGGCTGTGGAAACTAATATGCAGCGGCGGGCTTTCTGGTTGAAATAAAATAAATAGTAAATTCCCTTCCTTCCCACTGGTTAAAATGTAAATAGTAGGGGCATGAGCTTACCTCGATCATGCAAAAAAAAAAAAATTTAACCTTAAAACCAAACTCCTTATTGTGGGTGCTGGCTCTGCTGAGACTGACTACTCCTCAGAGGTGGAAGAAGCATGGAACAGCCCAGCCTCCTCTGGAGTCAGCCTAGCAGAGGAACCCTTAACAGCACCTGAGGGAGAAGAGCAGTTGCACAGGAGGTGCAGCCAGAGGGAGAGACTGATCCAGAGCCTGGCCCAGCACCCCCAAGTGGAGACAGCCTGAGGCCAGAATCCCCACCTAGTTCTCCTCAGTGTCCCAGACACAAGGCATGCCAGCCGCTGGATGTGCAAGAGCGAAGGAAGTGTGCCAGACTGCAGCTCTTGCAAAGGCAACATGAGGGGCTGTGAATCTTGGCAGATTGACTCCCAGGGAAGGGAGGACCTAGTCATAAACACCCCCACGCATCTGCCTCAGTGCGGAAGCAACAGTGCATGCTTGGACCTGGTTGTTTAGCATTTGCTCCTTGCTGCTAGCTCCTGCAACCTGTAACTGATTTCCCAGCTTTCTGACCTTCGGATGTTGTTTGACTTGATTTTGGACTATGTATCCAGTTTCCCGTGCATGATAACCATGGTGATCGGCTGAGCCAGTAAACTCCTACTGTAAGGTGAGCTGACAAAGCACAGGTGAACCAAGAGGAATGGGAAGGGGGAGGCACAACCTGTAAATCCCTGCTCTGCTCCAAAGCCCACTGGGTGACCTTGGGCCAGCTGTTATTTCTTAGCCTAACCTAACTGACAGGGTTGGTGTGGGGATAAAATGAAGGATGAGATGAGGGAAGCTTAGATACCACCCTGAGCTCTTTGGAGGAACAATGGGATTAAATATATGATTTGTTTGTAAATCATTTCATTTTTGGAGATACTGGAGTTAACTCTTCCTGCCTCAGTTTGTTTCCTGAAGCACAGGGAACATATTTGTGTACATTACAAGTTTACTGCACACTGGAGGAGCCATCTGCTTTCCCCCAGTGGGCCTTTGCCTGCTAGTCTATTAACTTGCCTGCTGATACTGATCATCATGGCGGGAAAAAGTGTTTGTGGGGGGTTGCATCTGAACCTGGAAGAGATGGGTAATACTCTAGGAATCCTTCCCCCAAATCTCTGTGATGTACCATAGACATTTCGGTGATTCCTAGAGTGTCACCCAGAAGTGATATTGCAGGCCCAGTGACCTTACTGCATGCTGGATAGATGTCAAGAGTGTTGTGTTATCTGCTCTTGGAAACGATGTGATGCCCCCCCAGGAATATTCATGGCACGTTTGTTTGTTAGGTACGTTTGTTAGGTACGTTTGTTAGGTACGTTATAGCTTCTAGCAACACCAAACCTGGGGAAAACAATTTACACTGTCTTTATGCTGTATTTTGGGTTGTAATATTTGCACTGGGTTACACAACACAGATCAACTGGATATCCGTGTCAGCAGCCTCAGCAGTTAGAGACACCTGTTATTGCTGTGTGACACATATATTGGTTCTGTGTATTAATTTTAAATCCCTCTTAGTGGAAAAAAATCACAATCTTGAATGTCAAGCCTGCATCAGGTCAGAAAAAAATGTGCTTTCCAGTCCGAACTAATCTTTATTTCAGAAATATATAAATCGATAACAGTATCCTATCTTCTTCCTGCCAGACACTTCCACCAATATCCTTGGAAAGTATGGTTTGTGTTTGCTAAAATCTGTTGGTCACTCCTTATCCTGTCTCCCCGGTTTTTATTTAGTCTGTGCAATAATCATTATTATTAACACAAAACAATTCAAAGAAGATTACTAGTGAGTGGTTCCAGACTTGAGAGATTTTGTTGGATCACTGCAAACTTCTAAGATAGGAAGACCAGTTTCCCTAATAAAAAGGCTTCCTAGCTTGGTGGGGTCAATTATGGTTGAACAGGGCCTTTCTTGAATAAATATGAAAGGTCCACAGCAGTTTTAGAGCTGAATTGGCTCTCCAGGAGCCATAGTTATAAAGAAACAGATAGGAAGCTACTCTTGATTTTGGCATTAATATGAATTCTGGTCACACTTCTGATTCTGAATGTCAAAAGCACTTTTAACAGCTCACCAAGTAGGGTTGCCAGCCTCCAGGTGGGGCCTGGGGATCCCCCTCATTTACAACTGATCTCCAGCTGAGAGAGATCAGCTCCCCTGGAGAAATTGGCTGCTTTGAAGGGTGGACGCCATGGCATTGCACCATGCTGAGGCTTCTCTCCTCCCCAAACCCCACCCTCTCCTGGATCCGCCCCCAAAGTCTCCAGGTATTTTCCAACCCAGACTTGGCAACCCTATCACCAAGTCCCTTATATTCAGTAAGACTCACCTCCAAGTAAAGTGTGCATGGAATCGCAGTTTAAGTGCAAAAGAAGATGCATTCGTAGTATGGTGGAAGTGGTTTGAACACAGATTCCCAGTCCTGAAAACAAATGCTCAGAATGCAGCAAAGCCGCATTCACTCACAGTGGGCTCTGAATGATACCTCTTGCCATAGGCGTAGACTTACAGGGGGGCTCGAGGCTCCCCCGAAATTTCCCGGGGGGACTGAGCCCCCCCCCCCGGGGAAACGTAGCGCCTGCTGCCGCGCCTCCCGGGGCCCTTCCGAGGCTGGCAGCTGCTGCTGCCGGTGCCTTCCCCCCACGCCACTCTTCCATCCTTCCCTCTCCCTCCCTCTTTTCCCCGCGAAGGGAGAGGGAAGGAGTGGGGGGGAGAGAGAGAGGCCCCCGCAGCAGCGGCTGGCGGGCCTTGGAAGGGCCCGGGGAGGCGCGGAGGTTTCCCGGGGGAGGGAAACATCCCCAGCGAGCGCTTTGCGCATGCACTAAAGAACCTCCCCCCCCGGATTTTACGAAAGTCTACGCCCCTGCCTCTTGCTTCTTCTGAGTGACAGGCATGCCGATCCTCCAGAGCAGTCTCTGGGATTGCACCAAGGCTTTTCTCATTTCAGGGGACTGTTTCAGACTCATTCCAGAGCCCCCACCTTCTGTGAGGTAGAATCGGTTAGTTAAACAAAATGGGGCCTGCAAATTAATCCTGAAGGATCAATGATGCACTGATCTGCTTCAGAACACTCTGAATGTTTTCACAGTGGTTTAGGCAAATGGGGGATAAAAACAGAGCCGTAATTACCAAGATTAGTTCTACCAGACAGTTCTAGTCAGGGAAGCTAAAAGTAGAATTGTCTGGCTCTTTGGGGGGGGGGCAAATATATCCCCCCTCAAAGAACAAATGTCAAATGTTCCATAAGGAGTTCCATGCTGGTGGGTTATTAATCCAATTGTTCCATTCCCGTGAAGGTATCAAGGGTTTCTAGATGTGACAAGACTGTTAGATTATCCTGAATCGCACTCAGGGTTCTCAGTGCCTGTAGACCTCATGTCTAGAACACTGGGCCGTATTAACTCATGGTCTTGGATGTTTAACTCATCTTGTCCTGCATGTTGCGGCTTTGATAACTGTAAGCCCCTCAAGCTGTGGAAAAGCGAGGATTGAATTTTAAGAAAATAGAAGTTGTCCAGTGAATCTGTTGTCAGTCACCTTCATTGGGTGTCCCTGAGGGCTGGTATGACAAGAGAGGTGAAAACAATCTTCTCTGTTCAGTTCCTTCAACCCCATGCATAATTTTAAAGTTCTCTTTCATGTCCCCTCACAGTGAGGCTGAACATGACTTGGGCAATAGCACACAAATATCATGATACCTTCAGCTTTCTTTTATGATGGTTCCTAATTTCCTCACTGTATAGCTTTTGGGAGTGTTTTCCAATGAGCCGAAAATGAAATATCCATGAGTAAAAGACACACGCATTGGACTAGAATGATAGTGTGTGGACTCTTCAGTGTGCTGTGGCATCATCAAATATGACCTTTTATGGCTCTAAAACGTTTGCTTGTTGAATTGTGAATTGTGACTGTTACATATAGGTGGCTGTCCATATTCACCATTTATGTCTCCTTGGTGTTTGGACGTTCACAGAATGTGCATGGGATTGTCAACCTTTGCTAGATTTTGCACAGTCACCCATGCGCATGAAACTCAAACACCATTTGCATTCTGGCAGCCAACAGCTGAGTCACCAACTGTTCATAGGGGCTGTGCTGTTCTTTCATTTGGAGTTTTCTGGCATGGCAATTTTTTTAGGATTGCTTATATATGCATGGTCATACTTTGATGTAGGGGTGTGTGTGTGTGTGGTTGTCATAGAAACTGCAACGTTCTAGGTAATAGTGTCTGTAACTCCTAATCCCTTTTAATGGAGATGACTGTACAAGACACATATGAAGCTGAGACAGCTGTACATATCTATGGAAACAGCAGGGTGCCGAACAGGAGAGCTATCCTGGGCTCTCATCTCTTCCGATGGTGAGGAGGCTGCGTTAATGTACATCATGCACCTTGCGGCGATGGCTCCAGGTTTCCATGGAAACCAAAGGATTCTTTTGTCTTTGAACAGGCCTGGATCTTTGTTCCTGGGAGGGAATTCTGCTGGCTGTGAAGTCATGTTGGCAATCAGAATAGAAACCCTCCCAGGCAGCCACTGTGGGCTGGAGCAATTTGCTTACACATACAAGTATTCAAAGCCCACCCACAGAAATGGCACTTCGTCACACTCACCTGAGCAGTCGGTGAGGCAAAAATCACTGGTGTTAAAACACATCAATCCACTGCTGCTTCCCCAGGAAAGGTGTTTAGAACACTCTATTCAGTGTCACTCATGTGTAGATTGCATCTGTTCAACCAATTTACTATTGCGAGTGCTCGTTAAGCGGCTCTCGCAGTCCTGACTTATCAAAGCTCCTTGCTGATTAAACATATCGGCACCTATAAGACGATATAAAGGTCAGTGGTTTGTGCTGGCGTGAGGAGGTGGAGAATTAAATATCCCCTTAATGAGGGCCTTTGGTGCATAAATCACCAGCAGGCACTGCCATGGTGATGGCCTCCACTATGGCTGTAGTTGCTATTTGTGCTCCACAACTGATTCTTAGCAGTGTTGCTGATTGAACCATCTTGTTCTCTCTGGCTCCTAGTAAGTGACATGAGACTCCCGGCCCACTGGCATCTGAGTAATTGTTGGCTTCCCAACAGCCTCTATAGAAGGAAGCTGGAGGACAAAGTGGTTAATGGCTTTTGTATGCAGCAGCAGCCCCTTGGCTGAACATCAGTAACCCCCCCCCCCCCCAAGATGGAGTCTTGGAAGTCACCAAAGGGTTTTTTTGCACATACGTGTTTCTTTCAGAAATTTTCTCTTTCCTACAGCCATTCCTGGATTTATTTTGCTTCACTGGAAGAGGAAATACTTCATAAGAACACAGGAGGCATGATCTTTCTGTCTGCAGGGGGCAAACAGTTACCTCTTTCACTGGAGAATGCTTGGCTTGAAACCCCTTAACGTTTTGTTGAACATCTCATCATGTTATGGTTGGACATCGCCCCTGTGACAGCCGTTTTGTGATCACTTGTGCTCGCTCATGGCAACCATTTTGTTCTGGTGCCTACTACCTGTTCTCAGAATTCTAAAAGTGGTCCAATAAGGTTAGAGATTCCTACTGTACCTTGTTCTGTACGTCAAGATGTCATTTAGGATGCTGCCTCTTCTGCTAAAAACCCTTATCAAGGAAAGAGGATCTTTGGTGAAAGGTCACCCAACCTCCCCTTGGATTGAGGAGCTACCTGTCACAGTTTCAGGTAACAGCTTCTTAAGTACCAGACATAAGGACATAAGAACATAATAAGAACATAAGAGAAGCCAATGCTGAATCAAGCCAATGGCCCATCCAGTCCAACACTCTTTCACACAGTGGCCGAAAAACACCAGGTGCCATCAGGAGGTCCACCAGTGGGGCCAGGACACTAGAAGCCCTCCCTCTGTTGCCCCCCCCCCCCCAGCACCAAGAATACAGAGCATCACTTGCCCCAGACTGAGAGTTCCTATCTGTACCTTCTGGGTAATATAGGAACAAGCCTAATAGGTATGAAATGTTATCATATAAAGATCAGAAACACAGAACAGCGAATTTGTAAAACTAAACCTTTGACTGTAAGCAGCTGTCCAGTCAAGAGAGCTATGTTTACAGTCAAGAGATTGGCCTACAAAATTAAAATAGATGTATGTAATTGTAACTAATGGGAGGGTTATTGTGGACATTCAGATCTTGTAAAGGGCACTTATTTGTTCTCGGTGTATGCTGGCATCGTGTGTGGTTATTTGTGCCCTTGAAACAGTAAAGGATCTGACTTCAGGGGGGTTTTCCCTCACCAAATGAAGAAAAGACATGTATATGTGAATCCTCATGCTGGGTTTTCTTGCACTTTTTTATGATATGGAAATCATGATAGCAATTGTGGCTGGTTCTGCACTGGGCCAGGTTCTCCTGTAAAGAATAGTTGTCTGGGGCCAGCTATGCTTCCAGATTCCCAAGAGAAGGCAATGGCCATGTATATATTTAACTAGAGCTGCATTTTTGTTTTAAATTTCCACTATGAATTTCGACTGAATATTTTCCAAATTTTCTTTTGCTTGGATCCAGCCAGAGTTTTCACTCAGTCTCGCCCAACGCCCCCTTCTTTCTTCAGTCCCTTGTCCCACAGGGCTTTTGTTCAAGTAGGTCCAGTAAGAATATAAGAAGACCACTGCTGGATCAGACCAGTGGTTTACCTTGTTTAGGGTTGCCAGCCCCCAGATGGGAGCAGGGGATCCCCCAATTTCATGGGCTCCAGCCCACCGCTGGCCAGCTGGCTGGCGGGAGGAAGCCACATCCCCAACAGCCATGGCTGGGTGTGATGTCTCCGGCATGATGACATCACACAAAAGTGACTTCATCATCGGGGGACATCACATGACGATGCTCTGGCATTTTGGGCAAAACTCTATAAACTGCGCGACATCCCTGGCATGATGACATTATGGCATGATGATAGCATTTCCACACGATGACATCACTTCAACATTATGTCAGAATGCTGGCGATGTTGCGTGTGGAGATGTTGCCCTGCCCCCCACTCTCGGGAGCTCCTTCCCACCCCCCACCAGCAGCAGAAAAGAACCTGGCAACCCTAATCTAGTCTGATATCCTGTTCCACACAACCAGTTGTACAACTTTTATGTAGTTATTTGTATACTTAAAACAGTGAAGAATCTGGCTTCAGGAATTTTTTTTTCTTATCAAAGGAAGAAAAGAAATGCATATGTAAGGGTCATATGTGACCCGTGAGGGTCAGCAACCAGTACACCAAGACCAAAACCTTCCCCTGATGTTGCCTCCTAGCACTGCATTTCAGAGGTTGACTGCCTCTGAATATGGATCCCTAGCATGATCCCATATAGCCATTTGGGGTGGTTGAAATGGTCTTCTCTTCCTTATTTCATCAGCCCAAAAGCTGGTTGGATCCAACCCTGTGTGTGCAAGTTGCCCCCCAATATTTGATATTCAACACACACACCATCTGATGTCAGTGATGTTACAGTATTTGAAAGGTGGCATGCAGTAGGAATTAATATCGGGCAGGGATCTGTTGTTAAATATTGTAAATGCTGTACACTACCATCCTATAGTAGCAACCACTATTTGATAAGATTTGACAGCCGGCATCCACTAGCGTTCAACATTAGATGGCATTTGACTGGATCCAACTGATAACTAATATTTGACTGGATCCAGTATATAATTTAGTTTGACACTGCAGCAAAATATAGAAAACGTCATGTGAGTGGCGTGCTTTTCATTGTCTTATCAAAACAGTTGCATTTTTTAATTCCATTTTTTATTCTCGTGCTATCTTTTTTATTTCTTCCATTTGCAGTTGAAGTGGCTCTAGAAGGGCTTTCGTATTCAATAGTAGCCTGCCTTCCCTTTCACTCCTTAGGAGGTTCAGTGCTGCTTGTGTTTTTCCTTCTCCTTGCCCGACAGAGGGATCCGCCGACATTTTGTTTGCTGTGCGTTGCTTTGCCAGTGTTCTCGGTCCCAATTTGTTTTGACGAAAGTAGTCAAAAACCGCGTTCGTTTGTGCTTTCTGTTGAGTCTGTAGTTTCTGATTTTTCTTCTGATTTTTCTTTCCCATTAAAGTTAGATAATTTTTTAAATTTATGTTGCAGTTCTGCCGATATTTAGGCACGGGGGGGAACGGAACTGTGTATTCAAGCGGCCTTTCCTGTCAGAGCCACACCCCTTCCTCCATTTCATTTTTTCTTCTGATGGACTTTCTATATATTAAAATTCACCCAATATTGAAATTTTGTTTTGTTATTGTGTTCAGGAATCTGGCTGCTGGCAACAGGGTCCTGGTAACTTTTCTTGAGTTACACTATAATGCTCTTGACATAGAGCTCCCCTTGAAGATGGTTTGTAAACTTGCCTTGAAAATCCTATGGGGTCACTGTAAGTCAGCTGCAACTGGATTAGGATTGCCGAGTCTTACCTTGGTCCTGGCAAGGGGCTCTGTGGTCTCCATAGAGTTTTCATGCAAACGCTAGAACGTCCCCCACATGATGTGCCCAACACAATGATGTCATCTCTTAGGTGATGTCATTGCCCCCGGGCATGTCAGGCACAACAGGGCTCTTTGGAGTCAGGGCTCCCTTGACAGCCAGCTGGCTGGTGGTGGATTGGGGGTCCAGAAAGTGGGGGAAACCCCGCCCCCATTGGGGGAGGTTTGGCAACCCTAGGCTTGATGGCACTTTACATCATGAGCTGGAAGGAACACATTATTCCCTGGTTTGTGTTCATATGCACTGATTGCCTATTTGCTTCCAGGTTCAATTCAAGATGTTGTTTTTTACCATTAAAGTCCTAAATCGTGTTCAACTGTCTCCCGTGTATCCTTCCCCCAACTCTAGTCTGCAAAGCAAAGGATCTGTTGTAGGCCATCATCTTCTGAGGTTCTGCAGGCAAGCTGAAGGTACAAGTCCTTCTCATTGGTGTTACCATAATCGTTGGACTCCTTCCAGGAGTTGTAGCTAAACTGATATTTGAGAATTTGCAAGGAACCAAAAACCTTCAAAGTTATGTACAAGTGTTTTTGCCCTGACCTGGGTGGCCCAGACTAGCCCAGTCTTGCCCGATCTTGAAACCTGAGCAGAGTGGGCCCTGGCTGGTGCTTGGCTGGGGGACCACCAAGAAGTACATGGGTTGCTCTGCAGAAGCAGGCAATGGCGACCCACTTTTGAACATCTCATGTTGAAAACTGTATGGAGCCACCATAAGCTGGCTGTGCCTCGAGAGCAAAGGGGGGAGAAAAGAGTAGTTTTTAAATTTAAATGGCATTGTTTGGTTTTATGTCCAAGTCTGTCCTGTTGTGTTGTAGTTATAATGTTTATTCCTTTCTAAATATGGCATGCATACTAGCTTTGGCTTATTATTGGAGTAAAGCGGGTTAGAAAGGAAAGGAATGAATAAATGTTACAATTTTATTAATTTAAGTGCAGGTTTAGGCTACATCCTCAACCAAAGTGTTTCAGGAGGCTCACAGAATACAGATGGAATGTTTACATTGCCTGGCAGCATCTCGAATGCAATTCTTTTCAGTGGGCACATTTTGTGCATTCAACTTATAGCTATTAAGTACTGAATAATCAAATGAGAAGAGAGAACGTGTTGCACGCATGAACCAGCCTTTAAGAAACAACAGGGGGACAGGTCCTAAGATGCAGCTGTATACAAAACATGCAGTTCAAAATCAGATTTCTGCACCTAAGAGAATCTAAATCAGATTTGTTCAATAAAGAGAAATGTGTGCAGTTCTGAATCTGTAGTCAAAGAAAGAAGATGGGAAGAGAGCCAGTGTCTTCCACAAACGTTGTTGCAACATGCCGTGTTTGTTCTGATGCTATTGTAAGCCTTCAAAAACGTCTTTGTCTTGGGATTGGGGAACCCACCCTCGGTACACAGTTCCATTTAATCAGTAGTGAAGAGAGAATTGCACTTTGCATATATGCTTAGAGGGCCCTTTTGGCCATAGAGAATATCAGAACAGCTGTTGATCTGATGAACTGGGAGGCAGGGAGAGCTGTGCTTTTCCACTGGGAGGTGGAAGAGGGGACATGTCTAGATGTGAGCAAACACAGGTACAGAAAATGCACAGTGGTGTTTGCTACACAGACGAATGAAGAGCACATCCTTAACTCCGCACTCACACTACACCCCCTCCCCAGCTTCAACATTCACCAGCCCCACCTGCAAAACTCTCTCTCTCTCTCTCTCTGTGTATGAACTGCCATCAAGTTGCTTCCAACTTATAACCCTCTGAATTAATCAAGGTGGGTAGCCATGCTAGTCTGAAGCAGTAGAACAAAGTTTGAGTCCAGTGGAACCTTTAAGACCAACAAAATTTTATTCTGGGTATAAGCTTTTGTATACAAACACACTTCTTCAGATATAGTGAAACACAGTTTCCTCAACCATTACATATAGAAGGGGGGGGTTAGTTGCCAGGAAGGGCCAATTAGAATCAAGACAGAGACAGAATTCCAATTTTGTTTCTTTCTTGACTCTAATTGGCCCTTCCTGGCAACTAACCCCCCCATCCTCTCTCTTTCTATAGTAATGGTTGAGGAAATTCTGTTTCACCGTATCTGAAGAAGTGCGCTTGCACATGAAAGCTTATACCTTGAATAAAACTTTGTTGGTTTTAAAGGTGTCGCTGGACTCAGACTTTGTTCCTATGAATTAACGCCCTCCAAAATGTCCTATCATTAACAGCCATTTTCAGCTCTTGCAAACTAGGGGCCATGGCTTCCAAGACTGATTCAATCCATCTTATGTTTGATATGGTAGATTCTTATGGTAGAGGAAGACCAATCTACAATCTACATGGTCCTTTATAGAATAACACAAGGAAGACACTAAGCCTCTACCATAAGAATCGACTAATGCCAGAATCCCAAGGCTGCTGGGAGCTAAATCACCTTGCTGGCCAGATGTGTTTCAGGGGCATCCCTGCTGTACTTTGCCAGAAGATGTGCTGCTCAGTCTTTCTCTGCCTCTGAAACATGAACACACTTTCCTAGCAGTACTCCTTTGTCCCTCGTACGCAACAAAAGTATGGCTTTGTCCCATGATTCAGCAAAGAATTAACATCTCAGACTGGTCCCAGGAGGGACAGAGACGGACTTTGACGGGCGACATAAGGAGCCAGTAGAAAAAAGAAAAAAGAAGGCAGTCTTTTATTTTGTTAAGTATTCACACCTCCCTTCTCCCCCTTGCAGTTGTTTATCTGAACATGACAGAACAACCATCAAGAGGAAAAAAATAAAATAAAACAAAGGCATTTAAAGTTCTTTGTGTAATTCCCCTGGCAAAGCACCACATTCACGGCTGACTTCAAAGGTGTGGGGGGGATAACAGTCATTAGCAGTGTGCGATGTTGCCTGGTGAGAGAGTACAGCACAGGGAAGGGAGCTCTCTGATTAATATATTATTGCTTCTTGGGCAGGTTATGGAAATCTGATCAGAGAGGAAGCTGGGATCCAGGCAAAGACGTAAGAGGGCTGGATTCCAAGGGACGTACACCCTGGGACAACTTCTAAAGTTTGTTTGTTTATTTATTTAAATACTGATTCCCCACTTTTCTCCTTTTATCCTCACGACAACCCAGCAGTCATGAGATATGCCAGGCTGTGAGAGGAGGACCATCCAGCAGTCTTCTGTGACAGAGGGGGGATTGGAATCTGGGTCTCCCAAATCCAAGAAGGAGGAGGAGGAGAGATTGGATTTATACCCCGCCCTTCACTACCTGAAGGAGTCTCAGAGCAGCTTACAATCCCTTCCCATTCCCCTCCCCACAACCCTGTGAGGTAGGTGGGGCTGAGAGAAATCTTTCGAGAACTGCCCCTGAGAGAATGTGACTGACCCAAGGTCACACCAGCAGCTGCATGTGGAAGAGTGGGAATCAAACCTGATTCTCCTAGATTAGAGTCTGCACTCCGAGCTACTACACCAAACTAGCTCGCCTAGTCTGACACTAGGTACTGCTGGTGACAGCCATGTTGCAGGCAACGCTCCCTCTAAGCTGTGGCATCTTGTGAGCAAAAATTCTACTTTGTTGAGCTACTGGCATTAAAGTTGTGAGCGAGCAATTTGGCTACTGCATAAATCAGTTTGCTCTGAAGCCATCCTTCCTGAGCGAAGACAGAAAGGTGTGAGCCAGAGGCTAAAAAAACTGTTAGCTAGCTCACACTAACTCAGCTTTGAGGGAACACTGGTTGCAAGTACACCAAGGCACACCTCACATGCTCTTTTTCAGTACTTTGTGCTGCATGCTGGATCAGTTTCTATCTGCACTGTGGACAGATGGGAAATACCTGGAGATTTTGAGGGTGGAGCCTGGGGAAGGTGGGGTTTGGGGAGGGGAGAGACCTCAATGGTGTATAATGCCATAAAGTTAGGGTTGCCAGGTCCACCTGGCCACCAGCAGGGGATGGGGGGGGGGGCACAGTTGCCAGATCCAGACTGAGGAACTCCTGGAGGCTTAGGGATGGAGCCTGGAGAGGACACGGACCTCAGTGAGGTACGATGCCATAGAGCCCACCCTCCACAGCATTCATTTTGTCCAGGAGAACTGCTCTCTGTAGTCTGGAGATGAGCTGTAATTCCAAGGGATCCCCAGGTCCCACCTGGCGGCTGGCATCCCTAGCAGGTGTAATTACAGTGGGTACAGTCTGCATGATGGTGCAAGTGAAAGCTTTATGGGGTTCTTCCACACCATAGATGCTACTTAGGGACAGTGCAACTAGAATGAGGGCCAGAATCCCAAGTTCTGGGTGTAAAGGGATTATTTCTGGACTAGTCCCAGTACCCATTCAGTTCCTGTGTTTAGTCGGGAGACAACGTGAGCACTGACAACTCAGTGGTATCATTAACTTTGTGTTGTACCCAAGGCTGTTGCAAAATCTTACGTGTGCGTAAAAGTGCCATCAAGTTGCAGCTGACTTGTGGTGACATCTCATGAGGTTTTCTAGGCAAGAGACTAGCTGGTGTGCCGTTGCCTGCCTCTGCATAGCAGCCCTGGACTTCCTTGATGTTCTCCCATCCCTGTTACTAACCAGAGGCGACCCTTGTTGACCCATCCGCTGTAGCCACCACAAAAATTACAGTTATTCTGTAGGCAACATTTCTTAGAGAGCAGACCATGTGGATCTGCACTAGTTCCAGGGCATGATAATTTGCAAGCCACAGGTCATTGTACTGATTTAGAAGTACGCAGCACCTTTCCAAAATGTTCAAGGTGGTTTGCAAGAGTCATTAGGATGATTCTTTGCACAACATTGTCCTGTAAAAAAAATATATCAAAACTATTTTAGTAAAGTGATCAAATAATAAGCCCAGATGTCTGTTGAAACACAACAGTTCTGCAATGCTTGTGGGGAAATTATCAGAGGAAGAACTTTGTAAACCTCTTCTGGCAAACTATTCTAAAGCACGTGGCTGGCCACTGAAAAGACATGGCTCCTTGCATCTGTTATACTCACAAGCATTTGAAACGGCCTTATATAGAGGCAGGCCATTGGTCTATCAAGGCCAGAATTGCCTACTCAGACTGGCAGCCGCTCTCCAGGGTCTCAGGCTGAGGTCTGTTCCATCTTTGCTACTTGCTCCTTTTAACCGAAGATGCCCGGGATTGAACCTGGGACCTTTTCCAAGCGTCCTCTTTGCACTATTGTTGAGCCAGTGTTCCTCCCTCAAGTAAGTCACGTTCCCAATACAGTGATGGCACCACTAACAAGGCCTGTTCCTCAAATTTATGCATGGCTTCCTGAAGGAAGAGGTGGGCCTCCCTGTATGTGGGTGTGTAGGTCTCAGAGTTCCTAAAGGTAAAAACTAATCCCTTGGGGAAAACCTGGCAGCCAACTGGTGATTGCTGCCAAAGAGGAGATAGGAGCGTGCCAGCCAACACTGGAGAAAAGGCAAGCAGCTGCTGTATATACCAATAGTGGCTTCCAGGTTGTTTTCCAAGGCAGCCCCACATAGAGTGTACTGCAGAAGCCCAACCTGGAGGTTAGAAAAGCATGGATCAGCATGGCAGGGTGAAAGGTGCTTTTGGCAACAAGACACATCTCAAATCTCAAGGCTGGCTTCCAGAGCCTCCCCCCCCCCCCTTGGCTTTTTACCAAGGGTTGCCCCAGCTGTTTATCCATCCCTTGCAGCTTTTTGCTCACAACACAAACTATTGCATGAACCCATGAAGCTGTCTTATACTGAATTGGTCCGTCCATGTCAGTTTTGTCTACTCATACTGGCAGTCGCTCTCCAGAGTCTAAGGCAGAGATCCATGACCTCCCCTACAAGCTGATCTAAAGACGCATCAGGGACTGAACCTGGATCCTTCTGCATATGCTCTAGCAGTCAGCCGCTGAGCTTTACCCCCTTTTGAGTCAGTACCAGCAGGGGTCATTTCGTAGAAAAAGAGGTGCAGGAGCTCATTAGCATAACTCATTAGCATAACTCATTTGCATATGCCACACTCCCTAACATACCGGAAGTGTGTCAGAAGGCAACACCCACCCTTCAGGCTCCACTCCACAGGTGAGTGAAACTGACCTGCTCTTCCTCCATTCCCTTCCCCATCCAATACTTTGTACAATAAAAATAAGTGTAAAGAACATACCCTCATTCTCTTCCTGCTCCCTTGAAACTACCAGGTTTCAAGTAGACTCGAGATACCCAGGACATGTGCACCACCCATCCCTTTCCCTTCCCCTCCCCACAACAAGACACCCTGTGAGGTAGGTGTGGCTGAGAGAGGTCTTTTGAGAACTGCTCATGAGAGAACAGCTCTGAGAGAACTTCTGACTGGCCCAAGGTCACACCAGCAGCTGCATGTGGAGGAGTGGGGAATCAAACCCGGTTCTCCCAGATTAGAGTCCAACTCCTGACCACTACACCAAACTGATGGGGTGGAAGCTGCTGAAGGGCTGGTGAAATTCCTCCAGTACTTATGTGCCATGTGCCCAGATAAAAAATGGTATACTTAGAAAATTTATATGCCACCTTGAGCAAGTCTCTGGAAAAGCAGCACACAGTCATAAAAGGAACAATGATAAAATTATCAATATTAAAACAAAACATTAAAATCAATAAAGACCCTAGCAGGGCTTTCCCCGGGGCACTGCGCCTCTGCACTGCTCAGGGAAGCCGAGGAGGGGGCGGGGCTTGGTCATGTGCCCGCCTCCTGGGCTCCTCACTCCTGTGCGCTCCTGCTCCAATGGACCCCTGAGTACCAGGATACCTCCATACCCTCCCTCTCTCTTCAATACCCCTTTAATACCTCCTTTAAAAACCTACTTTTTTGTGCAGCCTTTGACATAATCCTTTAGTCCCCTTTGCAGAAGTTAAGCCTAAGTGCAAAGAATTGGAGTCACGCATGTCTTCCCTTTGCTTGTCTTTCCTCCTTCTCTGTTGCCTTTCTCCCCATCAAGTGTAGATTGTAAACTCCCAAGGGCAGGGAATTGCCTTTTTTGATGTACACACTTTTGTGTGCAAGCACACTTCTTCAGATACAATGTGCTTGCACACAAAAGTTTTTATTTTTTATTTTTTATTTATTTTACATTTATACCTCTCCCTAAGCAGTAAGTCCTTTATTTGTAGAGAAGATCATTGGAGTCAAACACTTCCACTGTTAGTAATACTGGGGCTGAGGACAGACTGGCAATCTGCCCCGCGAGAGCTCCGCTTGGGAAGCGGGGGAAGGGAGCCCGTGCAGACATCTGCAGCTGTCCCTCGACTCCCTTCCACACTTCCACACTTTGAAGCTGGTTTCCTCTCGCTGTAGAAGGACACTGGGAGAAACCGGTGTCCGGAGGCCGTCTGCCACTTGCATCCCGCTTTGGTGTAGTGTGAACCGGAAGAAGGCAGGATTCAAGCGGAGGCGGCAGTGTGAACGTGGTGTTTTGCCAATGTGTGCATAAACGCACATGCACTCATGCACACATTGCCGAAACAGCCTTGCCACGAGCTGCGGAGGCTGGCCCACCTGGGGCCGCTCCACAGCAGTCTGAATGCTCCGATCCGGTATGCTAACGCAGGAGTCTGGCCAGTGTGAATCCACAGCACTTTTCCCCGCAGCTTTTGCCTCCGGATTCCTCCCACTCCAGATTGCCAGTCTGTCCTCAGCCTGGGTTTAGGGATTACAGGTATTGATATACTGGATATGAAATATGGTTTAAGGATATTCTACCAATCACTTGGCAGGATTTTAGGCGCTCAAATATACTGGCCAGAAGCTCCCATAGAAAACGCGGGGAAAGGAGTTCCCAGAGAATAATGATGTTGAACATCTCTAAAGTTCAGTCCCCAAGACATGGATAAGAAGAATACAAAATACCAGTGAGTTTGGCTCACACATAACTGCTAGCACTCCTGTTCAAGGACAGGGCAAAAGAGATAACAGGGGAGAAGCAAGTAACTTAGCCAGGCATGCGCAAGCGAAGCAAGCAAGCAAGCAAGCAAGCGAGCGGAGTAGAGCACACATTCCAGAGGAGGGAGTCACGGCTCCGTTGAGAACTCCCGGGCAGGACCTGTCACCAATCATGAGGGTAAAACACATGAAAGCCGATAACCTTTTCAGAGATCATGTAAATAGACCTTGTAGCAGTCACACAGTTATTGAAAAGAATTCATGGCAGTTAACTGACACCTGTCCAGCAATGCTGGCTCATACCTTGAATAAAATGTCATTGGTCGTAGAGGGGCCACTGGTCTCCAACTTTGTTCTGCTGCTTCAGACCAACATGGCTAACCCCACCTGGATTGATGTACATACGTTAATCTAAACTACCACCTACAATTCTGGCACGATGTAAATAAAAGCACTGCGGCAGGGAGACATGCACACTCTGAGTCAGCTGGATGCACTCGGCAGCCACTGCCTCAGTCACAAGGGTCCTTTTTGGAGCGGTAGCAAATTGCAGAAATCACGGCTGAGCGTTACAAGGGGCAGCTGGTTCACATCACGTGTTCATGACATGCACAGCCTAATTCCCGCATGGGCCAGCGTGTGATCTCTTTGTGCAAGATCACAACATGTAGCATTGTGCACTTGGCACCCTCCTGTTTTAGCAACGAACTGAAGTGGCCAGCTCTAGCTTGGCAAATGCTGGGAGATCTGGGGGTGTTGCCTGGAGACGACAGTGTCTGCGGAGGGGAGAGAAGTCAGGAGGGATGCAGTTCCATAGAGTCCACCCCTCCACAGCAGCCATTTCCTCCAAAGGAACTGATGTCTGCAATCTGGAGATCAGTTGTGATTCCAGGAGATCTCCAGGCCCTATCTAGAAGTTGGCAACCCTACAGTCAAGTGTCTTTCCCCCCCCCCCCCCCCGTATATATTTTTCTGGAATTCAGCACCATAACTATATATGAACGTATACAAAGTCTGCCTAATCCAGTAGCATCCATTGGCTGTGGCTCTTCAAAGCCTCAGATGGAAGAGTTCATTGCTCTACTAGCTTAGATCAGTGATTTCTGACATAGTACCTGTGGATGCTGTGGTGCACACAGATGTGCTTCCTGGGCAAAGAGCCCAGTCCTGGATTTCCACTACTGCTTCTAGAGCAGGAGGCGCTTTAGAAGACCCTTGGTGACAGAACTTTGTGTCTGCAGGGCGCACCCATTCAGAAATAGCTGCCCTGCCCTGCCCTGGATAGCCCAGGCAAGCCCGATCTCGTCAGATCTCGGAAGCTAAGCAGGGCCAACCCTGGCAAGTACTTGGAAGGGAGACCTCCAAGGAATACCAGGGCTGGGGTGCAGAGGCAGGCAATAGCAAGCCACCTCTCTGAAACATCCAAGCCCCACTAGGGGTCACCAGAAGTCAACCATGACTTCCAGGCCTACACACACACAAACACACAAATACTCACCAAAAGAAAAAGAAAAGAAAAAAAGAAATAGCTGCCTCCATCATAGGAGAATGCTTGGATTGGAACTTAACAACGTTTCGTGATTGGTCCATTTCTGGATTTGTCCCACATCTCATGGCAGCCATTTCGTGGTGGGTCCCACCACACTTTTCTCAACATTCCCACAGGTTCCACAAGGTTGGGGTTGTCCCCTGATGTATCTCTTTTTTCAGCATAGATGCCAGGAATGGAGTTTGCAGCCTTCTACATATAAAGCATGTTCTCTACTACTGAGCTCTGCCGACTTTCAGAATTTTCTAAAGTACAGAGAATCTTGTTCCCCTAAGATTCAGAATTTGAATCCACCAAGATTCAATCGGTGGCATCCTGAGCAGAGTTACACCCTTGCAAACCCATAGAAGCCAGTGGGCTTAGAAAGGTATAATTTTGTTTCGGGCTGCGTTATACTAAGGCTTCAGACACTGAAACCTACACTTCTACGAATGTTTATCTGCTGAAACATTTTACACATTTCCCAGTATATATTATTCTTAGAACAAGCTTAAAATAAAAGTTTAAGAAAAATGAAACCACGGAAAATAAAGATGAGCAGGACCCCGGAGAGGCCGCGTATAAATAACCCCAAATAAATAAATAATAAACACAATCCGTCAATGAATACCCAGCTATTAGACATAAGAGGCTGTCGCTGGAAAAGAGCAGAGTGAAATAGAATACCTGCTGCTCTCTTCTCCTCTCCCAGCTGAGCTCTTGGAGGGCAGTGGTTCCGTGTTACCGTAGGGAAGAGTCCTGTCATGTCTATCTCCAGTTGCCCTACTGACACAGTAAAAAAAACAAAACTTCGAAAAGACCAGGCAGACTGTTCCCTCGCTGCAGCTGAATTCACATGCTGTAAACAACAACAGGTCGTTCGTAGACTGTGTTTGTCCATAAATATTAGATGTTTTTCGAACTGTAGAGCTGGAGACGCTGATCTCTCAGAGGGTGGATACCATAGCGATGGCCGTGTTCAAACAACACCCATATTGCAGAAAATACAAACGGGGGGGGGGGGGGGGGGAGAACCCACTCCAATGGCCTTTCATAATTTATTGAAAATATTTCCTTTAAAGTTGAGCCAGACTGCCTTATCCTGGATTAATAATGCACCTGGCAAATTTTCACATCTTTTCCTATTTACAGACCACCTATGACAGAGTAAATGCCAAAACTGGGCTTTCATCCCAAATGTGCTCTGCGAATTTCTGAGATGTTCAGCCTTTCCAACTGCATAGTCGGTTATCTGCCTAACATGCTATGTTAGCACGGGCAACTAGTCTGGCTAACTAGTACCCAAAGGATTCTGGATTATTAATTGAGGTGTTGCTGGCATTCAAAGCGAGCAAGCAGGATGATGAATGAAGGTCAGAATACTTGAGAAAGGGGGCTTGCATTGAAAGTGGATTGAAAGTGGATTATTTAGTGTGTGTGATCACAGCCTTTGAGAATAAGGGGAAGGATAATGTGGCAGGGAGCTTTCATCTAAACTGTTATTGTATCTGTTTGGTAAATGGACCTTGGAATTTAACCTGAGTGTCAGTTATGGGAAATAACATTGCGGCAATGAAATTGGCTTTTCTGGCACTGAATTCACCTGCAACTCGTTAAAAGATCTGCCTGTATTTTAAAAAATACTTTTCTCCAACAAGATAATTCCAAAGGAGACTCCAGCATGACACTGCTGAATTAGAACTCACCTAAAAGCTGGACATTATTTCCCAAGGGCTTAACCAAGACATAGCATTCCCAAGCCTTTTTGTTCATTAACTTAGCATAAGTAGCAAGACTGCCTTACCATCAATTACTGCTATGGTGAATGATCTCTGTATTTGCTTAGATTAGATCTGAATGGCACAAAATTATATGACATTCCATACTTCTTGCATTTTGTTGTCTTTTGTTCCTGCTGTGTATAGCCTTTGTCTTCATAAAGGTAAAGGTTTCCCTTGCTCAAAAGCCAATCGAATCCGACTCTAGGGAGTGGTGCTCATCTCTGTTTTCAAGCCAAAGAGCCAGCACTGTCCGAAGATGTCTCCATGGTCACGTGGCTGGCATGATCAAACGCCGAGGTGCACAGAATGCTGTTACCTTCCCACCAAAGTGGTACCTATTTATCTACTTGCAGTTTCTTGCTTTCGAACTGCTAGGTTGGTAGGCGCTGGGTCTCACTGCGTCACGTGGCTCACTGCGTCACGCGGCAATTGGGTCTCAAACTGCCGAACTACAGGCCTTCCTGTCTGCAGCTCAGCGTCTTAAACTCTGAGCCACTGCAGCCCCTTTTGTCTTCATAACTTCAGCTATATGTGTTTTCCAAGTGGGGACACACCTCATTAAACTCTGGCTATATTCCGGGAAAAGTTTATGATAGAATAAAGGTTTGTTGGGTGTCGGAGTGTCGCAACACCACTCTTCTTTTCTTTCTTTCTTTTTTGCTGCTAGGGTTGCCAGCCTCCAGGTGGGGCCTGGGGATCTCCTGCTTTTACAACTGATCTCCAGCTGACAGAGACCAGCTGCCCTGGAGAAAATGGCTACTTTGAAGGATAGACTCTATGGCATTGTACCATGCTGAGGTCCCTCCCATCCTTAAACCCCGCCCTCTCCTGGATCCACCCCCAAAGTCTCCAGGTATTTTCCAGCAGAGACTTGGCAACCCTATTTGCTGCAGCAGTCTAACATGTCTGAAATCTTGCAATTAATAATGCAATTAATGATGGAGAAGTGTCTGAAAGAAGAGGATCTTACAACAGTTGTACAGTTCTGGAACTGTATACCTAGAAGGTTTTTCTCCCTTCCCATTTCCTGTTTTCCCCCTCTGCACTGTCAAACTACAACTCCCAGAAAGCAGTGCTCCCAACACTTTTAAAGAACAAAAAAAAATCAGCTGATTTTATGGCTGTTCTATTATTAACTGTTATACCTATTGATGGCTTCGTTGTGTTTTGACATTGCCTTCTATATATCGGAAGCTGTCTTTTTAGACAGAGAGCTGCGAGATAAAAATAGTTGGTATAAATAAAGCTCTGTTGATTAAAAGTAGTGTCATGCCTAAGAATACAACCATTATAACAACTGCATGTTGCCGTTGCTAAGGAAATAGCACCACCAGTAGTTTTTCATGAGTGTTATTCTCACTCCAGAAGATAAAACTGGAGGACCTGAAACTCAGACTCTTAACTACCTTTCTCTAGAAAAGCCAGCCTTGAGCTGGGTAGCCCAGGCTAGCCTGACCATGTCAGATTTCAGAAGCTAAGCAGGGTCAGCCCTGGCTGGTATTTGGATGGGAGACCACTAAGGAATACCAGGTCATGACACAGAGGCAGGGCCATTTGACCCGGGCCTCACATTCGGGGGGGAGGGGCTCAAATTTACACTTTTGACATTAAATCACGTTAAATAAAAATGGGAACATTGATTACAAAGTCATACAATATTCTTTTTCTTATTGTATTAAATGTAAACATTTAAAAATAATACTACTAATTTTGTATCATTATTTTTGCACTTCTTCATTTTTTAATTTACTGGGGGGGGGGGCGCTCAAAAATGGAAGCAGCCTGGGCCTCTCTTGACCTCTGTGAGGGCCTGTACAGAGGCAGCCAGTGGCAAACCACGTCTGAATGTCTCTTGCCTTCAAAACCCACTGGGTCTGCCATAAGCAATCTGTGACTTGATGGCAAAAGCAGCAACAAAGAAAAGCCGATTCACAGCCTAAGCCAAGTGCCCATGGATGGAATGGGATGGGAGTTCTGGCATGTGTTTTGAGGACCATAAATCCAAGGGGGCACAGTCTGGGCCAGAGGCTCTTTAGCATGATGTGGTTCTCTTTGCTCTCTTACTTTATACTCCGCCTTTCTCTTCAACGGGGCCCCAAAGTGGCTTTCATTGTCCTCCTGTCCGCCATTTTATCTTCAGACCAACTCTGTGTGGGAGGGTAGACTAAGTGCGTGTGGCTGGCCTAAGATCACCCAGGAAGCTTCCGTGGTAGACTAGGGATTTGAACCTAGGTCTCCCAGATCCTAGTCCTACAGTCTAACCACTACTCCACACTGGCATATGTCATTCAGAAAACAAAACAAAAATTAGCGGATTGTTTTTCTTGCGTAGCTCTTGGAATTTTTGATGTTTCCACCAGCCTAATTCAGGGGACTGGTTTTGGTCTTCAAAGCCCTGGGAAGTACCCCATTCCACTCACTGTGGTGTGCTAGTTAGACCCTGCTCTGAATTCTATCACCATTAAATGCTAGACTGTCACCTTCTAGGAATGGTGGTTTCCCAGCTGTTGTCTCAGTACAATGGAACTCTCCTCCAGGGAGCTCTCTCTCTCTCTCTCTCAAAGAAGAGGAGGTGGTGGAGGAGATTGGATTAATGCCCCACCCTTCACTACCCAAAAGAGTCTCAGAGTGGCTTACAATCTCCTTCCCTTCCCCCTCCCCCTCCCCACAACAGACACCCTGTGAGGTAGCTGGGGCTGAGAGAGCTCTTTTGAGAACTGCTCTTGAGAGAACAGCTTTGAAAGAACTTGTAACTGACCCAAGGCCACACTGGCAGCTACACGTGGAGGAGTGGGGAATGGAACCCGGTTCTCCCAGATTAGAGTCCGGGCTCTTTAACCACTACACCAAACTGGAAGAGGAGATTGAGACTCTCCTCTTCCACAGGGCTTTTTAAGAGTCTCCAGTTTCTAGCGGTTTTATTGATTTTTGTTGCCGATGGTTTTGATTCCTTTTAGTTTGGGGTTTTTTTAATCTCCTCTTTTAATTTAATGTTTTGTTTGATTCTACATTGTTGGGTTTTCTTGATTCTGACAGTTTTATGGATTAATTTACAGAACAGTCAGTCCTGAGCAGAAGTCCGTTGAAGTCAGTGGGCTTAGGACGGTGTAACCCTGCTTATGATTGCACTGTTCGTTTTTACTGTCTGTAATCATGTTGGTATTACTGTGGTTTTATCCTTTTATTCTAAGCTGGCCTTGATAGACCCGTGGTCTAACGGTATGAGGCAGCTTCATGTGCACTTGTGTGTTCATAGGGTGACCCAGATCCTAAGATAGTGCTCTGCAGACAGAAGAATTTTTTCTCATTGGCTTAATTTTCACTGGTGATGGTCATTTGGCTATTGGAGTTTGCTTTTTAAAGCTTGGCATGCGGAGAGACAGTGGGCAAACTACAGAGACAAACTGGGTCCAATGAGAAGGTGGACTGGAGACCTGATCTCAACTCTTTTTATGAAGCAGGAGGCCTGTAGCTACGGTGGGGCTTTTGGGGGCTCTTCCCCTTTGTAGGGAAGATCTGAGACTGGGATGCTAGCCAGGTCAAAGTCTATGCTTCTCCCCCCTCCCTGCTACACAATGGGCATTGTATAAACCCTCCTGCAAATAGTTACTCTCGAGACAGATGTCTCTCATTCATGTGGATTCCACCCTCTCTGCTACACAATGAGTGTTGCCCCATTGAAGCTAATAAGCCCTACTGCAAACAGTGGCTCTTGAGACAGTTGTCTCATCCCCTATGTTGATTCCATGATTGACCTTTGTCTACTGAATGCTGACGCAGCAACCTAAGGGTGTGGCGTGTAAGTCTGTGTATGTTTAAAAATAAACTGCTCACTGCCAGGGGCAGACTTGAGTTCTTCTCCTTCCAACTCACTTGTCTCGTGTGCAAGTCCTTCACCCCTTTCTTAAAGGCACAGCCCCATAAGATTTTTTCCCCCTGTAAATGCTTTTAAAATCATTTTGAAACATTTTTTAAAGGCATGCACTCCTTTAAGCAGAGTGGGTGCTTTAGTTAACTCATTCCTGCACTGAGCAAGGGGGCTGGAGTAGGTGATCTTTAGGATACCTTGTAACTCTGTGTCAAGAAATTGGTCTTTAGGAGAGTTTTTCTGCCTAAGTGTCAGCTTTCTGGATGATAGAAGTCATCACCCCCACCTTCCAGCTTGTTATCAGAATTGTTGCTTAGGCTGGCAGGAGTGATTAACTTGCAGCAGCTGAGAACTGTCATCTAAAGTGGCTGACAACTTGCAATTCAGAGATCTAGCCTGGTAACAGCTTTTTATTGGCCAGCACCTGCTGTTTGGCCACTGTGTGACAGAGTGTTGGACTGGATGGGCCATTGGCTTTTCTTATGTTCTTATGTTCTTAAATGGCTTTTCCTTCTGTCCTGAGAACTTCAGACCCACCAGAAAAAAAGTTTGCCCCACAAACCATAAAATCCTGGCTACAGGCCCGTGAAGCAGACCAACTTATAAATTTGGTTACCCTTTTGAACTCACCTGAGAATACAGATTGGATCCAAATTGAACAAGCATATATAGGCAAATCAAAATTGACAGATATCATTTGGAATACCATTTTACAAAGTTGGGACAGGAAAAGAAAAGTACTAGTTCCGGGAATCTCACCTTTGTCATCATTTCTAAACCAGTCATGGTTTATACCAGGTGAAAACACAGGCTCCTTCAAATTATGGAGAAATTTACACAAAACAAGGTCAATTGAAATATTTGCAAAAGGTCGCATTACTGAAAAATTGCAACAGGAAAGGGGCACTGATATTAAGCTTCCTTGGTTTCAGTATTTTCAAATCTTCCATTTAAAAGAAAACCTTAAAGTAAAAAAGTAACAGAAAAACCTGAAAGTCAAGAACACGCACTGAGTTCGAACGGTTACTAAAAATGGACACAAAGAGTCGCAAAGGCTTAATTTCTAGGGTTTATGGAATTTTGATCTCTTCATGGGGAAAATCGCCCATACCTTACCAAAAGAAATGGGGAAAAGACTGCGCCACTAATTTGGTGACTTCCCAATGGGAAAAAATTTGGAATTCAAAAACTTTTTCAGCAAAAACAATATCAAAATACTATCATTCAAAATTTTGGCGAGGTGCGACATGACACCCCCCATATTACATCGTATTAATCCCAACAACTCCCCCTTATGTTAAAAACATTGTGGGTCAGTGAGATCTTTTCTCCACTGCTGGTGGGATTCCCCTACAGTAAGAGCCTTTTGGGGAAAAAATAATTTTACACATTAAGAAAATCACAGGCTGTATAGTCCCCAGGTGCCCTTCTGTGATTTTGTTAAAACCTTTGAGAAACCCCCAAAATTCTTTCCTCCAGAAAGGACCTAACCTTTCTTCTTAATGCAGCTAAAGCCTTGCTAGCTTCTAAATGGAAGAACAAAGATCTGCCGTTAATTGCACAATGGTACAGGAAACTATGGGATTACTTCGCCAAGGTTAGGGTTTCAGACCAACTTCAAATTCTAAAAAAAACCCTTATTATTACTCCACTTTTACAGAACGTTGGTTCCCTTTTCTAGACTATGTGTCAAAAGAAAATGCTTCCGAAACATCCATTCCAATTACCCGCTCCTCCTTCGCTTTCTTTTAATATGATCTTTACGATGTCATTAGAGTAATTAAATCCATGTCATCCCCTAATGTTGGCAATATCACCTTAGGTTATTGTGATGTATCAACCTTCCTTTCATTTAACAGTTGACTAACGTTCATTGTTAATGTATCTTCTTTAAAAATCACTTCGATATTTGAGTATCTATTGTGTACGTATTCCATTACAATCCTGCTGACTGTTCATTTTATGCTGTACGATTTATTAAAAAGGAAAAATAAAAAGGTTTTTTAAAAAAAAAAAAGAGAGAGAGAGAAGGCGGGCTGGAGGTGGGCACCAGATTCATGCCTAGACCACCAGCTTCATGGAGAGGAGGCGGTAGCTGATGAGGAGGGTCTTGTACCTGGGCGAAGAAGGAAGGAGAGCTTCCTCTTTGTGATGAAGGAGAAAAGGCCTTCTCACATAGCCACCTTGAACAGCTTGGAAGGATTGCAAAGCTGGGCCAAAAGTTAAGTGTCACCAGAATGCACTGAAAGGTTCAATGATCCAGGCACAAGCCAAGCAGAGTGACCCCTGCAGTGCTACAATCTAGCCCTGAAAGGTCACTTAGCTCATCCAACCGCATTGATAATGGACACAGCTTACTGGTTGTGTCCTTCTGCTGCCCTGCCAGTAGGTGGTGCCACTGGCTTGGTCTGAGCTGAGTGTGAACCAGTGTTTCCTCTAAGCCGAGTTAGTCTGAGCTAGCTCTCAGTTTTTTAGCCTCCGACTCACACATTTTTGTCTTTGCTCAGGAAGGATGGCTCCAGAGCACACTAATGTGTGCAGCAGCCAAATTGCTCGCTCACAACTTTAATGCCAGTAGCAGCTCACAAAGTAGAATTTTTGCTCACAGGGCTCCACAGCTTAGAGTCAAGGGAGTATTGGTCTGAACTACTTGGGATGAACTTGGCTTGTTCCTTGTCACCAGCAGTGGCCCTCTGGTGATTTCCCCTATTGGTCAGATGGCCCAGGTCAGTTAACTGGCCACTCTGCACCTGTCGCCATATGATACGGGCTGATCATGTGACACAGGCTCTGGTAGTAAGTTCTGCTGCTGGTTTGCAACTGGGCTTTAAATCCTTCAGTGGAGCTCTTCTTGTCCACAGTATTCAGCAGCTGGTGCTCCTGCATCAAATGTCTCTTTGGCATCCCACTTCTGACTCCATGTAATAAATTAGGCTTCAGTCGTATGAGGGACACACCAAAGCAGAAGTAAATATAATAGTTTCTTGACAGACAAATGCAATATTCTCTTCACTTCCCTGAATGCTCTCTATTCTGCATGCAGTGCTCCTCCCTCCTAGCCAGCTCCCATCCTGAGAGCCAGCTTGGTGTAGTGGTTAGGAGTGCGGACTCTAATCTGGGAGAACCGGGTTTGATTCCCAGCGCCTCCACATGCAGCTTCTGGTGTGACCTTGGGTCAGTCACAAGTTCTCCCAGAGCTGTTCTCTCAAGAGCAGTCTTCAAAAGAGCTCTCTCAGACCCACCGCCCTCACAGGGTGCCTGTTGTGGGGAGGGGAAGGGAAAGGAGATTGTAAGCCGCTCTGAGACTCCCTTAGGTAGTGAAGGGCAAGGTTTAAATCCAATCTCCTCCTCCTCCTCCTCCTCCTTTTCTTCTTCTTTTCCTATAAGGGTTTGTCTCTAAACTACAACAATCACTAACAGGCTCCAGGGCCATTTCAATTTCCTAAGCTTTCCCCTTGAAAAACCCCACAAAGGATTGGCCAAACCTTGGTGTCAGACCTCTTCGGATTACTCAGATGCAGGGGAGGTTTCCAGATGTGTTGACCGCTGGCTGTGAGAAGTATTAAATAAGAGCCAAAATCTGATGTTCAGACTATCCTGTTCGTCTGTTCTCTCCATATCTGCCCATCAATCATGGTATCCTTCTGGATCACCTTTCAGGACTGTAACTGGGAAGCACCGCTCTGTGTTGGTTCTGGTCCTGCCTCGATGGTAGGTTTCAGAGTGTGGTGTTGGTGGACTGTGGCTCTGCCCATTGGTCTTTGGCCTTTGGGGCTCCCCAAGGTGCCATCTTGTCCCCCATACTTTTCAACATCTGTGTCAAGCCACCGGCAGACATCATCTGGGGATCTGGGCTGAGCTGCTGCCAATATGCAGATGAAACTCAGCACTACCAGCAGATCCCAGGGAGGCGGTGGAAACAGTGAACAGGTGCCTGGAGGCAATTTGGGAATTAATAAGGGCTAACAAGTTGAAACTTAATCCCAACAAAACAGGTACTATTGGTGGGGAAATGGTCTGGCTCAGGAAATGGAATATCCCCTGTTCTGGATTGGGTTGCAGGTTTATAGTTTGTGGGTGCCCCTGGACATGGGCCTCCTGTTGGATAAACAGGTGGCAACAGTGGCCAGGGTGCCTTTCACTAACTTTGGCTGGTGAGCCAGCTGCAGCCCTTCCTGAGCACAGAAGATCTTGCCACTGTGATGCGTGCCCTGGTAGCATCTATATTAGATTGCTGCAGTGTGCTGTGTGTGGGGCTGCCCTTGAAGTCTATCCAGAAGCTACAGTTGGTGCAGAATGCTGTGGGAAAATATGCTGGCTGGAGTGGGTCACAGGGACCATAACACTCCACTTTTGTTTCATCTACAACGGCTTCCAGTTTGCTTCTGGGCTCAATTAAAAGTGCTGGCATTAAACTTTAAAGCCCTGTATGGTCTGGGATCATCCTACCTTAAGGAAACTCTTCTCCCATATGAACCTATCTGTACACTCTAGTTATCTTTGGAGGCCCTGCTCAGTTGCCACTGCCATCTAAAGCTAAGTGGGTAGTGACCTGAGAAAGGGCCGTCTTGGTTGTGGCACCAAAATTTTGGAACTCCCTCCCCAGGGAGATTTGTCCGTCGCCCTCGGTTGGTCTCTTTTGCCTGCATGTGAACGCTTTTTCTTTTTTGCCTGGCATCCCTCCAATAACAGCTACTGATCCTTATTCTGCTGTTGGTTGTTTATGTGTTTTTAATTGAATTATTTTATAATTTTAATGTATTTTTAGTTGCTCTGTTGTTTTATTTTTTAAAACGTTTGCTGCCTTGTGAACCCCGATCAGTTGGAAAGGCAGCATTAAAATGGTTTAAAGAAACAAGAGAAATGTTTAAACCCAAGGGATGAGAGATATCAGATCCTCAGGTTGACAGAACTATATTTATGCATGGTAAACTCTATAGATATGCCTTTTCTCAGTGTGACATCTGTGTTGCCTCTCATGAGGATTATTGAAGGTAAACTCTACAGAGGCAAGAGAATCACGTATGCCTTAGCAGTGTGGCTTCCGTGTGGCATCTCATGAGGATTGTTGATAGGAAACTCGCAAGAGGTTTGCATAGGCCAGGGAATATAACAGTTAGACTTCCATGTTGCATCTCATGAGGATTAAGTTGGCAAATTCACAAAAGATTTGCATGTGCCCATAACAGTGTGACTTCCATGTTGCATCTCATGGGGATTATTGATGGTAAACTCTGCAAGGCGACAGATTCCCAGGCGCCTTAAAATAACACGACTTCCGTGTTGCATCTTGTGTTTTGTCGGCATTTCGTTCACCATCAGCTTGTAAGTTTCTGAAGCAGTTTTAAGACTCCCTTCTCCCACTGAATCACAAACACCTAACATCAAACCACCTAGGGCAGCAACTACGGTGTTATAATTAATAGTGTTTAAGGTGAGGGATGCCTCCTGAGATCCACATTATTGCATCAGGCTTGCTAAATTGTAATTAGCTAAAGCGTATCTTCAGAAGGGTGTCTGTTCTTGAGCTGAAGAAAGACGTTCAGTTCAGACCTGCTCTCCCTGTCTTAGCAGTCTCCTTCAATAGTTAATTGTCTTCTCTCTCTTTTTTTTTAAAAAGTACCTCACTTCTAATTTGAATGTCTTCCACTTTAAATCCCAGACATTTGTTCCAATTACGCTTTCCACTGGTAGAATAAAGAGCTCTTCAGTGCTCGATACTTTCTCCCCGTGGAAGTGCTACTTCCAAACCTTAATCAAGCCACTTCTTAACCTCTCTCTCAATAAGTTAATTATGGTTCGGTTCTCACCCCTTCGTTTTGTGCTCTCGACTCCCTAAAATCTTTCTGTTAGACTGTTAATGCCGTGGAGCGATTCCCACTCAAAACGTCTTCTGAGAAATCAGCTTTAATCCAGAGCAGCAGGCAAGTGATTCCAGTCAGGGCTGGCTGGGGTGAAGAAACTGGAGAGACGAGGAGTGTCTCAGAGGGAGAATAGGAACAGGGAGCAAAGCAGTGGAAGGAGAAGAAGGAGGAGGAGATTGGATTTATACCCCGCCCTTCACTACCCGAAGGAGTCTCAAAGCAGTTTACAATCTCCTTTCCCTTCCCCTCCCCACAACAGACCCCCTGTGAGGTTGATGGGGCTGAGAGAGCTCTCTCGAGAACTGCCCTTGAGAGAACAGCTCTGAAGGAACTTGTAACTGACCCAAGGTCACACCCGCAGCTGCATGTGGAGGAGTGGGGAATCAAACCCGGTTCTCCCAGATTAGAGTCCACGGTCCTAACCATGACACCAAACTGGCAGCAGCAAAGCTATCTTGGGGAGCGTTGACCTCTGCGTAGGCTTACTTCTTATGGTGAACTTATTCCAGGAGCCTGGCTCCTGGGGAGGCCCTGCTCCTCTAGGGCTGTCTAGAAGATTGTGCCATGGGTATAGCAGCCAGGCCATTTTCTGCAGTGATCCCTGGTTGTGAAACTCACTCTGCATCCCCACCCTGGCTCAGTTTGTTGTTGTTGCAGTCAAGTCACAGCTGATTTATGGGTAGGTATCGTTTTATTGTATATGACCATAAGCCTTCACAATATCAAAACACTCTCAGAAAGTTTATACGCTAACATATGATAGAATATTTCAACCTCTATTAAAACATATAAAAGACCTATTAAAATTAGCTCGACCTCTACTCTTTAAAACCGATAAGAACTTTTTTAATCACTCACTTGATTGCAATGGTACTATTTGATTTCTTCGCTCTAATTTTTCTAGCGGTCAAGGCAAAGAGAGCCAATCCTGAAGAAATGAAGGAGTCCTCATCCGAGAGCATAAAGGCCGTTTTATAATCATCAGACAGGGGGTATAGGGCTGTCAATACCTTTGCCAAAAATTTGGCCCTGGGCTCTACATATAAGGGACAGGCCAGAATGTAGTGGGGAAGGTCTTCCACTGACTGCCCGCATATACAGAGATGTTGGTCTACTGGAGTTTTACTGTAGTGGCCAGCTAGCATCTCCAAAGGCATCGTTTGAAAATGCACTGAACTAAGGGATCTCCTGAGGCTATATGAGGTTATGTTGTTTAAATAAGAGGCTCTTGAATGGTCCTTTTTGATTATTTTAAACCACGGAGCGAACCTTATGGCGATCCTGTAGGGTTTCCAGTGCAAGAGACATTCAGAGGTGGTTTGCCATTGCCTGCCTCCATGTCACAGCCCTGGTATTCTCTGGTGGTCTCCCATCCAAATACTAGCCAGGGCCAGCTCTGATTAACTTCCAAGATCTGACAGGGTCAGGCTAGCCTGGACTATCTAATCAGACCTGGCTTAGTAGGGAGTCATTACATTCTTTGGACAGTTAACATGTTCCAGCAAGCGTGGTGAATGGGAATCTGACATGATTTTAAACTGTGGACTGGGAATTTAGGGTTGCTAGCCCAACATTGGTAACTGGCAGTAGGTGGATGGGGGCAGGGACACGTAAAGAAGTTCCAACATCACTTCTGGTGCAATCCTGGAAGTGACATTATTGGTTTGGCACAGCGCTCTAGGATTCCCCCCAAACTCTGTGGTTTTACCATACTGCCAGAAGTGATCTCATGAATGCCATGCATTTCCTTCCCACCCAGCCTCCCTCTTTTGCTTGCCACTCAAATGAGTGGCGGCAGTCAACCCACGCTGCTGACAGGAGGTCTTCAGCCATAGTAGGAGACCAGGCAGCCCTAACTGGGAAATCCTTTTAGTGTAGCTATCTGGAAGCCAGTATTGTTCTTTTTAAGTCTTTTTACGCTTATCTGTTGGTACTGTCCTACTCTGTTACCTGGTGCATACTTTTAAAGGCAGTATGTAAGTTCAATTTAAAAGTTCAAAGGCCGTATTCCCCAATTGTATTGTTTCCATTTTCTCTCCTGTCCTCCAGTCCTTGAAAGAGCTCCACCCCTTAACCCTCTTCTTGACCCCTGCCTTCTGCTTTCATCAGAATTCTATCCCCAATCCAGGCTGTGTAAAGAGGAGAATCTCAGCAAGTGCAGTTTGCCTTCGTGAAACAGTACTTAAAGGGGTAAATGTGGAACCAGCTGAAACGCTGAGAGTTCTACACTTCGTTGGATTTTGCAAGCTCATTGCAGCTGTCTTTCTTCTGAAACACATGTATTCTTGTTACCCGAAGTGTATGGACCCGACATGTTCAGGGTAATAATACCCCTTAAGTATTAGTGCTACTCAAACAGCACTTTCCCAAGAATTCAGAATCAACAGTTATTATTACAGCCATCTACAGAATAATGAGTAGACTAGTATTATTATTCCCATATTTAATATGTGTGTGGCAGGAGGCTGAGAAAAGGTCTGTGCGTGTTATATAAACATGAAGCATGGGGGCCGGCTGGTTCATAGTTCATCCCCCTTCCCATTCTTCTACACCATCTCCGAGAATAACACTGCCGTGGAATGCTTTTCACAGCTGCTCCAGCTGACCTGGAGCAATTAAGCTCAGACTGAAGGCCGGTTGGATGACTACTTTACATTCCTGTTACGTTCCCCCTGCCTCTGTTTTGCTGCTGGATAGTGATATCTTCTCTGCATTCATATTTATGTATTGATTTTGGAAGATTCCCCTCCCCCTCAAAAAAAGTTCCATAGCACAAAATGTGCACTGAGCAGAAGGGATAAGTATCTCTGCTTGTCCAGTGGGAGTCAGGGAAAGGAGAAACTGAGGGTCGCAAGCCAGTTTTAAAAACAAAAACCCAAATCTCCAGTGAGTTTAATAAGGTTTAGCTTATCTAAGGTTACCCTGTGGACCTTTCGCTCTGTTTTTGTTTCCAAATGAGGAGACCTTCTTTTTTAAGCATCCGCACGATGTCATCTTCTCAAACTGTTCCCTTTCCAAATATCCCCCTGCTTTGCTCCAATCTTTCCCAGACCAGCTTTCTTATGATCTTTTTCTTTTTTTGAAAGGATGCAGTCTAAGTGTGTTTGCACACCATATGGACAGGAAGGTATACATTTTTGAAGGCTCCGCCCACATTGGCGCTGTTTTCCTTCCATCAACCCCTTACGGCTGATGTTTTCCCTGCCACACCAGTGGAGAGCTTTTTGAGGGCTTTTAAAAAACAGTAATTGCTATTTCACGATAGTGCAATCATGTCATAACCATCTATGGCCACACTCCACTAGTTCCTCTAGATTCCATCTGAGAGACCAGGACACAAACCTTTTGAACGCACATATAAATTATTAAGTAACGGAGTTCTGAGTAGACCTGCTTAGGATGGCTCCCATACCAAAGGACAATCACATACACCTTTTAAAACAAAATGTACTGTATGAGCATGTTTAATTGTTACTGTCAGTACTTATAGTTGGTCATGGCTCCCACACACACACACACACCCTTACCACTTCCACCACTTGGCTCCTCCATTGCCAGGTCAGACCAGGTTGAGGCAATGCAGACCATTGTGCCTCCCCACCTGACCCACTGGTTGCCAGCTCTGTGGGGATACGAAGACCCCCAGCCCCCTCCTGACATAATGCTCAGTAGAAGAGCATCTGCCTGGCATGCAGAAGGTCCCAGGTTCAATCCCTAGCATCTCCAGTCAAAAGGATAAGGAAGCAGGTGGTGGGAAAGCCCGAGACGCTGGAGAGCTGCTGTCCATCTGCGTAGACAATACTGACTTTGATGAACCAGTGGTCTGATTCAGTAGAAGACAGCTTCGTGTTGTAGCACTCAAAAGTGACATAGGCATGTGGGGTTGACACTCTGGTTTTTGGGCAATAATCTATGGTAAAATTCCCCTCAAACCATAGAGCTTTGCCCAAAAATCGGAGCATCGCCCCCCAACGTCACTGATGTGCCTGTGTCACTTCTGGATGACATAGGCATGGTGCTCTGTGTTGCTGTTGGGGGGGATTTCCTCCCACCGGCCAGCTGGCGAACAGCAGCCCACAAAACAGGGAATCCCTCGCCCCTGACTGGCAACCCTAACCTGACATGTTCATTGCCAGCTCAGTGGGTGGTTGTGTGGGCTTGTGAGCTCAGTGGGGGCAGTGAGGCCTCCCTCCTTTTGGGCGGCAAGGACTCCTACAAACCCATTCCGACTTCTTTGTGGAGAGTGTGGCAGGCAGAAAGGTGGGCTTGCTGGCTCAGAGGGAGGGCAACAAGGACTTCTGTGCCCCCCCACTCGACTCCTCCTAGCTGGCTCAGTGTGTGTGTGTGTGGGGGGGCTTCTTCCCCCTGTTGTCTCCCTCCAAGGACACTAGTGAGCGCCATGCATCTCCTGGCCTCCACTGAGGCTCCCACAGGAAGAGGAGAAGGCAGGTGCATTGGCTGGGTGGCGGAATTTAACCTCCCCATGTACTATTTTAAAGATTTCAGGTTTTTCTGCAAACCTGGGGGCTACCCGAAGTTTTCTGTGTGGCCCTGATCTACGGATTTAGCTATCCGCAGATGGGGCCCCTACTTGAGATACAGATACATGTAGATTATAGCACCAATGTTATTAGAGGTAAGTTCTCCCGCTGAATAATTACATGAGACCTGAAGCACAAGGGGACAGCTTTCTGGGCTTCTCTATATGAACCTGCCCATCCACTCTGATCCTCTCTGGAGGCGGTGCTTTGGGTGCCCCTGCCATCTGAGGGTAGATGGGTGGCAACCTCAGAACAAGCCTTCTTGGTCATGGTGCCAAAACTTTGGACCTCCCTGTGTGCCTATCTCCCTCTATCGTTGTCTTCCATCAGCCGGTGAAGACCCTTTTGTTCTGTTTGGCACACTCCCAATAGCTGTAATTGGCCCTCCTCCCTGGTCTCGATGTTCTGTGTTTATATATATTTTATGGAAACATTTTAGGTATTAGTTTATATGCTGTTTGAAATGGTGAAAGGCTTTATTGTCTGGATGTTTCCCACCTTGGGGACTCTGTTTGGATGGAAAGGCAGCACAGAAATGTAAATAAATACCCTACCCTCTGTATCCCTGAATAGCATCCCTGTCCAGCAGTAAGAAACTGTACATCCAAACATCAAGAAACTGTACATCCAGCAGTAGGAAACTGTACATCCAAACATCTGTCTTGTCAATCGATCTGCCACTGACTATCCTCTAGGAAGGAAATGCAGCCGATGCCCTTGTTCCCGAATAGCGAGCTTTTATTCTCTCTCTGTCTCTCTCCATCTCTCTGTCTCTCTCACACAGACACAGAGTGAGAAAGGTAGGGAGAGAACCTGTATCTAATTAATAAAGTGAAAAAGGACAGCCAGTTTCTGCAACTGAGCCACGGAGACGTCTACTCTGAGAATATTTGCATGTGAATAAATGGAAAGCTCTGTACAGCAGTCAAAGAGTTAGGACTCAATTAAAAGAGAAAAAAACAACCTGCTGATTCTAAATATCCAATTATACCGCACATTTATTGTACGAAGGCACCATTGTCGAAGTGTATTACAGTTAGAGCTGTATGTATGTTCCAGTTCCCCATGTGTGCAGAAAAAGTCACTTGTGAGCACAAGATTCTGCTTGCTGAAGACTTCAGCTTGTTTTTTAAAATGTCACCTGAGACCCACTGTGGTATAGTGGTTAAGAGGAGCGGACTCTAATCCGGAAAGCCAGGTTTGATTCCCCACTCCTCCTCATGAAGCCTGCTGGGTGGTCAGGTTGCCATTCCCCCACTTTTGGGAGGCCCAATCTGCCACCGCCCAGCTGTGTGCACGCAGAGCACCCCCCCCCCCCAAAGAGCTCCAATGTACCCAACATGCCCGGTGCAATGACGTCACCCAGAGTTGATGTCATCATGCAGGGCATGTCGCAAGGGAGACACTCTAGCATTTGGGTAAAAACTCTAAATGCTAGAGCGCCCCCTACATGACATGCCCAATGCTATGACGTCACTTCCGGGTGATGTTATTGTGGTGATACAAAGTTGTTTAGGGTGGTGAGAACCAGGGAGGATTGTGAGGCATTCCAAAGGGATCTGTTGAGGATGGGCGAGTGGGCATCAACATGGCAAATGGGGGTTAATGTGGCCCAGTGCAAAGTGGTGCACATTAGAGCCAAAAATCCTACCTATAAATACACGTTGATGGGGTCTGAACTGGCAGAGACTGACCAAGAGAGAGATCTTGGAGTTGTAATAGATAACTCAATGAAAATGTCAAGACAGTGTACGACTGCAATGAAAAAGGCCAACGCTATGCTGGGGGTTATTAGGAAGAGAACTGAAACAAATCAGCCAGTATCATAATGCCCCTGTATAAATCAATGGTGCAACTTCATTTGGAGTACTGTGTACAATTCTGGTCGCCACACCTCAAGAAAGATATTATAGCATTGGAAAAAGTGCAGAAAAGAGCAACTAGAATGATAAAAGGGTTGGAACACTTTCCCTATGAAGAAAGGTTGAAGTGCCTGGGGCTCTTTAGCTTGGAGAAACGATGGCTGAGGGGTGACATGATTGAGGTTTATAGGATTATGCATGGGATAGAGCAGGTAGAGAAAGATGTTCTTTTCTCCCTTTCTCACAATACAAGAATTCATGGGCACTCGAAATTGCTGAGCAGTCGGGTTAGAACAGATAAAAGGAAGTACTTCTTCACCCAAAGAGTGGTTAACACATGGAATTCACTGCCACAGGAGGTGGTGGCGGCTACAAGCATGGACAGCTTCAAGAGGGAATTAGATAAACATATGGAGCAGAGGTCTATCAGTGGCTATTAGCCACAAAGTATAGATAGGAACTCTCAGTCTGGGGCAAGTGATGCTCTGTATTCTTGGTGCTTGATAGGGGGGCAACAGTGGGAGGGCTTCTAGTGTCCTGGCCCTACTGGGGGACCGTCTGAGGGCACCTGGTATTTTTGGCCACTGTGTGACACAGAGTGTTGGACTGGAAGGGCCACTGGCCTGATCCAACATTGGCTTCTCTTTTGTTCTTATGTGTGCACGCTGAAGACTCCTGGACAGAGGACTGGAGCTCCCCGCCAGCAGCCAGGTAAGACCTGGCAACCCTACTGGGTGACCTTGGGCCAGTCACAGTTCCCTCAGAATTCTCTCAGCCCCACTTGCCTCACAAGGTGTCTGTTGTGGGGAGAGGAGGGGAAGGCGATTAGGGTAGAGAAAAGCAAGGCATAAAAGCCAACTTTTCTTCCTCCTCTGGCCTATGAGTGCAAGGAAGCTCCCCTGTCTGCTCTCCCACTCATTTGCCCAGAGCTGAATTTCTGCTCCAGATCTCCTATTCACTGTTGGTCTGCAGTAGAATAGTTAGATCTGAGTCCAGTAGCACCCTAGAGCCAACAAGAGTTTCAGGGTAGCTTTATAAAAGCTCCCTTGTCTGATGCAGGGAGCTTTGACTCTTGAAAGCTCATATCCTGAAACTCTTCTTGGTCTCCAAGGTGCTACCTGACTCAAAGACCTGATTCTCTGTGGGTCCAAGTGCTGGAGGAACTTCCAATCCATGAGGAAGAAGCACTGCGAAGAAGTAATGTGTGGAGTAAAGTAAGAGGCAGCGGAAGGCATAGACCGTAAGGAGAAAATACTCAAAGGAGCCCCTAAACAGCATGTTCTCCACTGACACAGTTCTTCCAGTGGAACTGCATTTCTGGTTTTAGAAGCGGGGGGCAGTGATTCCCACCAGTTTCCCTTTCTGTTTTTGCCCCATGCTGCTTTTCAATGGTCTGCTGACTTCTAGGAACAAAATTTTATGGACTGCAGCAGGAGGTGAAATAGACAAGATCCTGATCTGTGATGTCCACAAATGGTTAGATACGTGCTAGTACCCTGGGGGTCAGGGAACTTGGTAGACTGCCTCCCCCTGTACTGTCCTGCTCAACAGTTGATATCCTCTACTCAAGTCCTGCTCTCTGTGGTCCTGCCTGTAAAGGTGGGTGAGGGACAGGTGACAAGCAGAGGGGGGGGGGGGGGTTCAGTAGTGACACCTTGGCTAAGTACAAGGGCCAGGCTGCCTACTTTGGTGGACAACCTTCTACCCTTCACCTCTAATGCTTGTAGTAGGTACCAGAGTAGTGGGAGCAAAAAACAGAAGGGGAAGACAAGGTTGCGCGGTGCCGTGGTGTCGTTTCTGGAGGCAGGCAATGGCAAACCACCTCTGTTCATCTCTTGTCTTGAAAACTCTATGAGAGGTCACTATAAATTGGCTGTGACTGAACACCACGTTCCACCTACCGGAGCTGTCCCCTGTGGAAGACCTCTGTCCTATATGACAACTTCCAGAAGGGTATATAGCTGTGTTCAGCGGCTGTCTCCACAACAACCAGGAATCCCGTAGCACCATAAAAGGCTAACAAATCTCTGGTGGCGCAAGCTTGTGTGAACCAGAGCCCTCATTGTCCAATGCATAAAGACAGCCGGAATTCCAAGCTAAACTGGTCTGTTGAGGAGCTGTGGGGACATCATGGAAGACGTGAGCTCCTGGTGCCCCCGCAGAGCAGCGGTTTGTTTGAAACCTGTTTCCAAATGGCCCGGCTGATTTTATTTCTAAAGCAACAGCAGATGGCATCCAACAGATGGCTTGGTTATTCCAAAGGCCTCGCCAGAGAAAGAAGGAGGTGCTCCACTATAAGTTTACATTATCTTGACAGTAGCCCTGGACTTTAGGAGTGAACAGAGTCGGAGCACATGTGATATTTAAAAGCCCTTCAGAGAAATCTGGCTAAGGTCTGCTTCACTCGCTCGTTTTATGACGACGGTTGCTATGGGGCAAAGGTTTTATTTATCTCTGTGCATTGACAGCCCGTGCCGTTGCAAAGACTCGGGTCAGGTGACAGAATATTTACGAAACACGGTCACAGCCTCATTCTTCCTCCTATCAGTCATGGTGCCTTTTAGCTGTTCAATCGGTGTTGCGACTGTTGCTTTTCTCTGGTTCCATCCCAGGACAATCCTGTAAGGTTTAAAGACTGCCTTCATGTGGGCTTAGCCAACCATGTATGTCTATCCCGTTCAATTGTAGCCAGCCCGCGGTAGGGGGTGGTGTTTGGGTGACTAGCCTAATCTATATGGCTGTCACCCAGCAGGCTTCATATGGAGGTGTGGGGGATCAAACCTGGCTCTCCAGATTCGAGTCCACTGCTCTCAACCACTGGTTTTGTGCGGCTTGGCTGCAAACAATACATTTTTTGATAATCCACCAGGAATTCTTCAGCTGGGAGAAGAAACTGAAGTGGATGCTGGGCGTTGGCTGACATAAGGTGGTGTTGGGCCAATGAGAAGAGACTGCATAAATATATTTTCTAGTCTGGGACCAGAAAGTAGTTGACCACTTCTACACCATTCTACCCAGTTCTGAGCAATGCAACAGTTCTTCATGTGCCAGGTGACGCTGTGATCTGTCACTAGGGAATGGTTGCTTAGAGATGCAGCTGTAATAGGGTTGTGATCATATGCACAATTAGACCCAACATAGGTGCAAATACCGGGCAGATTTAATGGGAGCGATCAGACAACATCTGGGAAGCGCCCCGCAGTCATCTGCAACCCTTTTTGCTCTGCCACAGAAGTGGAGTTAAAAGACGCCAGGGAAAAACTGATAGTAAATGGGTTGCCAGACAGACTTTCCTGTGTCTGATCACTCCAGCACACTCTTATGGTGTCAGGATGTTCTGATCAAGCCATCCCAACTTGGTGCTGTTGTTCCCCCCCTTTCGTAGTATGCGCATCATCGCAAACTCCATAGAGGAGCCCCCAGTGCGGAGGTGCAATTCATCGATCTCTCATTTTAGTGCATGGGGAAAAAACAGGACCAAAAAAAGAGACTCACCCACAGTTGTGTCTGATCACACACTGAAGGACTGCGCCTGCAGCTGCAAAGGGAGGTGTGATGGTGCAACTGCAGGTCAAATTCTGCTGGAGGAAATAGCCTCCCCCCCCCCCCCCGCTTTATCTCAGGCATAGATGTTGGTATACCAGCTTGCAAAAGCACATTTGGTCCTGCTGGTAGAACGACACCAGAAATCTTTGCATTCCATCCAAAATACTCATTAGTAATGACAGAATATGCCCACCATGATGATGGGTGGTGTCCATGGGGGAAGGCCTTGTATATTTCAGGGAGTCCCAAATGGGATCCAGTCTGCCCAGGAGGTGCGCTGTACCCTCTGAGAGATCCCTATGAATGAGGGCTGAGTCATCTTCCAAACGAAATGGGGGGGGGGGTTGCCTTTATGATCACAGTATTCCCAAGCTTAGCTCTTTGCTTTCCCATTAACTCCTATGGGGAAACAATTCCCTGACATTGGAGAAAACGAAGGGGGGTTCACTTGCAGACGCTTCCTATACATTTGCTAATCCCCAATATTGAAAATCAAGCCTGTTGCTTTCTTGGGTGACTTCCTTCCTTCAGTTCCCCTCCTTATTTCATGCCAGTACGGCCGCTTGGTCTATAAGAGGGGTTGGTTATCTTTTTAAACACCCTTCTTGATGGCACCATTACTGATAACCTGCCGCAATGTCAGACCCGAATATCGAGCATCAGAGTTATTTACAGCTCATTCCTAATAATGTTAACTCAGAGGTACAGCCCATTGATTTCCAGTAAGTATGTATAGAATGGCAGCCTTAAATACTTTCCATCCGCTTCCTTTAATAGCCCGAGCTTCGTCTCTGTCCAATAACATACATTAATCCCCTCGCATCAAGATGCTCTCAACATTTCACTGAGATAACATCCTTGTTCTGGAACACAGGTCTGTTTTCCTTGCCAGACTGATCAGATATCGCCTTTTAAAAAGAAGAAAAAGATACGTCTTTTTTTTTAAGGCCGGGACAATGTGGTGCACATCCTAGTGGAATTTCAGCCAGCAGTTTTATATAGTACATGCCACCTGGGAAATTTCTTTGTAAATGCAAGAGGTGAGCATAAATTTAAGTATTTTCAGATTGGTAGGAAACTGGAAATAGATAGCACAGTGGAAAGGCACAGGTATCATACATCCAAGGCCATTGGTTGAAATCCCAGGTGGAGATAGCCTTCAAGGAGTGTGGATGGAGTCCCAAGCACAGCTGTGATTTGGGTTGGGGCTGTGGCTTGATGTTGGAGCACCTGCTTCGATGCAGAAGGTCCCAGGTTCAGTCTCCAGCATCTCCAGTTAAAAGGGTCAGGTAGCAGGCAAGTTGAAAACCATGAGATGAAACCATGGAGAGCCACCGCCAGTCTGAGTAGGCAAGACTAATGGTCTGAGTCAGTATGAGGCAGGTTCATGTATACGTTCAGGGATACCTGGTTACAGCTGGTTAAAGGTGAGCTTCCATTCTGCAAAGAAGATTGAAGAACTTCAGCTGCACAAGGACAAATGTTGCAATATATTTAATGCAATGTTTTCACTGGCTGTCTGAGCAACCAATGTGCAAACATGCGATGAGGGGCCCTGACCTGGATAGCCCAGGCAAGCCTGATCTCGTCAGATCTCGGAAGCTAAGCAGGGCCGACCCTGGCAAGTACCTGGATGGGAGACCTCCAAGGAATACCAGAGGCAGGACACAGTAAGCCACCTCTCTGAAAAATGTCGAAGCCTCCAGTAGGGGTTGCAAGAAGTCAACCAGAAGCCAGAAGAGCCGCTTTGTGCTGGCTAGGCGGGATATAAGCCCAAATAAATAAACCATGACTACCAGGCAAACACACACACACACAAATATAAAGGGGAAAAAACACAAAGAAAAGATGTGTGTATGGCAGACTGTTGCTGTTTATTACCTGTATAGAGACAGAGTAGGGAGGAAATGCAGCTTAGTTTGGCCAAACCTCTTCAGGTCTCGGAAGCTAAGTAGGGTCAGCACTTGGAAGGGAGACCACCAAGGAGGATTCTGCAGAGCAAACCACCTCTGCTTCTCACTCGCCTTGTAAGCCCCTTGCTGGGGTCACCGTAAGTTGGCTGTGACTTGATAGCACTTTACACACAGAGAAAGAAAGCGTATACACAGGAGGAATGGAAAATTCCATGATCTGGAACAGAAACGACCTGTAATGTAATGGCTCAGGTCACACACACTGGGAGACTCATAACTGGAGACTGTTTACCCATGTCTGTAGCTGCTTCTCCACAATGTGAAAAGGATTTCAGGCTCAGCAGGTTTCTGAACCTACAATATGGGGCAACCAGCAGCTGGGCTCCTACTATGCATTGGCTGGCAACATAAGCATCAACTTCAGGGGGGCTGGGGAGCTGGAGCCCCCCCCCCTCGAACTTTTCTAGGACATGCTGAGCCTCCCCTGGAGACAATGGCCTCTAATGTCTCTGGCCCAGCCCTCCCCCCCTCCAGGAAATTGGAAAGCCTACGCCCTTGGCTGGCAAGCCTGGGCCACCCTGAACCACACACCGTCTTCTCTCACTGCTTAGCTGCTGGTGCTGAAAACTCTGCATAGCCCTCTGGATATGTGAGCAGGCTCAGTTCTGCCAAGTGCAGGCCAGGTAGGCTGGCAGTGAAGAAGTAGATGTGAAAACAGCAGCTGGTTCTCCAGCTGGAAACAGCTATAGAAAGGTACTTGGAGGAAAGGCAGTAAGGCACAAAGATGGGGGGGTTTTGGCTAGGACAACGGCATTTGTATAGAGAGGAGCCAGTGTAGGAAGTGATTAAAGATAAAGCGCTGCCTCTCAGTAGGGATGCTCAAACACACATTGACTCATCTTCAACTTGGCCAGCCGGCTATTATCAGCAAAGTACCAATTCCTCGGTGGGGTGTTCAGCTGTCTGTGGGGCCCGGCCCTGGTTCTCAGGCGGGACTCCGCCTCCCCTGCTGGCTGCCATTGCTCTGCAGGGGGACCCTCCAGGTGCCTCTGCCCTCCCCTGCTGATTCCTGCCACAGCCACTGCTCCTCTACAGGCGACCCATGTGCTTCCCCCATCCCCTCCTGGTTCCCCCACACACAGGTTCCCCACTCTGCTCCACTGGCTCCTGCACTGGGGCTGGCACAGCAGTTGAACACAGTCCTCTGGGCTTCTGAAACTGCCTCCGACAAAGTTCACGGCATTCCTACCAGCCAGCACCCCCAGCTTGAGTTCTGCCTTTGCTGTGAATGCTGCTGTGTGGTCTCAGGGAGGAAGCTGCTGTCTCTCGGCCTCACCGCTGGCACTCTGTGGGGAGAATAATGGAGGAGGAGGAAGGGGAGAGGAGGAGAGGAGAAAAGGAGGAGGAAGAGGAGAACAACAACAACCATATGCAGTATGAGAGCCAGTTTGGTGTAGTGGTTAAGAGTGGCAGACTCTAATCTGGAGAACCGGGTTTGATTCCCCACTCCTCCACTTGAAGCCAGCTGGGGGACCTTGGGCCAGTCACAGTTCTCTCAGAGCTCTCTCAGCCCCACCTACCTCACAGGGTGTCTGCTGTAGGGAGAAGAAGGGAAGGTGATTGTAAGCTGCTCTGAGACTCCTTCGGGTAGTGAAGGGCAGGGTATAAAACCAACTTTTCCTCCTCCTCCTCCTCCTTCCTCCATTCATTCATCTAGGTCAGTATTGTATGCTTGGAGGACAGCAGGCACAGAAGGGCCTTTTCCAACTAAAACTAGAACCTTTTGCAGGCAAAGTAGGCATTTTCTCACTGAACCAAAGCCCTCACTCAATAGAGATCAGTTGCAGACAGCACTCAGTGTGGTAGTTGGAAAGTGCTGTCAAGTCACAGCTGACTTATGGCAGCCCTGTCGGGTTTCAAGACAAGAGACGTTGACAGGTAGTCTGCCATTGCCTGCTTCTGCACAGCGACCCTGGGCTTCCTTGGTGGTGTCCCATCCAAATACTAATCAGGGCTGGCCCTACTTAGCTGTGACCCGAGAGGGTCAAGCTAACAAAAGAATTATTAGGAAAAATATAGACATTTATTAGGGTGTACACATAAATAAAACAAAATAAAATTAAAAGAGACAGTCCAAATATCATATCGGCCCTGAAACGTGTATGGTCCTTAGGTCAAAGGTTTTATCCATCAGTTTGATACGTACTGCAATTAGTTCTTTATGAACCTAGTTTTAAATGTCTGATACTTGGACTGTCTCTTTTAATTTAATTTTGTTTTATTTATGTGTACACCCTGATAAATGTCTATTTTTTCATAATAATTATTTTGTTAGCTTGACCCTCTCAGTTCGCAGCTATTTGTTGGGTTGAGTCCCCCCCCCCTTTTTTTTTGCCAGCCCTACTTAGCTTCTGAGACCTGACATGTGTAATATGAAACTGCTCTAGGACAGCTAGGGTTCTGCCTGGGCAAAAATGAGGCCTAGACATCAGGTGAAAATTTTGGAAAATTTTGGATTTTCTTTTTTTCTTTTTCTTTTTTTGTAATTTGAATTCAACCTTCCTGTCAAAATGTGAAAGCTGAGTGTTTTAAACTTCCTATTAGACTTGCAGTTGCCTTCTTGTTTTTCCCCTCAAGGGACTATGATTAAATGCTGTACTCGCTTATTAAATACTGTGAGAGATCTAATAGTAATTGACAAGTCCTAAGTACCTTTACGTGCCACCAGTCAAATACGAAAGATTCTTAAATGTCAATTATCAAATACTGTCATTAACAAGGACTATGATGAGGAAACATCAGATTTCAAATAGCGTTGGCAAACGTTTCAAATAGTCGGTAAAATAAAACAGGAGTGTTTGAGGGGAGTGTGCGAAGCATGTTATGACGGCCATCAACCCTTATTGTTATGCTCTCGGTTTCCATGGTGCTCTGCAGAGAAATGTAGCCAAAAGAGACATCCCTGCCACAAGAAACTTTAGACAGCTGGGGGTCAACAGAAAACGCAGTGGTAACAAATGAGAGAGGAGAAGAAGAAGAGAGGGAAGAATTGAGGATCATTATCCACTATAAATTGGTTAGTCTTTGAGATATCACGAGACTCCTTTTTGCGTTTTGCTGCAACAGAGTAATGCAGCTTCCATTCTGGAAAGGGTAGCAGGCCACTGGGGGCGCGTTCAGATGGCTCTTTTGAGTGCCTGGTGGATTTAAAGTGCACGTCCAGACCTCAACATCTGGGAATCGTGCTGCTTTCGTTAGTAGCCTGTCGATCCCAGTCGGGGATCCGTACTTAAAAGTTAGTTAAAGTCTGGTCTAAAATTGGCTGATGGGCCAATGCTGGACTTTCCACCATCAGGTCATTCCACCAGCATGCAATCATCCCAAACAGCTGCCATTTTTAAAAACTCTTAGCGATGCGCGCATAACCGCTCAAACATGCGACTTCTGCAGATGGTGAGGCACATATGCATATATGCACATAAGCACATAAATAATATTACAAATGAAACTTTTACAATATTACTAAGGAAATTCTAACATTCTCAAGGAAAAGTCCATCATCCTGGATGAGCACCCGGTTATAAACTCATTTCACCAATCTTCCTCAGAGTAATCCTATAACATTGAAAGGTGTCAGCCTCTTGATACAGCTTAACTTCTTTTTTACTTTCTTCAGATTTTTACAGTTAAATATCTTTTTTACTTTGCCTTGGAAACTTTATCTACCAGGTTGCCATAAATCAGCTGTGACTTGACAGCAAAAAAACCCCACAAGGACATTTGTGGATTAAGCCCCATTACATAAAACAGGAATTAATTCCAAGTAGACTGGATTAGGAGAGTAATACCAAGTAGGTCTAGTCAGAATCTCACTCAGCTCCATGAGGTACGGCTTACTCTCAAGAAAGTGTATTTAAGATCACACAGTTAGTAACCTTTGCCCAGTCCCTTCTCTCTCAGCCTAACCTTCCTCACTGGGTTACTGTTAGAGTTGGCAGAGAAGGAACTATGAAGTTAAGACCTCTGTGAAGTTAAACAAAACATGATAATGGCCACACATAAATATAATCTTTTCTCTTTTTTCGCTTTTGGATTAGGACCTCTCTCCCTTTTTCTGTCTTTGGTTATTGTTAGGGTTGCCAGTTCTGAGTGGGTAAACTCCTGGAGATTTGGGGGGTGGACCCCGGGGGAGAGTGGGGTTTGCAAAGGGGGGGGACCTCAGCAGAGTATAATGCCATAGAGTCCACTCTCCAAAGCAGCCATTTTCTCCAGGCGAACTGATCTCTGTTGTCTGGAGATCAATTGTCATGGCAGGAGATCTTCAGGCCCCACCTGGAGGTTGGCAACCCTGGATTGTGCAGAAACCATGGGAAGGACCAGAAATGCTGCCCTGAGCTCCTCAGAGGAAGGGTAAGGTGGGGTTAAAATCAAATCACTTCCTTTGATCCTGATTGCAGCGGGCAGGAACTCTAGCTAGACAAACCAAGTGTGATTCTTCACTACCCTGTCGATCTTGCTGTCCGGCATGCTGAGCAAAACAAATGGTGCCATCTGCTGGAGAAACGGTGTCAGCTATGCACAAGTCCGCTTTCGTCATGCTCATCAGGTACATATCGAGCCTGTGATGGTATCTTTCAAACACCACTGAGGCTAAACTGGCAATTGTATAGTTTGTCATCGCTGCCAAATGTTCAAGTGAAATAATTTTACCTCAACAAAGGCCTACAGTTGCAGGAAAGCAAAAGAAGAAAGCCGCAGATATTATTCTGCAATGGAATGGCACCTACTGAATAGCTTAGGTCAGAGGGTTTCTGTAAGTGTAGAATGAAGGCCAAAGCAATTCCTGTGTTGTGCTGTGGAAACAGTTACAACTGGATGGTTCTTATGCTTCTGATCCAGGGATGGAGTGGCCATTAAGGGTGCCAGGAAGAGGCCTTCGGGGGCCATGGCGTGGGGGGCTGCCTCCCCCTGCCACGGCCACTCCATCCTCATGCGAGGATTGGCCCTTATCCCATTTGAAGCACCACCACAAAGTGATCCAGATTTTTCTCCTTTCCCTTCTCTGTTGGAGGCCATTTTTGTCCATCCTGTTCTTCTTCTTTTCTTTTCTTTTTTTGGGGGTATTTTTTATTTATGTGTGTGTGTGCACCTGGAAGTCCTGGTGACCTCTGGTGACTGAGCCCTACTGGGGGCCTGGAGGATATTCAGAGAGGTGGCTGAGTAAAGCCTGCCCCTGCCATCCCGACTGCTAGTATTCCAAGGAGGTCTCCCATCCAAGTACATCCCAGAGTCAACCCTGCTTAGCTTCCGAGATCGGGCTTGCCTGGGCTGTCCAGGTCAGGGATGTCCATCCCATTCTGAAAATGTAACAGCGCTTCACTGATGCAGACAGGAACCCTGTGGTACTGATAACTCCTACACTCACACGAAGGATCACTGCCCAGGGGCTGGTTTCAGAGATTCTGCCATAGAACACCTAGATTCAAGTCCAGTAGCACTTTAGAGACCAGCAAGGTTTGGGGCGGTATGAGCTTTCAAGAGTCAAAACTCCTTTCATCATGCAGGGATGCTATCTGACTCTTGAAGTCTTGTTGGTCTCGATGCGGCTGCTGGACTCAAACCTGGCTGCCCAAGGGATGATTCCCTTCCATGTCACCTGCTGCAGAAGGCTGCTCTTTGTCTGCGGTGTGCTGCCTTCATTTTTTGTGTAATAGCCTAGCCTCTGGTTTCTGAGCCACTGTGTGATGGCCAACCAGCCACGGCAGTTTCATTTTTAAAAATAAATGAATAAATAAGAATATTGAATGTTCAAAACTCCTGAGGGATCCGACTGTACCTATTATGAAGGAGCTGCAATTCAAAACATACTCTGCAGGATCTGCATGGAAGAGAAACAGTGTGTTGTCTTTTGGTGTCTGTGCATGCCTATTTACAGGCATGTATACTTTTGCAGTGGCTCAGAGGTTGCTGAACTGCAGACCGGAAGGGTTGGTAGCTCAGCAGTTCGAGACCCGAGTGCTGCGTGACAGAGAGAGCTCCCATCTCTGGCCCCAGCTCCTACCAACCAAGCAGTTCGAAAGCAAGAAATTGCAGGTAGATAAATAGGTATCACGTCAGTGGGAAGGTAACAGCATTCCATGCGCCTTGGCATTTAGTCATGCTGACCACGGCAAACGTCTTTGGACAGCGCTGGCTCTTCAAAATGACATGGCTGGGGTGAAAATCTATGCAATTGATCTGGGCTGAAATCCGCGTTGTAAATCATGATTTAATTTCAGTAGTTGTAGTTATTGGTTCCTGGAACTCGCTGTAGAGACTTCAGTACTACAACATGGAGGAGTAAAAGAAATGCAGATAGGTGAGGACTGTCATAGCTGCCCCCAACTTTGTTGGCCATCAAGTGCTGAAAGTTTGCCTTTTGGTGGGGGGCATTTCAGTTTACTTAACACAGCCGACAGAGTATTTTGCCTCTGTTATATAAATGCCATAAATGTTCACTCCACCACCACAAAAAAAAAGAGTGATGGAAGTTAGTTGTCGTAGATTCTCCGGGTTGTATGGCTGTGGTCTTGGCATTGTAGCACCTGATGTTTCACCAGCAGCTGTGACTGGCATCCTCAGACGTATAACATGGAAAGATGGACTACTCTCTGTGTCAATGTGAGAAGACAGGTAATTTATATCTACTCAGAAAGGTGGGGTGGGGTTGAGTAGGAGTTCCCCAGGTTGTGAACATGTGAGGAAATATGATCTTTCACCAGTCAAGTTCCCTTAACCTAGCCTACCTCACGGGGTTGTTGTGTGGGTAAAGTGGAGGAAGGATGTATCGTAGGTTGCCAGGTCCACCTTGGCCATTGGTGGGGGTGGGGGTAGGGTGGCCAGATCCAGGTTGGGAAATTCCTATAGATTTGGGGATGGAGCCTGGGGAAGGCAGATGTTTGAGAGCCTCAGTGGGGTGCAGTGCCAGGTCCCACTGGAGGCTGGCATTTCTAGATGTATACTACTCTGTGATTCTGAAGAAAAAGTGAGGACTTTTTAAAAAAATGCTAAATAAAAAATAAAAGTGGGATGAGTTAGGCCAGGGGTGGTCAAACTTGCTTAACATAAGAACCACATAGAATAAATGTCAGATGTTTGAGAGCCGCAAAACATGAACAGATATTACATGTTTTTACCGGGAAATATGCAAATTTGCTTTTTATTAACGTTAAATGAGATTTGGAAAAATAATAACAAAAGCAGTAAAATCAGATATTGATAATGGTATTAATTTGTCCAGTGATATTTGTTTGCTAATGATATTTAGCTTCCGCAGCCGCCCTGCCGGGAGCCGCACAATATGTGTGAAAGAGCCGCGTGCAGCTCCCGAGCCACAGTTTGCCCACCCCTGAGTTAGGCCTTAAAATCAGTGTGTTCATATTGTGTGCAGGCAGGGGATGACAAGCTGTCTTTGCTTTCTAGCAAGAGAAGTGAATGAGCAAGAGCAGGTTCCCTGGCTGGATTGGGAGCAAAGATGAAATGTACTTCCTCCAAACAGTTCTTCAGATGGAAAGCAACACGTACTGTGTGTTGTTGAGGATGTCGGGTGGGGGGAGGAGTTGCAAAACAGTCATTAAAGTTGTATCCATACCTTGTTGGGTATTGTGCTGTCGTTGGGCTTTAGCAGTCGTTTGCAATTGGATTATCCTGTGTGGACAAGACTGTCTGCTCATAAATAATTACTATGGGACAATGGTAACACAATACCTAACAATGTATAGAGGCAGTCTAAATAAACTGTAAAAAAATTAACGAATAATACAATATTGTGAACGGCCTGCGTGGAATTGATGTGAACCACTCAAACAGGCTTAGCAGAGCATGCTTTAATATTTCTAATATCACCTTTTTGTTCTCACTCAATGCCGTTTTCAATTCTGAGTGGGATTTCCTTGATTTATGAGGTTTCATACTAGAACATTTGCTGTAGTTTTCGACGTTAAATCTTTTCATTGAGGATCTAAGTTTCCAAAGATGGCTTATGCTGGGCTTAAGCAGAAGATTGACTCACAAATGTGATTTCTTCCTCATTTTTAGTTACAGTGCCTTCAAGAAGTGCTGAAAAATATCTCTTCGAAACAATTTCGGCTTCCACCACTGTTGTCTCTTGAGCTTAACTGAGTCTAAAAATAATACTTGGCATTCACGAGGCAATCTTCGTCATATATTAGCTTCTTAATCAAAGCAATCTTAAGGAGGATGACAAAATGAGCTTTTTATAAGCGAAGTATGAGACACCCTGGTGCGATCCTAGAAGGAATGTAGATTGAGGAATGTAGATTTTTAAATTTTAGAGCTGTTTCTTCATTTTCAGGGAGAATCCCCACAAATAACTTTTCTCATGGTTGGCTTAAAACTAATCTGGACACAAGTTTAACCTGGTTTGTGAATGAGAAACTTGTTTGCTTTCTGTCTCACCCACTATTATCTGGACATTTCTGAAGCAGCTTAAAGCAGTAATAATTTACAATAAAATGACTACCAAATAGTTAAATCAGACAGGGTAAGGAAACTTTTGTAAACTGGAAGAGAATTTATTCTCCTCGATGGCCTAAAAGAAAAACAGCAATTTGTATACTTATTTGTAAGGTCATATTCAGAAGTGTGTGGGTGTTTTGCCATGAGGTGACAGAGTGATAATGGGAAAGATTTGGTTTTTACTGAGTAAATCCATTATCTTTCTCACTATCTAACAGGGCTATCTAAAATGGGCAACCCCTAAAAATCCCGAAAATATATGGGATTTTTAGGACTACCGAATAGTCAAAGTTAAAGGGCATTTAAAAGGGATCACAGTCTCTTTAAAAGCTTCTGGGTGAACTCGCTGCTTGGAGAAGATGTTTAAGGAGACTGCGAGCCCGTAAATACCTTTGAAGTTCACTCGTGGTGTCATGGCTTGGAGAAGACATTTAAAGGGTCTGCAATCCCTTTAAACACCTTTCCCTCTGTTCATTGCAAATTAGGTGCCTCTTCCTCAAAAACAGCCCCCTCCCAGAGCCCCAGATACCCTTGGATTGATTCTTCATTATACCCTATAGGACCGTTGGCTAAAATGGTCACCGTAGGGTATAACGGAGCTGAAAAACTCTGGAATCCTGAATGGTTACCAAATCCAAATACCACCAGTACTGGGATTTGGGAATATTGCGAAATACTGATATTTTTCAGGTTCAATATACCCAACCCCCCAAAATACCCCGGGTTTTGGGGGGGGGGGTTGCACACCCCTACTAGATACACTGTATATGCTCCTACTAGATACGCTGAACTGCAGACCGGAAGATCGGTAGCTCAGCAGTTCGGGACCTGAGTGATGCGTGACAGAGTGAGCTCCTGTCTCTGGTCCCAGCACCTGCCAACCCAGCAGTTCGAAAGCAAGAAATTGCAAGTAAATAAATAGGTACCGTTTCGGTGGGAAGGTAACAGCATTCCCTGCACCTTGACATCTAGTCATGCCGGCCACATAACCACGGAAATGTTTTCAGACAGCGCTGGGTCTTCGGCTTAGAAACGGAGATGAGCACCACCCCCTAGAGTCGGATTCAACTGGCTTTTGAGCAAGGGAAACCTTTATCTTACTAGATACACAAGGGCTGACTAAAGGTTCAACAGTGATGTGGAGAAACAACGCTATATTCACAGAAGTACTCTGGTAATTTAAAAGGCTACAGTTATATATTTAATGTTAACCGTTATATTTTATTCTGTTGTGAATCTGGGGTAGCGTAAAGTAGCCATGTGGCTCTTTTGATTGTGGTTCTTCATGAACTGCAGTCCTAAAGCTTTCAAGGCAGAGTTAAAAATGCTGGTTTTGACACAACCAAGCAAGTTGAATTCCGTGTGCTTAAAAGAGCAGGGGGAGGGAAGGCAGTGCGGTATAGGACAATCTCATCAGATCTCAGAAGCCAAGCAGGGTTGGTATTTGGATGGGAGACCACCACCAAGGAAGGTTCTGTAAAGGAAGGCAATGACAAATCAACTCTGCTTCTCAATAGCCTTGACGGTCCCTTGCTGGATTCACTATATCTTAGTTGCGACTTGATGGCACGTATGTATGTAAAAGAGCAGGAAGAAAGTTGTTTCATTCATGAGAACCCTGAGCCTGCCAGCTATGTGTATGATACAGCCAGTACACATGGCTCCCATCTCTTAGTTCAGCAATATATAGGTTTTCCATGTGTGTACAGCTTCCATTCATGCTACCCATAACCTTGATTTTCCAGGGTTCTGATTTGTGTGAATGGACTCTCTGAATTCCCAGCTGTCATTTAAAAAAATAAGTCTCTATCTATACCCTTCCTTAGTAGAGATATAAGGGAAAAGGCATTATGTTTTAACTATTGTTACAACACTATATTGATATATCAATATTTTAGGGCTGTTTTTTTTTAATGGTGGGGGTGCTGTGATGCCACCGATGATGACACCACCCTCCCTTGAAGATCCTCATTATTTAAGCCATGAGTGGAAGAAAATAAACTGATTCCACAACTGTGAAAATGCACAGGGAGGGCAGCCGAGTGGAAGAACCGTGCCCAAACCCTGCCACAGATTTTGTTAGTCTTTAAGGTGCTCCTGGACTCTTGCTCTTTTCTACTACTACAGACAGACTAACATGGCTACCCATCTTGATCTCAAACCCAATTTCAGCCCTTGTAGATCGACAGCCAGGGAAATCAGGAGTAAGTCGAGCATGCAGAAAAAGGTCAGTGTCCAAATTTATCAGGCGCCTCGTAGGAACTCATGTGCGCCCTGTATGCATAGCTGGAGGGCTCCCGGTTTGCATGAATGGAACAGAACGTAATGTCTGCAGAGGGCTCCGAGTATGGAAACATGGTCTTATTAGATCTTCCAAATCTAACATTCCTTCTCCTCCCCATCCATGTTGGGTCCCTGTATGGTTCACTTGCCTCTGCAGTGGGTAGAGACAGCAGGGTCCAATTGTTTAGCCTCAACTAGATCATGACACGCAACTGGATAATATCTAGGCCTATGATGTGAAAATGAATAAAATCACAGCATTTCAGCCTTCCGCTTACAGAAGATGTTAGGAAGCATATTAAGCCAGGCAGTGACAGTTCTGGGGAATGCCCATAAAGTTAAAAACTAACATTGGGAGGCAACTTAGGCTGGACCAATGCTCCTGCTAAGCTGTGGAGTCTTGTGAGCAAATAATTCTACCTTGTGAGCTACTGGCATTGAAGCTGTGAGCAAGCTATTTGGCTGCTGCATAAATTAGTGTGCTCTGGAGCCATCCTTCCTGAGCGAAGACAAAAAGGTGTGAGCCAGAGGCTAAAAAAACGGAGCTATCTCACACTAACTCAGCTTAGAGGGAACACCAGTGGCCAATACGTAACTGTGTACTGCATGTTTTCTGTACGATGCATGTTTTGCCTGCCCTCAGTTGTTAGTTGGCCCAGGGGCTGCAGCCTTACCTGTATTAGTGCTGTAAAAGGAACATTCATTCTCTAGGGTGGACTATGAAAATACATCAGGAAAAGAGAATGTATACACAAGGACACAAGTGGAATCAGGGGATAGAAAGCTATTATTTGAAAAAATATAACTGTCAGCTAATGCTGCCACCTCTTGCCCGGGAGGTGGGATGAGTGCACCCTTGACGTCGGGTCTGTGAAATGTTATGTTATATTTCTCATGGCATGCTTATTGCTCTCTGAGCTGCTCTGACCTTGAGAGGCTGCTGGTGCCTGCCCATGTATCTCTTCTTCTGTCTGACTCTAATTCTTCCCGCTTTTTCCCTGGGAACCGTAAACCAGTATTTTGAGTGCCTTTTATTTGATTTGGTGATTGGTTGCAATTCCTTCCCAGCTCCTTTTTGAATTCTGTATAATTGTCCTGTTTGAGGCTGTGTCAGCCATTACTAACACAAGAAGTGCAGATGACCACAGCAGGCCTTTCTCAATAAAGACTTCCTTCTCCAGGACACTTGTTGTTGACTGACTCTGTAGGACTCTCACAGAAACAGCTCTGAACACATAACAGAAACGGAAAATATAGAGAAACTGAGCATTTCCCTAATATTACTTGTACTGGGGCAGAGTGAAGGGCTGTGGCTGTTTCTTGTTACAGATAATACAGGAGCTTCCAAAAATCATAAGTTACCTTTTGAATTATACCATTTGAACTTGCATTTTAGGGATCTATTTATTATGCAATCCGGAGGCATAGCCGTGTTGTGTCTAAAGTTAATTAGAACAGCAGGGGCTAGAATCTTTTGTTTTACATGAAAGGCGTTGATTTTTCATGTCTGCATTCCATCTAGCGGAGGCTTTAAGGAAGAGTGAACCTTGAAGGCTAGGTCACGCAGGAATGTGCATGGACTGATGACTTTACATTTCATTAATCTAAATGGAACGTGTGAAGAGACCTCCCTGGAAAGCTTAAATGATGCTGAAAGTTCTGTCTGTGCTGTTAGGTTTATGATGACTCATTTACACATGCCCTTTTCATTTAGGAAAGTATCACTGGTCAGTTAAACCCAAATTCCAGCTGTTGCTCGCTAATGGAGATATGGACGTTGTCCAGAAAGATTTTTGTTTCCCTTAAAGAGCAGGACAAGGAAGTCAAACACTCAAAATGGAACTTGTAATTTATTTATTTTTTACAACGAGTGGCACTACATTGTGTTCTAATGTGACTCCATATTTGTGATTTTTACAGTCGCTACAGCTAAATGTCTTGATGAAAAAAAGTTGAACCCTTGTAAGACCCTTGACTTCAATGGATCCAGAAGGGTATAACTGCTTAGGATTGCGCTGTTATCGACAAACAAGTTATCATTTGCAATATCATGGATTCAAGCTAAGGTCAGTATGCGATAAACATGTGTGAACAAGCCTAAGATGCATTAAGCCCTGACCAGGACAGCCCAGGGTAGCCTGATCTCATCAGATCTCGGAAGCTAAGCAGGGTCGGCCCTGACTGGTATTTGGATGGGAGACCACCAAGGAAGTCCAGTGTTGCTGCACAGAGGCAGGCAATGGCAAACCACCTCTGAACGTCTCTTGCCTTGAAAATGTTAGGATGTACGGTTAGCAGAGTGCCCAAGGCTTTAATGCAGTTTGGTGTAGTGGTTAGGAGTGCAGAATCTAATTTGGGAGAACTGGGTTTGATTCCCCACACCTCCACATGCAGCTGCTGGATGACCTTGGGCAAGCCACAGTTCTTTCAGAGCTGTTCTCTCAAGGGCAGTTCTCAAAGAGCTCTCTCAGCCCCACCAACCTCATAGGGTATCTGTTGTGGGGAGGGGAAGGGAGGTTGTAAGTCACTCTGAGACTCCAAGTGAAGGGTGGGGCATAAATCCAACCTCTTCTTCTTCTTTAATGCAGCAGAGCCCATCTGTTCGGGGTATATGCTGGCACGAAACAAAAGTTACACAGAGCCTCTTTATATTTAAGAAACTAATATTAGGAGTTTATTATAGGAACTCCATTTCTAGATAGGAAAGTGGAGAGATAGGTTCTCTAGTCTAACTAACTAGATGGAACGGGGTACAGGAAAGCATCCCATTCTCATGTTGTCAAGATGGAGAATTGTGGCATTGTGTGGTGAGAGCGAGGGAGAAGCCAGAAGGAAGGACGTTTTCCTTGAGAATAGCAATCTACATCAAAGGGATAGCAGCGGAGTAGGAAGCAGAGGATGCCCTGTGTCCTGGCCTCTCTATCTCTCTAACTACTAACTCTATAGTAGTTCCCCTCTGAAGTCTGAGGCATGAGGCAGCATATAAGTCCTTCACTTCCAACAGAATATCCTATGGGGTCACAATAAGTCAGTTGGGACTTGACGACACATTCTGCCACCAGGATGCATCAAACTAGAATCTGGAAATTGCATTGTAAGGTTTTTCCAGTTCTTTCACTTGAAATCTGGGCTACGTATCAATTTCATGATCACTGACTCAGTCTAAATAATAGTAGAGAGAAGATAGGTCAAACGTAATGAGTTGGATCCAGTGCAGTATTTCCACTGGCACTAGAGCTCTTGCGCAGGCATAAAATGCAAGAATGCACTTGTACTAAGTCCAACTTACTGTATCTCCTCTTGCTTTTCCCTGTGCACAAGATCTTGTGCAACCAGTTTGTGGACAGTGAAATAGATAGGGAGGAAAACTCGAGGTCTTGCCCAAGTCGAATGACACTGAGTCTGTTTAATCTTAATGCTTGCATGTTGCTGGACCCCAGCTGCTGTCAGCTTTGCTCTGCTGTAGAGGGAACTCTTCTGCGTGCGATTCCTTTTTCACACACACAGAAGGCAGAAAGCCAGAGCAGTTGGCCAGTTATCATTGCGCTGAGCCTAAATCGACACCAGATGTCTTTCTAAAGAGCACTCTGGAGTCCAGTGATAAGTTGCCAGGTTCAACTGTTTATTCTGTGAGTAGAAGAGAAAACCGTCTGCCTTTCCAAGAACAGTTTAACCCCAAAAAATACTGTGCAGGAAGAATCAAGTGATCATAGGCCTGCTCTACACGCGTAGTTATTAATTTATTTAATATATATACACGTCCTGCCTTATCTCCTTAGACTGAAAGCGGATAGCAAACTACAAAAAGGCAAAAGGTCACAAAAATATATCAGTCCATTGACACGATTTTAAAAAACACTGGTAAAAATACATCCCCTGCTGCCAAAACAGTTTACGAAATGCAGCGGAGCTCTTTGAACTCTCCCCAGCTGTGGCTGAGTGGACTGAAAATGCAGACATTAGTATTTAGGGGGGTTGCCCAATCGGTCTGCATACCCATTGTATCAACTTGGTTACATATTTTATATTATTATATGCTTCCTGCGTGTAACTCTGCCATACAATAAATAACAGTTTATGAAATGCCTTCTGGAATAAAAGGAAAAGTACTGGAAGCAGAGGCCGGTTGATGTGATTTCAGCAAACATTTTATTTAGCTGGTTCAGATGAGGCCTAAACTCCAGTACTTTTCAGTGGCGACGAGGATGAGATCGTCGTCCTGTGGGGGAGGAAAAACTGTCTTACATGCTTTCCTGAGCGTGACAAATAAAGGCTCCTTCTATACCTACTCTAGTAAGCCATTCAACAAGACTGGACCTACCACCAAGAAAGCCCCTTACCTAATTCAGGTATCCCCAACATGGTGTTTATGGGTGGTCTGGTTCCCACTAAGCATTTTTAGCAGGGTTTTTGATTAGCCATTGGAGATCTGATTGACTGTGCAAATTAAAATAACATTGTTTTCGTGCCAGCTGACAAAACAGCGTCGGTTTTATTCTCTCACACACCCCTTTTCCCCAGTGTATTTTTGAAAAGTACTACTCTTATCCCCTGCACTTGGGCTACCTCTGTGTGACGCTCCACCTCCCACTGTGGCCATTTTGTGTTTGGTTCTGCCTATTGCAGCAGCCATTTTGTGGTTGTGCCCAACACCTTGTGTCAGAATTCCAAGGGTGCCCATAGACTCAGAGCGGTTGGTGACTCCTGACCTAGCTGCTGCTGCTTGGCAATCCTAGGTTGTGGCCACACGTGCCAGAAAAATGGGGGGGGGGCTGTTTCCTCCAGAGGAATTTGACCCGCCGCTGCATGATCACACTTCCCTTTGAAGCTGTGGGCGCAGTCCGTCAGTATGTGATCAGACACAACTGTGGGTGAGTTGGGTTTTTTTGTCCTGTTTTTCCCTGTGCACTTAAACGGGGGATCAGTGAATTGCATCTCCGCATCAAGGGCTCCCTATGGAGTTTGCGATGATGCACATAGTGCGGGGGGGTGGGGAAACAACCACATGGAGTTGGGATAGCCTGATCAGACTATGTGATTCTGATGCCATGAGAGCGTGCTGGAGCACTCAGACATGGGAAAGTCCATCTGTGGCCCGTTGTAACCTACCGGATTTTCCCTGGTGTTTTTTAACTCCGCTTCTGCAGAGGAGCAGAACAGGTTACCAACAGATGTGGGGCACTTCCCAGATGTTATTGTCTGATCGCACCCTTTAAATCCGCCCGGCATTTGCGCCTATGTTGGGTCTAATTGTGCGTGTGATCACAGCCGTCGAAGAGGGCACTGAAGCAGGAAGGCTGCCTGAAGAACCTGGGGCCTGGGAGTCTACTGGGAAATATACTTGAGAAGTTGAATAAAGGAGTAGATTACAGAGGTTGATGAATGGACTTCAGATGATTGGCCTGTGGTGGTTTCTGGGCTAATGGCACAGAGCTTCTAACTTTTCAGCCAAGGAGCTGAACCCCCAGTCACAGGCTCAGAATTAACAACCTGTTGTCCTCCAAGAAATCTTTTGTAAGCTAAGCTAGAACCCTTAAACAAGCATTACTGCATCTGGCCACTTTAAAAAAGTTGCTTTTGAGTGAGCTGCTAATCTATGCTGATTGGCTGGGACCAGTGTCCCCTCTAAGCTGATTTAGTGTGAGCTAGCTCAAAGTTTTTTAGCCTCTGGCTCACACATTTTTGTCGTAGCTCAGGAAGGAGGGCTCCAGAGCACCCTAAATTTATGCGGTAGCCAAATCGCTCGCTCCCAACTTTAATGCCAGTAGCTTACAAAGTAGAATTTTTGCTCACAAGACTCCAAAGCTTAGAGGGAGCATTGGATGGGACTCATGCTTAGATGTTCCCACACTCATGATCAATTTTGTATAGTTGCAATAAAATTACAAACATATCATAAATGTCCTAGAATTTTCCTCTCACAAGAAACTTACTAGTTGCCCCTGGAGCTTGGGGAAATGGAGACCTGGTAACAAGATTTTGGACAACTTGTAGTCTTTGAAGAAGAAAAAGTGCATCATAGTGCACCCGGGTAGCTTGTTGCTGGTGCCAGTTTTGGCTGCGCAAAGCATCTTAAAGTCAGGGAAGCTGTAAGAAATTTTTCATGCCTGTTGTCACTGTAGAAATCCAATATTCTTAGGATGGTGTTCTCATGCTGCGTATCAAGCAAACCAAGATCTTGGGAAGTATTCCGTTGGCAATAAGCACAACTGTCCTAGGCTTCTTACAGATGACAACCTAAATAGATTTTGTTAGGATACAGCCTGAGTCACCTTGATGAACAAAGGCATCCTCTCTCCCGGTTATGTGCCTTCTTGTATCTAGATATTTTTACCTACTTGTTTTAAATCTTTCTGAATATTGATGCTGAGCACCCAAAAAAAAGAATGTACATATTTGAATATTTGTATATTCGTGATGGCTCAGTGGTTAAGATGCTGAATTGCAGACTGGAAGAGCGGCAGTTCGGCAGTTCGAGACCCTAGTGCCGTGCAACAGAGTGAGCTCCCATCTCGGGCCCCAGCTCCTGCCAACCTAGCAGTTCGAAAGCAAGACATTGCAAGTAGATAAACAGATGCTGCTTCAGTAGGAAGGTAACAACGTTCCGGGCGTCTTGGCCTCTAGTCATGCCGGCCACATGACCACAGAAACATCTTCGAACAGCGCTGGCTCTTTGGCCTGGAAACGATGAGTACTGCCCTCTAAAGTTTAATTCAACTGACTTTCGAGCAAGGGAAACCTTTACCTTTACTATTCTCCATTACTATGTATGAGTGTGGGAGTTGGGCAGGAAGAAAGTTGTTTTGTTTGAAATGTAATGTTGGAGGACAGTTTTACAAGTACTGTGGACCACCAAAAAGATAAGTGGGTTCTAGACAAAAGCAATCCTGACCTCTCCCTAGAAGCTAAAATGACTAAACTGAGTCTATCATACTTCATTCACATCATGAGAAGACAAGACCCACCGGAAAATGATAAGCATAAGCAGGGCTCATTTCGTAGCAGGAGCTCCTTTGCATATTAGGCCACACACCCCTGAGGTAGCCAATCCTCCAAGAGCTTACAGTAGCCCCTGTAAGAAGAGCTCTGTAAGCTCTTGGAGGATTGGCTACATTAGGGGTGTGTGGCCTAATATGCAAAGGAGCTCCTGTTACGAAATGAGCCCTGAGCGGAAGGCAGCAAGAAAAGAGGAAAACCCAACATGAGATGGATGGACCCAATAAAGGACGCCACATGGCCCCCAGTTGTAGGACCTGAATAAGGCTGTTAAAGATAGGAGGTTTGCGAGATCATTAATTCATAGGGCTCCCATAAGTCAGAAGCAAATTGACAGCACTTCACACACACACACACACACACACACACTCACACACACACTATAGTACATTCAAAATACTGTGTTACTGGAAGCTATTACAGGAACCTTAATGCACCACTTATAAAAACATCTAAACTTTGTCCAAAAAAAGGATGAAAAGGCTTATTTTGATGACTGCCAAGAATTTTGCCAGGGACTGCAGTCCCCTAGCTAAATTTAGAAAGCCAAAAACGGCTTTAAATTAAAAATTGAAACCTGGGTGCTTAAGATTAGGCTCCTTAAATCTGAATCTAGAGGCCGGCATTTAATATTTTATTTGGGAGTGATTAAAGATTAATGGGCTGATCCCAGGAACTTGCTGAACCAGCGAAGAAGCGATTGGGACAGACCCTGCCATCCACGCTGCCGGCTCAGTATCACTAAAGCAGAGCTGCAGAGATGATACTCGGAGCATGCAGTCATTCCGAACCAGAAATTTAGAAACCCAAAGATCTTATCTGACTTATCACGTCCCTCATTTAACATTTCTGCACAGGTGTACTGGTGACGGAGTAGTTCTCTAAAAGAAAACATTGGTCAGCTTTCCACATCAGGAGCCCTGACTATAAATTCATGTAAACCAGCATCCTCTTATGTACAAGTGGATGCTCCGCAATGGTCCCTCCCCATGTCCTGAATCCATTGTCTATCAGTTTCATGGATTAAGTCACAATCCTTTCCACCTAGGAAAGGTACTCTTTGGCGCCCTGATACTTTTGGTTGTCATTTCATCCTCATCTTCAGAAGGCAACACGTGTTGGTGGACTGGACTTAGGCAGATCGTGAGAGGGCAGGCAGGAAGGGTTGCCTCAGCACTTAGTTCTTGTGGCCCTTTCTTACACACTCAGGGAAATGCTGATTGCCACGTTGGGGTCAAGAAGCAATTTTTCTCCAGACCGGTTTGGCCAGGGATCCTGGAGGGTTTTTGGCCATCTTCTTGGTGTGGAACAGTGGTCACTGCAGGTAAGGAGGGGGAGGTATTTGTGAATTTCCTGCATTGTGCAGGGGGTTGGACTAGATAACCCCGGAGGTCCCTTCCAACTCTATGACTGGGTGCATAATTGATCAAAAAATGTTAAAGGAAAGCAATTGGTTTGAGGGCAGAGCTCCTGTCACAGTTGCAGCAGTAATGCTATTTCTTCTTAACCATTTTGAAGGAAATTTCTCTTTGATGAGATACATCCTTTCTGTTTTAGCACCTTTGGATTTCGCTTGGGGCGGTATCAAAAAGCGGCCTTTGCCCAGCTGCAAATATGTGTGCTCTCAATTCGTTAGAATTTCTGAAACTGTTAGGAGACTTTTTTTAAAAAATCCAACCCTGAATGCAGACTTTTCGGAGTCTGGTGAGAAGCCAGCATGGTGCAGGGGTTAGTGGCGTTCCCTCTAAGCTGCATGCATGAGCAGCTGCTCATTCGCACAGGAAGCCCCACTCAGCAGCTGTCTGGAGCCGCACAGGGTCTTGCACTGCCCATTGCCCACTTTAAGGTGACAGCAGTTATATTCTGCTCAGGATGGGAACTGCTCCACTCCGGGAGGGGGGGAATTAGAGGGGACATTAGAGCATCAGACTAGGATCTGGGAGATCCAGGGTCGAATCCCCACATGGCCATGGAAGCTTGCTGGGTGACCATGAGCCAGTCATACAGGCTCAGCCTAACCTACCTCACAGGGTTGTTGTGAGGATGAAGTAGAGGAGAGGAGAATGGCGTAAGCGGCTTTGGGTCCCCAGTGGGGAGAAAGGCAGGCTATAAATGCATTAAATAATAATTTTTTAAAAAAGAAACAATAATGTTGATGTGAGTTCACAAAGGGTCTTGTTACTGTGTCAGACCCCTGGTCTTTTCTCACCTACTTTGACAGGCAGTGGTTCTCCAGGGCTTCGGGTAGAGGTCTTTCAAATCACCTACTACCTGATCCTTTTCAGTGGAGAGGATGCAGACTGGACACGGGACCACAGCCTATTGAGCCACAGCCTCTCTTTTTCAAACTGAGGATGGAATTTCTTTGTGCGATTGCCTTAATTGGGGTGGCAGGCAATGCTATCTAAGCTATGGAGTCTTGGGAGCAAAAATCCTACTTTGTAAGCTGCAGGCATTAAAGTTGTGAGCGAGCGATTTGGATGCTGCATAAATTAGTTTGCTCTGGAGCCATCCTTCCTGAGCTAAGGCAGAAATCTGTGAGCTGGAGGTTAAAAAACTGTGAGCCAGCTCACACTAGCTCAGCTTAGAGGGAACACTGGTGGCAGGTCGTGTGGTGTTTCCCTTGCTGCCCCACCAAGGGGCAGTGGGGACAGCAGGAGCTAAAACCTGGGCAGGAGAGAGGGAGGGAGGGGAGGGGAGGGGAGGGAAGTAAACTGGAGACAGGATGACAAGAGGGACCAGCTGGAGGGAGCAAGGGATAAGGTTCCCTCACCCTCTCAGTCCTCATTGGTCCCCTGCTTGTTTCATATAATACAGAACTTGTTCAAGGAGCTCCACTGGTTGCTCGTAACTTTTCAAGCCAAATCCAAATGTTCATATTAACTTTTAAACACAGGCCCAGACTGTTTTAGGAGCTGCTTCTTTGGGTATGAACTTTCCAAATCAGTGCAATATAATCAAGTGGAGCTGCCCTAGGGATGCCATCCTCCAGGTGGGGCTTTGGGATTCCTTAGAATTACAACTGATGGGGGGCGGAGCGACGACACGAGATGGTGGACGTCTGGTGATTCGGCTCCCGCTCCCCGCTCCAGAAAACGACTAAAAACTCAACTTTTACCACCACACTTCGATTCTAAAATATGGGCAGAACGTCTAAGAACAAGCCCAGACTTTCCACAGCGACTCCGGTGACCGTGGATACATTTTTTCTGCCTGAAAAGACACCGGGCCTCCACGACGTGCAAATCTCCACTCCAACTAAAATGGCATCAGGCTCTCCTATTGAAAGACACGACGCTCCAGAAGACGACTCTCCACTCTCTAGAAAAGACCTGATAGAGCTTCGGAAAGACTTGCACCAACTAGTGACAATGTCAGTGGCAGAACTATTACAACCGGTGCACTCCAGGCTCAATGATTTAACCAAGGAGTTAAAAGAAGCCTCTAAACAGGCCAAGAATGCTTCAGAGCTAGCACTAACGCTGCAGGATGAAGTCAGAAATCTACAGTCCACTGAAAACACAACAACCAGCAGGTTAGTCTCCTTGGAAAATCGATGGAGAATGTCTAACTTAAAATTTCGTGGGCTGGAGGAGGGCATTGAGGAAAATGCTGACTTGGCTTCATGTATTTCATCATGGCTGGCCCAAACTCTCAAGATGGAGGATGGAATTGCCCCTGCCATAACCAGGGCCTACAGAGTAGGGCCTTTAGCTAGAGCCACTAGAAATCGTCCCAGGGATGTGATTGCTACTTTCATTTATCAGAGATCTAGAGACAGAGTGCTTAAAGAGGCGAGACTTAAAGGATCCCTTCTGTATGAAGGGAAAAAAATCTTGGTATTATTAGACCTTTCTTCAGAGACTTTAGAGAAAAGAAGATCCCTGAAGCTTGTTACCTCCAAGCTATTTGCAGCCAAAATAAGGTTCAGATGGAGCCCAACATCTGATGTTATTGTCTACAAGAACGGCTCCCAACTTACTGCATCAGATAAAGCATCGGGCATCACTCTTTTAAAAACTTTAGGAGTTCAGCTGACCAAAGAAGAAGAGTCCTCTTTATTTCCAGACGGGCCTCTTGATGGCACTTGAGTATTTGATGAATGCTTTTTGGATGCAATATTGCTTTAGTGAGCTGTGATAATATTGGAGTTTAAAATAGTCCAATGTGCCTTATTTTATTTTTCAGTATGAAGTAATACTGTGAATGTTAAAAAGGGTTTACTTTTATTTAAAATTTCTGTGGTTTAAGCCTTTATATGAATGTTTGATATTCTCTATAAGGTTTCTAGAGATGGCTTAGCATTGGAGCCCTGAGTTATTAAGTTAAAATGAATAGACTGTTGACCCTGATATTTAGTTTATTAAGTATTATTTTAAGGCTACAATTTGGCTTGGAATCAAGCATGTGACTGATTACATCAGTAAAGTAGTGACTATTTTGTTTTTTCTAAAAAAAACCTATGAATGTCAGGTAATTTAAAACCAGTGTATTTTATAAACAAATGTTACAGTTATATGTTAAGGGTCATGGTTTAAATTTAATTTTATCATTAGAACTTAAAATGTGGTTGGTATATCAATTTTAGGGAGGGGGAAAAGGAGTTCAAGTTTTATTTGTTAAAGTCTTCCCCTCATAGAGTAGGGAATCTAGATAAGGGAATACTAAAAATTTCCCTTCTCTTTGGCTATTGTAGTGTAAAGAGAGTCTAGAATTAACTCCTTTGTGGAGTGGAGTGTTATAGGATTTTATATAGGTAGTGGTTGGTTTTTTTTGTTTTTTTTTAGGTATCAAGTTATAGTTGTAAGTTGGGTAAGTTTCCTTTCTTAATCAAACAGGTCCTTTGGTGTACACGTATTTTTATTAAGTTCTGCTTGTGCTAGATATGTCTGTTCAATTTAAGTGTATTTCTTGGAATTGCAGAGGTTTCAAAAATCCTATCAAACTGAGAAGAATTTCCAATGCATTATTTAAAGAACGGCCAAATTTTGTCTGTCTTCAAGAGACCCATTTAAAAACAACGGTTAAAAATATGGTAAAAACAAACTGGTTCTCCCAAAGCTTTCAGGCCCCAGGATCGTCCAAGACTAGAGGTGTAGCCATCTTGGTGTCTAAATCTACCCCTTTTCAGTGCCAACATGTTCAGCATGACCCAAAAGGCAGATTTCTTTTTATAAAGGGTCTTTTGGATGGTGATTTAATTACAATTGCCTCAATTTATGCCCCAAATGTGGACCAGGTAAATTTTTTAAAGGACACTTTACACAGGCTGTCTGCTTTCCAGCAGGGCCAGGTAATAATAGGTAGTGATTTAAACATGATTGTAGATCCTAATATAGATAAAACGCATAAAAAGAAAATAGGCAAGAAGGCTGGCATCAAACCCACTGAGCTCCAGGCCATCTTTGATTTTTTTCAATTGGAAGACATTTGGAGGAGCTAACATCAAGGAGATAGACAGTATACCTATTATTCACCTGTCCATGATGTTTACACTCGGATTGATTTCATTTTGGTTTCTAAGTCATTTTTAAACCAGGTTAAGAGTTCTGAAATAGGCCTTCAGCAGATCTCTGACCACTCATGGGTCGAATGTAGTTTTACTGAAGATGTTTCTGATGGTAAAGGGTGGGAATGGAAACTAAATTCTTCTTTGTTGAAAAATGATTTATTTAGTGAAGAAATAGAAAAGTCAATCAAGGAATATTTTCATTTTAATGAAAATTGTGGAGTACCAAGAGAAACAGTCTGGGAGGCCTTCAAGGCAGTTATACGAGGTAAAATTATTTCATTGTCGGCCTCCTATAAGAAAGAAAGAAATAACACAATTTTAGAACTAAAAGAAAGAATTAAGAATTTAGAAGAACAATATGTTAAATTTGGAGGTAAAAAAACACTACATAAGTTAATAATGGAAAGGAAAAAGTTAGATTTATTAGAAACCACAACAGTTCAAAAACAACTTTTATTGCTCAAACAGAAATTTATAACAAAAACTCCAAGATCATTGACCCTTCTAAAGTCCAGAGTAAAACGTAGACAAAACATGAATCTAATTCATGCTACAAGAGATCAAACTGGGCATATAGGGATTACCTCCAAAGAAATAAATGCAAACTTTTAAAAAAATTTTGAGGATCTCTATAGGTCAAGTAATCCTGATAAGGAGAAAATACAACATTATTTGAATTCAACTAATTATGATGTTAAACTATCAGACGAACATAAAAACTTTTTGGACCAGCCTATTACTATTGCAGAATTGAATGAGATCTTGAAAACAGCAAAGCCAAACCAAGCACCTGGCTTAGATGGGCTACCTTGTGAATTCTATAAAAAAATTGAGGAATCTCTATTGCCCTTTTTTTGTGAACTTTCTAATGACATCATGAGTTTAGGAGCTTTCCCCCCAACTTGGTCAGAAGCAAAAATTATTATGATTCATAAACAGGGAAAAGACAAATTAAATCCTGCCTCTTATAGGCCAATAGCAATACTAAATCATGATTTAAAAAAAATTTCTTCGCTACTGGCAACCCGATTGAATAAAATTATAGCCAATTATATTCACCCGGATCAGTCAGGGTTTGTCCCTAACAGATCAATTTCGGATAACATCAGGAAAACCTTGAATATAATTGAACATTGTAACCATAATAGAATACAGACTGTGTTTTTGGCGTTAGACGCAGAAAAGGCCTTCGACAAGGTAGAAATCCCGTTCTTGTTGGAATTATTAAAACATATGAGATTTGGCCCTCGATTTCTACAATCAATTCAAGCAATATATAACAACCCTACAACCCAGATCAAAACTAATAATTTTAGGTCAGGAAAATTAAATCTTTTTAGGGGAACAAGGCAGGGTTGCCCCCTGTCCCCCATTTTATTTGCTTTATCTTTAGAGCCATTAGCATCTGCAATTAGGGCAGATTCCAGGATTAAAGGAATAGAAGTAGCAGACTGCAAATGTAAAGCAAGTTTTTTTGCAGATGATGCAGTTTTTTATGTTACTGAACCTGTAACTTCATTAGCCTTTTTGCAGGAACATATTAATACATTTAGTAAGGTTTCGGGATTTACCATAAATTATGATAAATCTGAACTATATCCATTAAATTTGAATTCTTTAAATAAAAAGGAACTAGCTAAGAAATATCCATTTCGTTGGGTAAAGACCAATTGGAAATATTTGGGTATTTTTTTCCCATCAGATATCAAAAACATTTATGGGTGTAATTATACAATTTTAGAAAAAGAAATTTTTTTTTGAAGATTGGAATAAGCTTAATTTAAATATTTTAGAAAAAATAGAGACAATTAAATCTTTTATATTCCCAAAGTTTCTTTATTTATTTCAAAACTTACCATTATTAATACCAAGGCAAGACTTTAAACGTTGGCAAACAATGTTTATTAAATTTATCTGGTCACAAAAGAAACCTAGGCCGAAGACAGACTGGCAATCTGAAGCGGAGGCAAAGCGGAGGGAACTGGAGCGGGGGAAAAAACTCACGGAGCTGGCCATTCACACTGGCCAGAGCAATGCGGATCAGCGGCGATACGGAGCATTCAGACTGCCACGGAGAGTTCAGACTGCCGCATAGCCAGCGCGCGGGGCTCGCGCGTGCCGCTGCACTTTTTTTTTGTTTTCCTTTGATGTTTTTCGCATATGCACATATTTGCATATGTGCATATTTGCATATGCGCATATGCGCAAAACTTTTTGCCGTGCGTTCACACTTCCTCCGGATGCCTCCCGCTTCTTCCAGTTCACACTGTTTGGAAGCGGGAGGCATGCGGAGGAAGGCCCCTGAACACCGGGAAAAACCGGTGTCCGGGTAAAGCGGAAGGAAAGCGGCTGGGAGACGGGTAAGTACGCAACGGAGCCGATGGGCAGATGCGCATGTCTGAACGGGCTCCTTTCCTCCGTTTGCGAAGCGTGCCTGCCCCGCTTCAGATTGCCAGTCTGTCCTCGGCCCTAGAGTACAACATTCCATACTGGTTAAACCAATGAAAACGGGTGGTCTTGGTCTGCCCAATCTTGAAACCTATTACAGTGCTGCGCAACTCAAGAACATTGTAACATATGCCCAACCTCAACAAACTAAAACGTGGGCCTTAATTGAACAGCAGGGCCTAATTAATAACGCTTTATTTGAAACTATATGGAATAAGCCTCAGGAAAGAAATTTTGCAAAACCTCCTAACCCATATCTAGCACTTACATTAAAAATTTGGGATAGATACCGTTCACAGTTGGCTCCAGAGGTATCTCCGTTAACAGTATTTGTGGGTCAACCCTGGTATAAGCCCGGAATGAAGGATCCGGTATATGATAAGTGGAAAGAAAAAGGTTTATTCAGGTTGGGTGACCTTTGTGGTAAGCATGGAGTGTTTTCTAAGGAACAGTTGGAAGATAAATATAAAATAAAAATTCCGTGGTTACATTATCAACAAATCAACCACTTTCTTAAAAATCCAAATATTATTTCCCTTTTAACTAGAGCTCTTTCCCCATTTGAAACTCGTTTGTCAGACAAATCACAAAATTCTAGAGGGCTAATTTCTTTAATTTATCAAATGATTAATAAAAATATATGGAGCCAGATGTCTTCTCTTCAAAAAGTTTGGCACCGAGACTGCAACGTATCATGGTCGGAAGCTCAGTGGCATGACATATGGCAGGGGTGGCCAACCTGTGGCTCGGGAGCCACATGCGGCTCCTTTACGCATATTGTGCAGCTCCTGGCAGGGCGGCTGGGGAAGCAAAGGGGAGGCATGCTTTTTCTATCTTTCTCCCTTCCTTCCTTCCTTCCCTCCTCCCTCCCATCTATTTGCTTTCCTAGTTTCTCTCTCTTTCTTATAACTGGTTTTCCTCGTTTGTTTTTATTTTTGGCAGTCCCATTTAACGTTAATAAAAAGCAAATTTGCATATTTTTAAAAATAAAAACGTGTGTGTGATATTTGTTCCTGTCTTGCGGCTCTCAGACATCTCTATGTGGCTCTTACGTTTATTCTATGTGGCTCTTACGTTAAGCAAGGTTGGCCACCCCTGACATATGGGCTTCCAGTTCTTTCTCAACAAAAGCTCTAAATATTAAATTGCAGAACTTTAAATTATATTCTCGCTGGTATATGACCCCCCTGCGAATTTCCCATGTGAACCCACATTTTGTACCATTTTGTTGGAAGCTTTGTGGGGAGATTGGAACCTTTAAGCATTGCTGGTGGTCTTGTCCAGCAATTGCTATATTTTGGAAGAAAATTGTAAATTTGATTAATGATATTTTGAATTGCTTTATTCCTTTTACGATTGAGTCTGTCTTATTAAACTATTGGCCAGATATGAAATCAACAAAGCAAACTAAAGACCTGGCATCTTTGTTTTTAATGGCAGCTAAGACCTTGATTGCGCAAAAATGGAAAGCAAAAGAATGCCCGACAATAAGACAATGGTTCCTAAAAATATGGGACTATGCTGTGATGGACAAATTAGCTCTTCAAATACAAACCAGCGAAGTTCCAACAGTGAAAAATAACTTCTTGGAAAAATGGTTCTGTTTTTTTGAATACATTTCGAAATCATCTACAAACTGTTGTGTATTACCCAAAAAATACTTGAATTTTGTATTTTATTAGTTATTTTATTATAGTGATTATTAGGATAGTTGGTGTAGTATTTTATTAATATTGTTGTTGTTATGTTAATATTAATGTTAATGGTGTTAATGTATAAAATTAATAAAAACATTAAAAAAAAGAAAGAATTACAACTGATCTCCAGACTAGAGAGATCTGTTCCCATGGAGAAAATGGATGGTTTGGAAGGTGGAAGGCATTGTACCCCATTGAGGTCCCTCCCCCGCTCCATCCCCAAATCTCCAGGAGTTTCTCAGCCTGGTTCTGGCAACCTTATCCCACATCCCCCGCCGATGGCCATGGGGGACCTGGTGGCAACCCTAATCCATACACCAGATGTTTCTGACTTTTTAGACCAGATTGATATGCCCTATGTGCAGGTCCTTTTTTCATGGTGGCCTCTTCCCAATGAGGCCATTTCTCAGGAAATGTGCAAAGATCTTATTCCATTGGGTATTTGGAAACTCAGTACTGAACTGAGCTAACTTTACTTTGCCACGACTGCTTTCTTGAGAGCCAGTTTTGTGTAGTGGTTGAGTGCATGGACTCTAATCTGGGAGAACTGGGTTTGATTCCCCACTCCTCCACATGCACCTGCTGGATGACTTTGGGCAAGCCATAGCTCTGTACCAGCTGTTCCCTCAAGGACAGTTGTCTCAGCGCTCTCTCAGCCCCACCTACCTCACAGGGTGTCTGTTGTGGGGAGGGGAAGGGAAAGGAGTTTGTAAGCCTCTCTGAGACTCCAAGTGAGTGAAGGGCAGGGTATAAATCCAATCTCTTCTTCTCTTCTTCTTCTCTTCTTATGTTGGTGCCCTCGTTAGGTTAGAAAATATATGTTTTAGCTATTCTTTATATTCCTTATGTTATTAGTTTTGATACTCATCTTGAAAGTCGGTATAAATAGAAAATTAAGATCAAGAAATGGCATTTAGGGTTGCTGGCTTTCATTTCTACAATATCAGCAGCACCCCCATGAATTGCTCCACCGTGGAGGAGTAAAACCTAAATACTTTAAAGTCCTGGAATGTATTTTTTTTTCCTTTCCTTAATTAAAAAGATTTTTAAAAAATATTTCTTGTATGTAAGCAGGGCAGTAGCCCCAGAATCTTATGCAGACAATATTATTCAAATTTGTCTCTGTGGCATTAGTGTTAGCAGAATTGCCTTATTTCTTTAATAAGCTTGGGGGGATTATGATTTTAAAAGGGCAATTGGCATATAGCATAGGGACTTAACCTATGTATTCCAGAGTCAGAATTCCCAGAGTCTGTGAATAGACAAGGAGATCAAGTTGTTGTAATAATTGGTCTTTTACTCAATAACTCTCAACATACAGTGATAATTAGCAAACACACACACAATAAAGAACTAAGAAATTAGGCAGCAAAAGACAGCGACTTTTGCATTAGCAGGAGTATCGTCGGTGGGGGATACGTTACCTGTCCTGTGAGATGAGTAGACCGTGTAGCGAAAAAGGAAGAGAAAATAGGAAAAGGGAATGGATCGTGAGCCGGCCAGCAACACACGTGGAGTGGTCCCAAACTGATCAGGGATGGAACCGGAAAGGTGGGGTAGGTTGAGATATCTGCTGGATGTGGGGGAGAGTTCTACCTTAAATAGCTAATTTGTGACCTTAGACAAGAGCCAGGTGGTCAGTGGTTCCCAGGAAGTGTAAAATAAAAAAAATGTCTTATGACAGATGGGACAAAAGAAACAAAGTTGGACAATTTAGGGCTGAGGACAGACTGGCAGTATAAAGCGGAAGGGAGGCGGGGCAAAAAGACCCGCGCTGAGTTGTGATGGGGATTCCCAGTCGCACTGCACTGACTGATGCGGCAGCATACCCGGGAGGAAGCGGAATGGAGTGGTCGCACTGCGAGGCATCTCCTGGTGGCGGCGTGGTTGTGCGCAGCTTCGGTCTGTTCTGCCGACCTGTGCATAGGCACATGGGCACATAGGCGCAACAGCAATTGGGACAGGATCCCAGTGCTAGGAGCTTTAACTCCACAAGCCAGAAGCATCCCCACAGGCAGTTATGCACTCAAGTGCACAGCACGCATGGGCGGTTATGCGCATTCCTGCCAGATCAGCAGGTTCACATTACCAGTGCCGCTTGAGTGCGGCTTTTTTACATCCATACTTCTGGGAAGCGCAATCAACACACCCTCCATGGCTTGCCCCGGCTTTTACCTGGTGATTTTTAAAAGCGGAATCGAATCATTAAAGGACAGGGTGAGTTCGGCAGGGGAATGCCAGAAAACTGTGGCTGTGTGAACCGGTCCACTTAATCCACTTGAGAAAGGTGCCTATATCGGGCCAAACTGCCAGTCTGAACTCGGCCTAGGACTGATATGCAGCGGTGTGGCCTAGCAAGGCACAGCATGTGCTCTTAGGGACTTTAATGTTCATAAGTCTGAACTTTGGGATGTTATGCTTTGAAGGACTACATGCACTCTTCGTTGCTGTGAGAAGCTCCAGTCCATTCCAGGAAGCAGGCACCCAACATAGTTCACACAAAGAGACAAAAGATCCCATTGCAAAAGGGTTCTCCTGTCATCTCTCTCGCTAGACAAACCCCAACCCCCTCCAACATTCCGATACGGATTATGCTAAGTGAAGTTACCTGGCAACTAATTGTCCACCCATCAACTGCCCAGGCTAGGGCCATCAAGGAACAATAGAATGGCTCAGTGACTCATCGCAAGCTTGCCCAGGTGTCAGTTCCTGTTTAGCCTCTAGTGTTGCAATATTGACCACCCCTCCACATCTCTTCCTCTTTTTCATTTAACCAATGATAAGGTTTGTAGGGACGTACTACCTGGTAGGTGTGTTAGTGGGATGTGGCCAGCGCTGCCCGCCCCCAATACCACCTAACAAAAGAGGTTGCACTCCATGCAGCCGGTCTCTTGAGCTTCCATGACCCCTATCTGCTTTTATCCCTCTTGAGTCCAGCTTGCTTTCCCAATACCCTTCCTCCATCTTTGATCTCTGATTCGCGACCAGAGTCAAGCGTGCTTCTTCAGGTTCAGAACACATCCCCCATTTTTCCTTTCACTCTCTCCAGTCTTCTTTTGGAACGGACAACCCATCTCCAGGACAGGTAACGTATCTCCCAATCAACGAATCTCCTGCTCATGCAAAAGTGCTATTTCTCTATCTTAAACTTCTTAGGACCTGTGTGTTAGTGAGTGTGATTCTGTTTTTGTATGCTTGAGAACATTTTGCAGCAAACATCATTTAAACGGACCACTCCGTCTCAGTGCCTATTTTCTGGGAACTCCTGGAGGGGGCGGGACCTTGGTATAGTTGGCTAGAACCCGGTTTTATCTGCCAATTGCTAAACTAAATTAAAGCAATTTGGCTAACAGTGGGGAGTGACACCTCTTGGGGAAGGGGTGAGACAAAGGTAAGGGAAGTAAGGGTGCAATCCCTTTCATGATCCAATGCTTTACTTTAGCGATCCAATGCTTGTCATAAGCATTATCTGGATTGGTGGCAGGAAGGCTTAATTGCTTCTTTTGTTTGTAGCTGGGCAGAATAAGGCCAAGGCCAATGGTGCAAAATCAGGTAAAAATATATTTTGTTACTCAGTTCAGTTTCCAAAAATTCCCTACATGTTTCACCAACAGGCTCATCAGGGGAATCTGTTTGTCTTACAGTAATTCTTCAAAAAGAGTGAAAGGTCAGTTCTGGGATCAGCCTTGATCTTTAACAATTTTTGAAGGATTACTGCAAGACGAACAGATTCCTCTGACGAAGCCTCTTGGAGATCACTTGGAATTTCAGGAGCTCTTCAGGCCCCACCGGGAGAGTAACCACCCTACCTTGAAGTGAAGGGAAACCGTTTGAGTTGATGGTGAAGGAAGGTGGGGCCGAGTTATTGAGACAAAAAAATAGAGCTTCCCCGAAGGCCCATTTGCAGATTTCTGTGTTGCTGTGTTCAAAGAAATGGGAAGCATATGTCATATTGGAGGCTCTCGGAGCGCGTGACCTCCTGACCCCCTAGTTTATGCAACTTTACCCTTCACTGACTAAAAGGAAAGGGAAGAGGTTGTTACGTGCCATTAATATGAAGGCTGTGTGTGCACGTGGCTCCGGGGAGATTCTAAAATGCTGAGCTTTCTTTACAAAACAGCGCTCAGAATAGCCCTCTTGGGGACCCCGGGAGAACTTTCCCCCCTCTGTTTTGCCAAAGAACAGTAAACAGAAGAGAGGGTTCCTTCCCACAAATGCTCGGAGCCATCTAGGGATGGGTTGGGAGCCAGTTTACACAAAAGAAGTAAAACTTGGTGGACCGTTCCACTTAGGATTCGGGGGGGGGGGGCATTGAGTGCACTTCGTTGGGAGGAAAATCAGGTTGCCAATCTCCAAGTGGGGCCTGGAGAACTCCTAGCATTACAATTGATCTCTAAATGAACGGGATCAGCTCTTCTGGAGAAAATGGCTGGTTTGGAGGGTGGACGTTATGGCATTGTATGCTGCTGAGGCCTCTCTCCAGGCTTCCCCCCCCCCCAAACTCCAGGAATTTCCCAATGCAAAGTTGGTAGCCCTGCAGGTACCTGCAGTGTCATCCTTTGTCTATCATGGGTGGTGGTGCTCCCTCCTCTGGTTTGTGGCCAGGTTGCCAGGTTGAGACTGCCTCCTCTGGACACCTTTACAATATTGTTGTTGGTGCATTTGCAGTTCATGCTGTCAGAACTCATTCAGGCAAAAACTGGTTTATCAGTTAGAAGTCCAGTTGCTTACCCCTTTGCTGGCCTGATGGCATTGGCATAACAATGGAAAGAATAGGAGAGCAAGGAAAGAGACCTCCACTCACGGATTTGCTACTCCCAGTTGAAAACTAGAATTGTGCCCCTGGCTCTACCTCAGAAAATTGTGCCTTCCAGTCTTAATCCCAGTCTCTCTCACATTTAAACTGATCTGGTTGTGCCCAATCACTGCTGGAGAAAAAAGACAACTTGTACATGCTCAGAGACCCTCTGCTTCATTTATTCTGGGCTTTGTTCTGGTATTGATCTCCCTCACCACCCAGTCCTTGAGTCTGGTTAAATCCTTGCTGTCAGCACAGATCTGTTCCCCCTGCATTCTGGTCAGTCCAAACAGTAATAATGCCTGCTAGCTCTAGTTTCTCACGATCGTTCCTGGTTTTGACCCCGTGTCTTCAGTTTTCTAACCCTTTCTGACGCCCAAGTAATTTTGAAAGACGCAGACTGGAACAAAAGCTCCCCTTTCCCCATTCTTTGCTTCTTCAACTCCTTAATCAATTCCCAGTCAAGACAGAACCGCCAGCTTTGGTGCAGGCGGCCGCTAAATCCTGCTCACGGGACCAGCACACTTTTCAGGCAATAGCATAGCTGAGGCTTACTGAAGGAGGAATAAATTTAGTCCAAGTGGACAGGCCGCTCGCTTTCCTCGAGAAACATCTGCAAATGATCAGCCTCGAGATTTAGTCTGATTGCTGGACAGCTAAGAAAGGCAAGTCGAAACCATCTGTGTGTCAGACATGCACCACTGCGGAGCCCTCTGCAAAACGCATCAAGCGCCCCGTTGATTGGCTTGGGCTAGGCTGGGTAGGATATCAAGAAGAAGAAGAATCGAAATTCCACAGCACCGTTAGGGAGGATTTACTCCTCGCCGTACCAAAGGCTTTCCTTTTCCACCCCTCTTTTCATCTTTATGCTTTTCTTTCTCTCGCATCTCCTGGCATGTCACAGTTAGGCTTTTGAACATGGCTAAGAGATTAAGGAGCCAATCTTTCAAAGGGGAGTCATAAAAAAGGGGGCTAGGCATGATGTAGCCAAAAACTTGGATACCATTTGGAGAGTCTATGGAACGACTCCTTTCCCCATTCTTTTGGACCATATGTGTTTATACACTTACATTATTAACCTTATATTTTTGGTCAACTCACTAATTCTATATTCTGACTTCAGTAGATATTGAAGCCCATGTTTAACTCTCTCGTTCAAACTGGTGAGGCAAAAATGCTTTTCTTTGGCTGGGTCCGCTCCCAATTTGAGAATTTTTATTTATTTGTTAATTAAAATATTTATATTCCACTTTTTTATTTGGAAGTAACATATTCGCGGAGGCTTACAGTGTTAAAATCCACGTAAAACCCCTTCGAAACACATAGCAATCATTAAAAATTTACGGATACATGAGACAGATTTAGGGTTTCCCAGGGCTTTTTTTGTAGAAAAATCCCAGCAGGAACTTATTAGCATAATAGGCCACACCCAACAGCAGAAACTCATTAGCATATTAGGCCACACCCCTGACCACACCACTCCCTCCCAGGATCGGCTTCCCCAGGTGCCCCGCAGCTTGTGAGGGGCCTGGGGAACCGGGGGGGGGGGAGGCTGTAGGCATGACCAACTCAGAAGCCAGCCGGAACAATAGCCCTGGGGTTGCCAGGTCTTGCCCTGCTGCCAGCAGGGGGATCTTCTTTCCTCTCCAGTGACACTCTAGGTTTTGGGCAAAATTCTATGGTTTTGAGCCCAAATTTACCATAGAGTTCTGCCCAAAACCTAGAGCATTGCTGCACTCCTGGTGATGTCATCACACCACATTTGGAGGCATCTATGGGTGGTGTTTTCCCCTGCTAGCCAGCTGGCCAATGGTGGGGAGGAGCCCACAAAAGTGGGGGAAAACCCACCCGGACCAGGGGGCTGGTAACCCTAGACAGATTTAAATCAAAAGGGCTTTCGGCTAATGCCAGAGGGCCTCTACAGCGCAGAGGAAGACCAAGTCCCAAAGAGCAGGGACAGCTGCGGAGAAAGCCCTCAAGCAGGCTCTCACTGATTGGATTCCTCCTTCAAGGAGTTCCTTCCATAAGGCCTCCTCAGCTTAGGGTTGCCAGGTCTGATTATTGTACCAGCGGGGGGATGGGGAGCATTCCAGGAGCGGGTGGGGGACATTGTGCAGTGTGCGTATGTCACCCGGACCTGACATATGCATGCCAGTGACATTGGGGGTGAGACTCTGGTTTTGGGGCAAAGCTCTATGGTAAAATCACCCTCAAACCACAGAGTTTTGAGAGAAGCGCTCAAACTCCCGGGCTCTTATAGGCCGATAGCCTTTGTTGTGAGTACATCTGAGGACCTGCCTCCTGCGGGTCTAAGTGAGGTGGAGGATCAGCTCCCAGCTCCAGAGGAGCCTCCACCTGAACCAGATGAGGCTCAAGCAAGCACCTCCCAGGGTGTTACTCCAGTAGAGTTGCCAACCTCCAGGTGGGGCCTGGGGATCCCCTGCTTTTACAACTGAATTCCAGCTGACAGAGATCAACTCCCCTGGAGAAAATGGCTGCTTTGAAGGGTGGACTCTATGGCATTGTACCATGATGAGGCCCCTCCCCTCCCCAAACCCCGCCCTCTCCGAGCTCCACCCCCAAAGTCCCCAGGTATTTTCCAACCCGGACTTGGCAACCCTATACCCCAGCACCAGCAGCAGCTAAGCCACAGCCAAGCTCATGCTCACCTGATTCACCTCCTCGGGTGGAATGTCTATGGTCCCAATACAGGCAAGCCTTAGCTGCTAGGAGAAAAGAGGCACGCATGTGTGGTCACAGATCACTCAGTCCTGAGTTTTAGAAGGAGCTGGGACCTCACTGTCAGCTGCTAACAGGCACAGGAAGTGCCTGGGTATTTAGGCACAGCACAGGGACTTGTGCTAGCAACAAGTCATTTCGGCTAAGCTCTGCACCCACTTGGCTCGCAATAGCTAACTTGATTCTGGATCCTCTGGCTTGTGACTCCAGCTCTGTTTGACTTTGGCTTTTTTTGACTCCTTGGACTGGTTTGCTCGTGAGTTTCCCTCTCTGACCCTGGCTTGGACTGACTCTGCTTTTGGCTTAGTGTTTTGGACTTGATAACTCGTTCCTGATTTGGCTTGACCTCGGACTGTCCCGGACTCCAGCTTAACTCCTGACCTACCGGCACCCAGCCCGTGACAGCCTTACTGAATTGTGACTCCAAAATTTCTTCTACAATATTAGCTACAAGGCTTAGGAAAGTTATATCAGATTATACAAATCCGGATCAAACCAGGTGTATTCCAGCTCGTTCAATGATGGATAATATTCAGAGAACTTTAGAAATTATTTCCTTTTGTAAAAATCATAAACAACAGGCTGTGTTAATGACTGTAGACTTGGAAAAGGTCTTTGACAGTGTCAACATTTTATACTTTAAAAAACTCCTTTCCATAATAGGTTTTGGAAATTCTTTTTTAAATGCAATACATTCGATATATGCTCATCCTATAGCCAGAGTGCGCATAGATGGCACCCTAAGTAACCTGTTTAGAATGCATAGAGGTACAAGACAGGGATGTCCGATGTCCCCACTACCGTTTGCACTGGCTACTGAGCCTTTAGCCAATGCCATTAGAACACACCCTAAAATAGTGGGCATCAAAACCGGCCAACAGGTTCACACAATCAGCCTCTATGCAGATGACTTACTAATATATTTATCTGATCCAAAAAATTCTTTATTATTTTTTCAAGACATTTTTCAAGAAATATATAGTATTACAGGTTTGAAAATAAATGTAGAGAAATCTAAAATTATTCTGATCGGTCTTAACAATTCTCTTATACAAAAATTACAAGAAAAACTTCCTTATAGTTGGAATTTTACTCAGTGGAGATGTTTGGGTATTTATAATTCCACCTGACCTAAAATACTTAGTAAGATATAACTTTTATGATTTAGCTCGAGAAACAAAGAGACATCTAAAACAATGGCATTAACAAGGATATTCTTGGGCAGACAAACTTAATATTATTAAGAGTTTTGTATTACCCAAATACTTGTTTTTATTCAGAACATAGGATAAGTTTTTATACTTTGAGATGTCCATGTAAGGCAGGGGGTATAGGCTTTCCAGATTTATGTACATATTATGAAGCAACTCGTCTCACTAATATAGTGAGACTGCTTACAGCTCCCTCCTCACTGATTTGGCAATCTATAGAAGAGATTGAAACGGGAGAATTTTCTTTGAGGGAATTTTATTGGAATCCCCCTAAAGCCTCACAACTTACCACTATACAAAATGAAATTGTAAGAACTTCACTAAGTATTTGGGTAAAATATAAAGATTTATTATTGCCAAAAGTTTCCCAGTTATCAACGTATGTTAATCAAATTTGGTTTACACCTGGCAAGGAGAAACAGTACTATGCGTCTTGGGAAACAGCAGGTATATGCCGGGTATGTGATTTCCTGGATAAAGGTAAAATTTATTCAAAAGACCAATTAGAAAGTAAACTAGGGGAGAAAATTCCCTGGTTTAGGTATTTCCAAATAAACAATGTTTTGCAAAAGCTCCAGATTCAAGGTATATTTTCAACCCCCCTATCGGATTTTGAAATTATATTGAAAAACCAACAAGGAGAAGTAAAAGGCCTCATTTCTAAACTATATAACTTATTACTTAAGCAAAGTAAAAAGAAGCCACTATCCATTCAAAAACAATGGAATCTGGACTGCAATCAAACTTTCTCAGATGAAACTTGGATTACAATTTGGTCACAACCAAATAATATGTCTAAGATTTTTAATATACGTTTTAATACGTTTAAAGTGTTGAATATATGGTACCACACGCCCCAGAACCTTCATCGAATTAACCCCATAATACCTATGAGTTGTTGGAAAAAATGTGGATCTGTTGGTAACTATGCACATTGCTGGTGGTTTTGTCCCCAAATTCAAGCATTTTGGAAAGATATATTGGTTCAAATTACTTTAATTACTGGTCAAACTTTAGACCCATCTCTGGAATCTATAGTGTGGGAGACAGGAATATTTCACATTGAACAACAAAGTACCAAAAGACAAGTATCACTACTATTAGCAGTGGCAAGAATAGCGATTGCACAATTTTGGAAAAATGAGAAAGCTCCTTCTTTGTATTGTTGGCAGAACAAACTTTGGGAATACTTTATTTATAGTAAAACTACGGAAATAGCAATAACAAGTAACACCGATAAGTTACAAAAAAGGTTTCAAGAAGTTTGGTTCCCTATTGTATATTATTTAACTGAATCTAAGGTAATTCCAAAAAACCCCTTTTATGAGAAATCGCTATACTTTTAAGTATTTTGAAATATTTGAAAAGAGTATAACAAACTGTGTAATGATGACATGATGTTATAGCCAATATGTTGTACTATCCCCTTTTTGGCTAAAGACTATGTTTATTATGTTGTGTAACTTTTTTTTTTGGTGGGTGTTATAGTTTAAAAATTAATAAATATTATTGGGGGGAAAAACCACAGAGTTTTGCCCAGAAACCAGAGTGTCACCCTCCCCAATGTCACCAATGCAGCTACGTCACTTCCAGGTGATGTCAGCTGATTGCGTACGACATCGCTGTTTTGGGGGGAAATTTCCTCCAGCTGGCTGCTGGCAGGCAGGAGCCCATGAAAGCAGGGGATCCCCCCACTGCTACCTGGGAATGGTAACTCTACCTCAGCTAACCTGAGAGCATGAACTGGCATATACTAGTGGAGTGGTCCACCTTAAAGCCCAGGGTCTTAGAGGTTACAACTCACACAGTATGTAATTACCACAAGGTGGGAGCAATAAACTCCCTATCTGCCACATCCTGAACCAACTGAAGCTTCCAGACCATCTTTGAAGGCACAGAGTGTTGCAGTAGTCCAACCTAGATGTTACCAAGGCCTCGCCTTTGCCGGAAAAGGCTGTAACAGATGACTCATCCTAAAGTTGGAAGAATGGACTTCTGGTGTATCTAGGGTCAGTGAGGCATCCAAACACATGCTGGAACTGTGAGCTTGACTCTTCAAGGGAAGTATGACCCTGCCTATCCAGAGCAAGTTGAACATCTGCTCTTGGCTCCGTTTTACCCACAACCCACAGTACCTCCATTTTATCTGGATTTAATGTCAGTTTTGTTCACTGTCATCCAGTGCCTTACAGCCTCCGGAGACCAGCTAAGCTCATCCACACTTTCCATAATTCTTTATGAAAAGGAGAGCGTCATCTGCGTACTGGTGACAATTCACTCTAAAACCCATTGATCACCCAGGTGACAGAGATCAGTCCCCCTGGAGAAAATGGCTGCTTGGGAGGGTAGACTGTGTGGCATTGTACCCTTATAAGGCACCTCCCCTCCCCAAACCCCACCCTCCCCAGGCTCCACCTCCCCAATTTTCCCAAGTATTTCCCAATCCAGAGCTATCTGAGGCCAACCGAGGCTCCTTGGCGCTGCAGTATCGTTACGCTTAGGGGGGATTCTGACTTAGAGGCATTCAGTCATAATCCCACAGATGGTAGCTTCACCCAAAGTTTCAGAGAATCTCCTCACCCTGAGATCATCATTATCTGAATCTGCCCAGAACACCAGATTTAGGGACAGTCGCATTATATGTCTCTGATTCAGTGTCAATCAATCCTTGATTGTCATGACGGGCCATGAAATTCTAAGGTAATACACCATATTGTTCTGTACCATTCCCAAAAAGTTTCAGGTCTCTTTCAGTGACAGGTAATTATAAACTCTTGCAACTGTGATCAGCAGGGAGAGGGACCCCAATTTGAAGTCAAATCTTGGCTCTTTTTACATTTTTGCATGCCCACCTGAACAATACATTTGGTTAAAGCAGGTTATGCTTGATTAGAACCCACCTGAGTTGTTCAGGTGGAAAACATGGAACAAGTACTAAGCTCTGTATGAAATATTGAAAGATTAGGATTAATTATTAACTCAGACTCTGAGAAGACATTTAGACTGACTAGCTAGCTTCAGTGTGATACTTGCATTGTGCAAAGTATTCAGGTGGAACCATTTCAGTAGGCTGCTGAGTTACATGTGCAGCCCGCCACATATATTGCGATATTCGCAGGATAATCAATTTAGAACTCTCATTGTAGCACTTCAAAGTTCTCAGTGTTTGTTTAGGATTCTTGCAAGGGAAGGGTCTCTGCCTGTATCCTGTTCCGCTTCCACAGCTGCGTGGTAGATGGGGTTGCCAGCCTTCAGGGGGCACCTGGACATTTCCTTCTATTACAATTGTTTTCCAGACAATCAATACCAGAAAATAGCCATTCTGGAGAGTGGACTCTATGGCATTATACCCTGCTGAGGTCCCTCCCCTCCCCAAACTCCGCCTTACCCAGGCTCCACCCCCAAAGTCTCCAGGTATTTCCTAACCCGGAGCTGGAAACCCTATTTCGTTTTTTAAAAACCACCATTGAGATACACTTTTCCCCTGTTCCTCTTCCCATGCCACAAAGGTACACTGTTGCCATTGATGGTGGTGTAGCTGCACGTAGGCTGGATAGACAACCCAACCTTATTTATTTATTTATTTTTGAAAACTTTTTAAATCCTAATTTTCTCTCTGTTGGGACTCGTGGCCAGAATCACAGCTCCTTCCCCACCCAAGTTAGGTGTGGCTTTTTCATGCTCCTTTCAGGCCCCCCGCCCCCCCCCCCCCACCATGTTTCTGGTCTTAAAGAGCAAGCAAAAACCATTGCAATGTTATGAAGCCTCAAGGTTGACTCTCTTACATGCTGTGTGCCTCCAGAAGAAAGGCCATGGCTCAGTGGTAGAGCCTCTGCTTTACATGCAGAAGGTCACAGGTTCAATGCCCAGAATTTCCACTTCTAAAAGATCAGGTAGCAGATGATGTGGAAGACTTCCTTGCCCAGGACTCTGGAAAGCCATTGTCAAAGTGGATTGCTGAACTTTTCATTGACAAGTTCAGAACAATGAAAAAAAAACCCCACCAGGACATAGGATTCTTATCTCTTTACAGATGCTAATCTTATTCCCCCAAGCTTTCCCTCCCTATTCTAATCAAGCTGATTACAACATGAATTCTATCTCTGAATCTTGAATTCCTTCTTTACAGCACCCTTCCCACCTTCTGACTGGGATAAAAGAGATCTCCATTCGGACTCATATCCGATGAAGGGATCTTTGACTCTCAAAAGCTTATCCCCCCCCCCCCCAAATCTTGCTGGTGCCATTGGACTGAAATCTAGTTGCCTAATACCTCTTGTACCTATAAAAAAGTTTTTCAGGAAGATGTTTCCAAGCTGGTTTACTGTACTCAATTCCCATATGCAGCAAGCAGTTTGATACGTGGGAGCATCCAAATTCTAACTACTAGATCAGACGCCTGCTTCTGAAGCCGTGCAGCACCACAAAAAGGTATCTTGCATGAGGTTTTAGGTGTCTGTCTTAGCTCTGAATCCAGCCGTTGCCATGTGAATTCAACTGACAGGGGACTGAAATGTTCACTGCGCAGCGTTATACCAAAGCTGCTCCCCGCACCTGGTCTTGTGAAAGCAGCAATACCTTTTGCTTTTGGAACGGCAGAGGGTATGGAAACCAGATGTCGGTGATAATAAACAGACCACTGATAGTAACAGGATCCGGGAATGTACATGGAATAAAAAACGGCAGCAGAACCTATACCGGCTGCAGATGCCCATAAAGTCACGGGAGTGAGTCGCTGGGAGGAGGGAGCCGAGCCCATGCTGTCTTCCAGTGTTATGATTACGAGGTACAGGGTTGTTCCAGTGTTGACCCCAGTGGGACCCCGGCTCATCATCTGATTACAAGTCTCAAAGCTATACGGAACTTTGCTTTAAAGCTCTGGGGTGTTTAAGCTCAAAGGATCCCTGGCGTCTCATTTTTTATTTTTGATGAATTAATTTGCAATTTTAAAAAAACGGAATCCAAATTAAAGAGCTTTGTCTTTAGGGCAGTCGCCCAATTGACACGTGCCACACTCGGGATACCTTCCACCCGTTCAGCTCGCTGTCCCTCAGACCTCATGCAAGCCCCTTTTGAAGGCCTGAGCTCTGAAAAGGGGTGCATGTCCATCCACAGCTTCCAGGCTCTCCCAGGAGGGCAGGACTTCCCCTGAGAGTCTACCCTTCAAAGCAGCTATTTTCTCCAGGGGAACTGAGCTCTGTCAACTGGAGATCGGTTGTAAAAGCAGGAGATCCCCAGGTAGGGTTGCCAAGTTTGGGTTGGGAAATACCTGGAGACTTTGGGGGTGGAGCCAGGAGAGGGTGGGGTTTGGGGAGGGGAGGGGCCTCATCATGGTACAATGCCATAGAGTCCACCCTTCAAAGCAGCCATTTTCTCCAGGGGAGCTGATCTCTGTCAGCTGGAGATCAGAAAAGCGGGGGATCCCCAGGCCCCACCTGGAGGCTGGCAACCCTAGTTCGAGGACAGGGATAGGGAATAGGGAGAAATCTTAGCTCGCACTCCAGACTACAATTCCCAGGATTCTTTTACAAAATCACCTGGAAGTTAAATTGTTTTGTGACGTTATTTACATGTGAAAATGCCCTAAAATGGTCCTTTCTCAGCTGTGCTATTTCTACCCCCGTTAAGACTTCTCATGCGCTGGAGAACTTGTCTGCAGTCAAGCATTTGGCCACTAGAGGCCACTGTTGTGTCAGCCATACTGGATGTCCAGAGACTTTGGCCAGCTCTTTTCCCTAATACCAATTAGATTGGTCTGATGTCATCAGATCACGCAAACCCTGGCAATACTCTTTGACCCATATAGACCTTCTTAATTGGAACACAACAAATAATGAGAAGAATAAGTCACTAGTAAGTGAACCGGTGGTCCGCAGGGGTGCATTTGTGGTTGAAATATTAGACAGACCATGGTCATTTTAGAATTGACCTTGGATGCTAAAACCAGGGTTTGATGACATCAGAAGATGGATCGTGTGGTTCTGGGTCTGTGAACTGTTGGGCGTTCTGAAAGAGACATCATTCCCTATGGAACTATCAGGGGCTGTAAACTATCTGTCACAGTTCAGCAGTACCATCCATCATTTATAAAGACTGTCTCCAGGATAGGAGAAGCAAAGATGAGTGGAATTGCGCATTGTGTTTTGTTTGTATAAAGTGCTATCTTTTGTATGAAGTGAAGGGCGGGATATAAATCCAGTCTCTTCTCTCTTCCTCTCTCTTCTCATGGTGTCAAGAGAGGACCGTATGTATCTCTCTTGGTGCGTGCAGGGAGAGAGCTCATCTTCAAGTGAGTGAGAAAACAGAAAGGAAGGGGAAATGGTCCCTGAGAAACACAGACTGCATTTCAAAGGGTACAGTGGCAGAAGAGTAAAGAGGGGAAGCAAGGTCAGTGTGCCTATCTAGCTATCTAGCCTCTCTTGCCATGAAGTCTGGAGGTCTGAGACAGGGGACATCACACCTGGAACTTCCAACACATTCTGGGTAACAGGCAACAGCACTAAATCAGCCATTGGTGCAGACAAGTGAAGGATATTAGCGATGGCTGCAGGGATGGCTGAGTGGGTCTCTCAGGAGAGGCCATGTCTCAATGCCTGGTGGGAAAGAAGCATGAAGAGGTAACTAGGAGGAACGATATTTGTACCCTACAAAAATCCTGTAAGCAGTCTGACACACGTTGACGGGTTCCTGTCTCCACTGCATTCCTCTGTTTCAGGCCCGATTCTTCGGGAAGGGAAATTAAATGGAATGATCTTCACTTTAGAGAGTATCGTTTGTCATCTGCGGAGGCCTTCCTGTCATATCCCGGGAGGAGCTGAAACAGCCTTGCTGTGTTTAGGGTTACAGTAGTTCTGCCTGCAGGCCATTTTTAGAAATGTCTGGAAGTTTGCTTTGTGCCAGCACCGGAAGAATGTGTCAGCATTCAGCCTAAGCCGGGTCATGGGCTCCAGTGCAGACAGTATAGCTAGCTGTGATCCACCCATGTGCAAACGAGAATCAGCTGCAGAAAATTAACCCTTCTCTTTCTCTCCGGGGGAATAGGGGGTCACTTTTCTGTATATGCATTCTGCACCTTTAAGGAGGAAACTGACAGGGCAGCCCTAAACAGAGTTTCACACTTGAAGTCAGCAGGCTGAAGCCAGATGTTGTTCACCGCCCTGAGCCCTGTACGGGGGAGGGCGGTCTATAAATCAAATATAATAATACTAAATAATAATTAAGAAGGGTGTCGCTCTGGTTAGGGCTGCGGTGGCTCAGAGGTTAAGACGCTGAGTTGCAGAGCGGAAGGTCTGTAGTTTGGCAGTTCGAGACCGGAGTGCCATGCGATGGAGTGAGCTCTCATCTCAGGCCCCAGCTCCTGCCAGCTTAGCAGTTCGAAAGCAAGACATTGCAAGTAGATAAATAGGTACCACTTCGGTGGGAAGGTAACAGCATTCTGTGTACCTTGGCGTCTACATGACCACAGAAACGTCTTCAGACAGCACTGGCTCTTCAGCTTGGAAACGGAGATGAGCACTGCCCCCTAGAGTTGAATTCAACTAGCTTTTGAGCAAGGGAAACCTTTACCTTTACCTAATTCTGCTTAGGGGCGTGCTGTGAGATTATCAGGCTGCATTCTGCAACCAGCACTGCCTTCGGCTCAGCTTCCGTGCTTCCAGGGAATCCTAGCACAGCATTTCCCAACCTGTGGGTCTGGACCCAATGGTAAGTTGGGAAACCTCTGAAAGCTGGTCGCGGGACAGCCCTCCCTTATAGCCGCCCCTGCCATTTCCATGGCTCTCTTTTGTATGGTGGAAACAAAGATCGGTCCCTGGAAACAGTATCTTCCATGTCATTTGTTAGTTGGGGTTTTTCCTTCACTGCATTTTGTATGTTGATCAAGTAAAATGTGTCCTGATTTTTTTTTTCCTGCTAGAGGTATTACTACTTGAGGATTCGCAGCGGAATGCATAAGCTGCCTCCACTGAAACGTGTCCCGTGTGGTGTGCTGTGAAGATTTTGAACTGCGATGGTTCTTTTCACACATTTACCTAGTGTGTTTCAAGGGCTCAGAGAGTTTCTCACCCACGCTGGCTGAGTTCAGACACTGCATGTACAGTTAGTCAAGGTCAGTCAGACCAGGACTTGAAGTTGGTTTATTAACTGTGGTTAAGTATGGATTTCTGTGATGTGTGAACACAGCTTAATACTGGCTTGTCCTCTGGCAGTGCCTTTCCAGTCTACGAGGGGGGGGGGAGTGGGGGGGGGGGACAGAAACAGCATTTGCTGGGACAAACCAGGATCTGAGCAATCGTCTGTGAGCAGAATCCTGGTTTCGCAAACTAGTCTTGGTTAAAATAAAACATGGCTTCATGTTATGTCTGAGCTGAGCCAGTATCTCAGTAATCTATAAAAGGTAATGAGTTTTAGGGTTGCCAGGTCTCTCCTGGCCACCGGTGGGGGATGGGGGGGGGGGGGCTAGGTTTGTTCAGATCCAGGTTGGAAAACTCCTAGAGGTATGAGGATGGACCCTGGGGAGGGCAGAGACCTCAGTGGGGTGCAATACCATTGAGTCCACCCTCCAAAGCATCCATTGTTCTCCAGGGGAACTGAGTCCTGTAGTCTGGAGATGAGCTATGATTCCAGAAGATCCCCAGGTCCCACCTGGAGGCTGGCGTCCCTATATGGCCTACTGAAGACTTCATAGTGAGGGCTTCTGATTTGTACAGCCTGGCCTTCATGTGACGCTGGGAATGTGCAAGCCTGAGAACCACTGCACACAAGAAATGCCATGGAGGTTGTAGGGTTGTGTGAACCAGCCTGTAAGCTAAACCTGGGTTGGCACCACGCCAGATTCTGGTATGCTGGTACAACCCACTCCAGTGCACGATGAGTTGGAAATAACTCCTTCTAGCAGCCTGCTTCTGTGTATCCAGCTAAGCATGACCAATACTATGGAAACCAATGAGTTTAAGCATGCCTACCTGCGCCTAGAACCACACTTGTGAGGTCATTGGGACTCTCTACCCAGAAAACACAAATAGGATTACATCCTACTACAAAAACTGGAGTAGGCTTGTACATATCAGCTGCATTCCCCGTAGAGCTTAACGTCTGGAGAATGCTGTAGAGTTGTATGTAAATCCAGTTGCATTTCTAATTAGTCCACCGGCACTTATGGGTAATGTCACCAGGTAGGATTCTAATTAAAGCTGCGGTCTAGTTACTTTCAGGGATAACTAAAGCTTTGTTAAGCAAGTATTTTTAAAACCCAGTATTTCCTTTGTTGTTCCATACTGAGCTACTTAAAGCAAACGACAGCGTTTCCTAAATCCTAGGTAAGCTCTTGTTTCCTTACTGAGAATCCTATTACACGAGATGATCTTACCTCAAATCTCTCTAAGGCTGGTCTGTGACAAGAAGAAAGTATATTGTTTCCTTGATGTAATTAACTTTAACAACCTGATGGTAAAATTGCACTGGGTGTAGGGAGGTCGTAGCAGCTCAGGGACGATCACGAGGTTGTGAAGGGAAGTGGGGGTGGAGGAGACCACAGATGGGGGGAGCAAAGGAGAGAGAGATCCTATCATTGTTCACGGTCGCTTCCAGATGATTCAGGTTTTTCAGAATGATAAATACCTTCCTCATCTTGAGAAGCTGTCTATACCAGCTGACATGTTACCATCAGCACATACAATCCCCCCTTCCTCTCTGAGCTCAATCGACTTGCAAATCACTTCCTATTCCCCTGGTGGTATCAGTGGTAGACCACAAGCTTTATCAGCAGAAGGCCCAAAGGGCCATCCTTGGCAGCGCTGGCTCAACAGATTGCAGGCACACGAGTTGAGAAAGATCCAATGCCAAGCAGAGTCACCAGCCTTGAGGTGGAGGGAACTGTTGCTCTAATGCCCAGACTAAATGAATGAGATGGAAAGAAGAAGAAAGGAGAAGGAGAGTTGGATTTATACCCTGCCCTTCACGGAATCTCAGAGCGGCTTACAATCACCTTCCCTTCCTCTCCCCACAACAGACACCCTGTGAGGTAGGTGGGGCTGAGCGAGCTCTGAGAGAATTGCTCTTGAGAGAACAGCTCTGAGAGAACTGTGACTGACCCAAGGTCACCCAGCTGGCTTCAAGTGGAGGAGTGGGGAATCAAACCCGGTTCTCCAGATCAGAGTCTACCGCTCTTAACCACCACATCAAACTGGCTCTCTTTTTCTTTCGAGTTGTAGCAGATTTATGGCAACCCAGTGGGGTTTTCAAGGCAAGAGACGTTCAGAGGTGGCTTGCCATTGCCTGGCTCTGCGTCACAACCCTGGACTTCCTTGGTGGTCTCCCATCCAAACACTAACCAGGGCCGACCCTGCTTAGCTTCTGAGATTTGATGCAATCAGACTTGCCTGGGCCATGCAGGTCAGATCTTCGTATTCCTCCTAAAAAGTTAAAGTATAGTGATGCAGGGAAAGGTGTTTCTGTCCCCTGCCACCCACTGTACAGTTCCATGAATTGAACACTCCTGTGCTGTTATTGACCCTTTAGAGAAAATAAGGTAGCATTTAAAGGGCAAGAGGGCATTTCAATTCACAAAACTAAGCAGGGTGGAAGGATAAAATGGATGAGGGGAGAATATAGTGCATGCTATCTTGGCAGGGCCGGTGCTACTATTAGGACAAGTTAGGCGATCGCCTAGGGCGCAGACCTCAGAGGAGTGCAGAAACGGACAATCAGTGCCCCTCCAACCAGCCACAGGCTTTCACACTCACTCACTCACCAGCCCCGGCTCTCCCGTTCTTTTCCTCCTCCAGAAAGTCATGGCAACTGCAGCAGCAGCAGCAGCAGCTCACTTCAGCTTTGCCTTGCACCCTGCCTGCCCAAGCCCACACAATTTTTTTAAAAATTAGCAGGGTCAAGTTTTATGCTTTTAATTTTCCCTTGAATTCATCTGCTTTTGATAATTGGTTAGCAGTGGGGGGGCGCAAGTAGTAAGCCTTGCCTAGGGCACAAAAAAGCCTGGCACCGGCCCCGTATCTTGGGCTCCCGTTGGCAAGTAAGGCCAGGTATAAATATCTGGGCTGGCATCAGCATATCCTGGGGTGGGGCATCTGCCGAGGCCCACAGGTTTCAGTGGGGCCCACTGCCACTGGCCCCTGCCCTCACACCTCCTCTGCCACCTGTCTGTGTGTCCTTCCCATGCCCCCTTGCAGGCAAATGATCTGCCGCCTGTGCTCCTAACTACTTGGCCTGCCCGGCACTGCCAGGGTAGAGTATGTGGAGGGTGACAGTCATGCCCAGCCACACACACACTTCCCAGTGCCACTGAGGAGAGGGCATGCAGGTGACTGTGGGGAGAGGTCACATGGACACAGGGGAAGGATGCTCAGGAGGATGTGGGGTTGTGTGAGTGGGGGCAGGAAGGGAGGTACGAGTGGGAGTCCTGGGGGGGATGGGGGGTGCTTTGAGCATCCTCTGGCCAGGGCCCATCAAAACCTGGAATTGGTCCTGATGAATACATTAATTTTTTTCTCTGTTCCGCATTCGATTCTGATCTAAATCAGGGACCCGTGCGGGAGTAATTTTAGGGGCTTTTTAAAAGACAAATAGAGGTCAGTGATCTCTGTCATGAGTAGTCTACCCTCAGTATAAAGCACGTTCATACAGCCCGGGCAGCTTTGCTGGACTACACATCTTCAACAGTAGTCCTGTAGGTCAGGATCCACAGGAATTGGAAATGGGAGACTTTGGGTCTATATCCTGGTGCCCCTGGTGTTGGACCTTTAAGTCTGACCAATAAAGGAATGGGCACGAGGGGCTGGGGGGGGGGGTAAAAACCTACCTTAGTCCACTCCTATACCTGTTTTGGATTTTTGATCTACAGGAATCAGGATATGAAGCTTGTCATATCTGCACATGATCACTTGAGAACTGCTGCGTTTCAGACTATTGTTAAAAGGACAGCAGTTGGGACCTGGTGTAGGTACAGTTACCTTGAGGCCAGATGTGAGTACTTGCCTTAAGCAGCAGGTCCACCTGCCTTTTCCCTCAAGCTCTGGGTTTTCCAACATTAAGTTCCTTGCCTTCCAGTTCCCACGCCTTTCCAGGATGGGCAACCTAACGTTCAGATTTTGGTCTTGATTTCCTTATAGTATTGCTTTGCTTCTCTACTATCTTGGTTACTCTTAGCTGATCTCCACTTTGGCCCTCTAGTAGACTCGCTTTGTGTTTCATCAAGGGCTGACTTGGGGGGGGGGGGGGAGAGAAGAGAACAGGTACCTTTGCCTGGGATCCAGTCTATAAATAAATCACCACAATATGATCTATTCATTTCTTCTCTGAAACCAAACATTTATTTTTCTCCAAGACTCATGAAGTTGTATATATGGGATAAAGTTGTGGGGCATGGAATATGACGTTTGTACTGGGCCTAAATGAATTAAGCGAGGGTCATTGATGCTGTATTCCCAAATAGGCTGAAATTCAGATCCTCACTATGTTAGCACTCATCACATAACAAGTAACTCCACATCAGTCGGGGTCTGAATTCAGGGAACTGGAAGCTCTTGCAGGTGGAGGAAGCTGGAAGGGATCTTGCTGCCTCCATACTCCCTTCTCTGTCCTTTTTTTTTATTTTTGCTTATCTCTCCTTTAGCAGCTAAGGGCCCCTGCTTTTTCCCAACCCGATGTCCCATTGTTCAGACCCTAGGAAGCCCAATACGTTCCGTTTCATACAAGCCATCTTTGCAGATAAAAATAACGTGAATTGGATTCTACACCTCCTTTCTGCCAGAGGCATTTCTGGATCCATAAACAAAATCTAAGAAACCGCTCTTCGGCTGGCTGAGTAAAATAGCAACAGGATGCTTGGACGGTTATCAAGTTGTGATGGGGAGACGTTACAGTACAGAGTGAACTGGTGCAGCGGATTTGATGGGGCTGACAGGCTGTCTTCATTGCCAAGGAGTGATGTCACAAACCTATTTTATTTAAGTTTGGACAAGCAGTACACAATGCGCAGCCCGCTAATGTTTTCCAAATGTAACTTCTCTGGCAGAATTTAGTAATGATTATTTGTTCTCTGCATGAGAGCTGTGTTTGGGCCAGCTGTATCAGATCTTTCTTATATTTATATTTAATGTTCCCTCGACATCCCGTAAGAGGCCATAGGGTTCCACCGCAGTTTAAATAGAATGCAGGGCTTTGCCCAGGTGTGCGCAAGTTCCATTCTGAAGGCGCTTTAAAATAATAATGCATCCCCTGACTTTGGTGAGCCATCAATAAAGAAGAAAGGGAAATTGATCCCTTGGCTCTTTGGATGAGTGGCCCTAGTCGTTACGTCCCCTTCTCTTCAGTGGAAAAATGGAGAGCTAAATAAATACAGCTGGCCATGATCCAAACCAAAAGGCAGAAGTCATGTGGTGGTTCATTTGAAATGTGGTGTTGGAGGAGAGTTTTACAGACACTGTGGACCGCCAAAAAGACAAATGAGTGAGTTCGAGATCAAATCAACCCTGAGCTCTCCTTAGAAGCTAAAATGACTAAACTGAGGCTATCGTACTTTGGTCACATTAGGAGACAAAAAGAGTCACTGGAAAAGACAATAATACTGGGGAAAGTTGAAGGCAGCAGGACAAGAGGAAGACCCAACATGAGATGAATTGACTCAGTCAAGGAAGCCACGGCCTTCAGTCTGCAAGGCCTGAGCAAGGCTGTTAAAGATAGGACGTTCTGGAGGTCATTAATTCATAGGGTTGCCATAAGTTGGAAGGGACTTGAGGGCACCTTAAACACAGAGACAGTGTGGTGTAGCTACTAGGATGTTCTATCCTGAACCAAATATGCTCTTGTTCTAGTAAAGAATGGTTGTTATGATTAATCTGGAGAACCAACAGCACGTGAATCTTGCTGACTCTTGACAATTAGTCTATCCAGGTCAACATTGTCTTGCTCAGATGGGCAATGACTTTCCAGGTTCTCAGGTCGAGGTCTTTCACATTATCTGTTACCTGGTCCTTTTAACTGTAGGTGCCAAGGATTGAGACTGGGGCCAAAGTGTCTATGCCTCTGCATCCAAAGCGGGGCCACGGATGACTGTTGGGGGGCAGGGCTTCTCCCTGCCAACCAGGTGGCCAGTGTCTGGGGGAGCCCCAAAATCAGGGGATCCCCGCCCCCACCTGGGAACTGGCATCCCTAAATAATATTAATGTGTGATGCTTTCCAGTCACCAGACTTACACACAGATGTTGCTGTTGGATAAGACTGTGCTGCTGTCGGTTTGTCTTAATCCATTCGCACTGCTGACTTGCTAGCTTGCTGCGGGGGAAGACTTTGATTCTGATTCCGACTAAGCACGGTGCTCCTGTCTGCTTACTGCTTTCTTCTCTCCTGGGCTGTGTCTTCTAGGTCCAGGGGTGAAGGCTCTGCTTCCGTTTCCTGGCATGCGGGTAGAAATGGAGGATGGAGGCAAATGCCACCCTTGCGCTCCCAGGATGCACTGGAATCAGGGATACAAAGAGAGCCAGGCAGAGGTCCAAAGCTGTGTGGTATGTTGGACTAGGATCTGGGAGACCCAGAGTCAGACACCCACTCTGGCATGGAAGGTCATTGGGTGACCTTGAGCCAAGGACTTTTCTCTCAACATGACCTACCTCACAAAGTTGTGGTGGTGAAGATACTATGGAGGAGGCAAGAATGATGTAAGTGGCTTTCAGTCCCCATCGGAGACAAAAGCAAGATATGAATATCTAAATAATAATCCAGATGGGATGCAAGAAACCAGCGATAAGGATGGCTGTGAGATCTGTCGACATCTTCATTGTTACTTAAAAGTGTAATAACTCCACAGCACCCGGCACTGAAACAGAACAGAATTTTATTAGAACATAAGCAAGACCTGATCTGGACCCTGCTAGGCCATAACCAGCTGCAGCTAGAAATAGGGTTGCCAGCCTTCAGGTGGGGCCTGGGGATCTCCCACTTTTACAACTGATCTCCAGCTGACAGAGTTCAGCTCCCCTGGAAAAAATGGCTGCTTTGGAGGGTGGACTCTATGGGACTGTAACATGCTGAGGCCCCTCCCCTCCCCAAACCCCGCCCTCTCCTGGTTCCACCCCCAAAGTCTCCAGGTATTTTCCAAGCCAGAGCTGGCAACCCTAGCTAGAAACCAACAACACAAGTGAAAAGTGAAACTAAAGCAAAGGCTTTCTCCCTTAAGGGATCATGTTAAGATAACTAACAAATTCACAGCTGCCCACAATATAACAAAAAGTTATGGGGAGACCTGATATGGGGGGACGTAGGCCTCCCCCCACACTGTTCCCCTAATATAGGATTGCCAGCTCTGAGTCAGAAAATACCTTGAGATTTGGAGGGTGGAGCCTGAGGAGGGTGGGGTTTGGGGAGGGGAGGGGCCTCCGCAGGGTATAGTGCCGTAGAGTCCACCCTCCAAAGCAGCCATTTTCTCCGGGGGAACTGATCTTGTTTTGTCTGGAGATTAGTTGTAATAGCAGGAGGTCTCCAGGTGCCACTGGAGGTTGGCACCCCTGTTGTACAAATTGCCTGCATCCACTGTTATTAACTACAAGGAGGGGGAAAGATAGACACATGTAATTCACATGTAAATTGGGGCCTGTGTGTATGTGTAATTTCAGGTTAGAACATCCAAGCGAAGGAAGCTAAACCCTGCCGTCTTTTTGGCTGTGCTCCACATCTTGTCTCATCTGTCTCCCCGACCAGCTCGGTTCTGGTACTGGAACCAGGCTCTCTCTGAGAAATCCTCCAGGCACCAGAATACAGAAAGGTAAAATAGGAGGGTGAGTCTGTATGTTATTTCAACCCAACTGTTTCCTTGGGTTGCCAAATGTCTGCTTCTGCCCAGGGTGCACAGGGAGGAAGTGATGTGCGGGGTTTCTAGGATTCCCAAGAATTTTATCCCAGTTGGGTGGAGGGGAGGTTACTGCTGGAAATGTGTTTCCTATTGAAACCAGTGGGAACGAGTAATTAATAGAACAAAGAACACATCTAATATTAAAAAGAAACAATAGAACTCAGATGAGCTGAACACGAAAAAATGTGCAGATCCCCAGTACTGGCCGGACGGTTGGACTTGAATGAGGACAGCTGGCTCCAAATCCCTCCTTAGCCCCAAGGCTCAGTGACAGGGCAGTCCTATGAAGAGTAACTTGGTAGTAACTTCCATGCAAAGCAATGGGCTTAGACTGGAGGAACTGTGCATAGGATTGCCCTGTGTGTGTGGCCGTGAGAAAATCTCACTCTCTGCCTGATTTTCATTCCAGTATTGCTGTGAGGATTTTTTAAAATTGCCATCACTGTGCTATTACATAAAACACTTGTTCATTGTAATATAAGATTGTATGTCATCTCCTTATAAGACTTAAGGCTTTTAAGCTTTCCTGTGTGTCGATACGTTCTGTAAAGTATGTTTTCAAAAATCGCTATCATTCTAGATAGTGCTTTACAGACAAAAGCAAAGGAAAGATCCCTGCCCCAGGGCACTTGCGGTGGAAATGTTCGTAGAACGGAGACAAGAGAAGGAAACGGGGGTGGGGTGGGGGATGGAGGGTAAATAAGAGAGCAACCCTAAACAAGTCTACCCAGAATCAAACTGGAGTCTATTCAGTGGGGATGAATTCCAGGAAAATGTTCCTAGGATTGCACTGTGACTACATTTAGACTGACTTCTTTTGTAGAAAGATTAAGATGGGCAACACATTTTCATCCTAACTGCTATTTTCTGGGTATTTTTAAAAGCCAGTTACCAAATGGGGCTGAATTTTAGCTATCCAAAATGGCTAAGCCCCAAAAGTCCAGAAAATATTTGGGATTTTTGGAGTTGCTGGACAGCCAAATTTAAAGGGCTCACAGTCCCTTTAAATGTCTTCTCCAAGCTGCGCAACTCCATGGGAGTTCATCCAGAAGACATTTAAAGCATTCACTCAGTCCCTTTAAATGCCTTCCAGGTGAACTCACCACTTGGAGAAGGTATTTAAAGGGACTGTGAGCCCTTTAAATGCCTTTTTTCTCCATTGAAAGCAATGGAGGATGGGGGCACCTTCTTTAGGGGCCCATAGAATTGGACGCCCCAGTCCAATCTTTTTTAAACTTGGGGGGGTTAGGAGAGACCCCAGCAGCTATGCTGCAAATCTGGTGCCTTTACTACAAAAAACAGCCCTCCAGAGCCCCAGATACCCCCAGATCAATTCTCCGATATAGCCTATGGGGACCATTGACTATAATGGTCCCCATGAGGTATAATGGAGCTGGAAAAATTCAACTTTCCCAAATATTTACCGAATCTGAATACTATATCAGCACTGGGATTTAGGGATATCAGGAAATACTGATATTTTTTCAGGTTCAATATACCCAACCCAAAAAATACCACAGCTTTTCCCTTTACACCCCTGACCATAGGTAACTGAGCAATAAATGTATAGCTATTCACAGATCTTACCAATTGCCTTCATCCAGTCTTAGCTATATTTATTGCTCAGTTACTTATGCCTCTTGCCTCTGATTAGACCTTCCTGGCAACACCCTCCCACCACTAGCTATATGTAATGGTTGGTGACTTCTGTTTCAGTGTATATGAAGAAGTGTGGGTGCACACGAACGCTTATACTCAGAATAAAACTTTGTCGGTCTTAAAAGTGCCACTGGACTTGAACTTTGTTCTTTGGTAGAAGGCAAACTTAGGGAGGCCAGGCCTCCTGACCCTGGCCCCGTTTCCTGCTGCTGCTTCACAAGGTGGTGGAGGAAGGGGGCTGTTTAGCATTGTACCAACATACAACATTATTGTGACAGGGCAACGCTCTAAGGTTCATTGAAAATGAGAGCTTGGGATGAATCCTAATGGCCTTGCCTCAACGTGATGACATCCCCTCTGGTTTTGCACTAGAAGTAATGTCATGCTTTGGTACTATGCTGACAACATTGTCCCCTGCCCCCAAATTGCTCTCAGCAGGTTGGCCATTATGGGTGGCAAGCCAGTGTTCCCTCTAAGCTGAATTAGTGTGAGCTAGCTCATAGTTTTTTAGCCTCCGGCTCACACACTTTTGCCTTCGCTCAGGAAGGACGGCTCCGGAGCAAACTAATTTATGCAGGAGCTGAATCGCTCGCTCACAACTTTAATGCCAGTAAGCTCACAAAGTAGAATCTTTTCTCACAAGACTGCACAGCTTAGAGGGAGCATTGGTGGCAACCCGAACTAAACTCACCCCTCCCCATTATTAGATCTCCATGTTTGAAATGCACTTTATTGATAAAGACGTAACATGTAATCCTGTTCCAAATCTCATCCAACCATTGCGTCGTACTGCATGGTACACCCCTTCTGTGTTTTCTTCCATGTAGCTATTAGAGCCCTCATTCATTCACTGTCCTCATTTTACGATCAGTCTGCCATTATTTATGATAGGTATATTATGTATGGAGGAAGAAGTTAGATTTTGAAGCCCGGCTGAGGATGCACGGTGTCTTCGTACGTTCTGTGCTCAGATGCATCATAGCCCCATGAAATCTCTGCAAGTGAGGGTTTGGCGACCGAGTATCAAGGCTGTCTCACTTCAGGTGTGTCCCTAAGAGTGGAATTTCACTCCCCCCCCCCACATAATACTGAATATGTGGTAGTGGTACAGTGGTAAGAAATAAAACTGAATAAATATTGAGAATGGTCATGTTATTCTTTACGGACTCATTGAACAAATATCTTAAATCTTTCATTAACAACCCCTTTTTCATATATGACATGCTTGCATGCTCCTAGGCTGGCATCAAAGTAAAGATCGACCTAATACAGGTTGTCTCCATGTTGTCTCTATAAGGACAACATGCCTCTTTTGCATGCACAGACAACTTTGGTTCATACCAATTGACCCCTGGATTTTCTTGGGTTCTGCTTCTGTGCTGAGGTTGTAGGCACATGCAAAATGCTAAGATGGCATGGGGAACAAAGATGTCAGGAGCATTATGGGTAGCACACGGCCCAGATATGCTTGGTTGTCAGGCTCCCAGTAGGCATGGACATATTGCTTGAAAAGGGCTATTTTGGCAAGTTATTTGATTCTAGTAACATAAACTTCCCTGCGTCTCGGCTGTGTCTACTTCTTGGTTTCATCTTCATTTAGCAGAATACTAATACAACAAAGATAAAATGGTATGAGCAAAGCACACTTGCAGTGCAGTCCTAAGCAGAGTTACTCCAGTGTAAATCTGTTGACTTCCTGTGCTTACCTCAATGGAACTTAAAATTCTCAACTTGAGTTAGCTTTATTGCCTTGTTTTAGATTCCAGATTTTCACTTCTGAAAAATGCTCTTGGAAATCTGTGCTACTTGATCAACAACAGTTTCTTAAGGGGCCTGGAATAGCAAGTAATTTGGATCTATTTTGTTAAAGGGGGGGCAGAGTGCTGTGGTCTGTGATAGAAAACAAGGGTTGGCTGCAATGCTCGCTCTGTGGAGTCTTGTGAGCAAAAATTCTACTTTGTGAGCTACTGGCATTAAAGTTGGGAGCAAGCGACTTGGTCACGGCATGAATTAGTTTGCTCTGGAGCCATCCTTCCTGAGCTAGGACAAAAATGTGTGAGCCGGAGGCTAAAAAACGGTATGCTAGCTCACACTAACTCAGCTTAGAGGGAACACTGGTTGGCTGCCAAACCTATGAAGTCATGGCTGCTCCACTGAACACTTTCTGTGGCCTTGAAGGTGCTAAGAACAGGCGGCTGTGGCCGATTGGCAGCTCCCTGCTAACTGTGAAGTTACTGTGAAATCCTTTATGATGACTACAAAATGGATGGAATCCAGGTTAGAGCCCATAGGGAGGGGGGAGGTAAAGAGTGAGAAAAAGAATAATCATGGATGGAATTTAAAAGGCTATTTAAAGCTCGCCAAGGGTTCCCCAGACTCCTCTGTACTGTGCCGGCTATTTATATTCATATAATATAAATGAATGTTAGACTGAGGAAGGAAGTGGCTGAAAATCTCTCCGATTACTTTTCCCATCCAAATGCCTATGTAATGCAAGATTTCCCCTTGCGCCGTATCCGTCCTGTTGAATCCAGCATAGTTTTAAGCTGTTATTGCTTCGTGAGGCACGTCAAATCCCCTGACTGCCTCTGAGCCCAACTCATTGTAGGAGCAGTCGGCAAAGCACATCTCAACATTTTTGTTTTCGTTTTTGTGGGATTTCTAGTTTTGATCTGATCAGGTGGCATTTAGGAATCCTCCCATCTGATGTTACTCTTTAAGGTTGTCAACCTCCAGGTGGTACCTGGTGATCTCCCACTGTTACAATTGATCTCCAGATGACAAAGATCAGTTCTCTTGGAGAGAATGGCTGCTTTGGAGGGTGGGCTGTATGGCATTGTACCCTGCTGAGGTCCCTCCCCAGGCTCCACCCCTGAAATGCCCAGGAATTTCCCAACCCAGAGCTGGCAGCCCTACTTGTGGTGGTAGTGGGGATTCTTTCCCTCACCACTTGCCCTACACTTGCGGCTCTGGTGCCTCTTCTTTCCATGGGCTCACACGAGAAGCCCAAGGCCACATTGGAGGAGCCACACCAGGGTCATATCTGCTTGGCCAGTGGTCGCCACCCTTGTTGAATGTATGAGTACTTTTAGAATTTTGAGAACAGGTGGGCAGCGTCACAGCAGAATGATGCCACGGAGGGAGGTAGAACCAGTCACAAAATAGCTGTCCTAGGGGCTCAGTCCAATTGCCAGATGGTGGGAGGTTTCAAAAAATCTTAAGGGGTTCCAAACCAAGCACCCTCCCATGATATAGGCATCTATTTCTAATTAGATACTCCATGCAAATGCAGGGTCAATAGCTCCTAGACTTCTTTAAAGAATCTCCTAGTCTAGTATAGGAAACCCAGGACTAACTCGTTGAGAAAGACATTACTGAAGATCAGTACTAGATTGTGGGACAGCAGTGGTGTGGGGAAGAGCCATAGCATAAGCTGCCCCCACATGACCTGGGGTTCTTGCATGACCTGAGTGGCATTGCCTCCATTGCAAGAAGCTGGGCATAGACCTGTTCTGTTTACTATAGGGTGTTGTTCTTCAGAGAGCCAGTGTTGTGTAGCGATTTGGAGTAGTGGTCTAGGATCCGGGACTTGAATCACTGCCATGAGGTTCGCTGGCTGAGCCACAGTTTTACAGCCTAACCTACCTCACAGGGTGAAGATGAGGATAAAATGGAAAGTGGAAAGCTGAGCTCCTTAGAGGAAGGGTGGGATAAAAATCTAGATGTCTGCAGGTGCAGAGGGTCATATGTAAAAACTCTCTGCATACAGTTATACACTAACAGAACAACAGGAGAGAGGGAAACTCTACAGCTTTTCACCTGATGTGCTAGTTGTTTTACATGCAGAGAAACAGTGAGTGTTAATTTTTACACAAGGGTGCTTGCAAAATAGAACTCCTCCTACCAGTACAGCCTGAAATGATGGAGCCCAAAATTCTACTATCCCAGTTTATCACCTCATTCTGGGTAATATATAGGCCAGCTTTGAGAACAAAGCTTATTAACTGCAGTCATCTATCTCCTGTGAGGCAGAAGGCAAATCTAGGGTTGCCAGGTCCCCTTTTCACTTCAGTGGGGGGATTTGGGGGAGCATTCTGGGACAGCAGGGATGCTATGGTTTAAGAACAAAACTCTATGGTAAAACTGGCTTAAAACCGTAGAGTTTTGCCTTTAAACCAGAACATCACAGCACAACATCCCTGGCATGATGACATCACTTCTGGGTGATGTCATCACATCGGGGAAGTCACACAGGGATGTGGCTGTTTGGGGGTGGGGAGAAACCCCAAAAACTGGGGGAGCCCCCGCCCTGACCTGGAGACTGGCAAGCCTAAGCAAATCTTTCCTTTCTGGCCTATTGCAGTTAGGCTTGTGCCTGGTTTTCTTTGCCTCTCAAAACTGGGCCTTTATTCATCGCTTTCTAACTACTAGGCTACAATGGCCTCCTCTCCTCACAATGAAGACCCATCAGTTAGGACAAAGTCAGCCTGACTTGGCCTGCCTGGCTTTGTTCCTTCAGCGGTACTATTTGAGGCCTATCCCCCTCTGGGTTCCTTCTTCTCACCAAGTACATATTTAACTTCTCCTGTGGCCTGAAAGTTCACACAATTCAAGGGGGAGAAGAGGAAATGACGGCCCGTTTTCCATCCTAGGTGCAAGTAAGCAGGATGTTTGCTGGTTTGCAACTTCAGGTGCTAACTCTCCCCACTAGCCTGCCAAGGGTCCACAACAGTGGGTGAAGAGTGTTCATGATGAGGCACACCGCGCATCCCTTGCCAGCTCTTGAGCTTCGGCGTGGCAGCCCAAGTTGTTTTAGGTGCCCAGGGAATGTCTGAGGACTAACAGTGAGGCATATAGTCATTTACATAGTGGAAGGAAATCCGCAGGATGCCAAAGGATCCCCTACAAATCTTTCCCACCAAATCCTTTTAGCACTATGTTGTTGTTACAATGAGAAGCTGTAACTGAGCGCTACCTTGTTTTGATTTATCTCTGGTTACTTGTTGTGGGGGGAAAAAAAGGGGGGGAACCCCCCCCCCCGGTATTTAAAAAGGCCTCAGTGGGGAAATGGGGAGGAAATGAGTTATTAGGCTTAGCTGCACAAAGCATTTAGACACACTCTCAATTTTAAGCATGTGTATAATTTTGTTGACTTTAAGTCAGATGTGCTTCACTGCTGTGCTGTTTTGTCTCATGGTATGTACCCAAGCTCTTTTCCCCATCTGTAGGAAGGAAGCCCCCATCTGAAAGACGAAAACAGTATTATTAGTTAAACGAGGCTATCCATCCAGAGGGAGCCCCTGATACAGTGTTGTAGTTTAGGTTTCTCCCCCGTGAGCCCACATTCAAGGGTGTATTGATGGGGTATCTGTGGAAAATAGTACAAAACCTATGCCCACCTGTAGACAGAACTTGCTGCAAGGAATGTACAAATACAAAAAAAAAAATTGCCTTGATGGTTACAGCAGGGGTTTGCAGTTTATGGCTTCATAGCCAAATGTAGCCCACTACAGGGCCAAACAGAAAATGAAATCTATTGGAGGGGCATGGGGGATGCTGAAATAACCAGTATGTGAAGGGAATACGGCAGGCAAAGATTTTTATGGGACGAAAAGAATTCTTGCTCTGACCAGGATGGCCCAGACTAGCCTGATCTTCTTGAATCTGGGCTGCTAAGCAGGGTTGGCCCTGGTTAGCATTTGGATGGGAGACCAACAAGGAGGTCTAGGGTAGCTACACAGAGCCAGGCAGTGGCAAACCACCTCTGAACATCTCTTGCATTGAAAACCTTAACGGGTTGCCTTAAGTTGTCTGCAACTTGACGGCACTTTCCACCCCCACAAAGGGTGGGCCCACGTTAGGCACGTGGTCTGCCAAATGCATTAGTTGCCAGCAGGAACTCATTAGCATAATAGGCCACACCCAACAGCAGAAACTCATTAGCATATTTGGCCACGCCCCTGGCAGCACAGCTCATTGGCATATTAGGCCACACCCCCATGTTACCAGAAGAGTGGTCATCCAGCCACACCCACCTTTTGCTTCTTATTCTGTTTACCTTGCTCGTTGTCAAAACCCAGGGCTTTTTTTGTAGCAGGAATTAATTTGCATGTTAGGCCACATACCCCAACTGTAATCAATCCTAATGAGTTTCTACTGTTGGGTGTGGCCTATTATGCTAATGTGTTCCTGCTGGGTGTGGGCAACTCAGGAGCCAGCCGGAACTCCGTTCCTGTGTATTCCTGCCCCAAAATAGCCCTGGTTGCCAGTTGAATACCAGATTTGCTTCAAGGTGCTGGTTTTGACCTTCAGGTCCTTATACGGCCTGGGACCAACATATCTAAGGGATTGCCTCTTCCCATATACGCCTCAAAGAGCATTACGCTTAAAAGATCAACACCTCCTGGTGGTTCCTGGCCCAAAGGACGCCCGTCTTGCCTCAACCAGGGCCAGGGCTTTCTCTGCCCTGGCCCCCGCCTGGTGGAACATGCTCCCTATTGAGACCAGGGCCCTGCGGGATCTCCTTCAATTCCACAGGGCCTGCAAGACGGAGCTGTTCTGCCAGGCCTTCGGTTGAGGCAGCGGGTGCCCATATATGGCCTCCCTGAGGTTGCTGTCACCCGTCTGTCACCTGTCTACTGACCACCGACAACGGGCCTTTAACTCACTGTACCATCCGGCCAGAACTGTATAGCCAACTGACGCTGTTTCAAGCTGTACCCATTGTTTTAATTGTTATGTCTTATCATGTTTTAATGTTTAATGTTTTAAACTGAAATTGTTTTTATTCTCGTGATGTTACCGGCCCTGAGCCTGCCCGCGAGATGGGCAGGATATAAATGAAAATAATGAATGAATGAATGAATGAATGAATGAATGAAAAAAGGATAAAGGTGCACAGTGCCCAGCAGTCTAAGTGCAAATTCCAGTAAGTGCATTAAAACAATCACGGAATATGCTCCTACGTACATATTGTGAGACCTGGTATACGCCACTTCCTAATAAAGAACTCACAATTACTGGTATTTGGGCTGCAGAAACTTTATGGACTTTTTCAATGTGTCTATTTATCTTTATTGATGTGTTTATTACTTGTAATGGCAAGTTTATACTCACTATGCAAGTAGTCTTTCTTATACTGGCTCTTTGTTGACCTGTTGATCTGAGTTTTGACATAGATTGAGCTCTCTAATTCTAAGAAGGTTGCTTACCTGGTTAGAGCAGAATGAAGATTGATCAGTGTTCCTACAGAAGCCATTGGGAAGCCCAGAAGCAGGCCACAATGGAGGTAATCACGATGGAAGTAATAATCTTTTGATGTTTGATCCTTTTGACATTTGACAATGGAGGTAATGATCCTTTGACATTTGACCATCCATTGCCAATTGACCACATAGTCTTAAGTAAATGGGAGACAATGGATGTTCAGATTTTAAAACTGATTTTTTTTAGAATAGTGGAATTACCAAAGCTTTCATGCTACAATGCTTGGCAATTCCCAGTTGAACATTAATCCAAAGTAGAATGTGGATCTTAACAGTGGAAATCCATTCCAATGGCCATATCAGTCGTCAAAGTATTGAGAGAGTCAAAGCATAATAAACAGTGCATTATGTCATGCTGGTACAACACAGTGGCTAAGAGTGAGTGGGGTGAGCAAGGATTTATGTTCCAGGTTCAGATCTTGCCTCCACCATACACCTAGGCAAGCCTCTCTCTGTGTCTCAGTTCTCCACCTGAAGAAGTTCATATGCCTCTTTTAAGTTTAGTATTTATATATGCAGGGCTATTTTTGGGCAGGAATGCACAGGAACAGGGTTCCGGCTGGCTTCTGAGTTGGCCACACCCACAGCCTCCCCCCCTCAGGTTTCCCAGGCACCTCACAAGCCGCGGGGCGCCTGGAGAAGCCGATCCAAAAACTGCCTTTCTTCCCTCGGGTTCCTCATGTGCCCCGCAAGCCGTGGGGCCCCTAGGGAAGCAGATCCTGGGAGGGAGCTGCGCTGTCAGGGGTGTGGCCTAATATGTTAATGAGTTTCTGCTGTTGGGTGTGGCCTATTATGCTAATTAGTTCCTGCTGGGCTTTTTCTATTAAAAAACCCCCTGTATATATGTACGGTAACACACGCAAGAAGCTTTGGGAGATCGTTGTGTTACAGACGAGGTTAGGGGCTAAATATGTATGCCCTGAGTGGGAGAATCTTCTGGTTCGACTCCCGTCTCAGCTGTGGACTCATATGGCTCATATGGCAGCCTTAAGGCAAGGCCCTTGCTCTCAGCTCATCCCTCTCTGTAATGTGGGGTAATGATTGTGGCCTGTTATATGGGGCTGCTAATGTGAAGAGAGCTGAGATTATAACTGGTGCTTTGAACGCTCAAAAGTAAAGGCTGAGGCACAATGTTTGAGAGACTTTACTTCAGCTGTGTTATTATACACTTGTCATGGATGCTCTAGGCTGATCCTGCATTGAGCAGGGGGTTGGACTAGATGGCCTGTATGGCCCCTTCCAACTCTGTGATTCTATGGTTCTCTGATTACAACATATTTTGCATTGTTCCCACCTGCTCCCTTGAAAACAAGAGTGATGATTGACGTCTGAGCCAAAAAAGACAACCTATGTGCACATTCCTGGCTTCATTGTGATATCTTGGTGCTGGATCACGTTACAGTGTGTTTGACATTTTCCTTTTCCTTGGGGAAAAAGGTGGGAGAAGGTCAAGCAGGGGGTTCAAACGGAACATCAGCGTACTCCAAGGTGGGGCAGTAGCCAGGGCCCAGGACTTCTGGGTGGGGACCTCTGTCGCTGACCCCCTACCCACACACTCCCTCTGTCACCTGTCTGCATGTCCTTCCCCATCTGTTTGTTTAAAGTGCTCCACCCCCTATGCTCTAGGGTTGCCAGCTCTGGCTTGGAAAATACCTTGAGATGTTGGGGGCGGAGTCTAGGGAGGGTGGGGTTTGTGGAGGAGAGGAGCCTCAGCAGGGTACAATACCATAGAATCCACTCTCCAAAGCAGTCATTTTCTCCAGGTGAACTGATGTCCACTGTCTGGAGCTCAATTGTAATAATGGGAGATGTCCAGGTGCCACCCAGAGGCTGGCAACCCTACCATGCTCCCAGCTGCCCAGTGTCATTGGGGAAGGGCATATGGGTGGTGCTCAGTGGTGGCACTTCTGGTGGCTGCATGCACTGGCCAGTGCTGTTGGGGAAGGGGCATGCAGGTTGTGCCAGCATGGTGACAGGAGGATTTGTAAGCCAGGGAAGGAGGTACAGGCATGTGGGGGAGCACACAGGCAGGAGATGGAAGTGGAGGCATGAGTAGGGCCTGGTGGTGGGCAGACAGGGGCCCCTGGGCACTGTCTTCTCAGGGCCCCCCAAAATCTGGCCAGTGTTCCATCTAAGCTGAGTTAGTGTGAGCTAGCTCACAGACCCATTTCCCACAAGCAGCTGCCCCAGGCTGGCTCTTCTCTTTCCCCTGATTGCATTAGTCAGTTTCCCATTACTTGCCGCCCAGCCGCGTTTTGACCCACTGCATTCCCCGGTTTCCCCTGCGTCTTCGCAATCTCAAAAAACAAGAAGACCTGGGGGAAATCGGGGGATGCTGCAGGTCCAAACACGGCTGTGCGGCAAGTAGTGGGAAATTGGCTAATGCAATCAGGGGAAAGAGAAGAGCCATCCCGGAGCAGCTGCTTGTGGGAAATCAGTCACAGTTTTTGAGCCCCCGGCTCACATATTTTTGTCTTAGCTCAGGAAGGATGGCTCCAGAGCAAATCCAATTTATGCAGCAGCCCAGTCGCTTGCCCACAACTTCAATGCCGGTAGATCAGAAAGTAGAATTTTTGCTCACAAGACTCCACAGCTTAGAGGGAGCATTGCCTGGAACTGGCCCAGCGTTCAAGTCTCAACCACAGAACAGGTAAACATGCACGTCAGATTTAATCCTGACGTCTCCATCTTCCTTAAAATGTATTTTGAATTTACCTTCCTTTTTTGGAAATGGATGCACAAGGGTGAGCTGTCCTTCGTGCAGCTCAGAACTGTGTTCGATAGTGACTTACTAGATTTCGCTCTGGTATCTCAGTTGTCAGAACAAGTTTTTGGACTGTATTCAAAGGACTGTTGGAGCAGATCTTTTCCTGCCTCTTCTTTTCCTGCTAGCACCCATTGTGCTCTCCAAAATGCTGTTCTTGGTGGGGGTGGGGGGTGGTCAGGGGACTCTTGGGAACAGCACGGGGTACAGTGTGGGCATCTGCAGTAGGAGGTGGGAATTGCCAGAAATCTTTCCTCCTTTTCCTCCTCCTTCTCCTCCCACAATCAGAATTGCCCTTCTGCTTGCAGAAGATGCCATTGGATCCTGCCTATTACAAATAAACAGAGAATGATGAGCTGACATGTTAAACCAAAGATATCGTTTCCCTTTGACAAATATTTATCTTAAAAGCATGCCCTTTAGTTAAAAAAAAATCTGCTGATTGTGCTTTTTAAAATGTATTGTAATACTTTTCTGAATCAGGCTGACATTTAAATCATCTTCAGGCACACCTGTTTACTTTATAAGCATTACCATCTCTCTTCCACCCCCACCCCCCCATCAAGTAAAAGAATATTTCCTTTTCTCTTCTTTCTCTCATTACTCTTTATGGGTTGGTGTTTGGAGACTCGGCTCTGGGTTTTGTGTGTCAGCCTGGCAGAGCCCAGGAAAAGAAGGTTAATGCGATTCAGCCAGTCCCCTGTTCTGGTTACATACTGTCTGGTTATGTCCTTTCAGAGCTGAAGAGATTTATTTTTGTTTAGCTTTCTTTCTCCATTCAGATGAGGTGACTATTATTAAGATGTGTTTAGAGTACACTCTTTCCTCTTTATTTGGGCGCTTCTGGATGACTACGCTTGATCATTACATGTAACCACTTCTTCCCCATATTTCCCTTCCAGCTGACCTAACGCTTTCATACAGTTACATACTACAAAGTTCACTCACCCTTTTTATCTGGAGATGCAAAATGGGCCTCTGTTGCTTCTGCAATCTTTGAAATCCAGCAGCCGTCCCTTCTAAGCAAACTTCTTTTCAAATGCAGATAATGTAGAGGACTTTCTCTACATTATCCCCACCCTGCTCCACCCCCATTTCACTGCTCAGTCCAAAGGGGAAAGCTCCTTTGCTTCTTTAGTATACATTGCATAGTATCTATTTAGTTACTTTAATTAGAGGCTGCGATGCTGCTATGCAAATTGTATATGATTATGGTACCATCCTAACTGGGCTTTGTTACAGTGTGTGTGTGGGGGGGGGGGGGATTCTCTTATTTGAATACAACCTGCTCCAAAATGTATGCTTAGTGTATGTGTGTGTGCTACAATCCGTATAGTGTCTGGGAGTGAAGACAGGCATAATGTTTTAAGAGGAGTGGAAGCAGTTAAACAACTCTGTTATTTCCCTCAAGTCATACATTTTTTCTTTTGTTGTGGGATCTCTGAAAAAAAATAAGTTCTGTAAATGTTCGGCCTACTTTAGGCTGAAATGGGTAAAGGGCAATTGTGGTGGGTGTTTATTGGCTAGTGCCTGTCATGTCATGAACATTTCTATCCCCTTCCCATCCCTGAATCAGTTAGTTTTTAAATAAAATAATGGATGAATACATATACAGCAGCGTTTTTTTGCTGTCAAGTTGCAGCTGACACATGGCAAGCCCATAGGTTTTTCAAGACAAGAGACGAACAGGGGAAGTTTTACCATTGCCCGCCTCTGCATAACTACTCTGGACTTCCTTGCTGGTCTCTCATCCAAATACTAACCAGGGCTGATGCTGCTTAGCTTCGGAGATCTGACAAGATCAGGCCATCCCAGGCTATCCAGGTCAGGGCATATATCAGCCTGCCTCTTTAAAAACAGAACTGGCTGACTTGTTTGATGCCCAAGGCAAAGGGTCAGACTGAAGACTGGCACATACCCTTGGCATGAGAAGCAATTCACTAATTCAGTGGTAGGTTCTTGCACTTTATAGTAATGCCATATCTCTCTTCATCTTAACAGTCTGAGTTAAGATGAAGCTCCTTATCTACAATATGGGGATAAGTAATGCTGATCTAGCTTATAGCATTGCTGTTAGGATCATTAAGAAAATGCACATGAGATATTTTGAACACTAAAAAGGGCTATATAGAGCCAAAGTATTATTATAAAAGTCTTAATTTGGTGGTGGAGGAAGCAGTAATAAAAATATCAGATTCTCAGATTTCAGATTCATCATTGCTGAGCAAGGCAACTGCTAAAGACGAGAATAGGCTTAAGATGAGAATATGTTTGAACTCTGGTGAGTTCATCAAAAGTTCTGCATAAAGTTTTTGCCTAGACAGATCTAGGAATAATATTGGTGCTATTTTCATTCTACAAACAGTTCAGCTTTTTGATGAGGTGTAACATAGTGATGGTTTTTTCCTTACATGTACAGTTTTTAAACAAATTAGTTGTGCCATCCAGGCAGATTGCAATTGTAGTTCTTTGCACTTGTCGGGCGGGGGCGGGGGCGGGGGGGGGGGGAGAGACCTGGGCAAGCTTGTCGGGGTGATGCAGAAGGAGCACAGCTTTTGTAATCTTGTCCCCTTTTATTTTATTTTTGTATCATTTATATCCCACCTTTCTCATTGGGACTCAAGGCAGGTTACACAGAGAATGTCAATGTAACCAACAAGATGGGCAGCTGTGTTAGTCTGTCTGTAGCAGTAGAAAAGAGCAAGAGTCCAGGAGCACTTTATAGTCTAACAAAATACGTGACAGAGGATGAGCCTTAATGAGTCACCGCTCACTTCTTCAGATACCTGAAGAAGTGAGCAAGTACTCATAAAAGCTCATACATTGCTACATATTTTGTTAGAATATAACCAACAGGATGGGACATTGGATAAGCAATGCAATAGGAATTGCAGAATTCTGAAACCAAGCTGAAATCTGAAACAGAGATGAAACAAAACATAAGTATTAATGACATGTATGAGTAATATGACAATGTACAATCATACATAAAGCAACATAAAGCAAAGATAAACAGATAGTGAGTACTGTATGCAGTAGTATAGTCCACAGCTCCTATCCCTTTATTAAAGCATCTTTCTGAACCATTTCATTATCGTGTTATTACATGTGTAAAAATGCCCTCCTGAATGATTCAGTTTTGCATCATTTGCGGAGGGCCAGGAGAGGAGGAGCCTTTCTGACCTCATCAGCCAGGCCATTCCATAAGGCGGGGGCCACAACAAAGAAGGCATGTGTATGGGGAGTTGTTGATTTTGCCATTGGCAGGGTGGCATCTGCAGGTAGTCCTGGTCCGACAAAATTATCATGGTGGGAAATTAGGAAGAGAGGTGCTCCTACAGATATGAGGGACCAAGACCAAGAAGAGCTTTGTAGGTTATAGCCCATACCTTGAATTTAATCCAGGAAATGAGAGGCAGCCAATGAAGTGAGTATTAAATGGAAGTAATATGCATGGCTCCCGCTAGCTCCTGATAATAACTGAGCGGCACCAGCCGGAGTAACCAAGTTGATTCCAAGGGGAGACGTATGTAGGATGCTTTACAGTAGCCAAGGCTCGATGTTACTAACCGTGGTGTGAATCCAGGTTGCCAAATCAACTGAGTCAAGGTAAGGGGCCACCTTCTGGGCTAGTATGAATTGGAAGAAAGTATTTTCTGCAGCTGCATTAACTTGTCCCTCCAGAAGTAATGTTGGACCCAGTATAACTCCATGGCTCTTAACTGAATCAGCGACGGTCAGCTGAGCCCCACTGAAGATGAGAAACACAGTGTCCCTCAAAATCGCTACCTTAACAGGTCTCTGTGAAGTCATCTGTAGAACAGGGCAACATCAGTTCCACTGGGACTCCTCTGGTAGCACACAATGCCATCCTATGTCCATTGGAGTCTATGGGCTATGGTGTAGCTCTGCTTATTTATTTGTTTGTTTGTTTTATTTACTTCCGCTTATACCCCGCCCTCCCCACAAGCGGGCTCAGGGCGGCTGACAACATTGGCACCAGTTGCCAGTTAAAACAACGTTTAAAACATTATTTAACATATATATTTAACATATAACATTTAAAACATGCTTAGGATGGCAAGCCTGTCTTGTTAATGTTCTCCTCCAAAACTACACATGTGGGCCAAAGAGGTCTAATCTAGAAGCTGAGGGGGAGCAGATGATTGTATGTTTTTTTTGTTTGTTTGTTTTTAAAAGAGCTGTTTTTATGGCCTGCTTCTGGCCTGAAGACTCTTCTTATTAGTAGAATTTTAAGCTGCTTTAAAACAACATTCAACAACATTTTTATGCTTCTGGTTTGCTTTGACGTTGTGAGTGTTCTCGCAATTTCATTTATTTATTATTATTTATAATAATAATCAGTTAGATGACTTTCTCGTGTACCCACCCCCTGCTGCTGTCACCTTGGGGCTGCTACCAGCCCCAGTTTTTAAAAGGCAGGATGGTTAGGATTGCTTTTGAAGAGGTGTAAGCAGAGGGCTTTTTTGGTTCTGCCATCAAGTCATGGCTGAGCTATGTCCCATGGGGTTTTTAGGGCAACTGACATACAGAGGTGGCTTGCTGGTTGCCTGGCTCTGTGTAGCAGTGATAGACTGCCTTGGTGGTCTCCCATTCAAGGACTAACCAGGGGCAACCCTTCTTAGCTTCTGAGATGTGGCACGATTAGGCTAAGCCAGACTATCCAGGCCGGAGCAGATGGCTTGTAGTGGAGAGTAAGATGAGCGGTAGACAAACAGTGCAGCCTGCCTCTGCTGATGCCCATGTTGGTGACTGCTGCCTTCCGGTCCTGCTACCGCAGCCCCTTTTTCGGAACAGTAAACTATTTTTTTTAATGGGGATACATTCTTAGGGATTGTGCTTCTCAGCTAAGGAATTCTTCCTTTCAGATTTCAGGCAGGTAAGAAGATCTCTGTTCTATAGGCAATTACAATACTTACTTGCATCATGGCTATAGGGAAGTATGAATTAGCATGGAATATTGTTCCTCCTTTTCCAGGATTGTTAAGCAACAGATCAGGAGGATCACATTTGCTACCAAAATGAATATGTTTATGAGGGGGTCTCCTCATCCTCTGCCCGCCCACTTGTTACTTCACTGTTCTTTAGTTTCAACATTTTTCTCCTAGATTGACTGAATTCCAGGATGGAAGCCTGGCTGGGAGAAAATTTGCTTCAAATAGCATAACACAGGGGTGGGCAAATTGCGGCCCATGGGCCACATGCGGCTCGCCACAGAGTTTTTTGCGGCCCGCCAAGACAGTCGGTCACATGGTTTCAGTCAGGCCTCCGTTGGGCCCGGAGCGCAGAGAAGCGGCGTTCCGGGAGTGAAGTGTCCAGGGGGCGGGCACATTACCAAGCCCCACCCCCTGCTCCCAGCAGCCCTGTTGGGCAACGAGGAGGCAGAAGAAGGAAGGTAAGTTACCTTCCCTCCCTCATCCTCCTCTTCCTGGGGCCGCAGCGCTCCAGGGGAGCTCTGTATTTATTGATTTTTATGACACAATTTATACCTTTTCTGAAATGCAAAGTTAACTAATGAATGCAATCATTTTAAAAGGTGCAGCTCTCAGCTAACCTCTGCTCCCACATAGTGGCCCCCAAGCCAAAACAATTGCCCACCCCTGGCATAACACAATGAAGTAAGGAAGTGGGGAGAGGAATCCTTGCTTATGTGTTTGGGTTTTGTATAACCTTCTTGCTTTACACATGAATCATTATGCTCAGTCATATGTCATACTTGCTTACCCAGTTCTGCCTACCTCCTGTTGATCAGTCACAAGCAGGGAGCCAGTGGTTCGGCAAGCTGTTCAGATGCATCCAAGAAAATTCAGTTGTGTCCAGTTTCCATTGTTATACGTGGTTATACATGAAGCCAGCTGGGTGACCTTGGGTCAATCACAATTCTCTCAGAGCTCTCTCAGCCCCACCTCTTCTACTCTTCTTCTTCTTTAGTGGTTTTTTTCTTTTTGCATTCATCCTCCCTGCTAACCATCTTCCACAAGTATCTCTAATTTTTAAAAGGCACATAGTAAAAGGGGGGGTAATTTTGAGGGGGGGGTTAGTTGACTTGCTACTTAGGTGTCTCTGAGTGCTCACAGTGTCTGTCCATGAACTGACTTAATCTTACAATCACTTCATGTTTAAATCACTGACAGCACAGGTGTAAAAACCAGGCATTGCAATCTATGGGATGTTGATCCTTTAAAGTAGTGGTTCCCAGCCTTTTTTGGTATGCTGACCCACCAATCCAAGTTTACGTTGTATGGTGGCCCATCCAAGACTGGCCCAAGATTTTTTGGTGCCCTAGGCAAACTATGACATTGGCATGCATCTGTTCCAGTATTCCGTTTCCTATAGCGTTCAACCAGATGTTTTTGAGAAACCAGCATCACACAAAGGGTGCAGTTGCCCCAGCTATGAACTGCAAGCAAGTGGGAGTTCTCCTCCTCCTCTGTCAGCTGGGCCAGAGCTGGAATTTGAGGACAAGCACGGGGGGGGGGGGCACGCTCTGACTTGAGAAGATATTAGAAAATGGGAGATGGCAGCTAATAGCTTGGTGGCAAGATGCTTGGTGCAGTTTATCTCCCACAGCAGATAGAGGGGCAGTGAGGCACTTCAGGGGGCTGGGCAAGAAACTGGGCTGCTGAAGAAGCAGTGCCAAGGAGGAGCCTTTCTATCCTTCTCTGGTTTTTCCATGGCGTACTGAAGAGGTCTCAACTACTCCCCAACCTCCCCCCACCCCCGTCTTTCAGCTACTACCATGAAGTTACTGTCAGATGGATTTTTTCCCTCATTATTGTCACAGATGCCCTGACCTGGATAGCTCAGGCTAACCCAGTCTTGTCAGATCTTGGAAACTAAGCAGAGTTTGCCTTGGCGACCTCCAAGGAATACCAGGGGTGTAACACAGAGGCAGGCAATGGCAAACCACCTCTGAAATGTCTCTTGCCTTAAAAAAAAAGTCTAGCTCACCACCTAGTGGGGCATAACACTAAAGAGCTAGAACTTATGGCTGCCAGACAGTCTTATGATCTCCTGGCTGTACTACACACAATGCCATACGATAATAATAATAATTGTCACATATAGGGAGGGTGGTATGAATATTTGAGAAGGTGAGGAGGAAAGAAAGAGAAGGATGCAAAGGGCAGGAGCGGCCATTAGGGAGGGGTGGCCACTTTCAGAGGCTTCATGACCCACTTTTAGGTCCCAACTCACAGGTTGGGAAACACTGCTTTAAAGGATGCATCCAACTGTGTTGGTGCAAAAAAGGGGATGAATTACAAGCAATTCTGCGCTTATAGTACAAGTTGGTCCATTTAATGACCTGGCTGTGACTCCAGGGTATAAATTCTTCTTTGCTGAATGTGACTAACTGGACCAAAGTAGCCACAAGCTGTAGCGATCTGGCCTTATAGCACAAGCATCGATTGTGCAAGTGGAAAAGGCTTAGTATGGTATTATGTTTGAAGTGAACTTCTCCAAGAACATCAAGGCAATCCAATCAGGAGCTTACCTCCTGTGTAAATGAAGCAGTTGAAACACAATAAAGATGTCAGAGATTTTGGATTCTGAATCAGCAGTTCCTTCTTGCCTGAAGGTTGTATTACCTTTTGTCAACATTTTGCATTTCTTAAGTTTGTCTTGTGTGATTGCTCTTTACTATTGGGGTGGGGGGGAGCAGCATCACTCTTCCTCAGTCTTCTGAGCTGTCTATCACTGGAGGGGGAGGGCAAAGTCTTTGCTGTCCCTGGTGTATCTCCCATCCAAGGCCGATTCCGCACCAGCGCTTTGCTCCCCTTTCCACCCGATTTAAATTGGCCCGATTCTGTTTGCACGGTTCCGCATCACAGAATTCTGCCCCGCGTCGATGCCTGCTCTTTATTTCCGCATTTGTCCTTGCCCCGGCTCTTGATCCCCCGCCCTTCTTCCACCCTCCCTTTTTTAAATAAATGTAGGCGGAGGGTAAGATAGCATCGGGGACTATAGACTGCGCAATCCCAAACTACATGGTAAACCCCTTTGTGGCAATACAAACCAGTGGTTGTGGGTGACAACGGATCTTCATCTTCCTGGCAACTATCTATATCATGAGGCTGACTGTCAGGAATGTTGTCTCCGTCCCCCGGAAGTTAAAAGCGGGGGAGCGTTCAGCTGTATGCTCCCTCCACATGCATGGAAAAGGGGATTAGTTTCCCCTCCGCCCAGCTCGACCTGAACTTACATTGATGCTCAATGGGAGTGGATGTCCTCAGATCTTCTTGGTTAATGGTTATCAATTCTGGGTCAGGACTGAACATCTCCTCTGAACCAGGGGCTGGACATGTTTCCCTAATCAATGGTGGCTTCACATACTGAGCCTTCAGGCTCGGTTTAATCCTCTTTGGCTTTGCGCTCTCGTCCGGCCACAGTATGCAGTCTAGCTGATCGTAGTATGGGCAGGTAATAGGCTCCACACCTGATTTCTTGTTGTGTCCCATGGCTCTTTTGTAGTCTTGACGGAGAGCCTTAGATTTGGTTCTGCACTCCTCCGCAGACCGGTTATGTCCCATCGCCTGCATTCTCCTTGCAATTTGATCAAATACATCAATATTTCTGTGGCACGATCCGAGAGTCTCCTGAACACTATCCTGGCCCCAGATTGAAATAAAATCGAGCGTCTCCTTCTCCCTCCATGAGACACCACAGACGCCAGGCATCTTCGACCTTGCAGACATTATTGCACTGTAAAAGGCAGGAGGCCAACACTGACCAAGTTCTGAGGACGTGCTCACAAAATGGTGACTGGCCCCCTACCCAAAATGCCGTGTTGCATGACCAGGTAAGCCCACCAACCACTAACACCTAATCTGATTTAACCACACATGTTTGGGACACACCTTGGGCCAGGCTGACAGCCAGTGCTGTCAAAGGTACAGCCCCCTAGGTGACCAACGCCGCGGTTGGGTCCACACCTCCAAGCCACCATTTACTGCACTGTCTTATCACTGTCGCATTTTGCATACAAAATGGGGAGCAAGGAAATGGCTGCTGTGCCAACAGCACACGTGCATTTAAGCATTGCAGCCAACTGTATTTCATTGTTGCGTTGCAACGAAACCAAAACAGGCCAAAATTCTCATTCTTATTCTCAATTTCATGTCATGCTGGCAAAGGAGGAGGGGCACAGGAGGGAAGCGGTTGAGGAAGGGCGAAGAGAGTGGAACACCCCTACCCCCAGAAGGATTTACATTTCCGTGACTCAACTTAAAACAACAACAACAAAAACTTTATTGAAATGGCACCACAGCCCTACTAGTTCAACAACCCCCTCGCAAGAGGGATCACCAACCGCCCTCCACTTGTTTTACTTTTTACTTTTTATGTTTTCTGCCTCTCGTCTGTGGGAGTGTTTTTTTAATGCACACACAAAAATAACACGCTGCCAAGGTTATGAACATGGCAAGCAGGCATAGACAGCATTGTCACATTGTTGCATTGCAACGAAACGCTGGAGAAATAAAATGAAAACCAATGGACGAGAGGCGGGAGATGTTACATTGAGGCTCAGTGGGAGTGCATGTCCTCATTGCGTTACATTGCCGTGTCGTTGTAACGCAACGAGGACTGGGGGACCAAAAAAAATGGAACAGAGGAGAGGGAAAGGAGAAGCGGGAAAGGAGAGGGGAAGAAGAAAGGGGGCGTTAAAAGGGAGGAGCATGAAATCCAGATTCTGGAGTTCCCCACTTGAATGCCCCGACTTCACTCCCGTGGCAAAGCAAAAAAACTGAAAATCCAGGAAACAGAAGATCCGGGGGAAATGAGGATTACGTTCAGGCCAAATGCAAACCAGGGGCAACAGGTGGGGATCTGTTACTCTGCCGCGGGTTTTATCGGGGGACGCCGCCGGGGCAGCCGCTGGTTCGGAATCGGCCCAACTCTTAGCAGCCCTTCCTGCTGGCCAGCATGTTAAAGCAAAGCCTCGGAGGGGCAGCCTCAGGAATTTAAAAGAACACTGCACCAGTCCCATGCTTATAAAGAATCAGAAAGTCCTCTCAGCCACCAGCAAGATGGAATATTGCATAGTGAGAAGTGGACACTGGACACAGTTGCCACTTGGAACAATCCTGTTTCGTGGGAAGGTTTGCTACTGATTTTGCACAAACAGTGCCCCTCTCAGGAACATATGTGGTCACTGAGATACCGTCTCCTTCCACTACTGGTTTTGCTTCCCAGAAGCCAGAAAAGTTAAAGCAGACAATGATGCCTCAGATCAGAAGGTTTCTGGCCATTTCCTACTATCAGAAATAATTTCTCCTGTGTGACCGTGGCTTTTTTTATCTAAATTTTGTGTGTGTGTGTGTGTGTGTGTGTGTGTTGGGCTTGTCACATTCTAAACTGGTGCATTGTGGACATTCCAGCCATTCACCATGTTATTGAGCAAAATTAGTATGACATCAGAGAGTTCACTGTGCTTGTAGTATAAATATGAGTATCTGGCCATACCATTTTAATTGTTTCAGTTATTAAATAAGAGTTTGAAAACAGGCCACTATTGGTAATTACAGTACCCTGTCACTTTACACAGCAATTTGAATGTTTAGAGTGGGTAGCTTGCAGCTAATTAGGATATAGCGGGACTCTGGGTGCAATCCCAAGGGCGCTTCCCTGGATGTAAATTACACTTGCTTCCAGGCAGGGCTTTTTTTTGTAGAAAAAGCCCAGCAGGAACTCATTAGCATAATAGGCCACACCCAACAGTAGAAACTTATTAGTATATCAGGCCACACCTCTGACAGTGCAGCTCATTAGCATATTAGGCGGGGGCTGGGAATGCACAGGGCAGGCATGGAAGCTTGCCCCTTCCCCCCCCCCCCAAGCTTCTTCGCCCCACTTCAGCATTGTCTTTCTAGTCCCCCCCCCCCAACCAGAAAGCTGGGGAAAGGCGCCGCTGAAGTGCCTGGGATCTGCTTTTCTAGTCTCCCCACCCCCCAACCAGACAGCCGGGAAAGGCGCTGCTGATCGGGGAGGGAAAGAGAAATATTTCCAACATGCCTGGGTTCCCTGCCTGCCCCTTTCCAGCTGCCCACATGTCAGCTAGAGAAGGGAAGGCAGAGAGAGGCTTTTCCTTGTCAATTTCACTCTCAGCTGACTGGCCCAGAGTGAAATTGACAAGGCAATCCCAAGGGGCTCCCCAGAGGAAAAGACTGCATTTTAACATGCCGCCTTTCCCTCTTGTGTGCAACGTGGGGAGGGCAGCATGCACTGTAGCCAGCATGCCAGAGGTTTTGGTTGTAGGCGTGGCCAACTCATTAGCCAGCCGGAACTCCGTTCCTGTGTGTTCCTGCCCAAAAATAGCCCTGCTTCCAGGTAGACCTGCTCCTTCTGCTTCTTACATCCTGGGCTTTCTACATCCTGAAATGGAATTTGTCCATAATGTTTCTTATTTCCAAATGTCAATAATTTCTAAGTGCTGAAATATCTGAGATAATTGATAGGTAAAGGTAAAGGTTTCCCTTGCTCAAAAGCCAGTCGAATAGGACTCTGGGGATGCAGTGCTCATCTCCGTTTCCAAGCTGAAGAGCCAGCGCTGTCCAAAGACATTTCCGTGTTCATGTGGCCGGCATGCCTAGTTGCCAAGGCGCACAGAACTCTGTTACCTTCCCACTGTAGCAGTACCTATTTATCTACTTGCAATTTCTTGCTTTTGAACTGCTAGGTTGGCAGGAGCTGGGGCCAGAGACAGGAGCTCACTCCATCATGCAGCACTTGGGTCTTGTACTGCTGAACTACCGACCTTCCGGTCTGCAGTTCAGCATCTTAACCACTGAGCCACTGCAGCCCCATGATACACACCCGTAAAATATGGGGTCCCAATCCAGCCAAAGGTAAGTCCTGCTAACAGCCCAGTTTTATGCTTGGTCAGCTTGTTTCAGTGGGGCTGATTCTCAAAACAACTATGCAGGGGATTCCTCCCTTGCTGCCCAGTGCTTTTCAGCATGTTCATATAAATGACCTGGAGTCAAGGTTGAGTGGCGACATGGCTAAGTTTGCACAGGACACCAAATTTTTAGGATGGTTAAGAGAAAAAAAGCTCCAAAAGAATTGCTTCAAACTGAGGGGACGGGCATTGAAATTCAGTGTGAGTGAGTGTAAAGGGATGCATATTGGGGCAGATAATCCCAACTTCACATATAAACTGAAGGGATGTGAGTTGGCAGCAACAGACCAGGAATGGGACCGTGGGGTGGTAGCGGATGGCTCGATGAAAATGTCCAACCAGTGTGTGGCAGCTATGAAAAAGACAAATTTCATGCTGGCCATAATTAGATCAGGAACAGAGAATAAAAAGAAGTATTTCTTCACACAGTGCATAGTTAGTTTGTGGAACTCACTACTACAGGGTGTGGTCATGGCCACCAACTTGGAAGGCTTTAAAAGGAGAGTGGACAGTGTAATGGAGAACTGGGCTATCAATGGCTACTAATCATGCCAGCCCCTAGGTCCCAGAGGGGATTCCCCTGCTTTTGGGGGGCTCCAATCTGCCACCAGCCACATGGCCAGTGGGGGAAACCCCACTGCCAAATAGGGCTGTCATTGTGCAACATCCCCAGTGCGATGACATCACCCGGAAGTGATGACATCATGTTGGTGACGTCGCACAGCAACACTCTGGTTTTGGGGCAAACACTATGTTTTTGAAGCAAGAAAACCATAGGGTTTTTGTCCAAAAATCAGGGTGTTGCATGCAGCATTGCTGATGTGATGACATCACTTCCGGGTGATGTCATCGCACCGGGGATATTGTACAATAACAGCCCTATTTGGCGGTGGGGTTTCCCCCACTGGCCAGGTGGCTGGCAACAGATCAGAGCCCCCAAAAGTAGGGGAATCCATGATGTCATCGTTTCGGGGACATTGCATGTGACATCCCACCCACCCCTGGAATGCCCCCCAAATCCCCCCGCCATGACGGCAAGGGGACTTGACAACCCTAATATCTACTCCCTCCAGTACCAGAGGTAGTATGCCTCTTTGTATCAGTTGCCGTGGAGCATAAGTGGGAGGATGCTGTCGCAGTCGCCCCGCTTGTGGGCTTTCTAGAAGGTAGCTGATTGGGCACTGTGTGAACAGAATGCTGGACTAGATGGGCCTTTGGGCTGATCCAGCAGGGCTCTTCTTATGTTCTATTCCTGTTCATGTTTCCTTGGAAATCAGTCCCTTTCACACATGCTCCAAGCTGCATGATGTGATGTGATTCATGCATCAGGGGGTTTCACTGTAAATAATGTGACCATGTTGAGTAGGGCCAGCTGTGTGAGTTGGCACCTTTCCTGCTGGTGGAATGCCAGAGGTTTGGGAAACAACCACACGACCCCCCCCATTGCATAAATTACAAGAATGTTTGTGCTGTCAGTGGGCTTGGAAAGGTGTAACTCAGCCACTATTATAAACTTACCCACCTCTTCTCACGACTTTCCAGGGGGCGGCTAGGCTGTCCCAATTCTAAGCTTCCAACTGTAGGTTTCTAATAATGCCATTTCACAACTAGCAGCTTCATTTTCAATTATCTTGGTAAGTGTCCAGAATACATACTGTGGGTAAATTATGCTTCTGGCTCAGTCCAAATGTTCTGTTTACCAGAACATGTTAATTTGGAAGAATCTGTGCTTCCTCTCTTTAAAAAGAAAAGAAAGAAAACACCAACTGCTGAGTAATATGTTTTTCAAAATATTGCCTACTGGCCCAATCCCAAGACATTTTGTGCCGGCAACTAAGTACTAAGGGTGGAGCGTCCAGACGGCCCGGCCTATAGCTACAGTGGGGCAATTGGGGGCCCTGCCCCTCTAACTAAAAGCCCCGCCCCACAAATAGTCATGCCAGAAACTTTATTTTTGACCATGACCTAGGTGGTACTGGGCTAGCAGAAAGGGGGGGGGGGGTTGTTAGAGATGTATTGAAGGTGCCCTTCTAAGCTTTCTTGCCCTGTGGAAGAAAATGGCTGCTTTGAAGGGTGGACTTTATGGCACTGTACCATGCTGAGGCCCCTCCCCTCCTCAAACCCTGCCCTCTCCTGGATCCACCCCCAAAGTCTTCAGATATCAAGAACATAAGAACATAAGAGAAGCCAATGTTGGATCAGGCCAGTGGCCCATCCAGTCCAACACTCTGTCACACAGTGGCCAAAAACACCAGGTGGTATTTCCAACCCAGACCTGGCCACCCTAGGGGGGAGGTTCTTATTAATTTTCTTGGTGTGGAATAGTGTGTGTGTGTGGGGGGGGGTGCCTTTTTTAATATCCGGTAATACAAAATGGATGTAAATTGGTTCACGGTGCTTAGTGTTTGTAAAGCAATTGCTCAATGATTCTAACTCTTGAGGAAGAAGAGCTGTCTGCCCCCATTAGCCACAATAGTTAACCTCATTCCTAGTAATGATAATCTGATCAGCCTTGTGGTTAACTGTTTCTCTGCAACTGAATGCCCTTAAGGGGCAGATGTGAACCACGCAGTGGAGAAGAAGAAGATTTATACCCTGCCCTTCACTCGGAGTCTCAGAGCAGCTTACAATCACCTTCATTTCTTCTCCCCACAACAGCTACCCTATGAGGTAGGTAGGACTGAGAGAGCTCTGAGAGAACTGCTCTTTAGAGAACAGCTCTGAGAGAACTGTGACTGAAGAAGAAGAGGAAGAGATTGGATTTATACCCCACCCTCCACTCCCCAAGGCAGTCTCAGAGTGGCTTACAAACTCCTTTTCCCTTCCCCTCCCCACAACAGACACCCTGTGAGGTAGGTGGGGCTGAGAGAGTGCTTTCCCAAGCTGTCCTTGAGGGAACAGCTGTGCCAGAGCTATGGCTTGCCCAAGGTCATCCAGCCAGGTGCAAGTGGAGGAGTGGGGAATCAAACTCGGTTCTCCCAGATTAGACTCCGCGCACTTAACCACTATACCAAACTGGTCCAAGTTCACCCAGCTGGCTTCATGTGGAGGCATGGGGAATCAAACCGGGTTCTCCCAGATTAGAGTCCACCACTCTTTCATATAGTCGATTTTGTTCAGTCCTTTCTTCATGATGCTTTAGAGCTGAAACTAACTTGCATCCCCAAGTTTGTCCTGTGAATGCTGAAGTCAAATATTTTCCACATGGACTCTGAGTACTTTAAATATTTGCTGAATGTTTGTGGTCCATATTTGGCATGGTTTAGCTATAATATTTGCCAGTATTTGGTTTGTAATGCTACTTAGATGTCAGATGCTAAATTCTACCACTGTAAAATTTGAAATAACATTACATATCATCTATCAAATGCTGCTAAATATCTAATATTGAAATCATCATATGAATGGTAGTTAGTATTTAATACTATTCAACCTGCAATGAATGGTAGTGTTCAACATCTGACAATTTATAAGATTTGTGAGATTTCATGTATGATATTTGCCAAAACAATGAAGTGATACCAACAAGTTTAATGAAATCAGTGTTGGAAGTAAAATGGCATATTCAATCTGCAAATTTCAAGTTCAAAATGTTACATTCAAATTTTGAGGTGCAAAACTGAAAAAATCTGGGAGATTCTGAATATTTGCAGATATTTATTTCACCTGAACCTTGAAACTCGTCTCAGAGCCAAAATGCACAATAAATTCTCAGCTTTTATTTATTCAGTAAGGAAGGCCCAGACATCTTTTCTCAAGGTAAGATACGGTAGGAATCCTGTATTTTCCCATTATTCAATTCATTTGAATTGGGCACCTTTCCTGGTGCCCCCAAGTGTTTTTTAGAAAGTGGCTGGAACTAGGGGTGGCTTCAGCCCAGGAAGGCTTCTGATTGGCTGTGCAGATTTTTAAAAATTTTACTTTGGCAGTACAGCACACAGATCTTCACTGTATGATTGAAGGGAAGCCGGGGCAGCCATTTTGTTGCTGGTTCTACTATGTGTGGCGGTCATTTTGTGTATGCTTCCACCACACTGTGTCAGAAGTCCAAAGGAGTCCGCTGGCTCAAAAAGACTGGGAACCCCTAGGGTTGCCAGGTCCTTTACTTTCGCCAGCAGGGGGTGGGAAGGAGCTTTCCAGAGGTGGGGGGACAATGTCACCACGTAGGGCTCATTTCGTAGCAGGAGCTCCTTTGCATATTAGGCCACACACCCCTAATGTAGCCAATCCTCCAAGAGCTTACAGAGCTCTTCTTACAGGGGCTACTGTAAGCTCTTGGAGGATTGGCTACCTCAGGGGTGTGTGGCCTAATATGCAAAGGAGCTCCTGCTATGAAATGAGCCCTGTCACCGTGTGCGACGTCCCTGACGTGATGATATCATGTGGAAGTGACATCATCATGCTGGGGACATCGTGTGGTGATGCTCTGGTAATTTGGGCAAAACTCTTGGGCATTGCTATGTGACACCTCTGGCATGATGATGTCACTTCCATGTGATGTCATCACGTGGGGATGTTGTGCTGTGTTGTGGCTGTTAGGGATGGGTTCCCCCCGCCAGCCAGCTGGCCAGTGTGGGCAGGAGCCTGTGAAATCAGGGGATCCCCTGCTCCCACCTGGGCGCTGGCAGCCCTAGGAACCCCGGGACTGGAATCTCTTCTCAAACTTTAAATGCATTTTTTAAAAGCCGTAAACCCTATAATGAAATAATAGAAACTGAATTCACTGTACTGAATTTTTTGTGTGATACAGTTTTAGAGGCTTGTATTTGGATCTCTTTCAGTCATGACTAGTTTGCAATTTTTAAAAAAAGTCATCCAAGTATATGCAAATCAATATTGATTCTTATGTATGTTTTTTTTAATTTAGTGCAATTCTATCCTGCGCATCTTCTAAGGCAGAGGTGTCAAACATGTGGCCGGAGGGCTTCTATCAGGCCCGCACTGGAACTGGCCATCTCCTGCTTCCAGTTCTGTTGCTGCTGCTGCTGCATCATCGCTTGCTTCGCCAGACTCTCTCAGTCGCTCAGCCATTTCATGTTTTCCCCTGGGTCCTAGACTCAGAACTCTGAGCATTTCTGTGGTGAATGTCAATAAATCAAAAGTAGGTTTGCAGGTTACAGATACATACTTGAACAGCATACTCAAGATTGCAACAGCACAAACATTTTGATGCAGTAATTCAGAGCAAAAGGTGTCAGTTATCAGAGACAGCTGAACAAAATATTGCAAGACTGCTAATGTTTTAAGCATGTTTTTATTTTAAGTTAAAAAAACCTTTGTGTTTGTGTCCTTTATAAAGTTTATATCTTCGCTACCCGGCATTACATTTTATGACTCACATGGCCCGGCCCAACAAGGTCTCCTTTATGTCAGATCTGGCCCTCATAACAAATGAGTTTGACACCCCTGCTCTAAGGAGCTCAGGGCAGTATACACAGTTCTCTCCTCTCTTTGGGGAGGGGCCACGGCTCAGTGGTAGGTTAGCAGCTTGACGTGGACAAGATCCCAGGTTCAATCCTCAGCATCTCCAGTTAAAAGGCAACATAGTAAATGATATGAAAGATCTCAGCCTGAGACCCCAGAGAGCTGTTGTCAGTCTGAGTAGGCAATACTGACCTTGATGGACCAAGAGTCTCTGATCCAGTATGAGGCAGCTTCATGTGTGTTCAAGTGCCCTCCTCAGTTTTATCCTCACAACAGTCCTTATGGATGGTATCATATGGATGCCTATATGTTTTCCCCAGCAGGGCAAATAGCATCCAGGCAGGAAGAGAGCAATTGAGACAGTGAAAACAGCCTGCTGCAAGAAAGGGTTACTTTCTTCCCCACCAGATGCCAGTATCCTGACCAGAACTAGAGGCCACCATGGCTGCTTTTTACAATGTGAAGAACAGCAGGAAATCTGTTCATAAATCTTCCATCAGCAACTCTGTTTTGACCCTCAGATCACTCTGGGTATTGGTCAGGCCTCACCGACAGTCTGTTAACTCAGAAGGTGCCCCAGAATAAACCGATCACTTCCCTTCTTCTGTTCACTAGAGGGAGAGATCAGCACTGATGTGGAAAAGTGTCTTTCGGTGAGCTTTACAGATCCTCTAATCAAGAGACCCCTGGGGGTTGGCAAGTAATGCCAGGTTTCCTTGAACCTGGTTTAGAAACAGTGCCCAATTTTTCTTTTATTTAATTTGCTGTCGTCAAAGCTGAGTTATGGAGACCCCGTAGATTTTTCAAGTCAAGATACATTCAGAGGTGGTTCGCCATTGCCTGCCTCTGCATAATGACCCTGGTATTCCTTGGTGGTCTCCCATCCAGATACTGGTCAGGGCTGACCCTGCTTAGCTTCCAAGATGTGACAAGATCAAGCTAACCTGGGCTATCCATGTCAGCATACGTGTGTTATTTATCTAATACACATATGGGGGGAGGGTAAACAAGCGAAGTATGTTGCTTAACCATAAGCAAGCTTTTGGGATCTGGTGTCCTTCTGTATTTTCAGTTGGGTTGGGCTCTGCTAGGGTTCTGTCTTTTTTTTTAAAAAAAAGTCTCGTTTTAATGGATTGTTGTTATTCTAGCCATTTTCTTGGGGCTTTACCACTCTCATTTATCAGCTGCTTGAGCATTTTTAAAAAGTGTTGTTCGTAAATACTTTAAAAATACATATATTTTTTTCTGTTTCACAAGGCAAAACAAGAATTATGGTTTGGTCTGATCTTGAGCCATTGTGGAAGGAAAGTTTAAATGAATGTCTCTTCTTCCATTATCCAAATATGCATGCTGTCCAGAGGGCAGAAAAAACAGTATGTTCCATCAAACAGGCAGGGTTTCAGAAAACGTGTCAACAGATCTGTGGAATTTGTCAGGATCACTAGTCTGTGGGGGAGGAAATGCACTTGAAAGTAATGACTTGTGAAATTCCCAGACTTCCCCTCCCTCTCCCCGCCAAAAACGGGTCAGATTTGTTTCAAGCAAGGAAATGCAGGCAATTTACAGAGGCACTGGAGTTCCATTTGAGTCATGGCTCTCAAAGTCCTGTAGCTTGCAGTGTAAACCTTGGGATAGGATTGCCAGGTGTTCCCACCACCAGCGGGAGATGGGGAGGTAGGGTTACCAGATCCAGGTTGGGGAACTCCTGGAGATTTGGGGGTGGAGCCTGGAAAGGACAGGGACCTCAGTGGGGTACAATGCCATAGAGTCCACCCTCCAAAGCATCCATTTTCTCCAGGGGAAACTGATCTCTGTAGTCTGGAGATGAGCTGTAATTGCAGGGGGTCCCCAGGTTCCACCTGGAGACTGGCATCCTTAACTTGGGATGTGCAGTGTTTGCTCTTGCTTCAGGACTGTAATCAGTTTGGTACTTTTCTTTCACTGATTCCCTCTAATACTGAACTTCATGTGGAGCAGCCAGCCAGAGACAAGGACTACTCAGGCATGCAGAAAAAATATGGCAGTGTAATATTGTTGTTTTTAGACACTGCACACCAAATGGCATGACAAAGACCAAGCGTGCTCAGGTAAATATGCTTAATGGACAGGAAGGGTCAGTTAATGAAGAAATCAGAAGGAAAACAGAGGAGAGGGAAAACTCAAAGGCTGAATCTCCTATAGTATTCTACAGAACAAGATCTGAGCTTTGGGTTGCCAGCCCCCAGGCGGGGCCTGGAGATCTCCCAGAATTACAACTGATCTTCAGGCAACGGAGATCAGTTCCCCTGGAGAAAATGCCTGCTTTGGAGGGTGGACTCTGCAGGGCCGGTGCTACCATTAGGCCAAGTTAGGCGACCACCTAGGGTGCAGACCTAAGAGGAGTGCAGAACAGACAATCAGCACTGGTTAGCAGCGGGGGGGGGGGGGCGCAAGTAGTTAGCCTTGCCTAGGGCGCAAAAAAGCCTGACACCAGCCCTGGGACTCTGGCATTATGTGCCACTGAGATGTCTGCCCCTCCCCAAACCCCTCCATCCCAAGGCTCCATCCCCAAAATCTCCAGGTATTTCCCCAAACCAGAGTTGGCAACCCTATTGAGCTCGGGGGAAGTTTCCCCAATAATTCTCTCCCTTTGTAGACTGGCAGTTTATTAATCTTGACCTCGATGGTGATATATTCAGTATTCAGACAGGTAGTGTTTTTGGCTGTGCATCGAGGGAAGGCCTTTACATTTCATTCACACAACTCAGAAGAGGAGGCCCTGCACTGACTCTTAACCCCTGTCAGAAGTAATGGTCAGGTTTAATCCACAATTCAAGTACAGCAGGTATCCACAGAGGAGTGAATGATAACTATTCATTTAAAAGGGGCAAAGGGAGGGGGTTTACTCAGGGCTGCCATTGCTTGGGTTGCCAGCTTTGTGTTGGGAAATACCTGGGGATTTTGGGGGTGGAGTTTGAGGAGGGCAGGGTTTGGGGGAGAAGAGGGGATTCGAAGGGGTGTAATGCCATAGAATCCACCTAAAGTGGCCATTTTCTCCAGGTGAACTGATCTCTGTCACCTGGAGATCAGTTGTAATGGCGGGAAATCTCCAGCCACCACCTAGAGCAGGGGTGGCCAAACTGTGGCTCAGGAGCCACATGCAGCTCTTTCACACATATTGTGCGGCTCCTGGCAGGGCAGCTAGGGAAGGGAAGAGGAGGCATACTTTTTTCTCCCCTCCCCCCATCAGTTTGTTTCCTTGTTTCTCTCTCTCTCTCCCCCTCTCTCTCTCCCCCTCTTTCATTCTTTCTTTCCACCTCTCTCTCTTAGACAAATATCATTAGCAAACAAATAAATATCATTAGACAAATAAATATCATTATCAAGATCTGTTTTTACCCCTTTTGTTTTTATTTTTGGCAGTCTCATTTAATGTTAGTAAAAAGCCAATTTGCATATTTTAAAATAAAATGTGTGTGTGATATTTGTTCATATCTTGCAGCTCTCAGACGTCTGACGTTTATTCTGTGGCTGTTACGCTAAACAAGTTTGGCCACCCCTGGACCTAGAGGTTGACAAAACTACTTGGGAGCTAAACCTGACTCTGGTGACCACAGCATCTAGCAACAGGCAGGGTGAGTGGGGGGGTAAAGGAGAGACAAAATTCCATGGGCCCTGGTATATCAGGTTCTCTGAATTCCCAGCTTCCTTTTTTGAAGTGAATCACTAGCCCTTTCCCTTGCAGAAATATGCCTTTCGCCTTCTGTCTCTACTTGAGGGCTGCCAACTCGGGGTTGGGAAATTCCTGGAGATTTTGAGGATGCAGCCTGGAGATAGCAGGTTTGGGGGAGGGAAGGGACCTCAGTGGAGTATAATGCCATAGACGTCACCCTCCAAAATAGCCATTTTTTCCAGGGAAACTGATCTCTGTAGTCTGGAGATCGGTTGTAATTCTGGGAAATCTCCAAGTGCCAGCTGGAGGTTGGCAACCCTATGGAAAGGACTAGGGAGCTACTTTTTTAACAAAAGAAAGCTGGGACACAGTTATTATAACATACTGATCTATCTATCTACCATCCTACTTACCCACCTTCCTCATACTGCTTCTTAACTTATTAGTTCTATGTAGATTACTAAAATATGGAAAAAGCTAGACCCCCATTTGAATGGCTGCAAAAATCTATCACAGATGCATAAAATTTCGCAGCGAAAAGAATGATAGTTCTTCTATTATCTTCTAATAAAAGAGGTAATGTCTTCATATGATATAATGATATTCCACTGTGAATTAAAAATTTCCCCTGTGGAGGGGAAGAAATGGCCACTGTGGAGAAAATCTCAGGGAAAATGGCTGCTGCGTGTGTTGGGAAAATCTGAATTTTTCCACCAACACAGCAGCCATCCAGGCTTTGTGATCTTCCCCAAAACTTTGGAGCAAAGCAGGTTTGAGAAATATTGGAGATAATCCAGCAAAATGCTTGGAAGTGCACAAATGTACTACAGGGCTGTGGGGAAGCAAGAAAAAAACTCCTGTTTCTCAATAGCATTAAAACTGGCAGATAACCCATGTGGAAGTCATAAGAGGCTGGATAGTTTACTACAGTGAGCCTGAGTTAAATACTTCCCTATCCTGAAATGCTGCTAAACCCATCAGCCAAGCCAGCATGGTAGGAAGGCACGACCCCCCCCCCCCCCATTTTCCAGTTTTGGTCTCATTCCTTCTCATCCGCACCCTGGCTGGGAAGTTAAAACTTAATAGCAGAACAGCAAACCTCTGTTAATATTATGAACAGCCAAGTTAATATTTCACAACGATCTATCAAAGTAGTGAAATGGTGATGTTTCCTTCCCTCCACCCTTTACATATATGATCTATTCTATATCAATCTATATTAGTGGTTATAAATGTAGAACAGTGAATACTTTTCTTGGTTAATCAATGCAAACAAACAAGTAACTTAAGTATGTGACTATACTTTGTGTTGGTGGTTTTTAATAGATCTTGTTTTAGACTTAGAGCATATTTGAATTCTGAGATTAGTGGTTAGAACTACCCTCTGTCACCCCCGGCAATCATTAGAAGTGATTTAATTACATTTTAAACATTTCAAGAATTTTTAAAAGTGAATATTGTATTCGTGGGACCTCTTAGCATTTTTGTAAATGCAGCTTTGCTACTCCAGGCGTTAGCTTCCTATTATATGACAAACGATATGACCAATGAAACGACAAAGAAAACAGGAGCTTCCAGAATTTTTAATGCTGAACTTGATTGGCAGTAGGCTCAGGATGGCCAAAAGGAAGAACTACATCACATGCTGCATAATTAATTCACGGAATAACTGCAATAAAAAGTGAGATCAGTTGGTTCAGAAAACTTTGAAAGGGGGTTACATTTGTGCAGCTGGACAAATCCGTCCGTGGCCATGAGCTGTGGTGACTAAATAGAATCTCCATGTTTAGAGGCAGTACACATCTGACTGCTAGTTATTAAGGGTAACTGTGATGGGGAGATTCCTAGAAGGGGCAGGGTTTGGGGAAGGGAGGCACTTCAGTGGGGTATATTGCTCTAAAGTGCACCCTTCAAAGATCACTGTAATTCCAGACCTCCAGGCACTACCTGGAGTTTGGCAACCTTATTAATGTACTATCAGATATATTCTTCTACTTGTCCACATAACAGCATGCAAAGCAGGCCAGTCGTATTATATCCATTGGAGAGCTAGGGAAAAGCCTGTGAGGCTTTGGAGAGTCTCGCTCAGTGAGTTCACGGTTTGAAAGTCAAAATGAGATTTCAGCTGGAGACTTCCCACTGGAGCCTGGAACCACTAAGAGTCACCTGCTCCCCTTTCCGTAAAAACTAAAAGATCCAGTGTCATCACTTTCCACTTAAAGGAAAATAGGACTAGGGTGAATCCTTTGATTACTTCCCTCTGAGAAGACTTGTTCTCCTCTTCTGATCACTGACTTTATTTTTATCCCAGCTCTGCTTTTACGGCCCATATTAAGGTCCTTCTGACACACCACTGACACAGCAGTTTCCTGTTTATAGCACTTCTATTTCTTGCCGGCCAAGAATCCAGAATAAGTCTAATTTTAGAGAGTGTGTGTTCCCGGCTGAAACCCAGCTGTGAGCTAGGAAGTCCCCAGGTCATACGTCACCCCTGCCCTGAACTCACAAGGTGGTCTAGGCATTCTCTCAGCATCTCTCAGCTGGTGCAGTGTGTGGGTTGTAACACCCGCTCCATAACGCCGACATGAGAAACACTGAGGTAATTTCTGTGAGGCATTTAGAGCAATCCAAAATGTTACATACTACTAAGGACAGCTGTTGTTCATTGTTCCCACAACATAGTTTTGTTTTATCCCATTACTCTTTGTTTACTTCATTTATACCCCAACCTTGCTCTCCAGTGGGGACCCAAAGCAGTTTACATCCTTCCGTTGTCCTCCCTGTTATCACCACAACAACCCTGTAAGGTGGGTTAGGCTCAGAATGCGTGATTGGCCCAAGGTCACCCCAGTGTGCTTCCATGGCAGAGCTTGACATACTGACCAGTACTCCATACTGGCACTCTAGTAGTAAATTAGCATGACTAGGACAGGGGACCTCCAGGGAATGCCACATAGACTGACTGGGGTTCCTTGAAGGAAGAAAGGCAGGTTCTAAATACCATCATTTTAAAAAAACACTCTTTGATTAGGAGCTTTTATAACAAAAGTACTAGTATTAGGACTGCTGTGGAGAGGGGAATGTGAGGAGTATCTATAAGTACTGCAAGTAGCCACAATCAGTGTTCCCTCTAAACCAAGTTAGTGTGAGCTAGCTCACAGTTTTTTAGCTTCCAGCTCACACATTTTTGTCTTAGCTCAGGGAGGAGGACTCCAGAGCAAACTAATTTATGCAGTAGCCAAATGGCTCGCTCACAACTTTAATGCCAGTAGCTCACAAAGTAGAATTTCTGCTCACAAGACTCCACAGCTCAGAAGAAGCATTGGCCACAACTGCCACAAATACTAGCATAGTTATTGCTTGTAGCAGTAGTTATAACCAAGGTGTACTGAGCCCAGGCCTGTAAGCAGAGGTGTTTTTTTTGTTCCGGGAGCATTTAATTTTTTAAGGGGGCAGTTAAATTACTGTTAATTAGATTAATCTGGATGTTTGTCTTTAAAGGGGGAGGCTCCAAGCCTGTTTCTAGCCCCTCTTTTCAAAGCTATTGTGGGCTTTTAATTAAAGGGGTCAGCCCCCAAAATGCCCCACTATAGCTACAGGCCTGGCCGAGCAGTGAAACAGTGTGCCTCGTATCTTTTTAAGAACTTCATTCTAGATGATGATTCCCCAGCCTTGTTCTTCATGCTCAAACTCTGCTCACACTCGCCCCAGAACCATGAACTTTGTACAAAAAGTACCCTGTTGAGGAAAAGCTGAGTTGCAGTGTGTTAATCACTTAAGCGGTTAGATATTTGGCCTACCGCCCCCATTTTAGAAAAAAATTTTACTCAGCGCCCCCTGGAAATCTATCTGTAAGAAGTGGACAAAAAGATGCAGGTAGAGTCCACCACAATCCACGCAACCAGGCAGGCCAAGGCAGGCAGAGAGCAGCAGCAGCTGAAGGCCTGAAGCCAGAGGCCAGCTGCAGCCGCCACCACACAAGAGCCCAGCAGCAACACCAGCCTTACAAGGGTGCGCACATGCATTTGCAAATGCATAGCTGTGATTGGCTGTGGGGACCCCTCTTCACTTCCCCCACCCTCCCTGATCCCAGGGAAGACCAGGAGAAGGCAGGAAAAAACTGCTTTACATAGGTTCTGGACGCGTCTTTCTTTATGCTTCCACCTTATTTTTATTCAGCCCTCTCCCAATTGCACCCAAGGCTCCTACCACCCACCTGGATCGTTCCAGCGCCCCCAGGGGGTGGTATCGCCCACTTTGGGAACCAGTGACTTAAGCAGTTAGATGAATGAACACTTTTGATCAATTAAGAAAAACGTGTTTCTGATTCTAGGTTAGGCATGTGTAATTAGAAGTACGAATTGCTGAGCGCAGTGGGCGTGCAATCCTATGCGCATCCTCAGATGTAAGGCCCGCCACGTTCAATGTAAACAGTTCAATGTGTTCAAGGATGGCGCCCTGACTGTCTCGAACAGCCTGTGCAGTGTAACTCCTATCTAAGCCCACTGATTTCAGAGAGCCAGCATGGTGTTCTGGTTGGGTTACGACTTGGGAGGCCCAAATTTGAATCCCCTGCTCTGACACAGAAGCTTTCCATGTCACTCACAGCCTGACTGATGTCACAGGGCAGCGGCTGTAAGGAAAAAATGGAGGAGAGAGGAACAATGGGTAAGCTATTTTAGGTTCCTGTTGGGGAGAAGAGCGTGGGATAAATAAGTAAATAAATAGCTTAGACTGGAGTAACTTGGCATAGGATCTCACTGTTTGGCTGGCAACCCTGTGCCCTTGGTGGTAAGCCCCGACTGAATTCAGGGGGACTTGCTTCCGAGTAAGCTTGCATGGGAATGAAGCATGGGCACACAAGCACCCGGAAAACCATGCACTTTCTCTTCCCTCCCTAGAGACATACTCTTTGCTGTATGGGCATTATAAAATGGCTGGTCCCAAGACTAAGGAATCGCCTAACTGGAGAAAACAGAATAATTATAATATGGCAGAAAGACAAGAGGCAAGATGGAGATGGTGTAGCAGCACGCTGAACTTCTCTCTCGCTTTCTAATCGTTTTATGACTGTTTCCTGCTGCATTATTGTCTAATTGCTGACTCCTGAAGAGGGATACAAAGGTATGGCAAGATGTACTGAATACAACTTTTCTTGTTGTTATATCCCCAAATGTGTGATCTAACAAAGTTGTTGCAAAGTTATGGATAACAGTGGTCAAATATGATAAGCAAAACCAGGGCTATTTTTGGGCAGGAACGCCCAGGAACGGAGTTCCGGCTGGCTCCTGAGTTTGCCAGGCCATCTTTCTCTCTGGGGAGCCCCTTGGGATTGCCTTGTCAATTTCACTCTGGGGAGCCAGTCAGCTGAGAGTGAAATTGACAAGGAAAAGCCTCTCTCTGCCTTCCCTTCTCTAGCTGACATGTTGCAGCTGAAAAAGGGCAGGCAGGAACCCAGGCACATTGAAAATGCCTTTCTTTCCCTCCCCGAGGGATTCCAGGCACTTTAGCAGTGCCTTTCCCCGGCTGTCTGGTTTGGAGTGGGTGAGGGTGGGGTGGGGTGGACTAGAAAGGCGATGCTGAAGTGGGGTGGAGAAGCTGGGGGGGGGGGGAAAGAGACAAGCTTCCATGCCTGCCCAGTGCTTTTCCATCCCCCCACCTAATATGCTAATAAGTTGTTCTTCCAGGGGTGTGGCCTAATATGCTAATGAGTTTCTGCTGTTGGGTGTGACCTATTATGCTAATGAGTTCCTGCTGGGCTTTTTCTACAAAAAAAGCCCTGAGCAAAACCAAAAGGAAGGGAAACTTTTGCCAATGTACTCATTGAAATCCATCAAACAAATCTCAACAATAGTCTGAGTGGGCTTCAGTGATGTGGGTCTAGTCTGAGAGCAGGTGTGGCATAGTGGATAGTGTTGGACTAAGATCCTGGGAGTCTGGAGTTCAAATCCCCCTCCCCCTTCGACCATGGAAGCTTGCTGGGTGACCTTGGGCCTATTACGTATTCTCAGCCTGACCTACTTCACAGTGACAAAATGTAGGAGGGGAGAAACGATGTCCTAAGCTGTTTTGAGTCCCAACCAGGGAGAAAAGTGGGATCTCAATACCCAAATGCATGCATGCATCCTCCTCCCTCGATCACGACTGTTCCTAAGAACCCATGCCAGGTTCTTGACAAGAGTTAGCGATGGTTGTCTGTTCTCTGTGAAACCAGGTTCAGTGAGGATATTACCCTGTTTTTCTAGGTGTCCAGGTGGAAATCCCACTTTAAGGCTTGGAACTGGCATCGCAGTAATTTGTGGTCAGCTTTTCTTTTTTTTTTTTTAACAAGGCTCACTGCATTTCATAGGTTTTTCCCTTCTAGTTCTTTTTTTTGGGGGGGGGGGGGGAGAATTGCATGAGTTCTAACCAATGCTCCCTCTAAGCTGTGGAGTCCTGTGAGCAAAAATCTTACTTTGTGAGCTACTGGCTTTAAAGTTGTGAGTGATCGATTGGGCTGCTGCATCGATTAGTTTGCTCTGGAGCCCTCCTTCCTGAGCTGAGACAGAAATCTGTGAGCTGGAGGGGAAAAAACTGAGCCAGCTCACCCTAACTCAGCTTAGAGGGAACACCGGTTCTAACCCACCACCCTTTTCTCCCAAAGGCTGACGGTCGGAAAAGCCTCTGTCTGTCCGCCTGGCGGCTGGGTCACCCCGGCGTCGGAGGAAGTTTTCCCCTGGGAGTGCCAGGGCCGCAGGAGGCCGGCCGGCCCCGTGGCTTTGGGCAGAGGAGGGGACGGAGGAGGAGGCGAGGGCGAAGGAGGTGGGGCGGCGGGCGCGAGTTTAGGGTTAGGCACCTCCTGCGGCCAATCCCACCGAGAGTGTGACTTCGTGCCTCCTCCATCCAGGGCCTGCGCGCAGGAATCGCAAGACAGCGCCTCCGCCGCCCGCCGCCGGAGCAACTTTTTTTTGCAAGAGGAAGGCGAGACGCCGGGAGGGGAGGGGGGGATCGGTGCTTTGGGGGAGTCCCCGCCCTTACAGCCAGCCCCCACCTCCCCCAAAACCCGCGGTATGGCGAGCCCCCCTCCTGGACGCCCGGCACAGGGACCCTTTAAGGGGAGGGGGCAGCGGCTGGAAGGCTTGGCCAGGGGATGACTCGGGATTGGGCCGCCGGGGCAAGAGCGTTGAGAAGTGGGGGGTGGGAATTTCTTGGAGGGGGGGGCTAGTTTTTTTTTTTAAAAGACCACGGGGAAACTTTCTTGGCCAACTTTTCTCGCCTTCGTCGCGGAGTTGCGGGGGCTCCCCCTCCCCATCGGTGCTCCGGGCGTGGAGTTCAGTAGGATGGTGGTGTACAACGGCGGGGCTTGCTTGCTGCTCAACTATCTCCTCCTCCTGCTGGCTGGAGCGAAGCAGAGCTGGGACCCCGCCGCGACCAGCTGCGAGCTCCAGAGGAAAGTAAGTGGCGGTCCCCGGGGGAGGGGGGAGGCGCGGGAAGGGCAGGTTGCTGGATTGTGGGGGGGGGGGGGGGGAGAGAGAGAGAGGAGACTCCTCGGGGCGTTGGGATGCAGGTTCAGAAGAGGCGATCTAGCTTATCAGGAGCCCCGCCCCGGGCGAGAGAGATAACATGCAGGGGGACGCCTCTGGGGTTGCTGGAAAGGGTTTTTTTTGTTATTCCACTGACGTTTGTAGCACTCTGTCAATTGCAAGGAATTTGGATTCGGGAGGGGGAAGAATTGCAAAGCGGGCTAGCAGGCTGGCGACCTTTGCAGGGAGTTGGGCACCTTCGCAGCGCATCCTCTGCTGATTCGCACGGGAAATCCCCCTCGACTTCTGTGGGGAGTTCCACCCTTGTTACGCACGTTCGGGACGTCTTGTGGCGCGCGCTTTGGGTTGGCTCGTCTAACGGGGAGGACGCCTGGAAAGGTGCTGCGAGACGAATGCAGTCGGAGAGAGTTCCTTAGGAAATCGCGGTCTTTAGGAGTAAGCCCAAAGAGCGGGGGGAGCTTACTTCTGAGTCGAGAGCGAGCTGCACGTATAGGATCTCTCCCCTGCAGCTGCTGGGTGCAAAGACCGCCTTAGAGCAGAAGAGGAAGGACACCTTTCCAGAGAAGGACAGGGAGGAAGGGACTTGGTGTGTTGGAAATGCCAAGTCTCTCTCTCTCTCTCTCTTTTTACACGGGGGGGGGGGGAGAGGCTGGGGTGTAAATTGGCCCTTGATGGGATTTAGAGTGCCTTTAATGAGATCCAGCGGGGAGAGGAGATAAGGTTCAGTGGAGGTGCCAGCCTGCTGTTTGTTTGGGTCTTGGGGGGGGGGGGCGCTGTGTTTACTTTTAACACTTCTCACCTCTTTGCCAATCTCGCCTGGCCTTCAGCGCCCCGCCGGGGGGGGGGGGGGGGGTTGGGCCTGCATTCCAAATGCACCTCATCAGCCCCTTCCTTTGTGCTGTTTGTTTTATCTCCTGCCCCTGTTAAGAGAGCGGGTGCCTTTGCAGGCTTTTTACAGAAGACCAGGTTTAAGGAAGCCCCCCCCCCTAAGTCTTTCATCTCTTGAGAGCCAGCCGGCTTGGCTGACTTGTACTATCAAGATCTCTGGGCAGAACCTTTTTTCTTGCTGGGGGGGGGGGGGGGGAAATCAACAGTAGACAGATTAATTCTTCTAACTAGTTGTTCTTCTTGAAGACAATTGGAAAGACCAGACTGGTTGGAGATGACCTCTCTTGACCCCCGTACCTTGGAAGGGCTAAGATAGGGAATAGGGAGCCCCAGAATAGGACAAGATTGCACACACACTGTAGAAAGATAGAACAAACTTGGAGTCCAGAGGCACCTTCAGGACCACAAAGCTTAGTTCTGGGTATAAGCATCCATATACCCAAAATTACACTTAGTTGGTCTTAAAGGTGCCACTGGACTCCAACTTTGTTCTATTGCTCCAAACCAGTGAGGCTACCCACCTGAATCTTAACTGTGAAAAGATGTCTGTGCAAGAACAGCATGCGTTCCAATGCTACGTTCATCTACTTAGAAGCGTGTGTAGGCTTTCAGTGTCTGGCCAAGGGTAGAGTTTCATCTAAGTAAACCAGTATTGGGTCAGACTGAGTTGGTCTGTCTTTGAGAATGCAGTTTTGTAGCTATGCCAGGTTTTATTCCAGTGCTCCTAATATATCCTTTCCTGCCAATGGTGCTGGAATGAGCTGGCAGGTTCCCTGCACAGCTTTGAATCAGACATTTCAAGCTTGAAGTGTGTTTTAACTACCAGGGCAAATCTGCGTGCACTTATTTGGAAAAGAAGTCCGGTGAAATATTTACTTCCAAGTAAACATGGACAAGATTGTGATGCATGCCAGTATCGCACAATTCTTGTTTGTTTCTTGGAGGTCATTGGCTAGAGAGGGTGTCTGTAAACCCACACCCTGCTAGGCTGCCTTAAGTCCCTTTTGAAAGTTTTTGCAGAGCAGTTCTAAGCAAAACTGCTCACAAGTTAATTCCCAATTTATTCATTGGGGCTTACTCCCCAGAAAGTGGTCTTAGGGCTGCAACCTTAATAACCTAATGGGGTGCAGGACTGCAACCATTGTTAGTTTGAACATTTGGACAAATCAGAGGATGGAAGTGTTAAAGGAACCATGAAAAAGAATTACGGTAATAGCATTCTAATCCTTAATAAGGTGTTTTTTAAAAGGTGTATTCTGGATTGGGTTGTGTCAGGTAAAATGAATTACTGAATAGTGTATTGCGATGGATTTGTTCTTCCAAGGACGCTTATCTGGAAACACTAATGTAAAATAAACATTGCCATTAAACACTGTAAAAACATTTACAGTGATCTCAGCTTGCCAGCAACTTGGAGAGGGAAAAAATGTCCTTTCCCTTTAATAGAGGCTTAATATGTGGAAATGGAGAGTTGAAAATTTTTATGACGTGGAGGTAAATAACATCCCTTTAATCCTGTATTAAAGGGGCAGGATGTTTTTTTCCCTCCAGGCTGTTGGCAACTCACATGTGATATGATGCGTGTTTGTTCAGAGATCCCATTAAGTTCAGTGGAACCGACTCCTGAGGATGGGTGAGTGGGATAGCAACAGTAGTCCCTTCCTAACCAATAGGAGTTGGTTCATCAGTTAAGTTCCCTTCCATTGGGGAACTGCCATTAAACTTTGACCTTTGCTACCAGCCTGCAGTTCTTGGGTAAAGTTACTGGAAAGCTCTGGTACTATCCAAACCAGCTGATGTTCCGGACAGATGTTCCATTCAGTGCTTGCTGGATGCACAGATCAGTTTGTGCCTCCATACAGAGCTGTATATGTGCTGCTTCATACTGATTCCAGTATGTGTACTGGAAAGGGTATGCATACATTTTAAAAGTAATTCTGTGTCAAATGCTGCATTAGAACTCTGCTGGAATTTTGCTTCAGGTAATCATCTGGGGAAGGAGGCATAGGCCTCATGGCAAGTTGCGTGATCAGATGCACGGGAGAGGATGGGGCATCTGTACTTCCCTAAACAATTGTGTAGTTCAGGGAAGTGCTGTGTTAGAATGCTGCTGGTTTCTTATTATGGAGACTGTGTCAGTATAAGTGAGGAAAATTGAGATGTGTGGTGTCATGCTAGGATCTGGGTGACCCAGGTTTGAATTCCCACTCCACCATGGGAGCTCGCTAGGTGACCAAGGGTCATTCATGCGCTCTCAGTCTAACCGACCTCACAGGATGATGGTTGTGAGGATAAAATGAAGGTGGGAGAATGATGCTTTGGGTCCTTGTTGTGGAGAAAAGTGAGGTATACGTAGCTAAATAAATAATATATCCCAGCAGCATGGGGATAGGACAGTGCGTTAAGTTGGTGGTGCACCAGAAAACTTTCTTGTGCGATGTGACTGAGGAAAATGGGGTCTGGAGATGCCGGCGTGCTGGAGTCCACGCCTGCTGACTTGGCTACCACTAGTGAAAGGATAGCTTTGAGTTTGGGGGCAGCGTTTGGGTGCAGAGCGTGGGAACAAACATAGAAACAGAAATACTAGAACAGGGATACTCACTCAGTGGCTCCAGAGCCGTGTGTGGCTCTTTGATAAGCCAGTTTGGTGTAGTGGTTAAGTGCGAGGACTCTAATCTGAGAGGACCGAGTTTTATTCCCCACGCCTCCACTTGCAGCTGCTGGATGACCTTGGGCAAGCCATAGTTCTGTCAGAGCTGTTCTCTCAAGGAGAGCTCTGGAAAGAGCTCTCTCTCAGCCCCACCTCCCTCACAGGATGTCTGTTGTGGGGAGGGGAAGGGAAAGGGGTTTGTAAGCCGCTCTGAGACTCCGAGTGAGTGAAGGGCGGGATATAAATCCAATCTTCTTCTTCTCTTGTGGCTCTTGTGAGCCCCTTTTCCCACTCTGGCACCTGTCCCATGTTTTAGGAAAGTGGGCAAGACCCTTGCCCGGTGGGGCTTGAGGCTGGCCAACTTGAAACAGCTGCCGGTGGAAGAATGAATAAGCTGAGAGCCTCCCTGAAGGGCAGGCCACATGCCAGGGGAGGAAATAGTGTGAACTTTCGGTCCATCGTAACTGTGAATGTGCCCTGACTCAGATGGCCCAGGCTGCCCTGATCTTGTCAGATCTCGGGAATTAAGTAGGGTCAGCCTTGGTTAGTACTTGGATGGGAGATACGATGCCAACCTCCAGGAGGCACCTGGAGTTCTCCTGCTATTATAGTTGATTTCCAGATGACTAAGATCAGTTCCCCTGATGAAAATGGCTGCTATGGAAGGTGGACTTTATGGCATTATACCTTGCTGAGGTCCCTCCCCTTCCCAAACCTTCCCTTTTTTAGGCTTCATCCCCAAAATCTCCAGGTATTTCCCAGTTTGGAGCTGGCAACCCTAATGGGAGACCACCATGGAAGTTCAGAGTTGCTGTGCCGAGACAGGCGATGGCAAACCACCTCTGAATGTCTCTTGCCATGAAAACTCTTCTGAGTCACCATAAGTCAGCCGTAACTTAATGGCCAAAAAAAAAAGGGAATGTGGCTCTCTGTGAGCTGTGGAGCAAGTAGTATTGTGCTAGAGTAACGGTGCCTTTTGGTTTCCAGTTTTGGGAACTTCATTGACCTTTGTCTTCGGATCCGTTTTAAGGTGCTGGTACTTACCTTTAAAGCCCTTTACGGCCAGGGGCCAGCATACCTTTGAGACCGCTTTTCCCCATATGAGGTCCAGAGGACACTGAGGTCTGTGAATCAACATCTTCTAGCAGTCCATGGCCCCAGGGACATCTGACTAGCCTCAACCAGGACCAGGGCTTTTTCAGTGGAATGAGCTCCCATGCTATGATCAAGGCCCTGCGAGATCTGTTACAGTTCCGCAGCGCCTGCAAGCTGGAGCTCTTCCACCAGGCCTTTGGTTGAGGTGGCGGCCATCCCTTTCCTCTCCTGGCCATCTCCCCTCCAGTAGCCTGGATCTTTACATCGGTACTGCTGAATTAACATCGGTGGCCTGGATCTTAATATCAGTATTGCTGATCAGAACTAGCTTGTTGCGCGGTGTTTTATGGTTTTACAGTTTTAATTGTTATTTTAAGTATTGTATTGAGACTGTTGTGAACCACCCTGAGCCGGTCTGCAGGAAGGGCAGTATATAAATCAAACAAACAAAATCAAACAAACAAGCAGACTTCAGTGCAAAAAAAAAAAAAAAAAAGCTCCCAAGACCAAAAGGAGCATAATATACACTTGGTTCTGCAAGGACTTTTTGGTGTATCATTGTTTCTTGGCCTAGTTTGAAATCTCTTCTGTGCACTTTTAGTTACTGTTGGGTGCAAGGGAGTTGTGCTGTGCCCTTTCAGTTCCGACCTTATCCATGACTCACACTTTCAAGAAGACCAAAGTGAATTGCCAGCTGAGGATTCTAGCTTTGGATTTTCCTTTCCAGAAAACCTCTATGCCAGTAGAATCCTTAGCACTGAAACCAAAACAGGAGGCAGAACCAGGGGTCATTTGGGGGCCGGAGCAAGGCAGAGCGTAGTTCTGCCAGCCCAGGAGTGGGCACTAGGGCAGCCATGGGCCGAAGCAGATTCTCTGGTCTGATTTGGCCCGCTGCCGAATTGCCGCCAAAATTCGGCGGCGTCTTAAAAAGTGGCTGGAGGAGAGGGGATTTGAGGTAGAGGCTCCAAACTTACAGGGTAGCTGCTGGGGCCTCTCCCTGAAATACCCACTAAGTTTCAAGACGATTGGACCATGGGGTCCAATTCTACGGGCCCCCAAACAGGTTGCCCCATCCCCTCCATTGTTCTCTATGGTGGGAAAAAAATTACTTTTTTCCCACCATAGAGAACAATGGAGGGAATAGGGGCAACCTGTTTGGGGGCCCATAGAATTGGACCCCCTGGTCCAATCGTCTTGAAACTTAGTGGGTATTTCAGGGAGAGGCCCCAGCAGCTACCCTGTAAGTTTGGAGCCTCTACCTCAAATCCCCTCTCCTCCAGCCCCTGATATACCCTATGAGTTTTTGCCATTGACTTCAATGGCCCATAGGGTATAATGGGGCTGAAACTGACATTCGGCTGGTGATGTCAGGGAGCGTAGCATATGCTAATGAGTTGTGCTAATAGGTATGCTAATGAGCTCCTGCACCTCTTATTCTATGAAATGACCCCTGGGCGGAACTTACTTTCTGACCTGCTAATAGAACTGTATTCCAAAACGTTATCCTCCCCCTGTGTTATGGGTGGTGCGTTACATCCTACCCTCTTGCTTTCCTGCATGTGTGAACCAGGCCTTGTAGGACTATTCTTTATAGTCCAAAATTCTCACTGAGACCCAAGACAGATTATGTAATGTAAGGCAATACTATCAGTAGGATGAGGTGACATCTAATAAACACTGTAATAGGACTCTAACTGCAGAAAGGGGGAACAAGGTGTAACTATTAAACATGACGTTATCCAATACAAGAAATGGTATTATGCAGGTAGAAACACAATACAGTAAGGGCAATGGGTCATAAATATTAGGAAGATAGTCCATAGTCCCATTACTGAAGCTTCTTCCTGGATCTCCTTGTTATAACGGAGCCCTATTTCCTTTATAAAAATGCTATCCCGAACAGTTCTGCTTTACATAGCTTGTGGAAATACTCAGGCAGGCCATTCCAGAGGTTGGGGGCTACTACAGATGATGACATGTTTGCGGGGTGACACTTCTCGTAGGCTGGCCTGAGACTGGCAAAGGTGTCATGGCGGCACTCCTGCAGACATGAGGGTCCAAGGCCGTGAAAGGCTGTGCCTTTGAATTAAACCTGGTAGCCAGTGGCATGACTGCATATGGATGGCACATTGTCCCTGACAAGGCAATTTTATTTGCACTCTTAGGACCTTAACTGGAAGGTGTATATTATTTCCAGTATACACAACTACTTGTGACACAAGGTCAGCTATATTTGTGGCCCCAAATAGAAAATTCTTGGTGTGTCATTCAATTCCAATTTGGAACATTCCAATTTTGGTCCTATTTTATTTATTGTTAATTGCCTTACATGTGTTACAGGGACTCTGTTACTTATTGTATTTTGCACTATTTGACCTCTGAAGAAGGCTCTTGTGAACCGAAATGCGTGAGATCAGGGCATACATTGTCCTTTTTCATGTGTTTATTTGTAACTTCGTACACTTTATGAGGCTTTATTTGGGCCCCTACTAGGTTTTTATATGTCTTTGTAATAAATACCCTTTTGTACATTTATGTTTTTAACTTTTGGCCTTCAAACTTCCTTTGGGAGTTTGTTAATATGCATGCACCACTAGTTCTTAATAATAAATGAACTGCAGCATCTTCCATAGCTGGAATTCAAAGCAGATTTTGAGGGGAGACCCATACAGAGTGTAGTACAGTAGTCTAGTCTCTTTTTTGGTGTGTATTTTGTGTGTGTATGTGCTTGCGAGCCTGGAAGTTCATGGTGAATTCTGGTGATCCCTAGTGTGGCTAGGATGTTTCAGAGAGGTGGCTTAGTAACCTGCCTCTACATCCCCGGCCCTGGTATTCCTTGGAGGTCGCCCTTCCGAGTACTTGCCAGAGTCGGCCCTGCTTATGTTTCGAGATCTGACAAGATCAGTCTATCCAGCCTGGACTATTCCAGGTCAGGGCTACAGTAGTCTAGTCTAGATGTTATGATGATGGTCTCAGTCCAAGTGACCAGATCAACTGAGTCAAGATTGGGGGCTGTCTTCAGGCTAAACTACACTGGAAGAATTTTTTTGCAGCTGCATTACTTTGCTTCTCCAGCGGTAATGCTGGGTCAAATATAGCTCTGACTGTTTGCTGAGTCAGCAAAGGTCAGCTGTACCCCATCAAAAGTGGAAAACGCAGTGTTCTTCAAGACCTCAGGCTTCCCAGCCAGCATGACCTCCATCTTAGCCATTTAACCACAGCAGTCAGAAGACCCCAGGAGATGTGGGTGGAGAGAGAAGGAGCTGGGTGTCGTGAGCTTTCTGATGGCACCTCATTCAAAGCCACTCATTATTTCTCCTAAGGGCTTTACACAGAGTTCAAATAGCATAAAGGATAAGACTGCACCCTGTAGAACCCCAGCAGACAAATTCCATACTGATGGTACCTGGTCTCCAGTGGTAATCCCTCAAGTCTGGTCTGCAAGGAACAATTTAAACCAATCCAAAGTGCATCTCCTGATAACCTGTTCCTACCTCCAGATGTTTCAACAAGATAGAGTGGTCTGCTGTATCAAAGGCTGCAGATAAATCCAGTAGGAGCAACAGAAAGGCATGGCCTTTGTTGACGTTCAGACAGAGATCATCAACTAAAGCCACCAGTGCCGTCTCTGTCTCATAGCCTGGCCAGAGGCCAGACTGAAAAGATTCCAGAGTGCATGACTTATCTGAGGAAACCTGGAGTTGGGCCTCTGCTACTGCTCACTCAATCACCTTTGCCCAGAAGGGGCAAATTAGAGACAGGGTGATAATTGGCCACATCGGTAGCTAAGAATCAGTGGCAGTCCCTGCACTGCGTGAAAACAACAGAATACTGGCAACTTAATTTCTCTGTGGGCGATTAAATCTGTCCAGTCCAAGATTTCAAATGCATTTTGAATGCAGAGTTATTAAATTCTTGAAATGATTTTCTACTGAAGAATGCATTTGAGCTCAGAATGTGTTGAGAAAGCTTAGGTTGAATAGTTTTGTTTCTTAAGGGTTCTTTGCTTGTCATTCTATAGCAGGGGTCCACAACCTTTTTGAGCCGGTGGGCACCTTTGGGATTCTGACACAGTGTGGTGGATGCAGCCACAAAGCGGCTGCCACAGGAAGTGTGTTGTGCCATACAATGTGGCTCCAGCTCATCTTTAGTCACACTGTGATGATCCTTGTGCTGTAATGGCAGATGTGGCCAAAGCAACATTTAAAAAAACCCTATAGTCAATCAAATCTCAAATGGCTATTTAGAAGCCTCTGCCCACTTTTTAAAGCCACTTGGTGGGCTCCAGGAAAAGTGTCAGCAGATGCCATAGATTCTACTACGGAGAATGTCCGTGACATCACGTTTGCCCTGCAGACAATCCTAGGAGAGGGTGCCAGCAGGAGAAGGCTGTCTTTGGAATGTAACTGGCCCTGGCGTGTGTGGTTCAGGAAGTATGAAGGCCCCAGACCCTTGAATTGAGCTCAGAAGCAAACTGGTAACCATTTCAGTTGAGTGGTTGTCCCCAGACGGAATTACCAGTTGGAGCTTCCTTGATGTCTTCAAAGGCAGCCCCATGTAGAATGTGTTGTGGTAGTCCAGTGTAGGTATCTGTGTTAAGCAATCCAAAGTATGTAGTCTTCTTTAAGAAAATGGGAAGTGCCCTGCAGGACCAGTGCAACTCCAGTGACCTTGGCAAGAATCTCAGCAACCAGCAGGTGGTCCCCCAGAACTGGGTCACGGTTCCATGGCAGTTTGCTGGCTGCTTATCTTGGGATACAATAAAGTCAAAGCAGCAGAGTTGAATGTAATTTCCAGGTGCCCACAGACCAATTCAGACCAGGACTGCAGAGACAGGGGCTAAAGGCTTCTGCCCCTGCACCCTTTTCCTGACTTAAAATGGCCCCAGGGAGTGGTTATTTGACCTATTAAGAACTTAATATATTGATGGATACATGTAAGTTTTCTCAGTGATGCTAATAACGTCACCTTAGGGCTGTTTCAGGTTGGGCAAAGGAGATGGGGGGAGGGTTTAAATCCCTTCTTGCTTCATGCCATGGTCCCAGTCCAAGCCAAGCCCCTGTTTGCCCGGGAAGCACAGGACTTCCAGAACACACTTGATCAAACAGACTCGAGACAATGTGTGAATTCACCCTTAGGTAAACCACTTCTTGACGTCACCCTACCCTTGTATGTATGTAAACCCTAAAATACCAATGTGAATTGAGCTGCTGTAATGTGTATCCTGAGCATGATAACCTGATCTCATCAGGTCTGGGAAGCTAAGCAGGGTCAGCCCAGGTCGGTACTTGTACGGGAGACCACCAAAGGAATCTCTAGGTTGCTACGCAGAGGCAGGAAATGGCAAACTGCCTTTGAATGTCTCTTGCCTTGAAAACCATACAGGGTTGCCATAATTCAGCTGTGCCTTGACGGCAAAAAAGGGTATTGAACTTGGGCCCTACAACCTTGCTTTGTGCACACCCGCCCTCTGCAAAAAAGAAGAGGGGGAGGGGAGAGAGAGAGAGAGAGAGAAGATTTAGACTAGTTGGTTGTGACTGGACCATTACCCGGTAATTCTTCTGCCCGAAGTCAGGTAACCTGACCTCCAGGCTCCACTTAGCCAGATGGGGTCATACTTTATTATAGAAACCAGACCTTCAAGGGGTATCAGTTTTTAGAAGGGAAAGGATTCGGTGCCTGCTTCAACCTTTTCCATGTAAGTGAATGAAAAGATCTTAAGCTTGGGCTGAGTCGTGCCCCTTCTCTCTTTTTTTGCTCAAAATAAGTTGTATGCTTTGAAAGCCATGTTGGGTGTTGGACAGTGATGTTTTCTGAATTTCACTTTGATTTCAGTAGTGGGGCTTACGGTACCACCTTAAGCAAAGTTGCATCCTTCTAAGACCATTGGTTTCAATGGATCTGTCAGGGTGTAACTGTGCTTAGGATTGCACTGTTATATGCCTGCCGTGGAAGTGAATGGGCCTTAAATTCTTACTTTCAGCAAAAGTTGTGCCCGAGGCTGATGGGTGGGAAGCATCTTGTGATAAGCTTTTGCATATATGTATAATCAAACCCCATAGCTGCTTTGGAAACTCTCATTGGATTTCACCTTGAGCAAAGGCAGGAGTGTTCTGAATGACAGCCAGAAGGTGAACCCTCTTAAAAGGCTTAAAAGGGGCTCATTAGTTCCTGATTGCTTGGCCATTAAAATGCAGGACCACAGTGTAGCTTTTCTTAACACTGGCCTGTTCCTTCCTCCAAGTCATTATGACAGTGGGAGAGGAAGCTACTGTTCCTTAACAGTTGGATTTGTTTCACAGGTTCTCTAGTGGGGAAAGATCACACACACAGTGGTTTCACACACTTTATCTGAAAAGCTTAGCAGTTGTAAATTTTGCATGCAGTGGTCCTCAAATGTACTTTTTTTCTAGGCATGGGTTGTATTACCTTTCTAAAGCCAATGTTCAGAGCTGCAGTAAATGTTGCAACTTGATGGTTGATGAAACTAACTTCCAAAGTTGTGATTGATTTATTTACTTCATTTATTTACTTCATTTATTTCATTTATTTATCAGAGCCAGTTTGGTGTAGCAGTTAAGAGCGCGAAGTCTAATTTGGGAGAACCAGGTTTGCTTCCCCACTCTTCCACATGCAGCAGCTGGTGTGACCTTAGGTCAGTCACAAGTTCTCTCAGAGCTCTTCTCTCACGAGCAGTTCTCAAAAGAGCTCTCTTAGCCCCACCTACCTCACAGGGTGTCTGTTGTGGGGAGGGGAAGGGAAAGGAGACTGTAAGGTGCTCTGAGACTCCTTTGGGTAGTGAAGGGCATGGTATAAATCCTCCTCTTCTTCTTCTTCATTTATTTCTGACTTTTCTCTCCAGTGGAGACCCGAAAGAGTTTACAACACTGTTGTCCCTACCTCCATTTTATCCTCACAACCACTCAGGAAGGGAGGTCAGACTGGCTCAGGGTCACCCAGCATGGCTGGCTCAGGGTCACCCAGCAAGCTTCTGTGGCGAAGTGGGGGATTTGAACCTGGGTCTCCTAGTCTGACACTCTTGCCACTGCACCATGCTGGCTGAAACCCATCAGCTTACGTGTTTTTAATTTCCTTTTTCTCCTTTCAACCAGAAGCTTCCAGAATACTATTTTAAAATAGATGGTTCAGTTAGGAGATCTGAGCAGGGTCAGCATTTGATGAAAAAGAAAACCTGAAAAACTTTGGTCGATCAATGAATCACAGATACATAGATCTGGAAAGGACCCCGAGGGTCATCTAGTCCAACCCCCTGCACAATGCAGGAAATTCACAGCTACCCCTCCACTCCCTCCGTGGCCCTTGCTCTATGCCCAGCGGAAGGCAAGAAACCTCCAGGATCCCTGGGCTAATCTGGCCTGAAGGAAAGTTCCTTCCTGACCACAACATGGTGATCGGTGTAACTCTGGACATATAAGAAAGGGCCACAAGAGCCTAGCTCTGGCTCACCCCTTCCTGCCCTCCCTCTCATGATCTGCCTAAGTTCACAGAATCAGCACTGCTGTCAGATGGCCATCCAACCTAAACTTAAAAACCTCCAAAGAAGGAGAGCCCACCACCTCTCGAGGAAGCCTGTTCCACTGAGGAACCACTCCTGTCAGGAAGTTCTTCCCATTGTTTAGCCGAAAACTCTTTTGACTTAATTTAAACCTGTTAGTTCTGGTCCGACCTTCTGGGAAAACAACTCTTCTCCATCCTGTATAAGACAGCCCTTCAAATACTTGATGGTGGCTATCAGATCACCTCCCGATTGTCTTCTCTCCAGGCTGAACATACCCAGCCCTTCAACCTTTCCTCGTAGGACTTGGTCTCCAGACTGTTCACCTTCTTTGTTGCCTTCCTCCGGACTTGTTCCAGCTTATCAGCAATCATATATTGGTCCAGTACTTATAGGGTTAATGCACTAGAATATTATCAGAAACATGCCGATTAAGAGAAACAGTTTGCCTTTAAGTTCCATGGGCATCCTTCCAGGAAACTTGACCTGTATTTAATTGCTTTGGCAAGGGTGCTCCTTGGACTGCCTACTCTGGAGCTGACTTGTGTAGCTGTGCCTCTAACAGCCATTAATCCTGAAACAATTAAACAAGCCATTTACAATGGCCCCTTTCACATTACTGTTCTAAACTGGATGTTATCTGTCATTGGCCCGGTTCTGAGTAAAGCGATACAAGGACAGAGGTTTCAAACAATAAATTTCATTTTGTTAATGAGCCATCTCTGAAGTGATGTGGCCATATCAAACAGCGTTGTACTCCCCCCCCGCCGCCCTTTTTCACGGTGCGATCTTTCTCAAACTTTTTTTCTTGTATGTCCTAAGTTGAGCGCTGTAGTGCTAAACCAGTATAGTGGTGCCCAGCGATGCTCCCTCTAAGCTGTGGAGTCTTGTGAGCAAAAATTCTACTTTGTGAGCTACTGGCATTAAAGTTGTGAGTGAGTGATTTGGCTACTGCATAAATTAGTCTGCTCCTGAGAGAATCCTTCCTGAGCTAAGACAAGAATGTGTGAGCTGGAGGCTAAAAAACTGTGAGCCAGCTCACACTAACTCAGCTTGAAGGGAACATTGGTGCCAAGGGATCTCTGTAGTGCCGCTGTAGGACTAAAGTGCTATATTGGTGTAGGGCTGTAGCACTGAACTTAGAACGTTCAGAAAAAAAGTTCAAGGAAGACCACACAGCGGAAAAGGGTGTGGGGGGGAAAGCATGGTGCTACTGGAAGCACCGCAGACACTTTAAACATCACACTGCAGTGATTCAGAAGCACACGGAAGAGGTGAGAATGGAAGAAAGCCGTTTACCTCAAGAACAGCTCAACCACACTTTGCTAACGGGATGCAGGCAACTTTGTATGAAAGGGTAAGTCAAGTCTATTAGCAGCCAGTTGCTAAAATGGTTGTGTCTGTTAGCAGCCGGCTACCAAAATGGATTACAATGGTTGTCTGAAAAGGGCCTAAATGTCAATTTTTCTGGCATAGAGAGTACATTAGTTTATCTCAGTGCCATAAAAAATCTTCACTTGCTATGTCCCCCCTTCCCAATATTGAGCTGCTGTTAAAGGTATATGAGGAAGCTAGGCTAATTTTTTTCCCTTGGATATTTGGTACTCTTGGGTAACTGACTTGTTCACTTTGCGTTCTCTTGAATCCTGTGATGCTCCTCAGGGATGCCTGCAGTTACAACACATGGCTAAGTTGCATACAAGTGGAGAGAGCTGCATAAGCTCTCCCAGGAGGCCTGCAGTCTTCATGCAGTGGTGATCTTGATTTATGATCCACATGGTGCCATAAAAAGGGAGGCTGCCGCTTCATGCCAGGCCATTCTGGGGGAATGTTTGATTGGGGTCACATAAGCAGGCAGTAAGCTGATGCTGTTTGGCCAGTTGGTCAGCCTCTCTGTTTCAGTTCTGAAGCCTTCACTACTTCGTTGCACATTTCTGAATGTGGTACACATGCTATTGGCCTGCAACTAACTTTCTTTCTTTCTTTCTTTCTTTCTTTCTTTCTTTCTTTCTTTCTTTCTTTCTTTCTTTCTTTCTTTCTTTCTTTCTTTCTTTCTTTCTTTCTTTCTTTCTTTCTTTCTTTCTTCCTTCCTTCCTTCCTTCCTTCCTTCCTTCCTTCCTTCCTTCCTTCCTTCCTTCCTTTCCCTCCCTCCCTCCCTCCCTCCCTCCCTCCCTCCCTCCCTCCTTAGTGATCTGTTCAACGCTTGTAGGCCCAGTTTCAACGCACAGATTTTGAACCTTGTCACAGACCAGTCTGAATGTAAATGGCAGCATATATGCCACTGTGGATGCCATTGGTTGTCAGTGATGCAGGCATTTAAATAGTTGGGTTCCCCTGCTCTAAAGTTGGCTGAGGGTCTTCTTATCTGATTTTTGTTGCTGTTGTGTGTGTCTATGCATGGGTTTAACAGGGGATCCTGGCCTCTTTAGACATGCCATTGCTGTTTACAGACAGTCTGCTTTGACATTTAAGAATTGGCATGTATAGAGTGACCTGACCTGGATAGCCCAGGCCAGTTCAGTCTCAGAAGGTAAGCAGGGATGGCGCTGGCGAGTATTTGGATGGGAGACTTCCAGGGAATACCAGGGTCTTCTTGACGCAGAGGCAGGCAATGGCAACTTACCTCTGTTCATTTCTTGCCTTGAAAACCCTATGGGTTCATCATAAGTCAGCAGTGACTTGATGGCCCTTTCCACCACCATGATGTATACAGTGCCACACAGTGCCGTTCTGAGCAGAGTTGCCATCTTCTGTGTCCACTGAAGGCAATGAACTTAGAAGCCTGTTAAACTCAGCTTAGTACTTCACTGTTAGTATTGGCCTTTAAAATGTAAGGTTTTTGATCTCTGGAACTTTATGGCCCTGTCTGCTGAACTGGCACGCTTTGCTCTGTCTTGTTTTCCTCCAAGGAACCCAAACTGCCGCTTGTCTTTCCTTTCCCCCCCTAATGTGTAGCTTGAAATTCAGAAACTGGTTCAGGCACTTCCTTCGTTATTTTTTCACCCAACTGGAAACTGTCCTTTTGAAGTGTCAAGATGTTAAAAAAAAAAAAAAAGGTAGCAGGTGATTATAGTAAAAAGTCAGTCTGTCTCTTGACTATGTACATTTTAAGGGGAACCTTCCATTAAAAAATTATTTATGAAAGACCTTAAAGCCTGCTTGAGTATATTTCAGCCACTATGCGTAAGAATGCTATGCTTTGAAACATCTCTAGTAATGTATTTAGTACATTTTAATCCCATAGTTCTTGCAGGCAGCTCACCAGGGAACACCTCAGTCTGGCCTCCTCTTTTATGTCATCACACAAGAACCCAGTGAGGTAGGCTAGGCTGCGAATGTCTGGCCCAAGGTCACCCATGGAGCTGTATGGCAGGATGGGTATTTGAACCTGAGCCTTCGGTTTCCTAGTCTGACACTAACCACTATATCATGTTGGCAAGATCAGATATGTTTCCAGCTGTGTTCTTCAGTCAAAGAAACAGTGTCCTCTTCCCACCCTGTGGCTACTTGGTACATGACTTTTATATCGATTGACTCCAGAAGATCTAGGGGACTTCCCCCATTTGCTTCTATACAGAGCAGCATGGGAAGTCTGCACAGGACATCACTTGTCAATTCTGCATTTCAATGTAATAACTGAATGAGAGGGAGCCAAGCAGCTTTACCACGTCAGTACTATTTCTCCATGCTGTTTTGGTGCCTTAATGCTCTCAAGTAAACTTCCACCATTCCCAAAATAGTTTTTTTGGGGGGTATTTTTTGCATGTGTGTGTACCTGTGCCTAGAAGTCATGGTGACCTCTGGCGACTCCTACTGGGGCACAGAGGACATTCAGAGAATTTGCTTGACAGCCTGCCTCTGCCTCCTGGCCCTGGTATTCTCTGGAGGTCTCCCATCCAAATAGTTGCCTGGGTCAGCCTTGACATGATCGGGGTTGCCTGGGCTATCCAGGTCAGGGCCCCAAATAGTTTTTGATGATGGAAATAATGGCAGATGACAAGGTGTTACTTTCAAATACAGCAGGACGTTCCAGACCTGTGTCAGGTCAAAGTTCCTGAAGTGTTTTTGTCAATGTCCCACATCCTCTCTACCATGAAGGAGGAAGTGTATATTTTTCGAATTGAGTGTTACTTCCTGTTTCATCCCTATAAATACTGCTTTCTCCCTTTGGGGGGGGCCATTAGGGGCACTAAAATCTTGAGCTGTTTTTAAAATAGCTTGAATCTGAAGCTGGTATCTATTTTTAATGCCTTGAAATAACACTTCTTAGAGAGCCAGCCAAGCTGACTTTGCCCTGAAGGAATTAGCAACACCTTTCTGCTGCCAAAGACCCTGGGTCTACTCTAAGCTTCTGTGGGCAGCCAATTAAAATGAGCTGGATGTGGTATATCCTGTACATTTCCAGTGAATAAATTCAGCAGGGTGAACTTTGGGTGTACTGGGTCCAGATTCATCCACCAGCAGTAAGATTACCCAACAGTGCAGTCCTAAGCAGAGTTACTCCTTTCTGTTGAAATCAGTGGACCAAGAAAGGTGTAATTCTGTTTGAGGTTGTAGTGTAGGGTTATCTTTGGCCTTTAAAAACACTGTACTTAAACCGTGCACCTAAGCTTTTATGTGTATATCTAAAAATGTCATATTAATGCACAAAAGGTGTGTATAAGTCAATATTGGTGAGAGAAGTAATCCCTGAGAAAGGTCTTCTTTCTTGGACAGTTGCTTGTTTGCTCTGTGTAAGGCCCAGTTGTCACCAAGGTGCTGAAATACCCATGTTTGAGGCTGGATTGCAGTTATGTAGCCTGCATAATTCAGTGTCTTTCCATACTTCCCCTCTGTAAGGCCGTTGCAGGTAAAAAGACAATTAAACAAACATACACACAATTTTTTATGCCACCTTTCTGCCCTTACAAGGGCAACCAAGGCAGCTGACAAATATAAAATCACATTTTGAAACCATTAAAATCAACTCCTCCAAAGCACATCATTAAAACATTTTTAAGAGTTAAAATACATACAACACATTAAAAACAGTGATTAAAACCTTAGTAAGGAAGGAGTAATCGCTGAGGGGATGCTAAACAAAATAGAAAAGTCTTCATCCTCTGACAGAAGATGGTGACAGAAGCGGACAGATGACTCTTCCTTGGCTGCTGTTTATGACTTTGGTTGTAAAAACAGTAAGAAGTAAAGTGAAATAATCTTCCTTGGGGAGAGAGTTCTAGAGTTTGGTGCTATGACTGAGAAGGCTAGAACTTAGGCTAGAGACCTTTCCCTGAAATGCTAGTTCTCTATGTGGATAATTGTTTTGTTTTTGTTTGGGAGGTATATCTAGTCTGAAATGGTATAGCCCAGACCTAGGTTTACCAGCTCAGTCAGAACTAGGCCTAGGAACAAGAGGCAGGGATGAAATAAACTTATATTTCTTACTGGTATGGTCATATTGCCATTCCTTATCTTTCTCTTGTCAATGTGAATGTCTTCCACAGAAGCCCTCTTCAAACAGTGTAAGGCGGGTAGAAATCAGCATGGGGAAATGGGCACAAGCACGCTGGCCCTGCCTTCTGTCCGTGGAAGACTGCCAGCTCTTGAGCATCATGTCTGTGTGCACCAAGTATATTCATGTCCCCATGGTCAGGGCAGTGCTACCCATCAGCATGCCCCTGGGGGAGGAAGCCTGCATTCATGCACTTTTAAATATGTGTGGTCGCTAGGTTGCCAGGCATGGCCTAGCAACCAGTGAGAGACTGAGGGGGGCAGGCAAGAGCAATTTAAAACCATAAAGTTTCTGGCGAGTCCTAGAGAGGTCCGATGGCAGTTCTGGGTTTTCCCAGGAAATGATGTTACACCATCAGCCTCAATGGCCATTTAAAAAAAATAATCCTGCCATGTGGCAGGAGAGGAAAGGCTGGCAGATACCATGCTCATGAGCCAGCAATCACATATCCGTATGTCTTTTGAAGAGGGAGTGACAGAGGTGAAAACTAAGGAGGCACTGCATTTCGCTTCCTACACGCTGAGAATGTAAAGTATACATAATTAAAGCACCTTTTCCCCTGCTTGTACTGCTGTTAAACCTAATCTATTTTATGCATTATGTGGACTGCTGTAGCCGTGGTGGTACATGACGTTGGCCCATACTGCCTGTCTTTCACTCTTGATAGGAGGGTAATTAGGTTTAGAAACATTACCATTATCCGCCAATGCTCTGCTTGAAACAACCTGCTTCTTGCTTTGTAACGCAGTTGCCAGTTGCCGAGTTAATTACTTCATCTCCAGATGGAGCATTCTAACCTTCAAGCCGTGTTTTCTTGCTTTCCTTTTGATATCCTAAACTGGAAGAGAGTAGTCTTAGAATTCTTGTGGGCCTCAGTTTAAGCTGCCCCGAGAGTCCTCTGGTATATACTGATAGGGAATGCCGTAAGCACTCCTGTTGAAACTAGCTCCACTTCTTTTTTTGAGACACGGGGGTTTAGAAGAAGCCACAGAAAGCGGGGAGTAGTTCTGGTGGTATACACTGACCCTCTCTTTGATTTGGTTTGAAATCTACTATACTCAGCGTTTCGACAGCTCTTACTAATGTCCCGTGTACAATATACAAAATGCAGGTCTCTTTATGTCTCCTCACGGGGCCTTCGGTACATTAGATTTAAAAACAGGGAGGGGGCTAATGAAATTCCAAGTGGGCCAGGGGGCAATACCTTTTCTTTTGGAGATGCCTTTTAGATAGACTCAGATCCTTATGTGTGCTCTGTGTCACATAAAGATCAGGCCTGTTTAAAACAAAGGAGTGTTGACCTTCCAACCTTCTCCATGCCTGTGGCGGCTTTCGAGACCCTTTGTTTGCTTTTAAGCGGGTAGGTGACACTTCTTGCCTCTGTGGATTTCCAGTTATCCTCATTCATCTTATCACCACATAAAAGAGGGGGTTTTCTTTCTTTAATTGCTTTGCTTTTATCTTTAAGTTAGGCTACTCTCTGTATGAGACTTATAAAAAGTGAATAAAACATTTCACGCTGGTTAAAGCTGCAAAATAAATTATATTTGCGCACTTTCTTAATGGGAGGAGCTCTGGACGTATGTTTTAAAGCAGCAAAGTAACAGAGGAGTCTCTGGCACCTTAAGGACTGACAAAATGTATATCTGATGGATTGAGCTATGAGTCGTGAAAGTTTATGGAGGAATTAATGTTGTTAGTCCTTAAGATACTACTGAACTTCTGTTTCCTTTTGCTGCATTGGAGTAAGACAACTGCCCCTCTGGAATGGTTAAAACACTACGTACTGAAAGTGACATTTCTGCCAAATATTAAACCATGTATTCTTGTTTAAAAAAGAGAAATTTTTTTTAACTCAACTGATCAATCTACCAATCTAAATAAATGTATCTTGTAAATAACACAGCATTATAGACTTTCCCCCCTTCCATCTGAGTAAATGTGTACTACATATTCCAGCAAACTGGAAATGAAGTGAATTTTTCTCATGCTCATAGGGGACTAGTAGGCCATTCTTCCTGCATAGTTCATCTGTTAAACTCTCCTATTTCTTCAGGCTCGAAAATGTGTACAGCTATTCAGTCACTGACAGAGCAATGACTTGTTTCCCAAAATGTGGCTTAGACAGTTTTTTCTTCCACTCAGGTTCATCTGACTCTAAAGTCACTGAGAGTTACATAGACTCCAGTGGAACTAGGGGATTGGATTAGGGTTGTCAACTCCAGTTTGGGAAATTCCTAAAGATTTGGGGGTGAAGGCTGGAAAGGATAGGGTTTGGGGACGGGAGAGAGTTCTGCAGGGATATGATGCCATAGATGCAGTTGTTTTTTCCCCCCAAGGGAACTGATTTCGGGACATCACTGGTAATTTTAGGAGATTTCTAGACCTCACCTGGAGGTTGGCAACCTTAGATTGGATCCAGACTGAACTGGCAGTTTCTACTGATTCTCGTTTCCCACTGCAGGTCCCCCCACCCGGTTGTTCCTCGGGGTCTTGTGAGCAGCATTTCATGGAGACCAGTGGGAGGTAGAAGCAGAAAAATTCAATTCTACTGATAGGAATTTTAGTTTGGATCCAGCCTAGGCTTGCTTGTGGAATGGATCCCAAAGAACTCATCCACTCTGTCCTATATAATTCCCTGTATAATCTTGCCTTATGTATGCTTGTTTATTTTCACCACTGTGTTTCCTTCTCTTCAGCAAAGTGAGCTGAACTCCTTCCTGTGGACTATAAAGAGAGATCCACCATCTTACTTTTTTGGCACAATTCACGTCCCGTATACCCGGGTCTGGGATTTTATCCCCGAGAATTCCAAGAAAGCCTTCCAGCAAAGCCATATTGTCTACTTTGAGCTGGACCTCACAGATCCTTACACGATCTCTGCCCTAACCAGCTGCCAGCTCCTGCCGCAGGGCGAGAACCTTCAGGACGTGCTCCCCAGGGACATTTATCGCCGGCTCAAGCGCCACTTGGAATATGTCAAGCTTATGATGCCATCTTGGATGACTCCAGACCAGCGGGGCAAAGGACTATATGCTGACTATCTCTTCAATGCTATTGCTGGCAACTGGGAGAGGAAGAGACCTGTGTGGGTAATGTTGATGGTGAACTCTCTGACAGAGGTGGACATTAAGTCCCGTGGTGTGCCCGTCTTGGATCTCTACCTTGCCCAAGAAGCAGAACGTCTCCGAAAACAGACTGGGGCAGTAGAAAAAGTAGAGGAACAGTGCCATCCATTGAATGGTCTGAATTTTTCTCAGGTAAGCAACCTGAAACTATCTGTGCATTTGTAATTCTCAGGGGTTAAGCCACAGGTTCCTGCCTCAGAGTGGAGCAGGTACAGCAAAGAGGGCAATAGTGTTCGGACTGGCTTTTTCTGTTAAGAGTTTTGGGACACAACTTAGGAGAAGCCTTCTAGTATCATAAGAGAAGCAAATGGAGATCAACATTCCTTTTAGGCCCAAGGAGGCTGATTCTGTACATTTCTTCTGTCTGATAGCAAGAAATGTCTGTCATTTCAGAGGGCAACATGTTGGCCTCCAGTAGAACAGCCAGGTTCACATCCAGTAGCACCTTTAGAAACCAACAAGATCTGGGGGATATATAACCTTTTGAGAGTCAAAGCTCCCTTCATCAGATATGAGTTGGAATGGAGATCTCCTATGTCCTTATATCCCAGTCAGAAGGTGGGAAGGGTGTTGCAAAGAGGGAACTCAGAATGCAGAGGTATAATGCACACTGTAAGCCGCTTGGTAAGAGCAGAGGGCTGTAATGACTGGGATATAGGAACTTAGGAGGCTCTCCATTCCAACTCATATCTGATAAAGGGAGCTTTGATGTTCGAAAACCCAGGGCTCTTTTTGTAGAAAAAGCCCAGCAGGAACTCATTAGCATACTAGGCCACACCCCTGACAGCACAGCTCATTAACATATTAGGCCACAGCTGATGTTACCAGAAGTGTGGTCATCCAGCCACATCCACATTTTGCTTCTTATTCTGTTTACCTTGTTGTCAAAACAGTTTTGACAAAACCAATAAAAACATTATTTCCTGTCTCATCTATACAAAATCTTGCCTGAACCAATATCTTATGTCCAACAATTATTCCCACATTGGATTGGAATCAATTCCTAAAGGTTAAGTTCCCATGGAAATCAGCTTGCCTTCCTGCGGAACTAGTTCGCTGAATATGATTTTTTAGGGTTGCCAACCTACAGGTGGGGTCTGGAGATCTCCTGGAATTACAACTGAGCTCCAAACTAGGAGCTCAGGTCAATGGCTGCTTTGGAAAGTGGAGTCCATGGCATTATGCCTTGCTTAGGTTCCTCCTTCCCCTAAACCCCACCCTCCACTCCCAAATCTCCAGGGATTTCCTCAACCTGGAGTTGGCAACCCTAGTTCACTGGCAGAACAACGCTAGGAGCCAGTTTGGTGTAGTGGTTAAGTGCACGGACTCTGGGAGAACCGGGTTTGATTCCCCTTGCACCTGCTGGATGACCTTGGGCAAGCCATAGCTCTGTACCAGCTGTTGTCTCAGAGCTCTCTCAGCCCCACCTACCTCACAGGGTGTCTGTTGTGGGAAGGGGAAGGGAAAGGAGTTTGTAAGATGCTCTGAGACTCCCTTGGGTACTGAAGTGTGGGGTATAAAACCAATCTCCTCTTCTTCTAGGTTTGTGGATGCACTGGATGGGAGTAGTTTGTGGACTATTTTATTCAAGGTATAAAATTGTATTCAAGGTATAAGATTTCATGTGCCACCCACACTTCTTCAGATGGAAGAAGTGTGCATGCACACAAAAGCTTATACCTTGGATGAAACTTTGGACTCCAACTTTGTTCTGCTGCTTCAGACCAACACGGCTACCCACCTGAATTATTATACTATAATATTTTTACAAGCAACCACCAATTGAGTGGTTACCATGCAGAGTCTGTCCCACAGGTAAAATTATCCTGTGACTAGGTGGTCTTTACCACATAAAAGTATCACTGCCATCACAAGATCACCAATCGTTGGAAGTCAACTTCTCAGAAGCAGAAATTTCTCTTATTAGGAGGTTTAAGAACTTCAGTTTGCTGGCCCATTAAAGGCAGATGTCAGCCCAGTGGCAGGAGAAGAGGGACAATCATCTTCTTCAGAAACTCTGCCCACTTTTTAAATTTTCACAAAACAGGCAATCTCCAAAGTGCTGCTGACTGTGCTCATTTTTAGTTACAACTCTGTTTCTCTGCCGATGTCTCCCAAAGTCCCCCAAGCAACAGTCAAGTGTTCTGCCAACACAGACAACAATGAAGCTACTTTTTCAGATGTTTTCTCTTTCATGGCAGTTAGCACCAAACAATTTTAATACAGACTTTAGACACACATATATTTGCAAGCCATTCCCAACAAGACACAACAAACAGCCTTCAAACTTACTTTTCTTAAACAGAAGATGCCATGAGAAAACTAAAGAGATTCTCAAAAATTAAAGATATCATCAAAACCAGTATTTCCTGGGCTCTCTGCTTTTTTACATCCCCCCCTTTTCAATAATTTTTTTATAAAAACACAAAGAACAAAAAGAAAGAAAGAGAGAGAGAGAAAGAAAGATAGGTAGGTAGGTGGGGGAAGAGAGAGAGAGAAGAAAAGAAGGATAGATGGATAGGGGAGAGAGAGAATGGAAGGAAGGTGGAGGAGAGAGAGAGAGAAAGAAAAAAGGAAGGAGAGGGAGAAAGAAAGAAAGTTGGGGACAGAGAGAAAGAAAGAAAAAGAGAGAGAAAGAGAGAAAGAAAGAAAGAAAGAAAGGTGGAGTGCAGAGAGTGAGAAGGAAAAGAGATGGGGGAGGTACTTACCGGAGCAGGGAGAGCAACGCGATGTCCGCAAGCCAAATGCAGAGAGACCAGACCTTTCAGTGCAAAGAGCCCAGCCCTGGTGCTTAATCTCTGGGTGGGGCTTTCTCCTGCTGGCTCTCTGCACTTAAAGGGAAAGCTCCAGGCGGGGCTTTTTCCTGCCAGCTCTCTGCAGGAACTTTCCCTTTAAGTTTAAACAGCTCAGGCTCAGTGGGGAAGGGGCGAGGCAAGCTTGGACGCCAGCCAGAATGCTGTTCCGGTGCGTTCCAGTTGAAAAAGAGCCCTGTGAAAACCTATACCCCAAAAATCTTGTTGGTTTCTAAAAGTGCTTCTGGAGTTGAATCAAGAAGCATCTGGTTATCAAGTTCGTTATGTGGAAAAATTGGATTTACGAATCTCTCATATGAATGCTGTATTTTAATAGACCCTTGGTATTTTTTTGTGAAACGCTTTTATGGTGTGCAGAAAGCAGGTCTTCACCTGCTTCCTGAGACTATGTAGGTTGGATTTAACAGATAATCTTTCTTTCCTTATTAGTCAGCGACTGCCATTTTAAATCTGAAACTGCAAAAGGCCATTTGACAATCAACGTATTTTGATATTAATATTAAAATGAAACCTTTGCACTCTTCAGTAGTACATCGTCATCATACACACTGTGGCGCATTAATTGTGAAAAAACTAGTCGTATTTAAACAACACAGATTTCTTTGAAAATGCATTGCATTCATCTACAGTCTACACAGAAATTATCATTATCTAATGTTTTGTAGATTGTTTGTCATAAAAATACTTGCTGTATATCTAATTCTAAATCTGTCACCCCATGCAGACAGAAAAACCCATAGTATGGGGCCAGGTCCACCCCCCCCTTTCAGAAAAAAAATGAAGGGGCTAAAATCCTCCTAAAAGTGCAGACAGTGTTAGGGAGTATCCCCTTTTGGGGGGGGGGGGGAGTAAGCAGAGGAACAAGAGCAGGGGCTGCCACTACCACCTAAGCTGGGTGAGAGGAGAGAGCCAGAGCTGCATGTACCAGGTGGGTGGGCAAGAGGAAAGGAGAGCTGGAGCTGATGCCACATGAGCCAGGCAGGGGGCAGTAGTGGTGCTGTGGGTGGCACAGTGAGTGAGAGGCAGGGTGTGGGGGGGGGAGGGCGATTCCTCTCCCCCCCCATGAGTCTTAGGGGTCCTCTGCTTTTATTATATAATTTGAGTGAGGAAAATCTTTATCTTGAAAAGTGTTTCACTCATTTCAGAGGAGAAAATATTTCACGGGAGTGTGTGCTTTTTCAAGAGCTCCCCTAAACTGGGAAAAGTTGAAAGAAGAGTATTCAGATGGAAAGAAACAAAAAAAAGTTTTTCTCTGAATATTTCCTGGAGGCGGGAGGGGGAGTCACATCTCTAATCCAAGCCAATACTCTCTTTTTTTTATTGTCTTAAAGTACTAGGAACAAATATCCCCAATCCCACAGTAGTAGTATTTCAGTCATAGAAATGTTATAAAGAAATGGAACCTTGTGCAGACCTGAAAGGGGGGGGGGGGGGAGAGAGAGACTAGAATAGGCACTCCAACACTGGACATCAGGAAAATGTTTTCTTTTATGAAAAATATTAGGTACTGACAGAAGATTGCTTTAGATGGAAAATGTTTTAATACATTTTCGTGCTTTTAAAGGAGCTACATGAGGTTTTTGTAGTATTATAAGTAACTTTTTATAGGCATGCCCCAGTAGACATGTGGTTACTATTCTTCCGGGGGGGCGGGGGGATTACTCAAAATAATTGAGTAGGCATCATGAGGTTAAGATGGGATTTGTGTGTCCTCACTGTATTAAAGTTGTAGGCCTTACCCGAGAGCTACAGCCATTGACCACAGAACAATACATAAAAATCTTTGTCCAGATCACTGTTGGGGGGGGGGGGGAAGGAGAGAAAATGGGCTTTGTTGGTTTACTATTTGAATTATAGTTGCCAACCTCCAGGTGAGTCCTGGAAATGTCCCAGTATTACAACTGATCTCTGAACTATAGAGGTCAGTTCCCCAGCAGAAGACGGCTGCTTTGGAGGGTGGCTTCTACGGTATTATATCCTGCTGCAGTTCCACCTTCTTAGGTCCTACCCCCAAATCTCCAGAAATTTCTCAATTCAGAGATGGCAAAACTAGTTTGAATGCCGGCCAAGTTCCTCAACCATCCTGTGTGTGTTCAGTCTGGGAGAAAATGTTGTATTCTTTTGACTAGAGGGTTACAACTGTACCTGGATTTGCCTTCTCTGTATGAGGCCTGTTGTTGAGGAAGAAGCTGTGGGTTCATTCATCTCCTATTTTTTTTTTACATGTAGTACTAATTTTTGCCCTCACCTAGATGGTTCAACTAGCCTGATTGTCAGATCTTGGAAGCTAAGCAGAATTGGCCCTGGTTAATATTTGGATGGGAGACGACCAAAGAATCTGGGGTCGCTATGCAGAGGCAGGCAATGCCAAACCACTTCTGAATGTTTCTTGCCTTGAAAACCCTATGGGAGTACCATAAATTGGCTGCAATCTGACATCACTTTCCACCCCCATTATTAATTTCAGACACAATCCAGCCAAAATTTGAACACATTTTCCATTGATTTCTGTGTGTGTGACAGAAACTTGTGCTGCCATCTCTTCTGCTGAAAACAATGAGATTTGAAGTGCTTCACTTTGACTGGTTCATGCCCATACTCTTCTGTCTCCCAATAATTTCGTCACAGAACTATAACTCCGCCTCTCCCTCCCCCGGCCTCCATAAGTCTGTAACATCTGTTGGAATCCAGGGAACGTTAATGCTAAAATCCATTTTATTCTTTCTCTCAAAAGATTTTTAGATTAGTGAACTGGTACCAAGAATGTACTCCTGTTTCTAGACGTTCAGAAAAGGGATATAAAGGTCAACCATCCACAGTAAATGCAGGTGCCTTTTTTTTATCCACTGACTATAACGATTTTCCAACATTTGCTTCTTATTTTCAAGTGGCTGGCCAAAAATCCAAGGGAAGTTGATTCTGTTTCATAGGTAGCTTCACTGGTAGCAATGCCGTTAATAAATCCCAGACTGCTTTTATTAACCATGTGACAGTCTAAAAACTTGAAAGCAGTTGAAAAGCAGGGATTCATAGAGGTTCCCCTCCCTGTTAAAAGGTATACAAACAGGCAAGTATCTGTTCTTGTAAACCCCACCTTCTCGCAGTTAGTTAACTACTAATCCCTGCTGTGTGGATGCTGCAGTTTGAAAAGAATTTAAATAAATAAATAAATTGCAGGATGTGGTCTTGGGCATAGAGATGTGAAGGCCCGGAAAAATCCAGAAAAAAACCCAGTTCTTTTACCTGAAGCCTTTTTTTGTTTTTTTCTGAAAAATTGGAAAAACTGGAAAAAAAATTGATTACAGAACATTTTATTTTAATATGATGAATAAAATATTTTAAGACAAGGTGTTCCAATATTTTCCAAATCATTTCTAAAATATATGTATGGTATCAGATTAATCTGATTTCTGTGCACTGAGGACAAACAAGTCCTAGATTACAAACTGAACTCTCCAATGCAAGAACAAGATGCATTTCTTCCTTTAGGAGGGGCTGTTGTCACAAGAAAAGAAAAAGGTTTCAGTTTTGTTTTTGCATGTGGGTGAGTATACTGGCACTCAGGCTTCACTAGGCTTCAAAACATTGGAAGAAAATACAGAGCAATGAAAAAGACCTGAAAGTATAGTTTTAGGGGTCCATAATAACTGTGATAATGATAGACACAGCAGAGTAGCTGCAGAAGCAAAGACTGAAACTGATAATTACAGCTCAGAAAATGATTTTAATTAAATTTCATGCCCATTCACTGAAATTTAGTCCCACACTCCCTTCTATACACTTCTCCCCTCTTCAATTCTTTTTATGAGAATGGGTTTTTTAATTTAATACTGTGGAGAGAACATATGAATAATTGTTACTTCTGGATTTTTAAAAATTGTTTTGTGGAGGGTTTTTTGTCTGTTCCACATAAACTAGTAAACAGTTCAGGAGATTGTTGCTCCATTTGTTACAATTACAAATAAATATTATTTAAAAAGTAAATTCTGTTAGTAATAATTGTTTGCAGGGGTCATTTGGGGCCGGAGCAAGGCGGAGCAGCACTCCACCACCCCAGGAGTGGGCATTAGGGCAGCCATGGGTGAATCAGATTCTCTGCTCTGATTCGGCCCGCTGCCGAATTGCTGCCGAAATTCGGCAGCGACTTTAAAAGCAACTGGAGGGGAGGGGGTTTGAGGGAGAGGCTCCAAACTTACAGGGTAGCTGCTGGAGTCTCTCCCCCAAATGCCCACCCAGTTTCAACACGATTGGACCAAGGGGTCCAATTGTACAGGCCCCCAAACATGTTGCCCCCATTCCCTCCATTGTTCTCTATGGTGGGAAAAAAGTAACGTTTTTCCCCACCATAGAGAACAATGGAAGGGATAGGGCAACCTGTTTGGGAGCCTGTAGAATTGGACCCCCTGGTCAAATCTTCTTGGAACTTGGTGGGTATTTCAGGGAGAGGCCCCAGCAGCTACCCTGCAAGTTTGGAGTCTCTCCCTCAAACCGCCTCTCCTCCAGCACCTCATATACCCTATGAGTTTTTGCCATTGATTTCAATGGCCCATAGGGTATAATGAGGATGAAACTGACATTCGGCCAGTGATGTCAGGGGACATGGAATATGCTAATGAGTTATGCTAATAGGTATGCTAATGAGCTCCTGCACCTCTTTTTCTACAAAATGACCCCTGATTGTTTGAATACACTATATTTTTAATATGCTAGTTGTGATAATTTCATGCCAAGTAAAATTGTCCATAGTCATATTTTATGTTCCTAAAGTAACAGAATGACTTTCAATCTGGAAAAGAAAAAAGAAGTGCTAATGTAGCATTCTTTTCAATTTTTCCAAAAATTTCCATTTTTTCCCAAGCTTCCAAATTTCCAGAAATTTTACATCTCTACTTGGGCACAGAATTCAATATCCAGGAAATCTCAGCTTTCTTCTTCTTCTTCTTTTTAAAAATCAAGTTTTGAACCCTCATGGCTGTAAAGATGTGCTCAAATGTGTGTAAAAAATACCTGGTGAGATCTCCATAAAAGTTAAAGGTTTCCCTTGCTCGAACGCCAGTTGAATCTGACTCTAGGGGGCAGTGCTCATCTCCATTTCCAAGCTGAAGAGCCAGCGCTGTCCAAAGACTTTTCCATGGTCGTGTGGCCAGGATGACTAAATGCCGTGGCATAGGGAATGATGTTACCTTCCCACTGAAGGGGTACCTATTTTTCTACTTGCAGTTATTTGCTTTTGAACTGCTAGGTTGGCAGGAGCTGGGGCCAGAGACAGGAGCTCATTCCGTCATGTGGCACTAGGATCTTGAACTGCTGAGCTACCGACCTTCCGTCAGCAGCTCAGCATCTTAACCTCTGAGCCACAACAGCCCTTTAGAGATCTCCAGAGAGTCTTTAAAAGATTTCCACAGTTCTGGGAGAAGGACTTCATTGTCCTACTAGTTCCCTGTCCCCGTGATGAGCAAACCCAGAACAAACTATGCAAAATATCCACAAATATGCTCAATTTCAGGAATCAACATGGGTGCTGCAGCATTTTATTTTCAGCAGCAGAATTTGACTTGCCTTTGCACAGACTTTTGTTTGCAGCCCTGATTCTAACCCCGGTCCAAGCAGATCAGCATGTTAAAATTCATCTAGTTCTAGATTTCAAAAATCCTGCTGCTCTGATTACTGAATGTCCTGTTTTGTTGACTGTAGCAACTGACTATGTATAATCCACCTTGAGTCCCTGCGAGAAAGGCGGACTATAAATAACACAAGCAAATAAATAAATAAAATTGAAAAGATACCGCCATGGCAGGGAGAAGCCTCCCCATTGAGGTTAAGATGACCAACCTCCGGGAAGCATCTGAAGTTCTCCCAGAATACAAATGATCTCTAGACTGCAAAGATCAGTTCCCCTGGAGGAAACGGCAGTGATGGAAGGTACACTCTATAGAATTACATTCCAGCTGAGCTGCTCCCCACCCCAAACTCCACTTTCCCAGGCAGTGCTCCCAGGTCTCCAGGAATTTCCCAAGGCAAGGTCAACAATCCAAGGATAGTGAGGAGCGGGCAACCATGCCAGGTGACACCTTCAGATAGGCAGCCAGGCTGGATTAGTGACACACTTATGCTGTTACCGTAGGTGGTGGGGAGGAAACAGGTCCTGGAGGGGTCCTCTTTTGCCAGCAGAGCCCGATCCTTGCTTCTGTCCAGTGGCAGGCAGCAATGGTCTCTCTTGGAACCCAGCAGGGGTTGCTTATTGGGAATTGGTGATGGGTCCTCTGGGAGCAGTGGCAACCCAACAACTGCCTTGGCCAGGCCTGTTGGCTCTTGTCTTGGGAAAAGGGCTGTGGCTCAGTGGTAGAGCTTCCACTTTGCGTGCAGAAGGCCCCCGGGTTCAATCCCTGGCACCTCCAGTTGAAATGACCAGGTAGTAGGGGATGTGAAAGACCTCTGCCTGAGACCCTGTAAAGCAGCTGCCAGTCTGAGTGGATAGTACTGACCTTGCTGGACTGATGGTCTGGTTAAGTATAAGGCAGCTCCATGTGTATGTGCTCTGCAATTACGTCCAAGCTTCCCCAGGGCTCTGTAATAGAATATGATCCATAGTGGTGGGTGGGCAAATTGTCTTTTTTCAGTTTTGTCATTACTGATCTTTCCATTGAGCAGTCAAAGTTTCCAAGAAGCACCAGTTTGAAAACCAGTGAATTAGGGCTCCAGCATGTACATTACAGTATCAACACCATCCGTGTTTCGGTGGATTGGAGCAGGTGATGACCCCTTGGCATTTCAGAAGGCCTAGGCACTTCCTCTTGATTGGATTGACACCAAAAGATTGCCAGTCTCTACCACAGGACCCACATGCTGCTTTAGTGAGCGTACAGTGGCAATTGGCCACAGCGGTGCCATTTTGTGGCTTTTTGCAAGGAAATCATTCAAAACATCTTTCCTCTGGTTGAAGAAGAGTTACCCTTTTGAGGATGAGTTTGTTCCCTGTGAACACCAGAGGGCACCACTGAAATGGGATGTACTTACACAGTCATGAGAGGACTTCGTCTTTAGTGGCATCTGTATCTATGGCTTGGGTCACTTCTGCATTTGATCGCTTGATCTCTCCCCTCTTGATTACTTTGCCTGAAGTGTGAAGTGAATCCAGCTCAAATGGTGGAATTTGAGGTGCTGTGTTGCGGAAGTTCTGTCTTTGGTGTTCAGTTCTGCTGGTTTTAAGATCAAGCGATCGACATGCACGTGGGAACCACCTTCAAGACCTTCTATGATCGGTTAGGTAAAGAAAAGAAAAGAAAAGAAAAGGAACCATTTAGAGATTCCCCCCCTCTTTTGTCTTTTCTTTTTGCTTTTACATGGTTTAAATGTTCTTACAAATGAGTGGTGTTTGCCAGGCAGAGTGTACTTAAACATTCTCAGTTTAGGAGTTGTTGAATTATTATTGCGTGCTGTATTAAATGATGGATTGTCTGCCTATAACATTTTCCAACCATGCTTTTCACTTTGGATGAGAAAGGGATTTATGTGTGGCGGAAGGTTGCCCCTTGGGGTAGATAATGTAAAGTGATATTAGGGCTAGTTTTGGCCTGTGAGCCTGCACCGTTTTTTCTAGGTAAATTTTAGTGTCCTTTTATAAAACAGTTCTGAAAAATAGCCAGAAGTTATTGACCAAAGCCAGGCAATGTTGATAAAAATGGAAAAGGGAAAGATCCATTCTCTCTTCCTCCCCCCGATCCCTAATTTCCTTCATTTGTCTCATGCACAAATTAACCTCTGCACCTGTTTCCCAGTGCCCCTTCTTCAAAACAGCATCCCCTTGCCTCCCTTCCCACCCTGAAAAGAATTGAAGCTTTTAACACGGCAAATTATGGGCAGTCCATATTAATGGGGCAAAGCCACGAAGACCTCAAGAGCTTTTTATGACCACAGTATAATCATAGGTTCATAGCCACAACATTATATTTTAATACTTAAATACAGGGTTGGCAAATGGGTCACTAATGCCAAATGATAGCCTCTTATTATCCACAACAGGTTTCGGAGTGAGTATGACAGACAAAATTACAACTCTGTGAGTTCAGTTTGCACAAAACTTCCTTACATGTAATGGGTTCTCCACCTCCACAGCATATTCATTGTTTGTTTTCTAGCTGCCTGAAGAACATCTCTTTTTTTTTTTAATGAGCCACATATTTCCGAGAAGAAGAAAAGATTGACCCAAACCAACTTTTAAAAAGCTTCTTGACCTCAGCAGTTCCAGAGCAAAATGTGTATGCCAACACTCTCACAGAGAACAATTTCCTGGCCCACTACAGAGTTTTCTGTTGTTGTTTTTAACAGAAGCGAGTCCTGTGGCAGACACCAACCCCCTCTGTTCCCATAATCTGATTTGTGTGTGTGTGTGTGATCCTATCCTGTACACAATTTATTCAGAATTAGGTAGCATATGCTAAATGTTGGGTTACAGCCTTAGATACTCCATGTAGAAAGTAGGAAAGAGACTGACAGAATTTTCAGTTGGGAAAGTGGGTTTGCAGTCATCACTGTGCTGGAAAGTGAACCTTAATCTTTTACTCGAGTGCAGACTTTGCAGCCCTCCATCTTGTGGTGCATTTTGCTTGTGAATCCCTGCTAAGACGCAGAAATGTGTTTCGGGACAAATGGCTGGCTCCTTGAGGAAGGGGAGACAGAAAGAATCAGTCCACCCATGGCTTCTGTGAATTCTTCTGGTGGATCCAACTGGTGAACAGCGATGGCAGCAGGGTGGCGAGGGAGAAATCACCTCATGTAAAATCATCTCTTTTTCCAAGTTTCAGGATGAATGCAAGCTACTTGGGGGAAAGGAAGGCAGGGAAAAATCAGTCCATTGGCTCTAGCAGGAACGTTTTCCAGTGGATCCAACCCATAAACAGCAAGGTTTCTCAAGTTTTGATTCAGGCGTAGCCACCCCTGCTCTGAACTTGTGGAACCCTATCTGGGTAATGTAGGGAATCTAAGGATGTTATGATGTCAGTGTCAGTGTTCCCTCTACGCTGAGTTAGTGTGAGCTAGCTCAGTTTTTTAGCCCCTGGCTCACATGTTTTTGTCTAAGCTCAGGAAGGATGGCTCCAGAGTGTTGTACACACAGTTTAGGAAACAGTTTTACACACTTGTATTCTGCCACTGACTAGCAGATTAACCTTGGTGGGCAAACTTAGCACCTCTCTGACATAGATGGACGCATATGTTAAGTACCATTGATGATTCTGATCACAGAAACAGAAATCAATCATGGATATATTCAGATCTCAACTTTGGTTCATGTTATGGCTATTGTTTAAATGCATGCTGGGAGAATGAAAATGCTGACATGCTGCTATTCTGCTAAAGGCTTGTGGCCTTGTGTGGTTGCCCAATAGCAACTGCGCATGTCTAGTTAAATGGAGAACTACACCCTCATCAGCAAAAATATAGATACTTTTAGAGCTGCATAGCCTAAGACAGGGGTGGGCAATTGTTTTGGCTCGGGGGCCACTTTGTGAGAGCAGAGGTTAGCGGAGGGCCACACCTTTTAAAATGATTGCATTCATTAGTTAACTTTGCATTTCAGAAAAAGTATAAATTGTATCATAAAAATAAATAAGTATAAATTAAATAAAATAGTCGTAGTTTTATTCAATTTATTTATTGTGCTAATTTCATATCATCTATAGCTGCAAGCATATTTAATTTTAGAATCAGTTTAATGAGACAAATGTACCGTATCACACCACATGGCCGACTGTCTTGGCGGGCCGCAAAAAACTCTGTGGCGGGCCGCATGTGGGCCCCGGGCCGCTATTTGCCCACCCCTGGCCTAAGAAGAAGCATCTATTGTTTAGCTAAAAAAGAAAAAACTCTGCTTGAGAAAAACCAACCCCCAGGTTTCCAATTAGAAAATTGTGACAAAGTTTAATTGGACCAATAGTTAGGCCTTGTTTGCTTGAAGTCATACTGAGTATATAATTCTGTGTAACCCACTGTAACTTTGGAGGAGCTGGTGGGTATTCAGGGGTCCCAAAACCTTGCTGTACCTGTGTTCCCCCCTTTATTAATTAACTTTTTAAAAAGTCTCCTCCTCTGCAGGACTGTGTTGTGTGTGTGTTTTCTCATATTGGGCTGGGGAAACACAACCTGAGACACAGTTTGTGTCTTTCAAGAGCAAACTAATATATGCAGTAGCCAAATCGCTTGCTCACAACTTTAATGCCAGTAGCTCACAAAGTAGAATTTTTGCTTACAGGACTCCACTGCTTAGAGGGAGCATTGACCAGCGGGTGTATACATGCTTTGAATGTTAGAAATGGGAGTTCATTGCCACCCAAAAAAGGAGATTTTGAATGTTCATTCAGTGGTGAATGTGTTCATGGTTAACAGTCTCCATTTTTAAAATTATGCATATATACACACACATATAAACATACCTGAATGCATACTGTTACGTATAACTTCCCCCTCTTGTTTAAATTCCAAATTTCATTTGCATATCGATAAACCTGTGTTTAGGGACAGGGGAAACACTTTTCTGGTTTAACAGCTGGGAAGTAAGACATTTAGAAGCGGATCAGTAGCCAGCCAAGTTAATCTAAGGTTTGTGTTAGAAGGTACACTTTCTGAATGCGCAGCCGCTCAATCTTTGCAGTGGGTTTATTATTACCCTTGTTGACTGTGTGAAGGTCAAATGTTGAACAGCACAAGTATCTGGGGAGGAGAAGGGGGGTGTTTTCTCTGAGCTGACAATACATTTTGAAGCCGGAGAAAGGGGTTTGCAAGATGATCTGCTCCCACTTAAATCCAATCCGGTCAATTAAAGTTGAGTGCGTAACAATGTTTAGCTTAGAGATTTATTGTAATCTCAAGCCTGTCATATAATGGTGTTAGGGAAGATTTATGTAGCCGGCCTTGCAAATTTCTCTGAGTCTCGTTAACCCTGTTATAACAGGATTAGTGGGATTGCTACATTTGGCCAGATTTTTGGGATTGTCTGTAAAGGTGAACAACTTCAGGCATTTGCTGTTTTGCATGTTGTCTGCTAAAAGAGTTGAGAAAATACACGCTTTAGAACAAATCTGTTAAAGGGCAGTTTTTGCGAGCAGTTGCAACTCACACCATCAATACGATCCTAAATACACTTTCCTGAGAGCAAGGCACATTAAAAAGACCCGCATAAGATTCTGAGTAGACCTATTTAGGATTTTTCTCAAGGTCTCTCTTCCCACTAGTGCAAAATTAACTCTGAGTAGGAGGCTTAGAGCAAAAGAAGAAGCGAGTCTGTGAACCGTACTTGGAATAGAATCAATTTTTTCACAGTGAACATTGGTGAGATGCAACCTTTGGTTAGTCACTGTGGTTCATTTGTGGCTTGAACCACCTGGAGGTTGGCAAGCTTACTAAAGGATCTCTGTCTTTACTACCATTACTGCGGGAAATCCTTTCACTAGAAATAGTGGGGATTGGACCCAGTATGCGAAGCATGAGCCTCTTGTCAAAAGTTTTATTCATTTATTTATTTGAACATACGCTGCCTTTCCAGAGGCCTGCTTGAGGTGGCTCACAAGTAAGAACAATAGGGCATTTGGCCGGCGGGGGAAACCCCACCCCCGAAGTTGTCCAGCCAGGACGACTTCCCCAACATAATGACGTCACCCGGAAGTGACGTCATCACATTGGGGGCGTTGCCCGCCGGTGAGTAGAATCGACTTGGCAACCCTAAAGAACAATAGAATGCAATTATACAAATGGCATAAAATATCAATATTCAAGTCACTGGGGAAAAGCCCAGGGCATGAAAGCAGCATGAAGCAACTGCTGAGCAGCCTGATCTCAGCAGTAGCTATCAGTGATCTCCATATAACAATCCTCAGGCTTGAAGCAAACCATAAAAACAACTTTTAAGAGATAGAACCCCACTCTTTGGTATGTGGTACTGAATTCTCACTGACCACCCTGGAAATAGGGGGAGATATACAAGAGAAAAAACATTGCCATATCCAAGGGAAAGTTTGGAATGAAACTGAACAGCAGCAAAAATGTGGCAACAAATCTTCCTTTGAGCCTGCTTTCCTTACTGATTCATTTTGATTCTGCTGGTCGGAACAAGGCATCCTTTCCTTTGGATTCCCTGTTAGGTTATAGAACTTCACTGTGGATAAAGTTGAGGTTATTGGGTTTATCAGGAGCTGCTGTGCATGTTGGAAGAAATGGCAAACACAGATACTCACATTTCCTTTTATAAGTCCCTCTTTCTTTCTTACCTTCGATGCCCCACAGAATAGAGTTGCCAGGCCAACTGCTTTGGTAGTAGGCCTTCCACTGATCATCTCTGTTGCCTGCTGCTGCTCGAATCAGCAGCGGGAGAATTTCAAACAAACAAACAAAGAACACTGGCCTCTGTGACAGTTCATCACTTTTGGTACAACCTGAAGGTGACAATGGATAGCTCTAGGAATTGGCAGAATGATTTTACCATAGAGTTTCTGTCAGTTCCTAGAGCTACCCCAATGTCACTTCCAGGTTGTACTGGGAAGTGACACAGTGATGTCAGTGACAGCACCACATCATGTACCCTCCTGTGATCCTGGTCTCCAACTCTCCCACTGGTTGCCAGGCATAGCCACAGATGACTATTAAAACGTTTGGGCGGGCAGACTAGTAAAAGAAAACTGTGGAGTAGTAAACTCAGGCGGCTTTTACCTCTCTGCTGCTTCTGAATTGGTCACGTTCAACACATGAAATTACCTAGTACATTGTGTCTGATTACTGTGAGAAATACAGCCTGCTTTTGTTCCGTTGCCCTAAAAGCAGTAGTTCTCCAAAGCGATCAGACCATTACATTTGATAGCACCTGGTGAGATCAGTTTTTACGTTTCTGGAAGGGTATCACAGCTGTGTGTGTGAAAGTGAGTGAGTTTTGTATGACAAACATAGAAACTGATGGCTCATTGCGTTCAAAGCTCTAAAGAGAATTAAAGTCTAGACAGTAGCGTCGTCATTGTTCTAACTGGAACAGGCTAATCTTTTTCCAATTTGGAGCTGGCCAAAAACTTAAGAATTGCCTAATATTGAAGTGCTAAACTGCCCCTGGATGGTTCAACAAATGCTGATGTTTTAAGCCCATTGTTAATGGGTGGGGAACATTTGGTTCGCAAAATTTTCAGTACCATCCTAAGTGGAGTTATACCCTACGAAGTTTATGGAAGTCAGCGAGGTGAGAAGGGTGTAACTGTGCTTAGGATGGCACTGTTAGTCTTGGCCTTCTGCAGTGTAAAATGTGGTTGAGTGGGGACATTTTTGTCCAGGTTTTGGATGAATTGTGAACCAGCGGCCACTCAGCAGCAGGCTGATTCTGCCTCCAAAGGCCACTTCTAACGCAGCTGAGATTTCAGAACCATTAGGATCCTTTAAAGGGCTGCTTTGAGCATGTCGGGGAGCCTGTCAGTTTGGATTAGTAAAGACATGCCATCTGCACAGTGGCCCATAGTTCCTGCTAGCTGGAGTGTAATGTTTTCATAACTTCCAGTAATTATGAGCTTGCTCGGGGCTCCTTGATAAAGACACTCTTGTCTCCCTCAGTTTGCCATTGGTCATGGCGTGTGATCACAAACAACTGCTCGTCAAATGTGAGATTCTTTCCTGGTCCCACCTTCTCTTCTCTCCCCCTTCCAGTACTCTTACAGGGATTACTCAGTGTGACATCTTGAGATCCTATGGTGCCTCCTCAGATGTGTTGGTGCCATGCTGGAGCTGGGATGGGAAACGAGGTCTGGAATCCTTGTGGTTCTAAAAGGCAATGAGCCAGCAGACTGAACTAGAGAAGTCTTGCTTTTGTAAAGTCAGAATACCAATGAGTTGTGTTTTCTGGAAGATATTGTTTGGAGCTAAGAAGCAGAAATGTAAGCATACTTAAAATCTGCCCCCCCCCCCCCCCAAAAAAACCCAGGATAAAAAACAAACCAGTATCTGCCCAGAACTACTTTTCTGATCTCTGCTTTAGGACCTAGTAGTTTCTTCCTATTGTATTAGAACTTTCTCATTAGTTGAGGGTATGTTTTTGTGGTGTTCAAATTAAAGAGTTGGTAAGAGGGAAATCGATCAAGTAATCTCTTTCCAGTGCCCTTCTCAAACCATTCCACTCCCTGAGCAAATTGTCCTAGGTGCTGGATCTGCAGAAGTTGCCCAATAGACATTTGTTGGCAAGGAGGGAGGGATCCCATCTAAAGAGAGTGGAATAGTAGGGGTCAGAGCCAGAGCCTGGGGTCTAGAAGTACTGGGGAGAAAGAGAAATGTAGTGGTGTTATCCTTCAGTGAAGTTGATGGACAATAGATAGGAGGCCACATCAGGAGGAAGGTCTTGACCTCTGTGTCCTGTTTTTTCGGCTCTCCAGGAAAACTGGCTGGCCAGTGTGTGAAACTGGAAACTGTACTAGTTGGACCAGTGGTCCGATTCAGCTGGGTTCTTCTGATGTTCAGTGTGAAAGGACAAGGGGTGCAGACTCCCCCCCCCCCATGCCACTACATGTCAGGTCCTGGTCATTCACCAAGCGAACTGAATAGGGAGTAACCTGTTCTTTGACCCTCTCTGAATGGCATACTTGTTGACAAACAGTACTGTGAATCCATGCAACATCTGGTTGTTGTTTTTTTGCTATGAGCTTATTGCTCTTCTGCCATTCTCCCTATGCTTGAGACCCACAGTAGGGCCCTCATGAATGACTTTCCCTCTTGCTTAACCATTCCCACCTACACCGAAATTACAACCTTTGTGAGCATGCTCATTAGATAGTAGCTGGCCCTGTTGGCAGAGCTCAGTATATTTTATGCGACTGTATTTTTTTTTGGCCACTGTAAATTCTGTTTACCTTATTTACTACTTAGGAATGAGATGCTGTCCTGTGCACTTTGTAATGTTTCTATGTATATTTACCCAGCCCAAACGTAATTACACTAGAAGACAGAGAATACAATTCAACAACATAGGTCTCCAATGACATGGAAAAACGTCTTTCTGTGTCCTAAAACCTTCGTGGGTTTGCTTGTTGAACACCTCAGTACCAGCTTCAAGGCAAATAGAGTCTCTCACTTTTCATCCATCTTTGGTTGTTGGCGTGGCTCACCGAGGTGTTGGAGGGCTTCCAAACAAAGCCTGTGGCATCCAAATGGCATTTGAAACAATAAGTGGAAGCTCTTTGGAAACTGGCTCAATGTCAAAACCCTTCTGCTTGTGCTGATCTCTTCAGATAATTACACAAGGGAGACATGTCCTTTTCCTGGCTTCATTTTATGTTTCACTGGGTTGGAATGCGCATGGTGCAAATAATGAGTCTATCAAGGAAAGGCTACAGAAGGATGTATCAACCCGTAACAAGTATTTTGTCCGTATCAATACATTTTTGTGCCTTCTTTCTACATGTCCTCTTTGCATCAGGGTTGGATGTCGTCTCCCTTTTTTTGGAGGTTTCTTATATATCAAAATAAAATATATACCCATGTCTATGAATGGAGATAGTTTGTTAGAGGCATATATTTTAAAAAATTATTTTAAAGGAATTCCTAGTATTTCCAGAATATTGTGATTTCCTCTTGTTGCTATTTAGTGCACATTTACTAGAAACTAATATTTAATTACAGTCCAAGAACAGAAAGCTATTCAAGGATCTGACCTGAGGCATCTGATTGCAGCAACCTTTGCTGAAGTTGAGGAGGGCTGAATTTTGCCAGTGGAGACTGCCGGGAAATCCAGTTATGTCCTCACTCACTCCCAAGGGGAACGCCTCCCCCCCAAAAAATGTTCTTAAAATGTTCTATGCAATCAAGAATGTTACCTTTAGGCAAGATCCTTATTTATAAACCCTGGTAAACATTAAGCAGTGGTTCTGTAGGTTTTGTTAGTGTTAAAGTAAGCATCTGTCAAAGGGGGAGGGGCTCAGGGGTAGGGCATCTCCTTTCGCCTGCAAAAGGTTCCAGGTTCAATCCCTGACATCTCCAGTTAAAAGTATCAGGTAGTGGGTGATGTGAAAACCTTGACCTGTTACTCTGGGGAACTGGTGCCCATCAGAGCAGACAATACCGACCTTGATAGACCAGTAGTCTGACTCAGTATAAAGCAGGCTTGTGTGTGACCGGCTTGGATATAATGCTAGTTCCCTATTAACTGGGTCAGTAGCTAGAGGCACGATCTCTGAATGAAGCATGGCTGGCTACCATATTTGCAGAGAGTTAAAGTGCAACCAAGAATGGCTTACTACACCATTTATTTTAAATACAAGTTCTTACTGGAACTTCAGTGAGAGCCCATATTCAACCAGTACTTTGCCAGCTGCACTGGCTCCAGATTGAATACCGGGTCAAGTTCAAGGTGTTTGTTTTAACCCTTAAAGCCCTGTGTGGTCTGGGACCAACATATCTCCAGGATCGTCCCCTGCAAGAGCATCATGCTCTCTAGATAAAGATCTGATGATTCCTGGAGCAAGAAGCATTCGACTAGCTTCAACCAGAGCCAGAGCCTTTTCAGCCCTGGCCCGGGCCTGACGGAATATTCTTCCAGCTGAGACGCAGGCCCTGCAAGATCTGTCACAGTTCCGCAGGGCCTGTAAAACAGAGCTGTTCTTCCAGGCCTGTGGCTGAAGCCTCTAACGGATGAAAATGACAGCTCTGCCCAACTAGGCCTCTGTCCCCTCTTTTTCCTGCCTCTCCCCAGTTTTGATGCAGCCAGATTTTTCCCTGAGAAGGTTAGCTGTATTGTCATGTGCCATCTGTTTTGTTATGATTAATATGATTAGTATTAAGATTAGTATTTTAAGAACTGTTTTTAATTGACTTATGATTGATATTATAAAAATGTTGATACTTGCCCTGAGCCCTGCGATAGCAGGGGAGGGCGAGTCATAAATCAAACAAATAAATCAAACACATAAATCAAACATTGTGAATTTTAAATGTTGTGAAGTTGTGTGTGCTTAGGGCTGCCAAGTCAGCCCGGGGGGCGGGGGATTCCCCGCTACAGGGGTTCCCGATCCGCCGGCCAGCATTTGGCCGGCGGGGGGAACCCCACCCTCCTTCCCCAACGTAATGACGTCACTTCCGGGCGATGTTGCCGGGCGCGCACGCCCGGGAAACTCCCGGACGATGGAGGACTCCCCCCCGCCAGTAAGTAAGGGACACTTGGCAAACCTATGTGTGCTGCAATTTGCATTGCTGTTTAAAATGAGTTTGGCTTTTTGTAAACAGGACCATTGGTCAGTCTATTCCAATATTATCTACTCCAGTTGTCAGAGACTCTTCAGGTCTTAGTCAGAAATCTTCCCCAGCCCCATTACGTGAGATTCTTTGAACTGGTAATCCCAGGGATTGAACCAAGAACTTTCTGATTGGTAAAGCAGGTATCCTGCATTGAACCACTACACTGTACCTGCAAGCCCCTTGGGCAAGAGAAGGGCTTTCTCAATGAGGTGGGAGGATACTCCTTACTGCACAAGACACCACATCAGTAGGCCCAAAATTCATGATTCAGCTGGCCCTGAAAGCTCTGCTAAGTGAGCTGTATTTTACAGCCTTTCTAGAAGGCCGGCGAGCTGGGAGCTTTCCTCCCTCACACACAGGGGGCCACTCCAAAGAAGGGACCACATCAGTGGAAAAGCCTGTGCCTGGGTAGCTATTTGTACCCCTGCAAGGGTGGAGATGGAGGAGCACACCCTAGTAGGTGGAACGGAGTCACTGCGCAGGGATGAGCAGGGAGAGGCGGTCTTTCAAAAATTTTGATTGGGGTTTTTTGATAGTCAAGTCGCAACTGACTTACGGCGACCTTGTTGGGTTTCGTTCAGATGTGGGTTGCCGTTGCCTGTGGCCCTGGTTTTCCTTGGTGGTCTCCCTCCCATCCAAATACTAACCAGGACTGACCCTGCTTAGCTTCCAAAATCTGATGAGATTGGGCTAACCTGGGCCACCCAGGTCAGGGCTAAGAATTAGATACAAGGTTTCAAAGGGCTTTGAATGAGTAGACTGAAGCTTTTGTTGATTATTTGGTTAAATACAGTCTTCAGTGGCTAGTGTAAATTTCAACTGTAGCAAAGCCTGTCACTGTCTTGATCCTGATGTGTACAGGGGCAGAAGACGAAAATAATTGAACAGACTTTCCTTCTAAGAAACAAATTGTTTTGTTTGGTATCTCCAAAACAGTACTTATTTTAAGATTAGGGTAGCACACAGTCCATCTACATTTCATTGATTGATTAACTGGCTAAGCGGCACATGATTAATCCAGGCACAGATCCTTCGGTCGGTTGACAGCGAGAACTTTTTGTAAAACTGCTGAGATTGCAACCAGCAGTGTGTCTGAAGAGAGAGTTTCTTCTGGCCTACCCCATTCTTAGTTCTCTTCCTGACTTGCCATCTTGTCTCTTCTGAGAGCGATATAGTCCCAGCCTTGTTTGCATAGCGTATAATAGGGGAAAAGTCAGATTGGTGCCTGAGAGCATCGCTGTAATAATATTTAAAGTACAACATTCCAATCTACTTAACTGCACAAGTGAAGGCTTAATTTGCCTGTAAACATCACCTACCAAAAAAAGAGAGAGTAAGATTCACGGAGGATTAGAGGAGAGTAGAATTGTCATGCCTACAGCGACACCTTCAGTATATCATAGGAGCACTGCTGATGTGCAGTTATGATTATGAATGAGATTTCTCACAAAGCTGTACTGTGAGAGAGAGTTTCTTGACTCTGAAAAAATCTGTTACTGGCATTACAGTGGCTTAAGCCACCACACGAGCCAACCTGTTTATAAGCACGAATGAATGTACTGGGCATTTAGACAAGACTTTCCAGTACAGGGTGTTCCAGAAACTTCATGAACACTGTCTGTGTAATCTTTACAATCATTCCATAAAGCAGGCCAATATTATTTCTGTGTTATTGGGGGGGGGGGGGGGCAAAGAGCAGGATTGGCTGAGGTGAAATTTGAACCAGGTGGTTTCCAGGCCGCTCTGGCACATTTTATTTATTTGTTTACATATTTCTGACTGCAGCTTACAGCCTTGTTTTCTCCCTCCTCTACTATATCTTCACAGCAACAGTAATCCTGTGAGGTCGTTTAGGCTGGGAGAGAGTGAGTGGCCCAGGGCGCAACCCTGCGAGCTTTTCAGGCAACGAATAATTAAAAGTGTACAGTTCACTGCCAGCGTATGTGGTGATGGCCACTCACAGAGATGGCTTTAAAAGGAGGTTAGATAGATTCATAATTTCCCTCAGGGGCCACTAACCGTGGTAACTACAGGGAGCCTTCACATTCAGAGGCAGTCTCCAAAACCCAGTGCTAAGAAGCAAAATCCAGGGAGGCCTTTGGGTTCTATGTCCTGTTTGTTGGCCCTCCAGCACAACTGGTTGGCCACTGTGTGAAAGAAGATGCTGGACTAGACGGAGTGCTGTGTTCCTGGCGCACTGTGCGGTTCACAGGAATCAGCGGTACTGTTTTGCCTCTTGATTGTCCCGCTTCAGCTGGGCAGTCCTAGAAAACAACCATTTTTCCTTTACAGATGTGTTGCTGGAGGCAACAAGCTGCCTTTTAGGGAAATGTGTTGGCTGTCGCCGTTGTTCTTTCATTGAAGAAACAGCCTGGAGGAACTCCAGAGTTCTCTGGAACATCGTTTGGAAATCACTGCCTTAAGTTAAAAAATATAATATAAAATAATTTTCAGACTTGGGAAACATCCAGAGGTCTAGAAAGAAAAATGAGCAGGTGAAAAAGTAGCTTACCTATTCATGTATTTGCTTGGACACAAGCCCCATTGATAAGAGTTCCTAGATTTCCCCACACTGAGATTTTAATCCTTCCTTGAAGACCTTGCGAGGAAAGCTAAAATCCTGAAACCCATTTATATTGAATACAGGACTGTAGCAGCAGGAAAGAGTTGCTGTTGTGACAGCTTGGCGACTTTGAGAGTAAGAACATAAGAGAAGCCAATGTTGGATCAGGCCAATGGCCCACCCAGTGCAACACTCTGTCACACGGTGGCCAAAAATACCCGGTGCCACCAGTGGGGCCAGGACACTAGAAGCCCTCCCACTGTTGCCTCCCTCCAAGCGCCAAGAATATAGAGTTTCTATCTATATCTGTGGCTAATAGCCACTGATGGATCTCTGTTCTGCTTTCCCTGACCAGCGTTTACAAGGAAGGTACAACTATTGAGGATACCCTTGATCTATTACCTACTTGCGTGGTAATAGAAGTACCCAAACTCTTCTGACCAATGAGTGCAATGACTGCCAAGGAAATAAATCCTTGTTGCTTACAATTTAGTGTTGTTGTTTTTTGTGTGTGTTTTAATCATTTATTTTAAATCTGTGAAAATAGCTTTCAGCTATTTTATTTTATTTTTTTTTGATATTTTTGCATTGATTTAAATGCTCCCTCCCACAACCTCAGGTACCCAACCTTTGGCCATGATATGAGAGTATCAGTTTAGATGTCAGGAGGCAGAAAACTGATGGAAGTCAGCTAACGTATTGGCTACACATGACCCAGTGTCCACCATGCTTACAATGTAAACAATACAGAATTTTTATCAGTACATCTAATAGTCAGCTTGTCCCCATCTGAGGATGCTTAAATCCGCAGATTGGGGCAATACAGACAGAAGGGAGACTTTCAACAAACTTGAAGGATCCCCCAGGCTTGCAGAGAAATCTGATAAAATTTTAAAAATGGGAAATCCTCTCAAAACAGAGAACTGTTGACTTCCGGCAAGACTTGCGACCATGGCAGATGCGCTCCTCCGCATCTGCGGGGAGCGCGATCCGTACCCGGCGGGAAGAAGGGGCTTCGGACTGGTGCCGAGCCCCCAGAGACCCTAGTGAAGGGGCTCTGCCTGGGGTGGCACGAAGGGGATCTCTCCCTACGGTGGCGATTGAGGGATCAAGGTCCCCTTTCATCACCCCCATAGGTTCCCCCGTCCGTGGGAGCCGTATGGCTAAAAGCGCAAAACCGAGAAGCAGCAGAGAGTGCGAAGCTTTGAAGCTGGAACTTATAGTTACGCACGGAGAAAACGTGAGTCTGAAGTAAAAATAAACAGAACACAGCGGGAAAGGCGGGTGGAGCAAACCCCCCCCCCTCTAGAGACTGGCGTACTTACGGGACTCTTTACGTGGCGTTACTGCATGAAAAAACGTACGTTCGGTTTGCTAGACGGCGGCATCGCTCTTTAGAGGATATGAACTTTAAAAAGATATAAGCGCAGTCGTAGAATTTGCTTCTTTTGTCCATCTTATCTAACTATCAACAAAGAAGCGCAGCCTCAACAATGGCGGGGAAACCGAAACCTTCCCCCAAACTAGGAAGTACAGCTCCAAGTTCAAAGGTTGATACCACAGAGATGAGCACTGTGTTCTCCTCGTTATTGCGACCTCAAGTGGACCAAATGACAGCTCTCAACGTCAAGATGGACAAGATGCAGCTGGACCTGAAGGAGTCGAATAAAACTACAGAGAAGCTGCAGCGAGAACTTCTGGAAGTTAAGACTTCAGTAAAAAATCATGATTCAAGGCTACAAAAAGCGGAGAAAGAAAAGGCCTTCCACGCTGATCAGCTTTTGAAACTACAGATGGAAAGATCGAATTTTTTCCTAAGACTTCAGAATGTACCAGAGGATAAAGGAGAAGACCTTAAAAATCTGTTAAGTGAAGCGCTTGAACCAGTGACGGGCTTAAAAGCAGCGGAAATAAAAAGCGATATGGATATGGTTTACAGAACCTATCCAGACTATACTAAAAAGAAAAGCCTGCCTGGTGAGATTCAGATAAGGTTCTCCAAAAAGTCAACAAGAGATGTGGTGCTTAGGACCACAAATAAAGCGGTTCTGAAGATCAAAGGAAAAGAAATTAAAGTGATGAAAGATATCCCATTTGAAATAAGGAAAAGAAGGAAAGCCTATGGAAAACTGACATCTTGGCTTCAGTCTGAATCTATTATCTACAGATGGAATGTTCCGGAAGGACTGAGCTTCAGCATCAAAGACAAAAAATATAAGATTGACTCTGTTCAACAGGCAAAAAGTTTTTTGGAAAAAAGCAAAGAAAAGAGAAAAGAGAGAGACTCAGATGGTTCGCTGGCATCGCAAGAAAGTATGTATGGATTTGATAGCTCGAAGAGCGAAGAGGAAATTTCTGACTCGGAAAAAGGAGCAGTAGCTCCAAAGGTACAAGAAGAGACTGTTAAGACAAGAAGAGGACGAAAGAAGAAATAAGGGCTGAAATGTTTTTTGAAATCGCACTTATATATTATATATAATTTGTATAATTAAGCATTCCTTTAAAAGAACATGTCTGTCAAACAGCTTTTTTATTTTTCATATATCATCAGTAACAATTTTAATTGAATATTAACCAAGGTTTAAAATGCTTCATATGTATTAATGGTAAGGTAATATTAAGCAAATGTTAAAGCACACTCTGTATAAGGTAAATGTAGCTTAGAAAAGTAGCGATGTAGTAGTAGAAATAGATAAAATCAATAAAAAACAAAACAAAAACAAAAACAGAGAACTGTTGTCTGCACAGGTGCAAACAATACATTTCCATCGTCCAGCAACATCCACACCACGTATAGGAGACTTCTGAGGAGGGGGAGCCACCCTCACTTCAGCCACGTAACAGGGGGAGGGCAAGAGCTGCCCCCTGCTGCTTCTTGCAGAGTGGTGGGGAGGAGGGAAGAAGAAGAAGAAGAGATCAGATTTATACCCTGCCCTTCAGTACCCAAAGGAGTCTCAGAGCATCTTACAATCTCTTTTCCCTTCCCCTCCCCACAACAGACACCCTGGGAGGTGGGTGGGGCTGAGATAGCTCTTTTGAGAAATGCTCCTGCGAGAACTTGTAACTGACTCAAGGTCACACCAGCAGCTGCATGTGGAGGAGTGGGGAATCAAACCCGGCTCTCCCAGATTACAGTCTGCGCACTTTAACCACTATACCAAAGGGGTGGAGGGGGTGAAAAGGCAGGCCAGAAGGCAGAGGCAGAGGAGGAGAAGGGACAGATAAGCAACAGTCCCCTTCCCAGTAAGTCTTTGTACAGGGGAAGCCATTGTTGCCACCCCCTGTCCCTACCTTGGTCACTGAGGCAGCGACACACCAGACTATCAGGCAAGGTGAAGGAATGGGAGCCGCTCCCCCCCATTGTGGTCACCTTGTTGGCAGCACTGGAGGTGAGCAGGAAAGGAGGAACCACTGTCCCCTGTTGACCAGATGGCACTGGAAGCAGGCCACTGTTGCCCCCCGCCCCGACACCCTCTTGACTGCTGAGGCAGTGTCACAGCAGACTGGGCAGGTGTGAGGGAGGAAGAGTAGAAATAACCCTCTCCTCTGCTGTGTAAGGCAGGCAGGCAGGCTGGTAAGTAAGTGCCTGACTGAAGGGTGAGCAAAATGGGTATAGTGGGGGAGAAAGGATGGGATTCCCTCCTCGCAAATCTCATGGGACCCCACTTGTAGCAGTGGGAATCCGCAGTCCATCTCTCTGCTGTGGAGTTTTATTTATTTATTAATTTATTTATTATTCATATTTATATCCCGCCTTGCTGGGCAAGCTGGCTCAAGGCAGCTAACACGGTTAAAATGTCAAACAATAGAACATCAGTTAAAACAGCATAAATTACGATAAAATTACAGATAAAACAGACTGGTGATGGCAGCATTCAGATCACACCCCAAAAATGGGTGCAGCAACCCATAATTCCCAGGCCAGATGAAGTTCCGCCGGCCTGTCCATCAGTGGCGGCTCCTAATCAAAGGCCTGGTGGAAGAGCTCCATTTTACAGGCCCTGCGGAACTGTAAAAGGTCCCGCAGGGCCCTGATGTCTACCAGGAGCTCATTCCACCAGTGTGGAGCCGCCACTGAGAAGGCCCTGGCTCTGTTAGTCACCAGCCTCGCTTCTTTCGGACCAGGGAGAGTCAGGCAATGTTGAGAGCCTGACCTCAGTGCTCTCTGGGGCACATATGGGGAAAGGCAGCCCCTCAGGTAGGCAGGAATGCCCCCCTCCCTTGCAGCAGTCTGCCCGGCACCCACATTGTTAAGCTTTATGTACCAAATAAACATTTTTTGTTCTCCCAGTGTCTCTATAAGTCGGGTGGGGCTTGATGGCACGTTCCACCACCCAGTGTTTATGTTGCAGCCGGTTATTGACTACTGGGGCAGGTTGGTCATTATGGTCACTCGCCCTGGGCTAGCTGGCTTCCCTTTTTTACCCTCCCAGTCTTTTGCTGTTGGCTGCATTCATTCTCTTTGCCTGTGTGTGTTTAATACTAAAATATCTTTTAAGTTGTTTGGCTAAGAACTCCGAACCCTTTGTCTCCAACTTTCGATTTTAATGCATTTTTGGGTTTGTTTGTTTTTGTTTTTTAAACTTTGCTGCCATTTTGATAGGAAGTCCAATCTACTGTTTTTATAGTGGTATGGTTTATTTTGTTGATTTTTACATGTTGTGTGTTGCTGTTTTGTTTTTGAAAGAGCAGTTGTTAAATATTTGAAACAAATGTGATTCCCCCCCCCCCCCCCCCCCGCTGTGAGTTATTTTCAGTTGACTCAGTGTTCGGTGGTTGGGAGAGGACTTTGGGTGTGATCTTGTGAGCATGCCTGGATGAAGTCCAGGGGCTTGCATGCCATGAAGTTGTTTGCAAAGAATAGGAAGTGATGGACACAGAGGATCATGCTCTTACTGTGGCTTTTTGCATTCTGCTTATTTTAAGTGCATGTGGATTATTTTAGTTTATTGTAAGTCTTCTGAAGCTTATGCTGATTAACAGCAGAATCTCTTAACTGTGGTGAAAACGTTAGGAGTTGGGTATGGGATCATATGCTTCCTCCCCCCCTTCCAGGACTTCTCTTGTGCAAATTAACCCCTTCTTTTCCCTCCTACGATTAATCATTATGTCTTCACTGGCTCCTGAGGTGTATATCAGCAAGGAGGACTTAATTTTTTTCGACTAAGTGAATCCTTTTTACCTGATTTGTTTCTGGACATATCACATGTATTAGAGAACTTCCACTAGTCAGTGATGTAGAAATCATTTTTCTCTCCCCCCCCCCCAACCTCCTGGCACTCTCATATCCCCACTTCCCCCCCACTCCTCCACATCCCCTCCACCCTAAGGGGTTGGTGGGTTCTGAAATGTATCCCTCCATTTTAGATAATATGCTGATACGTTGTTGATGCTTTTAAGTATTTTAAAGTTGTTCTTAATTTTACTATTTATTGTATTTGTCTTCTGATGTAAGCCACCCTGAGCCCTGCTTTAATAAATGATAATAAATAAACAGTAGGGCCGGGAACATTGCTAAAAACAGCTTTCAAAACAAAAAAAGTATCTTAAAACTGTTTGATTAATGGTGGAGTTTTAAACTGGTTTAAGTCCCAGGTAAATGGATGTTTATGAAAGGCTGGTTATGATAATTGACAATCCCTTGAGTGCCTTTAGTAGCCTTGCTTTGCATAAAAGTTTGAATGCGATTGGTTTCCCCCTCGTTATTTTCACCCTCTCCAAAGCTTTTATTCGTGAAAATAGGTATTTGATTTTGATTGTTAGAGATTTGGGTAAGAGTCTCTTTTGTAACGTGCCCATTCAAAGTTTCCTTTCCACTTTTCTTTCAAAAGGGAGAAATAGCAGATGCAGGAATCAAACTGTGTTGGAAATTGGAGAAGTGATTGACACTAGAAGGTTGCTTATAAGGAGATTACTAGGAAAAGATGCATGTTTACATCGGGTACTGGGCAAGGGAGATGCCGGCACATCAGCTGATTTGCTGGCTGAATGCTTTGAAGTGGTCTTGGCGCTAATGTCCTTGAGCTACACCCCTTTACTCCCTTTTAAAGGAGGGCGTGATTAAGTCAAGGTTACTTTTCTTGCCATTGCTAATGCTGGGTTTATGTGCTGTAATTGTGAGCGGAGCCTCTTCAGACGGAGAGGATGTTAAGTGCCTGCAGGTGCCGCAGCCCAGGCAGAGTACATTTTGATGGGACCCTTCACAATGTCTGCCATTTACCAGGCTGGCTAACTTTGTTAGCAGCTGCTCTGGTCCCTGTGATTCAGAATTCACCCAAGGACACATTTACATTTTTAAAAATCCTTCCTGATTTTTTAATGCACAGCAGCAAAACAAAACAAAAGTTTTAAAGGAAGGACTGAAGATTTGTAGGAGAAGGTTCTGACACTCAAGGCATTGAAATAAAGTCTCCCTTCTCCCAAAAAACAGTTAAGGTGCAATCTCAGGGCAGATCTACATGTTACAAAGGACAGAGGCCACCACTGCAAAAGGCAGCCTTACAGCCTTACTGAGCCTTACTGAGTTCAACATCTCCTCTTTTACGTTTCAACAAACGTCTTCCCATGACATCGTCGTTGCAATATGATTACCCCTGTTCACACTGCTGGCAGCCAATGTTACAGAGAGGATACGGGGGAAGCAATGCTCATTGTAATGACATCAGGAGATGAAGTATGCTATAGCAGACATTACGGTAGGGCAGTAAGATCAACAGGGGTTCGTTCTTTGAAAGGTATAGTTCTATCCAAGAAAGCATAGAAGATTCTGATGTTGCATTAGGTGGGGAGGGTTACTGAAATCCTCACTTGCCTTGTTTTGACCTGAAAACCTTTGTTTCAGTTTGGCACCTCATTTGTGCAAATCAAACTCGTTATTCTTTATTGTTGTTGCATTGTTTTCTTTCACTTGCACTGAACGTTTCCTGTAAGACATGTATTGATGGTGTAAGTAGCACGTACACCTGCTGTGTACATTTTGGACAGAAACACGAGAACATAATACAAATTAATCTAAAAAAACAGTAGAAGGAAGTTGGAAATGGTAAAGTGTAGATGAACATGTAAATAAATGTAAAAAGAAATGTAATCGGGAACCTGGTCTCATCTCTGATGTAGAGACAGGGGTGAGGGAGAATTCAGGATCTCTCCATGTAATGTTAAACTTCACTTGGATTATATTAGGTTGCTGCGGCTTTTGAAGAAAGAGTCAAGCTCTATTTTTTAATTCGGCCTTCAGCCTGCCATTTATGTCACTGCGTTATTGGTAGAGCAACAAAAGCAACATTTGCTATTTACAGCCACTTGATGACATATGCAGAATAATCGTGCAGTGCAACTTGTTCATAGGCTATACCATCTGAACAATGAATGAGAGACAGTGTATTTGAATGTTCGGGAGGGGCCATGGTAGAGTGGTACAAGATCTGCCTTGCATGCTGAAGGTCTCATGTTTAGTCCCTGGGATCTGCCAGTAAAATAGAGATCATGTAGTAGTTGATGTGAAATACCTTGACCTGAGACTCTGGCGAGCTACCTCCAGTCAGGATAGACAATACTGACCTTGATAGACCGATGGACAGACACCGTGTAAGGCAGCTCCATGTGATTACGTTCCCTAGAAAACTAGCAGATCAAGAAGAGTTAACATTCTTTCCAGTATGTTCATTTTCTATGTCGAGGTTTTGTTCCATAAAAGAACATCAAAAAATGCAAACCTCACACCCATGCCTTCTGTGTGAATTGACATGTCCAGAAAAAATTGTTTTGTATGACTTCTTTGTGTAGACTTTACTAGTGGGCACAATCTAAAAGAAATATGAATTTGTTCTCTAGCTAGAGTTGCCATATTTATTTTACTGTGTTTCATTTGCCCTTCTTGGCTGTATGATCAGGAAGAACCCAATAGTAGATAGTTCTCTGTGGCCCCATCTCAGAAGTTCCTCCAGTAGAATTTCTATGCAAAGACGCACATTGCTTCTTCCATGTAACTGTGAATGATTGCACAAGCCCTGTACAACCATGCAAAGAAATTCTGTAGCGACCCTGAATGTTCGCACTGGGCCGAAGGGATTACCATTGTTAGATTAATTACTGAACAGAAGTTCTGTGGACAGCAGTTTAATGATGCCCAGTGGCTAGATGTAATATTCTTGCTTCACTGAGATTCATGGCAACATTGACTAATGTGAATGAGTCCAGAGTCTTCCCCACTCCCCAGTATGCCAAGATGAATTTTTTTTCCCATAGAGGACAAACCTGACTGTTGTAAACAATATTTGCTTGATAAGTGTGACTGAGAACTTTTGTAGGCCTCCATATCCAGGTGGCATAAAGAAGTAGAAATGAATAATACTCTTCCTGAAATTGAAATAAGGACAATCTTTAACATTTTGCACCTTTCAAAGGAAATTGCACTGCAGATTTAAACCAGTTATTAACCTTGTTATTGTCAGAGTTCTTGGCTGAGGGGGGAACTCTGGAAACTATAGCTCAGTGAAGACAGAGGGAGCTCCTATGGACAATTTTTAGTACCCTGATGGAGTGTCAATTCCTAACATTCTTTTGTGGTCCAGGTAACAATTGGCCCTCTTTTTTTCAACCATATTTAAATGTATACTGCAGATTTGGGGGAAAGTGGTGAGATAAAGAGTGTTCACAAATAACACTCTTTGTATTTCTGCACACCAGATATTCTTTCACTTTTTAGGATCAAGTATGTGCATGGAAGCATTTGGGCATGAAAATATTCTTATGTGTAGCAAACGAGAACCTCCTATAATGTGAAAATATCACATAAGCTCCATGAGTAGTATATAGAATGTTCCGTGGCTTTTCCCCTCCGCAGTCAAATGTGCAAAATTTCATGTGAGTTCCTGCGAGCGTATGGACAGCTGAGAACAAATTATGTTGGATAGGCAGGAGATGTCTTGAAACAGAGAAGATGAAAGAATACTTAGTAAAATTAAATATTTCTAAATCGGCAGGACCAGATGATACACCCCCAAGGCTTCTAAAGGAACTAGCACAGGATACAGCGGAACCACTAGCCATGAATTTTGAAACCTCATGGAGAACAGGTGAGACACCAGAGGACTGGAGAGAACTAGTAATATTTCACAGGATAAAGGGCAGAGTGTTTGGACGTTGTTTGCACAAGTATTGACTTACATGCAGCCACTTCAGAAAGTTCCGTCGCATTTCAGTGCGACCAAGAAAGAAAGCCCGGAAGGCTCCCATTGATTTCTAAGGCCAAAGTATAGGCTGCAATCTAGGATGCCATTGAGAAGGGTCAAAGCCTGCTTCTTATCCCACTGCAGGGGTCCTGAGCAGCAGATTTAGTGGTCAGAAACAATGCTCCCTCTAAGCTGTGGAGTCTTGTGTGCAAAAATTCTACTTCGTGAGCTACTGGCATTAAAGTTGTGAATGAGCAATTTGGCTGCTGCATAAATTAGTTTGTTCTGGAGCCATCCTTCCTGAGCTAAGACAAAAATGTGTGAGCCGGAGGCTAAAAAACTGTGAGCTAGCTCACACCAACCCAGCTTAGAGAGAACATTGGTCAGACACCCGCACCCAATTTGTTTCCCAAGTACACTTTTTGATTTCTGCCTTACAAACCAAATGGATGTTTAGTACAGATCTGGAAAGTGGCAATATCAACAATCTTCACAAATTAAAAGTAAAGAACTGTATGGGAAGGACAACACCTGGGGACGGATCCGTTTTTTTCCTAATGGCAGTGCTTTCCTCTAATACAAGGAGGCTTCATTCTGTCTGCCACTACCGTTCAGAGAATGAATCCATGGGACCTGTCCCATACACTGGTTGGCCTAGTCCCATTAAAATGCAGTGAAACACCTCTAGGGGGCTTTGTAGTACAGAGTTCTCCGTTTCACTGGGCCACATTAGTCCCTGCTGTTTTGGTAATAAATTGATTCTGTGATGGCTTCTGCCAGTGCACCAGAATCAGTAAGTCAACTGAATTTAATTAGGTGGTTTGTGAGCAGAACTAGTTTTATTTTATTTTTTAATTTATTTCATTTACACCTTGCCTTTCTCCCCACTGAGGGCCTGAAGTCGGTTAGGCTGAGAATGTGTCACCCAGCAAGCTTCCATGGCAGAGTGGGGATTCAAACTGGGGTCTCTCCAATCCTAGTCCAAAACTCTAACCACTTACACAACACTGGCTCTCTAGTTGTTACCAACAGTTCCCTCTCCCTATAACATAGTAATTACAGTAACAACATAATATCCTTGTGTCATGTTTCCCTCCTTCCTCCTGTGGCAACCAATTATGAGACAGAAAGGATAGAAAAACACACCTTTCTAACTCCATCCCGTAAAATCAGCTGGTACACAAGAGACATTCAGGAATCCAGGTTTGTCGTCCGTCCCCGCCCCCGATACTTAGATTCTGCACTGTTTGTGATGAGTCTTGGTGCAATGTTGAAGGCAGCATGGAAACATTTCTTCCAGTTTATAGGCCAGTTGATGAGCTGTAGCCTTGTAGCTTAGCAAAACTCTTGTTTTGGGCAGCCATGGAAGTTTAACATGGAGTTGTTTCCAACAAGAGCCTTTATTTTATGTTTTGTCGCTGGTAGTGCCCTGAGAAGTGAGGGTGTAGTTAATAGTGTCCTGATCGGTTTTAGCCTTACCTTTCATATGAAATTGAATTTTCACTGGAATTTTCACAAGTTGATGGAGGGAGATTGTTTTCCTTCTGGTCGAAAGGCATGCTAAAATGAAACAAAGAGCAGCTCAAGAGTCTTCCTCTATCTACGTTCATTCAGATTTGTTTTTCTGAAGAGGCTTGCTTTGTGAGAATCCCAATCAGTTGTGGGAACCTATTGCTTTCCTTTCAATTAGCGTTACTGACTAGTTTGCATAGAACCAGAGTATTAAAAAAGATGATGTTATTGGGGCCTGTTTACTCTTAATGCTTTAGTCTTAATGGGTTTCCAACCTCTGACACAAGAGCTAAATGTTGCTCAGTATGGAACCAAATACGACTCTTTAAAAAAAGAAAATGAAATCTTTAAGGTATGTCGGAGGGCTAGGTGAGACGCTAGAGGAACCAGTGTCTGAACGGAATGGCAGGCAATGGTTTTTATGTAGGCTCACCAGGCCCCCTGGTGGGGGTGGGGGATTCCATAGTCTGGGGCTTCTCCATCTGGTGCTGATGAGCTGGCCCAGTGGGGGACTTAGTGGCAGCAAAAGAAGACCTAGGCCTGTGTCACCAGCAACACAGCAATGCCACTTCCAGGACACACTAGAAGTGACATCATCACTTCACTGGGGTCACTCTTGTATTTGGGTAAAACTCTATGGTAAAAATGACTTCTACCATAGAGCTTGTACCCAAATACCAGAGCGTCCCTGGTGACATGATGTCACTTCTGGTGTGTGCCAGCATTGACGTCACCACATTGCCAGTGAAGCTGGCCTAGGCCTCTCTTCACTTCCGGCTAATCCCCCCTGCTCCGGTTGCCAGACGTATGTGGCAACCCTATTTTTATGTGACTAAAGTGTTTCTTTAGGATGCTTTGCAGCCAGGAAAATGATAAAGGTGAACCACTGCCAGTAATCCAAGTACAAACCTTGCACAGATTTATGCAAGGGCGCTAAAACAATTGTATATTTATTATGTATATGTATTACTTATGTGTGCCACCACCTAATAAAGGACTCATGGCAGCCAGTGTTTGGGCTGTGGAAATTGTATGGGTTATTAATCAGCACTAATTTTATGGGTTATTAATCAACTATCTGCAATTCTTTTTTGTGTAAAAAATAAAAAAGTGCTAGTACTCCTCTATAAGGTTGCAATGATTTCCACCATTTCCCCCTTCGTGACTTGGGAGAGCCCAAAAAAGAGGTGCCGGAGTTTAGTACTGATGAGCACCATCAAAAAAAAATGCTATCAATAATGTAAAATTGTATAGTTTTGGTTATGCAGATGGGCTTTCATTCCATTGGCTATTTTGTTGATTTCTTGCTCCAAAATTTTGACTTGGCTAATAGTAAAAGGTTGCAGAACCCTGGTGTTGGGACTAGCTTGCAAGCTTTGGTTTATATTATCATGATCTTGACTGAATTCTCCAAGTGGGAAAGGCTCCACACTTAGTGTAACACTCATGTTTGGTGAGAGCTCATCAGGAGCTAGGGTTGCCCGCTCTGGGTTGGGAAATACCGGAGATTTTGACAGTGCAGCCTGGGTAGGGCAGGGTTTGTAGATTCGAGGGGTGGGATGCCATAGAGTCCATCTTCCAAAGTGCCCATTTTCTCCAGGTGAACAGATCTCTGTCTGATCTCTGTAATCCCAGGAGACCTCTAGCCACCACATGAAGGTTGACAACCATGTCAGCAGCCCTGGTCACATTTTGTAGTGAATACATCCTACATATATGTGCATGCATTTGTTTGTAAGAGACAGCCAGTTCGCGTTCGCTTTATGAACTAAGCCAGCAACCAGTACCTGGTTTAGACATCTGGTTTAAATCACGTATTCAGCTATACATGCATTGAGTGTAAAATGAGAATTACTCAATGCACATATACAGAAAAATCAAGTGTATGCTGTACACAGCTGTACATGCACTTATTGTAACTTGTGAATTGGGCTAGTGTTAACATGGCTGTTTTCTGTTGGAAACTTGTGAAGGGTGAGTAATGTAAGTTCATCCTTAAATGAGCCCTGATCCAGTCAAGGCTCCCCCCCCCCCCCCCCCGGGGCACATGTACACTTACGTTTGAGAATGTGTGTGTCTCGTTTTCTGCTGTGTATTTTTTTCGGCAGAAAGATCCATTGTATCTGCAGGAGTCATATGTCCCGTATAAAGCGAGGGGCTACTTTATCAGAAAGAAATGGAATTTTGAGAAAGAAATGAAACCCCCTGATATCTATAATAAAAGGCCTTCAGTGGAAAATGAGAATGAATGAAAATAGAAAAAAATAATGTCTTGGCTCTTTTAAAGACAAACCCATTTATTGTGGCTTAGGTTTTTGTGGGCTAAAGACATTAAACATTCTCATTTCCCTCTCCCTTCATGCATCGGTGAGGTGGACCATATCCCGTAAAGAGTATGCCACAATAAATCTGTTCATCTTCAAGCTTCCATGAAACTCCTTAGTGTTCTAACCAAATCAGACGAATGTGGTTACTCTTCTGTAAAAACAGAGTTGAGCATCAAATGAGGAAATTAAGATACTGGAAATATTAATACATTGCTTTGCGTGCCCCCACCCTCTGAGAATAGGTGGGTGGCAACCCAGGGCCTTCTCGGTTGTGACACCAAAGCTCTGGAACTCTTGCTCCAGGGAGATGTCTGTCCCCTTCCGTTGCCAATCTTCCTCCAGCGGGTGAAGAATGTATTGTATCGTTTGGCATTCCCTCAGCGATCCTTTCTTTCTTCTTGCAATTTTATGTCTTTCTAAGCATTTTAGATCTGATTTTTAATTGTTTTAATAATGTGTGCGTTTTTGCAGGGGGTTGGTTTTAAAATGTGATTTTATCATAAATGTTTAAATTGTTAGCTACCTTGGTTGCCCTTGTGAGGGCAGAAAGGCAGGATGTAAGTTCTGGAAATAAAAATGTGATCTGAGGCTCATGGCAGACATGCTGGTGGCATAAATTATTTGTAAATCTGGCCCATCTCTTTCAGGGATTCATACTTAGGGTGGTTCTTCATGGAGTCCCTTGCCGCGGTTCAGGTTATTGGCTTTGAGAAGAGTTTCAAAAGCAGCCGGGAGGCAAGCATAGCTCATTTTAAGGAAGTGCACAGCATCTAAGCGGAGAGTCCTGTTTTTCTTCTCCGGCGCTGGGCACAAACTATTACCATGACAAAAGGGGATTATTGACTTTCATAGCCACACTGCCTTTGATTCAAGGATCACTTTGATTCAGGACAGCAGCCTCCTCTTTGCAAGACACAGAGCCTGGGTCTCCTGCTTCAGGTGAAGAGGTGGGGGGGAGAAAGTGGAGTAGGGGATCAATTATGCGAGTATCTGTTGGGCTGAGGGGCTCGAGTGAGAACGGCGAGCCGAAGCTATGCCAGGGAAACAATTAAAAACAAATTGTCTGCCCAGCCTGTCCTCCTGAGGCAAGGAAGATGTTCTCCCTGAGCTATAATTCAAGGGCCTGAATGGCTCTCCAAACTGAGAGCTGAGAAGAAACAAACACAAAAACACACACACAGAGAAGATGAGGCAAACGGATCGAACAGATGTGGGAGCTTTTGTTGAGAGGCCTCGGAGGCTAGCGGGGTGGCGATAGGCTAATTTGAGGCACATAATGCCAGATCCCTTTCATATGCAGAGCAGCGCTTTGATCCAGCCTGGATGAAAGTGATGAAAAGTGGAGAGGATGGCTGGGGGTCTTTTGTCTTTGACAAAAAAGGCATCTGCCGGGCTCTAACCTGCCCCCCACAACCCCACCCCCTCAGCCTAGCAGGCTGTTCCAACAATGCTGGCAAAGGGGACAAGGGTCCCCCCACCCCCCAAAAAAACCCCACCCCGTCCTGACAGCTGAAGAAATCTCAGCCAGGAGAATGAGGCCCGAAGCAATATGTTGACTACAGAGCTTAATCAATTTTTTCCACATTACCCAAAATTGGTGTGTATGTGTGTAGCGGAGGGGCGGTATAGCACTGGAAATGCAGAACTGGGGGGTGGGGAGAGTTTTCCAATAAAGTTGTTACTTTTGTTCTCCAAATACATCCTTTTAGAAGGTGCTTTGATGTTGGTGTGAATGTGTTGGAGCACGGCTTGGGTTATAGGGGGCTGAGAAATATTTTTGAAAGGGTGACAAACTTGGCCCGGCTTCCTGCAAGCCCAGCCCGAGGAAGGTTTTTGGAATAACAAAAACACTGAGTAACACAGGGAAGCAGAAATTTGTATTCAGCACGGTTTATTAGTTAGGGGCCAAACAACCTCGCCCAACGGCAACTGCCTTGGGGTGCTCTAGTTAGCCAGTGCACACTTTCCAGCTGGCTTCCTCTTCTCAGCGAACTTCCATTTCCTATAACAACAACAAATAACAGTTCTTTATTTTGTGAAGTGGTGGAAGCAGATTTTCCACCACTCAAAATGCCCATTTTATGCTGGCATTATGCTCTGTTTTACCTGACTGAAAGAACGTCTTGAGGATGATGGCACGTTGTTTTTTTTAAAATCCAAAATTAACAGGGAAGTTCTTGGATCCAGCATTGTCATGGATAAGTATTGTTGTAAAGATTGCTATATATATATATAAATATATATTTCATTCAGTGCATCTTGCTCACCAATTGCCTTCCTGCTTCTGGACTCGATTGCTTGACTCGCACTGAACCATACTGTTGTACACCTCCAGGGTGGACTAGTAGACAACCTTGAAACTTCAGTCTGTGCGAAATGTGGCTGCCCTTGTGTTATCCAGGACAGCCCAGTATAAATATACCAAGCAATTTTACGTACTCTCTGACGCAGAAATGTATGACCTTTTAAATTAAAACACGGGGGGGGGGGGGGGGGGAGCAGACCCAGAAAGGGCCATGTGAGGGCAGAATGTACTCTGGGAGGCACAGAATGTACAAGAACATTGTTATAAGCCCGGTCCTCAGCTTACAGTACTTATTTTTAAAATGTCTAAAGATCTACAATGTCTAAAGATCTAAATGTCTAAAGATCTACAATGTCTAAAGATCTAAAATGTCTAAAGATCTACAAAGATCTAATTTAGAGGTAGTGTAGCATAGTGGTTAAGTGACTTAACCAGGAGGTCCTTGGTTCAAGTCTCACCCTGGCTACCAACTCACACCAGAAGGCCTTAAGTCAAGATACTTTGGACCAGTGTTCCCTTTAAGCTGAGTTAGTGTGAATGAGTGCACAGTTTTTTAGCCTCTGGCTCACACATTTTTGTCTTAGCTCAGGAAGAATGGCCCCAGAACAGACTAACTTATGCAGTAGCCAAATTGCTCACTCACAGCTTTAATGCCAGTAGCTCACAAAGTAGAATTTCTGATCACAATATTCCACAGCTTGGAGGGAGCATTGCTCTCGACTTCAGGCACCGCCTGCAATATGGAGCTCATACTGAGCTCCCATGCGGCAGCTGATGTCACGCTTACTGAGGTAGGATATGAAGTGCTTTGAGTGCTCAGAAAAACTATACAAATGCTGCTTTTCCTCCTCCTCTTCCCATTTTTAATACAGAAAAGGGAAGTGCATTTTGGGGACCAACATGGCAAAAAAAAAGTTTGTTATTCTTTCCACCACCACCCTTCACCACCTGTTAACCACTGAACAAAGACACTGGGGGAGGGGGTTAAAATTCACACACTCAGGAATTTCCTAGGTTATGAAAGCCGGGGACTGTAGGTCACTTAACTGTGTACCAAAGATAAACTTTCCACAAAGGGCACCCTGTTTGAAGCTGCACCTGGTATCACAATCGCCTGATATGATAACATTAGCTACAGCATCTATATTGGGAAGCTTTTAGGTTCTGCTCCTGCAGAAAAAGCGTTCCATTTATAACTGCTATTAGCTTGAATGGTACATCTGTCATAAAGCCACCACTGTTTACTGAGCTTGAAAAGAGTATCGGCTTCTTAACTGCAACCTTATTCACCTCCTTGATAAGCAGGCCTGGGTTTTTACCTCACACACTCTTTGCAGTAGCTTCACGTTATTGTTCAATGTCCGTTGCTATTTAGAAGGGATACCTATTAAGGAATGCTGGCAGGTAGGAAATCCATTCCACACAGCAGAGGAACAGAGAAACAGTGTGGTGCTGATAGAGCAAAGAAGATTTACTGTCACACTAGTTATCGGGTTTTTTGCAGTGTATTTGGAATACTGTGGCCTCCCTGAGGGGGAAACAGCTCTACTTCCCCTTGGTCATAGAGCAGTTGAAAACTACAAGTTGAGGTAATTGAATGGTATTGTCCCTAAGCAGTTTATACCCTAAGGACACCAACTGCAGTGGGCCTCTAGTGCCAAGAAAGCTGATGTTTCCGGGTTTGGCGAGAAAATTATACTTTCCATGCAGTTACGTTTGCTTACAGTATTGTGTATCGTTTCTCATACTTAAAATCAAAAAGCAACCAGGCTGCAATTATAAAGGGAGCATAGGGGAAAGGGTTTGCTTGTGCTCTTTCTTTTTACACCAAGAACAATCTTTTTTAAAACAACAGCAACAACAACAACAAAAAGCTAGGCTGCTGCTTTGAACGGAGCTCTGGGACGAGGGAAGAGCTGTTCAACCCTTTCCCTTGGGGCCATTTCAGATTCGCCCCTCCCCCACACACCCCAAAGGCTTTTCCAAGCAGGGGAAAAGATCAAAGTCCCTCTTAAGATTTTCAGGGACTTGGGGGTACCCGGGGAACCTGGGTTCAAGGCAAAGTCTGACTATAGTAGAATACAAAATGTGTAGGGAGAGGCCTTTTTATGGTGGCCTGACCAAGACCAGCTTGTCATGAGAGGTGGGAGAGCGAAAGTTTGTGTCACAAGTAAAACTCTTGGTGGGACCATCCCAGATTTTGGTATACTAGATAGGGCTGCCAAGTCAGTCCGGGGGGTGGGGGATCCCCCACTAAAGGGGTTCCCGATCCGCCGGCCAGCATTTGGCCGGCGGGGGGAACCCCACCCCCGAAGTCGTCCAGCGAGGACGACGTAATGACATCACCGGAAGTGACGTCAGCACGTTGGGGGCGTTGCCAGGGCGACGCTCTGGCAACGCCCCCAATGTGCTGATGTCACTTCTGGTGACGTCGCTGGGCGCGCGCGCCAGGAGGAACTCCCGGCCGGAGGAGGACTCCCCCCCGCCGGTGAGTTCCGAAGACTTGGCAACCCTAATACTAGAACAGGTAGAAACACACTCCCTGCATGTTCCTTCCTCTGTAGTGTTGGAGGAGGAGGACACTAGGAGTGCCAGCCTGCAGGGGGGACCTAGGGATCTTCCAGAATTACAGCTCATCTCCAGGCTACAGAGATCAGTTCCTCTGGAGAAAAGGGATGTTTTGGTGGGTAGACTCTCTATGGCATTGTACACTCTGATGTCCCTGTCTCCCCAGGCTCCATTCCCAAATCTCCAGGAGTTCCTCAACCTGGATCTGGCAACCCTATTCTCCCAGCCCCTGCCGGTGGCCAGGGAGGAGCTGGCAACCCTTGGACACACAGGTGACCATCTGGCAGGCAGTTTGGGGAGATGAAAACAGCTTGGTGAGGGGAAAGGGTTAAGCAACCTCTTCCCTGCCCCAGCGCTGTACTTAAAATTATAGCCTGACTGCTTTTTAAAGTTGTGGGGAAGTTGCACATCATCATGTTTGTAACATGCTGTTCGACGTGAACACTTAAAATTTTTAAGAAATCTTTTACTATAAAAGAAAGTTAGTCTTTCAGCACACCAATAAAAGCTTTGGACTGTACAGTGGATCAGTAGACCACCATGAACTCTTAGTGTTGTATATAGAAATGTTTACTTTAAGCTTCAGTTATTAAAGGTATTGGGTAGGGATGGGAATCAAGGTTTCTTAGCTAATGAGTCAAGGCCTTACAAGGATCTTGATCTTTTCTTCCCCTTCCACCACCTAGGTGATCTTTGCTTTGAATCAGACACTTTTGCAGCAAGAGAATCTCCGCGCAGGCAGCCTTCAGATCCCTTACACGACAGAGGACCTTATCAAGCATTACAACTGTGGAGACCTCAACTCCATCATCTTCAATCACGACACGTCTCAAGTGAGTCTTATCCCCTCGGTGTCTTTCACTTCACATGTCCTCCTGCTAATCAAATATGAGAGAGAGAGAGAGATTTTAAAAGTGTACTGTTTGCCGTTAAAATAAGTGTGAACATTTTATTGTTGTTTTTGAATCACAGTCCACATTTCTGTGGTTTCACAGGTAAGACTAGGGTTTTCCCCAGGTATGCGGACCAAGAAAGGAGGTAGGTCAGCTTAAATTTGCATACAAGTTAGTTGTGTCCAATAATAAATAATTGAAAAATTATTTGTGTACAACATTTTTTTAGGGGAGAGTCATCTTACATTCAGGATCGTCTTTCTTTTGAGTAACTACAGTTACTTACATGAAGCTTTTTTGCTGGAGTTCCATAATTGGTTGCTTTTGATTTGTTGGGTGGGCAAAAATGGTAGTTTGCATAGGAGGAAGTTGGGGGAAGTTGTAATATAAGTGAAATTAATAGTTATTGGTTCAGCGAAGACATTACACAAAACTATGGTTAGTTAATGAAAACTATATCAAAAAGTATTTGGAAGGGTAAGGTGAACTACAAAAAGAATTCTATTTTTGCGATTTCCAGAAAATAGCTTTTAAATTTTATTTTAGTAATGTTTTCAGTGGCTTCCATCTGGAGACCTTGGAGACAGAAATTAATGATCCTGCAGCATCCAGCCTGGTGTTTCTATCATAAACCCTTTTTGATATGGGGATTTGGTGTGGCTTGCATCTTAGTACTTGTTATGAATCAAACCCAGTAGGGGTCTTGAACTGGTGATCTAAGACAGGGATTTAGTTAGAGCTCTGTCATCTAACTTAGGTAGGGATGTGGGGCTTGAGGGAGGCCAGCAATCCCAACTAAGGGAGGCTCCTTGCATTAGAAGTCCAGAATATTGTGTTAGAACTTCTTCTGTGCCAAAATAATTAAGTGTTCTCTTACAGTAAGTTTGCTGTGTCTGAATGCATTTAAGAGAGCTAACTTGATATTTTGAAGAATGCTTGGTTGCTGTTATTTCTTGTCTACTCACAAATGTCTAGCAGAAGAAATGTATGACTTGATGTCATCCCATTGCAAAGAATGGCTAGCGAACTCTTGCAGCCAACAGGAAAATGCTGAGTGCAGTAATTTTGCTCTGAGTGTATTTTGCTGAGCGTAATCAGGGAGACACTGATCGGCAGCTGACACGCATTTCCCATAGGACATTGAGGGCTACGCTATTTGATCTTAATTCCTGTTGCCTTTTTTCCCCCCTGGCACAGGTCCCAAATTTCATCAACGCCACGTTGCCTCCTCAAGAACGCGTCACCGCTCAGGAAATCGACAGCTACTTTCGGCAGGAGCTTATCTATAAGCGGAATGAGAGAATGGGCAAAAGGGTGAAAGATCTGTTGGAAGAGTATCCTGACAAAAGCTTCTTCTTTGCCTTTGGAGCTGGTATGCGTTGCTATCTAATCGGCACATCTCTTGTTTTGTTTAACTTATTCTCTTCTGTGTCTGACAATCGTGATTTTGTTTTTAGTGACAGATACATAACTCTAGAGGCTCTTCCCATTCAGAATGTTAATTCTATATAGTTGCTGAAAATGTGCTGCTTAAATCTAAAGGCTGCATCCTTCCCATTTGAATGTGTTGGGTTCATTATAATCTAACTACATGGGTGGAACTGTGCTGAGGTGTGTGTGTAAAGTGCCATCGTCTCCCCTGACGTCCTATCATTGACAGTCTTGCTCAGATCTTGCAAACTGAGGGCCCTGGCTTCCTTGGTTGAATCAATCTGTCTCATGTTGCCTCTTCCTTGCTGTTGGATTCTCTGGTTTTAGTACAGCCAGGGATCGCTGCTAATGTAGCAGAGTGCACTATAGCATTTCCACGCAGCAAAGCCTCGGTGCTGAGTGTGCTAGCAAGCTTACAAAGTTATTAGAGCCAGTAATCAGATTCAAGAAGAAGAAGAAGAGGAGGAGGAGGAGGAGGAGGAGGAGGAGGAGGAGGAGGAGGAGGAGGAGGAGATGATGATGATGATGATGATGATGATTGTATTTATACTCTTCCCTTCACTACCTGAAGGAGTCTCAGAGCGGCTTACAAACTCCTTTCCCTTACCCTCCCCACAACAGATACCCTATGAGGTAGGCGGGGCTGAGAGAGCTCTTTCGAGAACTGCCCTTTCAAGGACAGCTCTTGTCAGAACTATGGCTTGCCCAAGGTCATCCAGCAGCTGCAAATGGAGGAGTGGGGAATCAAATCCGATTCTCCCAGATTAGAGTCCGCGCACTTAACCACTACACCAAACTGGTAAAGAGTTCTTTATTATATGGAGCTCCATTCTAGACAGTGTAGAAGAGATACAGAAATAGAATCTAACCTATCTAACTACAATGTTTGTGTATGCAGGGAAAATGTGGCATTTAAAGGCATTCCAGCAACTGAATTAATTTGTGTTCCAAGCTACTTGACTGGTGCCCGTTTTTGAAGTTTGCTGACTAAAGTCTCTTGATAAAGTCTCTTCTTGATATCACATTGATAATCACAATATTGGATTACTAATATAAAAAGAACAGAGACATGACTAGATGACGTAATATGCCTCTGAAGAAGTGGTTGAACAAAACAAGTATCATTCTGGAGTCTTCACTGGATTTGGATCCATTGTCCAGTTGCTTCATTTTGTATTGTGTACTTACCTGTTGAATTTTGATTTATGACACTGCTGTATTTCACATTTGCCTGTTGGTTTTGGAATATTGTCTTGCATTTCTGATTTCTTACATACAAATTGTTATATTTACTAGTTAGCATCTTTTTCTCAGCTCCCCCCCCCCCCTTCTGAATGAGGTGTGAAGCCGGAAGGAAGGAAACTCCTAAGAATAGCATTCTACTTCAAGGGGGGGTAGGATCAGATAACAGGGAAGGAAAGGATGCTCTGTGTGTGTGCCCTGACCTGTCTCTCTGTCTGTAAATCTATGGTGACCTCCTGAAGTCTGAGGCAGGGGACCATGCATAGTTCTCCACTTTTCTAGCACTTGCTACCTTTAACTTTTCCTAGCAGTATTATCTGTACTGAGCATGTACTGCTGACATAAAGGCCCTTGGTGGCAAAGGCACTTCACAGTATGATAGAACAGGTAGATCCGAGTCCAGTAGCATCTTAGAAACTAACAAATTTAGGGGTTATAAATTTTTGAGAGTCAAAAGCATCTTTTGTCAGCATCTGATGAAAAGAGCTTTGATTCTCGAAGGCTTAAACCCCCCACCCCCCCAAAAAAAAATCTTGTTGGTCTCTAAGGTATGCTACTGGACTCGAATCCAGCTGTTCTGTTGCAGAGCAACACCCTCCCTATGAAACAAACAGTATAAGTGTATCCAAGCATTTTCGGACTGGGTTCTCTGATTGCTGCCCAGACATGTATAGCTGACGCACATAAGAAAGAGGTGCAAGGACTCTGCCAGCTGTCCTGGAAGGAAACTATGCTGCTTGTTTTTAAGTCTGTGGGATAGAGTGGTGAAGAAGAGAGTCCGTGGAGCATGCGTGCACTTTTCTTTCCTGTATAATCTGATTTTCCTATCTGCTCACTGTTAAAGGGGCCTCAGGGGGGAGGGAATGATCACAGGATCATAGATTTGGAAGGCACCTCCAGGGTCATCTAGTCCAACCCCCTGCACAGTGCAGGAAATTCACAAATACCTCCCTCCCACCCCCCCACCCCCAGTGACCCCTGCTCTGTGCTCAGAAGAAGGCTGATAGATGTGGTTGGTAATGCTCTCCTAAGCAGAGTCATTCCTTTCTATGCTTCATTGACTTTGCGTGGAACTCTGCTTAGGAATGCACTGTGAAGGAGGAGATATGTGGGTATAAGACTTAAGACCCTCAGTTTCTACAAGATTGTTTTTGCTTAATTCAGGTCAATGGCTTGTCAGTGGAGCTACCAGCGAGCAGGCTGGTTTTCAAACTGTCAGGTGCATATTTTCAGAGCAGTTCAGTGCGTAGTGAGCCAGACCAACCTCATAAGCTTTGTATGGCCTTATTGATCCTCTGTGCTTGTGGATCCCCCACTTAACCGGTAGTGGAATCCTATCCTCTGGCTGTTCATTGTGGGGATACTGCAGCACAACAGAAAGCAGGAAAGCAGGTCCGTCCTCCAATAATCTGCCACATCAAATAAATTTCAGGTACCTTATTAACCTGAAGTAGCAGAACAAAAAGGGCTCAGAGGTTAAGATGCTGAGCTGCAGATCGGAAGTTCGGTAGCTCAGCAGTTCATGACCCCAGTGCCATGGGATGGAGTGAGCTCCTGTCTCTGGCCCCAGCACCTGTCAACCTAGCAGTCTGAAAGCAAGAAATTGCAAGTAGATAAATAGGTACCGCTTTGGTGAGAAGGTAACAGCGTTCTGTGCGCCTCGGTGTTTAGTTATGCTGGCCATATGACCACAGAAAAGTCTTCGGACAGCGCTGGCTCGTCAGCTTGGAAATGGAGATGAACACCGCCCCCTAGTCAGATTCGACTGACTTTTGAGCAAGGAAAACCTGTACCTTTATCTTAAGCAGAACAACATCTGAATCAAGAAGCATCATAGAGACCAGTAATTTTTTTTCCAGAGTATAAGCTTTTGTGAATCCAGTCTCACGTCAGTGTATCTAACGTGCTACTAGACTCAAATTTTGTTCCACATCAAATAAGGTGTCTACAAAAAGTATCTATTGCGTGGCTAGTGGAACAGCTGTATCTTCTGGATAGTTGGTCTAGAAAAGGAAAAGAGGAGAGTTTGGTATTTGTTCATATACATCCAAATTATGTCCACTCGAGCAAGCTGAAGCTTCCCACAAATACAGCAGATTTCTCTGGCTTTGTCTGGAGCCTCAGCTCTGAGCTGCAAAGTAGTGAATTGGTGATAGGGAATGACTGTTCAGGCAAGCACAAATATTTGTATTGTGGAAGAGGTTGTTGTTGTTCAGTCACACAGTCGAGTCTGACTCTTCGCGGCCCCATGGACCACATCACGCCAGACCCTCCTGTCTTCTGCCGTCCTCTGGAGTTTGCTCAATTTCATGTTCATTGCATCGATAACACTGTCTAACCATCTCGTCCTTTGCCGTCCCCTTCTTCTTTGACCTTCAGTCTTTCCTAGCATCAGGGTCTTCTCCAGTGAGTGCATTTTTTAACATTGCCTTGCCTTTTGCTCAAGGAGAGAAAAGTTGATCATGAACAGGTTCCTCAGGTTGGATCAGGAGTTTGTTAATAAAGAGATCTGAGAGGATTTGGTTTTGGTGGTGCATCTCTTAGCAAAGACCACTTGTTCATGAACTCCTTTTGCATCATAGTATATACCAGGGGTGGGGAAATTGCGGCCCACGGGCCACATGTGGCCCACCACAGAATTTTTTGCGGCCCGCCAAGACAGTCGGCCACGTAGTTTCAGTCAGGCCTCTGTTGGGCCCGGAGCGCAGAGAAGCCCGGAGCAGAGAGAAGCATTGTTATTATTAATAGATGCTCTTTGACAGACATTAACTTGCAGGCTGTGATGAAAATCTCAACAAGCAATCTCACTCCTGATTTCAAAAAAATTGTAGAAAAGTGTGATAGGGTACATTTGTCTCATTAAACTGATTCTAAAATTAAATGTGCTTGCAGCTATAGATGATATGAAATTAGCACAATAAATAAATTGAATAAAAATACCACTATTTTATTTAATTTATATTTATTGATTTTTATGATACAATTTATACCTTTTCTGAAATGCAAAGTTAACTAATGAATGCAATCATTTTAAAAGGTGCGGCCCTCCGCTAACCTCCACTCCCACAAAGTGGCCCCCGAGCCAAAACAATTGCCCACCCCTGGTATATACTAAAGCTCTTTTACTGGCCTTTGGAAATGGAGGAGGAAATGTTATGTATTTTCGTGATTTTTAGACTGTGTGGGAAGAGTCCTGTCATTCTTTGGAAGTTTGTGAATTAAAAGTGTTGATAATGGTGAACAAGTTTGACATGACATAACATGAACCTGCCTTATACTGAATCAGCCCACTGGTCTACCAAAGTCAGTATCGTCTACTCTGACTGGCGGTGCCACTCCAGATTCTCAGGTGTAGTCTTTTATATTGTATACTACCTGAGCCTTCTTTAACTGGAAGTGCCAGATATTGAGCTAGGGAGTTTTTGCACACAAAACAGATGCTCTTCCACAGAGCTTCCTTAAAACACAGCTTGCTTATCGTTACTAAACTAACTCTGCAGCTCACAGAGTATGGTGTATGTTCTAAGGTTCAAACTGTATGCTACTTTTTTTGCAAGTTTTCCTTGGCAGCCACATAGCCCATCAGGTGGTTGCAAGTGCAAGTAGCCTTCTGACAGTGTGAATAATACCTGCCCTGGCAGTGCCCTGGTCATTCTGGTTGCTAAAAGTGGTACTGGGAGAAACCCCTTCTCCCCTGCACCTCTGCCCCAATCAGAATCAGACCCAGCTGTACTTTTTACATACAAGTGGCCACCGGGCCTTACTGCTGCAGTATGGTTGCGAGTCCTCATGGAGTACTTGTGAAAAGTTACATATAGTTTGAGCCTTACGATGCTTCCTCAGTTGATGTGGTGCAATAGTGAAACCCCAACTGAACTGGCCCATGCCCTGCATGAACTCTCTCTCTCTCTCTCTCTCTGTATATGTGTGTGTGTGTGAGAAGAAGAAGAAGAAGAAGAGATTGGATTTATACTCCGCCCTTCACTACCCAAGGGAGTCTCAGAGCGGCTTACAAACTCCTTTCCCTTCCCCTCCCAACAACAGACACCGTGTGAGGAAGGTGGGGCTGAGAGAGCTCTGACAGAAACAGCTCTTTTTTCAAGAACAGCTGTGCCAGAACTATGGCTTGCTTAAGGTCATCCAGCCAGGTGCAAGTGGAGGAGTGGGGAATCAAACCCGATTCTCCCAGAATAGAGTCCGCACACCTAACCACTACACCAAACTGGTATGTGTGTGTCCAGGAATCTGCACAAATTTGCATACAAATAAAACAGTTGTTCTGAAGAAAAAGGCATTCTATTTTAGATGATACTCATGTGCTGCAAGAAGCAGCCTCCTCCCACATAAGGAGAAGAGCGAGAGGGTAGAACTGTCATTGGTTACTAGGCATAGTGACAGAAGGGAACCACCATAGTCAGAGGCAGTAAACCCCCGAATACCAGTGCTGGGAGGAAATGTAAGGGGAAGGACTCTGTTGTTGGCCCTCAGAGGAACTGGTTGGCCACTGTGGGAAACATGATGCTGGACTAGATCGATCACTGGTTTGATCCAGCCAGGGCTCTTATGTTCTTATGAATTCTATATTGACAACAAATAATTTTTAAAAATGTTTGCTGCTTGATTTAATTCCAAGTATATTTTAAAACAGATGAATATCTGTTTAATCAATTAAAATAACAGATTCATTCCCTAAATTCTGCAATCCTGCTGCATAATCTGTGGCTTCTACCTCTGTTTAGTTCAACCGCTGGTATTAAAAAAAGTGAAAACATAGTCTTGTCATTTAAGCTAAAACCAAAAGACACAAGGTTGCGGTTTTTGAAATCTTTACCAGATTTATTCGGCAGCTTTCCAAAAAGATAGTCGATATATGATAATTCATTGAACTCCAGAGCTTTTTTGAGTATGAATAGTGACTGGAATGAAAGGAAGGTATTGGCATAACATTTGGATGGAGACTAAATTTGCACTCTTATCTCTGTTGAAAATCTTATCTGTATTGCCCTGTCATTGTTTCTGTCGGTTACTCCAGTGTGTGACTGAGTGCTGGGAACAGGTGTGTGTGTTATATATGACAGCTAGAGACACCAAAGGTTTACTACTCTCCCAGATACCTAGAATAAAATAGAAACCATCCTACTGCTTGGTCCACCTTGGCTGACAGGATATCTGAAATCTTGAAAGTATTGCTTGCTATCCAGTCTGTCCTCAGAAGCAACTCTGGATAGAGAAGAAGAAGAAGAGATTGGATTTATATCCCGCCCTTCACTCACTTGGAGTCTCAGAGCGGCTTACAAACTCCTTTCCCTTCCCCTCCCCACAACAGGCATTCTGTGAAGTAGGTAGGGCTGAGAGAGCTCTGAGACAACTGTCCTTGAGATAACAGCTGGTACAGAGCTAGGGCTTGCCCAAGGTCATCCAGCCAGGTGCAAGTGGAGGAGTGGGGAATCAAACCTGGTTCTCCCAGATTAGAGTCCACGCACTTAACCACTACACCAAACTGGCTCTCTAAAACAACAGTCTTTATTTTCTGTGTAAGCAACCAGCTGTTGGCTTCTTTAATGGGTTTCTCTCTGGCTTAAATCTTTTTCCAGTTCAAAATTAAATTCAGCTTTTAAATTCTTTATGTGTTTCATTTGTCTTACTTTTATCATCTTTCTAGCTGTCTTTTTAAAGGGTCTCGTATATCTTTTCATTCCTTACATTGTGTTCTATTGATGAGTTTCAATCAAAGCGTACAATTACAGGATGTCCAGATGAGTCAACTCAGCATTTATTATGCTTATATGAGGTGTGATGAACATGTCTAGTATTCTTAACTAGAGATGCTGCACAAATTTGAACTCCTTTAGCTGGGAGTATGAGTTTAAACTGCTCATACTGCTCGTTTCAAAGCCAAGCAAGCATCAGAGCCTCGCAGGTTTTCTCTGGGTTGGATGATAATCTGACCCAAAAGACAGTTCCGCCTCTCCCATTCAGTTTCATCTGTTGCAATGGTGGCGGCAGCAGATGTTGGCCAGGCAGCTAGCAGCCAAGAATAGGGAAGATTCTCCTTCCCTCCTTTCAGTCATTATATTTCCCTATACATGCCATACATATATTGCAGTGTCGGAACTCTGATAATTTCAGGGTGCTGAGAAATGTATACAAGTGACTGAATATATGGCCACTGCACCTTTTAGACAAAAATAAAATCGTGCTTATCAGGGTGTTGAGCGTAGCACATTCTGCTTATGCACATGATCAAATGTAATTCCTGAGAAAGTCTCTTCTTGTCCCCTCTTCTTCTGATATGCAGTAGCAATGGTAAACTAGCTGGCCAACAGCGAGGAAGATTCTACCTGCTTTAGTCTCTCTTCTCTTTGTCCACTGTACCTCGAATGCACTATGTCAATGGTGCCCAGTGAACTCTGGGAAATGTCATTTTTGGAGTGCCTTATAGGAAAAAGAGGGGGTGGGTAGCAAGGAGAATCTTCCTTTCTGCAACTGCTACTGCATGCTCCTGTAGCAGCAGCACATTAGATTCAAGGTCAGGGGGGACAAAACCTCGTGCTCATGGTGACTTCTTCCATGGATTTCTGAGCTCTCAAAGTTCACCTCAATATACCTGAGAGAGTTGCTAATTTATCAACTGATTCTGTACTGAGGTTGGTGATGTTGCTAATTTGCACCAGATGATCTAGCAAGGGATGGTTAAACACCTGCTTGTTTGGCTCAAGGTCTGTTTGCCGGTCATGAGCAGGAAGCCAGATTTTTGTTCGATAGTTTGGCAGTTCTCAGTTTGGGCCTGTTCATTGGGCTGCTTTTCACATATTCACATAGAGGAGAAGGAGATTGGATTTATACCCTGCCCTTCTCTACCTGAAGGAGTCTCAGAGCTACTTACAATCTCCTTTCTCTTTCCCTTCCCACAACACAACAGTACAATACAGTGCAGTTGACCATGTTTCATACATGCAAATCCTCACACAGCCCAGTGGGAGTCCTTTCGTCCCCTCTTCCCTACAGATCTGTTGTTGCATGCCACTCAGCATGGGAGATTATCACAGACTGTTATAGTTAAACATGTGACAAAACAATTTGAACTTCTTATACAAAAATGTTTGCATGGTCAGTTAACAATACAAATCCAGAACCTAAAATCCAACATGATTAAATACCTTAAAGCATCTCATTCACTTCCTTTGTGTCTTCTTTTTATTTTATTTCATCATCTTATTTTTTGGTCCAGTTCATTGTAAAAGAGTAATCGTTCAATAATTCCTTTTTTAAAAAACCTGTTCTTACTGTGAATGTTTTGAAGTAGCTTCCTCAGAGATACTTTTTGAGTTCATCAATACCAACACAATGCCTGTGGTGTTGTAATTCTGGTGAACGTGTGGGAGGGGTCCAATAAGATCCGTGCAATTTGTTCTCTTCTGGAAAAACAAGTGCATGTCAAAGGCACAGCTCCCGAAAAACTAGTCCTTCAGGTGTGTGTTCTTGCATTTCAAAACCCTATGTGGGCTGAGATCTATGAGCTCTACTTGAGTATATCCCCCCACAGAGGTCTTCAGATCAGCAGCTGAAGCCTTGTTCCATCAACCCACCAGTTCAAAAAAAGGGGGACTTGGGATGTGATTTTCACAGTTTTGGCACTTGCCCCTGTAGAACTCATAACCCCCTCAGACATTCTAGAGCCTCCACCCTTCTAGTGCTTTAGTTGGCAAGTTTAAAACCTTTTATTATGGAAAGTTTTTGAAACGTGTTGCCAGAAGGCTGACTTGAACTTTATTTTAAATTGATATTTTATTCCTCTTTTAAACTGCTGCTGGCATTAAATACCCTTTTTGCTTTTAGCAGTTGCATTGTTTTAACTCTCTATTTTACTGTCATCACTTTGGGGGTTTTTTGTTTTTGTTTTACAGAAAAGCACTTAAAATTTACAAATAACTAAACTTCAGGCCTGGAAGGCTGAGGTGCTGCTAGATATGGACAAGTGGCTTGATAATGCGTTAAACAGGCCAAAAATCCACTGACTAAACAATTGCTTTTTAAAAAATCCCAAAAAGCTGGGGTTTTTTGCGGGGGGCATGCATGGCAGATTGAGGAGAACAGTTGTATTTGAAATCAGCTCATGGTGAACTGAGGTCAAATTGAGCGTGCTCATGAATTTGTGTTTCGTTGAGCATTTTTGAAAGGTCTCACTTCATGGTGAGGTACCTCAGGAAAAATACAGACCAGATCTGTGCACTGTCTCCTGACTACTTCTTTGTATTTGGGATGCGAGGTAGTTTTCATCCCTGTGAGGGGGATGGGATAAGGTCAGGCCTGTAGATGCAGCAGAATGAGATGCCAGAATCGGGACTATATCACTTCAGGTTGTCGTTAGGGGCATTTTTTCATGTGTACACACACGCACACACCATAACTGAAAAACAAACTAGCAAGTCAGACAATTGTTTTAGCCTAGTCTGTTTCCTTCTTTGTTTATTATTTATTATCTACTTTGTTTATACCCTGCCTTTCTCCCCAGTGGAGACCCAAAGTGGCTTCATTGTTCTCCTCTCCAATGTTTTACCCCCACAACAGCCTTGTGAGGTAGATTAGGCTGAGAATGTGTGACTGGCCAAAGGTCACCCAGTACGCTTCCTTGGTAGAGCGGGGAATCAAACCTGGCTCTCCCAGATCCTAGTCTGACACGCTAACCACTGTACCACACTGGCTGTCTAGTTTAATTTAGTGCTTGCAGGGAGGGTTTTTATTTGGGGGAGCATTGGAAAACTTATCTTCCCCCGCCTCCACAACCCAGAGTAGCTTTTCCAACAGCAGGACTTTCCCACCTCAATCTGCAGCATAGGTAGGCCAGGCCTGACTGTTGCACCTTGAGGGTTTTGCACCTTGAAGGTGCGTAAGAAAGGAATGACAGGCATAATTTCCCCCTCCAGATTTGTTTTCGTGTTCTTCCTCTTCCCCTGCCCATGAGGTGGTGGTGCAGTCCAGAATGGTGTATTTGTTATTTACTGTTGCGTATATTTCAATTGTACTGTTTTATGCTATATATGTTGTTGTACATCACGCAGAGCCCTGTGTGAGCAGGGATTTTCAGAAATTGAATAAATAATAATTCTACGAGAACTTTCCCCTTGCGGTTTGTTCAGCAGTTTCTGAGAGAGTGATATGATAGTGGTGAGTTTGGGGTAGTGACAGGCCCTACTCCAAAGTTGGCTCCTACTTGGAGACAGATACAGCTTTTGGAGCTCCAGAGTTCACCCAAAGTCCACTCAGCCTAGAGATTCCTGCTAAGGAAAAAGTGCTGAGGGAAAGACTTCCCTGACTGACATCCCGAACTATAACAAAAAAAAATGAAAGCTTAATAAACTCCAGCCGAAGTCTTTGAAAGCCAAAGCAGGCCAAAAAAGAGGAGAAAGTGAAGGATTTAAATGGGATCGAGGCTACAGTTTCTGGCCTAGCCCTTGCTTCAAAGGAACCCTCTGCTCTTTTGTGTTTTGGTTTGTTTTCTCCTGAAGGTGAGGGACTTGTCAGGATAGAACTAAATGAGTGCTAGGAGATGTGTGGTCAGATGGCTAGCATGTTTGTCTGTCAGCAGCTTAGTGGGAGAGGGGATTTGTTTGTGTCGGGTTGCTTCTCTCATGGGTGGGGACAATTCTCATTATTCTCTCATTGCTACTGGGAATGCAGAAGCATTTCCAGCTTCAATGGTGCTTCCACATGGGGTTTCCCTTCACACCAAACATGTCCTCCTTTGTCACCTCTGGTAGCCTTCTTGCCCTTAAAAAAAATGGTGGTAGGAATATCATTGTAGTGTAAGGATCTACTGCTGATTTTTTTTAAAAAAAGCCTGTAGTGATGGATGGTTGGATGGTTGGATGGACTGGCAAACATAAGGAGAAATGGCACTGGATATGGATGAGGAATAGGTTTGCCAACCTCTAGGTGGGGCCTGGAGATCTCCCAAAATTACAGCTAACCTCCAGATTGCAGAGATAAGTTCCCCTGGTAAAAAAATGGCTGCTCTGGAGGGTGAACTCTGTGGCATTATAGCCCATTGAGATCCCTCCCATACACAAACCCTCCTCTCCCCAGGTTTTAGCCCCAAATTTCCAGAATGCCCCACCCCAAATCTGCCCTGCCCCTGCCACTCCTTCTGCCCTCCACGCGTCCTCTTACAGTTCCCCCTCCCCTTCCCAGGGTCCCTCCTGGTATCTGGTGCCTTCCCCAGCCGCCCTGCCACCTCTGGTCATTTTCACTCCCCTGGGATCAGCTGTTAGGTTTAGGCCCTTGAAACCTAAGAGCTGACATGGGGAGGGGAATGAAACTGACCAGAAGTGGCAGGGCAGATCCCCCCCCCCCGCACAGCGATGGAGACTCTGAGGAAGGAAAGGGAAGTTGCCCTGCTGCTTTCAGTCAGTTTCACTCCCTTCCTTCTGTCAGCTGTTAGATTTAAATGGCCTAAACCTAACAGCTGATCTGCGGGAAGTGAAACTGACCAGAAGCAGCAGGGCAGCTTCTCTTTCCTTCCTCAGCCTTTCCACTGCTGGGGGGGGGGTGTGTGGAGAGGGCTGGGGAAGGCAAGGGGAAGGCATGTTTAAATGCTTTCTCTCTCTCTCTCTCTTTCCAAGATAGAGCAGGGTGGGAGGGGAGGAAGCCTGGGTCAAGTGGGTGTGGGGTCACATGACACAAACAGCACTAATTAGATTAGTGTTGTGATATCATAACTGACACCCCCCCAAAAAATGTTTCTGGCTGCGGGTCTGACTACATGTCTATGATATTGGTAATTAGCATAAAGGGACGATGGAGAATTTTGTGTTGACCAAAGCGCCATTTCTTGCAGTGTGAAGCAGCAAAGCCAGGTTTACCAGCGAGTACTCAGAAAGCTGCAGCCAATCCTTTTGAGTGTAGCTTTGTGGCATGCAAGTTGGTCACATTCCTGTTCTGTATTTTTATGGTGTGTGCTTAAAACACTGTAGGCAGTAATCGCCTGAGTTTGTGCCAGGGCACAGGAGAGTGCTTGAAGAGAAACTGAAATGTGCCTTCAAAACTTAAGCTGCCATGATGGACACATCAGCTACTCTGTGCCCCATTTTAGCAGGAAGGGCCCATTGAAGCTTTGATTCAGCCCTCCCTCAACGGTGTACTAGTCCATGCTTTTGTAACCTTGTGGTTGGACTACTGTAACATGTTCTCCATTGAGCAGCCCTCAAAGGTAACCTAGAAATGACAGGTGGTTCAGAACCACTTGCTATGCTGGGGATTATTAGGAAGGGACTTGAAAACAAATCAGCCAGTATCATAATGCCCCTGTATAAATCGGTGGTGCAACCTCATTTGGAGTACTGTGTACAGTTCTGGTCACCACACCTCAAAAAGGCTATTATAGCACTGAGAAAAGTGCAGAAAAGGGCAACTAGAATGATAAAAGGGTTGGAACACCTTCCCTATGAAGAAAGGTTAAAGCGCCTGAAGCTGTTTAGCTTGGAGAAACAATGGCTGAGGGATGACATGATCGAGGTTTCTCACAATACAAGAACTCGTGGGCACTCCATGAAATTGCTGAGCAGTCGGGTTAGAACAGATAAAAGGAGGTACTTCTTCACCCAAAGAGTGAGTAACATGTGGAATTCACTGCCACAGCAGGTGGCGGCAGCTACAAGCATGGACGGCTTGAAGAGGGAATTAGATAAACATATGGAGCAGAGGTCCATCAGTGGCTATTAGCCACAAGATACAGATAGGAACTCTCAATCTGGGGCAAGTGATGCACTGTATTCTTGGTGCTTGGGGGGGGCAACAGTGGGGGGGCTTCTAGTTTCCTGGCCCCACTTTTGGACCTCCTGATGGCACCGGTATTTTTGGCCACTGTGTGACGGAGTGTTGGACTGGATGGGCCATTAGGCTGATCCAACATTGGCTTCTCTTGTGTTCTTACGTTAACATGGGAGCCACATTATTGGTGGGGTCTAGCAGATGGGACCCTGACCCAGAGAGCCCAGGCTACTCTGATCTCATCAGATCTTGGAAGCTAAACAGGGTCTGCCTTATCAGTATTTGGCCGGGAGACCACCAAGGAAGTCAAGTGTCACTCTGCAGAGGCAGGCAATGGCAAACACCTCTGAATGTCTCTTGCCTTGAAAACTGTATGGGGTTACCATAAGTTGGTTTGACAGCACTTACCACCACCACTACCACCACCACTTAGCTGATGGGAATACATCTTGTACATATGTCTCTGTGTGCCAACTACAGTCTTCAGGCTGCCACCTATTCCTCGACTTCAGGTAACCTGCTTTGCATTGGACATAGCTTTTACATTTTCTGTTGTAGCTAGATCAATATGGGTAGCCATGTTAGTCTGTCCATAGCAGCAGAAAAGTGCAAGAGTCCAGTAGCACCTTAAGGATGAGCAAAATACGCGGCAGGGTATGAGCTTTCGCAAGTCACAGGTCACTTCTTCAGATAAAGCTAGAATTTGAGTCTATGTAACGGATTTCCCTTCTAGCAGTATCTGAAGAAGTGAGCAGTGCCCCATGAAAGCTCATACCCGGCCACAAATCTTGTTAGCCTTTAGGGATGACTAGGTTCCGATGGCTTGCCCTAAGAATTAGAAAATCTACAGTAGCTCGAAAAGAGGAGAATTAAGATCAAGTTTTATTAATTCTAACCATTATGGTTTTTATGGTGTTGTTTATAACCAGTCTTAAAATTCGGTTCCTATTTTAATGTGATATATTTTACCCATGTAACAAAATGTCATTGGTTTATGTTTTGGTCAATGATTGTGAAAAAAACTTATCTATTTATGTTAGCCTTTAAGGCTATTTTATTTGCTAGGGTTTTTAATGGAAGGTAGGCTGTGGGAAGATGTGGGGATAGAGTAAGAGCTGTAGGAAACTGCGAGCCAGTGTGGTGTAGTAGTTAGGCCATCAGACTAGAGTCTGGGAGACCCAGGTTCAAATCCCCACTCTGCCATGGAAGGTTGCTAGGTGACTTTGGGCCACTTGCACAGCCTACCTCACAGGGTTGTTGTGAGGAGCAGAGAAGAATGATGTAAGTTGCTTTGGGTGCCGATTGGGGAGAAAGGCGGGGTATAAATGAAGCAAATCAAATAAATAAACTGTCTTGGTTCACAATGAAAAGGGAGGGTGTTAATAATATTAATTAATTAACATCTTGCCAGAAGGGATGAGGATGTACCAGGATTCCCTGATGGTGGTGTGTTCTTCCGCTGAATCTGAAATGCATCCCTCTTGCCCAGGAATCCAGGGCATCCCTCTTGCCCAGGAATCCATAAGAGGGGCTGCAGTGGCTCAAGTGGTTAAGACGCTGAGCTGCAGACCAGAAGGTTGGTAGTTCAGCAGTTCGAGACCTGAGTGCTGCATGACGGAGTGAGCTCCTGTCTCTGGCCCCAGCTCCTGTCAACCTAGCAGTTCGAAAGCAAGAAATTGCAAGTAGATAAATAGGGACCACTTCAATGGGAAGGTAACAGGGTTTCGAGCACCTCGGTGTCTAGTCATGCCAGCCTCATGACCATGGAAACGTCTTTGGACAGCGCTGGCTCTTTAGCTTGGAAATGGAGATGAGCACCACTTCCCTAGAGTTGTATCCGACTGGCTTTCGAGCAAGGGAAACCTTTACCTTTACCTATTATCCATAAGGCTGACTAGATTGAAGCCTAGGGGCTCAGCAGGGACTAAGGGGGCAACAATTTATTTTTTTTTGCTGAGGCCCTGTTATTTTCTCTTTATAGACAGCCTGTAAAGTCGCCGGAGGCCCCCCAAAATGCCTGAAAGCCTAGGGGCCTGGCTGTGGGTTAATATGGCCCTACAGGGATCCCAGTCCCATCTGTGAGCCCTGACTAGCCGGACCAAGGCGAACATTGATCTCAAGTATATCCCTAATGCACGAAGTGACACAGAATACATTGGGATGCTGACAACTTGTTAGTGCTTGCTTCGTTCCTCTCTCTTTAGCGTGATGCAGGACTCCTTGAACTTTTTTTTTTTTTAAAGCATTTTGCATTTATTAATTGGTCTTTTGACAGATTTCAGAAAGCAGGACGACTGGTCTTTTGGGAGAAGAGCCCCACCCCTCCAAAACCAATCTGGAATGTATTGCTTATTTACACGATCAGTGCTCTACTTCCTTTGAGTCTGGATTAAGAGCCCGGGGTCTTATTTACTCCCGCATGGAGGGTCTGCTGAAGCTGATACGCACAAGAAGTTCTCAGTCCCCCCCCCCTCCCCTTTTAAAGTTTGAACGCAGAAGAATAGAGATTCGTGGCTGCCCACCCCCCTGCCAGAGTAGATTGACCTCTCAAATGCATCACTTCACCTAGTGGTATGTGGATAATGGAGAGCTGAGTACAAAAAGAGGAGGCGGGGACTTGCCGGTGGGGCAAGGGCCTGGGGCTTTTCTCTTTGGGGGCATTCAAGTGTATGAGGCCAAAAACAGGTGAAAGAGGCCTGTGCCCCCTATCATGCTTCTATGGGTCTCCCATCGAGCAAGCCCTGTTTGATCTTATGGCTCGGGAGGGTGAATCCCCTCGCCCCTTGTTATTCTGGCGCGCTCTCTCTCTCTCTCTCTCTCTCTCTCTCTCTCTCTCTCTCTCTCTCTCTTTCCCTTTTAAAGATTTTTAAGTGGATGGATGGATCTCTTACACAGAGTGCTTCTCTGGCGGCTGAAGGGCCCAAGCAGTGCCTGTGTCTTAAGAACCAGGAAACCAGGAGTAAAGTATTAGCTCATTGCGTCTTCACAGGCTGGGGGGGGATGGACGGATAGGCTCTTGGGGGCTTGCTCCAACTGAATGTTGTTATCTGATTCGGGGAGGAGATACATTACAGCACCAGGGTGTTATATGTTCTGTGTATATTCTCTCAGGTATTGTTTCAATGGGTTTTGGGGGAGCTGGTTTAGAGGGACCTTGGTGCTGAAAAGTTGCATGTGATTATTTGAATAAAACAGCTCTAACGAGAATTTTCAGTTTGCCAAGTTCTTTGGTGTGGAGCCTTTTCTGGGGTGTGAACTTAGGCAGATCAGAGAGGGAGGGCAGGAAAGGTTGCCTCAGTGCTTAGTTGTTGTGGCCCTTTCTTACACACCCAGGGAAATGCTGATTGCCACTTTGGGGTCAGGAAGCAATTTTTCTCCAGGCCAGTTTGCCTGGGGATCCTGGAGGGGTTTTTTTTGTCATCTTCTGGGCGTGGAACAGGGGTCACTGGGTGTGTGTGGGGGGGAGGTATTTGTGAATTTCCTGCATTGTGCAGGGGGTTGGACTAGATGACCCTGGAGGTCCCTTCCAACACTGTGATTCTGTGGGTTAGACTGGTACTCAGAGCTTGTGCTATTTGGGCCTGATGCTGATGTAACACTGGTTCAATTTAAAATATGAATAAAATATCATGAACCAGGCATTGGGAGAGCATGAATTGTTTCCTCCAGCTTTTACCCACTTAAAAGGCATGTTGGTGCCTATATTAACCATAGCCGAAGGTCTGTGATTTCCCTTTTAATCAGGATTTGTCAACCAAATCCTGGTCAAGTGAGGGCTTGAGGTAGCCTTAATCACCGTTAATGATGGTGGTCATCGTCTCTTATGGTGGGAGGGACAAATGAGCTCCCAGGAGCAGAGGAGCTGTGAGAAGTCCCCCGTAATTTTAACCACAAGAATTCCCCAAATATGACTTCCTCGTCACATATCTGAAGAAGTGCACTGTGACTCATTAAAGCTTATATTGAAATAAATGTCCTTAGTCTTTAAGATGCCACTAGACCTTTAAAAAAAATTGCTACAACAGCCTAAAATGGCTACGTTGCATTGTTGTTTATGAACTGTGTTGAAGTGGCCATTGTTTCGTCTTCACTGGTAATCAGCATGGGTCTTCTGACTTCTTTAGGTCATGAGTAGAGATACAGAAGGTCTGGAAATGTTGAAGCCATGGTGGTGGGGGGAGAGATTTTTCCCTGTGTGTGGTGTGTGTGGAAAATGGGGGGGGGGAGGAATTAAAATACACGTAATACTTATTTTCTATCAAGCCCATCAAACTTCCTTATCAAACCATTTTGCTGCTTTAACAACATAAAATGAATTAGCTTATTAAATTGTGTTAATTGGCATATTTATGGAATTTAAAAGTATAAATGTCTTAGCCTTCTGTAAATAAATCTACAGAGATACCCAGTACCGAAACAAGGGATAGCTGCAAAGTGCTGCACCCTGTGCTAACTTAGCACATTTCTCTCATTCCAAAGGGGAAAAAACCCTGCATATATTTGATAGGAGGGTTTTCTCGTAATTGGAAAAAAGTCCTCTGGGGAAGAAAAGTGGGTGGAGAGACTGTTTTCTCCTCAAATCTTTCCAGTTTTGTTTGTCTGGATCTGTGCATATTTAGTTGTGTGCCTCAATGTGGTTCGCAGGTTGCTGGTGTCTGCTTCCTTTGTGGATCACTAGATTGGATCCCATAGGTCTATTCGGCACAAGAGGGTCGTCCACTAGTGGAATGGATCTGTGGGATCCAAACTACTGTGTGCTTATCTGCAGATTAATTGTGACTGAGGTCATGAAGGTCCTACATCCTGGTTCATTCCACCCTTAGAATGGTTTTGGAAGGCTCCATCATAGGAAAGAGCTTGACCTGATGCTGAGTGTGAAGTTCAAGGAAAAATTCCCTCATGGTTAGGCTGTAAATCTCAAGAGAAACATGTAGAATTGGCCAGTTGCATGTGGGTTTGGGGACACTGAAACTTTACCTCACATTTATGTGTTGGCTGCCCCTTAGAAAAATCTGTGGGTACAGCCAAGGATAGCTTCCAAGGTTTATCTTGTTTTATATGTCTTCCCTACTATCTGATACTGATCCTGGTATTAATATGGCTGCGGCCACATTTCTGGCTGCAGTGACTTCTATACAAGGAAAGAAATAGAGAAGAGTATTTGTAAGACTGGTTCTGTCCAAGAGTGGTGGGTTGTCAGATTGTCAAATAAAGAAAGGACTGGTTGAAAGCCACAGTATTATAAAGTAGAAGCGTCAGGGCTCATTGTTAGAGTAGCAACACAGTTTTATTTATTGAAGCATTTATATCCCACTTTTCTCGAGAAAGGACCCAAAATAGCTTACACCATGGAAATACTTAAATAAACCAAAGCACAACAAACAAAAACAAGCAGAACAAGTGTCTCTCGTGCTGGTCCTGGAATCATTTGCTGGCTTGACTGAGGACAGGCTGCAGTAGAAGACAGGCCCTTTGCTCTTGTGCCTTGGACTACATCCAAGTAGGGTTGCCAATCTCCAGGTACCACCTGGAGAACTCCCACTGTTACAGTTGATCTCCGGACAACCAAGGTCAGTTCCCCTGGAGAAAATGTCTGCTTTGGAGGTTGAATTCTATGGCATTATACACTGCTGAGGTCCCTCCCCTCCCCAATCCCTGCCCTCCCCAGTCTCCACTCCCAGAATCTTCAGATATTGCCCACCCAGCCCTACGTCCAAGCTTTATAGAATACCTGAGACAGGAAGGGGAATGGCAATCCTCAGCCTAAAATCACTCACAGTGCAATCTGAATCATTCTAACCGAGTCAAATTTGAATGTTCTAACTCTCTTGGTGTAGTGGTTAAGTGTGTGGACTCTAATCTGGGAGAACCGGGTTTGATTCCCCACTCCTCCACTTGCACCTGCTGGATGACCTTGGGCAAGCCATAGCTCTGTACCAGCTGTTCTCTCAAGGACAGTTGTCTCAGAGCTCTCTCAGCCCCACCTACCTCACAGGGTGTCTTTTGTGGGGAGGGGAGGGGAAGGGAAAGGAGACTGTAAACTGCTCTGAGACTACAAGCGAAGGGTGGGGTATAAATCCAATCTCTTCTTCTCTCTTCTCTTATTTTTAGGATTACACTGCTAGTATGTTTGGATTCAGAGGGAGTCTGAACCCAGGTCCAACTCTGTAGCTACTGTGCTACCCTGGGATGGCTTTACTGTCTTATCCCTTTCCATGTTTCAGCTGTAATTCTTAACCCAGAACAAGCCTGTGATCTCAGGAATCTGCCTGCCCTTTGAACCCACAAAAGTGTTCTGCATAGGCGGTGGTCCTGGCACAAGTGGAAATGTTAAAATGACACTTCTTTCTCTGTGCAAAGTGAATGCATTTGCACCCCTGCTGTCTTTTCTTTGTGCACAAGACACGGCACATGGTATTTCTTCTGCTACAGTTTCCAAAGCAAATTAAATAAAAATCATGCAAAACCATCTGTCGGACATTCCACTGCTCCATATGCCCATTGTTGTTTTGCTAAAAATTGTCTTAAAGCACCCTGTTGGCTGCAGCCATCGTGCTGCTACTGGCACAAGCAGAACCGTGCCAAGCACGTTTTCCTTTCTGTTCACATATTGCTGGATCCAATCCAGAATTTTTTGTTGGGGGGGGGGGGGGAGGTATAGATGAAAGCACACGAGATAGTAGAAAATGTAAAATAAAGGCTCTGCTCTTGGAAGTTCTAGTTGCTTAATCTAGGAAGGTAAGAATTATTTCACGAACATCAGTGGAAATTACTTTATCTTAGTGGCTTTCAGACTCTGTAGCTTTGGAAAGGGACCCTTTCCACACTCCCTTGTTTGGTGAGGGAATCTTGCATGCCAGGGGCGTCAAAATCCCGGGGGGGGGGCGGGACCATGTTCCCGTCGCCGCCGCCTCCCCCCCGCCTGACCTCTCCTGCTTCCGTCCCTCCCTCCGTCTGTCCAGGGGGCAGCTGGGCATTTGCCTAACTGGCCCCTGGACGGACGGAGGGAGGGACGGAGTGGCCAGGTGGGGGGGGGAGAGAGAGGCGGCGGCCCTAGGAAGGGCCCGGGGAGGCACGGCGGAGGGCGCATCGTTTTCCCCGGGGGGGGGCTCAAGCTCTCAAGCCCCCCTGTAGTTGACGCCTATGTTGCATGCCATACCAAATTTAGGACTGTTTATCAGACTTGACTGTGTGACTGAACAACAACAATGGGGGGGGGGTCACTTGTCTTTCAGGAATACCTGTCTTCCCATAGTGACTCACCCCCCCCCCCCAAGACTGAGAAAGCTTCAGGATTCTCTGAAACATATTTAGAAAACAACGACTGTATCTTTTAGATTTGAGTTAAGGAATCTAAAGAAGGTTGAGCTTGCAAAATCTTAATAATCCACAGTATAACCACCAGTGTTTCACTGTTGCTACATGCCCATGGCCAAATCTGGAGTGGTGCCCTAGTTTGCATTCAGCTTGGTTTGGTCTGCTGCATATCTTTGCAAAATGCCAGCTTTTTCATATTGATCTTTTTAGCAGCTTATCTGGACTGCTTGGAAAGTGGTTGTTTATGTGCATGGGTTCACGTTGTTTGGGGTTTTGTTTTCCCTTGTTTGTAGGTCATTTCATGGGCAACAACACGGTGACGGATGTTTTGAGGAGAGAAGGGTACGAGGTAGAGCACACCCCTGCTGGTCAAGCCGTCAACAGGTAATGTCTGCATTTTCGGAGGAGAGAACCAGTGGGCATTTCACCCGAGACGTAACTGCAAATCCTTAATCTGTATCTGAAATATACATAGGCAGATTTGCATACCCTGCTGATTTTACAGAATGTGTTCTTCTTCCAGGAGCTGGTGAAATTAGTTGACTGCTGTGAACAGCAGCTGAATGCGTGAACTCGGCTCACTGAAAACTTTCACATTTTACCCAACTCGAAATTCTGTTTGTGGCTGTGATGGGGTGGAGGGAGGGAATCCCTAGGACTCACTATGATGTCATTGTGCCCGGCAGCAGCAGTGCAGGGAGCCTCTTCCGCAGGGAAGCCAGTGGCGAATGTGCAGCCATGTACTGGGGTGGGGAGTCCTCCCAGGAGCAAGGGCTTGCAGCGAGGATGGGGCATGGCTGGGACAGAGTCAGGGAGTTGGGGCAAGAAGGAAAGGATCCAAAGGGGGCTATACGTCATAGTCTGCGGCTGTCCGAGTAGCAGAAGAATGCTGTAACTCCCACCCAAGGCATCGGAAGCCCAGAGGGCTATTTTGTTAGTTCTCCTTCCCTCTCTCTCTTCTTAGTGTGGTGTTAGGTCTGTATTGGCGCTCACCTCGTAACCAAGGTTCGCCAGCCTCCTCACAGCTCCTGGCTTCTGCATAGGTTACAGCCTTGCTCAGCATTAACCATGTTTAGCACCAGCACAGGTACGATGCTTCATGGTTTAAGTACAGACCGTGGGGGAAAGGGGGAGGAGGCAGTCTGCTGGGTAGGAGGAGAGCGACGAGGATGATCAGGGGTCTGGAGACTGAGCCCTACGAGGAAAGGCTAAGGGCCTTGGGAATGTTTGGTTTGGAGAAGAGGAGATTGGGTGGGGGGATATGATTGCTCTCTTTAAATATTTGAAAGGCTGTCATTTGGAGGAGGGCAAGGAGCTGTTCCGGTGGGCAGCAGAGGATAGGACCCGAAGCAACGGGTTTAAATTACATGCAGAAAGGTATCGGCTGGGTATTAGGAAAAACTTTTTCACAGTCAGAGTGGTTCAAAGGTGGAATCAGCTGTCTAGGGAGGTGGTTATCTCCCCTTCACTGGCAGCTTTCAAGAAGAGGCTGGACGAATATTTGTCAGAGATGCTTTAGGCTGGTCTTGCATTGGGCAGGGGGTTGGACTAGATGGTCTGTATGGCCCCTTCCAACTCTATGATTCTTTGAATGGAATACGTGAGCCTGTGCCAATCCCAGTGGCCTAACCATGGTAACAACACTGAAAATGGTAGGTTAGCACTGAGCCAGTAAACCTCTAGCAGACTCTGGGTCTTTGAACCACAATCGGGAAACTGGAAATTACACGTAGATTGGACCGCTGTGGGCTGGCTGCAAGCGGGGCTTCCCTCCAGCAGGGGAGGAGAAAAGCACACAATCGTGCGACCTGCTTCTGATCCCTTGATTGCACTCGAGAGGCAATTGTTATAGCAGTGTCCCAAGTGAAACAGAACTTTACCAGCTCAGATCAGGAGAAGCAGTTAGGTATTAGTCCACGTTCCCCCACACACAAAACGTAAGGGAATACTCCTCTACCATCTGTTCTTTCTTTCTGTAATGTTCCGGGAGTGAACACACCGTTGCTCTTTCTCCTCCTCCTGGGATCCCAAACATTCTTCTAGAGTGAGTCACTGATCATTTACCCCTGTCTTAAATGGTCAGTGAATTGTAAGGTTACATACCTGCACTTAAGCCTGGCCTAGGGCTCTTCCCCGCTTCATTTTCTTTTGGAGGGAGGGATGTCCCATGGATTACTCCTAAATCCACCTGTGATGTCCTGAGAGAGGCTGTTTCATTCCATCCCATGTATTTTTTGCATGTGTGTGCCTTTGATCAGCCTGTCTGAAATTTGCTTTACATTCTCCTTCCTGAGTTCAGGTTCAGTGGGTACGCTTGGCTGGGAGTTAAAGGCATGAGAGCTCTTTTGCTTTACATTTCCTCCCCTCCAGCTTAGCATTAAGGGAGGAGGAAAACATTCTGTTCTCTGATGATTTGCTTCTGCTGTGCATGGCCTCATGGCACACATTTCAGAATGGAATGGATATGATTTTTCATAGCTTTGTTTGGTTGCTTCCAAATGGAGGTTTTGCTCCCATTTGGCATCAGAACTGGAGCAGGAGGGTGTTTGTTTTTTGGGGAATCCACATAAAGTTCTCCCTTACCAGTCTGCATTCTCATCTCCTTCCACCCTCCATTTTGCTCTGATCTTTTGGAAAGATTGCAGTCAAGGTACTTTTGCATGCTGTGTGAATAGGATGGTCAAGTTTTTCAGTTTTCCTTGGCTCCACCTCCCAGGGCTACCACTTTCCCCCTTGCACCATTGGAGGGTTTTTCTGTGACTCCTCTGCCCTAATTAGTAACTGCTGTCTCACTATGCTATTGTAAGGCTGTAGTGCCATGATCAAGTTCACCTGAATTCACAGCTTTCATTTTTAAAGAAAGCCTTCTGGATTGTGGCAAGATTGGTACAATATTTATGCTATAATCATACAGCAATTACTGATTTAAAAAAAACATTTAAAAGCCCTCTTTTGTCATGGAGGGAGAAAGTGCAAGTGGGACTCTATAGTCCTCCACATCCAGCCAGCTAGGTGACCTTGGGTCAGTCACAGTTCTCTCAGAGCTCCCTCAGCCCCACCTACCTCACAGGGTGTCTGCTGTAGGGAGAAGAAGGGAAGGTGGTTGTAAGCCACCCTAAGACTCCTTCCAGTAGTGAAGGGCAAGGTATAAAACCAACTTTCCTTCTTCTTCAGTTCTAATGTCTCTGCATTCACAAGAATGATGACAGGGAAATGGAGAACCCCAGCTGAACAGATGTAGTCTTTAGCTAAATATTGACTAGAGAGAGAGAGATGTATATCCAAACATCCACAGAGCAGGATTTTCTCACTTAATCCTAGCGTTGCTCAGTGGAACAGAGGGAGCGGGCGGGGGGGGGGGCGGCTTTGCACAATGCCGTGACATCACTTCCAGGTTCATACCTGGCAGTGACATCACGGCATCACATGCCACTCTAGGAATCCCCCAAATCTTTATCAGTGGAAATCACCACTCCCCTTCAGAGCCATAAGTGCCCTTTTATCTTTGGAACTGTGTGACCAGCGACATGCTGTAGAATCCAGATCTCACCATGCTTGCTGCTAAACACCTTTCCAAGTACTAGGAAAGTTTTAAAAGGCAAATCTCCCTCTTCGCCCACACAGTGCATACTTCTAGCTGAAATAAGGATCTGGCAATGTAGAAAGAATTACTTCTTTTTATATATAAATTAAAATTGGAGACGCATTTCACTGTTACACCCCAAGTCATTTTGTTTTTAGAAGGTAAACAATAGGAAGAGGTATCTGTGCTCATTTGGAGCATGCCTCCTCTGAGGGTAGGTAATTCTGTTGTAGCTCTGCATTGCATCATTTAATCACTTCCCATCGTGGTGGTGTGCCCAGGCTGGAGTTTTTATTATCGGCAACAAATACAGAACTCGGTAGCCTTAATGGAAACTTTCCATCTGGAGAGATTGTGCTGACCTTTAAAGGTTAAAAGACTGCAATAGAGATGCTGCTGTTACAGTTTGTCTGGCCGATGGCTACATCATCTACCTCACTGCCGGCTGCAGTGGGACTCTATTCTGCCTCACAGCAAGCAATGGGAAGCCACCTCCCCATTGCCTGTCATAGTCTTTCAAGTGAAGTGAGCATCCCCATGTTGTAATTTGTTGGCCTTTCTGGAATGGAATCCCCTTAGAAGCAATTTTCTAGTTCTCATGGTCACAGAAAAAGAGATCAAAAAAGTGTTATCCTAAAAGCTTTGAATATGAAGGAGATCTGAGAACACTATCTATTGATCAGGGGATAGGATTATTTCATTCAGCATGGTTACCTACTATTTCTAATCCTCTCTTAAAGTACCTGCTACAAAAACACCACAAAATCCAAGGTCATAATTTTTTTTAAAAAAAATGTGCCATTGAATGTATATAAAGCAGAAACTTTGAGCAGAGGTGTAAAAATATGCCCTGCTGGCATAAGGCATTCTGCCTGCAAAATCTGAGTTATCTCTCCTCTCCCCATAAGGGTGACCCCTACAAGACTGTAAATTTTGCAGTTTGACACTTCAAAGTGTTCACCCTGCACAATCCATTCTTGGAAAATTCTTGCTTTTGCTTTCCCCAATATTTAGCTCAGATTGTCTTTATTACAGAGTACCAAGCACCCTCTCTAAATTTTTATAGCTAGCAATAAGCTATCTAAATCAAGCTTTAAAAGAAAAGCCATCCAAGGACTTTGGATCCTGTGTTAAATTTCCACTAAGGAAAGAGGGGGGTGATTTTTCACTGATTTCCCCCCTTTCCGCTGCAGACCTCTGACTGCCCTCTGCCCATACACTTTCTTGGTGCCCCCTAGGTGCATCATTTTGGGGGTCATTATGTGTCACAGCCAGAAGGGGGAAGCAAGGAAGACATGTCTTCCATCAGTGGGAGATTTACTGTCAGATGCAAGCCATTGTATGGGCAGATAATACTGTTGCAGTTTTGAGAACCTGTAGTGTGAGGTGAGATGTTCGCTTTATCGTCTCATGAATACACTTCTGTTTCTTCATTTACGGACTTGGGAAATGCCCATCTTACCTGCCTTCCTTCTCACTCATTCTTCTCAATGGTGTTTTTGTTTCTCCCTCTCCCAGCGGGAAGCATCAAAAGGCTCTGTCTGCCCTCTCTTCATCTTCCCCAGAATATGCTTCTTACATCATCTCCCAGGAGCTCCACCCTCCCCAACAGCATCTGCAGAAAGAGGAGGAGGAGGAAGAGCTGCTGCCTCACTTGCTGCTGCCTGAAAGTATTGACTTGCTGGAGAAAGTGGACAGGAAATACAAGAAGAAAAAGAAGAAGCAGCAGCAGCAGAAGAAGCAGCGCTTGCGCCAGTTCAATGACCTCTGGGTACGCATCGAGGAAAGGTAATGAGTCGGTGGAGGCAGACTATATAACACACTTGCACATTGAGGCTAGGTACGCTGCTGGGGGAGGTGGACTGTAGTGAGCCTGTGCATTGAGGCTAGTCAAGCTTCTGTTCCATTCTCTCCCCCCCACACACACACACACATGACAGAGTTCTGATCGCATCAGTAGTTGTATGACATGGACAGTTCATCAGGTGATGCTTCTTACTGTAGCCAGCACTGCAGTACTGCTGCGTCGGTTACGATCACACAGAGCTGATGTAATGGATTAGTTGTGGGTGTGTGACCCATGAGTTTGGGGGAGCAGGGTTTGGGTTCCTGATTCAAATGGCAGCTTAGTTCTGAATTTTTAAGTAACTCACTGCCAATCCTCCCCCCGACACACACACACACACACACACACATCGGCAATATGAAAGATCATGACATGAATTATTAGGGCAGGACAGGAAGTAAGAGAAACTCACAAGCTTTGGGAAAATAACAAGAATATGTTTTCTACCTTTCTTTTCCACCTAATTCTGAGGATGTTGTCGGTGTTCTGAAATGGTGTTGGGAGTAGGTAATGGGCTGGATGAGGGTGATCGAGCTGAAACTTAATCCTGACAAGACAGAGGGTCTCTGGGCTTAGTGGAAAGGCAGACAAGGGACTTCAGATCTCCCCCGTCTTGGGTGAGGGTATCTGCCCCTTGAAAAGCTGGGTTTGCAGCTTGGGAGTGCTGTCTGAAACAGTGGCCACCTTAGAAAACTAGTTGGCTGCTGTGGCTCAGAGTGTATTTGCTCAGCTCTAGCTGGTGTGTCGACTGGATCCATTCATGGGTCTGTCAGATCTAGCCACAGTGATCCATGCCTAAATTACATCCAGACTTCACTGTTGCAATATACTCTACTTGCGGCTACCTTTGAAGAGTGTTTGGAAGCTGCAGCTGGTGTAGAATGCTTCAGCTAGAGTGCTGGTCAGGGCCAGCAGTTGGGAGCATATGTCCCCAATCCTACAGCAATTACCCTGGCTACCAATCAGCTCCCAGAGCCCAATTCAAGGTGTTAGTTTTGTCCTTTAAAGCGCTACATGGCTGGAACTGAGGTATCTAAAGGACCATCTTCTCCCATACATTCCTGCCTGGGAATTAAAATCATGGGGAAATTCCCTCCTGACTGTTCTACCAATTAAAGACACTTGCTTAATGGGTACACGAGAGAGGGTCTTTTCTGTGGCAGCCCCACAGTTATGGAACAAGCTCCCCACAGAGGTACACATAGTTCCCCCACCGTTGATTTTCAGGAATCAGTTGACGATAGTTTTATTTAGGACTGTATTTAATTGATTCATTATTTGGCAGTCCTAATTGGAGTTTTTAAACTGATTTTAATGTGTTTTAAATTGTTGTTTTTATTGTGTGTTTTATGTTTTATTAATATTGTAATTCACCTTGTGTTCTTTAAGGGGGAAAGGCAGCTAATAAAGTTCAAATAAATAATACATAAATAAAAATAGTGAAGCCCTCAGTAGCCACATTGTATTAATTTTGAACCAGGCCGTGGAGTATGGATCAGTAGATCCACAAAGTGGAGCTAGGGACACACAGAGGGCTGTCTCTATAAACCTGAAATCTGAAATGATATTGGGGGGGGGGGGGGGTTAAACCCCCCAAATAATAGGAACAATGCCTGTAGCTTTAAGAAAGGAGTGCCCACTAAACTCTCAGATGCCATTTTAGATGGTGCTGGACAACCACAACATAGCGAGGCCTTCCTTGTCTTGGTTTCTGTAAATCAAAGCCACGGGTGGCAGGGGTAGACTTGGAAGCCAAAACAGCCCTATAAAGCAGAGGTGTCGAACTTATTTGTTATGAGGGCCAGATCTGACATAAATGTCACTTTGTTGGGCTGGGCCACGCATGCTATAAAATGAAACAAATGTAACTTTATAAAGACAATTTCAGATGCCAAATGGCAATAGCAGGCAGGATTGGATTAGGTGTGATATGCAGAGGAGAAGTAAGTGTAGCGATATTAGCATTGGTAATGAGACAGGAAGCCTAGGTCCCAGTTCCATCCAGGAGGATTCAGTCCTGGAGGAGGCAAAGAATAAATGGACATAAGTCTGACATTAGAAACCACAACACTCAGTTGCTAACCTAAGGGTAGCAGTGCTCTTACAAAGGAATTTCAAAAGGTGATTAGAAAGAGGGACTGCTGAATTGCAATTGATAATGAAGCTCAAAACAATGCGTCCTCCTGGACTGAATTGAGAGCTAGTTTTCCTGTCTCATTACCAATGTGTGCTATTATCATTTGGCATCTGAAATCACTCCACTCTTCCAGATACAAGGACCAATCCAAGTGTTCTGTGTCCTAATCAGGGTCTTTTTGAGAGAAAATAAATCCAGATAGGAACAGAGAAATCCAATAATTTAAAAAACAACTTTTCAGAATAAGGCAAAATAATTTCCTCAGTATACATTGTGCTTGTCAGAAGAATCCATCCACCCTTTTGTCCTACAAAGAAGTGTGCTTGCACACAAAAGCTTATACCTGGAATAAAACATTGTTGATCTGAAAGCTGGGACTCCAATTTTGCTTTCTCTCTCTCTCTTTCCTCCTCCTCCCTTTCCCCCAAAAGAGGAAGAGCAGTCCTGGAGAAGAAAACAGAAGCAATCTCTCTCTCTCTCTCTCTCTCTCTCTCTCTCTCTCTGTGAGTGTGTCTGTGAGAGAGAGGGGGATAAGTCTTTGTCATTGTATCTCTCTGGCACAAAGCATCCACAAAGCTATCTCTATCTGTGTGTGTGTGTGTGTGTGTGTGTGAGAGAGAGAGAGAGAGAGAGAGAGCGTCAGTGAGGAGGGAGGCAGGAAGCAAACAGCCACTGAGAGAGCTGGGGAAAAAGCAAGCTAGGGTGCAGCTGCAGCAGCAGCAGCCCTGGGAAAGGAAGCAGGAGAAGGAAGTTGCTTGGGGGCCGTTTTTGAGCCCTGTGCGGTCCAGATGAGGGCTGCACGTTTGACACCCCTGCTATAAAGGGTCTGATCCCACACCCCTGTCATATCTCATAATGGAAGAGGACTCACAAGGGACAGGCCTGGTGGCAACCACCAGAGGCTCGCTACCCATACAACTGGGCTTGGAGTTGATGGCCCCCATGACAGCCTGGCAGTGGTAGCCACTGTGTTGGCCCACTGGTAGCAGCCACTGCACAATTAGGCCAGACGTTTCCCAGGTGGAGGGAAGGAACAAAAGCTGAAGTTGGGTGCAGATAAAGGTTGATTCGGTGGTGGATGGGGAGGAGGAAGAAAAAGGGGAAAGGCTATAGGGGTCTTCAGGGAAGGGAAAGAGGAAATAATGGGGAAGGGATACTGAGGAAAATGAGATTCTCCTCCCCCTCCAACATCTTTGCCGATCCCCTGCTTGTTATAAGATAATAGACCACAAAATATGGCTGTTAAGTGGATTTTACAGAGTGAACACTAAACATTTCATTGTTATGGGGAACAAAACAAGACAGCAGCTTATTTTTGAAAATTTCCCCCCTGTGATTTCAGCAGAAACTATAATGGGATGTTCTTGCTTCTTTTAATGCTTTGTCATATCAGAGTTGACATGCGGTAAACACCAATTAACGTCAAGCCCTTACACATACCCATAAAGGTGCAGGTGTTTTTGTTGGTTTATTTATTAAAATATTTATACCCCACCTTTCCTTTTGGCTCAAGGTGGCTTAAAGTTAAAGGTACAGGTTTCCCTTGCTCGAAAGCCAGTTGAATACGACTCTAGGGGGCGGTGCTCATCTCCGTTTCCAAGTTGAAGAGCCAGTGCTGTCCAAAGACGTTTCTGTGGTCGTGTGGCCAGCATGACTAAACGCCAAGGTGCACGGAACGCTGTTACCTTCCCACTGAAGTGGTACCTATTTATCTGCTTTCAATTTCTTTCAGACTGCTGGGTTGGCAGGAGCTGGGACCAGAGACAGGAGCTCACTCCATCATGCGGCACTCAGGTCTTGAACTGCCGAGCCATCAACCTTCTGGTCTGCAGCTCAGAGTCTTAACCTCTGAGCCACTGTGGCAAGGTGGCTTACAAACTGTAAATGAAAAACCTACAGAATAAACTAAAGCCCCAAGTAACTCCCTTCTCCCCCAGTAAATATACCTGCAGTCAATACTACAAGTAGGGATCTTTGACAGACCTGTTCTGCTTTCCATCTGCTCCTTGAATAGCTCTGAGCAATGAACAACGAATGGGCAAATGGCTGACTTCTGGCAGCTACACCGTGAATTTTGCTACGTTGCTTGGGTCTGGCTCCTCTATAAATGTGTCTGCCGTCAGGTTTGTTCTTTGGCTTGACTTGCCAGCTGGATTCTTTCCACTAGCATGGGAGTCTCCTGTGGGGGCTTTTAGCTACGGAGAGGTAACGGGGCTAAAAAAAGGGATTGCCTGCAAATTTCCCAGAGTGGGTTTTGTTGGGGGGGGGGCGGGGGAGATTAATGCACTTGGCCAGCGCACAGCTGAAAGAGCGCATGGCAGCCGGATGGTATTAGAATAATGGATATTAATATGCTTTTTATTATGTCGGTTGGCGTGTGTGCTTCCTTCACCTGGAATATGTAACAATGGTTTCTAGCAAGCAGCACAGAGCTCAGGGAGAGCTTTGAAAGGATGTCAGTTTCCCCCTTCAGCTCTGCTTTCTGTGCAGGGAGACTTCTGTGCATGTGAGAGAGGCCGTTCCTTTACCCTGTTTGTGGTGCACGTGCCAGAGGCGTCTGGTTCTAATTTTGCTGGCCTCGCCTTGCTTTTTTTGCTCTCTCCGTTTTCCATATCCCTTGTTTCACTAAAATCCGTTTAGTCTTGGTAGCCTTTTTCTGTAATATGGAGGCTTCACAATGTGCACAGAAGAAGGGAAGGGAAGGATTTGAGGCAGGCGGGATGGAGAGCTTCCGATGTCCGAGTTGTCCTGGTAAATATGCTTAGTTCTGGGTATCCTCCTGCTTCATGTGGAAGAACCCAGTGGTAAAAAAAAATGAATGGGGATAGACTACTGGCACGTGAGTCATGCCTTGTGCTGTACCAGTATTCCTCCCCAAACGGTGATGCATTCCCTGAATGCTGCCAGGGAAGCATACTATTCTGAATGGGGAGGCAGAAGGGCTCAGGCCTTGATCACTCTGAGAATCAGTGTGGAGTGCTGGCTTAGAAGGTCATCCTAGGATCTAGGCGACCCAGCTTCAAATCCCAGTGCTGCCATGGCAGCTCACAGCATATTCTCTCTCTTGTGGCCTAACCCGCCTCATGGGGTTGCAGCTGTTGAGATAAAATGGAGGAGGGGAATAACGATGTCGCAAGCCCCTTTGGGTCCTCATCAGTGGTATGGGTTATCTGGGAAAGTTTGAACTGGATTTTTTTCCCGGATTCAAGTTTAATAAATTATTTAAATTTCTGAAATGCTGACTTAAATTATTGTTGTGATATTTAAATAATGTCAGCAAAAGAAGGCAAATATACCACATACACACAAACCTGAGCCGTGTACAAGCACTGGGGTTTGTCCATGTTTCATATCCCACGTTTAGCCCTTCTAATACGATTGATTTGCTGCACTCCAGTCCTGACAACTGTTGATAAACTGCTTGTATTTTCATTATGTGTTTTCTGCCCCGCAACACTTATGGGAGGATCCTTTGAGTTGGAAGGGAGCAGTTTTAATCCCCACCCCATATTTGAGGAAGGGGCCATGGCTTAGTGGTTCAGCATCTGCTTGGGATGCAGAAGGTCCCAGGTTCAATCCACAGCATTTCCACTTGTAAGGATCAGGTAAAAGATGATGCAAAAGACCCCTGCCTAAGGCTCCAGTGAGCCACTGTCCATCTGAATACTGACCTTGATGGACCCAGTGGTCCGATTCGGTACAAGGCAGCTTCTGTGTTTAGGTTGTTTCCAAGATGACGTCTTTACTTTCTGCCATAGGTGAACAGCTGTTGTCCACTCATTTCTCTGGGGAAAAGTAAAATGGAACCTGGGGTATGGTTACAATAGCAACAGAATCCACCTGTCGTCACTAATGAGCTTTGCTAAATTTCATAGGGTGGAGAATTCTGCAAGAGGATATAATGGGTTTCTGCAAAAGTGCGCACACAGACAGTATTGCAGGAGTATGGAGTTGGATTTATGTTCTTTTGCCATGTGCCTCCACTGTACGCTCCCCTGCAGCCCTAAGTGACATAAAGGCCTTCCTTCCTGCATGTAGCCTCATGTAACAACAACAGGCACTTGGCCAGTTATTAATTTTTTTTTTACCTTGGGCCAATGTCTGTATCAGGGTTAAGTAGATGGCAGTTATATATAACAAAGTTTTTATGTAGTTGGGGCAGAAAGAATCTGAGGAACCTGCATTAATCCAAGCGTTGCTGCCCTGAAGATATTTCTGGTTGTTCTTCGCATCACTATTTGCAGACAGTGTGTTTGTATTCCGTGGCCTTTTGTGCTTTTTCCCACGTGTCGTTTGGCTTTTTGCTAAAACAGGGTCAATAAAAATAGTTGAACATTCCTCTGTAGAAAGACTTCACTGGTGTGTAGAACGCTATGCTGTACATTTTTCTCCCCGAACCGCTCGTTTTCTACAAGGAGGGATATTTTTATATGGAAAAACTTCGTAATCATGGGAGCCCCTACTTGTAGTCTGAATCCTTACAGTTCTGATGCAGGTTAACCACCTCAGTGAGAAGTACATCTAAGAGACTGGCTATAAACTGGGAAACCCCTGGTACAAATTTCACCCCTGCCTTGAACTTGCTGGTTGACAACAGGCATGCCTTCATAACTGTGTTCCCTCAGAAAATGGCTGACTGAAAGTTTTCCATCAGCACAGTGTAACTTCTCCACCTTCCCACTCCTGCTGCGGTCCAAACGGTCATCAAATTGCTGCTGCTGGGACACTGGGGATCCCCACCAGGAACAGCATGCTTTGGGAAGAGAAATCAGCAAAAATTGCGCCCTCCACATGACTGGATCAATGGGATCCAATGTCAAGGAATCCCAGTCTGTCACGTGTGGTAAAGTATCGTGTCTTTACCTCATCCCCTTTTTGTGTCCCCTCTCCCATATTATTTGGTGCTGATAGTGGAGATAAGCCAACAGGCAGCATGATGAAACTGGGAGATGGAGGAAGTACTTACGAAGAGCCTTGTTTTTCAGACCAAAGGCTCCTCTATTCCTGCATGCTGTTTCTCACGGTGGCCAACTGGGTGATTCCAGGAAATCCACAAGCAGGCATGAGGACCAAAGTGGCCTCCTGCTGTTTTCACCACAGCCTCAAGAGCTCTTTCCTGGCCACCTGTTGCTATTTCAGACTCCCATCGGTATCTCATTTGTTTGATTTTGTTTTGGCCCCCCTTGTACTTCAGTTTACACTGATTGTCATCAAGTCTTCATTTGCCATGTTGTTGCTTGTTCGACCAGTTGGGAGAGATTGGGGGGGGGGGGGGGACTCTTTCACAGGATGATTTGATTTTCACCGGAATAATTTGGTGTCATCTGTCAGCTTGGCTGCTGCTTTATCACCAGCTCTAAACCATTTGTGAACACATTAAATAGTGCTGTTCCCAATACCGATCCCTGCGGAATCCCGTTGCCTACTTCCAGCTTGGTGTAGTGGTTAAGAGTGGTGGGCTCTAATCTGGAGAGCCGGGTTTGATTCCCCATTCCTCCTCATGAAGCTGGGTGACCTTGGGTCAGTCACAGTTCACTCAGAACTCTCTCAGCCCCACATGGTGTCTGTTGTGGGGAGAGGAAGGGAGGGCAGTTGTAAGCTGTTCTTGAGATTCCTTCAGATATGAAGAGTGGGGTATAAAAGCCAGCTCCTCCTCCTCCTCCTCTTCTTCCCTCCATTGAGAGAACTGTCCATTTACTCCTAGTTTCCACTTTCTGTTCTGTTTCAAATCCACAAGAGGGACCTGTCCTTTTATCCTATAACTTCAGTGATTCCTCTGGAACATCTGTGAGGGCCTTTATCAAATGGCTTTAGGAATATAATGTCCATTGTATCAATCCATGTTAGGATTGCCAGCCTCCAGGTGGGGCCTGGGGATCCCCCGCTTTTACAACTGATCTCCAGCTGAGAGAGATCAGCTCCCCTGGAGAAAATGGCTGCTTTGAAGGGTGGACGCCATGGCATTGTACCCTGCTGAGGCTTCTCTCCTCCCCAAACCCCACCCTCTCCCGGATCCGCCCCCAAAGTCTCCAGGTATTTTCCAACCCGGATTTGGCAACCCTAATCCATGTGTTAACATTCTCAAAAGCTGATGAGGGAAAGACTTTACTTTTCAAAAAGCATGGTGATCAGCAAAAGGCATTACCATACTGGCCATTTCTGGTGTAGAATTTGAGGGCCTTTTAAAATTGCCTTCAAGGATTTATTTTTTTAATCTAAAGGCTCAGATTTTATTTAAAATGTATGAGGTTGGTATTTAAGTTTGTTGTTGCAGGGAAGGGGAGAGAGACAAGGCTCTAGAGCCCGGGTACTTAACTTACTGGATCCCCTTACCTTTTTGCTGCTGCTGCTTTGATCCTGGGGCGGTGAGGATGCTTTTGCACAAGCTGCCACTCAGTATAGGCCTGTGGCAAACGCACCCCAAATTCTGTTACAGCCAATTAGGGAAAAGAGAGCCCAGCAATACAAAAGGGTTTGTGACTCGGCTACAAAGGATTGCACAAGGCTACAATTAGGAGCGATTAGAGCAGGTGATTGAACATGAGTGGTGATTAAAAGGGATTGAACGTCACTTGGGCTTCTCCCCAGGGAGCAGAGCAATGTGACCTCCTTTAAGCCCGGCTAAATCTACACTTTGCTAAAATCTGGAATTTAACCCTTCTCACTATTAAAAAAATACACCAGGGTGCTTAGCTCCCCCCACCGCCACCGCCGCCCTCCCTTCAAGCCAAGCTTATGTCTAGATTTAGTTGATCAGGCTTAACTGCTATAGCACAGCTGAATGTTGGTGCAGAATTACCTTCTTCCCACCCAATGTTCAAATCCCTTGGTTTGACTTAAAGCAGGGGTGGGCAAATTGTGGCCCGTGGGCCACATGCAGCCCGCCACAGAGTTTTTTGCGGCCCGCCAAAAAATTGTAGAAAAGTGTGATAGTTTGATGAGACAAATGTACCCTGATTCTAAAATTAAATGTGCTTGCAGCGACAGATGATATAAAATTAGCACAATAAATAAATTGAATAAAACGATCACTATTTTATTTAATTTATATTTATTGATTTTTATGATACAATTTATACCTTTTCTGAAATGCAAAGTTAACTAATGAATGCAATCATTTTAAAAGGTGCGGCCCTCTGCTAACCTTCACTCCCACAAAGTGGTGGAGCACCTGCTTTGCATTTAAGTCACTGGGCTTCCTTACAGTTTTCTCCTTTATTCCCCCTCCCATTAATTTAGGAAATTTACCTGCCACCTCTCCAGAGGCCTGCTCGAAGCAGCTCACAACTCAAACAATATGATAGAACCAAACAAGCTGTTAAAAACAAGCCAGAGCGCTAAAGCAAATGCTGAGAAACCTAGTATGATCATTATAAAATGGTCATCGGTCCAGAAGCAGACCATATAGTACAGCTGAAAAGATGGAACCTCTAATTTGAAGCCTGGATAAAAAGGAAATATTTTGGCCTAGCAGCTGGAAAGAGAGTAAGACAGTGTGCCTCGTGGGGGAGGGCATTCCAAAAGTGTGCCACCACTGGGGAAAAAAAAACTTGTCTCTGGTACCACCTGCCTCACCTCTGGAGGTGAGAGCATAGAGAGTAAGGCTAGAGTGGAGGATTATAACTGGCCTTTGCTTTCTGAACTGTTACGAAAGGGAAAGCAGATAATGCACCCCAGGGCTGCCATTTTCAGCAGAAGTCCTGGGTCTTGTAACATGTCGTTCCTGATATGGGCATACCTCATTCCCTTCAGATGTCTAACCTGCTTCACTGTGCTCCTGCCTCCTCTGTGAATAACAGCTGATTACAGTTGCTGTGTTTCTTTCTTTTGCCTTTCAGTGCCACTGATCCACCTCCTCGAATCCGAATAATTAACGGATACATTACTGTAGAGCCCCAGCCACGGGGACACGGGCGTTCCAGTCACATCCAGACAGATACCAGTTTCTCCAGTGGTCTGTTTCCGTCCCTCCCAACGTTGGCATTGACTTTGGTGCTGCCTACCTTGATGATGCTGGTGCCGGAGTGTATCTTCTGAGCAGAACTTCACATTCCTTGGTGAAAGGATGCTGAGGGGAAAACGAGGACTGTTATGAATGGGAGATCATCTGTGGGAATTTTTTTTTTTTAAAGGGCTCATCCTTTTCCTGACTCTGGACCATTAACATGATTAACTGGCTTGACCGTGCCCAATACAGGAGAAGATATTTTTAATGAAAGCCATTATTTATCCTTCTCTTGCAGAAGAATTATTTCATGTTATCCCATAATGCTTTTGGGAGATATATATGTAACATAGTTGCTGTTTTGTTTTTAGCTGTACGAAACTGACTTGAAGATGGTTTTGTTGGGGGGATTGGTTTGTGGTTTCTGCTTTTGTCTCTTTGAGCACCACTAAAGCTGTGGCGACTTGAGTATGGAAAGAGCATTTTGGGTTGCAATTGTATTGCCTGGAATGAAGTGCTGTCCGTTGCCTGAAACTTGGATGCAATCATGTTGTTCAGCTTCTCTTCTTCTGCTTGCCACTGGAAGAGTTACCACTTGCTGGCCGTCTTTCCCTGCCTTACCAGTAGCTCCACACAACCTCAGAAATGTACCTATTGAGGCATTTCCCATCAGCTTTTCTCAGGAAAAGCTTCACCTGCTAAATGTTGGTGTATTAGGCTTCTGGTAAAGATGCAGGGCTGGAGGAAAAAAAGTAGTGACCCTACCCCTCAGGATTTGACAGCTCAAGATCTTTCTACTTTCTCCAGCTGGTTTACTAAAAGGTGTATTGTCAACTATTTGGAAGCCTTTTTGCAATAAAGTGCTGTTTTGTACTTTTATCGTACTCAAAAGGGTGGCTTAGATCCTTGCCTGAAGATGGTGCCTGTGCCTTAAATGCTTTCAGACTGCTGTTGCCTCTCTTGATCTGTTTTTCTTCTGGGACACTGGCCCGTTCCGTAGAACCCCAGTCTTGCCCTATAGCAGGTGAAGGAGAGCAGAAGAGGGACCAGTGGTCATACTGGGAAGACAGATGCTGTGAGTGTGTTCATTTTCTACTTTTGGAGAATTAGGTCTTCAAACAGTGATGGGGGTGGGATCCCACTACTCTTTGCCTCTTATCTCCCACATGTAGTTTTGTCCTGAATTGGTAAAACAAAATGAATCGGTAAATGCTCAAAGGCTGTCTGCTGTCTGAAATGAAAGGCTCGAGTAGGTTGGTCTTGGTCTGATCAGTTCTTACCTAGTATGAGAAACAATTAGCACAGAGAAGGCAGCTAGGATGACCAGACTGGAGATTACACAGGACTGCTTACCTGTAAGAGTCAGGTAGGAGAAGGGATTTTAGTAGGTCCTGCTTTTCTCAACTTCTCCTGACCACTGGCACCTATCCAAGTCCTTTCTTTCCAGACAGGTGTGGAAAGTACGGGCTCGCTGTCCTCCTTGGTTGCTAGTCTCTCTATAAAGTTTTTGCTGTAAAGGTAATATGCCCCTTAGAGTACCATGTGCCAGTGTACTTTCAGGGGAACATGTGAATCCAAATAGTAAAATCTGTGTTGTTAACTCTTCTTACAAACAATCCGTTTTGTTGATATTACATGGCACAATATATTCTAGATTCCTGGGATTTATTTTAAAGCTTTTTTAAAAAGTTAGCCGTCAGCTAACTTAAGCCAAATACAGACACTTTCTGAGACTGCCCCTCCATCCAACCAAAACTTAGCTCCTCAGGACTGACATCCTACAAATGCAAGGCTGCATCACTGGAAGCCGGTTTAACAGTCCCTTTCCCCCAGTTGCAATGGAAACTGAAGGCAGTGAAGAAAGGGAGAACTCTGTGTACTTTCCTGCAAATGATAATTTTTGAGATTCTTGAGGGGGGAAACAGCGACCATTTGCAGAACACGCAGTTTGGATTTGGGATCCCCATCCTGTGTCAGACATAATGCTTATCACATGTGAATTGCAGGTTCTCTATTCCCATAGGTGTGGTGCCTTGTTAGGATCAGGATCATGGCATATACACAGAGAAGGGACTTCAGCCTTCCTGTCTGCACCATTTTGCCAACCAGAAACAGTCCTGGAGGTCATTGTTTGGAGTAACCTACATGTTTTCCCCAACTGGCCCAATAGTGCCCCCTGGGGCTGTTTCATGTTGGGAAAATGGAGCAGGAAGGGAGTCTAAAGCCGTTTCTCCACATACACCATGGTTCTAACTGGGCACACTGCATGCTCAGAAACTGAGGCAAACCCACAAATCATGTGTGACTGTTGTTACCTCTGACCCAGGGTTGGGACCCAGGCCCAACTTGTGCACTCTGCAATGTGTGAAGAAGTGGCTTACCGGTCTCCCCTGCATGTGCTCTCTGAATCCTCTTTCCTACTTCCCACTTTCTATTATCTCAACAAATGCAGATTTCACACTTGCTGGGATACTTTGCTGTATGTCAGTGGTAAGATGGTTTTGTAGGCCGGAACTATTACTAATCTTGGTTACAGGTCTACATTAGCTGGGTGAAACTCAAAAGTGTTGACTGGTTCACAGAGCTGTTTAGTAAGTAGCATCTGATAACCTGTTAGGGTATGAAAGCACAGTGAGGCCAGTTAGGGATGCTTCTCATCATGTCTTAAAAGCTCCTGGATGTGTATTTTTGTCAGGGGATCCTGCTAGAAATACAAAAGTTGGACAAAAAGGGAGGCCCTTTCCACTGGATCACTCGCTCATGTGCCAGCCATCATACGAAGATAAGAAGAGCCCTTCTGGATCAGACCAGTGGTCCATCAAGTCCACCATCCTATCTCACACAGTGGCCAACCAGTTTCTCTGGAATCCAACAACAGGGTATAGAGGCCCAGGCTTTCCCCTGATGTTGCCTCCCAGCACTGGTATTCAGAGGTTTACTGCCTCTGAATGTCGGGTTCCCTTCCGTCACCATGGCTAGTAGCCACTGGTACATGCCTCAACCAGCAGCCAATCACTCTCAGGAAATGTGGGAGGTGGTTCTTCTATTAGCTTGTCTTGACCAATTTGTATTTTATATTTCATCTGTTAGTCCCTCGGAGATTTACTCTGTTGCAGAGAAAGTAGAATATAAATATAAGGGGTCTGAGAAATGCTTTCGGTGGATCAGACTTTTTGGTGCAAATGTGTGTTTGTTGGACTTGCGTCTCAGGACAGTGTGTGTGAGACAATGTGTCATGAATGTGGATTTATTAGCTGGGAAGTTCTGGATTAAAATATCACTTTTTCTACATGGCCTTACCACGAACCACAGTTCTCTGGGTCTCAGCCTCCATTGGGTCCAGTCTGCAGTCCAGAAATCATCCTACTGGCCTGCTTTACAAGAGTATTGAAAAAGTTGTTGCAATGTATGTGAAACATTCAGAAGAATTGAAAAGGACTATATGAAGAATGAGTACTGTTATCACTGGTTATCACCACAGACCAAGTTACGATATGCATGCATATCAGCTATAAAAGGTGCACAGGTGTATTGCTCGCTACTTTGCTCTTTGGATTAAACAGGAGTTCATAATGTACTTGTGGATATATTTAAGGGTACAAAAGATAGATATGGGCCCTTCTCAGTAGACATGGGAGCCTTGCATTTTATACGTGGTGATCTATAAGTAACACAACAGACTAGAAACCTTCCTGGGGTATTCCTGCACCATCAGGTGTTTTCCTTATATTTGATTAAAAACATGAGTAGGCCAAGGTAATTGACAGGTAATAGTCTCTAAGAAGCCTTTTTTATTTGTGGATTTTCTGCTACAGAAATGGGCTGATGTGTATGTCACTGGAATTATCTGGTGGTCCTTTCCTTGAAGCCATATCCAACTGCTTCAATCGTGTTTGAGCACTTAAAGAAAAACACAAGGGACAGACGTAGGAAGATCTGCTGCTGGTCACTAGAGAAGTGATAGCTATATTGTAATGACCCTCCTGTCTCCCTGATTTGCTTCTCAGATGTTACCTGAGCAGAGTGAGAAACATGGAAACCATGCAACTCATCTTGGACATGAATGGTGCTTCATGGAGCAGCCCAGCTCTTAGTGGGAAGACCATCCAGTGGTATATTTTCTTCTGACATCCAGGAATGAGTTAACAGGCAATTGAATTTTGTTCAGTGCTTCAGGGTTGTTGCTGGAATATGCAAGGTCTATATAGTGCAGCCTTATGAAGAAGATCTGAAGATCATCCTACAGGGGGACAGCTGAAGGACTTGTAGTTAGCATAGCTAGACTAGGGACTTCCCACTTTTTCAATTGTGTCCTTGCTGTCTCCTGATTGGCTCTTCCTGATCCTGTATTGCTTCCAGTTGCTCTTTGTTCCTCTCACAGCAGTTAGACTGGTTAGTTCCCGCCTCCTCTCTGTATACTCTATAACAGTTTGTTCCTCTTTAATAAATCTACTTATTTTTTCTCTAAAAAGTCAGTACTCCACTTCCTTTGCATATTTAAACTCTGCCAAAAGTTTTTAAATACTAGGTTTTTAAATGTTTTGAGATAGTTGACTATTGGTTTAGCCAAGCTGTATCCCAAGCTGAGTCTTTGCAGCTACGGACCCATGTACAGTTTATTAGAATACCATGGGAGCTGTTGCAACATGCCTGCTTCCCAGGCCCGTAGCCACAGTGGGACGTTTGGGGGGTGGAGCTCCACCGCCAACGAGCCCTGCCCCATCCCTGGAGGATGCCAGACCCCCCACCCCCAGTGTGCCTCACCCCAGAGCCACAGGGAGGCTAGGGAAGGAAAGGGAAGCCGCCCTGCCACTTCTGGTCAGTTTAACTCCCCCAGGAACAGCTGTTAAACCTAACAGCTGATAGGAAGCGAGTGAAACTGGCCAGAAGCAGCAAGGCAGCTTCCCTTTTCTTCCCCAGCCTTCCTGTGGCTGGGGGGGGGGGGTGCTGGGGAAGGAGAGGGGGGGGGCATGCCTTCTTTTTCTCTTTCCCTGGCCCTCCACCATTAGTAATCTACCCCAGTAATTGCTATCCCCCACAACCTAGCAGTTCAAAAGCAAGAAATTGCAAGTAGATAAATAGGTACCACTTCGGTGGGAAGGTAACAGTGTTTTGTGCGCCTCAGCATTTAGTCATGCTGGCCACCTGACCACGGAGAAGTCTTTGGACAATGCCGGCTCTTTGGCTTGGAAACAGAGATGAGCACCGCTCCCTAGAGTCAGATTTGGCTAGCTTTCGAGCAAGGGAAGCCTTTATCTTTTACCATCAGTAATCTAATTAAGTTCCCCGCTCCATTCCCCTGCCCTAGCACCCCAGCCCCTGCCGCACCAGCTAAAAATTTCTGGCTAAAGGGCTGCTGCTTCCCATCCCTATCTGGGAAGAGAGGCGATTGCGGGTAGACTGACTGATTGTAGTTAGTTGGTTTTCCATGGTAGTGTCACAGGCCCACCCTCCCAATGTTTTTCGCCACCGTGGCTGGTTCCTTTGACACCATTCTATATTGATATGAGTAATGAGCCCACTGCAGTAATCTCCCTGTCCCATTTACGCAATGGATACCTTAAGCCTTATTGGATAATAGCTATCTCTTGGCACCCTTTAGTCACCCTGCTCTATTCCCAATCAAGATGACCTTGTGTTGGCTGGCTGTGCTGGGAGGGAGTGTGGGCATGAGCATCCTGGCCCATTCCCTGCTTCTGCAAGGGGCCAAGTCATCTGCACAGTATGAACGCATGGAGGGAGTGTCCTCTCTTTGGCGTTGCTAATCCTAGGGAGGGAGCATATGTGTAAACACTTCTTCCACATGTTGCACATATACTGACTTCAATTAAACAGCCAATGTACTGGACACAGGTTTCTAATACTAGATTAGCATGCAGTGCAATGTCTGCAGCATTTCAAAGGGGCTATAAAATGGCCAAGATGGTTTTGATCTGCAACTAATTTTTCCCACAGGAGCTCTTGGGGGGAAAAGATCTCAGTTTAATGAGCCAGCGCTTCAGTTCTACTCTGTTCACTTGCCCACTAGAAGACACAATTTTCTTTGCACTGCTTTTTTGCTCTTTGCATGGTCATGGGGGTGGAGTGAGGGATGTCACTTGGGGAGATTTGGTTCTGGGACCTCCAGATACTGAACCCTGGAGTAAAGACATAAAACGTAATCTGACTTGTTTACCTGCCTCCCGTTTGATCACTCCTTGCTAGGACTGCAGTGTATCCTTTGAAGAGGGCAGCAGATGACAAAGTCATTAAGACTAATGAACTTTATTGTAGTGTAAGCTTTCGAGAAACACAGCTCTCTTCATCAGAGCTGTGTTTCTCAAAAGCTTATGCTATAATAAAGTTTGTTAGTCTTAAAGGTGCTACTGTTTTTTTTACTATTTTGCAGCAACAGACTAACACAGCTAACTCCTCTAGCTCTGTCATATGATCTCAGATTTTTCTTTTTTTAAAAAAGACTTTATTTAAAAATCTTTATAACATAACATAACACAGCAGTCAATAACCTGTATAGCCACAAGATTACAGAAATGTAATGTAAACCTTACCATAGTAACAGCCTGAACATAGACCATCTCAGATTTTTCTGATTGTTTTTTGCCATTAATTATGGACCTTCAGACTGAGTCAGAAGACCAAAGAAAGAGGGCAAGAGCCATCTACTGTGGAAAACATACACTGAGAAATCAGCTGTGGCTTTTGTCACCTTTTCTCCCCACTCATCTTAGCTGAGTCTGTGCTGGAATGCCGCAGAAGAGTACAGGAGTCTCAAACAAGAGCTAGAGGGCCAAGACATCGAGTGATAAATTTCCCTTCAGATGCTGGGGCGAGTCGTATGACTGGTCCATTTTCTTCCCCGTAGAGTCTTAAGCTGCAATTACTTTCATGAGCATGGTACACATGCTGGTAGAGTTCACTGGGTTATTATGGGCTCTTTTGATCATCGATTTATAATGCGGGAACACAGAGTGCATAGCAATCACACGGAAAGCTTGCATTTGAGACAACTCCGGCATCTGCTTTAGAAGATAAGTCCACCCCACCCCCCCGTGGTTTGATCTCTAAGAGAGGAGAAGGTGTGTGCATGTGAAGATAATGCATAATTTATTCTGCTTTGCTTTTATTGGAAGAAAATGTTTGAAAAGAACTAAAAGGAGAAAGGACAAGCTGGTGGAGCTGGAAGAAGAATTAAGCACTGCTTAAGGTGATTGGAGGGGGCTGCAGTGGCTCAGAGGTTAAGATGCTGAGCTGCAGACCGGAAGGTCTGTAGTTCGGCAGTTCGAGACCTTAGAACCACAGGAGAGAGAGATCCCATCTCTGGCCCCAGCTCCTGCCAACCTAGCAGTTTGAAAGCAAGACACTGCAAGTAGATAAACAACGTTCCGTGCACCTCGATGTGTAGTAATGCCAGCCACATGACCACGGAAATGTCTTCAGGCAGCACTGGCTCTCCAGCTTGGAAACGGAGATGAGCACTGCCCCCTAGAGTCGTTTAACTAGCTTTTGAGCAAGGGAAACCTTTAAGGTGACTGGACGCAAAGGAAGAGTTTGCCCTTATATGTTGAATAGCTGTGTAGATGAAGGACTTTTGTTAGGTCCAGCCTGTCATGCCAAGATGTATGCTTACGTACACCCCAGCAGGCAGAATTTCACTCAACACCATGGTATAGAAATTGTGGATATTCTCAGACTGTCCGGCATTACAGAGTCTACAGTGCAGCGATTCTTACCCAAGGCCCTATGCACTGTCCCAAGGGGCAATCTACAATCTGAGGGGTGTTCAGATGTTGGGGAGGAGGGGTATTCTGGATTTTAGGCAGCTTCTTCCACTCGCAGTGGCTTCTGTTAGCAAGTGAAGAAGAATTTTATACCATTCCCTCCACCCTCAGGATAAAACCCCAGATCCTGGTTTCCTCATCCATCTCCTTAAAAGTGGTACACAGAGAATAGGAATCAAACCTACCATTACAGACTTGGCTGATGGCCCTCAGCACTGTGGTTTTATTGAATGTATCATATGTATTGTATACATGTTTCATAAGTATGCTTGTATAAATCAAGCTGTCATGTTAGGAGTGCTGTTCTTATGTCCCAGTTAAAAAAGCCTTTTTGTCACCGCAGACCCCCTCACAGCATTCTTCTAGTTGAAGAATTCGGGTCTCCAGCTGTAGTACAATCCCACACTTTTTGTGTAGTGGCTCCACAACATTGGGGTACCCTCCTTGAGGTGTGGAGTTTCCCTGTGCTGTTTGCCTTCCATAAGGAATGTAAGCCAGTTCTTTTTAGGTGGGCATTTGGTGGTTAATTTCATAAGAAGAGGATTATTTTGTGGGAAAGTTGTAGAGCTCTATTTTTCTTTTTAAATTTGTAATTATTCCTCCAAGGGGTCCTGGTTTCCACCTAGGGAGCTGTCTATGGGATTCTTTATCTTCCATATTAGAAGAGCAGATCTCCCGATACTCTATTGAAAATATTATTTTATGCGGTGATTTTAATGCAAGATTAGGCTCGGGGGATACTGATGTTAAAGCAAGTTTGAATGCACAGATTGCAACACATGCCCACTTTCTTAACCGCTCAGCGAAAGATACAGCTGTAAATAAGTTTGGCCTAAAATTTTTAGAACTTCTCTCTGTCAGTGATAGTAGTAGCAGAGTAGTGTGCACTGGTGAACTTATAACAGAGAGCTCAGACCCAAGAAGTCCACACAGTCCTTCGTAGGAACTATATACAAGGTTTATTTACAAGAAGTTACTGATGCCGGTATACACTCCAACACAATGCTTCGCCAGGCAATCAAATAGCAAGAGGGGGAAGGACATACTATACATTGAATACATATATACATAATACTGTCCAATCAGCTTACAGTGCTGAGTCACTGTGACATCAGACTCCAGTACTGCACAGATCTGGTTAGCTCCTGCTGAGACTGCCAGCCAGGATCTGTCAGCTGTCAGAATAGATGGAACTGATCTAGCTTATGTCTTACATACTGACACTCATCATTTAATTTATATGTTCTTCATGGTACCCTTTTTGATATACCTAGATGGTCCTTCACCTTCTTTTCTACTGGTAGGGCCAGCACCATAGATTATATAGCCATCTCTGCTTCTTTAATGAATTCTGTGGCTAGGTTTGAGGTCGTGGACTCTTCCTGGAGTGTTCATTGTCCACAATGGCTGACACTTAACATCAGTCCCAAGATTTTACTAGCTCCAGACCAGGGCTTTGCTGAAGACATTACATTTAGCCTTGGGAGATTCAGATGGTCTGCACACATTTATATAATGTACTAGACCAAGTCCTCAAAAGCCCAGAACTGACTGCATTGAGATCTGCTCTATTACATCGTGGTACTTATGCCATAAAGATCTTTGCTGAAATCAATGCACAACTTAAGCCACATTTTTTTAAGCAATGGGCCCATAAACCCTCTTCAGCTGTAAAGAACGGATGGTATGACCATAAGTGTAAACAGTTCAAGAAGGTGCTAGTCCATACCATGAGACAAACTAGATGTAATGCAAACGGGGCGTTACTGTCCCACCTTTTACAATTAAGAACCCAATATAAAACCCTTTTTTTTGAGCTGCTGTGGTTGGTAAGAAAAGGCAGTATACAGATATTTAAATTAATCAAGTGGGGGACATGCATGAAGTTGCCTTCTGCTGCGTCAGACCACTAGTCTACTGTGTCTGCCCTGGCAACAGCCTTTCAGGGTATCAGGTGGATGGATGTCTTTACTTTCAACTGTTACCTGATACTTTTGAAAATTAGAGATGCCTGGGGTTGAACCTGGGGTCTTCTAAATGCAAAGCAGGTGCTCCACCGCTGAGCCACGCCCCTCTCCCATTTGATGATGACAAAATTAAGTCAAAGGAGATAAGGCTGGATAGAAATATTTTAAATAAACAAATGGGATGATGACAGTGTGCACTTGGCAGGCAGTGGTGGATTCAAGGTTAAGAACCGCTGTCCCAGTGGCTGTTGGCATGGCTCCTGGGATGAAGAGACGTGATCTGAGGTGGCAGCAAATTTTGAAGAAGTGTAACCCAGGTTGGAGAAGGCCTGAAAGTGATCTATATTTATGCAGAAACATAGGCCTTAGTTTGAACCAAATTCTTCCTTACAGCCAGGGTTATCAACTCCAGGCTGGGATCTTCCTGGAGATTTGGAAGTGAAGCCTGGGGAGGGCAAGGTTTGAGTAGGGACCTCAGCAGGGTGTAATGCCGTAAAGTTTACCCTTCAGACCAGCCATTTTCTCCAGGGGAACTGATCATGGCAGTTTGGAGATCAGTTGTGATTCTAGGAGATCTCTAGTCCCCATCTGTAGACTGGTGGTCTTACTGATAGCATAGCAACTGTTGCCTGAATTAAACTGCCCCTGCCCTTGATAGCTTGTCACAAATGTTCAGCTAAAAATGTCTAGAAAGGTTTTGCGCATTTATAGTATTTCCCCATATTTCTTGTTTCTTCTTGGATGTACTAGTTTGACTTCCCCCAGTTTATGGAAGTATGGATTTACAATGTTATTCTGAATTAAAACAATTACAGTGGGACCAGGTATAGGTAGCCCACCAATCTGAGGTGAGGTAGACAACATTGTTTCTGGGTAACTTTCTAGTATGGAAAATGGTGATGCTATAATTTACACCACAGGTAGTGGAAGGTAGTGTTTTGTTGTATTTTTAAATATGGTGCTTGGCTTGCTTGTTTGAGTCTGCTGGCCAGAAACAGGGTTGCTAGCCCCAGATAGGGAACTTCCTGGAGATTTGGGAGTGGAGCCTGGGATGGGAATGGATCTCAGCTGGGTTTAATGCCATAGAATTCACCTTACAGAACACCCATTTTCTCCAGGACAACTAATCCCCGTCTTGTGGAGATCAGTTGTTATTTGGGGAGATCTCCAGGCCCTTTCTGGAGTTGGGCAACCATACATAAGAGGCCAGCATCCTCTATGCCCTCCTACCCTACTCCCTCAATCTTTCAATGATTTGGGGGTCTGCTGATGCCTAAGGACCCCCAAACCCTGGATCCAGCTCTACCAAAACTTCATATAGACATTTGCAAACACACATTTTCAACTCTGTTTAATGGTAATTGTCTGTTTGAATACTGTCCAATGTCTGGTAAGATGGTAAATGGGGATTTTAGTCAGTATACAGGACTAATAGTGGTAAGTGATATGGATTAACAGAGCATTTATGGATTTCCGTTTCTGTAAATATAGAGGGAGGTTTATGGAAAGAGTTATTCCAGTGAGCGTAGACAACTGTGGAATCAAATTGACTTGCTGGGTAGGGAAGGGCATCAAAGATCCAGCTTTTGGGTGAATACGTATTGTCAAAAGAAAAAGTAAGGAAACATTTCGATTTTGTAAGTGTATAAATTTAGCAAAGGGAAGTGAGTTAAATTTCACACAAGGATCAGAGACCTGGGTTCAAATCCTTGCACGTTGCTATGAAGCTCACTGCATGGGTTAGCTACAGTCTCAGCTTAATGTGCCTCACAGGATTGTTGTGCAGATAAAATGGGGAAGAGAGAAATGTATGGAAGGGTGGGAGAAAAATGCAGTCAACTGAGAGCTGCATCTTACCAAGGGAACTACTCCCACCCATGAAGCAACCTTATACTGAATGAGATCATCAGTCCATCAAGATTAGTATTGTCTAGTCATGTTGGCTGAGGCTCTCCAGGATCTCAGATAGAGGTCCTTCAACATCACCTACTGCCCGGCCCTGTTAACTGGTGATGCCAGGGATCAAACCTAGGACTTTCTGCATGCAAAGCAGAGGCTCTTCCACTGAGCCAGAAGCCCTCTGGGGTCAAGGTGTGTGTTTGTATGTATCTGTAAATTTCAAAGTACCATATGGTTTTAGGCTAAGTGCTGTTTGTGGGATATATACGTTTCAAGGTGTAGAGTGTGCATATTCTATAATTAATTTGCAAAGCCTGCCCACTGCCAGTCAAACAACCAAGAAAAAGTAATTTGTTCATTCTTTGTCACTCTGAAGAGCTCGTCTTTCATGTTATGGAAAACAAATTTTTCACCTGTTAATTTTAAGTAAGCTATGCAACCGCTATTAATATATGGCTTAGAAAGCCTTAAATATTTTATGAACGGCTCCAAGAGCAAAAATAATGCACTTTTAGTATACCTCTGACTTGACACTAGATGTCGCTCAAGTGATTTAGATTTTTTTTTAGTGTTTGGAAAATGACAGTGAAAGCATCAACAGTATGCAACAAGAAACTGTCTAGTTAGGCATCTAAATTTAAGCTGGGCAGATAAAATCATTAAAGCAGTTTGCAGAGAGCTTCTGTAGTGTAGTGAGCCACTGCCAGCCTTTTGGCAAAACCAATGGCATGATCCCTACTTTAGGGTGGAAGGAACCTTTCCTTCCTCCAGTTTAAATAGCTTTCCTGGTGGGGCAAGAATTACTTAAGCTGGAGGAAGGCTTCACATTTTGCTCAGTGGTGTGGGAGGTGTAGTATATGGGACCTATCTCCTTGAGAGACAGGCTTAGGTCCTAAGTGGGATTCTATCTCTTCACATGAATGGGTGTATCTTCTGGAATGTACTAGTTAGAACTGGGTTGTTGATAGTCAAGACTCCAGCCATTGCTAAAAGTTGTTCCCTGCCTTGCTGTTGCTGCATATTAAAGGAAGTTTTGAAGACATCCTGCATGTGTCTCTCTGCTTGGGCTCTTCCGCATTGCCATTTTGTCACTCGTTTGTCCCTATTTGTTGGTAGTTCAGCAGTTTGAGACCCGAGTGCCGTGTGACGGAGTGAGCTCCCGTCTCTGGTCCCAGCTCCTACCAACCTAGCAGTTCGAAAGCAAGAAATTGCAAGTCGATAAATAGGTACCGCCAGGGCTATTTTTGTGCAGGAACGCACAGGAACGGAGTACCAGCTGGCTCCTGTGTTGGCCACGCCTACAACCAAAACCTCTGGCATGCGTGGCTACAGAGCACACTGCCCTCCCCATGTTACACATGAGGGAAAGGCAGGATGTTAAAATGCCTCTGGGGAGCCCATCTAGATTTCCTTGTCAATTTCACTCTCTCCCAGTCAGCTGAGAGTGAAATTGACAAAGAAAAGCAGCTCTGCCCTCCCTTCTCTAGCTGACATGTCCCAGCTGGAAAAGGGCAAGCAGGGAACCCAGGTACCTTGAAAATGCCTTTCTTTCCCTCTCCATGCCTGTCCTGTGCTCCCTCCCCCCACATAATATGCTAATGTGCTGTGCTGTCAGAGATGTGGCCTTATATGCTAACTAATTTCTACTGTTGGGTGTGGCCTATTATGCTAATAAGTTCCTGTTGGGCTTTTTCTACTGTTGGGTGTGGCCCGGGTACTGCTTCAGTGGGAATGTAATGGCGTTTTGTGCACCTCGGCGTTTAGTAACTCCAGCCGCATGACCACGGAGACATCTTCGGACAGCGCTGGCTCTTCAGCTTGGAAACGGAGATGAGCACCGCATCCCTGGAGTTGTATTCAACTGGCTTTCGAGCAAGGGAAACCTTTACCTTAAGTGCCAATTGCTTTGCAGTCATCAGAGCGGTCACTGTTAGTCTGTTGCATCAAAAGCTAAAGAAGTCCTGTGTCGTCTTAACGATTTAAATTTTTATTCCACTGTAAGTTTTCCCACTGCTTTTGATTGCATCGAAACTGCACAGCAAAAAATAAACCATCCTCTTACCGACTGACACGAATGAACGCTTATGGTACAATAAAAACGATGTCCAAAGGTGCTTAACAGTGCTATCGTATGCACATTGACGACAGTCTAAACTCATTGATACTGGATTTAGACTGGGGAGCGACCCTTTTTGAGACTAAAAAATTCTGTTTACACCCAGTGCGGGTGAAAAAAAAAAGATTTCCACACAGAGTGAATGATGTGCAAGAAGCAGAAGCGAATAAAACAGGTTAGCACGCAAAACCGGATCCTAGGCACTAGCAGGCACAAAAAGCCTTTCCCATGCTTTTGAGCCTTGCAGTACATCATTCGCCCCAGTGAGGAAACCTGACCGCCTACCTCAGGGCAGCCCTTCTGATTGGCTGTGGCAAACAAGGAGCGCGAGCGAGCGACCGCTTCCAGTCACCATGGAGATGCTCCAGTCTTGTAACTTCCTCGTGTCCCGCCCGGGGAACTGTGGGATAGGGTGGGGGAGATACGTTGCCAGGCGACGGGAGGACTCTCTCCAGAGGGTCGAGAGTTTGGGTCGCTACAGGTAGGACAAAGTGAAGTGCGTGAGAAGCGGATGGCCTCGGGTCTCGCCCTCACTTCACCTCCCCCCCCCCCCCCCATTCTAATTTTAATTCGAGGGCGGTCGTGAAGTTCCTTAATTGCTTCCCCTCCCAAATGCCGCTTTGGTGGTGGTGGTGGGGGGAATATTTGATACCCCCGGGCCGGGGGGGGGGGGTGTCAGGCAACTTTATTCAGCAACAAGCATAAGGACACAGCTCTTTTCCTCCCTTAATAGCGTCTTCGCCATCGTTGCTCCAGGCTCCCGCTCCTCTCTCGGTTGTCGTAAAGAGCATTTATAGGACAAACAGATGCAAGAAAGGATTTAATAGCTTCTTCTGCACCTTTGATACCTTGTATAAGACTCAGGTCAGATTTTAATACTAAATTGTGTCAGGGGCTTCCATTTTGGTATTTAATTCGCCTTTCTTTTTTTTAGGATGACCAAATGCAGAGGGCAGAGCTCCTATCTATATGTGCCTGTGTATTTTAATGGTTATGGGTTTTATCCGGGCTTTTGTTGTAGAAAAAGCCCAGCCGGAATTCATTAGCATATTAGGCCACACCCCTGACAGCACAGCTTATTAACATATTTGGCGGGGGGGGGGGGGAGCTGGGAAAGCACAGGGCAGGCATGGAAGCCTGCCTCTTCCCCCACCTGAGCTTCTCCACCCCACTTCAGCACAGCCTTTCTAGTTTACATCCTCCCACCACCACCACCAGACAGCTATTGCAGAGAGACTTGGGAAATGGGTAAAATGCTTTTCTCGCCCTCCCCAGATTGGGAAGGGAAAGAAAGGCATTTTCAAGGTGCCTGGGTTCCCTGCCTGCCCTTTTCCAGTTGGCCATGTCAGCTAGAGAAGGGAAGGCAGAGAGAGGCTTTTCCTTGTCAATTTCTGTCTCAGCTGACTAGCAGGGAGTGAAATTGACAAGGAAATCCCTACAGACTCCCCAGAGGGAAAGAGGGCATTTTAACATGCTGCCTTTCCCTCTTGTGTGTAAGGTGGGGAGGGCAGTGTGCTCTGTAGCCACGCATGCCAGAGGTTTTGGTTGTAGTTGTGGCCAGCACAGGAGTCAGCCGGAACTTCGTTTCTGTGTGTTCCTGCCCCAAAATAGCCGTTTTATTCTGCAGGTGGAGCTTCTTATGGAGGAATGAAAAAGCCCACATGCTTTTATCCAAAAGGACACACAGCCATTAATTTTTTTTAAAAAAATGAATCTTCTGCACAGCTGTTAAACATAAAGGAAAAAGTGTGCATGCACACAAAAGCTCATACCTTGAATAAACCTTTGTTGGCCTTAAGGGTGCCGCTGGACTCTATAAATTTGTTATAAAGGAACTCTGCTCTTTGTTCAGTCTGATCTCTCTCTGCCTCTGTTCTTGCTTAAAAAAAAAAGAATACCAGTAAAACAAAAGAAGAAAATGTGCAATCCCCTTGAGGTTGGAGAGCAACGGTGTAGAGAGGAAGAAATTTTAGCAGATGCCGTATGTCCTCCTCTCACTGTATAGTAAACTGTGCCTGCAAAAATTTTCTCCTACAAAAATTTTCTCCTATCCTGTCTTCTGTGGCATTTCATTATCAGTGATTGTACAGAAGTGATGATAAAGTAATTTTATGGAATGTGTGTTTAAATGATTGTATAAATTATTTTAATAATGCTTATGATCGTTTACACGTGTATATTTGCGTGTCAGATCCCTTGTCTGCACTGTTATCATATCAACACCATCAATAAACTAGACATGTATGGCTATACGTTGTCTGTGTAGGCCAGAGGTCCCCAACTTGGTGCCTGTGGGCTGCATGGTGCCCTCAGACACCTTTCCTGGTGCCTGTCAAGTGTTTTTAGGAAGTGTGTGTGTAGCCAGCCTCCTCAGCCCTGAACCTGGGATGGTCTTTCCTGAGAGAGAGACACCCCAAAATGACCTCTGAACCTCCACAAGCAGCGCCCTCATGAAGCCAGGCTTGGCTTAAACTGGTTTTTGCTGGGAGGCTAGGAGAATCACATCTTGGCTGAGAAAACTCAAAGACCAAAGAGAAAATTCAGGCTGGCTGGCTGCACTGCCAAGCATCCTCCATTCAAGCAAACACCGCCCCCCCCCCATGTCTATCCTGTCAGCTCAGTCCAAAAAGGACTAGAATGGGCAAGTCTCTGCCCTTGCCTTGCCTTAGGCATCTTCTGCTGACCAAATGGCTAGTCTTTTGTCTGTCAAATGTACAGGCAGGCCATTGGTGGTCAAGGGGGTAAACTTTTGGAAATTCCGGGGGGGGGGGGCTCCTTAGTGCGTGCGCTCACTGGGACGATGTTCTCCCCCCCAGGAAACCGCCGTGCCTCCTGGGCCCTTCCGAGGCCCGCCAGCCACTGCTGCCAGTGCCTCTCTCTCTCCCCTCCCGGCCACCCCTTCCCTCTTCCTCTCCAGCAGCGGCGGCCGGGCCTCGGAAGGACCCGGGGAGGCGCAGTGGCAGGCGCTCCGTTTTGCCGGGGGTGGCTGAGCCTCCCCCGGGAAATTTTGGGGGTGGCTTGAGCCCCCCCGTACTCTACACCTATGTTGGTGGTAACATATGGGACTCTCTGCCCAGCCATTTACTGGTTGACTCCATGCCCCATGATGGCCATGTTGTGGTTGCACCCACTACCTTTTATCCGAATTCCAAATGTGCCCACAGGCTCAAAAAAGTTGGGAACCCCTTGTGTAGACAAAGATTGTTAAGTCCTTTGAACACTGAAAAAGTAGTGTCGAACAAGGGAAAATATAAGCTGTTTTGGGTCCCCATTTGGGAGAAAAGGGGTATGAATATCTAAGTGAATATAAAAATCAAATTATTATTAGCGCTAATAGTAAAATATGCGTATATTACTGTTTTGCTATGCATGTCAAGGCATGCATCGGAATTGTAAACAGAAATGGAAAATAAATCTTTTAGTTTAGTATATAATTAATATTTTAGTTTTCCTTTAAGAGTATCATATGTTATCCAAACAGATTTCTCAAGCAAACAGTCCCTTTGAAGTCCACCTTTTCTCACTGCATTTGTGTTTCTTGGGTTTGTTTTTACTGTTCTAATGACCTTTGTTGCTGTTGGCTCGTGCAAATATGCTTGAGTTATGCTTTAAAAATGATACGTTTTTCACTTTCAGGTGGTTATGTCTAAAAAGGTATCATTGCCTTCTTTACAACCTAGCCCGCAATGGCCTGACGTTGTAAACGATGAAAGCAATCATGACATTTCCAGTGAAGAACAGTCTGCTTCAAATGTGAGGATTTCTCCTTCAAGAAATGAATTAAGAAAGAGACTGGCAAGCATGGCTCCACTTCAGGTGGCAGCAAATCCTCATGCTCTGAAGTTCGTCCATAATACAAAAGCACGAGAAAGAACCAGAGAACGACAGCAACCCATAAAACTGGAGCCTTTGGTAGGCTTTTAAATCTGTCGGCATGGGTGGCGGTTGTATGAATCCAGGATTTCAGTAAATTTCACTGAAAGTCTTACGCGTTCTTCTGACTCAAGTCCTGTGCACAGTAACAGATGTGTTGTCCCACTAAAATTTGCTTATGGGTAACTGTACATTACCCTGATCTAGATGGCCCAGGCTAGACCGATCTGGTCAGATCTCAGAAGCGAAGAATTGTTGGCCGTAGTTAGTACTTGGATATAGACCACCAGGGAAGTCCAGGGTTGCTATGCAGAGGCAGGCAATGGCAAACCACCTCTGTTTGTCTCTTGTCTTGAAAGCCCTATGGGGTCACCATAAGAACATAAGAGAAGCCATGTTAAATCAGGCCAATGGCCAATCCAGTCCAATACTCTGTGTCACACAGTGGCCAAAACCCAGGTGCCAGCAGGGCCAGAACTCCAGAAGCCTCTCCCACTGTTGTCCCCCAAGCACAAGGAATACAGAGCACCACTGCCCCAGACAGAGTGTTCCATCTATACCTTGTGGCTAATAGCCACTTGTGGACCTCTGCTCCATATGTTTATATTTATCCGATCCCCTCTTGAAGCTGTCCATGCTTGTAGTTGCCACCACTTCCTGCAGCCATAAGTCAGCTGCAACCCGACAGCGCTTTCCATCATAAAGGATTGTAGTGTGATGTCTAATTGTGGAATATTTGCAGTCGTGCAGCTGTAAAGAGGAATGTAGCTATTGTGTTTGAACAAATATTAACCAGAAAGCAGTGGGGCAAGGGACTTTGCTATAAGAGCAAAAGCGAAGATATCTGAGGTAAACAGAGAATCCGATAAGCATAAAGGTACTTTCAAACTGCATTGTTCAGCTCCTAGTACTCTGATCTCCAGGTTGTAATCCTAAATCCTTGATTAGAAACTGTGTGATACAAATTATGTTCTTAAGGGATCATCTCTGAGAGGTAGGGATGGTGGGATAAAGAGACTGGCCTATTGCTTGTTTGCAACTTATTTCCATGTTCTAATTTAATAGTTTTCAGTTGCTAATTGACAGAGATTGAAAGTTACAGATGGAGAAGAAATGAATGACTGGTGTGGTGTAAAGCTGACAAGATGGCAACTACATTCTGGGCTTCTCTAGGAGTTTGGCTGTAGAGAGAGCTGTTAAGAGTGGGCATGTGATTATTTGCGTTTTTATATCTTGGTCAAATCTGTATTTTAAAAGACCATGACATTCCTGGAGCATTGCCATAGGAGCTTTTGAAAAAGAGATTTGACCAAGTCATAAATATCCAAAAAGTGCTGGGTGAGGCCCACATTTTGGAACTGCTGGGTCCGGGTCTGCAGGATTCCCTTTCACGTTCTCAGTCTCTTCACCCCTGATATATTGTCACTGGACTAATTTTTTTATTGTTAATTTAAAGTGCAGAATTTGTCATGTTCATGGAGAAATAGATCTCACATTGTCTTTGTTTCCCCTTAATTAAGCCTGCATTAAAGATTCATCAAAGCCACAAACAACCTGAATATATATACCAGAAAAACAGGGAAAGATTATTAGCTGCTGGAGTCTTACGGCCTATAACGTCAGCTGAGAAAAGGAAGTGGCCTGTCGTTGTGGAACCAAAAGTGCCAGAGATTCCAGAAGAATTAAAGGAAATGCAGGTATTGCCTGGTTAAACATATCGTAATATTAAGAACATAAGAAGCAAAGTTGGGTTAGGCCAACATGGAGCTGATGAAATATTGCCCAAGTTCAGCTGTATGCAGTTAGGTGCTTCTTTCCTATCTGAGTCCTTGATTATCTCAATAAGGTTTAATAACACCCAGAAGCACCTGCATGAAATGCTGTCAGTTGACCACAGACAGGGCTCATTTTGTTGCAGGAGCTCCTCTGCATATTAGGCCACACACCCCTGTAAGAAGAGCTCTGTAAGCTCTTGGAGGATTGGCTACATCAGGGGTGTGTGGCCTAATATGCAAAGGAGCTCCTGCTACGAAATGAGCCCTGACCACAGAATATATACATAACTGGCCCTCAGCCTGGGGTACTCTCTCAGTGGCTTGGCAGCCACCTGTGGCTCTTTGACTTGCCATCTATGGCTCTTTTGAGCACGGTTTCCCAATGTGGCGCTTGCCCCATGATTCAGGAAAATGGGCAAGGCCTTTGCCTGGTGGGGCTTGTGGCTGGCAGGTGGCTCTCATCTTGAAACAGCCACTGCATAAGGAATGGGTGAACTGCAAGCTTTCCTGAGGTGCAGGACTCATGCCATCAGGCCTGTAGCCACAGCGGAGCCTCCTGGGGCCCAGACCCCCGACTTCCTCCCAAGGCCCCCGACTTTTTGGAAAAAGCAGGGGGAGGCTGCACGTGCCTCCACTCCAAGCCATAAATTCATGGCTTGGAGTGCAGGTAGGGATGCCAGGCCTGGGTTGGAAAATACCTGGAGACTTTGGGGGCAGATCCCAGAGAGGGCGGGGTTTGGGGAGGGGAGGGGCCTCAGCATGGTACAATGCCATAGAGTCCACCTTTCAAAGCAGCCATGTTCTCCAGGGGGAGCTGATCTCTGTCAGCTGGGGATCAGTTGTAAAAGCGGGAGATCCCCAGGCCCCACCTGGAGGCTGGCAGCCCTAAGTGCAGGCATGCGGCCCCTGCTTCTCCCCCAAAGCATTAAAAGGGTCCCTTTAAATGCTTTGAGGGAGAAGTGTGGGGGAGGCTGCAAATTTCAGTGCCCCTGACTTTTAAAAAGGCCTCCCTATTTAAAAAATCCTGGCTATGAGCCTGAATGCTATGAACAGCAGGAAATGTGGCTCTACTAGGTGATAACTGCAAGTGTGGCTCTCCGCTGCCCGAGGCAGTCCTATGTCCTTTTTTAAAAAAGAAACTATGACCTGGGACAGATGTGACAGCTCTTCTGTTTTCATCAAGTGGGCCAAAGAGAGGAAATCAAAGCTGGAGTTGTAGTAGCTCTGATGGTGGCCTGTCTCTCATCTGTCCATTCTGGGATTTGGGGGGGGGGGGGGGATTAGGGTTGCCAAGTCGTAGGGACTCACTGGCGGGGGGGGAGTCCTCCTCCGGCCGGGAGTATCTCCTGGCGCGCGTGTGAAGCACATGTGCCGGCGACGTCACCAGAAGTGATGTCAGCACGTTGGGGGCGTTGCCCTGGCAACGCCCCCAACGTGCTGATGTCACTTCCGGTGACGTCATTACGTCGTCCTCGCTGGACGACTTCGGGGGTGGGGTTCCCCCCGCCGGCAGAATGTTGGCCAGCGGATCGGGAACCCCTTTAGCGGGGGATCCCCCGCCCCCCGGGCTGACTTGGCAGCCCTAGGGGGGATGCATGTCCAAATAGCCTCAGAAAGGAGATTATGTGTAGGAGCAGCATAGAATAGCCTTGCATGCTTTTGAAGGAAAGGAAGAAGCACTTTCAGCCAGATGCAGAAGCTAGGGTTCCCATCCTCCAAGTGGGGTCTGGAGATCTCCCACTTTTACAACTGATCTCCAGCTGACAGAGATCAACTAGCTCCCCTGGAGAAAATTACTGCTTTGGAGGGTGGTGTCTATGGCATTGTACCATTCTGAGGCCCCTCCTCTCCCCAAACCCCACCCTCTCCTGGATCCACCCCCAACGTCTCCAGGTATTTTCCAACCCAGACTTGGCAACCCTAGCAGAAGCGACTGCACGTCATGCTGCTTGTGTGAATTTATTACAGCCAAAAGCAAAGTGTGCTATACATAGTTCTTATTATTGCAAACAATAGACTCATTTTATCATCATGTTAGAGTTCTGTGTCTTATATTAGCCTGATCTGGATAGCCCAGCCTGACCCCATCTTTTCAGATCTCGGAAGCTAAGCAGGGTCATTCCTGGTCTGTATTTACCAGGGAGGTCCAGGGTCACTGTGCAGTCTGTGTAGACAATACTGAGCTTGATGGACCATGAAAGTATAAGGAAGTGTCATGTATTCATGTGTGTGGTTTCCCCAAAATTACTCTCCCATCCAAAAAAAGATGTTGAGCAAATTTTAAAGGACTTTTAAAGTTTAATTAGATCAAGGTTGTGATCCTGTATTTTTACCCTGACCAGGATAGTCCAGGAAAGCCCAATCTCGTTAGATCTCGGAAGCTAAGCTGGTCCAGCCCTGGCAAGTATTTGGATGGGAGACCTCCAAAGAATACCAGGGCTGGGAGGCAGAGGCATCCTATCAAGCCACTACTCTGAACATCCTCCATGCCCCAGTAGGAGTCGCCAGAGGTCTCCATGACTTCCAGGCACACATGTACATGCGTGCACACATACACACACACTATACTCACCAAAATAGTTTTTTTTTAAGATTGTAATCCTATATTTTTAATGTGTTTCTAATTCTGGTTTGTTGGTTTTTAAATGTGTTGTCTGCATAGGTTATTATTTTTTTAAACTTACCTGCCACAAATTATTTGGGGGAGAAGCAGGATAGAATTGTTATAAATCAATCAACTGAATGAAAAGAATGTGGGTTTTAAAAAGACTGTGATGCACACATTCCTTTTCTTTCACCTTTACAGTTACTAGGTGCGAAAGGTCCACTTCCAACTCCTCCCAAACAGCCTCGTAGTGCGGTCAAGATAGGTGCTTGCCTCCCAAGCCCCGTTCCTCCCGCCTTTACGTTTCAAGAGCCAAAAGAAGTAGTTAAAGTTAATGTTACAGAACCCCTGGAAATTATAAAAATTATATGTGATAACAAAAATCTTGGGTTCCTATACATGACTCCTGCAATGCCTAAGTCATCCATTGAATATGATTCATTCAAACTGAAGTGAGTGACTTTGTTTCTATATTATGCTGATCAGCTTTGTTACATATAGTACATTTTAATTTAATGTGAATTATAAACCTACTTTTGCTGTTCCAATATTCTTCTTTTCAGTACAACTATTGTGGTCTTTTCTCAAGGGAGTGTGGAACCGAGCATACCTTGCACTGCTTAATTTAATTTTCTCATTTAAGAGCTGTGGTTCTGAATGCATTTAGTGGATATTTTGATTGAATTTCTTTTGATATTGACCCAGGCAGTAAAATATGGCAGTTTTGCTACTTGCTGAAATAAGCACAGCTGAGACTTGGCTGTGATTTGCCGGACAGGAGGTGGGGGGAGGCTGCAAGGAGGACACCAGGTTTGTGCAGCCCCTAAAGAGAGGTGGGGCATAGTAGAGTCAGCTGAAGCTCGCCAGTTGAGCTGCTGTACTCCCGCCAACCTAGCAGTTCGAAAGCAAGAAATTGCAAGTAGAAAAATAGGTACCTCTTTGGCGGGAAGATAACAGTGTTCCATGGGCCTCGGCGTCTAGTCATGCCGGCCACATGACCATGGAGGTGTCTTCAGACAGTGCCGGCTCTTCGGCTTGGAAATGGAGATGAGCACTGCAACCCTGGAGTTGGATTCGACTGGCTTTCGAGCAAGGGAAACCTTTACCTTTACCTTTTATGTGGGTCTGAGGCAGGGCAGGAGCACAAAGAGAAGGCTTTTACAGCACCCCCCCCCCCCCCCGTGCTGGACTCCAGCCTCTTTTGTTTCCAGCAGTGGCTTGCCCACCCTCCCTCATATTTGAGCTCATTGCTGTCAGTATTAATGTAGGATTATGTTCTTTACTATCTTTTACTGTCGGAGCTTGGCGGTTTGGGCATTGGGACAAGTCCCTTGAGGGAGAGGCGTACCCGCATGTGTGCCTCCCCCATTTTGGAGGTCTCCCTTAAGAGGTCTTGGGGAGTGGAGCCATTCAGCCGTAGGCCCAGGAGGGATGCTGGCAGGCTTCCACCTGAGGTGGCAGGGGGACCATGCAGAGGCTGGTGCCCACATGTCCTGGGATCCTGCCACTCCATGGTCAACCCCCAGCAGGTGGGCTGGGGGAGGTGGGCAGCAGGCAGCAGGCGGGTTGCCCGATGTTAGGAATCTTTCCTGTGCTGTGCCACTGCTCCTTTGTCTGTAGTAATAAATAAGCTGTGGCCATGTTTGGTCCAAGTTAATTGTCTGTGTGTTCATTCCTTCCAGTGGCCCCCCCCACCCTACTTGTGCCCCCAAAACAAATTGGTTGCAAACTGCCCAAAGAAAACTGTTGAAATCTTAGCCATCGGACAGACATCTTCTGCTCAAAGAAGCATTCTGTTCTGATTATTACAAAGTGCTATATATTGTGCCTGTGTGACTAAATCAGTCCAAACATGATTACAGGTAGAGGCGGTATTGTAGGATGCCAAAGTTTGACTTGCCTTTCACTGTTACCTTGGGTCTCTGAGTTTGTTAATATTGTTATTATTAACATTTGTTAATATTGTTATTGTTCACATTTTAGCCTGCTCTTCCTCTAATGAGCTGATAGTGGTGTACACAGTTCTCTTTTCCCCCATTTCATCCTCACAACAACTCCATGATGTATGTTATCTTAAGAGATAATGACTGACCCTGGGTTTGTCTGTGGGCTTCTTATCAGTGTGGGGGTTCGAACTCAGATCTCTCTGGTTCAAGTCCAACAAACTAACCATTGCACTGTATATAGACAAAGTTCAGAACCAAAGTTGTCATCTTTGGTTGCTTCTGGCTGAGAAAATGGAGATCGCTGCTGACATGGCAAACAGCAGATGCACCTTCATGTAGCTTTCTTGTGAGTATATTAAAGCCATCAGCAGTCTTGACCTACAGTTAACAGGTTTGGAGAAAGTGTGTCAGACATTCTAACAATTACAACCACAAAATGTAAACCAGGCATATATTAGAAGAAGGTCTGATGCAATTGGGGGGGCTGTGCTAATTGGCAGCACTTCCCCCCCGGATACAGCCTTATTCAGAAGCAAAGTATCTTCAACTGAATGAAACAGAATTTATTTTTAAATAGGAAAATGTAAAGTCAATTGGTATTCTGATTAGGTTCTAGTTTTCTTCAAGCTAGAGTTAAAAAACTGGCACAGAAATGACTGTGATTGATTTCCGTCTTATTCCTATCTTGGGACCTGTGTGAATTCTGTTAATGTGTGCTCTATTAAATTTGATTTTCTTTCTTTTTTTTAGAATTGTAAGTTATGACTGCATTAATAAAAAGGACTACTATACTATTAGCCCGAACGCAGTTATTCATACATGTAATGGAGAAGTTGAGTATCTGGAACTCGCACGCTGGGAGCAGGAGTATCTATACCACAGGGCACTTTGCAAAATCCCTATATTTGCTATATTTCGCAAATGGAAGTCATTTAATGTCTGGAGAAAGAATGTCCGCACTAAGAAAATTAAAGCATGCCGCCGAGCTTTGCAAAAGAACTTGTTCATTGTTAATGCTGTAAGTATTGTGATTTTGTTACCGAGATAATACATCTGACGTACTTTGAATGTTCTAAATGCTAAATCTTATTATTAAACTTGTTTAAAACTGAAGTACACAGTGAAAAGAAGTGCATATTTTTAAAGCTATTTAGTAGATCACAAGTGTCATTTTCCTAGTGTTGGGTCCCTTCCACATGCACCTGTTTGCCACACTAGAGGGACACTTCATCGACGGAGCAAACTGGCACGATCACACCAGCACATCTGGGAAGTGTCCTGCAACCATCGTCAAGCCGTTGCAAACTGTTTTGATCCAGTGGCGAATCATAGAAAAAAACTGCTAGTGAAACTCCAGTATCAAATGGTTTGCTGCAGCTCACAGCCGGAGTTTCCCTGTGTGATCGCGCCAGTGCAGAAGTGTGGCATCACGGATGGCATGATCACATGCTATCCTGACGCGACACTGTTTTTTCCCCCCTTCTCCATGTGCGCATCATCGAAAGCCCCTGGTGGGGAGAAGCAAAGCATCGATTCCCCCTTCCCCCCTTGCAGCGATTCATCAATCCACCATTTAAGTGCCTCGGAAACCCACCACAAAAAAAAAAAAAACCTTGCCCGCGGTTGCGTCTGATCACGCAGTGGCGGTTTGCCCTGGCTGGTCCATGGAGCTGTGTGATCACGCAACTGGCGGGGCAAATTGCTCCGGAGCAAAAAAGCCTTGATTCCCCTCCGGATTATCTCGCTCGTGTGGAAGGGACCTTGATATATATGGAGGAAGGCATAGATCCTGAGGTCCTAAGCCGTGGGATGATCTTACCAGAGTTCTTGGATGGTCTTTATTAGCCTTAAGGACATAAATTTCTGTCGCTCTGGGCTGGTGTGCTCTGCCCGTGCATTCCATCCCCAGATGCTGCTGCAAAGTTGCAAGTTGGTGATGTAGGCTCATGGCAGCAGCTTTGTGATGTTGACATTTTATTGACTCGCTTCATTTATAGCTGTCTTCCTTTCTTGGTAAGACTCAAGGCAAATTAAATTTTTTTTAAAGGAATAAAAATAGTATAATACAAGCAGTGCATGAAAACTGGATGTCAAAATCAGAGGGTGCAAAACTGACAGTATAATGGGTTGGCTCCAGCCTGCTTTTTTGGCTGTTGAAAAAGGGAGGAAAGGGCCTCCTTTGACCACCCAAAAATGTTATGCTGGAGATCATGGCTCCTGCGTGGACAAAAGCCACATAGGAAGGTGTTTGTAGTAAGGAGGGGAATTAGTCAAGATAGAGTAAACAAGCTGGTTGGCTCCAGCCCAGTATACACAACAAACAATGCAATAAAAAAGGATTACACATTTGAAGAACAATACAGTAAAGGCAGAAGACTACATAAATAAACAATGTGATAAAAAAACCCTGCATTTCCTTTGTCAAAATGCCCACCTGAGCAATTCCCTGTTCCACACCATGTGGAATCATAGAAGTGTGGGAGCTTTCCTGTTCCCATTATGCAGGCCTTTCCACCAGGAGGGAGCCACAACAGAGGATGCTCAGATATAGGCAACTGTTGATCTTATCCTTTTGCATGATGGCACCTTCAGGAGGTTTTACTCATATGAGTGAAGCTGCCCTGTAGCTCTGTGGGTCTTAGACTATGAACAGCTTTATGGGTAATAGCCAGTAGTAGAATCTGCAAACTAATAGGTAACCAGTGGAACGATTGCAGGGTATATGCATATCTCTGTCTAGATCCCAATACGATTCTAGGTCTGGCATTCTGTACCACCAGGACTTTGTGTTTTCTTCAAGGCAGATGCAGTTGGAGTTCATTACAATAGTCTAGTCTGAAGGTTATTGTGGCATGGATTCACATGGCCAGATCAACTGGGTCAAAGAAGGGAGTCGTCTTTCAGGGTAAATGAAGGTGGAAGAAAGCATTTTTTTTGCAGCTAAATTAATTTGCTCCTCCAGTAATAATGGCCAGTAGACACTTATTGAGCTAAAGATGGTCAGCTAAACCCCATCAAAAGTAAGATGCACCATACCATCTATAGATCTCAGCCTTCCCAACCACCATCACCTCTGTCTTGTTCACCTGTACCCATTAACCACAGCAGCCAGGCACTGCCTCAGAGGAACAGCCTGGACAGCTCCCTGTTGCACAACTTTCATATCCACTTTTGCAAAGAAGTTTGGCCAGTCTTGTAAGCGGACCCAGTGGAGAATCACCAACTTTCATAATTCAAAAAAAGTTCATAAGCCCATCTGTGTGTCCCTTATAAAACTGAGATCTCGTGTAACTGATTTTGTTTTAGCATTTTTAAGTTCTACCACGATAATTTATCCCTACTGTTTTGCAGTGTTTGAGACCAGCAATACTTAACATCCAAGAAATGTGTTATAGAATCAGTGACCTGGCATTTTGTCAAGTTGAAAAGGGTTACTTATACACGCTGGAAGAATTCAAGGGTGCTCAGCTTGCACAGCTAACAGATGTAAGTGGGTTTCAGTGGCATGATGTAAAGATCTGATGTCTATCGTTTCGAAGATCTTGTATCAATTATTTTCTATACCATAAATTTCAGGTGGCATCACGGCTGTCAGAGTTCAGAGAATTAGCTAAAGAAGTGGTCAGAAGTGCATGTCGAACTGCGTTGCTTGAGTCTGGTTTTACCCCTGATGATTACTTTTATGCAGTCGCAAGTACAGGTAGAAAACTGGCCTTTTGAAAATGATTCAAGAACATTTGTATTTTTAGCCTGGAACGTGTTATAATTGCAGTACACTGAACCATTGACAAATTCTAGTGATTGCAATATTCTGCTTGGTATTGCAGAAGACTGGAATATTTAACGTTTGGATTAAAAGTGAATATATTATGGCTCTTTTTCTATGTATACTTATAGCAAAAATATTTTTTCTACAAAACAAATGTAGAGTATAATAACACATTTAAATCATTTCTTGGTATTGTGCATTATATTGTGATTTGTGGCAAAACCCAACCATTTTGCTTTTAATCTGTATGTGAAATTAGTAGTTCTTTTAACCAAAGATGTATTTACCTTAATACTTGCAGCAGTTTCAGTAATATGCACCTATACTTTCCTCAGAACAGGTAACAACGGTAACAAGACTAGCTAGCGCCAATGTCCTCATCCCTCGTGTCGAAAAAGATCCGTATAGTGAACAACCCGAAAAAATGACGTATACAGAACAAGCCAGCAAAAGAGCTCAGTGTATAAGGTTGACATGGTTGGTATCGGGAGTTCATTTTAGCAAATCTAACAATATTTTCCCCACATTGTTTAGGAAAAGTACATATTCAGGAATAGTACAGTCCACCTTGAGTCCCTGTGGGAAGGGCTGACTATAAAGAAAATAAATTAGTAAATAAATATGAAGAGAGGGAATTCTCATTTGCTGCTCCCCAACTGGGCCCTGGCCTTCTGTTGGCTCACTCGCCAGGTAATCAGAAATGGCTTGGGGCTGATGTCTAAGCCAATGCCAATCATTTGGCGGGTGGGATCTAGTTTGGGACAGAAAGCATGTCCTGTGCACTTTGAACTCCCAGCCCCTGCTGAAGACTCTGATGGCCCGGTGTCAGCATCCAAAGCCGACATCAAACACCCCACCCCACCCCTCACCACTGCGTGATCAGCAGTGGCTTAAGTTAGAGCACAGAGTGTGCACAGATGTCACCGTTCCTGTTTTGATTTCCCTTCTCCATTGTTTAAACTTTTCCATTTTTTCTGAAACTTTTCTGAAGTAATCATAGATCTAATTACGAATCTGGGCCCTGTGCAGATAGGGAAACCCAAAGACTAGGGCCAGGTACACCAAGGAATTTTTCTACAAACCCCAGGGAGTCCTGTGTTTTGCAGAAAAACCCATAGAATAGAGACATTTTTAGAAAAAGGCAGAGGTCTTGGCTGCCATTTTGGAGAAGAGAGGGGGAGCCTCCTACTGCCACAGGAACCGGGTGGGTGGAGGAGGAGAAGCAGGTGATGATGCCTCCTCCACCACCACCACCACTTGAGCAAGGCAGGTAGAGGTGGCATCACTGCACTCAAATCAGGGTGGCAGGCAGGTGTGTTGGGGGGAGGTTCTCCATGTTTGTGTATATAGTTTAGCCTTTGAAGGCCCTCCTGTCTTTGGTGTGTGTGTGTCTTTTAAATCTCAGCGGGAGTTATCCATTACTATTAGATGTATGCTATGAAGAAATGGTATTTTAAATAAGTGTTGCTATCAAACAGTGACCATAGAGTGAGAAGCACCCTGTGTACCCACAAGTTATTTTGTGAATTTTCCTTTCAGGCATTCTTCCCTCTGAATCGCAAAACTGTTCTTTAAATGTCTTCAAAATTGTATTTTAAATTTTAAAAACACAGGAGCATTTAAAAAAAAACATTTCCAGTGATTGTATAATGTAGCATGCTTTAAGGCTGAAGCTATTAATGACAATAATAACAATACAGAGTTACAGGCTATCTGAACTGATGACAGCAATTGTCTTTAAGTTGTCCCCAAGTTGGTTTATGGTGTTCTTCTTACCATGAAATTCTGTGGAGCTGCTCTTCGGGTCTGGGCCAGGTGACATCTAGAAAATCATTTATATTTGCTTTGATGTATAGACTACAGCTGTTTTCCCCTTAACCCTCATCAAACTATGAATGCTTGTCATAGCTCTAACTTGATAGTTACTTCTGGACAGGTCTCATTAAAGTATTGAAAGTTTTAGTGCATCGTAAGGACTGCATGGCACAAAGACTAAATTCTGCTTTCCCCCCAGTTTCATTCGTCTTGCTGACTACCTTATAGTCAACACCATGCATGTCTTGGCAGTCAAATCTGTCACTACTCTCTTGAATTATCTCACTGATAAGGTGAAAAGGACACCTTCTTCAGACGTCATACAGAAATGGAATACAGATGAAGCACCGGAAGTTGTAGAAAAGAAGGTAATGCTCGTTCCATTAGAACCAAGAAGCTTTAAGAAGTTGGTTTTGCCTGGAAACATACGATTTTCTGCATTTCTGAAACCATGGGGGTAAAATTGCCCCCCCTTTCCCCCCTAAATGATTATGCATTTGAGGGAACACTGAAATATATGCAATATTTACTTTCTCATCAAACCTAAGAGGGAGTTGTCTTAAATTCGCATATAAGTTACAGTTATATCCAATTAAGAAACCCTTTTTTGTATATAACATTTGGAGTGGGGTCATCTTACATTCAGGTCTGTCTTAATTTTTTGAGTAGATATAGATAACAGTATAATTGTCCTAAGTGGCACATCCTGTACTTTAGAAGTATAAATACTTCAGTTTCTATAAGCAAAACTGGAATATATCATGTGCTTGAGAAGGAGCTGCAAATTGCTGCGCCCTAATCTCCCTTAGAGGGGTCACAGTGGCACAGTAGTTAAGAGGCTGAACTGCAGACCGGAAGGTCTGTAGATTGGCAGTTCGAGACCTGAGTGCCGTGTGACAGAGTGAGCTCCCATCTCTGGTCCCATCTCTGGTCCTGCCAGCCTAGCAGTTCGAAAGCAAGAAATTGCAAGTAGATAAATAGGTACCACTTTGGTGAGAAGGTAACAGCGTTCCGTGCATTTTGGTGTTTAGTCATGCGGGCCACATGACCACGGAGACATCTTTGGACAGCGCTGGCTCTTCGGCTTGGAAACTGAGATGAACACCGCCCCCTAGAGTCGGATCCAACTAGCTTTTGAGCAAAGGAAACCTTTACCTTTTACCTTTAACCTACCTTAGAACATGTGTCTTAATTTTTGCTAGCTGAGAGGTGGGAAAAACTAAAAGTTGTAATTAGAAAACAAATTTTGTGGCAAAGAAAAGAAAGTGGGGAAAACCGGAGAAAAAGTTCTCAAAAGCAACAACAACATTTCCTTATTTTTCTGTTGTCGTTTTTTCCCCCCTTGGGACTTCACATCTACAGTCCTGCCTTGTAATGGTTTTTCTGTTACATGCTGCGTATAAGAAGTAGCTGAATTTTTCATATTCTTGAAAATGTGTTTCTTAGGAAAAGCCACTTATCAGCAGAGACCCAACATATATTTTTCTGAAAATGTTCAATGTAGTCAATATATTCTGTTCCTGTTTGGAACAAAATTTAAAAAAAAATAGTTTTACTTTTAAAATTTTATTCCCAGAGCTTAGTGCTGGCAGCCATTGAAGTACAATTATGCATTTTATTGTTTTCAGATACAGAGAGGATAAATCAAAGCAGTCCATTTCACAACAGATGACTCTTGTTATTAACAGAGCACTTAACAGCTATGCATTTCACAAGAGTAGGAAAATGTCTTAGTTGTTGCACAATCTACAAGACACCACACAGGTCAGGCAGGGTGGAATGGCAGGGAATACAGTACTACAAACTCAGTAAAAAAAAAAGGCATGTAATAAAAGAAATAAAATCAGCCAAAGAGACCCTGCAAAACACACCCAGTAGTGTGTGACCTCATTTAACTGTAGAGGGAAAAGTAGCATAATGAATATCAGTAGGAAGAGCATTCCAAAGTTCACTGAGAAAGGATGAGCACTAAAAAGAGCCAAAGTGAACTGGGATTTAAGACCGATTAGAACAGCTGATAGAATGAGAGGGGACAGACAGCTAAGGAAGAGATGGAAGAGAAGACAGTGCAAGGGAATAAAGTGATTTAAAGATGACAAACAATTTTAAATTGGACAAAAAATCGACATCTACAGAACGCAAGGGTGACATGATCAAGGTAAGGGAAGTATGTGCTATATTGCCTTTAAAATTTTATTTTCTAGTTAAAATAGTTTTCACATGAAGTTTTGCTATTGTTTGAATATAACATTTGAACCACACCTAGTGAATTTTTTTCCTAGTCAACTATTTCAGTTCAAGTATTGGTTACTGACTCAGGACCCTGACATTTACGTGGGATACCCTTTAAAAATGTTGTTTGCTAAGCGTAAGTCAGAATAAACATGATGAATCACAACATGCTCTATTTAGGGCATTAGAAAATTTTCTGGTTAATTTGTATAAAGCCCTAATTACTGCCAACATCAGGTTGAGACTGAAGCTTTCCTGTTTTAAAAGGAAATCATGGGTACTCTTAAGAAACTGGGGGGCGGGAGGGGAGGTTGCCAGTATTTTAAACCACAGTTTAAATAATCTACTTTGGAGTTAAGAACTAAACTACAGTCAGTAAAAGTATCTTACCAAACTGCAGCTCCTTTCTAACTAGGAAGTTTTCAGTCCTAATTCTCTGTGAAAGCAATGGGGGGAGGGAATGTACAAGAATGCTGTTTAAATTTCTAATTCAAGAATGTGTGTTCATTTTCTAATCTGATTTCCTCCTAATTTTTTTTTTAAGGGAACTTCAGTTATTATAGGATCAGAGGACGATGAGTCAAGTGTTCCCATGTTTCTCGCAGAGCTGATTTTGGAGATCCATGCACTCTTATTTGAACCAACAGTGGAGGATTTCCAGGTTTAAGAATTATTTCACTTAAGTTTTCAATATGAAAAATAATTCATAGTTATGGGTCAGATACCACTGGTGACACATGTAGGGGCAGGGGTGGCACCTATGGGCTGAACTGGACCAGATTGATTGCTGTCTTCCAGGCATAGAGAACTTGAACCAAATATCACTGATGCCATACCTACAGAATTTAGATAAAGCTGAGTACAGAAGAACTTTTACTCTTATGAGAGCAAATATGCTCCCTTTAACAGTTACAGAGGATAAATACAAAAGGCATCCCTGTGAAGGATGCTTGTGCATCTGCGGGATGGAAGGATTGAGTCGAGGGAACATGTTCTTTTCTAATGTAAACTTTACCAGAACTTTTGTTCTATTTATTTAGTGCCAGTCTGTCTCCAATGCCTGAGGAGAAACATTTATTTAGACAAACTTTTAGCAGACGGGAGTCAAGAAATTACTTTACTGGTGGCAATGTTTGCTGTGAAGGCCATAAGATACCCATCAACAATTTTTAGATGGAAAGGCCTAGTTTAATTTTATGCTTAAGATTTTATAAGGAGTGTTTGGCTGAGTTGTATATCCTGTCTGTTTTAATGGCTTTGGTGATTATTTGATGGGTCTTTGACCGTATTAATCATTTGATTGATTGAATTACTGGGATGAGCTCTTGATTGAAGGAGCAGGTAGGAAGGCCTGAGATCGGGACAAGACACGGTCTGTAAGTGGTAGGGAAGGAGGTGATGTTCTAGCTGAGACAGGGCCAGCAACACGAAAAAAACAACTGTACCTAGTTTCAGATAGGTAGCTGTGTTGGTCTGCAGTAGAAGAGCAAGATTCGAGGGTAGTAGCACCTTACAGACCAACCAGATTTCCAAGATATAAGCTTTCAAGAGTCAACGCTCGCTTCATCCGATACAAATAGAAATTGTGCATTGTCTGTTAATAAGCAAAAGCAGAGGTAAAAAGAGAATTAGCTAATGGAATTTCCGTTGGGACAGAGGCTGCATCCTCATGGCATGATAAAGATTCCCTGTTTCCCTGTCATTGCTTTGGCTACACAAAATGTCCACACAGAAGTTTTTGGCACCCTTTCCTCCATCAGCTGCCATTTTTACTGCAGTTTTTTCCCTGCCACATCACCAGAAGGCTCTGGGTGGGGGAGCTTTTTTTAAAAAAAATTGTGATTGCGCTATAGAGCAATAAATTTATAGGGACCTGTTTTGAAGAATTCAAAGGAATCGGTGTATCATGGCAATAGAGTGTTGTAACATTATGGCACTGCAGCAGGATTGCAGTTACTGGTTTGTTTGTTTTTAAAGCCCTTTAGTGATACAGCTGCAGCAATGGTGGCGGGGCTAAGGTGAGAAAAATGGTGCCGGTGTGGGTGGCACCTCCTAAAATGTTGACCTTCCTGTCCAGATGGCTTGTTATGTGACTGGACTGCATTCTTTCTGGAAATATCGTACCAAAAACCAGGACTGAAGGAGAATGTACCAAGGATGGGAAATGACTGGAAAGTAGACAATTAGGGGATGATATCACATAGATGCTCCCTCCGAAATCCTGCACTTTGGAAACAAAGCCAGAAAAAGAACCTCATTATACATGGAGCCAGAGACATGAAGGAAGAAGCAGGAAGTTTATGTAGGAGTGAATGTTAACTGATTAGCATGCGTAGATAAAAGTTCCAGGTCTACAGTCAAGGGGATCTCTTTTACAATAAACCTGACATGGTCTGTCTGAAACTTGTGATGCAAAATAATTATAACACTTAATAGCTCCTTAAATCAATCTAATTCAGATGCTTTCCATCACTCTGGTTATGGAATGCTTCACAAGCATTCCAGTGGATCTTGCTTCTACATTTAGGATCCAGGGTTTTCTTATTTCATGGTCGTTGCTGCGTATGAGCTTTAGAGATCGTAGTCGCAGGTGGCACCCATGTTTCATATGCTTTTGGCTATATTCTTACTAAAGTAGGAGCACAGAGACAGAGGATGCAGCTGGCTTTTCAATATTGAGGACTTTGTGAAGCGGAAAACTGTGGAGTTGCTCTTCTAAGAATTAAATTTAGGGCTGTAATCATCAAATGAAAAAAACCTGTGAGGTGGAATGAAAGGGGAACATGAATGCCTTCTTTTATGTTGTCAGAAGCTGGTCGATACGTCCAAGGAGGAGGATGGTATGGTTATGCTCCTTCTCCTTCTTTTTTTTATAAACAATTTTTATTATTTTTAGACAGACAAACATACATGAGAGTTAATTATTTTGCTTAATATCTAGTACATTGCCTCATACATAGAGAAAAATATCTATTTTTCTACCATTTAGCCAACTATAGATTCTTGCAACTCTGTATTTTGAAATATATATTTACGTCTATTGAAGCATTATTTAAACACTTCTACTATATTTTCTAAAAATACATATAGATATTGGTTAAGATTTCAGAAATAGTTTAACTGGCATACAAGTTCTATTTTCCTCTTCTTATAATCCTTTACCTGACTATTTTAGATATTACCCTTCACCTCAGTATATTTACTTTTTCAATATGGTTCCAATCTTACTCCGTTACAAAGTCTTCTAAACAGGTTTTGCTTATATATTTTGCTATAACTTTTGATATCATCTACTATAAACATTACCTGTATATTTTACACTGATCTTCTTTAAGGAGAGAAAACAAATTCAAACCAATAATTTTCCCCTACATTTTCCTTTTTTTTAATATGTACATCAAGTTTAGCTTACATGCTGCCTATCCAATCTTAACCAGTTACACATACAAATAGGTTTTTTAACCCATTTTATTTATAGAACTTAATTCTCTTCTCCTTTTCCACTTTCTCTTTTTCAACAAGGTCTTAATTTTATGTCTTTTAGTCTTGTAAGTAGAGAGGCTTTCTCTTAGGACTCACCATCTGTAATCAGTTTTTGAAATGTTTGAAAATTCCACAAATTCTGTTCCTCTTTGCGAATCAATTTTGTCTCTTTTTTTCGGTGTATGTAATGCCCTGCGTTGTTGTATGTAAGTCTTTCTAGGAGATGTATTTGCTTGCTTGTAGTCCTGATCTTTAATTGTCTCTTGACAAGTTTGGCTCTGGGGTTCCTCCATCTCGGTTGTAGTTTGGACTGGTATATCCTCTGTTTTTTGTAGCAAAAACCTTCTCTACTGCCAGGGTGACTGTATCAACAATTGAACATTTAAGCTCCTCCCAAAAAGACTGAGACCACTAAACATCACCAGGGTTGTCTACATCTACATCACTTGGCATTTTTTTATATGAATCTTGTAAACTAATTTAAGTCCAAAGTCCCAGCTCAACCCAGAAAACCAAAACTCTCTGGAGTTGTTTTTCAATAGTATCTAAATGACTGGCCGCATTTGCAGATAGTAGCTATTGGCAACCAAAGTCTTTCAAGGTCATACATCTACGGTTTTTAACAAAATCTAATGTGTACTATGTATCCTTCTTGAAGATACTTAATTGTTTAGGATAGTCCTGGCTATTTGTCCCAGAAATGCTACTGAAACAAAAGAGTACCAGGTGTTCTAGCTGTATTACTATATTTCTTTGGCCATCAGTTTGGTGTATGCAGTCCGTCCCCCCCGCCCCCGTTTTGAATCTTCTTGTATACTAGCCTTGATGGTAAGGGCAAAACATCTCCAACACAATAAGGATTTCCCTGCCTGATCACATGCATTTCTATGTCATAGGGCACATTAGGTACTGATTCTGACAAGTTTCTGATCCAGAAACTTTGTTATTTGTTTGCATATGGCTGAATCATAGATCAGGTTATCTATGAGTCAGGTTGTACACATAATTTTCCTAGACTTGGCTAGATTTAGGAGGAGAGGTAAGAAAAACAGACATTTCCTAAAATTTCCAGTAACCATTGGTGGTTTACCAAAGACTGAAATTGAAAGGGTTTTTTATTTTGTATTTTTAAAACAAAAACCCACATGAAAACATTTGTTTGCTACTAGGTTGCAAATAACAAAGCATCTCAAATGATCTGATTACTGAAGATAAAATGTTTTAGTATCAGTATCTTTCTAAAGTTTAGTGTCGGTATCATATGGAGAATCTTCTATTCTTTGTACATTTTGCTGTAGTCACAATCAGAAATCCATTAACAATGCTTAATACTCTTTGGCAATCTACCTGTAAAGGCAGGATTACCTTTTCCTTCAGTAAATTTTAAAACTCCTAAAATTGTGTGTGTTAAATTTCATCAAGTCGCTTCCAACTTATTGGCAACTCTATGAATTAATGACCTCCAAAACCTCCTAGGTTTGATGGCCTTTCTCTGGTCTTAAAAACTGAGGGCCATGGCTTCCTTGATTCAATCAATCCACCTCATGCTGGGTCTTCCTCTTTTCCTTCTGCTTTCAACTTTTTCTAGCATTATTGTCTTTTCCAGTGACTCTTGTCTGCTCGTAATATGACCAAATTATCATAAACTCAGGTCATTTTAGCTTCTGGGAAAATTTCAGGCTTGATTTGATCTAGAACCCACTTATTAATTAATTAATTAATTAATTATTCATATTTATATCTTGCCTAGCCGGGCAAGCTGGCTCAAGGCGGCTAACACAGTTAAAATATCATAAACAATTAAAACATCGGTTAAAACAGCATAAATTGCAGATAAAATTGCAGATAAAACAGACTGGTGATGGCAGCAAACCTGGTTCACCCAGATTAGAGTCTGTGCTCCTAACTGCTACACCAAAGTATCGTTTACAGATGCGAATGCACTCTGGGACTGTTTTAGGAAGAAGCGGCTGCTGGATCTCATGTTACAGCCAGACGCTCGGCTTCATCGAGACCGGCAAAAGCTCAGCCAGACCCACAAAGCATTTATGCATAAAGGCAAAGCAAATCAGCTGTCTGGTCCAGCCTCGACCACTCCAACTGGCAGCAGTTTCCCAGGGTCCCAACCAGACCAAGCCCGGAAGATGCGAGGGAGGGAACCTCAGACAACTAGATTCCGCCTTCCGGTTAAGATCTGATCTTAAGACATCCCATTTCCTGACCGAGACAGCCTTGAACCATTAGCTGCCACTGCTGAATCCAAGTTGATGTATGCAAAAGCTTTCAGGTGCAGCATGGCAGTGTAGCCTTGAGAAAGGTGTCTTTTTGGCAGTCCATGATATCTGTAAAACTCTCCTCAGACATCACATTTCAAAGGAATCAACTTTCTTGCTGTCAGTTTTCTTCATAGTCCAGTTTTCATACCCATGTATAGTAATAGGGAATTATCTTGATCATGGTTGCCAGCAATGAATTATCATCATCATGCACATCAGCAAAACATCCTTACAGTTAAGGATCTTTTCTAGCTCCTTCATGGCTGCCCTTTCCAGTCTCTTTCTGATTTCATTGTTGCAGTCTCCCTTTTGGTTGGTGATTGAGCCAAGGAACAGAAATCTTAATAATATCAGTTTCTTCATTGTTAACCTTAAAGTTGTGTAATTCCTCAGTAGTCATTACTTTTGTCTTCTTGATGTTCAGCTATAATCCTGCTTTGGCACTTTCATGTCGAACCTTCATCAGTAGTTGCTTCAGGTCTTCACTATTTTTTGCCAGTAATACAGTGTCTTTTGCATATCTCAAACTGTTAAATGTTCTTTCCACTAATTTTCATTTACCTTCATCTATATTTAATCTAGCTTTCCTTGATGCATTCTGCATTTAGATTGAAGAGAGAGAGAGATAAAATACATAGTTGTCTTGACACTTTTGCTCACTGAAAACCATTCTGTTTCTCCATGTCATGTCCTAACAGTAGCCTTTTCTCTAGAGTATAGATTGCATACTGAAACAATCAGGTATTATGGAATACCCATTTCTTTTAAAACTAACCATAGCTTTTCACAATCCACACAGTGAATAGCTTTGCTGTAATGTAAGAAACACAAGCTGATTTTCTTCTGAAATTCCCTCATATTTATTTATTTATTTATTTAATTTCTACAACACCCTCCCTGCCATAGCAGGCTCAGGGTGGCTTACATGGGATATTACACAGCTAAAACAAATTTAGATAAAATCATAACGTAAGTATAGTTATATACAATATAAGTATATGCTCCAGTAACCAACATAAATTGCTACCCCGTAGCTACCCTTCAAAGATTCCTCTGCCTCCATCATGATTGGAACTGTCACTTTCCTTCTGCTGCTGTGGTCATTGATTCCTGAAGGGGGTGGGTTCATCTTAGACTGGTGTCTTCGCTGTGACCATTCTGCCTTGAGTCACTCTGCTAGGAGTTTTGCCTCTTTTTTATTTTAGAAAAACAATGAGGGTACAAAAAAGAAAAGGGAAAAAATGGGTTGAACAGCATAATTACATATGTCAAAGACAATCATGGATATATGCCTAGTTTCCATTTTGCTGCATAAATAGTTCTAGCCACTATCACCACGTATTTGAAGAGCTCTTCTAAAAATTTTGGTAGTTTGTTGGGTAGAGCACCTAATAGCACTCTCTTGGCATCCATTGGGAATTTAAACTTTGATATACTCTGCATTTTCTGGTATATTTCTTTCCAATATCTTTTTGCTTTTTTACAAGTCCACCATATATGAAAGAAGGTTCCATCTATGTCTTGACATTTCCAGCATTTTCCTTTGTAGTTTTTATGTGCTTTCTCAGTGTCCTTTGGAGTTATATACCATTTGAAAGAAACATTTTGTATCAATTTTTTCTTAGTGTCTGGCTGACTGTAAATTTGATATCTTTTCCCCATAGTCATTCGCACTGTTGCATAGATATCCGTTTTTTAAGATTTTGCATCCACTTAATCAGACATTTTTTCACTTGTTCATCTTCCATTTCTAGCTGGAGTAAAATATTACATATCCATCATAGTAAGTGCTGTTTTTGTTTTATAATCAGCTGCTCAAATTCAGTTACATTTCTTAGAACTCCACCTCCAATACTCATGCTCTCCTTTAGTCTTAATTGATAATATATCAGCCATTGAATGTTTACATCGTCATCTTCAATATCTTGCCAAGACTTGATTTTCCCATTTATCATCATGCCATAAGTTTAAAAAAACTATTTTAATTCTCATTTTCTTACCATAATGAGCTTCTACTGGGGACATAAAGAATTTGATGGGCTCAATAAATTCCTGTGTGTAAACCATATTGTCAAAAGTCCATCTCCAATTACGTGACTTTTTTCTTGTGTTATGGACTTTTCAGTCGATTTCTTAATCCATAAGTAATTGTGCAGGCCTTCATCAAGATCTGCTGATTCAAATTTTTACTATTCTTTGTCTTGGGTTTTTAATCCAGTCCACAATCCTGACCAGACCTGCTATTTGGTAATATAATTTTATATTTGGGATTGCTAAACTTCTTTTCTTTTTCTCATCTTGTAATATTTTGAAGCTTATTCTTCCTGGGGGGGGGGGGGGTTGCCATTCCATATAAATTCATTTATCTGTCTTTATCCCTCTTTCAATATTCTTTCTCCTATGTGCATGGGTAACATTTGGAACAAAAAGTTGAATTTTAGCAGCACATTCATTTTAATTGTAGAGATTCTTCCCAGCCATGAGATTTTTGGTTTTTTCCATCTTAATAAATCTACTTGAATCCATTTCCTAATTTTCTGATCGTTATTTTTTAAAAGATTGCATTTTACCCAGTCACGCATATCCCCACATATTTAATAGGGTCAGTGGCTGTTGAGCACTTTCTGCTGTTTATACTCTCTTCTTCTGCTTGTGTTAAAAAATTCATTATCATTTTTTTTCTGTTAATTTTATAGCCTGGTAGGGATCCAAATTCTTCAATGTTCAATTACATATTGCAGTGATTTCTGAGGACTCAAGACTGTTACACCCATATAATCTTCATAACTTTTCATTTTGAGCTCTGTATCATCCACTTTAATTCCCTTAATTCTGTTGTCCTGTCTAATCTTTATAGCTAATATCTCTTTTGCTAGTATAAATAATAAAGGAGATAAAGGACATTCCTGATGTGTTCCTTTTTCAATTGAAATTGCTTCTGTTAGTTTCCCATTAATTAAAATATGTGCTTGTTGGTTCTAATATATTCCATGAATCCAGCTTCAAAATGCAGTACCACAGCCCACATTTTGTAAAACATTCAATAAGAAGGACCATATTAAGTTGTCAAATGCTTTTTCTGCATCTAGAAATAGAACTGCTGTTTTCTTTCTCTTCTTATTCACAAATTCCACAAAGTAAACAATATTGAAAAACTTAGTATTTTCACTCTATTATTGAAGGTATTTTCTGGGAAACCAGCCAAGTGCCATTCTGCCAAAATACATAAATCTTTTGCTGAATAGCTGTAATTAAAGATCAAAGTTTATCAGAAGCCTTCCTCCAAAAGCCATACATTTTAAAAGAGGGGTCCCTCTTGCCACTACATATTGGAAGCTGACTTAAGACGCTGCTGGAAGACTGCCCATCTTCAATTATGATCGCAGTTCTGGGAGTCCAAAAATATCCAAAATATTGCAGTCCTGGGAATCCAAAATATTGCAAAGATTACTGGATCCAGATTTGTTTAGAGAAAAAGGAATAAAAAGAAAAAGATTGCTGGGGGTCAGCTGACTTTATGGGCAAAAAGCCCTCCTTATCTCCTGCCCTTGATATTTCCACAACCCAGTGGAAACCTGACTTTTTAAGCTCCCCTGTGGGTTCACCTGTCAGTTGGGTCTCCCCTGTGAGGGAGAGGTAAGGATAGAGAAGTAAATTCTCTCCTTTCCTGGCATTGTCTTTGAAAGTGCTCCTTATCAGATCACCGAGTTTCGTCTCCTAACAGAGTCTAAACTCCTTACAGTATTGCTCTCGGCTTTGCTGACACACTCAAAACCCTTCACCATTTTAAGGTGTGCATTTAAAAAGGGGGCTCAAAAGATTAGGGCTAGATTAATCAAAGGGGACATACTTAGAGCAGCATACCCACATGGAAGAAAATCCATTGAATTCTGTTTGAAGTAACTCCAAATTAGCATGTTCAGGACAGAATAGGTTAAAATCAGTGGGTTGCGGGTTGTATCCTGCCACTTGGCACAGCTAATAGAGATGCTTTGTACAGCTTTTTCAGAATATGTGGCTAATAAATGTAATAAAAACAGTTTTGTTCAGTGGTACGTACTTCTTGGGCTAGCAGGCATAGCACTGTAATCCTAGGCTTCACATAAGCGATCTTGCATAGTATCCTGATATGTGTATATGGAATGCAAAGGTGATATGGTAGTGAAAAAGACAGAAGAGATACATGTAGTGGGATGGAACAGTCCAGAAGGGCATCTTTGGGAATAGGTCTGTAATCTGCTGCAGTTATTATTGTCGGTACTCACTGTTGTTGTACGTAACTTCATGCTTTTGGTGCATTGTTTTATATATTTGTAATCCCACTTTTCGCATTGCTTACATACCACCTTAATTTATCTTTTACGCTGTTGCTCACATTGTCATAGTTCTATCGCACTTTTCATGGGACGTCTTATGCTATATGACTGCACTTTTTTTCTCTTCCTTTACTCTGTAAACCAACTAACTAAACAACTTAAGTCCAAATCATGTTCTTAGACTGTATAAAGGTTCTGTTCAGTTGTAATTTAGTATGCTTTAATTGTTACAGTAACTATTAGTAAACATGTAGTTTAGGAAATACTTGAAATATCTGAATTTAAATCAGTAATTTAGGGCATTTTGCAGACAGCCTTAATGTTCCAGTTTCATTTGCCTTGTTACTCCCCCCCCCATTGTTTCCACACAGCTTCGTTAGCAGTCCCTTGCTGTCCTAGTTTTTCAACATCCCCCCCCACCCTTGCTGTTTCTGAAACCTGGGGAAAATAGGTTTCAGAAAGAGCACAGGGAAAACATTGAAAAAACAGGACAGCAAGGGACTGGTAATGAAGTTTTGTGAAAATGACAAAAAAAAAAAAAGGTAACAAAAGAAATGAAACTTGAACATTATGAAGAAGAAGAAGAAGAGAAGAGATTGGATTTATACCCTGCCCTTCACTCCCCAAGGGAGTCTCAGAGCGGCTTACAAACTCCTTTCCCTTCCCCTCCCCACAACAGACACCCTGTGAGGTAGGTGGGGCTGAGAGCGCTCTGAGACATCTGTCCTTGAGAGAACAGCTGGTACAGAGCTATGGCTTGCCCAAGGTCATCCAGCAGGTGCAAGTGGAGGAATGGGGAATCAAACATGGTTCTCCCAGATTAGAGTTCACACACTTAACCACTACACCAAACTGGCTTACGGCTGTCTGGAAGACTTCTAAATTTGTCCCTTATTTGGTGTGATCTAGAGTGCTTTCATTTAAATGAATTCAGTCTAGTTCAGGCTGTTAGTGCAATGTTTCATGTAGTGCAGGTGAACATAATTCAACATTTTGAAATAGCCACATACACATTTTGCCTAGCTGGGTGACTGTGTCCTATGTTGGAATGTTTACTACCCTGGTTTCCTTCCTGTCTTATCATACAAAATGTTTCATGCATTTTTCTTTTGTATTGGCCAACAGGATGTTATGGCTGAGATTGTGACTCAGTTTCAGGTAACTCTGTTATCTGTCACAAACTTAGTGCCCGATCGGTACTTTGATGCTTTCACTTGTCCTCTTATTAACAACAAAATTGAAGAAAAAACTTGTGGTGAAGGACCAAGCTTACCTATGATGTTCAAAGATGATAAACATCTGCAAAATATCATCTTCCAAGTAAAGGTACAAAATGCACTTTTTTTTGGAAAGCCTGTTTACATTTATGATATTTATTTCACGTTTTAAATCTGAAAATGTTTGCGCCTGTTTCTTTGAGTCCTGGAATGCGCTGGAGGAAGTTTATCCTAGGACTGTAACTGGCAGTGCCCCTGAATATTACTAGGACAGAGAGACAGGATTGCTCCACCAACTTTAGCTTAACAAGGACAAATAAAGAAGAACACAGCCTTTATTTAATTGCCTAGCAAAGTCCCTTAGATAGTAAGTATGTAACATAGAAACAAGGTGGCTCGTGAGCTAAGCTTAGTGAAGAGCCACAGAGAGAAATGCAATTTTTTATTTATTTTCCCTCACTAGCTAAAGAAAATGGTAAGGAAGCTTTGCTTGGAAAACTGATGGGTAAAAACACTGGATTGTTTCTTTAAACAATTTATGCCCTGCCTTTCTATCAAATGATACCCCCCACACACACATCAGGTGACTGTAGCCTATTAGTTCCGTAATGGTATTTTTAGTTTTATCAAATGTCTGTATAGATTTCCTCATTGTTGTGTTGACATAAGCTTCCTTGTTTTCATTTCTGTTATAGGAGCTTTTCCAACATGTGGGTTTGTTTAAGAAGCTTCTACCCTGTCTTTCTTACAGTGGGACCCAAGGTGTTGTTGTAGGACATAGCAGGAATAGCTAATGCAGGCCTTTACTTCCAGAAACAGAAAAAACAGTGCCTCATTAATTTAAGGAGGTGCTCTGCTTCCTGGAGCATTCCATGCATCATTTGTCTAAATATGAGGAACGTTGTCTCATGTACGGTTGTGTACTCACTCATGAGTAAATCTGTATGTGAGTAGGAACTCCTGCCTACTGTTTGATTTATTGTGTCTTGACCTTTATTATTCCCATGTGAATCTTCGTGTACATTTGTAGCACAAAAGCACAAAGATTAATTGGAATAAAAAGACACAGTGAAAGGTCCTAAGAGTAAATTAAAGAGCTACAGAAATACCTGGATGATGCATCTTCTCTTAACATGTGCTGGTTCGACTTCAGGCATGTCGCTGGAACTGGAACAGCGTTAATTTCTCTGGTGGATCATCTTTGCTTGCAGATGGACAAAGGCAATGCTTCTCTGCTAGTTCTGTTAGATCTTCTGGCTGCTTTTGATTCTGTGAATAATCATAGGATCATAGAGTTGGAAGGGACCTCCAGGGTCATCTAATCAACCCCCCTGCACAATGCAGGAAATTCACAAATAACTCCCCCCTCCCACACCCCCAGTGCCCCTTGCTCCATGCCCAGAAGATAACAAAAAAACCTCCAGGAGGAGCGATCTCAGTCTTAGGCCTGCTTCTGAATGCTGTAGTCAAGTGGGTAAGGGTGAATAACCTGAAACTAAATCTAGAAAAAAAAGAGAAGTGGTGTTCATTGGGAAGCTGGTGTATTGGCTAGGATTGATCTGCCTATTGTAGAGGGGGAAGGGCAGCCATTACTAACAGGTCAAGTGAAGAATGTGGGGATGCTCAAGAGACTCAGGCTTGCGAATGGAAAAGCAGGTCACAGCGGTTGCCAGGAGCAACTGCTTTTAAAAAATATTCCTTATTGATAAAATGGCATCCCTTCTGGACTCAACTAATCTGGCCACAGTGCTCCTATACTTCTAGAGCTTCTAGACTAGATTACTGAAATGTGCTGTACATGGGGCAGCCTTTCAAGACAGCTTGGGAGTTTCAGTTGATTCATAATGTGTCACTCCATCTGTTGACTGAGACCAATCAATATGTGCATACTATGCTAGTATTAAAATAGCAATGTGGCCTGTCACTATACTTCTGGACTCAGTTCAGAGTGTTGGTTCTGACTTCAAAGCCCTTCGTGGCCCGGGGCCCACATACCTGCCTCTTCCTTTATGAACCCATGTGCCAACTCTGCTTCGTACAGCGATTTCTTCTTACAGTGTTCTTCTGGCTGTAAATAAGGACTAGTGCCATTTGCTCAAGAGCTTTTTCTGTTGTTTCCCCTGTCCTAAGGAACGGGCTCTCAGACACTGTGCAGAGGGCTCCATCATGACCAGCCTTTGGGAAGGTTTGTAAGGTTGTGTCATTTGACAAAGGTCCTCTCTGAGGTATTTTTAAATTTAAAATTGTTTGACAGAGTGATCTGTTGGGAGTGTTTCCATTTTACAGAGGGCTCCTTAGCATGTCTAGTACACTCCATGGATTTGTGTTGTGGTTTGACTTCTATAATGTACTGGGTCCAGACACATGGCAGTGAAATCAGCTCATGGCTTATTTACAGATGGAAACACAGGAACAACCTGGCAGGGCTCGGGGGTCTGCTTATATGCAGGGAAAAACCACACCCTTGGTCACCCCCGAGCCCTGTGTTAGGATTATTTACAAGACACCTTTGACCATAGGTCCCCTTTAGGATCCTGGGTGGCCTATTGGCCCAAATTACGATCCGCCTGGGCTATTGCCTACCGAAGCAAAGCTCTGGTAGTTTGCCCGACCTCACGTGCGATCCTGACCACATGCACGGTTGCCATTAGAACACAACAACTTCTTTGGATTTGCATTGCACGCTAATTTTGTTTGGCCTTGACATTTGTTTGCTGTGCAGATTAGATTTTATGATGGCTGTTTTATTGCCTGTAAGCTGCCCTGAACTTTGGAGAATTTTGAAGTAAATAAATAAAATTCATTAAACAAGGGGAAGGGCAATTGTATGGACATATCTAAGACTATTATAATTTAACATATGTTATTTTTTAGGAGACAGTCTCGTTAGCATTTGAAGCAGCCAACATGTACGCCACTACTTTTGAAAAATTCCGGTCATTTTTCAAAGAAAATGAAAGCCTTGATTTGGTTGCTCTGAAGAAGGAAGAACCTGGTAAATGTTATTTATTTGTTACCAGTCAGTAGACAATACGAGCTGTATGATACAGGTTGCATTATTCACGGATGCTTCTATGAAGTTTATACTATGGAATTTTAAAATGGCAAGTTTTATGGATCCAATTCCTGGGCCCTCCCCCCATTGGCTTGGTATCAAGCCACCATGAACAGAGTGGAGTTTGTAATAAGGATCTTTGCTGAACCCTTTTCCCACTTACCCTTCAAAAAGTGGCTGCTGAAAATGATGTGTAATGGTGCAGGGGTGATGCACCCTGAAGGGGTGTGCATCAGTATTTGCCTCCTCTTGTGCAAATGAAGTAAGAGCTCCCAAAAGAGGTAAATAAAAATATCCATTACGAGCAAATCTTTACCTTCTCCAAAAATTTGCAACATAAGCGACTCGTCCAACTTCCTGTGGAAAAGAATTCTGAGAAGGTTGGGGGCCACTGCAGAGATAGACCATACTTTGATTTAACTTGGCAGAAAGATGGAATTGTCAGCAGTCCTCTCAGGTTGGACCTTTGGTGTTTGGACTCACATTGGGGAATCAGACATCAAATATTGTGCAGCCTCAGTTTGTCTCTGACTGTGCAGGGAAGGAAGAAGGGAGTTTAACCCTTAAACTTCCACCTACCTTCACTAACCAAAGTAAATCCCTGTTCACATTTTAAGGAGGAAAAGAAGGCCACATCTTTTTTCATTTTAGTAGCAAAATTGGGAGCTGGTGTTGACCAGTGTGTGGGTATTGAAGGATTAATCTCCTTGTCCCTCGGCTGCACTGCTTTGAGGCAAACTGAAGTTTCATGTGCCTGCAGTTTATTTGTTATGGGTGTATTCTTGTGCTTGAACCCTCAGAGGTGCTCCTTCAGCTATATTCAAAGTAGCATGTGTGCCCTAACAACTGTATGCTTTTTTCCCCTTAGCACCTGACAAGCATTGCCACACCTAGCTGGCCTCACACACAGCAAATAAAGTTGCCATTCCTTAGGTTTGTTTATACTGTTGCAGACGGCAGAGACAGAAAAGAAAAGGACTCTATCCAACCTCTTTAAAGGATGCTGTTGCACTTGATTATTTCATTTTTAAATGCTTTAGTTCTAATTCAGGCAGTCATGTTTTCTTATTTTATTAATATGCATTTTCCTATGCCTAGTGTGCTTGACCTGGATAGCCCAGGCTAGCCTGATCTTGTTAGATCATAGATGCAGGGTCGGCCCTGGCTAGTAATTGGATGGGAGACCTCTAAGAAATATCCGAGGCTGAGGATAGACTGGCAATCTGGAGCGGGATGAATGTGGAGGCAACTGCTGCGGGGGAAAAACTCCCCGGGGCTGGCCGTTCACACTGGCCAGTGTATTGCGCAAGGATGCCGTTACGGAGCATTCAGACTGCTGCGGAGTGGCCCTAGATGGGCCGGCCTCCGCAGCTCGTGATAGGGCTGTTTCGGCAATTTGTGTATGTGCTTATGTGCGCTCATGCGCAAACTGGCAAAATGCCGCATTCGCACTGCCGCCTCCACTTGCCTCCCGCCTTCTTCCGGTTCACACTGCCTGGAAGCGGGAGGCAAGTGCAAGACGGCCTCCGGACACCGGTTTCTCCTGGTGTCCTTCTAAAGCGCAAGAAACCCGGCTTCAAAGCGAGTAAGTGCGGAAAGGAGCCGAGGGACAGCTGCACATGTCTGAACGGGCTCCCTTCCCCCGTTTCCCAAGCGGAACTGTCCCAGGGCAGATTGCCAGTCTGTCCTCAGCCCTAGTCGTGACATGGAGGCAGGCAAGGGCAAACTACCTCTGCACGTATCTTGCCTTGAAAACTCTACAGGGTCGCCATAAGTCAGCTGTGTCTTGACGTCAAAAAACAACATGTCTAGCATACAACATTAACAGTGCAGTCCTATGCAGAGTTACGCCTCTTAAAATCAGTGACCTTAGACTGGTGTAACTCTGTGTAGAATGGCACTGTAAGTGTTATAACTGCGATATAGACTTTTTCTAAGGAACATATTAATTTCATTTTTATTCTACCTTTCCTGTAAGGAGCTTGGGGGGTACATTCTCCATTCACTTCCCTTTATTTTGAACAGGTAGATTGGGCTGAGAGAGGGTGACTGAGCTTTTAGTAACCAAAACACTACATCACACTGGTTCACTAAGAAAAAACAAAAAAGGAAGTCTTTCATGTATGTTTTTTTTTCTTTGAAAATTGCATACACTGGGGAGATTGTCTACAGAGATGTTTGGACACAGTTGATAACTATATTTCTCATTCTAAATAAAACATACAGATGTTAAATTCTTTGCTGAAGAAATGGAGAAGTATCACAAACAACAAAAAGAAGCAGTGGCCATAAAGCAGAAGAGAAATCTAGGACTGCTTCTCATAGATGCTAAAAAATTGAAAGACAAACTGATTCCATCACCAAAGCGCTGTTTGGAGGTAAATCCGTTCATATTAATAAAAATATTTTTGCTCGATTTGCCGAGGTAGAGTACTACCATGGGTGTAATAGCTGAGGGCAGGGAGATATACTGTGTCAAATTTGTGAAGTTTTCAATCACTTTTGCTCTCTGCACTACCAGAGGAGACCACCAGCATATGTAACGGGAAGCTCTGGCTGGGTTGGTGGGCAGCAGTTAGGCAGTTGAAAAGACTGTGGAGCAGGGGAAGTACCTTTGTGGCATAGTGGGAGGGGAAGTCAAGTGAAAGAAGTGGAAGGGTCATAATTAGCATGGCAAAGGAAGTGTGACTATTACAACCCAGGAGGTTTTAGTAATAGGCCTATAGGGAGCCAGTCTATACCATTACACTGCTTTTAAAATTCTGGTTTAATATGTACTATTAAGTTGATGTTGCTGCTTTGCAAAAGGTAGCAGCAAATACCTCTAGCCCTTGAGTTACTGCGTTTTGTATTTTAGCTTGGCCACTTCCCTCACCTCTGCGAGGACAAATAAATACCATAAAATAATGCCTGCATGGTATGAGGGGAGAGAATGTAGGATGTACATAAAGTAATTAGAAGATATTTTGCAATATTGCTAGTGATACATGGTGAAATAGTTTCTTATAATTCATTAAATGGAATGTCCTGAGTTTTAAGAATGGCAGAAGACACAGTACCTGTTAGATAGTCTTGACTAAGAAACTGACTCATGTAATTAACAGTGAAGTCCTAAGCGGAGTGGCCCACTGACTTCAGTGGATTCAGAAGCGTGTAACTGTGTTGAGGACTGCATTGTAAGCTTCGTAAACCACATGTGGAAACTAGCGTTTTCCCCTCGAATTTTTCTAATACACTTTATGCCATTTAACGTCTGCCTTTGCGTTTTAGGTTATCAATGAAATGCTTCCCATAATTGCAAAGAAAAAAGTGGCTGCCATTCTAGCTGAGGCCCAAGATGCCAAATTTAGACTTGAGTTTCTGCCAACTACCACTATAGAATATGTGGCTTCCTTGACTTTCCTGGATGAAATCCAAGACAGGGTATGTCCCTTATACGTCTACTGTTAAGTAGCATTGACCATCTTAGCAAATGCTTGCCACTTCACCTGTGCAGGAGAACCATGCTTCGCTTGTTTTTGGACTTCCCTTATCTTGCCTTCTTCCTGTCAATAGCTTTTGTACATTGAGAGCCCCATATTCTTTACTTTTAATTAAGCGAGAATGCAAGAAGAACCCAGCTGGAGCAGATGAAAGGCTCATCTTGTCCCGCTGTCCATTTCCAACAGTGGCCTGCCAGATGACCCCAGGAAGTGTGCAGGCAGATTAACGGCCCCCTCTGGGCCACTTGCCTCAGGTCACTGAATCTCCAAGCAGAAAGGCAGCATAATGTGGACATACTAGGTCAGACCTTCCCCTTGTGTCTTGATGATGGAGACAAATTGGGGAAAGGAACAGTGGGCACTATCCTCTTGCTCTGTAGCCTGTTGGCCTTCCTCCCTTCCCTGTTATCTAGAATAAAAGAGTTGAGAGAGGGGAACTGGGCTTTGCCCTCCCTCATTTCCACTGCCGGGGAAGAGAGAAGGGAGGATAAATGTCGCAGCTGAAACTACCTCATGCCTTCCACAGATCTGGAAACTTAACTAATAGAAGGGCGTTTTCACTTGTAAATATAATAAAATATCTGCCAATGTCTGCTTTTGTTAAAATCAGAAGTATGTTACAATTTTCCAGTGCCCATTAAATGTGCTCAAAAACATCCTTCCTGAAGTGATTTCTTCGGTCATTTTGCTCCCATAATCTTGATGGGCAAAGTAGTGGTGAAAAGATGTCTTGCATTATTGCCAGTGCATGAGGACCTGTCCAAAGGTCAGGAGTGGAAGGCAGATTTTTGTCCTTGCTGCATTGGGTTCCTTCTTCCAGTGCTTTATTTTTCCATGTCAGAATGAATGGAAACCACATAGGACAGTGCCATTATGGTAGGCTGGAACAATTTGTTGTCTGCAGTGACCCACCTATTCAGAATTAAGTTTTCCTCTTGTCAGCATAGTCCTACCCTTTTCCTCTGCATTGCACCCGCCTGGATTCGGTTTCCTAAACACATTAAGACCATAATATAAAGTTGATAATTGCCTTTTTTATAGATAGGTAGGCAGAATTGTCTGTCTTTGTAACTTTTAAAACAAATTGGAGATAATTATGGGTTAGTTTTTACTTTTTTTTACATTTAACACTATATATTATGGCAATTTAGGAGTGCCAATCATTGGCCTTGGCTTAAGATGGTTTTCAAAGTAAATAAAAGTATAATGGATTTTTCACCCATACCCCCCAGATTGAAACTCTTGAGGATGAATCAAAAGTAGTGACAAAGATGTATCAACTTATTGAACTATATGCAGTACCAGCTCCTCCTGAAGATTTTGCTTTGTTTGCAACCTTGAAACCATCCATTGTGACTGTTCGCAATGCAATCGACAAATCTGTGGGTGAACGAGATGCCTGCATCGTTAAATTCTGTCAGCTTTTAGACCAAGACGTTCATGAACTAAACGAAGATGTTAAAGACGTGAAACGTGAAGCTGAGGTATGGGAACAATAAATCTTTTCGCTTCATGGGAAAGAATCTACTACAGAATTTGCCATTACAACAGCATTACAGATTTCTGTTGCTGCTGAATAGTGGTGATTGCCCCACTAGAGAGCAAATGTATACAACAACCAACAGTTTAGTGCAGTGGTACTCACTCAGCAGCTCATGATGAGCCATATTCACAGATACCATCTACTAAAAGAGCCACATTTAAGTCTATTCCTGGCAACCCTCCACCTCGAAGAAGCCTTGCAGCTTATGCCTTCCTTAGGCAGTGGCTGTCTCAAGGTAGAACAAGCCCTACCAGGCAAGGGGCCTGCCCACCTTCCTAAAACACAGGGCCAAATTGGGGAACAGGGCTCAGCAGAGCTGCAGGTTGCATGTCAGAGAGCCATAGGTGGCTTCTGAGCCATTGGGTATCATCGGTTTAGTGGTAGAGCATAGGCTTTTCATACAAAAGATCCCAAGTTCAATCTCTGGCCCCTCCATTTAAAAAGATACAGAGCAGGGCTGGAAAAGACTACTGCAGGAGACCCTAGAAAGCCACTGGTAGATGGCAGGTAGATGGCACTGGGGCCTGATGAACCACTAGAGAGGTGGATCCAACCATCCGGTAGCCTTCCTCCAACTCAAGTGGCTCCTCCTGCAACAGTAGAGGCACTCACGCTGGAAGAAGGCTTGTCCTGCTGAAGGAGGGCCTCAAGTTTTTCTCAGTGGGGTGGTAGAACAGGGGAAGGATCTACCCCGGTATAAGGCAGGTTTATGCCAGCTGCCAACTCCACTAAATATTCCAGTCTTAATGGTGGATACTGTGGCCACTTTTGGTTTCAGTCAGAGAATCTACTTTATGATCCTGTGGCACACAGAAGACAGTTGGAAAATCTCTCCAGGCCTAATGAGCTTTTCTTTTCTTTTTTTAAAGGAAGGCACCATGTTTTAAATTTAGCAAGGGGTGAAAGGCCTGGAGCATTGACTCTGCCTGCTAACTGACTCCTCCAAGAGTAAAAAAAGAGGCAAAGGGCTATTTAACTGAACTGAGCCCAAGTTCACCAGCCATCTGGAACAAGCAGTTGCTGAGCCTACTTGCGGGGAGGGCGGCGTATAAATTGAACCAAGAAAATAAATAAAATAAAATGGTCCTGCTAACAGCAGAACACCGAACTCATCCATTCCTTGTTACTACTTTCATTGACACTTCTTTGAAAGAAAGATGTAAAAGTAAGTGAATTTTGGGTTTTCATCAGGACCCTCAGATTTTGGACATCAGTGCTGACCAAGACAGAGTGAGACAACTTCTAGCAGAGATGCAAGAAGTTCTTGATGAGTTACAGAAACGCGCCTTCCTGTACAAATCATACCAGAAGAACTTTAAGGTAATTTGTTTAGAGCTCTGCGTATGTTGTCTTAATGGAAGTCTGGACTGTGATTCGCAGAGCCTGGTCTGTAGCACAAGTTATCAGGGTTCCAATCCTGTGTTCACATACTTGAGAACCACCATGGCTTGAGAGGGAGTGGACTGTGGTATATATGCAGGTAGATTTGCTTGTGCTATTGAACAGTGCTGTTGCAGAACAATGGCAGACACAACATCCTGTGTAAGGCAGGCAGGCATGCATGGTACAGTTATACACTTCTGACTTAGTTGGGTGACCTTGGGCTGATTGCAATATCTCTGCCTAACCTTCCTCACAGAGTTGCTGTGAGGATAAAGGGGGGGATAGAAAGAAAAACTCACCCTTCTCTGTGCTTCCCATTGAAAGGGCAGGACCGGGAAGGGTTGTGGCTCAGTGGTAGAGTATCTGCTCTGCATGCCGAAAGTCCCAGGTTCAGCTTCCAGCATCTCCACTTAAACTGATCAGATAGCTGAATATATGAAAGACCTTTTCTTGAGGTTCTGGAGAGTGGCTGCCACTCTGAGTAGACAGTACTGACTTTGAAAAGACCAGTGGTCTGACTCAGTGCAGGGCAGCTTCGTGTGTCCCTTCAGAAATACATAACTTATGTGAACTTTCTAATTTAAGAAAAGTCACAAGCCATGCTTCTGATTACTGTACTGGTTTTGAAGATTCCACTGTACCCTGGCTGCCATCTCTGAAGTCCTAGAAAGTCCAGTGGAATTACATTAACTCAAAAGTAAGTCCTACTAAGTCCAGTGGAACAAAGTCTGAGTCCAGTGGCACCTTTAAGACCAATAACGTTTTATTCAAGGTGTGAGCTTCCATGTGCACACACTTTTCTTCAGATCTTCCAGTATCTTGAGAAGTGTGTGTGCATATGAAAGCTCATACTTTGAATAAAACTTTGTTGGTCTTAAAGGTGCCACAGGATTCAAACTTTGTTCTGCTGCTTCAGACAAACACGGCTACCCACCTGGATCTAAGTCCAGTGGACTACACACAATTTTGTCGCTTCTCCAAGACCCTTTACTTCAGGAGCACACAAAAGTGGTTTTGACATGAAACCTGAAATACTGGGTATTAAGAAATATCTGTAGGATGCAGTTGTCAAGTGTGCAGATGTTGTCAAGGTTATTGCTGCAGCTTCAAGAATAATCCTTATGATTAGTATAAGCACTGGAGCCACAAGCATGACTTTTGTCTTGCCTCGGTGGCTAAGAGTGAATTCTCACAGTCTAGCTGTTTTAGTTTCTTGCAGCTGAAACAACAAAGTCTCGTGACAAGGTGGTGGGTCTTCTGGCTTCACTTTAAGAACATAGGAGAAGCCAATGTTGAATCAGGCCAATGGCCCACCCAGTCCAACACTCTGTCACACAGTGGCCAAAAATACCAGGTGTCATCAGGAGGTCCACCAGTGGGGCCAGCACACTAGAAGCCCTCCCACTGTTGCCCCCCCCCAGCACCAAGAATACAGAGCATCACTTGCCCCAGACTGAGAGTTCCTACCTATACCTTGTGGCTAATAGCCACCGATGGACCTCTGCTCCATATGTTTATCCAATTGTTGTACTGTCACCTACCCTTCTTTGTGTATGCACGCACACACACGTTTCTGCCAGTAGACTGTAACGTCCATGTATCTTATATCATCCCACTCTCTCTCCAAGGAACCAAGGCTAGTGAACATAGTTTTCCCTTCCTTTATTTTATCTTCTCAATAACTGTGTGAGGTAGGTTGAGGCTGAGCCTCACGGCAAGCAGGGACTTGAACCCAGCTCTAGTATATAACTATTGCACTGCTCCAGCTCATGGAAACTTATGCCAATAAATGAGTTGGGGTTTTTTTTAGGGGGGGGGCATAAGACTTATTTATTTATTTACATTTTTATACCGCACCCTCTCCTGTGCAGTCTCAGAGCAGTTTTATTTAGCTTGCCAAGCAGGTTGTGCCTTTGAAGTCCACTACTTGCTTGAATTCTCCAGGTACATACTTACTTAAGTGCCATCAAGTCGCAACCGACTTATGGTGACCCCAGCCAAGGGGCTTCCAAGGCAAGAGATGAGCAGAGGTGGTTGGCCATTGCCTTCCTCTGCAGAGTCTTCCTTGGTGGTCTTCCATTCAAGTACCGACTCTGCTTAGCTTCTGAGATCTGATGAGACTGCTATACCATGCTGCCTTCCCTCCCAACTCTCCAGGTCACATGTTGCAGTTGATTCCAAGCACTTGGTGGGTTTAACGCTCCATGCTTCTTATGGGGTAAAAAGAGGTTGCTAGTATCCTTAGTAGTAAGTAGCAGCTGCTTGACAACGCTGTAACAAAGCAGATCTTTCCCCCCTTTTATTCCTGACAGCAACAGCTGGCTGTTGTCTTTGCTTTGTGCCTGGAGAGCAACTGATAGTGCCGTGTCTCTTAGTGCTGTCTAAACAAAGTCATAGTTTTTTCAGCTCCATATATTAAAAATACTTCTAAGCATTTATATTAGCAGGGTTTCCCTCTAGCTAAAGAAAACAGTGTGGTTTTTCCCCTCTCCTGAGAATGGAAAAGTCAGAATGGAGCTTGCTTGGAGGTCAAGAGCAGAGCTTTGTTCTTCATGTTAGATAAACTGGGTTGATTTAAGTGTAGGTTCCAATCTTTTCTGTATAACAGTCTATTATTATTTCATTAGCTTTGTTTAGTGGGCTGCAGTGGAATATGAAATCGTGCAGGATAAAACAAAATAGGAAGTATAAAGAATCATCTAAAGGCAGAGGTTATCTTTTAAGATTTTTTATTTAAAATCAATCTAACCACTTTCGAAATGATTAGATATGAAAGAATAATTATGATACAAAAAACACTTGCGTATGTAAATGAAATCAGAAGCAAAAAGACATACATAACCCCTATCCAACCTATATTTTACCTTTTAATCTTAAAATAGATTGGAGATTCTGACATTCTCGCCAAAGTGCTTTCAGAAAGATCAGATAGTGTCACACAGCCCATAGCAGAGAGATTCAGGGGTGCTTGGGGTGTAGGTGTCACATAGGTCCAATTACGTGAAATTTGCGTGACTCTATCCAAACCATTTAATTCATCTCCTTGAATATACGATGTAAGCATGTCTGAGCTTAGATTTAACTTTCCAATAGCAGTGTTGCAAAGTAGTGATCTGATCACTCCTCATTTTGTATTTTTGTAATTAAATTTAACTTTCCCATAGCAGTGTTGCAAAGTAGTGATCCGATCATTCCTTATTTTGTAATCCTCATCCAATGATTAATAACTATCCTAACAAAGATGTAACATTAAGAACTTTAGCAAAATGGTAAAAGTAAATTTTCAGGCCTGCTTTGTTCTACCGTATACCATTAACAGTCAGGGCCTGTCACAGGTGCTGGTATTTCAGATTTCGTTCAGCTGGCCACCATACCACTGTGGTTAGTTCTATCTACTCACCACCTCCTCTTGCAAGAACTTTTCATCATGCAGAGTCAGTGTGGCTTCAATTTTCTGACTGAATAGAAAATCCTGTGCAGTTTGGGGTACTCTAGGAAGATCATTGACGCTATTCTGGTCTCCTGTAGAGAGTCCACAAATTGAATTTGCAAAGATATATAGAACGTAAGATCATACAGCCACAAGAGAGTTTTGATATCCTCTCTTGGAGCCACAGAAGTCCTGGCCTTTTGAGCCTCTGTAAGGCTTCAGGACAAGCCTGCTGAAACATCAAGAGGTTGCTTTGTCTGTAGTCCTTGGCACGGCTATTTTTGGGCAGGAACACGCAGGAACGGAGTTCCGGCTGGCTCCTGAGTTGGCCACACCCAGCAGGAACTCATTAGCATAACAGGCCACAGCCAACAGCAGAAACTCATTAGGATTGGCTACATTAGGGGTATGTGGCCTAACATGCAAATAAATTCCTGCTACAAAAAAAGCCCTGGGTTTTGACAACAAAGTAAACAAAATAAGAAGCAAAAGGTGGGTGTGGCTGGATGACCACTCTTCTGGTAACATGGGGGTGTGGCCTAATATGCTAATAAGGTGCAATGTCAGTGTTGTGGTCTAATATGCTAATCAGATTCTGCTGCTGGGTGTGGCCTATTATGCTAATGAGTTCCTGCTAGGCTTTTTCTACAAAAAAAAGCCCTGGTCCTTGGCAAGGAAGTCTCTAGCTCTCCATCAGCAGACTGTCACATTAAACAGATCAGCTTGCAATCTCCCTCCCCACCCAATACATAGATTCTGTCAGAATCTGCTAATTCAGACATAGTAATCCTGCCTGTACCCTCTGTGTTACTCTATGTTTTCTTCTGTGTTTGTAACTGCCATGTTATACTGCTTGACCAGGCCTGGAGTTTGTAGCAATTAAAGCGGGAGGGTGACATCTGTAATGTATGAGAACAAGGAGGCCTCTCACATCGCTGCCTCCGCATTCCATCCGCCCCGGCTGGGACTTCAAGGGAGGATACCTCTCATCTCTTATCACATGTAAAAAACCTTGAGGCCATTGATTGTTATGTGAACTGGTAACATCTGAGGGGTCTGGTCTGGGAAGGAAATTTACAGCTTGACACCTCACTTTCTTTCCTGTGAGAACCAAACGGTCAGAATTCCTTTTTGCCCGCCAATTTTCCCCTATAGTGATTGGCTACCTATGGGTAATTCAAACTCCTTGGAATGGTATAATAGACCTGCTTGTATTATCTGTTTCATCTCTGACAATAATCCGAGAAGCTGTACTAATGTAGAGATTGGAAATAAAGAACTTTGGTTAACCAACCAAGATCCTTGACTACTTTGAGCAGAACTCTCACAGATTCCCATCCTGGGATTTACACAGAGTTGTCAAGGCTCTGATCCAGCCTCTTCTCTTGGCAACTTATTTGTCACTTTTTTAGTAAACATATGGTGCAGAGGTCCGTCAGTGGCTATTAGCCACAAGGTAGAGATAGTGGTCCATGGGGTCGCAAAGAATCAGACTCGACTGTGCGACTGAACAACAAATAGATAGGAACTCTTGCTCTGGATCAAGTGTTGCTCTGTATTCTTGGTTCTTGAGGGAAGGCAACAGGGGAAGGGCTTCTAGTGTCCTGGCCCCACTGGTGGACCTCCTGATGGCACTTGGTATTTTTGGCCAGTGTGTGACAGAGTGTTGGACTGGATGGGCCATTGGCCTGATCCAGCATTGGCTTCTCTTATGTTCTTAGTAGCTACCACCTCTACCAGACAGGTATACGACCTCGTGGTTGGAAAAGAACTTCCATCTCCTGTGCATACTAAGTCCAACACTTTCCCCTTCCAGGAAACTGTGCCTTCCACTAAGGGGCCATGTAAAGTTGCTTTCAGAACCCAAGCACTTTTGTAGAATATGTCTTAAGCAACCCTTTCCCTTCTGTTCATCATGATGGACTGGGTGTATATTCCTTGGTTGAGTCCATATTTGGTTGGTGGGTACTTCTACAGGTTCTCTCTCTGAGAACACCCACAGTGAAGCAGTCAACCTAGGAATGTCCCCACACTGCCCTGTATTCTCTACTTCATTGACAGAGAATGGTCCATTAGTATGTTCCGTGAATGTTTGTTCTTGTTAGTGGATTTTGGGAATTCAGCCCATCCTGGATATTACTCCTACCAGTGCAATTCTAAGCAGATGTACCCTTTGAAGCCTGTTGATTTCAGTAGATTTTGAAAGGTAGAACACGTAAGGATGTTGCCATAAACTTGGAATCTAGTCCATTTCCTGTATTATCATACTTGAGTTTTCTAGTTCAGGCGGCTAGCCAGATGTTCTCAGATTATCCATACCTTTTATTCTCAGTACAACTTCTAAGTGATTCCCCCCCACCCAACCCCGGTCACTGATTTCGCAATATGTCCTGTAACTGAAAGGTTCCTCTTCTCACTGGCAGATAAAAACACTCAGCTTATTTGTATAGTCCTGCCCAGAGAACAAGTGCAAAGAAGTAAACCTGACTTGGATTCTTCCAGCGACTGATAGAAAGAAACCCTAACAATACATACCAATGTTCTGTTTTATAATCTGCAATTCTTTCTTGAAAGGTGGATATAACAAAGTTTGATGCACTGGAGGAAGTTTGTGCAGAGCTGAAATTGAAACAGCTGTTATGGGATTCTCTCTCTGAATGGGCCGTACTTGATGAAGACTGGATGGAGGTAATAAACTGCACGTATTGTTCTTTAAATGACTTATATGGCAATTATCCATAGAAATTCTTATTTAAAAATATAAAGATACATATTTTCATAGGGGAGATAATTATATGTGACTGAGGATGCAATCCAAAAAAAAACTTTCCTGGGGCTTATGTCTGAGTAGACTTTCTTAGGGTTGCGCCCTAATTGTGCAGTCCTAAACAGAGTTACACAGTCTTTGAAGTCCACCTGCTTTGGTGGGTTTAGGAGAATATAGCTCTGTCGACTGAAGGAAGCTGTTTTTTTTTTAATGTTGTTGTTCTGTTGGCTTCCTCACCTGCTGTGCCCAAACTGAATGCAAGAGAGAACAAAAATCCATAGGTAGAAAAGCGTACAAAATTTCATAAACAGAATAGCTGAGTTTTCATGAATTCACATTGAAATGTATATGCAAGGGCAGCTCTTCATAGCATGCTGAAGTTTCGATACTTCATCCATAATCCTGGAACATATTTCAAGTTCATGGTATTTTGCCTTAAGGGCAGTTCTTTCTCCCACTTTGCCATCAGAGGGCCCATTAGACTGCATGGCTGTGACACGTAGCTGCCAGTATTTAGGTGGTTATCATCGATGCTGTTCTTTTTAATAATATTATTTTTCTTCTCGGTCATTCTGGTGCTTACTCAAACAAGGGCTGATTATTTCATTTAAAAATTTACTGATTACATGCAAGTCCTCTTCTTACTTTCTAAGCTCTGTTTCAAGGTGTTTGGAAGAGCTCAAGATAGGTAATACATGAATTGTTTTGAGTTTCCAGGCATGCTTTTTCTCCAAGCTAGGTTGTTCATTATTTTTTTCCCATTCCCCCCCCCAGAGTTGTGTAGCAGCCCTCCATCTTCTATTACATTAGCGGTTCCTAGATTTTTGTTCACCAAGATTATGTCAAGGCTGTTGTAATCTATTGTTAATCTCAACCTATCTCTCTGCGCAGAGCAAATTTGATAGCTTGGATCCAGAATTATTGAATTCCCAAGTTGCTAAGTATGCTAAATACGTGAGTCAGTTGGAGAAAGGTCTGCCACCCAATAGCGTCGTTCCGCGACTCAAGGAGAAAGTGGAGCGAATGAAAGAAAAGGTACAAAACGACTACATGAAATGACTCTCAGACATGTTTCATGTAATTTTATCAAGAACCACTTTCAAATGAAAAATTCAGATTCTGTCTCATTAGTAATGATAATCATATATATTATTCATGAAACCTGATAGCGTATGAAGCACTGGGCATCAAGAAATTTTTTTTTCAGGACTGTTTCAGTGGTTACATAATTTTGTTGAAAGAGAAAGGACTAGTAGTGGGTGGATTGAAACAGGGTTATGCTTCCTACGCTGGATGTATTAAAATGACATCCTTCCTAAATTATTTATTAAAAACTCTTGGATCCTTTGAGGCTACGGAATGTGCATAGATAGCATTGCTTACTTTCTTGGGGCTTTGCCTCTTACTCTGTACCCCATAGTTCTTACTCTCATACTGAAATCTTTTTTTATTAACCTGAGAATTCGAGAGCTAATCATGCATGCCAAAATACCGCTTCATTTCTGTACTGATCATGGACTAGTTGTAATGTGCTAGAATTTATTTATTTACTTAACTTCATTTGTCCCCTGCCTTTCTCCCCAATGGGAACCCAAAAACAGCTTACATCGTTCTCCTCTGCTCCATTTTATCTTCACAGCAACCCCTGTGAGGTAGGTTGGGCTGAGCGAGAGAGATTGGCCCAAGGTCGCCAGCGAGCTTCCTTGGTAAAGTCAGGGTTTGAACCTGGGTCTCATAGATCCCAGTCTAACACTCTAACCACTATTCATACTGGCTCTCAGAATCATAAATCATGTCAGAAATCTCAAGTTTGGATTAATAAGTCTTTTATTAATATAATAGTAAAGCAACAGATAGGGAAATGGAAAAGTGTTGCAATAGATTGAGAATCTGGGCAGCAGTCAAAGTCATGGCAAGAAACCAGTTCATTCAGCTCTCATGTCATAGACAATTTATAAGAACCCAAGAAGCAGCAATTATGTAAGAGATAAGGAATTTAAAAAAATTATCACACAAATAGGTTCAGAGAAGGTATATTTAATTTTCTACATTTAACCATTTTAACATAAAAAGCTTATGCAGCTTTAGTTGATTTGAAACAAAGAATTTGAAGAAGGGAATAAGGCTGACAAAGTACTAGCATACAAGACAGCAAAGCAAAGAATAAAGAACTGATTCCACCATTAAAGGCAGGGCGAAGGATTGTATCTGTGCCCTTGTGGAATATCTAGGAGTTTATTAATGCCCATTTTCATTTGTATAACCCGTACTTAGATGAACTATTTGAATTTTTAAGCTAATCCAACGTTCCTGCAATACAAGACAAACATATGAAGACTTTGGAAGTTTTACAGTGTGGAGTTATACTCTTCTAAGTTCACTGAAGACATCTGGGCTTGGAAGGGTGTCTCTGCTTACAGCAGAATTTTTCCAATTCTATTTCTTTTCTAAGTCAAGACTTTTAACATTCAGACTACAATCCTGTGTTTAAGACTGAATGAAATAATTGGTAATTTTACTAAGGAGCAATGTGCAATAAACCTCATTGTGGTATCTGGGTGTATATCTCTCTTCTGGAGAAAGTAGCATTGTGGAGACTTTTTTTTTCTTCATTATTTACATGTTTCTAAGCCAGAAGCTTTATACATTCTGATTTATGTGGTGGCATGCCAGATAGACTGTCACAAATTTAGGGGAAGTTGCATAACTCGAGGATTACCAAGGACAACAGGAGATTCATGATAAAACGTGGTATCTTTAGTGTTGCATGAGCAAATCATAGACATTTTGTTGACCATCTGCATGCACTTCAGAAAGGAAAGTAATTCAGATTAAACTAAAATTTGGTGTGTTTTACTTCTTTAGCTTCCTGTTATCACAGATCTAAGAAACCCTTTTTTGAAACCCAGACACTGGGCAATTATGGAACAAATAGTTGGCGCAACATTAGTAGATGTGGAAAATCCATTAACCTTGGAGAAACTTGTTCAGATCAATGCTTTTGAATACGGTCAGGAGATTCAAGATATTTCTGGGCAAGCCTCAGGAGAAGCGTCGTTGGAGACAATTCTCAAAAAGGTATTTTTAGTATCATTTCCACTTTTAATTTCTTAATCGAAGAGTATTGAAAAGAAATGGTTCACATTTGCTGGGTGGAAAGCCCACACATTGAAATCGCTAGAATTTAGTGCTGAGCAAAAAATTATTTAAAAATCAGAATCAGAAAGCCTTTATTGCTTCAGGCCAAAGACTGTTGCAAGTTGTAAAAAAGAAGAAACGAAACAATAAAATACAGAGTACAAAGGTACCAATCTCCAGACATGAAAACTAGAAGTAGTAGTAGAGTTTGTGGCTGTAACCTTAAGAACACTTTCCTGGAAGAAAAATCTATTGAATAACATTGGACTTGCTTCTGAGCAAACCTGGTTAAAATTGCTTCCTAAATTAAAGAACATATGATAGTTTCTCCTGAAATGGATGGCCCAGGCTAGCCCGATCTCATCAGATTTTGGAAGCTAAGCAGGGTTGTCTGTTGTTAGTACTTGGATGGAAAATCTCTAGGGAAATCCAGGGTTGCTACCTAGAGTAGGGTTGCCAAGTCGTTTTCACTCACCAGCGGGGGGGAGTCCTCCTGTCGCCGGGAGCTTCCCTGGCGTGTGCGCTTGCGCGCGCACCGCAATGATATTATTCGGAAGTGGGGGCGTTGCCAGGGCGACGCTCTGGCAATCACCCCAAAACTCTATGGTATCATAGAGCGTCATCCTGGCAACGTTCCCAACGTGATGACGTCACTTCCGGGTGACGTCATTACGTCGGGGAAAGTCGTCCTGACTGGATGACTTCGGGGGTGGGGTTCCTCCTGCCGGCCGAATGCTGGCTGGCGGATCGGGAACCCCTGTAGCGGGGGATCCCCCGCCCCCCGGGCTGACTTGGCAGCCTTAACCTAGAGGCAGGCAATGGCAAACCACCTCTGAATGTCTCTTGCCTCGAAAACACCATGAGGGGGCTCACCGTAAGTTGTCTGTGATTTGATGGCACTTTCACACCACCACCACGATGATTTGAGTCAAAATGCAAAATGTGGTGTAAAAAGACTGAAATCCTAAGTAAGCTTACTAGGAAGCAAGAAGTGTTTCCAAAAATTTTTTTTTCATTACTGTTTATATTTTTGTTAGCTGTCTTGGATCTCCGTTATTTTGCGATTTATGGATTTGTATTGTACAAGCATGCTGTATGTAGGGGAAGATTGGTCATTTACTTTATTGGGAGAAACTTTGGTGGGCTGTTGCCCTAAGCCCTGGCCATTCCCATATTGTGGCCAAAGGAGTAGAGGTGTGGTGGCAGAGGGCAAAGCATGGAGCTACTAGGCCTATGCTCCTCCCCACCCAAGCCAGCGAAGAGGAACCTGAGAACAGCAGCACCCAGCTTCACCCTGTGCCATCAATACCGTATTCCTCTTTGCTGGCCCTGCTGTGACCATGCCAGTAAAGAAGATCATGGGCAGAGTGGGTGGCCAGCTTTGCCAGTATTCCTCATTGCTGGCCCTGCAAAATTTTTTGAAAAATGGGTACATATGATAAGGAAAATTCAGTGCGAGAAAGAGGCATCACATGTTTAGTTAGCCCAAAATAGAAAATAAATCATAATTGGTGTTGGGGCTTGCACTGACAAAAATGAGAAGTTAAAATTCATCCTTGATTAAATTCATCCTTGATTAAGACCAGGGGTCATTTCGAGCAGGAGCTCGGGGGAGCTCAGCTCCAGGAGTTGGTGCCAGCCCCCCCCCCCCTTTGCAGGGGAATGCGTACTTGTGTCATGGCTGCAGCAAAATGACAGCAGTCCCCTGGAAAGGTCCTTGTTCCTCCGACCAGCCTTCTGAAGGCTTTAGCTACCACTGAAGCTATCCTCCCAGAATAGTGTTATTTCTGAGGCATGGATTAGTAGCTGTCCCCTCTCTGCCAGCTCCTTCTTTCTCTCTCTCTCTCTTTCTTGCCTTCTGACATACTTCCGGTGATGTCAGGGGATGTAGTACATGCAAATAAGTTATGCTAATGAGTTATGCTAATACCTTCCTGCACCTCTTTTTCTACAAAATGACCCCTGATTAAGACCTACCCGAATCAGTGAAACCTACTTTCAGTTAGGTATATTTAGGATTGAGCAAAAATATTGCAGGGGTCCACCACTTTGTTAAACCAGTTAAATCCTTTGATTTTTTAGAACAGGTAGTGGGCGCCATGGTAAATAGGCTGGCGTAGGAGAGAAATACAAAATGACTGTCGTAAGGACAGAATCCAATCACAAAACTTGGGGGTTTTTTTCAAAAAATGTTTGAGGGTTCCAAGACAAGTACTCTTGTATGATGGAGGCAGCTGTTTCCAAATGGGTGCCCCTGTGGACACAAAGGGGAGGCTTCCCAGGTTTTCCTGCCATGTGACAGAAGAAAGCCAGGGCTGGCTTGATGTTTTGGGGAAGAAATAAGTGGGCACCAGAAAACACACTGGCAGGAGAGTGACTTTGATTGGTTGAATGTGTTTATCTTACCAGTGAAAAGGCTTAGCCTGTCAAATAACTTGGGTAGGGGGCCCTGTCTAAGAATATGGCCTTACAGAGTGTTTTGCCTCTACTTGGCGAAAGAATATTAGCAAATTTCTAAAAGTAAGAGTACAGCTAATTTTAAAAACCTCAGGAATCAGGAAAAAATCAGGAAAAAAATTCATACTTTCTCAGTTCTCTTGATTTGGATTTTGTATGGAATATAGGAAAGATGCTTTCTTGGTAAACATCCCAAACACTTCAGGGTGTTAGAGAATTATTTGGTAATCCTATTTTGCTGAAATAAGAATTAACAAGTAAATTGGTCTACGTATTGAGCCATCTTGTCAATACAGCAAAAAAAAACAACACTTTTTCCTACCAGGTAGAAGATTCTTGGAAAACAACAGAATTTATTGTTCTTCCTCATCGTGATTCAAAAGATATTTTTATCCTTGGCGGCACAGATGACATTCAGGTAGGAAAATGCTTGTGGTAAGGGGTGAGCCGATTATCCCAGGTTTTTTCCGTTACTGTTCTACTGTTCTATCATGGTTGAGTTTTGTTCCTAGAGCCTCCAGAAAAGAAATGGTAGCTTTCAGGAAATACTGAAAAGATCACATGCAAGGAAAATGTTCAGTCCTTTGAGAATTCTGAATATATATAGATATATAAAAATACCTAACCTGAAAGAAAAAACATTTTATTTATTTTTGCTGCCATTTCCAAGAAGAGCAGCATAACAGCAGTGTTCTAGGGCAACATAAAAACAGGAGAAAAAAACCCTTTCCAAAGTAGTCTTTTATTTGCTGAAAAACATATAAAAAAGAGCTAGTTGTGGCACCTAAAGGGCTAGCTGTTGTGGGGTTTCTGTTTGGTTTTGTTGTTTTTATGTTAATGATGAGTTCTGTTGCAACCTTCAGCAACATTAAAACATTCAAATAAATAAATGAACTGCAGACCGGAAGGTCGGTAGTTGAGCAATTCAAGACCCAAGTGCTGCATGACAGAGTGAGCTCACATCTCTGGTCCCAGCTCCTGCCAACCTAGCAGTTCGAAAGTAAGAAATTGCAAGTAGACAAATAGGTACCGCTTCGGTGGGAAAGTAACAGCATTCTGTTCGCCTTGGCGTCTAGTCATGCTGACCGCATGACCACGGAAACGTCTTTGGACAGTGCTGGCTCTTCAGCTTGGAAACGGAGATGAGCACCGCATCCCTCGAGTCATATTCAACTGGCTTTCGAGCAAGGGAAACCTTTACCTTTACCTAGGGTTTCTTTTGAAGGGGTCATTTTATTTATTTCCTCTTTTTGTGCCTACACTGTAGAGATACAACTCCAGAAGAACTGTAGATTCTGAAGCTGTGGGTTTCACTCCAGCAAACATTGTCGGTAACGCAGAACTTCTGAATGCAGGGAGAAACATAGCTAAACATGATTTTATGAACAACCTATATGTGCTTAAAAGCAGACAAGGCAGCTTAGAATGAAAGCCTTGAATCTTAAGAGTGCATACTCCCAAACTCTTGTAGGTCACTAAGGTGCTACTGGACATGAATCTGGCTCTTCTGCTGCAGACGAACACGGCTCCTCTTGAAACCATGTTTATGCAATACTGATGTTTTGGTAATATGCAAAGAATCCAAATAAATGTTATTAAGTATTGTTGATTCATTGAAACAATGAACTGGATGGCCCAGGCTGACCTAGGCCACTTCTACATTGTCATTTTGGTCACTCGTTTGTCCATATTCCCCCCCGCCCCCAAATATGTTCTGCTCTCTCTAGTAGTCCCAGAGGGAGCAACTCACATGTGGAAAAGGAAATGGGTGGGAACCAAAGCAAAAGGGACAAACAAGTGACAAAAATGACAATGCAGAAATGTCAGATCTCAGAAGCTAAGCAGGGTCAGCCCTGGATAATACTTGGATGGATCACCACTAAGCAAGTCCAGGGTTGCTGTGCAGAGGCAGGCAATGGCAAACCACTTCTGTTTGTCTCTTGTCTTGAAAACCCGATGGAGTCACCATAAGTTGTATGCAAATGTCTTTTTCCTTTGAAAATCCAGTGGGGTCGCCGTAAGTTAGCTGTGACTTTCTTCACTGCCTGTTCATTTAAAAGGCCAACAATTGATCCACTGTGAGATTTTTAGTTGGTTGTCAGCCCAAGAAAACATATCACTGTCTGCTCAGCTAACACACTGTACCTTATATGTTTCTGGGGAGTAGTATATGTGAAAGAGATCTTGGGGTAGGAGTGGACTGTAAACTAAATATGAGCAGTCTGTGTGATGCGGTGGCAAAACAGGCAAATTCAGTCTTGGGTTGTATTAAAAGGGCCACAGCATCGAAATCGCGGGAGGTCATAGCCCCTCTGTATACTGCCTTGGTCAGGCCGCGCCTTGAGTACTGTGTGCAGTTCTGGAGGCCTCATTTCAAAAAGGATATGGACAGAATCGAGAGGGTGCAAAGGAGAGCGATGAGGATGATCAGGGGTCTGGAGACTGAGCCCTACAAGGAAAGGCTAAGGGCCTTGGGAATGTTTAGTTTGGAGAAGAGGAGATTGGGTGGGGCATGATTGCTGTCTTTAAATATTTGAAAGGCTGTCATTTGGAGGAGGGCAAGGAGCTGTTCCAGTGGGCAGTAGAGGATAGGACCTGAAGCAATGGGTTTAAATTACATGCAGAAAGGTACCGGCTGGGTATTAGGGAAAAACTTTTTCACTGTCAGAGTGGTTCAGAGGTGGAATCAGCTGCCTAGGGAGGTGGTTCGCTGCCCTTCACTGGAAGCTTTCAAGAAGATGCTGGACGAATATTTGTCAGAGATGCTTTAGGCTGTGGGCCGGGGGTTGGACTAGATGGTCTGTATGGCCCCTTCCAACTCTATGATTCTATATTCCAATACCATCCTAAGCAGAATCCTATTTACATCTATTTGATGTCATTTATTCCCAGGATAGTGCATTTAGTGTACTTTAGCTGAAACTCAAGCTTGTTTTCCCAGTTAACTCTCATCCTTTTAATGAGAGACTCAGCCATCAGAAATACTTTTTTTTACTTCAAGGTCATCCTGGATGACAGCACTATTAACGTGGCGACAATAGCCTCTTCACGATATGTCGGCCCACTCAAAGCACGGGTTGACGAATGGCAGAAGCAGCTTGCTTTGTTCAGCCAGACATTGGTGAGTATCACACTACAAAAGGATTTTTAAAATTATCTTTATTGGTGCCTGCTTTAAAGCAGAGAGGTAACCTTGAAAATGTTATCTAATGTGCACCTAAATGGGACCCGAGAACTGCAGTTGCCGGATGGTTGCAAACTGATATAAATTACCAAGGATACACAGTGAGACAATTCAGTTATACTATTCTCTAGGCTTTCTTGTGTAAGAGAAGTAGTCAGGAGGTCCCAGTAATCTTAGGAGAAACAGGCACAGATTATATATGTTTGGTAGAGATGTCAATGGAGTGACATTTGCAGAACAAGATAAAACAATGTGCCTTTAATCTTTGGCAGGGTTTTTTTTGTAGAAAAAGCCCAGCAGGAACTCATTAGCATAATATGCCACACCCAACAGCAGAAACTCACTAGCATATTAGGCCACACCCCTGACAGCACAGGTCCCTCCCAGAAATGGCTTCCCCAGGTGCCCTGTGGCTTGTGGGGCGCATGGGGAACCCGAGGGAAGGAAGGCAGTTTCTGGATCAGCTTCCCCAGGTGCTCCGCAGCTGCAAGGCACTTGGGGAACTCGAGGGAGGGGAGACAGTTTAAAGGAGGGGGGGAGGCAGCTGTAGGCGTGGCCAACTCGGAAGCCAGCCAGAACCTTGTTCCTGTGCGTTCCTGCCCCAAAATAGCCCTGAGATAGTGTTTAAACATCAGTTAAGTGAAAGACAAATACCTGCAACAGCAGATTCTTGACTGGCTATTTTTGTTTGATCATTCATAGCCTGGAAAAGAGGCATGCCTTAGGCATTATTTGCAGATAATACTAAGTTAACTGAAGGCCTGTGAAACATTTTGAACAGAATCCCAAAAGGTTTAGAGTTGATGGCTGCTATTCAGCATTGAAAAATGCAAAAATAATTATTTTGAGGATGGATAATCATCTCAATTCTGCTTATCAAGTTTTGGTTTTACTGCACACACAAAAAAGAACACTGGAAGAACAGTGACTAGTACAAACCATAGGTGTAGCATGTTTTAAAAAAATTTATATCCTCCTTTACCCCCCCCCCCCAAGTGGGGACCAAATCTACCAATGCAGAACAAAATACAACAAAAGCAAATAGCAAAAGAGGGGAAGCTCCTGAGTGATGAGCAGGTCCTCTCTCTCTCTCTCTCTCTCTCTCTCTCTCTCTCTCTCTCTCTGCTGGCTAATATTCTGCCCAGCTTCAGGCTAAGAACTGAAGGACAAGAGCCTTTCGGTTCATGCTTCTGGTTATGCCCAGGTTGTAAGCACTGGGGAGCAAAGACAGCAAGCTTGGTGAGCTGTTCTTCAACTAGTCAGATAGCTAGCAGGATCTTTCCCAGATACTCCCATGCCAGACACCCAAAAGGATATCAAAGTATTAGATACTTATCAACAGGCTAGAAGAGGGTTGTGGAGGTCATCCACATTTTGACCTTGTTCTGCTTGTCACAAAAGCCTTTATCAGCAACCCTGTCACCGCATATGCTACGCTGTGCCTCCCCATTCCCATTAGCCAAGGGGGCAGTGAACTGCATACCTCTCTTTTATGCATGGAGTACCCCCATTGTTTCAACCCATGCCCACACTTATTTGGCATGGCTAAAGATGAATGTCCGGTTACAAAGTGATACAGATTGCAAAAGGCTCTGTTGATGCCTTACACATGAGGAATATGGGTATGCATTCTGCAACAGTATTGCTCTAAATGGAGAAATTTTAGAGTTGTTATGTGTTTATCTGTAAACTAAAGCAATATATAGGGGTCACGGTGGCTCAGTGGTTAAGATGCTGAACTGCAGACCAGAAGTTCGGTAGTTTGGCAGTTTGAGACCCGAGTGCCGCGTGACGGAGTGAGCTCCCATCTCTGGCCCCATCTCCTGCCAACCTAGCAGTTCGAAAGCAAGGAATTGCAAGGAGATAAATAGGTACCGCTTCGGTGGGAAGGTAACAGTGTTCCGTGCGCCTCGGCGTCTAGTCATGCTGGCCACATGACCACGGAAACATCTTCGGACAGTGCTGGCTCTTTGGCTCGGAAATGGACATGAGCAGTGCCCCCTAGAGTCAAATCCGACTGGGTTTTGAGCAAGGGAAGCCTTTACCTTTAAAGCAATATATATCTTCACTATAGACGTACTCACTATGAACTGAGCTAAACTGCTCTCTTCCTTCCTGAACTGCAAGGGCAGGGACTGAGGAGTTCTGTTGCATAGGCAGAGAGACTAGAGCCTGAGGCCACAACACCTTCATGAGCTGCACTTGCTTGGGTATTTTACACAGCAGTAATGCAGTCAATTTGAGGATCACAAAGCCACTCCTGCTGTTTGTTTGCTTTTTCTAATTTGAAAGGCTGTTTAAAAGCATTTTCTTCTTTATTTTCTAGGATGAATGGCTGACATGTCAGAGAAACTGGCTCTACTTGGAAAGTATTTTTAGCGCTCCTGATATTCAGAGACAGCTACCAGCAGAAGCAAAGATGTTCCTGCAGGTGGACAAGTCGTGGAAGGAAGTTATGAGAAAAGTTAATCGTCTGCCAAATGCCCTTCGAGCGGCTACTCAGCCTGGTATTAACATGTCTAAAGCAGCCACCTCCTGAGCAATGTTCCCTCTAAGCTTCTCAGTCTCATCCTACATTTTCCTCTTGTGTTATGATTGATATCAGCTGTATTGTTTCATGTAGTGTTTGATACGTTGTTTCACTATATTTTTTCCCTGTCCCTCTTTTTTCTGCAGTATATGGTTTTCCTTACTTTCTGATAACTTTTCCCACAAACCCAATGACTAAATGATTCCAGTTGCTCACCATGTGTATGTTCTACATAGATTACCACTAAACATAACCAGCTGTGCTGCTGACCACATCATATGCTTGTGTATTGTTGCGTTATTATTGCTTGTCCAGTGCACCTTGATAAGTCTCTCGGCTAAGGAGATTGTTTATATTTTTCCCTTCCGGCAGTTTTAATTTATAATTTTAATTCATGGCCTTTTATTTGTTTTATGTATTTTTATGTTCTGTTTACATTGTGAGCTAGCATGAGTTCCATAAGATAGGCAGGCAGCTAGTAGAATTTTTTAAAATTAATAAATAAATTTCGTTAGAGTGCGTAACATTTGAAGGCAGTTTGTATTACAAACCATTTTATTTTCTTTCTCCTTCTTTTTCAATCCAGTACACGCGCATGCCTTTTTATTTTCAAGTGTACTAAATGTTGTTTCTCCGACACAGGCCTGTTAGAGACCTTCCAGAATAACAATGCCCTTCTTGATCAAATTCAGAAGTGCCTAGAGGCATATTTGGAGTCCAAGAGAGTGATCTTCCCCAGGTTTGTTGAGACTGAGTAACAAGATAATGAAGTCTGAATGCCAAGGTGTTTTTTTTTCTTATAACAGCTGAGCATTTTGTAGTCCAGTTGATTTCAGTGGAAGAGTTAAACATTGCTGTCAATGGGAAAGGTAATTCTTTTCATTCCGATCAATGCGGTCTTAAATGTGCTCAACTCCAGCTGGATCATGTTCCTAAGTTTTAGGTTTTAAGTTGCTGGAAATGCGCAGTTTAATTACTTATTTAGTCCTCAGTCTTACATTTGTTTGTTAATAAGTTCCTGAAATAAGTGAGAATAATATATTATAGAACAGAGCAGGCCATCTGCCTGCCCTGAGCTGGATAGCTCAGGCTGGCCCAGTCTTGCCAAATCTCGGAAGCTGAGCAGGGGCGGCTCTGGCTAGCATTTGGATGGGAGACCTCCAAGGAATAGTAGGGTTGTGATGTGGAGGCAGGCAATGGCAAACCACCTCTGAACGTGTCTTGCCTAGAAAACCCTATGGGGTTGCTGTACGTCAGCTGTGACTTGACGGCAAAAAAAAAAAAGATCTTCTAAAATTATCTTGTTTTATGTAACATATGCTTTATAAATAAGCAAGATTGCATTTTTAAAAGTTGCATTTTTTAACATTTTCAGCATTGTCTACAAACAGGTTTTACTTTCTATCGAACGATGAACTTTTGGAGATTCTGGCTCAGACTCGTAATCCTCAAGCTGTTCAGCCTCATCTAAGGAAGTGCTTTGATTCCATCTCTAAACTGGAATTCGCTTTTACGGCTCCAGCCGAGGGAGAAGAAAAGGTTCTCACCAACGATATTTTAGCAATGCTGTCCCCAGAAGGGGAGCGGGTAAGCAGTTAGGGCTGCCAAGTCTGGGTGAGAAAATACCTGGAGGCTTTGGGGGTGGATCCAGGAGAGGGTGGGGTTTGGGGAGGGGAGGGGCCTCCGCATGGTACAGTGCCATAGAGTCCACCCTTCCAAAGCAGCCATTTTCTCCAGGGGAGCTGATCTCTGTCAGCTGGAGATCAGTTGTAAAAGCAGGAGATCCCCAGGCCCCACCTGGAGGCTGGCAACCCTATAAGCAGTTGTTTAAAAGCAGTCCCTCATGGTGGACTGTGAATGCCTAGGGAAGGAGGGCTGGTATATTGCAAATAGTGATGCATGCTTCTTTCTTCCCCCTTCACTTCACATTACTCAGCAAATAGCTTGGCTTAGCCCAGTCCCAAGTACAAGCATCCAGATCCTCCTGGTGCTCCTAAGGATAAGATGCAGGAAGATTCTCTTTCCTTCCCTCTTTACCTTCCCTTAGGGTGCCACGGGCGCTATGTTTTCTAATTGAAAGGTCCCTTGCGTGTATGGGACGGAGCAGGCCATGCTTCACTGGTTTATTGGAGTTTATGGATTCCATGCTACCCAGGGCGAGGGATGGAAGTATGAAAGAATGGCAACCATTCCACCTCCATTATAAGAATAAACTTGCTCCCCACCTCTAGACCTCTTTATGCAGCTCCGCCTCGTCATGTCCAGCATTCTGTTTCTTGGTCACATTGGGGAATAGGGCTGAAGGTTAAGAATACTCCAACAGCTGCTTCATCTATCGCTATACCTAATCATGATTTCCCGGTGCCCCAGTATGGATAGCAACAGCCACACAGTGGGTCCACACACAGAAAGGAAGAAAAGGTGCTCCATAGCCAGGAAGAACTCCAGGTGTGCAATGAATAATTCATTGTACCCTAACCCCTCTACTTGGCACCCCTGCCAAGGGATTAAACCAGTCTGTTCATGCATCGGAGATGAATAAACCAGATAGGGCATTGGAGTGGCTGGTAAGGAAACCTTTTGCCATACCAGCCATGTTGGAAGGGAAGCATCTGCTGTAGAGCCTTAGCAGAATGGGATTAGATAAAAGCTATTTCCCGGCGTATCTCCTGGCACAGCACAGACATTGAATGCTTCCCATCTGCCTGCAGCTGGTGGTTGACAGACGCATTCCTATTTTTCTGTGACTCCTGTAGCACACTCAGTTCGCATCAGCTTATTTCTTTTGGTGCCTTTTCGCTTTTGTTTAATTTACATATTCATGTTTTCTTCATAGCCGAGGATCCCCAGAGGATACATTAATGTCTTGTGTGTGTGTGTGTGAAATATTTTATTGCTTTTTATGATCGGTATGAGCCACCTACTTCACTTTTAAATACAGGGAAACCCGGCTGGTCGCTTTTGTTGTGGTGTTAAATAATTCTAAGGGAAACGTACACTTGGGATGCTATGAACTTAAAGGGCAGTATAAAGATTAAAAGAAACGACTGCTTTGTTTTTTAAAGGTCAATTTAGGAAAAGGGCTTAAGGCCAGAGGAAATGTTGAAGACTGGCTTGGCAAAGTGGAAGAAGCAATGTTCACTTCCCTTAGGCGCCTCAGCAAAGCTGCCATTGCTGATTATCAGACCAAAGAGAGAGTAGAGTGGGTTGTGGCTGGACATCCCTCTCAGGTAATGACCGTCATTTGAGCTTACAGGTGGTTTGTTTGGTTCTCCCCACCCCCCACCCCATCCAGTCTTGCTGAGCCCTGACCTGGATAGCCTCGGCAAGCCCTATCTCATCAGATCTCAGAAGCTAAGCAGGATCGGCCCTGGCTATTATTGGGATGGGAGACCTCCAAGGAATACCAGGGTTGTGATGCAGAGGCAGGCACTGGCAAATCTCCTCTGAACATCTCTTGCCTTGAAAACCCTATGGGGTTGCCGTAAGTCAGCTGTGACTTGACGGCACTTTCCACTGCCAAATCTTGCTGAGTGTCCATTATGATGGTTGCATGCTTAAAGTTCAACATGCCCACATTCCTAGTGATGGAATCTCCCAAATCAGTCCCCTTCATTTGTAGCTTGTATCCTTGCTAGAGGTAGCTGAACAAAAAATTGGCAAAGACCAAGAGCTCCCATGCAGTACCCATTGAGTGAATGGGAGCTGTACAAGAGGACAGTATTCTTGCATTACTAGCATTCATTCAGTGGGACTTGTACAGGAGAGATTATCAGCAGGTTAAGGATAATACATTGTAGTCAAAAGATGCCTTCATTAACAGACACCAAATGTCACTATGTTTGTTCTGCTGTGTTTTCTTTGCACAGGTTGTGCTCACCATTTCTCAGCTCATGTGGTGCCGTGATCTAACCCAGTGTTTGGAAGGAGAGGATCTCGATCATTTAGAAGCTTTGGTGCAATTTGAAACTGAGAACTTTGATGTGAGTATTCATACCTCTCAGGGTTTTTTAAAAAAAAAATTATATGGACTTACTCTGTGTTCATAATCTCTTTTAAAATAATAATCCGTTGGGGTGATATCTTTTTACTACAAAGTGGTGCCTAAATGAGCATTTGCTTTTGTGGTGGAATAGCCTGCTCTGGCATGCAGGCCTTATTCCACCATGCCCAACAAGGCAGCTGAGCCCCAGTGGCTGCCCGAGGTCTCTACCTGGCACATGCCGCCCACCTGATTTTCAGAGCACCTGGAATGGCTTTTCTCTCTCTCTCTCTGTTCAACTGCTGCCACCACTTGGTCTTTGTAGGAATTGCCCACTGAGAGGGCCAGGGCTCCCTGCTTCCTCACTCATCCTGAGGCTTTGCCTCTATGTCTCCCACTATCCAGTGTCTGGTTACCATGGGACAACTTACCGCCTTGTGCGCCACTGAGGGGGTAGTTGCTTGCCTACTAACTGCCCCCCCCAGCACTCCTTTTTCAAATAGTGTGCTGAGAATAATGGAGGTCTAAGGTGGTACAGAAAACCACTACCAGTATTAAAAGCTATAAAGCATTTATTAAAAAGGAAATGTCCACACGCACACTCTCAGCACAGCAGCGGATTGAGCAAGGGATCCAAACAAAAATGGTAAAATACAATTCCTCCTTCTGCACATGCCCTAGCGGATCTTAATAAGAGGCAGGCTCCTTAGCTTAAAAGGTCGCAGTTGTTCTGAAGGGTTCCCATCACCCTGAAGCCTCTGCTCAGTTGTGTGTGGGCCAGCACACAGCAATGGATGCCTCTTACAGAGCTCAGATAAGACTTTTGTCTGCTCGATGGAATCAGCACACAGGAGGCCTCTTCATCGCTTCACAAAGTTTTATCCTTTCTTTTTCTCCTACCACCTTAAGTCCTCCAAATCTCTTTTTCCCTTCTAGATGTCACCGTCCTAGTTGGTGTTGGGGGGATGGGTAAGCTGGACCATCCCATTGTCTCTCGCTAGACCTATTAGCATTTCTGAATGGTAGTTGTGGTAAGCAATTAAATTGACTTCCTTCCTCCTGCCTGCCCTCTGCCAAGAGAGAGAGAACTTTTAAAAACTAAAGGTGAAGGTTTTGCTCAGTTCAGAGATCCAAAGAAAAATGTGTGTCTCCTCACCGTTTTTATTTGTTTTAATTTCATAGAGATTGAATGCGTTGGCTTCACTAGTCCGTGGCAACCTTCCAAAGCTCCACAGAAATATCATAACAGCACTCATAACAATTGATGTACACGCAAGGGATATTGTTACCGAACTTGTACAACAAAAGGTACGTTAAAATTATTAATGTAACATTTGTATATTTACTGTTTTTAAAACTAGTTTTAAAATGAAGCTCTTATAAACATTTGCTGTTTTTATAGGTGGACTACGTGGAGAGCTTCGATTGGCAAAGACAACTGCGTTACTATTGGGACCTCGATCTGGACAACTGTGTGGCTAGGATGGCTTTGTCCCAATACACTTATGGTTACGAATACTTGGGGGCATGCCCAAGATTAGTGATCACCCCACTTACAGTAAGACTTTGGTTTCGGCTTTATGCGTGTGCTTTATAATATAAAAAGCCTATGCTTGCTATATAAATTGGTAATAAGTAGAGTTAATCGCTTCTGCATAATTCTTTTAAAAATGACTGTGTTTTCATTTAAAAAAAAACATGTGTTCCAAAAGCTTATGAATAGTCAATGTGAAGTATTTAGAATTTCTGCACTCAGAATTACTCCTGCCTGGGAATGGAGATCAGAAGTAGTTTTCAAGAGACTTTTAAGGTGGTCTAATAGGTCCGTCGTTTTTGTTGTCTCACTCTTATCTCTGTTCAAGGCTATTTTTCAGGGTTTTGAAGCACTGTAAAACCTCCAAACCCAGAGATGACAGTGAGACTGAACAAGAGAACGGTATTCATGTAAATGCAAGAGTGGTTCTTTCAGACCATCTTCAACTCTCTGCTGTACCTCTTCTCTGAATAATGCAAAGCCCGTTCTGAGATAGCTAAGGTAGCCTTAGCTATCTCATGCTAAATTATCATTTTAACAACCCTTAGCGTTTAGAATTCTTCTCTGGATTCACTCTTTCATGACTCCAACTTGTGGTATTGTGAGGCTGCTTAGTGTTTGTGAATCCTGAGATGTTTCAGTTGAGTTCTGCAGAAATTGCATATAGACTATACTCTGCCTTTTTTTTGTCTTGCCAACTTGGAACTCCCAGTAACTCCGTCTTCCATGTCTAGTATTTGGGATAGATTCAATTTATCATTGTAGGCGCTTCGGCAGGACTCCAAGATATAGTTAAAATGCCACTGTAATCATGGGGCAAATACTCTTAACTAGAGGATGGATATTTGTAACCCCTTGGTCAGGAAGCTTATTACTCCAGTCGCGCACATGAAAGAACTGACTATTTGTACATAGTACATGAATTATGCATGTTGCAAGGCTGATTATCTCTATGATGTTCTTCCATTTAGTCTCCTCACATTTCCAGTTGCTTTCATCGAGTGCCTTGTCACCCCTTTTGGGGGGTGGGTATTCGGCAAAATTTTAATTTACCCCTCATTTTTAGCATATGATTTTCTGTATTATTTAATTTTTTGTCAAAATAAACTTGATAAAGATCCATGCTACAATATTTCCTAGTATACTGAGGTTTTCATGAGTGTTTGTTCCTTGTCCTCTGCCCAAGATTCTTTCCAAAAACCATCCCCTGCAGTGAAGAAATTCAGTGTTTATGTGTTGCATAGCTATTATCAGGGCCGGAACTTTCAAGAGAGAACTGAAGTTTTCAATGGCTTTACAATGGCTTGCCTTCTTTCTCCAAGATCGGGGACAGAGGGTTGCGCTCGGGGAACAGACCTCCCAGAGGCACCCACTGGTGTGTGGTGTTCCTCAAGGGGCGGTTCTTTCCCCGATGTTATTCAACATCTATATGCGCTCCCTTGCTCAGATTGTCCGGAGGTATGGGCTGGGATGTCATCAATATGCAGATGACACCCAGCTCTATCTGTTGTTGGGCGCCCGGTCTGGCTCTGACCCAGGTGACCTGGAGCGGGCGCTGCAGGAGGTTGCGGACTGGCTTAGACTGAGTCGACTGAAATTGAATCATTGAAGACGGAGGTCCTGTGCCTGAGTCGGACCGGGTCGGGGTTGGAGTTCCCACAACCGTCCTTCGGTGGGGCGCCATTGGTGCCAGCGCCGAGGGTCAGGAGTTTGGGTGTGCTCCTGGACTCCACCTTGATGATGGAGGCCAAGGTAGCAGCCACTGCCAAGGCAGCCTTTTTCCATCCTCGGCTGATTAGGCAGTTGACCCCCTTCCTCGAACGCGAAGACCTAGCTACAGTGATCCATGCTATGGTCACCTCACGTCTTGACCACTGTAACGTTCTCTACTTGGGGCTGCCCTTGTCTCAGATCCGGAGGCTGCAGCTGGTGCAGAATGCTGCGGCCAGGCTGTTGATGGGCCTCACTCCATGGGACCACATCCAGCCTGTGCTGAAGTCGCTGCACTGGCTGCCCATAGCATACCGGATCAGGTTCAAGGTGCTGGTGTTCACCTTTAAAGCCCTTTATGGTCAGGGGCCTGCCTACTTGAGGGACCGCCTTTCCCCATGTAGGCCCCAGAGGCTACTGAGGTCAGGCACTCAAAATCGCCTGACTTGCCCTGGTCCAAAAGACGTCCGGTTGGCTTGTACCAGGGCCAGGGCTTTCTCGGTGGCGGCTCCCCACTGCTGGAATGAGCTCCTGGATGACATCAGGGCCCTGCGGGATCTATTGCAATTCCGCAGGGCCTGTAAGACGGAGCTCTTCCGCCAGGCTTTCAAGTAGGAGCCGCCACCGGGGGAAGAACTGATTTTGTAACATCGCCCTGGTCTTGTGGATCGCACCCCTGCAGACGCTGTTCACCATGAGAACTCGGAAGTCGCCATCTGTGGATTTGTAAGCATGTGGATTTGTAAGCATGTATGTAGCATGTGCTGCTAATTTTAACTGTTTTATATTGTAAACCCTGTGGGTATTTTATGCTGTTAGCCGCCTTGAGCCGGTTTGAAACTGGCAAGGCGGGATATAAATGGAACAAATAAATAAATAAATAAATCTGTACACTGGAAACTCATGAACTTTTAAACAGAATTCTGTTGGAGAGGTTCCGGAATTCCATTCTGGTGAGTTTTCCCAGAAAAAGACCACTGTTTTTTTTATATGCCCAGGCCAAGATTTAGATCCACATAAAGGTATTGTGTGTGGGAGGGTGTCAAATGCAATCACAACAAGGCTAGGCTTGAAAACTTCACCTGTACTATGTATCCAAATCAGTCATCACCCTTTCATGCTATCTGGAATTTCTGAAGCAGTCCTAGATCACCTCAGTTTGGAACCCATTTAACAAAAGTTTCTGTTGCTTTGTGTTTTATGTTTAAAAGTATAAGAAGAGTGTAGATGTTGGTATCCCATGCAGTTCACGTGGTCTGTATCATCCAAACCAACCATATATAACTGCAGTGTTTGACTAAAGATCTCCATCTCTTTAGGGTGTACTTGAAATCTTTGCATTATTCTGAGTAGATGTAGTATGACATAGTTATGGCAACTTAAGTATAGTTGTGAACAGTGTTCCCTCTAAGCTGAGTTAGTGTGAGCTAACTCACAGTTTTTTAGCCTCTGGCTCACACATGTTGTTTTCTTGGTGCTCATCAGGATCGTTGCTACCTCTGCCTGATGGGAGCATTGCAGCTGGACCTAGGTGGAGCCCCAGCTGGACCTGCTGGCACTGGCAAAACAGAGACCACAAAAGACCTGGCAAAAGCACTTGCCATCCAGTGTGTTGTGTTCAACTGTTCAGATGGCTTGGATTATAAGGTACGATGCCAAAATATGTTTTTATATGCTAACTGTGTGTGAATGGTTCTTATTCTGTAACACTTTAAATTCATCAGTCTGAGCAGACAACTGTCGTTTGTGATTTTGAAAGACAAAACAATGGTTTTATCAAACTCAAGGCAGTATTTTTTTACACAGTATGTCATTGACCACTGGATATCATACTTGGGGGGAGACAGAAGGCAAGGCGTAGAAGAAAAACTGTGCTCAGAAAAGCGGTAGGCTTACTTCCGGTTTCAGTGACTCCAATGGCGGGCATGCCTTGTCGGAGCTCTGACAGAGGCAGCCCATAGCCCGGTGGTTGGGAGGGGTACCAGATGATTCCAGACCCCCCAGGAGCCCTTGCAGGGGGCTCCCAGCCTGGGGCGCAAGGGGTACCTCTTCTGAGGTGGCAGCCAAGGGATTGAGGCTCCCCGTTGCCCCATCAGGTCCCACCTCCATGGCACCAAGAGGTGCACACCAGACGGGCAATCAGGGAACCTTCTTTGCTGCGACGAGGGAAGCATGAAGTGTGAGTCACGCTCTTAAACTAGACATCCAGCCAAGTGACCTGAAGCCCCAATTTAAAGCTGTGGGGGGGGGGGAAGGGACTGTGTTACCCCCCCCCCCCCCCATTTTAAGTAATCTTTAACTGACTCAATGGGCTAGGATTACTGGCATTTGCGAGATGTAGCCAAATGAACATAGATCTATGTAAAGCAGCTCTTTAAATGAACTTTTCTCGACTTTGTTAAACTTTCCCTGAGTTATAAACAATGACTGGCAGGGGAGAAAAAATGGTGACTAGAACCAAGCCTTCTCCAGGAACAGCAAAGTCAACACTTCCAGCTCTTAAAACAGAAACAAGTACTGACTTTCCTAACATGTTAGCTGTAGCATTGTGCCTTCTGCTGGATCAGATGATTAACCTCAATAACAACTTCAAAGCACTCCAAAAACAATTAAAAGAGACTACTTTTAAAACAGAGGAAACAGCAAAATCTGTGAAAAAAGTTGAAACCAAGACAAAAGCCATAAATTAGAGACTGGAAGTGGTGGAGAAAGAGAGAACCTCTGACAAAGACCAACTTTTAAGACTACAAATGGATAAATCAGCTTACGTTCTGAGATTTCAAGGCGTCCCAGAACAAAAAGATGAGAAGCTGAAGCACTTGTTAAGTAAAGCTCTGGCCCCTATAACAGGTTTACAAGCGGATCTACTGCAAAGCAATATAAGTATGATCTATAGAACATATCCAGAATTTATTAAGAAAAAAAACCTGCCTGGGGAGATATTGGTGAGATTCTCAAAAAGATCTACAAGAGACATGGTGCTCAAGGCCACAAATGGGACAATGCTAAAAATCAAAGATGAAGAAATCAAAGTCTTAAAGGATATACCATTTAAAATAAGAAAAAAGAGGAAACAATATAAAAGCTTAACCAATTTTCTACAGAAATATTCTACCCCTTACAGATGGATAATACCTGAAGGAGAGAAAAAGGAAAAGATTGATTCTCTTGTAAAAGCAAAGCAGTTTTTGGAACAGCAACAAAGTCCAGTGAAAGATAAAAAACCAATGGAGGAAGAGGAAGAAGAAGCCAGCATACATGGACTGAAAAGTTCGGAAAACACATCGAGCAGTACCCCGGAAGAGGACTCGGAATCAGAAAAAGGGGCAGCAGCTCCCAACCCACTGAAAGTCATTGGAATTTTGAAAAGGGAAAAGCTAGGGGAAAGAAAAAGAAATAATGTAAACTAGTTAAAACGTGAAAGTTTGAAAATGTCTAACTATATTCACTTGACTTAATCACTTAACTGTCAGTTTATAATAGAGCTATCTAAACTACTATGCTTTACCATATTTAACTGTATTTTAAAGGAAAGTTTTGCCTAAGCTAAATGAGAAACTCTACTATATGTTCCTTGTATAGCTTTCTCTTAGTGTAGTGTTTAGTGTTTGCAGTGTTGTAGAGTTTTGTTAATGTTTAGTGTTTATAAAAGAAAAATAATAAAACACTTTTCAAAGAAAAGAAAAGCGGTAGGCTGGTTTATGGAGAATGTGGCCACTGACATCTATGAGCAACATGATTCTTCATTTTGCAAGGTATCCACAATTGCTGATAACTGAGAAGTAAGAGTTGGCCTAGCAGGTTGAATAACCCAGATTAGCCCAAGCACCTCAAAGCTTGGGAACTAAGCAGGGTTGGCCATGGTCAGTACTTGGATAGGAGACTACCAAGAAGATGGGTTGCTATGCAGTGGAAGGCAGTGGCAAAGCACCCCTGCTCATATCTTGCCTTGAACACCCCATGGATGGGGTCACTGTGAGTCTTTTGAGACTTGATAGCCCATTATTCATTCATTCAAGAATGCTGCACATGCAGCAGAATGAAACAGTCGAATATATTGTACCTGTTCAGACTGTGGATGAGGACCATATTTTTGAATACTCCCCTACATAAATCTCCCTGTAAGTATAAAACTAACAGGGAGTGGGTTGTGTTAGAATTGTTGAAGTTGCTATGCTAGTTTTTCTGTTGCAGAGAGTTTCTTATTTGGGAGTGCACTCAGAATAATGCCTCCTGCCCAGTAGCCTGGAATGGTACAATTCCATCTCACACCTCGGGATTCTGCCACCTCATTTGGCTGTGTGCATAGGCCAGTCCTGAGAGTCGATGATGTGGAGATGGATTGTTCTTTGATTGTCCAGTGGCTTCTCCTGCTAATGTTGAAAGAAAGATTGTGTTAGAGTAAAACTAATCTAAGTCATCCTGGTTCTTTTTATGTTTTACAAAATCCGCATTACAACGCACCTTTGCAGCAACTGATGTTTCTGTATTTGTTTTAGCGTCAAACAGTTTGGCAGTTATGACTGAGACCTCACACCATCCCCAGGGAGGGAGAGGACATGAATAGCCTTCATTTGGGCTATCAATCCATTCTGTGTCTTATCGTACTATAGCTTATTGGAGATGTGAGGCTGAGACCCAATAAAACACACTAATGTTGTTTCAGATGATGGGGCGTTTCTTCAGTGGCTTAGCACAGTCTGGAGCATGGTGCTGCTTTGATGAATTTAACCGAATTGATATTGAAGTTCTCTCTGTGATTGCCCAACAGCTGATTACCATTAGGAATGCTAAAGCTGCAAAGGTAAGATCCATACTTCGGGGGCGATAGGACACCTGCTTCATGTATTTAATTTTTTGGCTGTTCTTTTTATTGGACAGTGGGGTTCTTTTAAAGCGATACATTTCCGTTTCTTTCTTTCCAACAGTTTTCTCGGTTTATGTTTGAAGGACGTGAAATAAAGTTGATTATGACTTGTGCAGCATTCATTACGATGAATCCTGGCTATGCTGGGCGGACAGAGTTACCTGATAATCTGAAAGCTCTCTTCAGGCCATTCTCAATGATGGTTCCAAACTATGCTTTGATTGCGGAGGTACCTTTTTAAGAGAGCATTTCTCATATTGGGGTCCTAGGGTGATATTCTGGGGATATTTTGTGGATCAAAAACTGGCTAATTAAAAGGAAACAGAGAGTGAGTATTAATGGGCAATTTTCTCAATGGAGGGAGGTAAGCAGTGGGGTACCGCAGGGATCAGTACTCGGTCCGATGCTTTTTAACTTGTTTATTAATGATTTGGAGTAGGGAGTAAGCAGTGAAGTGGCTAAATTTGTAGATGACATGAAGTTGTTCAGGGTGGTGAGAACCAGGGAGGGATTGTGAGGTACTCCAAAGGGATCTATTGAGGATGGGCGAGTGGGCATCAATGTGGCAAATGGGGTTTAATGTGGCCAAGTGCAAAGTGATGCACATTGGAGCAAAAAATCCTAACTATAAATACAGGTTGATGGGGTCCGAAGTGGTGGAGACTGACCAAGAGAGTGATCCTGGAGTTGTAGTAGATAATTCAATGAAAATGTCAAGACAGTGTGTGACTGCAATGAAAAAGGCCAGTGCTAAACTGGGGGTTATTAGGAAGGGAATAGAAAACAAATCAGCCAGTATCATAATGCCCCTGTATAAATCGATGGTGCAACCTCATTTGGAGTACTGTGTACAGTTCTGGTCGCCACACCTCAGAAAAGATATTATAGCATTGGAAAAAGTGCAGAAAAGGGCAACTAAAATGATAAAAGGGTTGGAACACTTTCCCTATGAAGAAAGATTGAAGTGCTTGGGGCTCTTTAGCTTGGAGAAACGACAGCTGAGGGGTGACATGATCGAGGTTTATAAGATTATGCATGGGATAGAGCAGGTAGAGAAAGAAGTCCTTTTCTCCCTTTCTCACAATACAAGAACTCGTGGCCACTCCATGAAATTGCTGAGCAGTCGGGTTAGAACAGATAAAAGGAAGTACTTCTTCACCCAGAGAGTGATTAACATGTGGAATTCACTGCCACAGGAGGTGGTGGCGGCTACAAGCATGGACGGTTTCAAGAGGGAATTAGATAAATATATGGAGCAGAAGTCCATTAGTGGCTTTTAGCCACAAAGTATAGATAGGAACTCTCAGTCTGGGGCAGGTGATGCTCTGTATTCTTGGTGTTTGGGGGGGGGCAATAGTGGGAGGGCTTCCTGCCCCCACTGCTGGACCTTCTGAGGGCACCTGGTGTTTCTGGCCAGTGTGTGACAGAGTGTTGAACTGGATGGGTCATTGGCCTGATCCAACATTGGCTTCTCTTATGTTCTTATGTTCTCATGGAGGCAGGGAGCAAGCCCTTTTTAAAAATAAAGTGTGAGCTTTTCTCATTCCACTTGGCTAATATGAAAATGGAGCCCTCTCAGTTTTCTGTGAAAGATGGGAAAGGGACAGAATCAACTTCCCCTTCTTTCAAAGGGCAGGAAGTCCTGTCGTTGCTGCTGCTGCTTACAGTCACTTAGCTTACAGAGAGCTAGCCAGCTAACCTGCTGAGTGACTGCTGGGAGCTGGTAGGTCAGCTCTGGGAACTCTGACTGTCTGAGTGGCACCAAGGGGATGCAGTCCTAATGCAGTCAATGTAGTTATTTCTGGTATTCAATTTAACTGGCTTTCATTCTGTTTTTCCAATGCAAAGGATTTTAGCATGCCCTTCTGCATCCGTAGAGAATAGCAACCAGTGGTGGTTTTCATTTAAATATTTGGAAGTTCAGCTTTTGTGTGACACTAGTCTTTTTCAGCAGCACTGCAGGTTTTTCCAGGCCCCTTTCCATCCCTGTTCTGCTGACCTCTAAGACATTATTGACCAATAAGGAAGTTTCTTGCTGTCTTTGGTGCAGAGCCCCAACTGGTCAAGGGGTGATGTTGATTAGAACTTAGGTTGGGGTATTTTGAGTTGTATTTTGAGATGCCCTCTGAGCCCTGACCTTTGTAGGCCATGAACAGTCAATGGTGTGTTTTTTAAAAAAACAACAACCCAAAGCCTGTTTTTAAACTGAAGTTGATACGGGTCTCACTATATTGTTTTGAGGATATGAAAGTAACGCATTCCCGATGGATCATATGCATCTTGCCACACCTGCTTCAGAAAGGGACCATCTTGTGTGTCGTGTGCTGTTGAAGGAAGAAGGGATGGTTTGGTGATCTGTGGAATTTTTTTTATTAAGTCAAAATGAGGGTTCCTGGGTTGCTAAAGTTGGAAGAATGGCTGTTTTAATAATATGATTAGTCGCAGAAGTAGTGTGAGAGTGGTAGTGATAGTTTGCCATTGCCTGCCTCTGCATAGTGACCCTGGAATTCCTTGGTGGTCTCCCATCCAAATATTGACCAGGGCAACCCTGTTTAGCTTCCAAGATCTGACAGGATTGGGCTAGCCTGGGCCATCCCGGTCAGGGCAGGCAGTTTGAGAATAGGGTTACCATTTAAGAATAAAATATCACAACAGTGTCATTAAGAGCTAAGTTATACGCAACAACAATTGTATCTCTTTTTCTAGTGTCTTCCTTGATATTATGCTTTCTTTATAACAAACCTACTTTTAACTTTAGATTTTTAAATATTTGGACTCAGTGTATATTTTGTAAAAAGACATAATAAAAAATTACAGCTTAAAAATACATAATTTGATGTGCTTAGTTTTTCACGCTGTCTGTATGCTAGGGCAGAGTACTACTGGAGTATTCATCTTGATCTAAGGCTGCCAAGTCAGCCCGGGGGGCGAGGGATCCCCCACTAAAGGGGGAGGCAGGGAGGCAGTTCCCCCCGCCGGCCAGCATTTGGCCGGCGGGGGGAACCCCACCCCCGACGTCGTCCAGCAAGGACGACGTAGTCCAGCAAGGACGACGTAATGACATCACTGGAAGTGATGCAGCACGTTGGGGGTGTTGCCAGGGCGATGCTCTGGCAATCGCCCCAAAACTCTATGGCTATGATACCATAGAGTTTTGGGGCGATTGTCAGAGCGTCGCCCTGGCAACGCCCCCAACGTGCTGCGTCACTTCCGGTGATGTCGATGGGCGCGTGCGCCAGAAGAAACTCCCGGCGAGAGGAGACCTCCCCCCCGCCGGTGAGTTTTCAAGACTTGGCAACCCTATCTTGATCAGGGGTCATTTCGTAGAAAAAGTGGTGCAGGAGCTCATTAGCATAACTCATTAGCATAACTTATTTGCATATACCACACCCCCTGACATCACCAGAAGTGTGTCAGAAGGCAACACCCACCGCTCAGGCTCCACTCCAAAAATCTCCAGGTATTTCCCAACTCAGAGTTGGCGAGCCAGCTTTACACTTTGACTAAAGACACTTTAGGTTTCCTTTGCTCTTGCAGGGAAGCTACCCTACAACAGGCATGAAAATACAGATAGAGTTAGTATGCTTTTGCTTTTTTCCACAGCACATCACCATATGTTCCCGCTCCTGGGCTTGTTATGCCCGGAATGGCACTCCTGCGCATTCTGGCTCGAAATGACCCTGATCTTGATCTTTAATGGTGGATTGATGTCACTGTTTTTCATTTTTTCTTCCCAAGTTGACATTTTATGTCATTTCACATGGAATGCTCATTTCTTATCCCTTTCCAAGTATGCCTATGCATTGATTACATCAAGGTCTGGACAGATCCACAGATTTAAGTGCACAGGCAACCTGAACTGACATGTGGTAAGCTTAGGAAAGAAATACCATCAAAATCACATATGCTGTCTGTGCATAAGGGGCTGGGATCCTGTGAGAGACCCTCCCCCAGGAGAACAGGCTAGGGTCTTCCTGCCGCATAGGTATGAATCCCTGCCATCTTTGTATAGGGGCTGAGATCTTCAGAGAAATTAGTGACCACCCTATTCTCCTCCTGAGTGTTCTCTGTTTTGATTTGAATGTGCACTGGGCAATGTGGAAGCTCTGTCCCGAAGAAACAGAGAGGATCTGGCAGCATCCAGGAGGACTTCACCTCCCTAGCCAAGCCCTGTTAGCTTCAGCTTTAGGTTTGCTGTCTGCCAAACAATTACACCTATCCCCGCTTTGCCTGTTCAGCTAGAGATGTGTTCCAGGTGAGTTCTAAGGTTACAATACATAGGAAGGGAACGATGTAATTAATTTTCTTCTTTCTATTTTAGTGGCTTGCTGTTTTCCAACTGGAAATCCCTGCCTGAGTTCTGAGTTCTCTGTGCCTCTCCATCTGCTTTAGTTAGACTGTATACCTTTTTAATCGCAGAAGCACATTCACTTTTGTTTGATTTGAAATACTTGTGAATGGTGATGACTCTTACACTGGTTGAATGTTCTAGGAGTTTTTCCATTGGCATATTTATTTAATATGTCTTTAGTAAAAGTGTAAAAACAGTTTCTTTAGTGTAAACCCTGTTGAATAGACCTAAATAAGATGCTGAGTAGACCTGCTTAGGATTGCGCTGTTAACTTTCAGAGACAGAAGAAGCCTGCATGTTTTAAGAGCACATAACTAGAATGCCTTATTACCTCAATTGTGTATTAGTATGACGTCACTTGGAACTAGAGTGTAGGCTTGTTGGTGCTCTTGTTCTGTTTAAGTTTTCTCTTGTTTTGTAAGAGCTCTCAACACACCTTTTGTGTATTCCAGGTTATTTTGTATTCTGAAGGATTTGAATCTAGCAAAACACTCGCAAGGAAGATGACTCAAATGTACAAGCTCTGTAGCGAGCAGCTGTCTCAACAGGACCACTATGATTTTGGAATGAGGGCTGTCAAATCTGTCTTAGTCATGGCAGGGTAAGCAGCCACATGCTGTTTGAGACCTAATTCTATTGTGAATATTCTTTACCAGCTTGGAAACGTGACAGTATTTACATTGATTCCTATTTGACAGAAATAAGGAAATAGCCATTGTAATTATAGTTATTGGATGTGAATGTCAGATTTACACAGATTTCACAGGCTGAAGTTCTGCAGGATTATAATGCATACACGTAGGCAAGCAGATGCTACTTCAAGATTAGGGAAATTAATGTGTTGTGAGGAACTCCCATGTATGCAGTGAAGCTCCTGTTATGTTCAGCAGGACATTCGTGTTTTGGTGCTGGTATGATTCGTAACCAAGCAGAAAGCCCACCACTCATTCATTGAGATCTGCCAGGGTTTTGATTTACCAGTTGTTTTTGCCACTGACCAAAATGGAAGGGAAGTCAAAATGCAAAGAGGTCACCTGATGGACTTCAAAACATGGCAGTGTTTGCCTTGGTGGGACGCATGTTAGTTTGGTGAGCCAGTTTGGTGTAGTGGTTAAGAGCATGGACTCTATTCTGGGAGAACCGGGTTTGATTCCCCATGCCTCCACATGCAGCTGCTGGTGTTGCCTTGGGTCAGGCATAAGTTCTTTCTGAGCTGCTCTCTCAAGGGACAGTTCTCAGGAGAGCTCTCTCAGCTCCACCTACCTCACAGGGTGTCTGTTGTGGGGAGGGGAGGGGAAGTGGATTGTAAACTGCTCAGACTCCTTTGGGTAGTGAAGGGGAGGGTATAAATCCAATCTCCTCATCTTCTATATTGGCCTGATTTTATGAAAATAGAAAATGATATTACATGAATGAGTGAATCAACCCACAAAATCCTGTTGTCTTTCATTCAGGACTATGAAAGTCTGCATGAACCAATATTACTTTTGAAGAAATACTCAAAAGGGCGTATAAGAGATTGACGGGGGAGGGGGGAGGAAGCAGTGGGAGACTTTTAGTTACGCTTCTGTAGTAGGGTTGCCAAGTCTGGGTGAGAAAATACCTGGGGACTTTGGGGGTGGAGCCAGGAAAGGGCGGGGTTTGGGGAGGGGCCTCAGCAGGGTACAATGCCATAGAGTCCACCCTTCAAAGCAGCCATTTTCTCCAAGGGAGCTGATCTCTGTCAGCTGGAGATCACTTGTAAAAGCGGGAGATCCCCAGGCCCACCTGGAGGCTGGCAACTCTATTCTGTAGTTACATTTTTTTTAACTTTCAAGTTAAAATGTTGATTGAAGTGGTGACCATTTATTCCTGTAGTTTGGCCCCTTTATTGGTAAATCTGGAAACAGTAGAAATGTACAGACCTTCAGACTAATAATCTGCTGCTATGCTTCCTGTACAGAAGGTGCTGGTGGAAGGAGGGTTATTCAGTGGATCCTGCAGCCAGTTCTGGGGAAAGAGTTTTTGCAAGGGATTTGCAAATAGGAGATAAGGAATTATTGTAGTATAAGTTTGTTCGAAAACTTCAGTTGGTGCAGAATGCTGCAGCCAGGATGTTAACTGGAGTGGGTCGTAGGGACCATATCACTCCAGTCTTGGCCCATCTACCCTGGCTTCCAATTTTCTGGGCACAGTTCAAGGTGCCTTTAAAGCCCTTCATGGCATTGGACCAGCACGACTGAAGGACCACCTGCTCCCTTGCAAAACTATCTGACTGCAATGGTCAGCTTCTGAGGCCCTGCTTCAGGTGACCCTGCCTTCTGAGATTAGGCAGGGGGCAATCTGGAGAAGGCCTTCTCAGCTGTGGCACTAAATCTCTGAGACTGTCTTCCCAGAGAGACTCACCTGTTCCTTTCTGTTGTTGTCTTATGCCAGTAGGTAAGGACTTGGTTTCCTCTGCTGTTCCCTCAGTGATCCCTCCTTCCCGCCCTCTTCTGAAATGTTGTTTTTATGCACATGGATTTTATTGTATTGTATGGGCATTGGTTTTAGTTATGTGAATGAGGGGTTTTTGTTTGTAATGGTTTTTAAGATGTGCTTTTATTGTGTATGTCTTTAATCCGTCACCTGCCTTGGTGGGTCTGATGAGGTCAGAAGTGCAGGGCATAAATTTTGTAAATAAATAAATTAAATAACGATCTTTGCGGCACCTTAAAGTCAGAGTATTTTGCATCATAAGCATTTGTGAGCAGATGCATCTGATATAGTGGGCTGTGTGGTTCATGGAATCTTGTGTCAAACTCAAAATAAATGTATTAATCTTTAAGGTGCAACAAAACTTGTGTTTCTTTGGCTGCAGCAGAGTCAAGGATTACTCCTCTAGCACTTGCTGTATCAAAGGAGTTTAACTTGTTTTGTACATTGCTTGAACAGTCTCTTCCAAGAACCTATTATATGTTTTATACTAATTTGCTTATAATAAGTGTAAATAATAGTAGTTAAAATATTTTCCTGTAAATTTAGGTCATTAAAGAGAGAGCATCCAAATCTGAATGAGGAAGTTGTGTTAATAAGAGCATTACGAGACTCCAATATACCAAAATTTCTTACAGATGATGCTGTGTTGTTCAGGTACTTTTTAAAGTAGTATGTTCTTTCTGTCATTCAACATTTTAATTTTGCTACAAATATTTATGTATTTGAACTGTCAAAATGGTTGCTTTTCATTTTTGCAAAATTAATTTTCTAGCTTCCTAACCTAGCAGTTCAAAAGCAAGAAATTGCAAGTAGATAAATAGGTACCACTTTGGTGGGAAGGTAATAGCATTTCATGTGCCTTGGTGTCTAGTCATGCTGGTCACATGGCCACGGAGAACTCTTCGGACAGTGCTGGTTCTTCAGCTTGGAAATGGAGATGAGCACTGTGCCCTAGAGCTGGATTTGACTGGCTTTCGAGCAAGGGAAACCTGTACCTTTTAACCTGAAATAGGAAGGGTCATGTTATTTCAGGGAGGTCGGCTATAAAAGTAGAATTTTGGTCCTAATGATCATTAAAATTAGAACCATTCTAAAGAGTCTGAATACTTGAGTATATTTGCCTTGGAAACACCATAAGATGGAATGAAAATGTCATGCCAAATTATAAGTATAAATGGAATGGTAATGTTTATCAGCTTCGTTGCATTTCAGTTAAAAAGAAGTTTTATCTTAATGCATTATTGATTAGTAATACATTATTGATCCAACCTAGCACATTAGGCAACTCTGTATATCATTTCTGTTGAATAATATAACAGTGAACTAGACTGGGAGAAAACAGACCTGTATTATTGTGTTTAAACAGACAATGTACGTGTTTTTTTAGTTCGGAAATTGAAATAACATTGTGAGCAAAGCTACTGGCTCTTCAGAGGGGCTGCAAAAACCCTTCTTTATAGGTAGGTTTTTGAATTCTGGTAGGGCTACGCCAGAGGTTACTGCTGCTGTACTTTTTTTAGACTGCAGTGTGATTACAGTGCAATCCTAAATGGATTTTCAAGCCCGTTGACTTCAGTGGATATAGAACGAAGCAGCTCTTATCCAGAACTAGACTGCTGACGTCTTACTGTTTTAAGCAGCCGCCTTGAGCATTGGGGAGATGCAGGGTGGAAATGTTTTAAATAAATAAAAGCTTTTATTTCTTTCTTGCTCTGTCAGTGGGATTATATCCGACCTTTTCCCTGGAGTCATAATCCCAGAACATGATTATGGGGTGCTGCAGTCAACAATAATAGATGTCATGCTTTCCAAAGGATTGCAGCCTGAATCTACCATGGTTCATAAAGTCATTCAACTTTTTGAAACTATGTTGGTAAGGCATGGTGTCATGCTTGTTGGTCCAACCGGAGGTGGGAAAACCACAGTTTACCAGATTCTTGCGGACACCCTAGGAGCGTTGCATGCAGCGGGCGAGCAGAAACCTTTCTACCAGCCTGTTAAAACATTTATCCTCAACCCAAAATCAATCACAATGGGTGAACTATATGGTGAGGTTAACAATTTAACCCTGGAGTGGAAAGACGGCCTGATGGCACTGAGCGTTCGAGCAGCTGTCGTTGACACCTCGGAAGATCACAAATGGATTATCAGCGATGGACCTGTGGATGCTTTATGGATTGAAAACCTGAACACTGTTCTGGATGACAACAAGATGCTTTGTTTGGCTAACAGCGAAAGAATCAAACTCACACCTGCTATTCACATGCTGTTTGAGGTACTGTACTTTTTCGTTGTTTTGGTTCAAGTACTTCACAGGACGCATAACTAGATTTGATAAGGGCCATTGCGGTTACCTTCTGCAAGTCATGAAAACAGTTGTTTGAGGATATCTTGGGTAGGTAGGTAGCAACGTGCTCCTTCACCCAGCCAGTTTCATTGACAGCAGAGCTGTAGCCCTCCCTTTGTGAAGTTTGTGGGTGAGTTCAATATGGGAATTCTTTATTTTTGGCTGCTTATTGCTTCCTGTGTTTCTTCCACAAATTGTAGGCCGCTACAGCCCTTGCATTTGTTGCTCAAGTTGTTCTTACTGAATTGAAATGCAGTTATCTGTGCTGTTGTGACTTGGCATGGATTTCATTTACTGATCTGCCTTTTTACACAGCTAGCTGTCGTAAGGCTTTGCCCCAATATGGAATTGGACGGAACAGAGAGGACAGACTCAGGGAACCTCATGGGATGGGAGAGTAAATTCCGTGACTCAGATTTTTTTTGTGAAAAATTGACATTTTGTGCCTGCAGGAAACCTGGTCCCAAGAGTCCTGCCCCCCAGCTCCCTAGAGGAAGTGTGCTTTTGTTGGGCCTGCTGTTAAAATCCATACTAAAGGCCATGCCAGCAGAGGCCTAGTAACTTTTGCCTCTATCAGTCTTAAGGCTGATGTCCATGGCTTGAACAGTGGCACCCTTCGTTATATCAAGGGTTTTGGGATTCAAGGCAAACACAATGGATCTCTTCCTCTGTGTGAATATGTCTGTCTGTCTGTCTATCATCATCAATCTCTCTCTCTGTGTCTCTTATCTATCTATCAATCTAATCTAATCTAATCTGTCTCTCCCACCTAAAATCTCCAGGTCCCAGAGCCAGGATAACATCTAGGCCAATCTGTCTACAAGCCTGGCAAACACCCTTGTTCCCTAATTTCCTATCATATTGTTTTGTGCAAGGATTGGCTCTGGTTCTCTTGGTGATTCGATGTGCATAATCAGCCAGGTTGCTTTATATGCATGTCAACTAGCCAGGTTTTAAATAAACGTCTGGCATGAGGTTCCTAGAAATACTTTTCTCATGTCACATGTGTCACCTTCATTGGCACTGCGTATGACTCTTCCCATGGCACCTATGCCTATGTCTCCCCAAGGTAATAAGACTTCATGCTTTATTGTGCCTCTGCAGAATCCATTCTAATCTCTAAAGGCAACTCAGCATGGTTTAATAGGTATGGGAAATAATTTCCACAGAATTTGTGACTCTATTTAATAGCCTCTAGAATAATGAAATTGGAGAAGCCTAGCTATATAAGTAAAGAAGTTCTAGGGGTAAAAGGCAAATGATTCATACTTGAATATCTTATTAAAAGATGGAAAAATGCTTTTTTAATACCTTGTTTACCCTGAATTCTTGGTTCACTGCAACACTCTCTGATGTTCCGCTTGTAATTCTGCTTTGTATATGGATTTGAAGCGGAAAAGACTGTTTTATGAATAAAACACTGTTTATTTGAAACAGCTGACAAATTGTATCCATTACCTTCCTGAAGCTCAGCATACCTGAGAATGAATTACTTTTCTCTTGTGTGTAACTTGCAGGCACGCTTGGTCCCAACAAATGTTAGATCAGAAGTATCACGTTTTCCGTTTTGTATTCTTTGCTTGTACTTCACATGTGCGGAAGTTGAAATATACACTGCATTATCCACTTTGCGTTATTCATTCCTTTTAGGTGGAAGACTTAAGGGTTGCTTCACCTGCCACTGTGAGCCGATGTGGAATGGTATATATTGACCCAGAGGAACTTAAGTGGATACCCTATGTAAAGACATGGATGGCAGGCCTTGAAGGAAAAGTAGGCCTTACAAAAACACTTTTGGTCAAAAAATAAAGGGCTTGATAAAACAATTTTAAATATAGTGTCAAACTATAGTTCTGCTACACACATCCCCATCTTACATAGTACTGATTTCAGTGTCATTTTCTCCCAAGTCAGTTTGCATAGGATTAGAGTTCTGTTTAACTACTGTAATTGCAAGTACTCAGTTAATGTTTAAATGTCAACAATTGTGACTGAGCATTAGAATGCTATATGACAATATTAAAGAGGCATGAAACTGTATAGTTATACAAAAGGTTGCCATAAAATGGTGGCAGTACGGGGACCCGTATTCAGTACCACAATACGTGAGCAGAGTTCACAGCCCCAAGTGTAGGCCACCTTAACAGTGCTGCGAACTGCTGACACTTCTGACTACCGTTTATGTTCTTCAGCATGTAGACAAAATAGATGCTAAATGGCGTAATTCCTTGTAGTGTTGCCACACTGGGTATCGGTGTCTGTTGCATTCCGTCATAGCCAAGAACGAAAATCCTGGCAAGGACTATGCAGATAATTGGTCGTGCTGGTGGAAATGAGCACTGCCCTTTTCCCCTTCTGACATGCCAGGAGATTTTCCCAGCTGGGTATAGCAAAGGACACAAGGCAGCGTAGCAATTAGGAGAGTATACAGTGTCAGAGGATTACCCAGAGCACTTGGCAGGCCATTGTACCTTTTACATTATAGCAGCCCCGTAGCCAGGGAATTTTCTGGTGGGGGGCTTTGGGATGGGGGGGCATTGTGGACCCCCTCGACGTGGTGATGTCACATTTTCTAATGGCCCACCCCGGTGCCTCACTACATCTGTGCCAGCCAGCCAATGAGCTGGCTCTCCGAGAGCTCTCTAAGAGCCCACTCGCTGGCTGGCTGGTGCTACAGTTCACCAGGGACTCACTGGATAGCACTGGGGCGTCCCTTTTAATTGATAAGGAGCGCAGCCCCTAAAATCCCACCACTAACTACGGCCCTGTGTCATAGCCAGATATGTCAAAGGTGTTTATGTTTGTTTTTAATGAGCTGCATATTATTTTCAGTGGAAGCCATGAAACCCATGATTCAGTTCAAATATTTGCTTTCATTTTAGCTCAATGAGGAAACCAGAACCTATTTGCTTGAACTGTTTTGTCGTTATGTTGAAGATGGTCTAAAATATGTCAACAAAAAATGCTCTCAAGCGATACCACAAGTGGACATCAGTAAAGTTACTGCGCTGTGTTGTTTACTGGAATCACTGCTCCTTGGGAAAGGAGGGCCCTCCATGAAATTGGTACCGTTCTTTATTCTAGGGGGATTAACATACACTGCTGTTTTCGTTTTTGAAAGGTTCAGTGTAATGGACAGGAATGATATTTGGGGTCATTTTTGTTTTATTTTTAAATATTTTTTCTTTAGCATAGGTATTCTATCAGATGAGGTGCTTTATTCTACTTTTTTACTTAGATTTCAACTGGAAATACCTCTTTGGTCATAACTTCTTTCTTTCCCACCTAAATCGGAATGGTGTTTTCAGGGATCGTACCTCTCATGAATTTCAGCTGAACAGGCTATAAATTCCCTCTTTCCTGGTGGCCAAAGAAAGGCTCAGATTGGGTTTGTAAGTTTTTCATCCTTTCTTGGGATCTTCCAAGTGGGTGGGCATCTGTTTTTCAACCAAAACGGAGCATGTAGGCAAGGGGAGCCAGATCCTGCCTCTTTAACTTTTAACCTCACCATGCACTGGTTCTTTAAGAATTTTTCTTCTGATCAAGCTCTAATATTGGAAGTTAGCCAGGCCAAGAGAAAATTGCTTCAAGCCATCGATTGGGGTGTGAGAGGGTTGGGGTTTATTCTCTGGTTTTTGTTAAAAAGTAGATCCTTTCCATACCCAGTTTCATTTACATACAAACAAGGGGCGGCTGCTGCTGCTGCTGCTGCTGCTCCTCCTCTTCCTCCTCCTCTTCTTCTTCTTTCTGAATTGCCCCATCCCTGAGCACACATGGCTCTGGGTGATTTACTATAAATTAAAACATACAAAAATATAGTTTAAAATCAGTTACTCAATTAATCCTGAATGTCACAATCTTCAGATGGCGAATGGACTCTTCTTCCATCTCATGGGCTGGTTAAGGAGGAGACCAAAGTGGGCAAGGTGGTAGAAAAGAGTAGGCTGCCAGCTATAATAGAAACCATTGCTGTTCTCAACCAAAAGGCTGGCAGAACATCTCTGCCTTACAGTCCCTGTGAAATTGCACTAAGTCCCATAGGGCCTTGATGGAAGTTGGCAGAGAGTTCCACCAGGTAAGAGCCAGGGCTGAGAAAGCCCTGGCTCTGGTCGAGGACAGCCAGATGTCTTTGGGGCCAGGGATCACCACCAGATCGCTCTCAGCAGAGTGTAATGGTCTTCCAGGGTTAATAGCAACTGGACGTGCCTGTGTCCAGGCATCGGTTTGGCAGCTTTTGCATGAAATTAAAGACATCAAAAGATTATGGGTGTCTCACATAAAGAAAGAGATGTCAGATCTTCCTTCATCACAGGTCTCTCCAGTCTCACCTGGTTTGGCCCTGTCTTTCATGGTGGGGGAGGAATGGTCGCCCCCAGTCGTTTCAACAGCAGCCTGCTTGCCTGCTTCCCATAATGTACAAGGAGCCCATAGAAAAGAGAGAGTAGTTCTATCATATTCTTTTTCATTTGCATTTTGGCATGTATGAAATCTTTATATCTAATTCTGTCACGATCCCAGAATGCATATCAAAGCATCTGTACAACAGTGCCACGCACAGACACGCATCTGAAAAATCTCCAAACTTAATAAAATGGTGTGTGGGAGGGTTAGTCCTAGGGCTGCCAAGTCTGGGTTGGGAAATTCCTGAAGATTTTGGGGATAGAGACTGAGAAGGGGAGGGACCTCAGCAGGGTATAATGCCACTGAGTCCACTTTCCAAAGCAGCCATTTTCCCCAGGGGAACTGATCTCTTAGGTCTGGAGATCAGTTGTAATTCTGGGAGATCTCCAGCCACCACCTGGAGGGTGGTAACCAGTGTTCCCTCTAAGCTGAGTTAATGTGAGCTAGCTCACAGTTTTTTAGCCTCTGGCTCACACATTTTTGTCTTAGCTCAGGAAGGATGGCTCCAGAACAAACTAATGTACACAGTAGCCACATCACTCGCACACAGCTTTAATGCCAGTAGCTCACAAATTAGAATTTTTGCTCACAAGACTCCACGGCTTAGAGGGAGCATTGGTGGTAACTAAGGTTACTCCTCAGTGGACTAAGATACTGGGCAATTTCATTAGGTCATAGTTGGCATTGTTGTGTTGCTTGGCAGCTGAGTGTTGGGAGGCTTGATCTAGGCAAACCTGGCAAGACTATACCTTTGGGGCAAAGCAGTGGCAGCAGCATGGGGAGGGAGTGGCAAAGAGAGGGGGAGAGAAAACAGTGGCTGGAGAGGGAAAAGGGGAGGATAGAACAGAAAGCAGCAGTCAGGAAAGGAAAAAAACATGGAGAATCGGCTGGGAAGGAACAGAAAACGACAACAACAGTGGGGAAAAAAGAGAAGATAGGGGCTAGCACAGGAAGATGGGATTTCCTCCCCTCCTGGATCTTATGATTCCTGCTTGTATTATTTTTTAAAATTTCATTTCATTACTATCTTTTTCTTTGTACAACAGGAACAGTCAAGATTGAACTGTCTTGTGTGCCAGACCTTCGTGTTCTGTTACCTGTGGTCAATAGGTGGAAATCTAACTGAGACCTATTGGGATGCGTTTGATACATTTATAAGGCAGCAATTTGATGACAATCCAGATGCTAAGGTACACAAAAAAGCTGTCTTGCTTAGCATGTTTTCACTGATGACGTTTGTAGGATCATCGGAATAGGAAAAGAGACAACAGGAAGGCTGTTCTCGCACCCCACCCTTGGAAGGTGTGGGGGAAGGGGGAGGGTTTGCTGCAGTGGGGAAGGGAGACCCCAACCCAGCTTAGGTGAGCACCCTGCAGCATCATTTGTAGGGTGAAAGGGTACTCCTCAGACCAGGTCAGGGGCCTCAGTGCCTTCACGGACCTTTTGAGTGGTACCATGGTCCTTGAAGTATAGGCCCAAAGGCTAAGGGGATGGGAAGTTGCACACCTCCCTCAAGCATTACGAAGGCTTGGCAAGGAGGAGCCTGAGCTATACACATGTGATGGCTCAAGGCTGGAAGCCAGGGTGGCCACACCTGTCAATCAGGGATGCACAGAGGAGGCCTGACCCTCCTGTTTCCCTCCAGTTGCCTGCACTGCCACTGAGGTTTGGAGGGGGGTTTGGCCCATGTATGCTGCAAATCCCCCTTTCACCTAGTGTACAATAAATAAATTTGGCTCTATATTATCCCATCTGAAGGTGTCCACTCTCTTTAGAGCTAGTTTGGTGTAGGGATTAAGAGCGGCAGGACTCTAATCTGGAGAACCGGGTTTGATTCCTCACTCCTTCACATGAAGCCAGCTGGGTGACCTTGGGTCAGTCACAGCCCTCATGGAGCTCTCTCAGCCCCACCTACCTTACAGGGTGCCTTTTGTGGGGAGAGGAAGGGAAAGTGATTGTAAGCTGCTCCAAGACTCTTTCAGGTAGTAAATGGCAGGGTATAAAACCAATTATTATTCCACATCTGCATACAAAAGGGTCCCCCCCATTTCAAGCTATGCAGATGCATCCTCAAGTATTCCTGAGTTACGATATATTTAATTGCTATTGTGAGGAGTATGGGGCTTGCCTAAAACTTGTACTTGAAAATTGCAAACCACATGCTCTCATCTGCGGTATAAATGAGTATCTCTGCTAACCTAGTCCTGAAGGGAAGATGCTAGCCTCCTCATTTTATTCAAGTCTCAGGAGTGAGCCTGATCATTGAAAACAGGTTCCAGAGCTCAGCTCTGTTGTTACAGCAAACATCTGTGAATCCATCATGGCTTTTGTTGTGCTATACAATGCATATGTAGTATTGCCTCTGGTGTGTGGAGTGTTCTTTCCTGTGCTGAATTTGGAGAGAATTTCATTTGTAGAGATTCTGGCTTTGATTCTCATTTGTGAAAGTATTAGAAACCTGAACAGGGCATGCATTTTGTAAGATAGAACGATTCCAATTTCTTATCCAGACAGATTTATATGGGCATCCAAAGTGGCTCACAACAGTCTTCTCTCCTCCATTTTATCCGCACAGCAGCCCTGTTAAGATACGCTAGGTTGAAAGTGTGGGGCTGACTTCCATGGCAGAGTGAGGATTCAAACCTGGCCCTCCCAGACAGTAGTCCAACACTCTTAAGAAAGATAAGCATAGAAGTACAGTTTTGGCGTTATGTGAAGTAAAGATCTAACTCAGCTGAAGATGACTTTATCTTTCTAGCTTCCGAGTTCTGGCGATCTGTGGAGTGTTTACATTGATTATGATACAAAGCGACTGGATCCTTGGGAGAGAATTATACCTACATTTAAATACAGCCCTAAAGTACCATTTTTTGAAATGCTTGTCCCAACCACTGATACTGTGCGCTATGGCTTTCTAATGGAAAAACTGCTAGCTATCAGACATTCTGTACTGTTTACAGGAATAACGGGGGTTGGCAAGGTAAGAATTATACAACAAAACGGATAGTTTGGTTAAACCCCAAGACACCAAATTCCCAAAGGATCATTAGAGAGCAAGCTTGAAATGTAGGGATTTACTTGGGAGTAGGAAATATAAGTTGACAGCTCTTATGTGGAAGAGGAATAATTTCTTGTAGTTGGGAAAATAAGTGGGGCTAGTTCTTTACTAATCTGGTGGAATGGCTAAAAAAAAAAAAGCATGCAAGAGGCCCAGATTAATATAATGCATTATAAACCGCATGCTATTCAGCATATTTGATTAATGTTCTGGAGAAGTAGCCTGTAAAAACATGAAAGTTCAGCGAGTTTTTAATTGTATCTGGAACGTCATCAAGCTATCTGAATGAGCAGTGGCAAAATCTAGTACACGTAAAAATCTAATCTTACATCAGGGGAACAATTTGAACTTTCAAGTTAAAAAATAGGATTCCCAGAGGACAGCTCGGTGAAGAGCTCTGTCTCAGTTTGAGGTTGCAGGATAACTTCAGAATGTACCGAAGGGGACTCTTGTGTTGCTGACATGCTCTTCCTTTTGCTTTTTCTCTCTTGCTCAAAGTCCGTAGTTGCAAGGGCTCTGCTAAACCAAATACAAGATGAAGCAGGCTATGTTCCTGTTTACCTGAATTTCTCTGCTCAGACTTCATCTGCAAGGACCCAAGAGATTATTGAATCCAAACTGGAAAAGAAAAGGAAAAATATTTTAGGTAAAGAGGGCTAACAATATATTTTATCTGATTTGTGCGTAGGACGACTGTGTTTTGTATTTTAATTATTTCTGCTGATTTCAGATAGTACTATGCAGCAACTGATGCCTTAGTACAGCCAATAGGAAGCAAATTCTCCCCCAAATCATTGGGCAGGTTAATTCATAGTCTCCAGAGTTCAGAGATCATTAGATCATTGCAGCAAGGGAAACAAAGAAGATTCACGTAGTTCTATGGTTTTCTAGCAATTTCAGTCAAATTAAATTCTATTTTAAGCTATAATCTAAATGTAGTTTATGCAGTTGTGCACTGGAGGGCAGCACTGACATACAAGAACCATCTCATTATAGTGAGAAGTCATTTTGTCCCAGAGTTGGTATCTGCTATGGGCATAATCCTGTCGATGCATGGGAGTTTTTCATCACTGCAACACATCCATCTCCCATTGTCAGGCAACCCTTGTTGTAGAGCTGCCTGCAATGGGATTAGCCCCCAAGAAATTGTTAAATCAAATTATTATTCATAGAAAATTTGCTTCACTTAGAGGCAAATCCAGTGAAGTGCATTCTCTGAGAACCCAATCACACCATAACTGATGATGATGAAAATTGCATAAAAGAGAATTCTGGTCAACATTCAGGCTCCTTCAATGGAAAGCAGTTTTGCAAAACGTCAGGCAGACATACTAAAATTAACATTGCTTTCATCATATCCACTGCAAATTCATCTAAGAAGCACCCTGTTGTTTGTTAGTATCAGGGCAATAAATCTGTATTTGAGTGATTTTGAAAAAATTCCTTTTGTAGCAGTGCTGCTGAATCTTAGAACAATGTGGGGGGTGATAAGAATCCAGACTTGCTAACATGAATTCCCTAATTTGCTTTTGGTTTTGTATGGTCCTGTGAAATAACTTTCTGTATGATGGACAGTTTTAATATCAGGCAGTACTACGATGCAGTGTGGCTGAATTAAATACACAACTTGTGAGAATTAGCCTTAAGGTTACGTGTCTTAGGATGCAGTGCGACTATTTTTGCTAGTGTAGAAGTATCTGAGGCCCATAATTGAATCAAGCAAGTGTTGGTGCCAGAAGTAGAATGCCAATCCAATTGGCATTCAGGTTTTCTGCAGAAATGTGTTTATCTGGGTTAGAAAATGGATTTATCCTCCGAGCATGAAGCAAATTTGTCCACTGGGTGCATTCAAGAGAAAAGGGGGAGAAGTATTTCTCATCCTGTCATACTGAATTAAATTGTTTAGTAGCCTTCATAAATTTACTTGCTTTAGTACTACACCATAGCAGTTTCGCCCTTAGACACAAGCAATGGTTTCTTCCTCCTTCGGCCAGGTGGGATAGGGTTGGTCAGGTGATCAAGGGGAACCAACCAGTTGCCTCCATTCTCTATAACTTTTAGGGATTGCTGCTGTTCTGCAATCTGAGCACCATGTGCTGGGAGAGGCTGGGGCACTGCTGTGCTGCGTCTTGATATACTTGCGTGCTCACCTGTCCATGGTTCTCCTCGTCCTGCCCTACCGTACCATGTCTTGCCCCTTATCCTGTAGTCTGCCACCCTCAGTTTAGTTTTACACCTTTGCATGGTCTTCGGCAACAGCTGTTACCGCTAATCATGGGTAGCTGAAGCCCTCTTGTTGGTCATTTTATTCAGTATTTGGATATTTAAAAAAAACCACAAAACCACAGTGGGCTGAGATGAGATAAATACAGCCAATGTGCACTACACTTCTTAGCTAAAAGACACCTGAAGCCCTTTATCACTGCTTGATCCTGGTCTTATTAAGGCCTCTGTTTCCAGAACATCAGACAACTTCTGTTTTAGAACCAATCAGACTCCCTCCCCCCCCGCCCCCCCACCAATGGCTGTTCTGAAGAAGCCACTTCAATCTTTTACATTTTAGATTAGGAGCATTGTCACAGTACATGCATCACACAATGCCCCTTTGATCTCTGTTCTGTTCAGCAGAGCTGATAATGTAGCACATGCCACAGAGTGGGCCATGACGGAACAGGTATAATCAGATGGATCTGCTGTCAGCCGGATGTAATGTCAGAGAGTCCTCTAAGCCGCAGAAAGTGCATACAGATGCATTATGAAGCTCTGCCAAGGACTGAAGCCCTAGAAGACAGCAAAACAAACCATGAAAGCAGTTAGTGGAAATGTAAGGTCGTTAGAAGGGCAGAGTGGTTCAATAGGGGTTCCGGAACAAAGTATAAAATAGTTACCGAAAGCTGAAGTAACTAACATTTTTAATGCTTTCTATGCTAACAGTTTTTAATTATTATTTTGATGTCCCAGTAGGTATTTGGGGAAATTAAAGCCTTGAAATAATCCAGGTTTTGATTTTGTTTGTCAACTACGCTTTAGAAATACACACATTACTCGGCTCATTTGGAGGCAGACTTTCTCCCTACTTCATGGGTATACTTTTCTTACTTTGGGGGACTTTGTCAGCAGTGCTTTGTCTGTTTTTACGTCTTAGGAGCACCAGGGACAAAAAGAGTTGTCATTTTTGTGGATGATCTAAACATGCCTAAATTGGATCGTTATGGTTCTCAGCCTCCGATCGAGCTGCTGAGGCAGTTCCAGGACTTTGGAGGGTTCTACGATAGAGAGAAACTATTTTGGAAGGAAATACTTGTAAGTCTGCCTTTAGTTGCCAAATTATGCTTTGGATGTTATAATTTAGGTGCCTGAGTTCAGGTGTGAGGTGGCTACAAAACTTGCCCACAAAAATAGGTGGAACATTGACCTTGGTTTCCAGCTAGTGGTTGGGCAGGAAGATGATACAGGATAGCACACGCTCCAAGTACCCTCTTGAGCCCAGTTTATACAAACAAGCACTTCCGAAAACTTCAAATGCAAAGCAACAACAGAGAGGCTGTAGCAAATTGTGTGTGTGTGCGGGCTTCCCACATGAGTTGAATGACTGTTGCATTATTGTCAAAAATTGCCAAACAAGGCAATGGATTTGCCATTGCAACAGGGCCGGTGCTACCATTAGGCCAACCTAGGCGGCTGCCTGGGGTGGAGACCTCAGAGGGGCGCAGAACTGACAGTCTGCATTACTGTGCAGGAGACCTGCCGCCAGGCCCAGCACTAGCAATTTCAAATTTTGTGGTTTTCAGTCTTTCTAAAATGCATTTATGTTTGAAAATTGGTGGGTGCATGGGGGGGGGGGGGGGGGCGCCAGAAGGTAAACTTGCCTAGTGTGCAAAAAAACCTGGCACCGGCCCTGCATTGCAAATAAAAGGCTTCTGGAGTGGAGTAGCATCTGTAGAATGGTCATCATGCTGGGCCCCCAGGAAAGTTGTATACAAGGCAAACAGTGGGGTGAGCAGAAAGTAGATTTGCATCTCTTGTTCATAACGTGTGGAGATGTGAATCCTCTGTGGGTGTGCCTCTGCAGACTTAGTTTCTTCTATATCCTGCATTTCCTTTGTGAAGCACAGCAGGTCTTTCATGGTGTTTTCTTCTCTGGAATACAGTGGGTTTGGGGTAGGTACAAAACACTAGCAGAGGAGAATTATCAGAGAGATCCGTTCTATATTGGACAGGTTTTTTTAAAAAAAGATGTGATCATGTAACTGGTCAAATATTGTCCTGTATGTTTAAAGCATTAATTTTACGCACACAATAGAATGGGGTAACTTTCATAAGCAGTGGTTTTATACTTGACATTATTACAAAAAATGACCTCTTCTGTTGGTAACTGTTCCTGTTCCTCTTTGGAAACGCCTGTGCTTGTAGCAGTCGGCAGTGAGGGAAACCCTGTTACGCTGCTAGGTTGCCTCTGCCTGCTTCAGGGCGAGGGGGCAAGGGTTTTCTCATGTCTGCCTCTGCTCACAAATGACACCATAATGAAATAAGGAAGATAAGCGATCCTCCTACCCAGTGGCATTCTTGGCTTCATTTGACAACATTCAAGTATGTGGAAATTGAGGCATGGATAATTAATATTTAGCAAGTCGGTTGACTGGAACGCAGCCCTGGTACCAGCAGGAAGGGAGGCAAGCTGTTAATTGGTTCCCTTTTTGCAAGAGCAAGCGTAGGGTAACAACCACTTGCTTCAGTCTTCTGCTATTTCAGACTCATTGTCATTTTTATCACTCGTTTGTCCCCATTGCTTCAGGGTTTCCCCCCCCCCCCATGTGTTTTGCTCTCTCTAGTAGTCCCAGAGGGAGCAAAACACATGTGGAAATGGGGGAGAGGGGGCAAAGCAATAGGTACAAATGAGTGACAAAAACGACAGTGTGGAAGTGGCCAGAGCAGAACTTTCCATGCTCTTACCTTCTGGGAGCCTTAGCCACAACTACGTCAGTGTAAAAGGGACTTGGCACTTAACTTCTTTACACACTGGAAACATTGGGAAGAAATGGCATGTCAAGCCGTTGGACGCAAGAGAGTCAGTTGTGATCTCCTTCTTTAGGATCCTGCGCTGCAGCCCTTGTGCCGTGGCATCAACTAGTTGGGTCTGGGCTGCTAAACGTCAGAAGTGTGTCATGATCTTGAGCAACATCCACTAGATGACAGCAGCATTCGATTCAGACCCAGCTTCTCTTATAGTTGGCTGCTCCCTAAAGCCAGAACTTATGTTGTCTGTGCTGCTTACAAGCCTCCTGGGAGATTTCTTTACACCTGAAGCTTAAATGTGTAGCAAAAGGAACAGAGTCCAAGACTACACAGATCACTTTCGTCTTAAAACGAGACGTCATATTTGTAATGAACCTGGAGTTCCTAATTGTTCTTCAGTGCCAAATTAAAAACAAGAATAGGAAATCGGTCCTTTTAGCAGAGCTGCAGCTTGGTACAAAGCTAGATGGTTACAACTAAGTAATGGGGCTTTATGGGATTCGAGACATGACTAAATATTATGTTCTGACCACAAATTATGATCTTTCTCACTGCTCCCCCCCCCCCCCCCCCCCCCAGGATGTGACTATCGCTGCAGCCTGTGCACCTCCAGGCGGTGGACGTAATCCAGTCACAGCACGTTTCATAAGACACTTTGCCATGCTGTGTCTTCCAACACCCTCCGAGCACAGCCTTAAACAAATTTTTCAGGTCAGTAGCAATGTTTCTGTAGTCACAAGGAACAACAACAAAAATAGATTATGCTGTGCACTATGTCGTAGTGCGCTACTGCGTTCTGTGTTATGTAGACAGATGCTTAGTAGCATATATCACTTTCTGAAAGGCTGCAACTTTTCAGTGCCTGTTCTTTTTTTTTTTCAATTTTATTGAAAATTGGCAGTTGATGTGCAGAGAGCCTGATCCCAGTAAATTCCAGAGCACTTTGGATCAAGTATGCAGAGGCTAGAAGAGTAATTCTTTTGAAACTGAATGATTAGCTAGGAACCTCCCAAAACTTAATCTAATTAATTTTCTTCATATGTTTCCTTGTTTTATAGTCTTAGTATGTTCATAGTCACTCCTTACGCACAAGGTTGCTGAAAGCCAATTTGGGTCCCCAGAAAGATTCCCCCGGGGCCACCCTCACACCCCCCAGAGCTAACCCCGTCATCATGGGAGAGCTTCTGGTGAGACCTGTCCAACATTTCACAATGCAAATAAAGACGTTTCTTGTAGACAAGTGTCTGGATCCTGATATGATGGAGCTTTATAAAATTAGGCATCGGGTGGAGAAAATAGATGGTGAGGACTCTTTTCCCCTCTCCCATAATGCTACAACTCGTTATGCGCCTCCATGGATTTGATGGATAGTCAGCTTAGGAAAGACAAAAGGAAGCACTTCTTCTCTTAAAGAGTATAATTAACTTGTGGAATTCACTGCCACAGGATGCAGGGGTGGCCCATAGTTTAACTGGCTCTAAAGAGGGAAATAGTCCCATTGATGAACAGTGCAATCTTAGACAGAGTTACTCCGGTCTAAGCCCATTGAAATCAATGATAGGTCCATCAGTAGTAATCAGTTGTGATGTCTAAATGGAACTTCCATGTCCAGTGAATCTGAATATTAGCAGGGGGCAACAAAAGGGGAGGCTCTGGCATCCATGCTCAGCTTGTCAGTCTTCTGGGAGCCTCTTGTTGGCCACTGTATGAAACAGAATGCTGGATTAAATGGATTACCTGTCCTCCAAGTTGTGTGTGGATTGGCTTGGGGGGGGTGGGGGGAGACATCCTAAGGTCCAAAGCCTGCCACAGCATTGTGGAGATGGATTCCAGGGGTTGCTGGAGGTCTGAACAGACAGGCTTCCATAAGGTGGACAGGTTGCTGGAGGTCTGAACGGACAGGCTACCTTGAGTAGGTCTGGTCACTGGAGGTCTGAATGGACAGGCAGCCCTGAGGAGGTATGGTTGCTGGAAATTTGAATGGACAGGTTGCACCATAGAGGACAGGATGATGGAGGGCTGAATGGACAGGCTGCCATGAGGTAGACAGGGAGCTGGAGGTGTGAACAGACAGGCTGCCCTAAGGAGGTCTGGTTGCTGTAGGTCTGAACTGGGCAGCCTACAATAAGGAGGACAGGTTGCTGGAGGTCTGAACTGGACAGGCTGCCCTGAGGTGGACAGGTTGCTGGAGGTCTGAACGGACAGGCTGCCCTGAGGAGGTCCAGTTGCTGTAGGTCTGAATGGACAGACTGCTGTGAGGTGGACAGGTTGCTGGAGGTCTCAATGGACAGGCTTCCCTGAGGTGGACAGGTTGCTTTGAGGTAGACGAGCTCTTCTGAGGTACACTGGCTGCTAGGGGTACAAAGATCTACTTTGCAAGCTCCATAGTGGGTTAGCCAAGCAAGGGGAGGATGACCTCGATGAAGGACAACTGGTCCACCGTGACTGGGTCCAGGCTTGAGTGGTGGGGGCTGATGATGTCACTGAGGTGACAGAACACCCACTCGCTCTGGATATTGGTAGGGGGGCAGGACAGGAGGTCCGTGGCCACACTGGACAGACCAGGCCAGTGGGCACTTTTTTGCACAGAGTACTCAAGTGGATCAGCCTCAAGGGGCTCTGCAAGGTAGTTGCACACCTTGACTCTGCTGAGTCCTCTGCCAAGGCCTGCCTGGCCTCCCCAATGGTGCTGCAGACCTCCCGGCTCACCATTGAGGTCCAGTATTCTGGGGGGTGGGGCGTGCTTGGGCGCTCAGGTTCTGATGTCCTGGTCTGTGGGTGCCACCACCCCTCCTCATCCTCTCACTCCCCCCTTCCATCCCCAGTTCCCTCCAGCCACCTTGGTTGCTCTCCTGCACCCTGTGGACCTCTGCATAGATGTCCTCCTTCCATTTCATGAACTTGTTGTTCCTCACTGTAATGCTGCACTTAATATGCAGGTTACAAAGGCAGGCCAATCTGTAAACTCTCTGTTGGCAGAGAGGATGCAATTGTGTACTCACACCAGCCTGCAACATGTCCACCAAGGCCCTGGTCCTTGGGAGAAGAGCCTCTCCCTGCCCCAGCACGGACACAAGTAGCCAATCCAGCCCTCGAATCAGGGACATAACTTGCCCCAGGCTGGCTGTGTGAGAGCATAGGACCTCAGTGGTGTCCTAAAAGGGCTTCAGAACATCCACCATTTGGGAGAGGGCCAGCCAGTCAGTAGAGCCGATGCTTAGCTTCCCCCCCCCCCCCCCCCCATGCAGCATGGGCATAGTGGACGTGATGTCTTGCACGACAGCCTTCTGTTCCACCAGACGTGAGACCATGCCATAGGTGGAGTTCCAGTATGTGGCCGTGTCCTGAAGGAGTTGGTGTTTGGGCACCCCCACATCCTCCTGCTTCTCATGCAGCCCGCATGCAGACTTGATGCTGTGGCAGAAATGGCCAACCAGGCACCAGCAGCTGTCCAGGAGCAAGTGCGTCTTCCATGTCCCCTCATCCCAGCTAGGTTTTGCGGTGCTCCCCAGCCCAAGAGCATCCCGTACCACCAGGTGGATCTTGTTTGCCAGGCACACGATGCCTTCTAATCCCACAGCATTCAGCAGCAGCACCATGTTCCTACCAGCATCCGTGACCATTTGTCCCCAGATAATGTCACCCACAGGTGCCCACTCCCCTAGTGCAGCCTGGATCTTGGTGGCAATGTTCCTCCCAGCGCAGTCCTCATCCATACCCCATGCCTGGAGTAAAAGCACTTTGTAACCCGTGGCAGGACTGCCCTTCCTCCTGGGGCCCTGTTGTTGCTACCCTGGCAGTCTGGAGGTCCTCCGGTAGCCACTAGTGGGCAGTGGGGGAGAGATACCCATGCTGCTGCATAGGTCCGCTGTGAAGTGCACAGTCCACCCTCGCATTCCGGACATCTGGGCCCTGACCAGCTCCCTCACAGAGCTGTAGATGAAGGCCAGGGCACAAAGGCTAATGCACCTCCTAGAGGGGGTGCATACCAGGGGGCAAAGAAACGCAGCATCCAGCAAAAGCCCACATGCTCCACAACAGACAAAGGTAGTTCATCCAGGGCAATCATCTCAGCAATTACATGATAGTCCACCTCCTGGGCCTTCCCCCGAGCTCTTTTTCTCTGTGGCATTGCGGTCATCATGGGAATGACCTCCTGAAGGGTGGCCTGCTGGGAAGTTTCACAACCCACAGCGACCCCAGTGCTAGCCTTCTGCTTTTTAGTTAGCTGGGAGGATTCCACCCCCCTTCTCCTCTCTGAGCAGGCCTCTTTCTCCCCCTGGTGGGTGCTAATCATTCTTCTGAAGGCAACATATCTGGGTGGTGCCACTGTGACTGGAGGTGCCCATAAAAGATGATGGAGGAAAGATGTCGGCAGTTAGAGCCCCAGCGATGCCTTCTGACAATTCCCTTACAGCTGTCACCCACATGGAAGCTTTTCTTGCTGCTGCTTCTTCTAGAGCAGAGGTTCCCAAATTTATTTGGCCTACCGCCCCCTTTTCAGAAAAAAAATTACTCAGCGCCCCCCTGGAAATCTGCTTTCAAGAAGTAGACAAAAAGGTGCAGGTAGAGTCCACCATGATCCACACAGCCAGGCAGGCCAAGGCAGGCACAGAGCAGCAGCAGTTGAAGGCCTGAAGCCAGAGGCCAGCTGCAGCCACCACACAAGAGAAGGGACCCCTCTTCACCTCCCCCTCCCTCCCTGATCCCAGGGAAGACCAGGAGAAGGCAGGAAAAAGCTGCTTTAGATAGGTTCTGGATTCTTATTTCTTTATGTTTCCACCACCCCCTTATTTTTATTCAATGCCCCCCCCAAGTGCACCCAAGGCTCCTACCGCCCACCTAGATCGTTCCAGCGCCCCCCCCAAGGGGCGGTATTGCCCACTTTGGGAACCAGTGTTCTAGAGGCTATTTCTCAGAAGGCCATTCTCCTCCAGCCTCTCAGAAGGCGTGCAGGACTGCGCTATTTGAAAAGGGTTTTCTCTGAGAGTTCAGAATTGGTCTGCATAGATTAGTTGTATCTTCTCTGAGGGCTTTATATTTGATTTTATGGATTATGTGCTGAAAGTTAACATATTTGGCCTGTTATATTTTAGGACTAACAGTGCAGATTGGATTTAATTGTGTATGTTAGTACTTTTTCTTTCTAACTACCCAGACTTCTGGAAGGATAGGGGTTTTTTTTTTAAAAAAAAAAAATGAAATGGATCCCCTGGAAATCTACCAGTATCATGTATCCAATATACTCTGCTGGCTGTTTGAGCAGGATGCTAGGTGTAAACAGAGGTGGTGGACTGGGTTAGACAAGGTCCTGAGGAGGTCATCAACAAGTAAGTCCAGTCGTATATTCCAGGGAAAAGAGAGAACAAGCCTGGTCATTCTTATCTATAAGAAAATGACCTCTTTACCCCACCAGCAGTGATTAGTTCCACCCCAGCTGTGAAGTCAAATCCACCCACGAAACTTCTCGCAAGATGAATTCTTCCAGCATCTCTAATGTGCATACCTCTACTTTTTTCATTTTTAAAAAAATCAGCCCCTAAAGAAAGGTATGCTCAGACCATCTGTTCACTAACATGTTTTCCAAAGCCATTCAGGTCACACCTTCGCTCCATACTGTCTCCATCAGTGCCCTTCATCAGGCTGTTCTCCTTTGCCAGAAAATGGTGAATTATTGCTCCTGTACTTATTAGTATCAGCTTGGCTGGCACAGGTCATTACTGGTAATACTGGGGGGGGGGGATACAAGAACTCGTGAGCACTCAATGAAATTGCTGAGCAGTCAGGTTAGAACAGATAAAAGGAAGTACTTCTTCACCCAAAGAGTGATTAGCATGTGGAATTCACTGCCACAGGAGGTGGTGGCAGCTACAAGCATGGACAGCTTCAACAGGGAATTAGATAAACATACGGAGCAGAGGTCCATCAGTGGCTATTAGCCACAAAGTAGAGATAGGAACTCTCAGTCTGGGGCAAGTGATGCTCTGTATTCTTGGTGCTTGAGGAAGGGGGGGGGACAACAGTGGGAGGGCTTCAAGTGTCCTGGCCCCACTGCTGGACCTCCTGATAGCGCCTGGTGTTTTTGGCCACTTTGTGACAGAGTCTTGGACTGGATAGGCCACTGGCCTGATCCAACATTGGTTTCTCTTATGTTCTTGTGTTTTTATGGAGCGGTGGACACCCACTGCCTCAACCAAAAGCCTGGCGGAACAGCTTCATCTTGCAGGCCCTGCTTAACTGAGTAAGATCCTGCAGGGCCCTGATCTCGATGGGGAGAATGTTCCACCAGAGAAGGCCCTGGCCCTGGTTGAGGCTAGACGGATGTCCTTTGGGGCAGGGACCACCAGGATGAGCTGATTCACACAAGCCCTGGATCCGACACTGCCTGTCAAGGATCCCTCTCTCCTACCGAGGGCTCCAAAGCTTACCTTGAGCTTATTAAGCAGATGGCAGAGGCCCTGCAGGTCCAGATGACCACCAGCACCCCCAAGGTGACTGACATCGTACATAAAACAGTGCAAGCCGACTTACCTCCAGCTGTTATTCTCCCCATGCTCCCTGTCCACCTAGAAGGCCCCAAAGATGCATGGGAAAAGCCTGCCTCTGTCACCTCTACCATCTTCCATTGAATATCATCTCGTTTGGCCCTCAGGTAGGCCTCTGATAGGTAAAGGATTTTCTGTTTTTTCCCCCTAACTTGGCTTCCTGCACCCTCCATCCTTTCCACTTCAGCTCACCAATCGCCCAAGTGTGGGTGATTCACAGAGACCACGAAGAAGATAAACAGGTTGCTTACCTATAACTGATGATCTTCGATTGGTCATCTGTGCAGTCACACATGCCTGCCCTGCCTTCCCCACTCCTGGCATCTTTTGATTACTTACCTTTTAAGTTGATGGGACTTACTGGCGATGGTCCAAAGGAACTGAGTGGGAGGGCGCTTTCTCCTCGGCTCCAGACATGTGCAGTCGATGCCTGCTCCCCAGAGCTCTGGAGAAAAGCACGCCAAACACTAGAGGCTAGCTCTGACATTCTCTGAGGTCGGGTTTGTGTGCAAGCACCAAACCCAACTGTGTGACTGCACAGACGACCACTCAAAGATAATCAGTTACAGGTAAGCAGCCTGTTTTTCTTGCATCTCATGGACTATAGATTAAGGATCCAGTGCATAGAGGAATTTGAGGCAGATCTTCATTTGTGCCAGCGTTAGGCTTAGAGTGCAAGGCTTCTCAAAGCTAAGACTCAGTACCTTTTTCAAATGCTGTTAGAACTCATTTATATATAAGAGTTTTAAACCTGTAACATTGGTACATTGGGTATTTGCTTGGTTCATACATGTTCTGTGCACCGGCTTAGCGCTTATCTAAGCAATACAGCCAGCACAAGTTGTGACACAATTCACAGCCACGTGTGCAGAGATATTTCCCTTTTCAAAGTGCCCTGCCACTCAGTACAGCTTTGAGCATTGCCAGAGTGGAGGCAGAACTTCAGGTTTCCCTTCCATTGCTATTTTCACCCGCAGGAGCAGCTTTGGGCTCCACGTGTCATGTGAACGCACGAGGCTGCCTTATAGTAAATCAGACCCTTGGTCCATCGAAGTCAGTATTGTTGACTCAGATTACTGAGCAGCTCTCCAAGGTCTCAGGCAGAGGTCTTTCACGTCACCCGTCTTTCAACTGGAGAGGCCGGGGATTGAACATGGGACCTTCTGCATGCCAAGCAGATGCTCTGCCACTGAGCCGCAGTCCTTGTCCACATGATCCCAAGTCATTTGGAACCTGATAATTATGAGAGCCCTGGGCTGTGTTCAGCTAGTCACCCAATACCCCAAAGAAGCCTTTGCCATTTTGGCAGTGTAGCTTAGTAAATCCATTATCTGATCTTAGAGCCTTGTGGGGTACTCCAGTGCTTACACAGTGCTCTTGCATGTCTGGGTCTCCACTCACTTCCATGGATCCATTTACCCACATCAGTGTGCATCCACTGGAATGGACAAGGAATATGCAAGCTCTGTGTGTGCACTACAACTCACGTACACCCAATGGATAGAGCAATCTGCTTATATCAATACAGGGTTGTTTCCTGTAGATACAAAGAGCTCAAGTTATAAAAAAAAAATTAGGAGTCTCAGCTGATTTGCAAAGAATAAAAGAGGAACTGTCACAAGACACATTTTTTTCCCTTTGCTTTTAAATGTTTTTTCTTGTCTAGGCTATTTTAAAAGGCTTTTTGGCTGAATTCTCTTCAGCAGTTAAGCAGACTGCAAAAAGCATAGTGGACGCTGCTGTTGAAATATATCAAAGAATGAGCATTGATCTTCTCCCAACACCAGCAAAATCCCATTATGTATTTAATTTACGTGATCTGTCAAAGTGCGTGCAAGGTAAGATGTGTGTTTTCCATATGGCACATTTTTCCATTCCAATTTCGTGCTACCATTGTCAGTCCTCCTTCCGTCTAATAATTTTTCCCCAGCCATTGTTTTGCTCTCTTAATTTCAGCGCTGCGTGTTTTATGACATGGTGCAAGGTCTGTGTGCATATTTTGGCATGTTGCTGTGGACGGGGGGAGAAGACAAGCACTACACTGCATACACTTGAAGTTAATGTGCATTTCCCAATAAGTGAAACCAATCTGAAGAGACATGGGAAGAATAAGCTACTGGTGGTACAGAATTTCTCTGAAAGAAAGGAGGAACATGGGTGCAGCAGTGTGTAAAATTAAAGTTGTGCTGTTGGTACCTCAACCAGGAGCGCTGTGCATGGTCCACAGTGGCACCTGAAATGTATAACATCAGTAATCACGCTAGCGTAATATTTGGCGGCTCAGCTGGATATAGAAGTCAGAAGCTCTCTGTAGCAGCTATAACTCTGGACCCCCCTTTTCTGTGTGTGTGTGTTAGCAACAGGCAATGCCAAATGCCAGTAATTTTACGACATTCCACAATATTTTTGCCCAACTGTAGATATGCACGAGTAGGAACTATCTTGTCAAATATCTCCCTTCAAGATGGAAATATATAAGGCTGCACCCAAGTAGAAATGTTTAAATTGTGCTAGAGGCACTGACAGTCCAATCCTATACAGGGTTACACCCTTCTAAGCCCACTGAAGTCTGTGAACTTAGAAGAGTGTGATTCTGCCTTGGACTGCGCTGTAAGACACCTATACAAGTATGAGAATCCGCTCATAGGAGCAACCTACACAATACATTTTTTTAATGAGTCTCCATGCAGCAGCTGTGGGAAACATTATTTTGAATAAAAGGGGGGGGGAGTAATTGGCTTGGGACTGTGGCACGAGTGGAGGAGGGTCCCCTGCCTTCCCCTCATGCTGTTTTCCAGAGCTGAAATGACCCTGGGAGTGCACGTGTCCAATTTTTTGAGCAGCATGTACCCCCTGAATCACCTCCTCCCTGGTCCTGACTTGTTAAAAAAGTCTTGGCCTTTAGGTTGGCTTCCAGCATTCCTTTACTTACCGTCTTCCGCTGGTGCTGTGTTCTAGCCCAAACTGGGGTATTTTGCTATTTGCCAGATATGAAATGTGTTAATTCTCAGTTCCCTGGGTTAGTCTTGGTAAGAACAGAGTTTTAAAATGAGATTTTTGACATTCAGTGTAAGCTTCTTAACCCTTACCCAGTTGATTCTGGATCTGTTGATGAGTCCTGCGCAGAACAGCCCATTTCAAGGTCTATGCCATCATCATCATCTGGTGGTTTCCATTTTGACCAAAACCTGAATTATATTGCAAACATCTATGCGATATGGTTTGGAGGAAGTTCATATTCTGATCAAGGGAAAATCATTAAGCTATTCAAAATTACAGAAGAGCTTTCCCCTGCCATCTGTATCCCCTTCTTTAATATAAAAAAATGAGAGCAACTAAAGTAATAAGAGGAGAACACGCTTTAGAACAATTGTTATAAGTACTAAGTAATAAGCAGGTGCGCCACATGGAGGAGGAGGAAGCGGCTGCTGGTGAGCCCAGAAGGGGGGCTGCCAGGCCCATCAAGCCTTCTTTCCTCCCTCCCCAGCAACGGCTGCAAAGCACAGGTCCCAGTGTATCCTCTGCGCATGTGCAGGGAACACTCTTTTACTTTGGGGGGATTTAAGTATCCCCCGTATAGTTTTTTCAACATTTCAGATTTTTCTTCACACCGGGGGAGTGCCCCAAGTGTGCAGGAAAATCTCTTTGCCCCCTATGTGCCCCCCATGTGTGGATTTAGATATCCGCACAGAGGGGTCATCTTGGCTATTAGATATACAGATGTGATTTAAAGTCACTCTTTGGATTTCTAGGCTCCAGGAGTTTGTCAGCTGCAGTGCATTACTGTAGCCGGACAATTTTATTACTACACATAGTAGTCGTAGCTATCCATTTTAAACTAGTAAAGGGAATAAAATCTCATGCTTCACAGCATAAAGTGATTGCATTTTTGATTCTCATAGGATACCCCAACATCATCTCTATACTGTTCTGCAACAGGTTTGGAAAATATATGGGTATCAGTCTTCTGAGGGTTGCCTGGTGCTGAAGGCAGGATATTAAATTGGATGAACTGACTTCCATCTGTCTCTATCCTTGATATCTTCATCTCTATTTACGTTCCATCTCAGTAGTTGTGTAGCACATAGACAGACAGACAATATGTGGGAGTAATGCTTTTAGATTGGAATTGTCACTGACATCCAGAATAATGAGAGGCAGTTACCACACGCTCCTCTTAGGGTGCCGCTGTAGCTCTGCTTGGTGTGTTCCATCACTGCTATGCATATATTTAGAATCCGGGCTCCCTTCTGTGCATAAACAGACGGTTCCCAGCCCTACTCAGCATGTCGCATAAAAGGCATTAGAGGGCTTGCTGCCATTGCCAATGCATCTTGCAGATGCCGAAGCAGAGTTTCTTTCCTCATTAGTGTATTTCAGGTTTTGGTGCAGTCCCACATGTTTCAGTGGGTCACTTTCCCATCTGAAGCCAGAGCTGCGAGGTACTTAGGGCTCATTTAGCAGGTCACGTGATCCCTTATTGCACCATTACTCACCCTTGATGATTCTCCCAGTCTGCTCATTCATCCCTTTCATGGGAGAAATCACAGTCTGGCAACAGAGTTGGGCACAGGGCCCTTCTGGAAGTGAATGAATGCCCCATTCCTTTCAGAGACAGTTGGGAGTCGAGAAGAGATAGCATGCTGAAATAAACATTGCACAATTTGCTTTGCTTATTATTTTCTCCCTGCAGGGAAGTGGAGAGAGGGGCACTTGAGAGCCAAAGATTCCTTTTGAATTCAGGTTCCCCAGCCCACCCCCAAACCCACTCTTATTCCCACCCAAAAAAAAGTACTGTGCTTGATCAGACAAGTGATATGCAAGTTCTGTTCTTGGCTAATGCTCTGCAGTGGCCCCTTCACCCAAGCAAGCCATCATTTGAGCCTCCGGTGCCCCTGTGACTCGGTCCTCAGAATCTTCAGTTATTGTCAGGGCTCTTTTTACCTGACCTAATCTTCATGTAAGTGTTTCTCGAACATTTCTTTTTACAAAGGGAATAGGAACGTGGGAGAACAGAATTGTGTGGGAGGGTGCTTTTTATATTGAGAACAGGGTTTTCGTTTCAGTGGTCTGTGGCGGGGAAATCAGCAGTTTTCTCTTTTTCCTGTAACCTTTCTACTTTATTAGGCCCATTATACTTAGGGTTGCCAGATATAATTAAAAAAAAAATTCTGTACATACTGAGACTCTGCACATCCTTCTCCCAGAGCAAACAGTGCAAAGTACGCTGTTTGTCCTAAGAGGAGCACTTTCCCCGAGTGCAAAGCAGCAGCAGTGGCCACCTCCCACCACCAACAGCACTGTTTCACACTGTTTGCATTGGGAGGAGCACCCAGACACAGTGTAGAGCCGCAGCAGCAGCTCCTGTTTCAAGCTTGGCGCTGTCTCCTCTCCTCCCATGCTGTTTGCACTGGGAGGTGCAGCCAGCCCCAGTGTGAAGCAGTAGCTGCTGCCTTGGGCTCTGGTTTGGCACTGCCTCCCCTCTTCCCAGTGCAACAGCAGGAAGCACGCCGTTTGCCCCAGGGAGGAGCACCCAGAGGCTGCTGCTTTGCATGCAGGTTGACTTGGCAGCGCTTTCTGCAAGCCCCAAACAGCATGCTTCACTGTTTGGATTCAGGTTGCCAGTTCACCTCAATGGCAAGGGCGTAGACTTTCCAATTTCCCGGGGGGGGGGGGGGCTGGAGCTGCGCCAGAGACATCACAGTCTATTGCCTCCGGTGGAGGCTCAGCACCTCCTGGAAAAGTTCAGGGGGGGGGGGCTCCAGCTCTCCAGCCCCCCTGAAGTTGACGCCTATGCTCAATGGTCAAGGATTTTCATTGACTGTCTGTGGAAAATACTGCAAAAATACCAGATTCCACTATTTTTTCCTGGTTCTCTCTGACAGTCAGTGAAAATAACGGACTGTTGGAGTCAATACCAGACACCTGGCAACCCTAATCATGCTGCTTTTCTTCATTCTCCTTAAGTGGTGTAATCCAATATTACGGCATCGGTTATTGTACATAGTGTGCTAGTCTCTATTATATTGCTTTTATAATTCTGTAATTTGCCTTGAATCTGAAGAAGATAGTCGGGGGAGGAACGTAGTAAATATATTTTGTTTGCACAGTAATACCTCTTCTAAAGCTGTTTTGTACAAAGCTGTTTCACCTCACACTCTTTGTTCCGGGTATAATTTTAAAACGAACTCTGGAGGAAGGGCTTGAGGGGCAGCTCTGCAACACAACTGGCTGGTGGGGAGTAAATATGGTTGGGTGAAAGCAATATGGTGCTCCCGTGAGTGGGACATGTTGGAAGTTCCAGGTGTGGTGTCCCCTGCCTCAGACCTCCAGACTGAGTGGCAAGAGAGGCTAGATAGCCAGGTAGGCACACTGACCTTTCTTCCTGTATCTACTCTTCCGCCACTGTCCTCTTTGAAATGCAGACTGTGTTCTCAGGGATCAACCTCGCCTTTCCTGCTTCTCTCTCACTCTGAATGAAGACTTGCTCTCTATCTGCATACACCGAAAGAGGGACATGCGGTCTTCTCTTGGCATCATGAGGCAGATGGGCCTCTCACTATCCACCTCCATCCTTTAGCTAGTAAGTTAGTAATCTATCAGTCTCTGCTCTTTCCTATCCAAAGTGTACTTCTCAAATAAAGAGAAGAGTATTTCTCTTCTAAACTTGCAGTGTGGCTCTGTATAGCTTAATAAGCTGAGTAACCTGGTAAAGTGACGCTCCTGCATTTGTAGCTTTATTTAAGCACTCTGCTAGTGAAGGGTGACTGGACTAACCACACCAGTTAACCTCAGTAGGACAGACATCTCCCAACCGTGCCCTAAGTAGGAGCAGCAGGGCTAACAAGGTGTCTGCAGCTCTTTGGGGAGGGAACCTTGATGTGGAAAGTGACCTTGAAGAGGCTTCCTCTTCAAGGAAGAGGAAGAGGCAATGAGCTGGTGATCAAGGAAGAGGCAATGAGCTGGTGATGTCCCTTCCTCCAGCTGCTGCCCCATATGTGATTCATGCATAAGAAATGGCAGGGGTCCTTTGGGGCTGGAGCGAGGTGGAGTGAAGCTCCGCCAGCTCAGGAGTGGCCACTAGGGCAGCCATGGGCCAAATCAGATTCTTTGATCTAATTCGGCCCGCTGCCGAATTGCCGCCGAAATTTGGCGGCAACTTTAAAAGTGACTGGAGGGGAGGGGGTTTGAGGGAGAAGCTCCAAACTTGCAGGGTAGCTGCTGGGGCCTCTCCTCGAAATACCCACCAAGTTTCAAAAAGATTGGACCAGGGGGTCCAATTCTACGGGCCCCCAAACAGGTTGCCCCCATTCCCTCCATTGTTCTCTATGGTAGGAAAAAAGTAACACTTTTCCCACCATAGAGAACAATGGAGGGGATGGGACAACCTGTTTGGGGCCCCATAGAATTGGACCCCATGTTCCAATCTTCTTGAAACTTGGTGGGTAATTCGAGGAGAGGCCCCAGCAGCTACCCTGCAAGTTTGGAGCTTCTCCCTAAAACCCCCTTTCCTCCAGCCCCTCATATACCCTATGAATTTTTGCCATTGATTTCAATGGCCCATAGGGTATAATGGAGCTGAAACTGACATTCCCTTTCTGACACACTTCCGGTGATGTCAGGGGACCTGGCATATGCTAATGAGTTATGCTAATGAGCTCCTGCACCTCTTTTTCTATGAAAGGATCCCTGAGAAATGGTGATACTGTGACCATATCCCTATTAGTACAAGCATTGTCCATACCTCTTATAGCGCTTCTTTCGCTTAGCCGTCTGTTTTGAGGAACATCATCCCTGTGTCAAAGGAGGCATTACTGTGCAAGTGGGCATGCAGCAAGGACTCGAGTGGGAAAGGTTGAAATTGAATTGAATTGAATTGAATTTTTTCAGTAGTATCGACAATAATTGGTGACATACATGGCAATATCATTCCTGTATTTTCCCACCGCAGGCATATTGCAATGCGACTCTGGATCTGTTCGAGATCAGATGCAGCTATTCAGGCTCTTCTGCCATGAGTGCCAAAGAGTTTTTCATGACCGTCTCATCAGCAGTGAAGACAAACAGTATTTCTACTCTATGTTATCTGATATGGCCAGTAAGGATGCTTACTCTACCAATATAGTTTACCTCTCTGACCTGTAAATACACCTTGCATAGATGGATTAAAAGTAATCAAGTTAACCTGAGGATTTTAATTTGCAGGCAAACATTTTGGAGTCTCAGTTGATCCAGACTCGTTTGGGTCAAGACCTATTCTGTTTGGGGATTTCTTAAAGGTGAGTGTTCCATGGCAGAAACTATTATACAGTGCCACTTTTAAAACTTTGCCTTTATGGAATCTTACTCTTATTTTTAGAGTACAAATACCATATGTGCTGTGTTGAAAAGCAAATGAATTCTGCTATGTAGACATCATCAACGTTAGGAAAGTGAAAGGGGTAGCAGTGTTTCTCTTATGGCCAAAGCTGCTGTGTTCCTCTGACATATTTATAAAAGTACAAAAGGTTTTCTTGCATTTTAACAAAAAACACACCCCGCTTTATATAAAAAAACCCTGAAGTATATACATTTTCCCCTGCCTCTGGATGAGATCACATAGGTGCTATTTTAATATCAGGCAGGCTTCTCAAAATCAAGGCAGCGTTTTATTCTGAAATCCAGCTATGTTGTCCTCACGTAACATTCTGATTTCCTTTGCTTCTAATCTAGAGTCTTGTGCTCTAAGGATAACAGCCTTGTGTTACCTGAGTTTAGGAACCACATCAAATGCTGGGAAGGGAGGACTTACCTCCTCCCTCCTTTACTGTAAATGGCCTGTCTGGAGAGATTTAAGCCCCACTAGGGGAAAAAGACCTGTACTTCTGTAACATCTGTCTTTTTCCCTACCAGAACTTAAAGTAGCTTGGATTTCCAATCAGGGAACCGTTATTCCCTTCTTCTCCAGTGCACACCCTGATCCAGACTACACTTTCTCCCCCTTACAGTTGAGTGTCACAGCTAAACTATATGTCTGGAGATCCACCCATGGATCCCCAGCATCCTGTGTATTTGGCCCACAAAAATGGCTTGTTGAGTGCTAGTCTGTACAGTCTTTGAGCAGTCCTGTTTCTAAAGAGGTACTAACCAGTGCTCCCTCCAAGCTGTGGCGTCTTCTTGTGAGCAACAAATTCTACTTCGTGAGCTACTGGCATTAAAATTGTGTGTGAATGCTTTGGCTACTGCATAAATTAATTTGCTCTGGCGCCGTCCTTCCTAAGCTAAGACGAAAAGGTGTGAGCTGGAGGCTAAAAAACTGAGCTAGCTCACACTCTCCGCTTAGAAGGAACACTGGTACTAACCAGGCAGCGTAAAGAGTACTGCTTTGCCAAAGGATATGATTCTCCTTCTTATCTGGGATATCTGGGTAACTGAATGAAAGCCCCCAAGCCTTGAACATCTGACACAGTTGAAAAGCCAAAAAAAAATGATGGGAGGCACCAAACCTGGGAACGATGTGAACTAATCTCTAAAGTGCACATAAAATAGGACGGTTAACATGACCCAGTGAGTTTTGTGTCAGATATTCTTCCTGGGGGGCAACAAAAAGAACCTGTTTGAGACTCTCATGGGCAGCCCTCCATCAGATATTTACTAAAACACTCAGTTATTGTAATCTGCAGTGAACTTCTCTGCAGCTGGCTAACTAGGATCTTTAACGTTCGCTTTAATAGTTTGGTATGACCAGCTAGGCGTTACCAGAATAAGTTAAGAGTAGGGTGTGAGGTTAGCTTTGGCAGTCCAGCACATTTCTTGAAAAGGAAGTGATTCTTTTGGATTTTGATGCCTTTAGTAGGGGTTGTGGTGTTTTCCGATTAGAAATGTCCATTAGATTCTGGAAAACTGTCATATTTAAGAGCAAGGCCCTAACCAACCCCAGAGCTGACAGATTAAATCAGTGTAGAAAGCAAACAGCTGGTCAGCAGATGGCCATGGCACAGGCATATGGGAAGACATGTTGATAAGATTTTCTTGCTCCTTTGCATTGGAATCTTTCCTGGAGCAGTCCCTCAGGCCTTGCGGGGTAAACTTCAGTAAAAATATTTGCCAGATATTTACCTCGATAAATGTGGTTTTACATCCCATCTCCTCCAATTTAGCTTTGATGAAGAAACACTGTTCAACGGCAAGATTTAATTGTAGAAAAGAGCATTAGTGACATTAAAGGACAGCATTTATTCTGTCTGTCATTCAGAAGGGTAGGGGTGACAGCCAGCAACTTTCTGACTGGGATTATTGCTTAGAAAAGCCGCCACCAATGTTCTCTAAACTATTTCAGATAAGAAAAGAAAACACCAACTCTTTCGAGAATATTTACAGACTTTAAAGCCAGTTCCCGGGATTCCATCACGTTCTAATGTGGCCTGGAAAAAGAATATACAATACAGCGAAAGCCACAGTAAATTACAAATAAATGAAAAGTCACTGTTTAACGCAGAAATACAACCAATATAATTCCCCAACAGGGTCTAAATGTGTAATAAACAACCCACAGGTCTATAAGCAAAACACATAAGTCTCTCTTATGCAAAATATCATCAAACAAATACACATGATCTTCAGACAAAGCCACGAGAGCGGGGCGCGGGAAATGTGGCGTATGGAAGACCCATTCACCAGCGACGCTCTCGTGGCTTTGTCTGAAGATCATGTGTATTTGTTTGATGATGTTTTGCTTATAGACCTGTGGGTTGTTTATTACACATATAGACCCTGTTGGGCAATTATATTGGTTGTATTTCTGCATTAAACAGTGACTTTCCATTTGCCTGGAAAAAGAAACCAACAGGTGACTGTGTAGACTAAGGGATGAGAAGGAAAGGCTGCACAGTGCTGTAACTGGAACAACATTGCTGGGGAGACAAAGCAACTACTGACATCCAGTGCTTGGGTGGCTCAGCTTCCGTGATCAAACACTGTGACCCACTCAGGGTACCCTGCCGTATCCAGGATCTTTCTCCGCTTGCTGGCCACCACAGTCATGGCATCATGTTAGCTCTGTATTAAGTCCCTGCCTCTTATTTATAGATAATCATTATGACAGGGTGATTATACTGGAGCCGATGAATATCACATTCAGCAAACATGAAAAAAAGGATTTTGAGTTCTCTAAAAAATCAGTGTCTATGGTGGTCCCATGAATATGTAGCTGGCGAAGAAACAGAGGAAAGAGGGATCTGTGGGGTCATATTCTGATCCTCTCCTACATACGATGCACAGACTCCACACAGAATACACAGAGAAAATATGCTTTACATTACTTGTAGTCCACCGTCCTCACTGAGGCTCGAGGTGGATTCTACAGTGCAAGCCAATGTAATCAATAGAATGGGACCTCTAATAAGCAATGTAATAGGACTAAGATTACAGCCATGTGAAATGAATAATGTGCCTCCTACATGTGTAGTTTTCACCCAGAAGGGGAAGACTCATACCCCAAATGTTTAACCTGCCAATATGTCTTAAGATCAGCAGCAATTCTTCCCCAGAAGGTTTAAAAAATGTTTATAACTTAGCAGATAGCTTCTTTTGGAGTATTTATTTCCCATTTCTTTTTCATGGTGTTCATCTCATTTTTTCCCTCCGTAATTTCTTTCAGGTTGGCCTTGATAAAGCTGAACGTGTATACGAAGAGTTCACTGACATGCAAAAGCTCACGAATATTTTACAAGACTATCTGGATGATTATAATCTGTCAAGCGCTAAGGAGGTGAAGCTGGTATTTTTCCAGGATGCCATAGAGCACGTTTCAAGGTAAAATATCATTATGTTGCCATTAATTGAATAGTAATATCAGTAAACCACTGTTAATTTTAAAGACACATTAATTCAGTAGAGTCTTGCTTATCTAGTGCGTATTTTTATAGACGGGCCACATTGTTGTATTGTACACTGTTTGTGCCAAGAACTAGGAGCACAGATTTTAAGCTTCATCTCTGATGGCCAAGCTCATATGCTTGCTGTTAGATAATCTAGGTGCTGTGATGGAAGAATAATAGGTACCTGTGTCCACACACACACACACACACACACGATGTTCATTCTCCATGCAGAGGCCTACGTGTGCTTAAGCCTCATTTAGTACCCCCAGATTTTTAAAGAGGAAGATATCACATAGATTTTCTCTCTGCACATAATGTGCCTTTGTATGGAGTGCCCAGGTGACACCTTACTTTTAAGAATGGCTTCAGAAGTAAAAACCATTAAGTAGAGGCCTGGTACCCCTGGGAAATCATCCTCCAGTACTGCAAAGGTGTGCTATGCAGCACACCCAGGGAATTGGGGGGGGGGGGGGGGCGCTTGTCACATTGACCTTGCAGGTAAATAGAAACATTAGGGGGTGGGAGAAAGGACTGAACAGCTCCCACCGCCCCGCACCCAGTGCTTCTTTCCATTGCTGTGATCTTTTTTTCCCCATGGATTTAACTGTGAGCTGTCCTAATTCTTTATTTCTTGTAAGTTGTGTTTGGAGTAATTATAGATAAAAGCCAGTCAATAAACATAGCAAATAAATTAATATTTTGATTTCCCCGCCTTCTTTTCCCCATAGAATTGCTCGGATGATCCGCCAGGAAAGGGGAAATGCCCTGCTGGTGGGCGTCGGGGGCACAGGCAAGCAGTCCCTAACTAGGCTGGCTTCCCACATATGTGGCTACAAGTGCTTTCAGATTGAACTGAGCCGTGGTTACAATTACGATTCTTTTCACGAAGACCTTCGGAAGCTATATAAAATGGCAGGGGTGGAAGACAAAGATATGGTTTTCCTCTTCACTGACACGCAGGTAGGTACGAATAGCTGAAATTAAAGTGAAACTCATGCTGCCTTTAAAATGTTATCTACGTAATAAAATGCTGTCTGATTTATACTGCTTATGTTTATACAACTAAAATGCTGCAGGGAAGGTTGCACTTGATTAAATAACGAAAATTCAAAAGAAGACCTGGAAACAGGACATGGTTTGTAGAAAAGCCGGTTAACCTTATTTATTTGTTTATTTAGGTTTATATCCTGCTCTAATTCCTTGGACTTGTAGGAATTTATACCAGTTTTTCAAAATGCTTTACTCTTCCCAAATAAGCTCACTATCTGAATAATATAATTTTATGATTATTTTCTACAATATAAATCTGTGGATTAGAGTTCAGTCCCAGTTGTGGTCGTGAAGGTGTCTCTGAAGCTCTGCCTAGGAGGTGGTCATCACTCTCAGGTCTTGAAATGTGCCCTTCTTTGCAGTAGTGGTACCTAACAGTCAATGGAATCCATCAGGAAAGATGCTAGGGATAGGCTTGGTGGGAAAAGAGCTCAGTCCTGGGTATGATGTTCTTGAAGATCTGCTCAGGAGGTAGCGTTCGTAGTATTCTTGAACATTTAGAATTGTGGCGTGTATTTCAGTGTAATTTTATTATTTATATAATGTTGTTAGCAGATTTTTTTCCGTTCTGTTAGCCATCACTGTTCAGAGACATGAAATGTATGAACCGATGAAGCTGTCTTCTATTGAGTCAGATTGTTGGTCCTTCTAGGCCCAGTGTTGTCTGTTCTCATAGGCAGTTTTCCAAGACCTTTTTCAAAAAATATGCAGATTGGCAGGGATTAAACTTGAGACCTTCTGATTTGGAACTATGGATTCTGCCACTGAGGAGTCAGTCTTCAGGGTGGTGATTAGGAATAGGAGCCTATGAATGCAACTCAACAGCATCCACAAAGAGAATTCACACTTCTCATCTCTGCTTGCAGCAGGACTGAGTCCCCAACCTTTTTGAGTCTGCAGGCACCTTAGGGTAGGTTCATCTACAAAATGGCTGCCACAGGAGGTGGAGCCAACCAAAAATGGCTGCCACAGCTCACCTTCAGTCACATAGTGGAGATCCTTGTGCTGTGATGGAATATGCTGCTAAAGCAATTTTGTTTTAAAGCAGTCTGCACAACGAATCAAATTTCTAGTGGCCAGTCAAAAGCTTTGCTGGGCAAAAGCCCCAATCAGTCCCCACCTAGTTTCTAAAAGCGCTTAGCAGACATCAGGAAAGGTGTCATCAGGCACCATGGCCCCAAGAAGCACCACGTTGGGGACCCCTCTAGAGACTATGGTAAAATAAAACAGGAGGACAGGAACACCAACATTCCAGCAAAAAGACTTCAAAAGTTAGAGACTGCTTTGTTTTGCTGCTATCAACTAACTTGGGTGTCTGTGTAGATGTTCTAGAGTATCTTCCAGTGCAAAGGTTTGTGTGTGTGGTGGGGGGAAATCCTCTCAAAACAATTCTTTCGAGATTCCTCTGCAAAGGAGAAACTTGAAGTCTACTATTTCTTCATCAAGAGTCTAAATTAGGTGGCAGTAGATGTCACAGAATATTCAAAAATCATAGTGTCCTTCAAAAAAAAAAGTTTAAAGAAGGTTTACTGAGTGACTCAGTAAAAATACAGTAAAAATGCAGATGTTGGCATGTGTATTGCATTTCCCAAAACTGGTTTTTTTTCAAAAGTAGTGACATGTTTTAACTGGCCCATTCAAGATGGAAACTCTTAAGAAATGCACTAATTTCGCAGGACGGTACTGTAAGTGTAATACGCAAAGTGTCAGACACAGGTGGGGTCATTTCCCCCATCCTTTTTTTGCTCACCTTTCTTCTCTAGACATTATGACTGATTGCTAAAGCCCAGTTAAATGAACTTGAGGATCCCCTGGACTGCCTTTCACAGTCCTGATTAAAGGCGGGTTCTCAAAATGAGTGGTATCTATTTCATTTTGGCCTGAGTTGGTAATGGTCACATATAATGCTGAAACCAGCATCAACATGAATACTGCATAAGAAAATAGTGTAATGGAAAGGGGACGTAACATTCCTGGGGCAAGTTCTCCATCCTTTAACACTGGTTTCAGAATTATACGATTCCCCATGTTGAAAATATTCTGACTGAATTAGGTAGAATTTTAGTGATGAGTCCAGAAACAGCTGTGATTGAGCAGCTACTTCAGCAGAGCTCATGCATGAAATCCAGTTTCTTAGAAGATAATTGCAACTGCCATTAAATATCCTTGTTGTGTGATTTGGTTGACACTGGTTCTCTATCCTGGATTAAAGTTTTTAACATAAGCATGGTGCTTATCAGTGGGAGACTTACTCAGTGATAAGGCTATTGTTAATAATTACCACTATAACTCTTCTCCTGAATTGGCCCTTGACAGTCCAAGAATTGTTCACTCAGTTTAATCTCGCATCCCTTTGAAAGGAGAGCACCCCCCACCCTTCTGTTCCCTTTTCACTGTTTTGCTGGATAATGGATGGATACATTTCACAGCTATTCAGTGATTTCAGAGAGCCTGAGAAAACTCAGCAGCTCACCCTAATTACAGCAGAAGAGAAGACCGTGATGAAATGTGCAATCACACTGTGCAGAGTCACACTCCATCCGAATAAGTTAATTATGTATGATGAAGGGAATTGCATATAGCTACTATTGACTATAACAACTGAATAGTGAGATAAACATTCCAGGAACAGGTTAAAACTAGTTGTCAGAATGCAATGTGACATTATAACAAACAGCAGTGGTATTTTCCTAGTGGAAAGAGTTTTTTTAAAAACAATATATTTGAGGAGGTTACCTAGCTGCAGCGCTTAAATCTTTTGACTTCTTCCAAGCTTTCCCATATTTTTACAGGCATCATGGAAATTTAACCGTTAAACAGGTATTTAGCAGACATTGCTATATTAGTTTATGTTGAAAATTTGGGCTAGATGAAAGCCTGAACAATATGAGAAACTCCTCGAAATGTGTTGGGAATTGACGTTACAGTCTGTGGACAAACATGAGATGCTTTGTTATGGAGGAACATAACTGGGGATGTGCATGCAGAGATTCTTGTCTGATTATTTGTGCTTATACTTTCTCCCGCTCAAGAAATCAGGGTAGGTTAAAACGGTGTAAACTTTCTGCCCTGTTCTCAGCACCAAAGCGTCTTATGTTGCTCCTGGAAAACATACCGACTGAGCAGCTCCAGGGAAATAGAACCCCAGAATTGTGTGGCAGCTACTGAGAGTGTCTCTCTGCACCTGACCTTATTTGGCACATAGATGGTATTCTTATGAGAGACTTTCCCAGACCTTCCTTAAAGCAGTGATGGAATATAGGCAGATATGCAGGGCCAAAACCACTGAGGACATAGTCATAATCATCAGCACCTTATTCAGAAGGCAACCAGGAGCCAGTGCAAACACTGGAGTGTTGGTACGATGTGCTCTAAACAGCCCAATCTCAAAGCAAATGGTAACTATCAGCTAAGGTCACTGAATGGTCATCCAGGGCAGCCTTGTATAAAGCACATTACAATCATCTCACAGTCTCTTGGTCTGCATCTGTGAGAGAATCCCACAGTCCTCATAACAAGCAGGGCTGGTTGAAGCACTTGCTGCGACTTGCAGCTCCAGGCTCAAAGAATCCAGGATCATCCAAACATGGTGAGCCGAAGTGACCTTACGTGTAACACTGATATAATCATAAAATAGCTTTATAAATTTTAGGTTTTGTGATTATATTTAAAGACTATACAAAGTAAGCTGCATGCCTGGGCTTTTCCCCTGGTATTTTAATATTCTGTGTGTAGAATTTAATTTCTCTGGTAGTCCTGGGAGTGGGGCAGTCCACATTTCCAGGAATATGGCTCCTCCTCTCCAAGGGCAGGATTGACAGCACTTTTGATCCTGGAAGGGAGGGGCTTGTCCCAGAGAGCCTCAGTCTTTTTGGCCCTGCGCTCTGAACAGGAGATCTGCAGCGGCGCTCTGAAGAGCACATTGTGTTGGAGAAAAATAGTCAAAATACTCAAATATTCAGAGGTTTCAATGGATCTTTGCTTCACTGGAGAGGAGACATTTCTTTCTGTTTAAAAAATGCTTTATTTCTAAGGGTAAGGGTTCACAGGAGACCTACAAAATAACAACATATCTAGGAGCTGCATTTTGCACCCTACTCTTACAAAGCATGGTCAGACAACAAATGGAGATTCCTCCTTCTTCTTGACCCCTAGAAGGAAATCACCTGAATAGTAACCAATCAATACCTCAGTACTCCTTTAAATTTGCGGGCTTTTCTTACACTGGCTGTCTGCCCAGTTTCCCTTTCAGGTCAGTCTAAACAATAGCACTGAAGATAAACAAGTTATCCCTATAATGACTGGAATGCGAGATCTTGCAAACACATACCTTTCCGACACAGTGATACTGGTCTTTCTCTAAGAAGAGGGAAGGTAGTTGCTTGGTCTGCAAGGGAAGGGAAGGGCTCGTTCGCCCACCCCCGCACTACAACGGAGTGGCGGCAGGCAGAGAGAGAGAGCTGACAGCACTAGGAGCTTCCTAGTTTCCATGACCCACTGCACAGACTCCTGATGAGGTCTCCAGCCTTCAGTCTGGAAGCCTACCCCCACCATCAATCTCAAGGGAGTGGTGGAGTCCCCGGCAGGCTTAACAGAGTACTTAGGCCCTCCACAGGGCTCCTAGAGGCTTGGAAGGGGCCGGCTCCAACAGACAACAGGGAAGCATCCCCAACCCTCGAGACCTCTGCTGAATTGTGGTAAGACTGGTCCAAGGGGGTTGGTGCCAGTGCAGAGGGGAGCCATTAGCTGACTTGGCTTTTGCTTGCTTTTCTTTTTTTTGTCTTTTGGCGGGAATGGCAGTGAGGGCACACCTAGCCACCTTATGACCATTAGATAGTGTAGTCTCAGACCTAGAGCTCCCCAGCTCCCCAGCTTCCACCTCTATCCTGGCCTCCCAGCCTACTGGCAAAGGAGAAATGACCCAGTCCATGGATTTGTCAGGGGAGGATGCTAAGTCAAATCTCCTGGCCTGGATTAAAATGGAGATGAGGAAAGAAATTAGAGAAGCCATGCAGGAATCGAGACAGAACAGCAGTTCCTCAGCTAGGGCTTCAGGCAGGTGAAGGAGACAGTGCCTCGCTCTCTCCTCTTTGGGCAAAAAAAAGAGCAGACCAGAGGACCATACTAGGTAACAAGGGGGTCCTAGCCCCCTGCTGAGTCTTCATGATGAGGATTCTGAGACCTCAGACTCTTCCTCTAATCAGGAGGAAGGGGAACTATCAGAGGAAGAGGTAGTAAATACCACGCAGACAAGGCTTTTTCCCCAGGAGCTGTATACCAAACTGCTCCCCAAGGTGCCACAGGTCCTGGAGATCTCTCCCAAGACCAAAGGAAAAGAAGGACAAGATCCAGAGTTCCCTGAAGGATTGGACAGGACCCTTCACAGGTTGGGAGTAGCCCTCTTGTGGAGTCCCCTCCCAGCGGTGTTTTATAATTTAATGAAGGGTGAGTGGGAAGCACCAGCAAAACCCAAGGCTAACCACTGTATTATTCCCTATTCCCTATTATTCCCAGTTTTATTCCCTGGTACCAGAAGCTGCAAAGAGAATCAAGCTGTCCCAGTGGACAACCCGGTAGCAAGCCTGTGTTCCACCTCGGGACTTCCAACAGAGGCGGATGGCTTTCCCGAAGACCCCTGCGACTGGCAGATTGAACAAGCTTTCTGCAGGGACTTTGAAGCCTCAGTGACATCACTGAGAGCGTCTGCAGCTGGTTCTCTTTTTGCTAGAGCCGCATTCTCCTGGGCTTCGGATCTGGCAGCAGCGAGCAGTAATGTACCTACAGATGAGCTGAAGAAGATCGCCCTAGCAACAGCTTTCGCGGCAGATGCATCTCTGGATGCTCTCCAGTCGTCAGCTATAGCCATGGCCTTTAACGTAGCAGCTTGATGGAATACCTGGCTTAGAAGCTGGGAGGTGGATCCCTTGGCCCAGGCCAAAGCAGCAGTGATCTGTTTGGGGAAGGTATGGACCAATACCTGGTGGAAGAGAAAGACAAGAAAAAAGCCCTTCCAGGAAGAAAGGCAGCAAGCCTAGAAAGCATTTTCAGTCCTTTCAAGGATTCAAGTGTCCTTCATGTGCAGGCTCTTCCAGGTGCTTTAAAGGTAGATGGCAGCCCAAACTGTGAGAGGATAATAGACCTTTCACCTTCAACAAACCCAGTCAGAACATTAAGTGCACTGAAAAGGGAACCTCAGTGTGACTATGCTGGGGCAGCAGACGCTCCAAGGATTGGAGAGTCTGCAGAATTTTGCAAGTCACTAGCAGGGTCAGGAGTGCCTCTGAAGACCTGCCTCTTTCGGACCTAAGTGTGGTGGAGGATCAGTCCCCAGCTCCAGAGGAGCCTCCACCTGAACCAGAGGAGGCTCAAGCAAGCACCTCTCAGGGCATTACCCCAGCACCACCAGCAGCTGAGCCACAGCCAAGCTCAAGCCCACCTGATTCACCTCCTCGGGTGGAACAGCTAAGGTCACGATCCAGGCAAGACTTAGCTGCTAGAAGAAAAGAGGCACGCATGCATAGTTACAGATCACTCAGCCCTGAGTTTTAGAGGGAGCCGGGACCTCACTGCCAGCTGCTAACAAGCTCAGGAACTGGCTGGGTATTTAGCCACAGCACAAAGACCAACAACTTGTGCTAGCAACTAGTCATTCTGGCTAAGCTCTGCACCCGCTCGGCTCGCGTCATCTAAACCTGATTCTGGACCTTCTGGCTCATGACTTCGGCTCTGTCTGACTTCGGCTTTTGGTTGACTCCTTGGACTGGTTTGCTCGTGAGTTTCCCTCTCTGACCTCGGCTTGGACTGACTCTGCTTTCAGCTTGTGTTTTGGACTTGGTAATTCATTCCTGATTTGGCTTGACCTTGGACTGTCTCAGACTTCGACTCGCCTCCTGACTTACTGGCACTCAGCCCGTGACAGGCAACAGACAATAATGACAAATGGGTAATACACACAGTAATAAATGGATATTCACTAAAGTTTAGCTCCATTTCACCCAAATGCTTTTTGCAGGCTCCAAGAAACCAGTCTAGTCAGAAACACCAGCTCCTGGAAGGGGCCATCCAGCATCTCTTGGACATTGGGACTATAGAACTGGTACCCGAGGCATAAAGAAATCCGGGAGGGTCTACTCAGTGTTTTTCATAGTACCAAAGAAGAATGGGCATGTCAGGGCCATTCTGGATGTCAAATGTTTGAACAGAAGCATCAGAACAAGGAAGTTCAAAACTTTGTTGTTCAGTCACACAGCCGAGTCCTTGTGACCCCATGGTCCACATTACGCCAGGCCCTCCTGTCCTCTGCCGTCCTCCAGAGCCCACTCAACCCATGCCCACTGCATTGATAACACTGTCTAACCATCCCATCCTTTGCCATCCCCTTCTTCTGTTACCTTCAATCTTTCCCAGCATCAGGGTCTTCTCCGGGTGAGTGCTCCCTTCTCATTTGGTGGCCAAAGTATTTGAGCTTCAGCTTCAGTATCTGGCCTTCCAGGAAACAGGGTTGATTTCCTTTAGGATTGACTGATTTGATCTCCTTGCAGTCCAAGGGACTCTTAAGAGTCTTTTCCAGCACCATAATTCAAACGCATCATCAAACGCTCAGCCTTCCTTATGGTCCAGCTCTCGCAGCCATACGTTACTACTGGGAATACCATCACTTTAGCATGCAGACTTTTGTTGGCAGGTGATCTCTTTGCTTTTTATTATGCTGTCTAGGTTTGCCATAGCTTTCCTTCCGAGGAGCAGGTGTCTTTTAATTTCATGGCTGCAGTCACTGTCTGCAGTGATCTTGGATCCCAGGAAAGTGAAGTTCAAAATGGAGACACTCAAATCCATCATAATGTCTATTCAGAAGGGAGACTTCATGGCATCCATTGATCTCTCAGAGACCTACTTACATATTCCAATATGAGAGACCCATCACAGGTTTCTTTGGTTTGCATACAATGAAAGGCAATTTCAATAATGGGTGCTGCCGTTTGGATTGCAGTCATCACCCAAGGTGTTCACCAAGATACTGGCAGCTCTGGTAGCACATCTGAGAGTACAGGAAATATCACTCTTTCTGTACCTGGACAATATTCTGATCAAGGCACCCTCTTTCCAATTGGGCCTAGAGGTGGTGACCCATACAGTGTCTTCCTTCAGGAACATGGCTTCATAATCAATGAAAAAAGAGCCATTTACATCCAGCTTAGATGATTCTACATCTGGGAGTGCTGATCGATACCTCACCGGACAGAGTTTTTCTGTCTCAGGAGAGACAGGAGAAGATTCAGACAGCAGCAAAAGAGGTCCTGAAGAGCCCAAAGGTGGAAGTGATGGTCTTGGTGCAGCTGCTTGTAATGATGGTATCCTCTCAGGAGGTACTACATTGGTCAAGGTTTCATGTTGGTCCGCTCCAGAGGTTTCTTTTGCTGTATCAAGATGTGATTGTACACAAGAGAGCCAAGGTGGTCCATTTACAGAAAGGCTGAGACTGGAAATCAACTGGTGGACAGACCCTGTCAGGTTTCAAGAAGGGCTTCCACTCAGGGAACCAATGATGATGGTGATGACCACAGATTTGAGTCTCTGCAGCTGGGGTGTTCACAGCCTAGGAAGAATAATGCAGGGCACCTTGTTGGAGGAGGAGGCTGTCAACAGCATCAATCTGTTGGAGCTCAAGGCTATCCGACTGAGCCTGGTGGAATTCCAGGATCTTCTGTCAGGTCACCGTGTGTTAGTGTAAACATACAATATGATAGCCAAGACCTGTGTGAACAGGCAAGGGGGCATCAGATACAGGTCCCTTCATGAGGAAGCATGCCTCGTGATGTGAAAAGCAGAGAGTCACCTCAAATCACTAGGCAATGCATGTAGTGGGTCAGGATAACTCCTTGGCATATTGGCTGAGTCAGAGGTCTCTGGACCAATCAGAATGTTTAACAGGGATATCATTTGACAGATATGCCACAGATTCGGCAAGGTGGAAGTGGACTTCTTTGCCATGGATTGAAACTGCCAAGTCCTGAGGTGCATGTCAAGGGGAAGAGATCCTCAGGCCACTGGGCTAGATGCTCTGAGTTGTGAGTGACCACATCAGCTGCTGTATGCATTCTCTCTGCTTCACTTGGTGTGCAGGGGCATGCAAAAGGTCATAGAACAAAGAGCAGATGCATTACCAATGGCACCATTTTGGCCAAGAAGGGTGTGGGTTCAAGATCTGAGGAGGCTCTTGTTTGCAGATCCATGGCACCTTCCACTGAGGAAGGATCTCTTACTGTAGGGGTCAATACAACATCTGCGAACTGAGAGGGTCAACCTAACAACAGAATAATTATAATGAAAAATATAGACATTTATTAGGGTGTACACATAAATAAAACAAAATAAAAGAGACAGTCCAAGTATCAGACATATAAAACTAGGTTCATAAAGAACTAATAGCAGTACATACCAAGCTGATGAATAAAACCTTTGACCTAAGGACCATATGTGTTTCAGCCCCTATGGGCCTTCCTCAGTGGTCAGTATTCTTTATACAGTGACACACATCCAAAAATGCATACAGAAATTTGTATAGACATATATGAATATATATAAAACCAGGTGTTGCAGTCTGAAATTATAGGGGGAAAAAGAAGTTGGGGGAGGAAAAAAAGCCAGATTACTTTAGTGTAAACAATAAATATATGTAATAATGGGTTGGTAGACATTGTCCCTCCTGCCATTTCGTCAGGGGGACTACTGTGCTTCCTCTGAACAGCATCTTGGCAACCAGGTGTCAGGTTCTGACATGATTCTGCTAATAATGTATGCATTTTACAATGCTGTCTCTGTGCTTCACATGTTGCTTTGTTCCTTTGTTCTAGCAGACCCTGCCAGTTGCCCCTTATCTGTATCATTCTTTCCTCCCTGCTAGCTATAAAGCTTGCTTTGAAGTATAAGGGTTACTCTGTTTAATGTTGCTATGCCTGGGCGGGAGATGGTGACCAACATTCCTAAGTGTCATCTCTAAACAAATGGTGACTACTCCCTTGTATTCCCTCCTCCCTTTTTCTCGAGCGTATTGGTGTTATCTTGTTATTGAAACCTTGAAGAGTTCTTTATGGCCGGACGCCTGGAAGAATGTTGTGCCTGGGCTCACACATGTGGGTCACTCAGATCAAGAGGGGAATTTATAACTTTTTCACCTTCTGTGGGAATCTCAACAGTCCCTGCTCTTTTTCCCGCGTCCACCCTCTTGCCCTGATTGGCTTAGGCCTGGGGTTCAATTGAAAGTCTGAGAGTATAATAGTACTGTCTGTATTCCATTCAAGCATCTCTAACAAACATTCGAGAACCTGTTTGCAGTATTGGAAATAAAGAGCTTTGCTTTATCAACAAAGGTCTGATTCTTTGCAGTTTATACAGAAGCCTCACACCAAGCCATTGAGTTTATTTTCGTGCTTCTATTTTGGGGCATTCCGATTTGTCTTGTAATATGGATAGGAACAGAATTCTTATCTACTGTCTCTGTTGGCTAGCAGCCCACAACACCTTGTTTATATGTGACTGGGTTAGAATTTGGAGCCAGTGCTTATAAAATACAATATTTTATTTTACTGTGAATAAATGTTTGCTCATGATGTGTACTAGTAATTCACTAGTAAACTAGAAAAGCTAGTAATTTTTTTTCAGATTGTGGTATTTTAAATTACCTAACTCTCTTTTTGTGACAACTGTTATTTTTAAAATTTTACAGATTGTTGTAGAGGAGTTCCTAGAAGATATAAACAACATTCTGAATTCTGGTGAGGTACCTAATCTGTTTGAAAAAGATGAACTGGAGTTTGTTATGGCAGCCACCAGACCCAAAGCAAAAGAAGCTGGTTTAGCAGAGGGTAATAGGGATGAGGTAATAGAAACATTTCAAGTATTGTTTTTAAGATGTAATTTGATTTTTTTTTTTTTTGCTGCAGACAGAGCAACTGAAATTATGGTACATGTTATACATGTGTAATTACCATCTCCAAAAGGGAGAGGAAATTACTTCTTATGGTGCTGCTGTTCTCAGCCAATATCAGAGATTGAGTCTAAGGGTGAGAGATGGAAATAGGCTGTTAAGTCAAGCAGCCTATTTCCTCACCAGCCAGTAATCATTTGCTGCAGTTTATGAGTGTACTAGATTTTATTTGTGCTAACAACCTCATTATTGCCTTGCTTTCTTCTTACACTCAAATTAATATTTGGGACGGCCTTTTCTCAGGTGTTTCGATATTTCATTAACCGTGTCCGCCAGAAGCTGCACATTGTTCTGTGCATGAGTCCTGTTGGAGATGCTTTTCGAGCACGGTGCCGAATGTTTCCATCGCTTGTGAATTGCTGCACGATCGACTGGTTTGTGCAGGTACTTAGTTTCAATCAAAGAATCTTGTTAAGATGTCCCAGTAACGCAGGATTTTTACTTAAGAACATATGACCGGCTTTCTTCAGCCACTGTTTCCTTGTTAAGCTTGTGGTTATTTCCTTCATTCTCCAGTATAACATACAGCCTCTAACATAATTAAAATTTAACATATTTTGCTTGTCTTTAAATGGTAAAATGTTGGTCTTGGTCTCTCCGGCCAGATCTTTTGAGTGATCCTTCAAATACTAGATTCAGTAATATTTCTCTATTATATTTTAAACTAGGTGTATGCTAGTCTGATCTGGATAGCCCAGGCTAGTCCAGTCTCATCAGATCTTGGAAGCTAATCAGGTGTCAGCCTTGGTCAGTATTTGGATGAGAGACCACCAAGGAATTCATGGAGGCACGCAGTGGCAAACCACCTCTGAAACGTCTCTTGCTTTGACAATCCTTTGCGGTTGCCATAAGTCAGCTGCAACTTGGCAGCAAAAAAGCTAGTCTTTGTTTTTGCTTTCACTGAAATTCCTTGCATGTTTCTCTTTTTAAATCCACACCAAAATTGCACTGTTAAGAGAAACTTGGTGGCAACTTTAGTTCCAGTTCTTTGAAATTTTCCCCACAGCATAAAAGCCTTTCTTGACCAGCCCTAGATCCCACAGATTCCTTGCAGCTCATAAGAGGCAGGCAACATCCTTAACTTAGTCAAAAAAATTATTGTATTTCCTTTGCTTTTCTTGAAACACTGATTTTTTTTCTTCCCTGAGCAACCACCACCACCACCACCACCAAATTAGCCTCAAAATTTCACCTTCCAGCTGATATGGTAGGTCCAAGTCTCAGTATGATGGCTTTTAAGACTGGTTCAGTTCTCACCTTTCTGGTGAACTCACTGGTCATAGGCAAATCACTCTCAGACTATAATGATGTTAACCTGCCTTACATAGTGGTTACAAAATAATGTTTGTCAGGTATTGTCAACACTATATAAATGTCTAAAACGAGTCATCATACCATATACGTGGTTGGCACTAAACTCCCTCATCGGCCTTTTTTTTTAAAGCTAACTAAATTGATTGGAATGGAAGAGGTAAAATCTGACTATTTGGTAAGAGTCAAGTTCCTTTGGAACAATTAGAAAGTGTCCTGAGGTCAGCTCAAAACATGCCCACAACTGATAAATCTATTGATTGTACTTCTTCCTGCCAGCCTTGCTGACCTGAAAGGTTCTGTTTTTCCAAAATATACATCTCATTCTACCAACTATCCACAGGTACCTGTATTCCTATTCCTTCTACAGGATGTACACAACCAGAAGGAAAAAGTACCACTGCTCACACTACAGTAAACCTCATGAATGTCCTTCTTGCAGATATGTTACTTAAGTGCTTTGTCAGTGGGAAAAGCAACCATATAGGTCTAGCACACTAGAAACACTATAGGGAGAAATAACACATTGATTGCAGCTTACAATTAGAGAGCTGGGCCACTCAAGAAACAAGCAAAAAAAAAACCCAAACCCCAAATCTAATAATAGAATGTCAGGTTCTGTACTAGTTCTGTTATAACCAGGGCCAGTTCCACATTTTGGGGGACCTGGGCAGAGAATTCCCAGTCCCCCCTCTTCCCACTATAAGCCCCACTGCTCACACCTCCTTTCTCACCCCCCACATGTCTACTCACAAGCCCTTCCACTGCCTACACCCCCTTTTCTCAGTAGCACTGGACAGTGTTCTGGGAGCGCCACCTTCCCCAATGATGCTGGGCGCATGTGAAGCTAGCAGCATGAGTGGCAGACCATTGGCACGTGAGTGGGCTTTCGAAAGGACAGGTGCACAAGTGGGCAGCAGGAAAGGTGCATGGGACTGGAGACGACCTGGCAGCTACCCCAGCTCAAGGTATACCAACACTGGCCCTGGTTATAATAATGCTGTGTTAAACAGTTGGCCAACTAATCTTTTTCCTTAGTACAACACAGTCATTAAAGTAAAAGCCGTTTGTACTTGCTTAGTTAAGAAAACGCCTTCATCATCTGAGATTTAGGCTTACATTAATTACGAATGTAGAAATCAAATGTTGGTGGTGTTGAATAAATGGGTGAGAGGTCATGATTGAGGTTATCTTTTTCTCTTGTTTTCAGTGGCCCAAAGAAGCTCTGCTTTCTGTAGCAAGGACTTTTTTCCTGCCCGTTGACCTTGGAAGCGATAGGATGAAAGAGAAACTTTCTGTGATGTGCGTAGATATTCACATGAGTGTGACGGAGATGGCAGAGCGGTACTATGCTGAGCTCCGGCGACGCTACTACACCACACCTACTTCCTATTTGGAGTTAATCAATCTTTATTTGTCCATGCTGAGTGAAAAAAGGAAACAGCTGGTTTCAGTAGGTTAAATTTTATTACCAGTAATATAGCCTTATGCTTAGAATTGTGCTTCATTTCTCTCTGACAGTCTTCCTTTTCAGACAGCCCATACGTTGTTGGGTGTTGTTTATTTTTCCTATTATGAGATGGATTTAACACGTACTTTCTTCAACTGGATCTATATTGTCGATGACTTTATGAGAAATGCATAGGGGCGACGTATCTTATTAATTCTGCTTTTTATCTGACCCATAGCCACCGTCTCTGAAATCACTCGAATTCATAGAATGTCATTGATTTCAGTGATGCCCCTCATGCGACAGGGGCTGCAGTTTAGTCCTTTTCCACATGGATATTTGTATTCAGTAACAAAAGTTAAGATGAATTGCCATATTCTGGCTCTTGGTGAAGAAATAGAATCATTCTAAAACCTGGAAGATTTAGCATCTGATGAAAAAACTCAGACATTTGGTTTTCAAACTGAAGGTGCCCCTTGGAAGTTGCTGAGGGAATTGAGCAGACGCCTTAAGCACCAGTCCTATTTATTTAGATAAATTTGTTGGATGAAAAGAGAGAGAAAAGAGCATATTCCTAAAATAGTATCTTTAAGGTAAAAGACAAAGCTAGCGGTGTGGAGGTGGGTGGACTGTTCAGTGTATTGCATAAGTTGTATGTATGACTGCCTTCCGGGCAGAAGTTGTGGATGTATGCTCAGTGCAATGGGATCCTGGCAGTCAGGGAGTAAGTTCATACCTTTGAGGCTAAGGTTGCTAAACAGAAGAAGATGAGAGATGCAAGGAGCGCTGCTGTGTTGATGAGATTTTCCTTGAACTTGCCAGAGGCATCCCACTTCCAGGTCCTCTCCTGTCAAGGAAAATGAAGGTCTCAGGATACAGAGGCATCATAATTGCTACAAGGGTCCTGTTCCTGCTGTGAATTGGTATACTCTTAATTATAAAGATTGCCTTCCTGGGATGGGTAGCATGGGTGCCTTGGAAGTGGGAGATCTGACCCTTAGGAATGTCAAAAGATGTGCCTGTGATATGACTGCATGCTGACTTGCCTTCCTGGGGCAAAGGTAGCAGATTGTATGCACTGTTTGAACAGGCTGTGTAGGTAAATACAGAGGAGGATCTGGTAGCTGTGGTGCACTGTGGCACCAATAAAGTTGGGAAGTGTAGTTTTCTTGTCCTAGGAGAAAACTATTGGTTCCTAAGGCAAGATGTTAAAGTCCAGACCTCTAAAGTAGCAAGTGACCAAAACACAGGCTAGAATTTATTTTAGAGCCTGTTCTGGGGTCACGATGGTCAAGATAAAAAAAATTACTTTTGTGCCATAGATGCAACAGCACAAAGCCATCCTGCAGAGTTGTTGTGAGTGGAGAAAGTTTGCTTGGTGTAGGGTGTCAGTGCGATTGAACCGAACCCAGGACTATCCTCCATGACTAAGGACTTTGCAGATAAAGTTGCTCGTACCGCTTCCAACATGGACTTTTTAAACAGTCTTCTTAATATGAGATATTATACCCATAGCTCCCTGCTTGTTGTCTTTGCTTGGCTGGGTTTCAGCTATGACAGTCTAGGTTCAGAATATCTGATTGATCATTTCCCCCACTCTGCCCCATCACTCTGAGTGTTATCAGAAGATCTCCTCTGGGTTCTTCTGCTGTCCAAGGTGGCAAGAGGATACAGCTAATTTTGGGTGGTGGCACTGCACCTTTGGAAGGCCTCCTCTTCCATGGATGTCTGGCTACACAATTGTTGTTTGAGCAAAAAGTGTCTCTGTTTTTGCCGATTTCAGGGCTTGTGTACCTGTTGGAACGCCACGTGAGAAAGCAGGATATATTTTAATTAAATAGTAAATCGAATTATGTTAAAAACACTGTAAGTACAATGCAAGGCGTGCTTAACATTAAGTATTTCTATCTTTCAGTCCAGATCCCATTCTCGTACCAGGCAGCCACTCAACTATAACAGCTTGTCATCCCAGATGATGGCAATGCAGGCCTCCAACCAGTTTAGTGGGCCCAGATTAGTATTGCAGTATAGATAGGGGATGCCCATCCAGATGTGTGTATGCTGTATGTGTGAAAGGTTGCTTCCTGGGTCATAGTATTTCTATATAAAAGCTTTTTAGTGTATACCTGTATGCTTAAGCCTGTTTTCACATTTTAAAAGAAGTGTCAGCATTGAAGATAAATGTTTGACTTGTCATTTAGACTGGAGAGGTAACTTTTGCTGCTTAAGGCAATTATGCTCTTAGCATTCATGGAAGAAGTTATATATGCTAATACTCATTTGAATAAGAACAAGTGCAGTTATGCACAGTGGGATGGGTTTTGTCCCTCTGTTCCACTGGAAATAGGACCCATTGGTGCAAGACAGAGAAAGGGGTGTGTCTCCCTCTTGCTTCTCTCTTTTCACTGCATCGTGTTACATGGCATTTTGCCCACGTTGTCCCCAAATTCCCTGGCACCTGCCAGGACAGGAGCAGGGCAGGAAAGATTCACCACTGTGAGTGCCTTCTGCCTTTTCACAACTGTAGAGTCCATCTCAATGTTACTGTTGTATGATGCTCAGCACTTGTTTCTCAAAAAATCACATCAGGCCCTTCTTGTGCTACCAAATGGTAACACTTGTTTGAAGTTTTGAAAGGAGTCATCAGTATATTATTAATCAATGGTTACACTTGTTTGAAGTTTTGAAAGGAGTCATCAATCTATTATTAATCAATGATATCTGCGGTGTTCCAGGCTCGGGATCGTGTGAAGAATGGCTTAACAAAGTTGTTAGAGACGAACGAACTCGTTGACAAAATGAAATTAGATCTTTCAGCTTTAGAGCCAGTTCTGAAGGAGAAATCGATAGATGTTGAAGCTTTGATGGAAAAACTAGCAGTGGATCAAGAAAATGCAGATCAGGTATAAATTATTACCAGTTAAAATGTTTTGTTGTTTGTAATATACTTGTAGTCTGCTCCCAGCTATTCTCCTGTCCCACTACATGGTGATATTCTAGGCAAGAAACATGTTTATTATTTTCCTCCTCAGCTCCTGAATGCTTTATTTTTACTACATTTGGGGGAAAATACTTTGAAACATATAAGATGATAAATTCATACACTAGGGTCTGTAAATCTGTATTCATGCTACTTATAAGTAAATAAAACAAATTTGTATCCTCTAATTCTCAGAGCTCTTTTTGTAGAAAAAGCCCAGCAGGAACTCATTAGCATATTAGGCCACACCCCTGACAGCACAGCTCATTAACATATTAGGCCACAACTGATGTTACCAGAAGTATGGTCATCCAGCCACATCCACCTTTTGCTTCTTATTCTGTTTACCTTGTTGTCAAAACAGTTTTGACAAAACCAGTAAAAACATTATTTTCTGTCCCATCTATACAAAATCTTGCCTGAACCAATATCTTATGTCCAACAATTATTCCCACACTGGATTGGAATCAATTCCTAAAGGTTAGGTTCCCATGGAAATCTGCTTGCCTTCCTGCAGAACTAGTACGCTGAATATGATTTTTTAGGGTTGCCAACCTACAGGTGGGGCCTGGAGATCTCCTGGAATTACAACTGAGCTCCAAACTACAGAGATCAGGTCAATGGCTGCTTTGGAAAGTGGAGTACATGGCATTATGCCTTGCTTTGGTCCCTCCTTCCCCTAAACCCCACCCTCCACACTCAAATCTCCAGGGATTTCCTCAACCTGGAGTTGGCAACCCTAGTTCACTGGCAGAACAACGCTAGGAGCCAGTTTGGTGTAGTAGTTAAGTGTGCAGACTCTATTCTGGGAGAACCGGGTTTGATTTCTCACTCCCCCCCTTGCACCTGCTGGATGACCTTGGGTAAGCCATAGCTCTGTACCAGCTGTTGTCTCAGAGCTCTCTCAGCCCCACCTACCTCACAGGGTGTCTGTTGTAGGGAGGGGGAAGGGAAAGGAGTTAGTAAGATGCTCTGAGACTCCCTTGGGTAGTGAAGGGCGGGGTATAAATCCAATCTCTTCTTCTTCTAGGTTTGTGGATGCACTGGACAGGAGTAGTTTGTGGACTATTTTATTCAAGGTACAAAATTTTATTCAAGGTATAAGATTTCATGTGCCACCCACACTTCTTCAGATGGAAGAAGTGTGCATGCACACAAAAGCTTATATCTTGGATGAAACTTTGGACTCCAACTTTGTTCTGCTGCTTCAGACCAACACCTGAATTATTACACTATAATACTTTTTACAAGCAATTATGTACCAGTGGAGCAGTTACCATGCAGAATCTGTCCCACAGGTAAAATTATCCTGTGAACAGGTGGTCTTTACCACATAAAAGTATCACTACCATCACAAGATCACCAGTCGTTGGAAGTCAACTCCTCAGAAGCAAAAATCTCTCTTATTAGGAGGTTTAAGAACATCCACTTTGCTGGCCCATTAAAGGCAGATGTCAGCCCAGTGGCAGGAGAAGAGGGACAATCATCTTCATCAGAAACTCTGCCCACTTTTTAAATTTCACAAAACAGGCAATCTCCAAAGTGCTGCTGACCATGCTCATTTTAAGTTACAACTCTGTTTCTCTGCCGATGTCCCCCAGAATCCCCCAAGCAACAGTCAAGTGTACTGCCAACACACACAACAATGAAGCTACTTTTTCAGATGTTTTCTCTTGCATGGCAGTAAGCACCAAACCACTTTAATACAGACTTTAGACACACATATATTTGCAAGCCATTCCCAACAAGACACAACAATAAATTCAGGCTTCAAACGTACTTTTCTTAAGCAGAAGATGCCATGAGAAAACAAAAGAGATGCTCAAAAATTAAAGATATTGTCAAAAGCAGCATTTCCTGAGCTCTCTGCTTTTTTACATCCCCCCCCCTTTTCAATATTTTTTTTATAAAAACACAAGGAACAAAATGAAACAGAAAGAAAGAGAGAGGTGGGAGAGAGAGAGAGAGAGAAAGAAAAAGAAATGTAGGGGAGAGAGAAAAAAGGAAGAAATGAAGGAAGGATATACATAGATAGATAGATAGATAGATAGATGAGAGAAAGGAAGGAAGGTAGAAGAGAGAGAGGGAGAGAAAGGAAGGGGGAGGGAGAGAGAGAGAGAGAGAAAGAAAGAAAGAAAGAAAGAAAGAAAGAAAGAAAGAAAGAAAGGAAGGTGGGGACAGAGAGAGAGAGAGAAAGACAGAAAGAAAGAACAACAGAAGGAAAGGTGGGGGGAGAGAGAGAGAGAGAAGGAAAAGAAATGGGGGAGGCACTTACCGGAGCAGGGAGAGCAACACAACGTCAGCAAGCCAAATGCAGAGCCAGGCCTTTCAGTGCAAAGAGCCTAGCCCCGTGCTTAATCTCTGAGTGGGGCTTTCTCCTGCTGGCTCTCTGTACTTAAAGGGAAAGCGCCGGGTGGCAGGCCTGGCAGGGAGGGGGCGGGGCAGGCTTGGACACCAGCTGGAACGGCATTCCGGTGCGTTCCTGCTGAAAAAGAGCCCTGCTAATTCTAATAAAGGCTTTTTATTTTTAAGAAAGACTGAAATTTACAAACATCAGGAAATTAAATGGTATGTCAATACTGGGTGGACCAGAATTATAAATAGTGTTACAATAGGTGGCAACCCAGTAACAATAACCCTGGGGCTCCCTTAACCCCCCAAGACCAACATTGGTGGGGGGGGGAGGCATTTTTAGTCTGAGGTGAGAAGAGGGAGGCAAGCAAGACAGATATCCTTTCATTCCACAGAAGTCCTTTGTGGGATCCAAACCACTGATCTGAAATTCCTAGCAGACCCGTAACATGTGGTGGAAGTTGCATAATTCACTCTGTGACAGAAAAGTCTGTGGAAAGCTGACCCAGTTCAGTACATTTAACATATGAAGCTGCCTTATACTTAGTCAGTGTTACCATGTGCATTTGAGAATGAGGCCCATGTGAATGAGGCCCCTTTCCTTCTAGGGTCCAGATTCACTGTGGGGAAAATTTTGAGAGAGAATCTTTTTTATGCCACCTCTTGCTGTTCTTTAAGGGGGCTTCAGGGTTAGGGTTTAACCAACTGGTGAAGGGCCCAACTACACTACCATTTTGAAGTGATTTAAAGAGACTGTGAGGGCCCAGTCCTGATCGGACCTGTAGCACAGCATTCTTGCTCTCCCCTCCCCAGCACCATTTCAAGTGCTGAAAAAGCCATAGGGGGGAGGCACCCAAAGTGGCTTGCAACCCGCCTCCATTTTATTCTCACAAGAACTCTTTGAGGTAGTTTAGGCTGAGAGTATGTTACTGGCCCAAGGTCACCCACAGTGACTTTCCATGGCGGAACAGAGATTTGAACCTGGGTTTCTCAGATTCTCATCTGACACTATAACCACTAAGCCACATTGGCTCTCAGTTATGGGCTGTGGTAACTGATCCTCTCTGTTAGGCAAAACCAAGCCGAGACATCAAGGTAGGACTATACCATTCCATGGCCAAGGTTGCGAGCTATTTCACGACTAACATTCAGCCACACAATGTGGTCTGCTCCTGCTTATTCTCCTGTTCAACCAGCCTCCTTTTATCTTGCAAATGCCTTTTGGAACAATTCTCAGACAAGGGTTGTTGGGACCTTCTTGGGCAAGGTGGGCACAAGACAAGTGGGGCGGTTCCAGACCAAAGAGGCAGAGCCCAGGAAACGGAAGCATGGCGGTCTTGGCTCAGTTTTGCCAGCAAAAGTCTCACAGAACTGAAAACGTCAGGGATTAAAACAGAGACCTTCTGCTTGCAAAGCACATACACTTGTCAGCAAAGGCTCTTTTCTTTCTCTGATGAAAGACACCTGAGATATTGCATTTTGATAAACTAGCAATGTTGCCAGAAATGTTGTTTGCTCTAGCACAAGAAAATCCACAAGGAAAGCCTTTACACTTCTGTGTATCCTTTAGCTTCACCAGCATCTGTTTTAAAAAATTGCATCATTTTTCACAGTCTTACAGCACACCGCATGAAAATACGTTTCCGTTTCATTCCTTCACACCTTGAACGAAGCAAATAGCAAAGACAAAGAATCGAATTTGTGCACTTCAGCACGTCATTAACTTCTGGAAACTTGTGTTGGCCAATTACTTTGCTTCCAGGTTCGTCGTGTCGTTCAAGAAGACGAAGCTACTGCGAAAGTAAAAGCGGAGGAGACTCAGGCGATAGCTGATGATGCTCAGCGTGATTTGGATGAGGCTCTCCCTGCTCTAGAAGCTGCCAACAAAGCTCTCGATTCTTTAGATAAAGCAGACATTTCTGAAATCAGAGTTTTCACCAAACCCCCGGACCTAGTCATGACTGTGATGGAAGCGATCTGTATTCTTCTTAATGCAAAGTAAGTTAGATATACGGCATGCTGTGACATCAGAGTATATTTTTAGTTTCGATTTTGGTTTGGTGTGAAGTGACACCCATTTCCTAAGGCGATTCTCAACGGAAGAGTTCTTGCTCTCACTCTCCTGCCGTGTCGTCATGCTCTGCATTTCCCCACCTCACCAGCCAGTGGAGCGGAGGTGGCAGTGGTTTAGGACAGGGGTGGGCAAATGGTGGCCCGCGGGCCACATGCGGCCCGCCACAGAGTTTTTTGCGGCCCGCCAAGACATGAAGATTAACAAGAGTAAATATAGATGCTCTTTGACAGACATTAACTTGCAGGCTGTGATGAGAATCTCAACAAGCAATCTCACTCCTGATTTCAAAAAAATTGTAGAAAAGTGTGATAGGGTACATTTGTCTCATTAAACGGATTCTAAAATTAAATGTGCTGGCAGCTATAGATGATATGAAATTAGCACAATAAATAAATTGAATAAAACTACCACTATTTTATTTAATTTATATTTATTGATTTTTATGATACAATTTATACCTCTTCTGAAATGCCAAGTTAAGTAATGAATGCAATCATTTTAAAAGGTGCGGCCCTCCGCTAACCTCCGCTCCCACAAAGTGGCCCCCGAGCCAAAACAATTGCCCACCCCTGGTTTAGGATATGATGACGTTGCATGACCCATTTTGTCTATCTAAACATTACAGATGAGAAAGAAATACACAGCCATTGATCTGGCAGCAGCTACGCATTCTTTATAACTCCTACTTCTGGCCTTACACCCAGAGTTGCTACCGAAAGTTATGAAATGAATTTGCATAAATATATATGTATTACTCCGTTACTAATTAGCAAGGAAAAGAAAAGAAAAATTAAGGGGTGAATTTAATTGAGCGTGACAAGCTATGATAGTGGATTTGATGTATGGGAATAGTCAAAAATCCCTAATGGTAGAACACGTCTCATTTTATATTCTTGGGCCAGATTCTGACTGTTTCTTCCAAATAAGCTAATGATTATGGAGTTTGATGATGAAGAGGTATGCTTCAGGCAAAGTCAGCTCCTAACGTCCCAAAGGAATTTAAGGATGCATTACATCAATTATATGTTATCAGAAAGCAAATGAATGTCACAGTGAACATTAGCACAGTATTTTAAAAGGACGAACCCACTCAATTTTTATAGCTGAGCAAGGCTTCAATTTTTTAACCCTTTATAGTACTGCCATCTTGAATCTTTTAAAGCAAGATGTGCTGTGGTAAGACCCCAGTCCTAACCACATTTACAGAGGTGTGATCCCACTGATTTCCTTGTCCCATATGTTTAGGATAGTGGTTCCAACTCCGTGAGCCTCTTTTTAAACTGAGAGAACATGCCTGGGATGAGAAAAAGTCTTTACTGCACCAGCACATCGTTGTAGCCATCTGATGTTACGGTGGCATCATAAGAGTACTTAGAATATCACCCCAGTGGCACAGCATCACTCAGTGCTCTTGCGACTGGAGTAGCTACTACCATTATGGCAGCACACAAAACAGCTGCATGGCACAGATGTCATTGGAACAGTGTATGTCAGAGAGCTGAAAGATCTGGAAGCTTTATGGAGACCTGTCTCATTGGAGATCCTCCTATGGACCTTTCAGCCATCATGCAGGCTTCTAGCTTGGCACAGTTCTACAAAGCAGTGTGGAAGAAGTGGCCTGATCAGCTGACCAAACTAGGGTTGCCAGGTCTGGGTTGGAAAATACCTGGAGACTTTGAGGGTGGAGCCAGGAGAGGGCAGGGTTTGGGGAGGAGAGGGGTCTCAGCATAGTACAATGCCATAGAGTCCACCCTCCAAAGCAGCCATTTTCTCCAGGGGAGCTGATCTCTGCCAGTTGGAGATCAGTTGTAAAAGCGGGAGATCCTTAGGCCCCACCTGGAGGCTGGCAGCCCAAGACCAAACACATGTAAATCTCTGTCCATTTGCACGTTAATGACTCTACAATGTTGTTGCACAGCTAAGTTTGTATGTTGGGGGAAGTCTATTAGTATGTTAAATTATATTATTTGATATTAAGGTGTAATTACCATGTCTAAATGGCCTGATGTACGTGTATCTGAGAGACCATATTCTCCTATGTGTATATCCCCAGGCACTGAGATCAGCTGGAGGGGGGAATGTTTGGTGTAGTGGTAAGGAGCATGGACTCTAATCTGGGAGAAATGGGTTTGATTCCCCACTCCTCCACATGCAGCTGCTGGTGTGACCTTGGGTTAGTCATAAGTTCTTTCAGAGCTATTTTCTCAAGAACGGTTCTCCAGTGAGAGCTCTCTCAGCCCCACCTACCTCAAAGGGTGTCTTTTGTGGGGAGGGAAAGGTGAAGGAATTGTAAGCCACTCTGAAACTCCTTTGGGTAGAAGAAGAAGAAGAGATTGGATTTATATCCCACCCTTCACTCACTTGGAGTCTCAGAGTGGCTTACAAACTCCTTTCCCTTCCCCTCCCCACAACAGGCACCATGTGAGGTAGGTGGGGTTGAGAGAGCTCTGAGACAACTGTCCTTGAGAGAACAGCTGGTACAGAGCTACAGTTTGCCCAAGGTCATCCAGCAGGTACAAGTGGAGGAGTGGGGCATCAAACCTGGTTCTCCCAGATTAGAGTCCGCACATTTAACCACGACACCAAACTGGCTCTCACACAAAACTGGGTAGTGAAGGACGGGATATAAATCCCATCTCTTCTACTTCCTCTGTGTTCCTTCTTCTATTATGGTGAGAACTGTAGAAGCTCTGTGTGGGATCTTTTCAGTTGTGGCACCTATTAGAAATTCCTGCCAAAGGAATATACAGTTTGGTTTCAGGTTCATAAAACTTTTGTTACTAAAAATAACCTACATTCTCAGGGGGCACTTCTGGGCCTTTATTGATAGCTGTTAACTTTCATTAGCCTTATTAGTACCAATTTTTTTAAAAACTCACTTTGGGTACTTTGGGTGAGGTAAAATGTGGCTCATAGATGCTTTCAATAATCCTATCATTGGCTTGTATGGAGTACAGAGGGGAATGAGTCATGTAATGGTTCATAGTGAATCCTATAGTACAAAGCGTTTTTTTTTAAAAAAACAATTTTTCCCAAAGTCATTTATGAGGAAACACTAAAAATAATTCTTATTTGGTATAAATGTGCCTTATAAAATTGAGGTTGTCAGTGATGGCATTTGCTGCCTTCTGAAGATCATAAATGTGCTTCAAGCTTATTGTGAATTCTCCTTTCATTATTTCTAATCAAAGAATAAGTGATATTCCACACACAAACCACGTGCACAGCATGTCTCAGCAATCTTTTCATTTACTTTTAATGAGCCACCACAAATTTGGATAAGAGATGGCCTCCCATTTGTAACTTCAAAAGCCTAAACCATAAAGGTAATCCTATGCTGGTTAAGAGAAAAACAAAGGTCAGACTATTTTATCTGAAAGTCTGCCTGAAGTTAATTAAATTATATATTTATACCTGACTTGGTTAGAATTTCAATACTAGTGACCTGGAGGGCCCAGTCTTCTGGAGGAATAGCAGCTTTGGCAGCCTGTTTTGCAAATGTCTTTATGGATTAGGTGAAATCCATAGAGGTGTCACTTGAAGTTCAATTCAGATTACCACAAAACATTAGCTGAAGCGTGAGGCATCAAAGCTCCGCTTCCTTTGTCTTCTTCTTCCTAAGACCTATCTTGTTGATTTCCTCTCTTCTCCATGCTGGAATTAATTATGCATAATGCAGAAATGTAACTGTCAGTTGGTCTTTTATCGAGCACAAATTTAATCCTAGCAAGTACATATGAAAGTATGCTGGGCTATGCATTCTCTGAGGCAGAAACAGCATTTCTAACATGCGCCAGTTTCTTTCAATCTTTCAGACCTGACTGGGCAACAGCAAAACAGCTTCTTGGAGATTCCACTTTCCTGAAAAAGCTTTTAGAATACGATAAAGAAAACATAAAGAGTCAAATATTGCAAAAGCTTCAGAAATATATGAACAACCCTGATTTTGTGCCGGAAAAAGTAGAGAAAGTATCAAAGGCATGCAAATCTATGTGCATGTGGGTGAGAGCTATGGATTTATACTCTCGAGTCGTCAAGGTTGTGGAGCCAAAGAGGCAGAAGTTGAATGCTGCACAGGTAGTTTGTTAGTTGCGAAGGGATTTATTTACGTCTTGACTTGTTATTATTGAATGGGAAAAGAAGGTTTCTCAACTGAAATCCCCCCCCCCTCAGTTTTACCTGTTTTGCTAATGAGATCAACTTCCAGGTTTACGATTCCTCCATCTCCAGTGGCGTTCCCTTTAATATCATGGTGATCTACAGCAATTATCGGGAAATGATACATAACTGTCATGTCATGAAAACCTCCAACTACCCATTTCTTACATTAAATCTCTATTAAAGGGAAATTTTTCCACCTGGCCAGTTGGCAAACTTAGTCACATTAATAAAGGGACACTTTATAGAGAATCAAACCCACAAAAAGAATACTACAATAATTCATGTAGTAGCTTTCAAAACTTTTTGCAAGATTGTATTATTATTGCTGTTGTTGTTGTTGTATTAAATTTATAGACCACCCTTCCCTTAAGGGCTCAGGGCGGTGAACAACAGGTTAAAATATACAATAAATTAATTACAAATTACCAATAACATTCCATAACGTTAATCGATGGCTTAAGTGCCATTTACTCCCTCCCCTGGGCTGATCAGGGACCGGTCATGGAGGAGGCCATAGTGAGAGCCATAATGTAGGCCATTGCTGCCCTCAGTTGTTGCTCACAGTAAAGTATCTGGCTCCCATGCCCATCACAAAAGCAACAAACACCAGGCCACCCGCAGACACAGTCAGGGGTGTTTCCATGAAAAGAATTGAAATGCCAAACGTGTGGCTTTGCAAGTCAAAATGAGGCATCACGAAGAGAAAATAGGAAGAGCAGAGGTTGAATATAGAGAAGAAGAAAGAGAAGAGAAGAGATTGGATTTATACCCCACCCTTCACTACCCAAAGGAGTCTCAGAATGGCTTACAAACTCCTTTCCCTTCCCCTCCCACCACAGACACCCTGTGAGGTAGGTGGGGCTGAGAGAGCTCTGACAGAAACTGCTCTTTTTCAAGAACAGCTGTGCCAGAACTATGGCTTGCCCAAGGTCATACAGCAGGTGCAAGTGGAGGAGTGGGGAATCAAACCTGGTTCTCCCAGATTAGAGTCTGCGCACTTAACCACTACACCAGACTGGCTCTCATTGTTACACATTGTTTTGAAAGCTTATTACATGAATTATTGTGGAAAACTGTTATAAAGTAAGAATAAGTGTTAAGAACAAATACAATTGTATATATTTTTAAATAATAAGGTAGACTTCATTCAACATACAAAATTGGATTGAATGTTTTTCTTGCACAGTATTCTTTTTGTGGGTTCAAATCTTAGCCATGTGACAGGTTCTCCAGCAGCCTGTATAGCACCAATCTGGGAAGCTGAATGCCAAAGAAAATTCTGGCCCTGTGGATTCTTATCTAATGCAGCTGTAATTGGGTTGCCCATGTTAATCCCATGTGGTCTGTTCAGACTAGCAACAAATTTAGCACAGAAATCTGCATAATTCTTTTTTGGCTGTTGGGTAATGGGTACATTGATACAGTACATCTGATAACTTGAAGACATCTCTGTTTGGAAAGAGTTGGCCATGAAACAGTCATCTCATTAAGATAATAATGACAGAAGGCAATTGGGCCTTCCAAAATCTTGCTCTCTGGAGAGAATACTAAAATGCTGTTAGTATCTATGCCCCAGTACAGCTCTAGTTGTGCCAGAATGCCCATTTAAATGTGCATCCAGTTGAAAGTAGAGTGGTGTGATTAGATGACATTGGCATTCTGATGGGCACGGAAGTTTATGTCAATTAATGCACAGCAGAATGTTGATGCTGTCTTTCCATATGGCATTATTTTAAATTGGAGACACATGCAATTTGTATTTGGCTCAGTTAGTTATCTATAACTATGTGTGATTACAGTACAGAGTGCTTGTTCTAAAATATTAGCTTTATAAATTCTCAGCCCGATTTGATAGGTTGGTCCTGCTGAATCTACTACTCAAAATGTAGAAGCCCTTGTGAAATATAACAAGCTAGGGAGATAGTGTAAATCTGTGGGGGGAATGTATCATTTCAAATGTTGGATTTATTTAGTTAGCAGAGTGCTCAAAACACATAAACGCAGCTAAGTCCATCTGGAGTGCGTGTGCTGTAGGAACCAAAGTTACACACGGAGCCTCTTTATCTTTGCAAAACTAATAAGAACTATTATAAAACTATTAAAACTATTATATGAAACTCCATTCTAGATGGGATAGGGATGGTTTCTAACATAGTCTAACTAACTAGGATGGATAGAGATACAGGAAGCCTCTCCTGCTCTCATGCTGCCAAGACGGAGAAGGATAGCGTAGTGTGAGGGGAAAGTGTCAAGGCTGGAAGAAGGAAGTTTCCCTAAAAGTAGCAATCTACACAATCCTGGTTACTTAGAGACAAAGACAAACAAACTACCCTGAGGCTGCGGCCACACGAGCGAGATAATCTGGAGGGGAAAGTAGGCTATTTTGCCCCAGAGCAATTTGCCCTGCAGTTGCGTGATCACACAGGTCTGTGGACCTGCCGTCGCAAATCACTGCAGCATGATTAGATGCAACCGCGGGCAAGTTATTTATTTTATTTTTTTTGTGGTTGGTTCCTGATTTGCTTAACCGGAGGATTAATGAATTGCTCCCCTACCCTAAGGGCTTTTGATGATGTGCACACTGAGAAGGGGGGAAAAACAACAGCATGGCATCGTGATAGCCTGATCAGACTATCCCTGATGCTGCAAGTCCGTGCTGGAGTGTTCACACGGGGAAAGTCCGGCTGTGGCCCACAGCAAACCATTTGATACTGGAGTTTCCCTAGTCGTTTTTTACTCCACTTCTCTGGCAGATCAAAATGGTTTGCAACAGCTTGCCGACGGTTGTGGGACGCTTCCCAGATGTGCTGGTGTGATCGCGCCACTTTGATCCGCCGGTGAATCGTCCCTCTCGCGTGGCAAATGGGTGCGTATGATCGTGAGTGTGGCAACATTTCTAGCAGCTGTTGTCAAATCACGACAACTTTTGCAGTAGCAACCTTTACATTCTTCTGTGTTTTTCTGTGGAACAAGGTTTATTGTGGGATGAGGGTTTGCTGTTTATGACTCTGGTGGCAAAAACAATAACAATAAATAGCAATCTACACATTGAAGGGACAGCATCATAGTAGTAGAAGGAAAGGAGGCTCAGTATCCTGGCCTGTCTATCTTTCTGACTCTCTTGTAGCCCCTTTCTGAAGGCTGAGGCAGCGCAAAGTCCTTGACTTCCGACATCAAAAACTATGTTTTTAAATGGATTTTTCTATTTGTTTCATTTTTCAAAAGAGATGACATGAGAACACACATACAGAGCCTATTTACATTTCTGCTGCACTTTAGATGTCTGAATATTATCTTTGTGGCCTGTATCCTACCAGTCCACTAAGCAAAGTTTGAAGCCTTCCTCCAGCCTAAGGAGTCTTTCTCCAACTTAAGTGGCTCATCCTGCAACTGTTAAGCTGGAGGAAGTCTCTTTAGAGTAGAAAAACTTCCTTCCGCCTATGGTCGGATGCCGTCCATTATTGTTACATTAATTACCACAAATGTGGTCTGACAGTTAAAGAAGTGGTATGTAAGTGTCAGGTTTAAAGTCCAGCTCAACTGTCGAAGTTACTGAGTGGCCCAGAGGAAGCCATGATCATTTTTAATGTGTCCTGGGTGGAATGATAAATCTTCTCTTACAAAGCTGTTTTGAAAATGAATAAAATAAAGCATTTGACGTATCCGTGACGGATGCCATTGTTTTATACCAATTAGGCAGAGCTTGATGCTACGATGGCTACCCTTCGAGATAAACAGAAAAAGCTGAAACAGGTAGAAGAACAAATTCAAGAACTGCAAGACCAGTATGAAAGAAGTGTGAATGAAAAAGAGAGTCTTGGTAAGTAGTTCAGGCAAATAATTTTTCTGAAGTTCAGGGAAATGATTTTTAGAATAATCCTTCAGCGGTGTATTTTTACTTGACATGCTGAAAGTGTTGCAGCAGCCATGCTTGCCTGATTAATATAACTTGTTCAGCCAGCACAACCTACTCACAAGTCAAGTTTCAGATCATTTTGTCTTGCCCCCAGTTTTCACCTCCCTAACGTGAGCACCATACTGGGCAGCTTTGTGGCTGCATAGTAGTCATGGTAGATAAGTCGCTCGTCTCTATGTTTTGCAGCAGCTTTTGTACATGTGCGGTAGGTGAAGTCAAGTCTTCACCCAGGGTCATGAAGCTGTGTATCCCTGTACAGGATAACTAATAGTTACATCGTTTTCCCTTCTATTTTTTTTTTTACTGAAAACACACAACACACAAAGGTAGCCAATTGCAGCCAGTTTTGCTAATGACATTATTAGTTGCCTAGGGAGAGCCAGGGCTTCCCCAAGAGAACTTCCAAAAGGCAGTGATCACACAAGATCGCCTGGGGTGGCTGGGGAACTTTTAGAACATACAGTTTAGTTGTCAGTGACTTCATTATTCTATTTCTAGAAAAAAATATATGTTAAAAACAATGTATATTTTGGTGTAACTAGGAAGGGAGAGGTGAAATAAGCATCCAGGAACGTTCATGCACAGATGCTATAGCACCAGACTGTTTGGCATTCAGTGTTCTGTCACACAATCTCAGACAGACACCAGAAAAGTCAAAGTTCCCCCCCTAGGGCTGCCAGCCTCCAGGTGGGGCCTGGAGATCTTCTGCTTTTACAACTGATCCCCAGCCGACAGAGATCAGCTCCCCTGGAGAAAATGGCTGCCTTGGAAGGGTGGACTCTGTGGCATTGTATCCTGCTGAGGCCCCTCCCCTCTCCTCCCCTCCCCAAACCCTGCTCCCTCCTGGACCCGCCCCCAAAGTCTCCAGGTATTTCCCAACACGGATCTGGCAACCCTATCCCCCCCAAACCAATGAAACTCTTAATCATTCTTTCTAACAACAGTAGATGGAGGCATATGAGGTGGAGGTGCATTTAATGCATATCTCTGCAGGCACAGAGGCATCTCTCTTATGACAGACATGTTTGAGTCCAACATCTGTGTCATGATCTGGGCTGTGCAAGTAAGGCCTGAGTAGCAATGGGAGGAGAGAAGAAGAGAAGAGATTGGATTTATACCCCGCCCTTCACTACCCAAAGGAGTCTCAGAGCGGCTTACATACTCCTTTCCCTTCCCCTCCCCTCCCCACAACAGACACCCTGTGTTGTAGGTGGGGCTGAGAGAGCTCTGGCAGAAACTGCTCTTTTTCAAGTACAGCTGTGCCAGAACTATGGCTTGCCCAGGGTCATCCAGCAGCTGCAAGTGGAGGAGTGGGGAATCAAACCCGGCTCTCCCAGATTAGAGTCCGCACACTTAACCACTAGGCTAGGCCTACAACTCCCAGAAGCCCCAAGAGGTTTTGGTGCCAATTTTAGGCAATCACAGAGAAAGGGGACTTAAAATAAAAGAGCTGGTACAGCAGAAGAGCTGTTCTTTCTTCCAAGAGAGCAGGGCCAGAGGGAAGGCTGCTGCTGGGAGACCATCACCCTGAGAGGAAGGGTGAGCAGACTCAGGCCCAATCGAGACAGTGGACTAGGGACTGTGAGTCTAGTCGCGTTAGGGCATTTGGTTTCTTTTCCCTTCACCTATTTATCGTTATTGTTCTTGCACCTTTTTTGTTTTCCCATACTGGGCTGACTTCCTGGAAAAATGAACCTTTTCTTTGTTGTTTACTCTGCCTCATCCTCACGCCTATTATTCAGCCAAACAAGGGAGGTCTGAAGGCCTTGGGAGGGTGCTCTGGGCCTTCTCAAGGGATCATAGAACCAGAGTGAGGGCAGCGTCAGGTGACACCCCACCTGAGCCGTGACAATTCGTTTTTCAGCTTCCATAGTAGCAACAGGTGACCATGATGGAAATTGAACCACTGGGTGCTCAAGCACATCTTATTTTTCCTGCATGGTTAACTAAATCTCAAAACTATTAATGCTGTCTATAGTACCAACAAGTGCCTGTTCATCACTTGGAGCCCCGCATTCAGTGGTAGGTTAAAGATGTACTTACACCCTTTTATTCCCTTACTGTTATCTCACAGTAGTGAGGGGGAAAAATTGGCTCCTACTTTAAGCCTGGCAAATAAGAGACAGCTTAAAGCTAAAATCCCAAGGATTGCTTACTGGTGTAAATAGCAATTAGAGTTCTGTAGGAAGATTGTCTGGTATACACAAACCACATGCATTTGAGGTCATTTGTATGTCTGAAATGCCAGTAACTGTTATATTGCTTCACATTAATAGAGTCTATCATTTTCTTGTGGCACTGTTTTTCATAAACGCTTTGAAGACTGAAATTTCCAGGTGGCAATTAGGGAACAGCAGTACGGTGAACAAATTAGCGGGAGAATAAAATCTTTGCAGGGATATCTGAGCGAGTGATTTTGCTTCTGGTCTTTCTACCTGTGGAAAGCCCCTATACCTGTCAAAGAAACTCATTCTGAAGAAACCTACTTTAATTTATAGAAACCCAGGAAGAAGAGGGAATTGTGATAAGCTAGTTTGGAAACTGTCTGCAGAGAATTTATGCCTACGAGTCTGGCTTTTCATAACATAAATTCATTAGGAAAAAAATGCACCGTGAAAGCTTTTGAGAGATTTACTTCTAATTGGGGTCACATAGTCCTTTGTTAGCTTTAAAAAAACTTAAAGGAATGGTTTGCCAAAAATGAATTGTTTCTAAACAAGCAATGACCACATTCGAGTAATGTTCTTACTGTTTAGCAAGGACCATGGCGCTGACTCAGGCACGTCTTACTCGAGCTGGGAAGCTCACTGCTGCATTAGGAGACGAACAGGTCCGGTGGGAAGAGAGCATTTTGAATTTTGAAGCAGAGATTTCAAACATCATTGGAAACGTGTTCATAGCTGCAGCTTGTGTGGCCTATTATGGAGCTTTTACAGCTCTCTATAGACAACTGGTGAGTAAAAATATCTCACTTCTTTCTCCCTTTTATAAATATATGGACTTTGTTTCATTGTTAAAAATGGTGTGTTTCATAGACACTCTTGTGCATTTCTTGACAAAACTTAATCTGCCAAACAAACATAAAAAAGACTTGTCACATCAGGCAGATGGGAAAATAGTCCTTCTCGTTCAGCTGAATGCCCCTATTCTTCACTGCCAGTGTCTGAGAGTGACTTACCAGTATCAGTTTGTCCTCTCTGCAAAGTACACAGTAATTTTCAGTGGCCCACACACAACAGGTGGAAAATCATCTGCCAGTGTATACCATACACACTCTTTTTATGCCGGGGAGGTGTGTCCACAGTACTCATTTGCAGATATATGATTTTCCTGCTACGTATCTCCAAAGCTGAAATTATACATCTGCTGCCCCATTCATATAACACTGAATGTTGCTGATCCTCTGTTCAATGGCAGGTAAGGGGCATAGAATATCCCTCTCCCCCACATGCCCTGAACCCATGAATGATGGTGTTCAAAGTGTATGACTGAAGCAGTGCATGTGCAGCCCCTACTTCTGGATCACTCTTTTCAGCCATGGGAAACGCGTTCACATTTCCATTGGTACATGTCTTTCTTCCTGCTGGGTCAGCATGAGCGGCTGTTTTCTTTACATGCTGAAATTGTTGCCATGTGTGGTTAGAACACACATGTTCACTAGATACATGTCTGTATGAATATGGCCTTCTTTTCAGTTGGAGCCAGCACCAAAATAACCCAGTCTACGGAAGCATCCTTCCCTCTGTCACTTTTTGACCTGTGCCTGTGGATCTGTTAGCTTAGGTTTAACACTTGCTGGATAGAAGAAACCCTGTGACCCACATAAGCAGAGGTACGCACTTCTAAGAGAATAAAAGCTCAGCGAGGATATTTGAGGGAGTGTCAACAGAAGTGAAATGAATAAACTTTACACAAGGAATATTTTTACAGGGAGTTAACTTTTTAATTTATTGTGGAAACAGTATACATTATTAAAAATGAATATTTAAACGTGGAAGTCTACACAGAAGCGAAGTGGTTTTTCCAGATTGCTTTATTGCAATTAAGCCCTCCTCATTTCTCTATCGGAACAGTACTCCCAATGAGCAGTATTCTCCAGCGGGTGCTCTTTCTCACCTGTAACTATGTGCGTTTCCCCTAATGATGTTTGCTTCCGGGGCATGATCCAGGCAACCTCAAAGAATCAAAAAAGAGTCAACCTTCCTTCTCAAAGCAGACATCTCCTTTTATCCCAAACCTCCAGGAGACATTTCTCCCTCAGACTACGCTGTGATGCCATTGGAGTTTAGCCACCTGTTAGGGATCAGGTAGGGTTGCACAGCTCATTAGCAGTCCTTAGCATTCTTTGTTCTTGCACAACCTCCGACATCTGCGGGCTGCTGAATTACTCTATTTTATGTACTAAAATAACCCACCCCCTTTTCGTTTTTTCATCTCAGCTAATAGATTGCTGGATCAAGCAATGTCAGAGTCTAGACATTCCTATTAGTCCTGACTTCAGCCTTGTAAATATTTTGGGGGACCCTTATGAGATTCGACAATGGAACACTGATGGACTGCCACGTGACCACATATCCACCGAGAATGGCATTCTTGTTACTCGGGGGCGACGATGGCCACTCATGATTGACCCCCAGGATCAGGCAAGTATTCATTTAAAAAATACTGTGCTGGTTGTTTTTTTTAAAGCAATTCTTCACAGCTGGTGTATTATTGTATGTTTTTACCATCGGCATAGTCACAGCAGAGCACGGTATTCCCTGGAGTTTTCGCAAAATTGTTAGGACATCAATGTAAGAAGAAAGCTGCTGCCTCCATTTAAATGACAGTGTCAGTATTTCATGGTTACCATGCGGCAATTGTTTTATAGTATGTTCCCTGTCATATCGAAGAGAATGGGATTAAGATAATAATTTTAATTATTCGTTTGAATAATCTGTATGAGTTCCAATAATCCTATAGTAAAAACATTACGATAAAACAACGTTGCGATGTAGGACAGAAGCTCAGCCCAACCTACACAAATTTGTTTCCTCAAGACAGCACACAAAATGCATGGAACAGTTGGCAGTCAAGAAATTTTTACGTTCAGAAAAAGGTATAAAAGAAAGCCATGATTATGAAATTCAGCCAGCATTGAAATGACATCAGTTCACGATGCTTGTGGCTCCTAACCAGGAAAGGCGCTTTACCTACCTCCCATGATAGGCCTTTCCATATGGTGGGGGCTATTACTGAGAAGGCCGATGATCTCTTAAGGGGGTGCTCTCTTAAGGATCAAACAGACCTCTTCAAAACAGGGAACCTCCAGCCTCAGCTGCTGCACTGAACGAAGTTGGTGAACTGGTCTGCACAGTGAGAGGCCGTCCCTCAAGTCCATCAGGATGGGTAGCCGTGTTAGTCTGTCTGTAGCAGTAGAAAAGAGCAAGAGTCCAATAGCATCTTAAAGACTAACAAAATTTGTGGCAGGGTATGAGTCACTGATTACTTCTTCAGATACAAGTACGTGGGTAACAGGTCAAGGATGGCTTTATACTGGCAGCCAATACAGTTCCTTCACATCAGTATTTCATGTTTATGTCATTTGAACTCTGCCAAAGAAACCCCAGATGGTTGTATTCTGCACAAATTGAATTTCTGAAGTTACATTTAAGGGCAGCCCCACTTAATGTGTGTTACAGTAGTCTAGTCTGAAGGGTACAGAAGCGTGGATCAGTGTGACCAGGTCAGCAGAGTCGAGAAGCAAAGAGAACTTACATAAAAGGCACTCTTTAACAAACACACTGACCATTTTTTCAGAAACCAGGTTTCAGTACAAGAATACCACCCAACTCTTTATTTAAGTTGACAGAATTAGTTTGACCCCATCCAGAGTGAGTGAATCCATCCCCTCGAGAACATCTGTTTTTTCATCAGCACCTCCCTCTTCTGTAGATTCAGTTTCAGCCTGTTCACCCCTTATCCTTTTGACCGTGGCTCCGATTGAAAACAGAAATGGCTGCATTTGGAAGTTCAACAAAATGTACAGCTGAGTGTCATCAGCATATTGATGAGAGCTGTTTCCCAGACATCAAATAATTTCATTCAGAGGTCTAGTATAAGTATTACAACATTAGTGGGAGTACTGAACCACACAAGATTTTCAATCCTGCTGAATCAGCCTCTCTGAAGGAAACGGTCTATCCTCAATTCAGCAGAAAGGACCAAAACCAGTGGAGGGGAACGTCAGGCACTTTAAAGCCCTTGCTGCGATTGGTTCAACAGGATAATATGCCTAATTGCATTGAGTGCTTCAGACAGATCTAACAAATTACCCTTATCTGTTTCAACCCGAAGATCATCCACCAGTTTAAGTAAATCTGTTTCTGTCCCAAAGCCAGGCTGAAACCTTATTAAAATAATTCAAGAGAAGAGTCCTCATCCAAGTATGTTTGGAGTTGCTCTCCAGCCACTCACTCCTGTCACCTGGCCCCTGAAAGGCAGATTTGTAACGAATCAACGATTCTCTTTGTCCAGGGAGGTTTGTCAAGAGAAACTGTGCAATTACCTTTTACTGTACCAAAGAAATTTTCACTATCCTGGCTACCAGAGTTCTTAATTTTCCCTGAAAAGCTTTGACCAGTCAAGAGAAGTTAGGATCCAGTTTATATCTGCTTGCTTTTATAGTCCCAAGGGCCCTGTCTGCATCAGTCAGGGTAACTGATATGAAACGATCCGTATTTATTGAGTTAGTGTGCCATTCTTTGGTCCTGTCTTGGGCCCCCAAGGCAGCTCACAACAATTAGAAGAGCAATTTAAAATATTTAAAAAGCAGAAACACAAAGGACTCAATAAACACACAGTAAAAGCAGGACACGGTGCCCTCAACAGTTTTCAGTCATTCGGTCTAAAGGCCTTTCCGAACAGAAATGGTTTCATTTTTCTCCAAAAGGTCATGAGAGTGAGTACCAGCCTCACCTCCTGTGGGAGGGAGTTCTATCACCCGGTGTTCCATAACCTGCCAGAAATCCCCCCTGAGGAGTCCGTACTGCTGTGCACCAACTGTAGTGGTGGATTTTCATTTCCTTTTGCCCTGTGGCTTGTTTTGCAGTTGTGCAGTATATGAAATTGATTCTCCCCAGGGTCATGGATGGTTAAATTGTGTAATTAAAATGATGCTTGCCAGAGGGGAGCCTATTGTTCCCATAATGCTGCATGAAAATGCACATGCATGGAAGTAACATTGGTAAAATGAACTTTGACAAATAGCAAATGGTAAAGCTTAAAAAAATGTTTATAAATAACCAACTGGTTCTCTCACTGTTAATCTGAACAGTTGGCTGTGGACTGTTGTGCCTGAAAGCCAGGTCAGTTAGGGTACTAGAACTCCCATCGAAATTGGTCTCCTTCCTCCACATTCAGTAGCTGTTGTTAGCTAACATCACCCCTTCAGATGCATGGGAAGAATTAGGTAGAATTGTGATTTTGGAATTCATTAGACTGAAACATTTTAATTATCTTTCCAGTAAGCCCCATCACTGTCTGTCTTACTAAATTGTCATTGTCTTTGATACACAGGCAAATCGTTGGATAAGAAGCAAAGAAGCAAAAAGTGGTTTGAAGATAATTAAGCTGACAGATGCGGGTTTCCTGCGTACCCTGGAGAATGCCATTCGTCTGGGGTTGCCCGTTCTTCTAGAAGAGGTTTGAATCTTTTCTTTGCATTAAAATGTTTCCCCATTTTTCTCATGTATTTATAGTTACTAGCTACATTCCATGGAATCTGATTGCCTGCCCAGAGCTCCGCGTATTCAGCCACTTCCTTGTTCTCTTCTGTTAGAAGAGAAGAACTTGACTCATCCAATAGCAACACATATACAAGATGTTTCTTTTCTTGTAGAACATTATGGGTGGCCTGTGTGAGTGTGGAGCTCTGGATCATGGCTGCTAGTTTTAATTGATCAAAAGTAAAATCATTAAAACTGATTTTTGCTGCTCGCACTCTGCATTAACGGCTATTGGTTCTTACGGGCACAAAGAAAGCCATAAGAGAGTCATACTGAAAGTCAAACGGTACACCAGTACTGGATGTGAACTGAAAGAAATCTGAAGTAAGGAATGAGGGAATGTCCACTTTTGTCCCTTCTCTCTAGCAGCAAATCCATCAGGAGCTCCAAGCTGTAGGTTGTTCTCAGGCTGGAACTAAATGTTATACGTTATATGGGTCAGGAGGACACATCCCAACTCAGTGTCTTGAAGAAGAACACGGTATCTTGCATAACAGTGCCACATTTTGCCTCCAGAGTGCTGGGGGAGGGCTTCCCCTCCCATGCCGTTTTTGCCAGCAGAAATGGCCATGGAGGAGAGGGGCTGTTTGCCTCTTTCTGTAACTCCGTGGGTCCTAGGAAAAACACCCACCTCCCTCCTTGCAGTGCTCCAGAGTAGAAGGGAGCACCATTGAGGTAACATCCACTATACTTCTATGTGACAATGAGTTGGGACAGGCAGCCCTGTCCTGATCCATCTAAGGTATAACGTCTAGTTTGTACCTCAGTCTTCACTTTAGACCAATGTTGAACAAGCAAGCACATGAATTTACTTAAAACATTTATTGGCCGTCTTTCTACCTTACAGAAGCCAAGGCAATAAATAGAACATAAAATATAAAAACACATAAAAAGCCATCAATTAAAATTATGATTTTAAACTGCCAACAGGTAGAAAAACTAAGCTGTGCCATTCTGAATAAAACTGCCTTCATCTGCGTCCTAAAGATCGAGGGGGTCAAGTGTACCTCCCTGAGGAGCTTGTCCCATAACTACGAGGCTGCCACCACAAAGGCCCTCTCTCATGTAGCCACAAGACAGTCTTCTTTGGCTGATGAGACAGTCAAGACGGTCTCTTCCTGTAATCTCAGTTTCCAGGCAGGAATGTATGGGATTTGGCTTATTAAATTAATGCATGAACTTGGCTTATTGTTGGGGTCTTCCCTCCCTCTCTTCTTCTGGCTCAGTTGAATGGGGTTTTCAAGTCTCTTGGTCTAGGGAGACTCCTGCATCTTGAACAATTTACTGACAGAGAACAGAATCACAGATAGAACTATCCCAGCCAATGTATGCTCAAAATACGTATAACTGTGCAGATCAAACAGTTGCCTGTTAAGCAGCTTACAACACTGCAGTCCCAATACCTGCAAGCACTCCTGCCTTAGATACAGTGTTCTGTGAATGTGTTGTTCAGTCGCACAGATGAGTCTGAGTCTTCGCGACCCCATGGACCACATCACACCAGGCTCGCCTATCTTCTGCTGTCCTCCGGAGTTTGTTCAATTTCATGTTTCTTGCATCAATGACACTTTGTCTAACCTTCTCATCCTTTGCCGTCCCCTTCTTCTTTTCCTTTCAATTTTTCCCAGCATCAGGGTCTTCTCCGGTGAGTGTTCCCTTCTCATTTGGTGGCCAAAGAATTTGAGCTTCAGCTTCAGCATCTGGCCTTCCAGGGAACAGTCAGGGTTCATTTCTTTTAGGATTGACTGATCTGATCTCCTTGCAGTCCAAGGGACTCTCAAGAGTCTTCTCCAGCACCATAATTCAAAAGTATCTATTCTTTGGTGCTCAGCCTTCCTTATGGTCCAACTCTCGCAGCCATATACTACTACTGGGAAATATCATCGCTTTGACCATGCGGCAGGGTGATCTCTCTGCTTTTTATAATGCTGTCTAGGTTTGCCATCGCTTTCCTCCCAAGGAGCAGGCGTCTTTTAATTTCATGGCTGCAGTCACCATTTGCAGTGATCTTGGATTTCAGGAACGTGAATTCTGTCATCACTTCCATGACTTCCCCTTCTCCATGGATGTGCCCAACAGCAAATCATACAGAACACTGTACCCAAGGCTGGAGATGTATGTAGTTGCCTACAATCCAAAACAGCTACAAGATGTTGTTGTGACATCTTGCAAGCTCATAGCAGCCATTTTGGGTTGCCCAGGAAAGCCCAGATGGAAACTGAGATCTTACCAGTTTATGCCATGAGATCTCAGGCACCATTTGGGCTTGCTAGGCAATCCCCAACATGAGCTGAATGGGGAGAGGGAAAGTGGGGAACCGGTGGGGGACTAGAGTAGGAGCTGGAACAAACAGGAAGAAGGGGGAAGGTTAGTGTAAGCAGGAGCCAGCATGGGTAAGGTGGCAGTAGTGGGGAATGAGATGTCTCCTGCTCCATGAGTCCTCCCATGCCCAACACCAAACATGCATTGCTACCAGTGCTGTGAAGGACGATAATTTGATTCACTGGGTGGGATGGATCTCTTGTTGGGCACTGGTACTCTAAAACTTTTAGCTGTAACAAAGAGTTCTTCAAGCCTTGGCTTCTTTCATTAGCTGCAGCAAAATGTAGGCTAAATTGTCAAAGAACTGAAATTAATCGTAATTGAAATAGAAAGAACTGCAGCTGTTTGCCATGATCACTGCCTTTCAATATACTCTGTGATTTTTAAAAAAAATAATTTTTATTAAATTGCATTCAAAAATCTACAACAAAGCATATAAGAAACATAACAATACAGCAGGTTCCGAATATAGCCATACATAGCTAAACAATCCACTCCAGTATCCTATGACATTAACAGAAAAGAATCCATTTTAAACTTATCACTCCAATAATTAAAGTTTGCACTGTTGAGGTCTTTCTTTAGAAAAGGCATCAATTTCTTAACAAAATACCATTGAATGCCGTGGGTCTAAATCACAAGTCAATTTGTCTAATATAAAATATTCCCAAACTTTTGCAAACCAATAAGTCGTGGTTGGAGGATTAGGATCTTTCCACTTAGAAGCCCATACATTCTTTGCGGCTGTCAACATTACAGAAACCAGGTCTTTAGTTAGAGCAGGTAAAGTATGACTTTGCCAAAGGTTCAACAAAACAGTTTTTTGGTCATGAGGAATCGGGACCCCCACCAGATTTAGAATCTCCTGTAATATCTGACTCCAAAATAAATGAGCTATGGGGCAGCTCCACCAAATATGAAAGTAAGTCCTAAAATAGCCACACCTCTTCCAACATAAGGGAGAAACCTTCCCTGTTGAATGAGCTAGTTGGACAGGGATCAAGTACCATCTCACCATGACTTTATAAGTCTGAATTTTTGTATGTTCAGAGCCAGGGTTACCAAAGTGGATGAATTTCAGATTTGTAGCCAGTTACTCTGTGATGATTTATCAGTTTTTATTATGTCAGGTTGTAGACATTTTGCGTTCATATTATTTTCATTTTTCACTATGGTCTTTCACTGGCGCAGTCATTAAATATGTCTAAAAATCCACAAACAAATTTTTCTATTGTGGTTGCTAAAATCCCTTTCTAACCTTCAACTAAGAGTGCTGGTGGGCTTTTAGTATGTGTTTTGTTGTTTAATAGAAATGCTCTGTGTTTCTGTAGAACTTTCTGAGTATTCAAAGCATTCTGTATACTTAGTCTCAGCAAGCCTTACAGTGGTCCTGCATATTTGGCAGCATTATTATCCCCACATGGCAGAGGAGTGGGGTGAATTTAAAGAGGGTGGTTTGACTGACCGAGGCCACCACACAGCTGAGATGACATTTGAACCAGGGACTTTCTAGATTACTGCTCAGGTTTCCAGCCACCATACTAAAGTGGTTCATATCAGTTTGATTGCATTCATTATCATGGTTATGGCCGCTTTTATTATTTGGAATATTTCACCATTGACACATCAGCTGCTTATTTCACTGGACTATAAAGAAGTAAAACTAACCATACAGCCAAGAGGAATGTTAGAGAATACTCAAAATTGTGTAAGGTTATAATGGGGCAGGGGGGAGCAGGTGTTAATATTGCATGACATTAATTGTTGTTGGTCCTGGCTAACTGGGGTAGGGGTCTTGGTGCCATATTGGTAGCTCAGTGTAAGTGTCTGTTTGGTAAGTGGCAGACCAGGAGGGCGGAGCAAATTCCATATTTGGCATTGCTGGGATTGAAAATAAAGCAACCGAATTGCAGTGCTCTTGTATGGATCAGCCACATTTGGAATAGAGTAGAGTTGTGGCTGATTCAGCTCAGAAAAGGATATTATAGAGCAGGAAAGGGACCAGAAAACATTATGCAGAAGTTGAAAGTACCTTCTCTAGCTTTTGAGTCTTTTTAGTTCTAAAGGGGAGCTGCCCAGAGCCCACTTGCAAGGAGGGCGGGGTACAAATTGAATGAATAAATAAAATGAATCAATTATGGTGGTTTGTAAAATTACTGGATAGAGAGAACTTCCACCCTCCCCCATTATGCTAGATCTTGGGCTCATCTGGTGAGACTGATGGGTACTAGGTTCAGAAAGGGGGAGGAAGGGATAGGAGGTTTCTGGTCGGAGGAATGGCGGTCTGACGCGCTTTGCAAGTGGGCAAAGCGGACGGAGGCTCTTACTGACAGCTCGGGTGGGAAATTCCACCCAACGCAACCTCACACAGGCAGTGTGAGGTCCAGCAAGCAATATAATCCAGGTTTGAGCAAGCTCGGTGAAGGGAAAGTCTCGGAGGAGACTTTTTCAACACCTTGAGCACTGCAACCGAAGAAGATTCCTGCAAGTATCTCTAAGGAGCCGAGCCGAGCTGATTAAATCAGCATAAAATCGCCAATTCCCCTGATTCCTTAACAAAGAAGACAAAGTTTAAACGTTGGGACCACATCTGAAGAGAAGTAACAACTTAAGGTAACGGGAAAAAAGTTTTTGCCTTACCATTACCGCGTTTTGAAAGACGAAAAGTAGAACTGGTGAAGCAATAGACTGTTGCAGATTGGATGAGTGCAGTTTGGAAACATTAAAAAATCGGATTGGAGCTTAAAAAGCCAGAAAAACAAGTTGTTTAACATTCCTGTGGTTAAGAAGAGTTGGGAGGGGGAGCATCGCGAGACAAAGAAGGGAGGAGGGAGTCAAGCATCGCGAGAACAAGTTGTGAGGACAAAGACAGGAAGTGCGGGCTTGGGGAGCAGACAAGAAGGGAAATAAAGAAGAACCGGAAGAGAGAAAAGGGACTGTATAAACTGCTGGACCAAAAGGATTACAACAGGAAGTGACACGTGGAGAGCAGACAAGTAAGCAAGAGGAAGGGGCAGAAGGAAATTACGGCAAGCCAGAAGCAAGGTAAATAGACTGTAACCTTTGACACGAACCATAGAGGAGTTGCGCCCGCCATTTTGGATTTATAAAAATTTTAAATATTAATATCTCAAAAACTATATAACTTAGAAGGCTAAAACCAGTGGAATTTGAATTGGCAAGTCATGCTTGTCTGAATACACTAATTGGTGACTGATTTGGAAAACAAGAAAAAATCGATCTTTTTTAAAGTGACAAGACGGACCGTGGACTGAGATCGAGAGCAGCTACATGGTCCTCCCCTACAATGGCAGCAACAAAAGAGAGAGAACTGTTAGCTGTTATGGAAGCAATGGAAAAAAAATGCTGGACGCAATAGGGGAGGTAAATGCAAAAATGGCAAGCGCAATTGGAGAAGTAAATACTAAAATAAATGGCATAGCTGCACAAGCGGATAAAAATTTTATAGATTTAAAATCCGAATTACAAAAGTTAACCACTAGAACACAAGACATAGAAACCAAAGTAAAAGAACTGGAAGAAAATACTCAAAAAACAATAAAGGATAATGACAGAATGGAAAAGATATTGCACTATAGAGACATGCAAAACCATCTGAGATTTAGAGGTATAGAGGAAAAATTAGGCGAAGACATTTTTACAAGAATGCAAGAAGCATTAGCAGATTTTTTACAAGAGGAGGAGGAAGCTGTTAAAGAACATATGGATCTTGTTTACAGAGTCAATTCTACGTATGCAAGAGACAAAAATATACCAAGGGACGTAGTAGTTCAATTTACAATGAAGAGGACAAAAGAACAAATCTACAAGAAATGTTTTACAGACTCTTTTGAAATAGGTGGAAAGAAAGTTATCGTAATGAAAGAACTGCCCAAAGCAATTTTGCAAGACAGGAAAAAATTCTAGTGTCTGACAGATAAACTGAAAGAGAAAAAAATAAGATTTCGTTGGGAAATACCACAAGGACTGAGTTTTTATTATGGTAACAACAGAATAGTGATTAAAAATTCAGCAGAAATATACGCCATGCTCAACAGCAGAAACAAGGAAGAATTTGGTGATATTTAAGACTACAACAAGATGGATTATAAAGTACTTTCATGGAATGTAAATGGACTTAATTCACCCCAGAAACATAGAATGGTAGGTCATTGGCTGGAGAAACAAAAATGCAGTATAATTTGTATACAAGAGGCCCATCTTAAGAAACAAGACTACAAATATTTAATAAGAAAAAAGTTGGGAGAAGAATTTTTTTCATTGGCAAGTAATAAAAAGAATGGAGTTGTAACATATGTTAAAAAAGACTTGGAACCCAAACAAATATTTAAAGATAAAGAAGGAAGATACTTAGCTATTGAAATTTTTTTACATGGACAGAAGACTTTGATTGTGAATACTTACGCTCCCAACGGAGCTAAAGAAATTTTTTTTAAAGAACTACAAATGGAACTGGACAGTGTAAACTATGATCAAATCATGATGTTGGGAGACTTTAATGGGACTGTGAATAATAAAATAGATAGGCGCTCAAAGAGAAAAGACGACACATTAGGGAAACTTCCAAAAAACTTTTTTGAACTGATAAAACAGGAAAAGCTGGAGGATATTTGGAGGAAGGTTAACCCACAAGGGAAAGACTACACTTTTTACTCTAATAGACATGATTCATATTCAAGAATTGATATGATCTGGATGTCTACTAATCTAACATTTAAGACAAAAAAAGTTGAAATTCTACCTAGAATAATCTCAGACCATAATCCTTGTCTATGGACTTCTGGACAGACAAAAAGACAAGGGAGATGGAGAATAAATGAGGACTTATTAGACAACCAAGAAATAGTTAAAAAATTACATGAAAAGACAGATTTATATTTCCAAGCGAACATACAAAAGGAAGTAAAAATTCAAACTGTGTGGGATGCGTACAAAGCAGTGATGAGAGGATTATTGATATCACTGAATGCTAAAGACAATAAAAAGAAAAGAGAACAATATGAAAACATTGTACAAGCCATTAAAATAAAAGAAAAGGAACTGAAGAACAGACCAGGAAAAAAGAGACTGCAAAAGGAAATTTGGATGTTACAAGACCAAGCAAAAATCTATTTTAAATCAAGAGACTTACTGGAACCTGAAAAAACTGCAACAAAAAGCATTTGAAGGTGCAAACAAACCTGGAATGTATTTAGCATGGCAATTAAAGAAAAAACGTGAAGATAAATTTATTACTAAAGTGATACGGGACAATATTGAGATAATAGATAATAAGGGAATAAAAAGAGAATTTTTTAAATACTATGCAAAGCTTTTTAAGAAGGAAAATAAAGACAGCAGAAGGATTAAAGAATACCTACAGTCATTAAAATTACCAAAACCAACAGAGAAAATTAAAGAACTACTTAATAGCCCAATATCACTACAAGAGATTAAAAATGCAATAAATGACTCAAAACTAGGGAAAGCACCTGGATCAGATGGATTTACAGCTAAGTTTTATAAATCACTACAGGAATCGATCTCACCAGTGTTATTGCTATTAATGAATGATATAGGAGTGACAGGTGAGGTCCCGGAGACTTGGAAAGAAGCAACCATCTCACTCATTCCGAAAGAAAGTCAAGATTTAACCAATGTTAAAAATTATAGACCAATTTCTTTGTTAAACAATGACTATAAGATTTTTGCCAAGATTATAGCTGACAGGCTTAAGGAACATCTTAAAGAGACTATACAGACAGAACAAGCAGGATTTTTACCTAATCGCCAAATAAGAGACAATTTAAGAGTTGTAGTGGATGCTATAGAGTACTATGATAAACATCCGGAGAAGGAAGTGGGCTTTCTTTTTTTAGACGCGGAGAAAGCGTTTGACAATTTAAATTGGGATTTTATGTTTGAAGTGCTGGAACATCTTGAAATTGTGGAGACTATATGCTCAATCTTATTAAGTCAATATATAGAGAACAGAAATCCTCTTTAATAATTAATACTGAAAAAACGGATTACTTTAAAGTGGAAAAAGGAACACGACAAGGATGCCCACTTTCGCCGTTGCTATTTATTTGGATTTTGGAAGTCTTGTTACTAAATCTGAAAGAAGATAAAGAAATTAAAGGCTTAACAATAAAAGGGTTTTCTTATAAATACAGAGCCTTTGCAGACGACGTGATGTTTATAGCCGAAGACCCTATGACTACACTACCATATTTGTTGCAGAGAGTAAGAGAGTTTGGTGATTTGGCTGGGTTTTATGTAAATAAGAACAAATCGAAAGTGATGTGTAAAAATATGTCAAATAATAAGCAAATTGAATTACAAAATCTTATAGAATGTGAAGTGGTGAAAAAGACAAAATATCTAGGTGTAAACCTAACAATGAAAAACATTGATTTATATAAGAATAATTATGAGAAATTATGGCAGCAAATTATGCAAGATATTAAAAGGTGGAATGTATTAAATTTGTCACTGTTGGGTAGAATTGCAGTGGTTAAAATGAATGTGTTACCAAGAATAATGTTTCTGTTTCAAACTATTCCGATTGTGAAAGATGTAAAAACATTCAAATGCTGGCAGAAGGAATTGACTAAGTTTGTGTGGGGAGGGAAAAAACCAAGAATTAAGATGAAAATAATGTGTGATGCTAAAGAGAGAGGTGGGTTCCAGTTACCAAACTTAAGGCTATATCATGATGCAGTATGTTTGACGTGGGTAGGGACATGGACTATGTTAGAAGATAGAAAGTTATTGTCCCTGGAAGGTCATGACTGTAGGTTTGGGTGGCACGCATATTTGTATTATGGGAAAACAAAAATGGACAATATGTTTAAGCATCATTATTTGAGAAGAACATTAATCGATACGTGGACAAGATATAAAAACTTTTTTCCAGAAGAAATACCTATGTGGATTGTACCTGCAGAAGTCTTAAATCCATCATCTCACTACAAAGGACAAGACTGGTTGAAATATAGAGACCTGCTTACAAGACATGGTAAAGACTTTAAATTGAAGGAGCAGCAGCAAATGGACTTTGATTATGGCTGGTTAAGGTACAGACAAATATATGATATGTACAGAAGTGATAAAAAATCTGGTTTTAGAGAAAAAAATAATGAAATAAAACAAATTTGGGAGGAAGATGGGAAAAAATGATTTCTAAAATGTATAAAGTATTGTTAAAATGGTTTAATGCTGATGAAATGGTAAAGGAACAAATGGTAAAATGGGCGATAAACTTAAACAAAGACATTGAAATGGAATCTTGGGAATTTTTATGGAAAAATGCTATGAGTATTTCTACATGTTATAATTTAAAAGAGAACTGTTTTAAAATGATATACAGATGGTATATGACACCAAAAAAAATTGCAAATATTAATCAAAATATGTCTAACAAATGTTGGAAATGTAAAAAGAAAGAAGGTTCTTTTTATCATATGTGGTGGACTTGTGATAAAGCGAAGACTTATTGGTCTATAATACATGCAGAAATGGAAAATTTTTTGAAATGCACATTTAAGAAGTTACCTGAAATGTTATTGCTTGGACTTAAACTAGAGGAGATAAATGTAAAGAAAAGGACAATAATATGGTATATGATAACAACAGCAAGAATGGTGTATGCACAAAATTGGAAAAATGAAAAAATACCAGAAGTGTGGGAATGGTTGAAAAAATTGTTATATATGGCTGAAATGGATAAATGGACTAGAAAACTGAACAATCTGTACTCAGAGACCTTTTTAGAGGATTGGAAGGATTTGAAAGAATATGTTGAAAAATATTGGGACATGAAAAACTACATTTATACATGGTTATAATAGCATAAAGGAATAGAATTAGAGTATATGAATGTACTAAGAATAATTAGATAATGAAGTTGTTTTTTTAGAATTATATAAGAATATAGAAAGTAAGAACTGGTATATAAGTATTTTAAAGATATATAACCGTTACCAGAAATGTAAACATAGATATAAGTATTACTATTTTGGATAAAGTGGAAAATGTGTTATGCTTCAGATGTGGTGGGAAACCACCAATACAAGATAAGAACAAGAATGTACAAAGAGAACAAAATGTTATATAATATAGAAAAAGGGATTTGTATAATGCAAATGTATCAACTTTGATGTTTTGAAAAAAATAAAATTTCTACATAAAAAAAAAGAAAAAAAAGAAAGGGGGAGGAAGGAAAGTACTGCATGTAATTTAACTCACTGCATTCACTGACACAAGATGTGGTGACGGCCACTAACTTAGACATCTTTAAAAGGAGATCCAACATTTTCATGGGGAATAGATCTATCAGTGGCTATTAGCCGTGACAGTTTAATGGAATTTCCATTTTCAAAGCATAGCTATGAATATTAGTTGCTTTTGGTCACAGCAGTACAGGACTCTTGTATTCATTGCCCTGTTTATTGGCCTCTCAGAAGCACCAGATTGGCCACTGTGGAAAAGAGGGATCCGGGCTTGTTGGTATCCATGAATATGTAAAAGTGCTTCACTTTCTTATTTTAATAGCTTAAAGAAACACTGGACCCAGCCCTGGAACCCATTCTTTTGAAGCAGACTTTTATTTCTGGAGGAAGAATGCTCATTCGCCTTGGAGACTCAGACATAGATTACGACAGGAATTTTAGGTTCTACATGACAACCAAAATGCCAAATCCACACTACTTGCCTGAGGTATGACGGTCACTTTGAAATTGATCTCAACGCAGCCAGATAAGTGGTTACCGAGAGTTTTAAAGACGATGTGCTGTGACTGATCCTCAAATGATTTCTCACCTTCCCGAAGTCATATCGAGCGTACCTTGTGTATTTTGATTGCAGTTTTTTTTTAAAAAAAACACCTCCATCTCTCTCTTTTTTGGTGATAGAGACTTTTCATTAGTGAGAGAGAATGTTATCTTTTTGGACATTTTCTCGAGTGTGTGCAAATATATCATGGCTAGATGCCAAAGAGAATAATTTGGGACCTTACCAAGATTTCATTAAATAGAAGGACAAGTTTGTTAGTTGATATATGTCCTTGTGATATACACCGGTGCATCCAAGCAAATCTTGAGAGATTGTGACTTGCTGTGAGCTCGTGAACTTTGGTGCTGACGGGGGATTGGAATCTGACAGTGCAATCCTAAACAGAGTGACACCCTTCTAAGTCTGTTGAAGTCAGTGGGCTTAGAAGGGAGTTGAACTCCTTGGGACTATAGAGCAGCAAGTTTCCTACATTCAAGTGAAACAGTCTAGCCACTGAAGCTACCCATGGATGCTGCCGAAAACAGAACCCCTATTTGAGGCCTTCCTTTTTCTCTGGAGTGTGGAATGCTTGCGTTGTTGTGATGTCATCATGCATTTTCCAGCAGAACTAAATGATGGCTTGGATCCACCAGAGATTTCCGTGGGCCGAAATTCCCTGCCCTCTCAGTGCTGCTCCTGGGGGGGAACAGGCTTCCTGGGAACAGCTTGTGAGGGTTGGCAGTCTGTAGCAGGAAGGGGGATTTGGTGAAAATCTCCTTCCCTTTCAGTTTTAAGAAATCCCTCCCCTGGGGTGGGGCAAAAAAGTGGGCAACAGGGTGAGGTTATATATGAAATTGCTGTTTTTGCTGCCATCTCCACATCAGATTTGATTGTGTGACTGAGGCCTCCTGATTTAACAATTTGAAAAGCAAAATTTATTTGCCTTTCTCAGCCCTGTCAAGACACAGAGAAAATAAGTCGCAGCACGGTTGCTAAATGAGTGTTTGAAATTAATGAGCAACGTGGCTCTGCCGCTGAAATTTGTAAGAGCATTGTCAGTTCTCCTGATTGTCAAGCCTCAGCAGATGATGTTAGCTTGGTTGTTTTTTGCAGTGAACTGAGAAACAGGAGTAGATTTTAACCTAGCTGCTCTGTAGGACCTAGATGTATTTCCAAAGCTTTTCAACCACACCGCTCCTCTAAATTCTTTCAAACATGATTTCAATTTTGCCTTTTTGATGTTGTAAAAAGTATTTATCCCATAATAAGGTATTTTAGGAGCATATTTTGTTTTCCCCTCTCTTAACTTCAAGTGTACTTAAATGTGTCTGAAAATTTAAGAGGAGGACTTGTAATATCATTCCTCCCAAAAAATCTGGATGGATATTGGGCAACTGAAGATTAAGTCCTTAACAGTGGCAAAGTACTGATTTTGGCTAGGTGCCAGTCTAGCTAGTTTGAGAGAGAGAAATATATTTGTACATATCTAGAGGCAGGGCTATTTTGGGGCAGGAACGCACAGGAATGGAGTTCCGGGTGGCTTCAGAGTTGGCCACGCCTACAGCCTCCCCCCACCTTGGGTTTCCCAGGCACCTCACAAGCCACAGGGCACCTGGGAAAGCCAATCCAATCCAGAGAGGGATAGGCAGTTTAAACTGCCTCCCCTCCATGGGTTCCCCATGAGCCCTGCAAACCACGGGGCACCTTGGGGAAGCCGATCCTCGGAGGAAGCTGTGCTGTCAGGGGTGTGGCCTAATATGCTAATATGTTTCTGCTGTTGAGCATGGCCAATTATGCTAGTGAGTTCCTCCTGCTGGGCTTTTCTACAAAAAAAGCCCTGTCTATAGGTCGTTACAAACCAAGGACAACAACAGAGAAGGTTGCTATAAATATAAGTATAGGTCTAGCTAGTTGGTATCCTCTGATCTTCCAACAAATAAAAGAAAAGAATTAAGAAAAAAGGATCCAACTCCAGAGCTTAGCAACCTCAGTGGGCTCGATAGTGGTACCCACCCATGGCCAGCAAACGTGGAGTGGCATCCTGGTGAAGTCCCCAGGTTAGTCATATGTGAAAGCGCAGCCAACCAACAAATGCTGGCACTGGCATGCTTCCCTAATAGCATCCTGTCTTACCTGCACAGAAGAGAACAAGAGAAGGAACACAGGAAGCGCAGCACCTTCCACTTTAGGGAGGACCATGATGTGCCCAGTAGAAGTCCTGTAACTTCCACCCTTTGGGGAGTTCTGCTGATGGGGCTATGAATTCCCTCCTGCAAGTACATGACCTTTTGGACAGGTAGGGGAACAGGGAAGGAATCGTGGACATTCCATCCATATCACTCAGACACCCACACAGCTCACCCCTGCAGAAAGTCCAGGGCCTTTTCCACAGATTCCAGGAGATAATAATGCCTTGAGGAACCTTTTTTTTTTAAAAAAAATGGGGGGGGCAGGGCTGGGGACATTAAGACTAGGACTGCGACAAGAGAACACACTCATTGAAAGAAGGCATTCCTATCATCTTTCTAATAGCTCACTGGGGAAATGTGCTCACGGGGGGAGGAATTGAAGTGAGGGGCTGGTATCCCTCCAAGGATGGGAATAAGGCAGAGCTCACCTTTGGCCAAAAATAATCTTATCAGTTGCTCTCTCTCCCCCTTACTTTCATGTGAGCTTACACTGGCATGACACTGTGTCACCATCACATACTAGGCAGTATCCTATGACTCCATGCATCAAACGCCCCGTTTTCCTGAAATCTTCTGTTTTAGAAGCCCCTTTCCAACCACTGGAAAGATCATTCCCAGGATCTTGGAACTGCACGGAGTGACAGCTGCGTGGGTTGGTGGGGGAGCTGGACTGTGGAGAACGAGGAGGTGAAATTGCTCCTCCTTCCTCTTGTGCAAAGCGCAGCTCCACTGAGGAAAGGGGCCCGCCCAGTGCATCCTCTTGTCCCTCCTCGTCCCAGCCCACCAACCCTTAGGGCTGTGCCCCTGTACAGATCCTGCAGTCCCAGAAGTTATCATTGGGGGGGGGGGGGTTAGCAAGAGCTGTAGGAAACGAGAGAACCATGTGAAAATGTCATGTTCCTATTACACAGAGGGCAGAAGGCTGCCTGGATTCCTGCCAGCTTATCTCCAAGGAGAGACCATTCTGCACTGTGCTTTCTACCCTGTGTTGCGTATGTGAGAGATGCTGCTAGCAACTGTTGAGCCAATGCATAGTGGATATATGTCTTGAGAGGACGCAGTAGGGGGCATTCACAAAGTTTGAAGCAGGAGATGATGATGATGGTGATCATTTACAATCCACCTTTCTCACTGAGACTCAATATTACAAATACGATTAAAAAAAAAAAACCCTTTCAGTCAAACAGGAATCAGATCATAAGGTCTGATAACATTGGAATCAAACAGCAGAGATTCCTAGAAAGACATAATAATGCAGTTGGCCCGGGGTTGTAGAATGGGGAAAGGTAGCCAAAAGCAATACATGCAGATACGTATCTGGTTAAGGCAATAGGACAATCAGAGCAGGAAAAACTTTATCCCTAATAAAAAGTCACCTCCTGAGCTGATCCATCATACCGCAGCTTTGCTCCCTCTACAAGGATGCCTTCCTGAAACATTCTGTTCTGTGCATTTTGCTTACCTAGGCGAGGTGCAAAATCTTTGCATCCGCAGTCGGAGGAGTGAAGGGTCAGTGGATGTGTCCTGGATTCCGTGTGAGGGTTCTGAAAGTAGTGGTGTTGCAATATTTATGCTCCTCCTTAAACGTTAGCAGCACAGAATGCATCCCTTTTTTTTATGCAGACTACCTTTACTCAAAGAGCTCCTTCTCCAACTCCCCCACCCCGAGCATCTTCTGAGTCTGCTCTACGTGAGACTAGAAAGTTGTAGCTTGTACCAAAGCAGCTTCACCAGCTCTGGATTTAGAACTGTGCAGTGGCTGTAGAGTGCCACACCAGCTTACCTCTGAGTTTGGCATGTGTCCACATAGCTCTAGCTCACTTTCCATCCTAAGCGGTTTACAGGCTGGCTCTAGGGTTTCAGTCTTAGTTTGGGGGTGCTGACAACTCAAATGCTTTTGAATGGCACTAAAACACATAACTGGATATTGAATTATATGCTAATAGAAACATAATATTATTAGACTATAAGCTGTTTTTTTTCTCTCTCTCATGATCTCCTGCAGGTGTGTATCAAAGTTACAATTATCAATTTCACCGTTACCATATCGGGCTTGGAAGATCAGTTGCTAAGGTTCGTTTGCTAAATTCACACTTTTCATTGAGTTCAGCATGGCATTAAAGTACAGTGTTCTAATTGTAGTTATTGGAAGCACTTATCCAAAGCACAGAACATGTAATTGTATAGATTTTTGTATCCTTATGCCTGAGGAGGCAATGTTTCTGAATTGCTGATTTTCTCCAAATCTCCATAGGTGCTGATTGCACTGTATTGCTTACATCAAAGACAGATGGCAAGTGCGCCAAGAGACTTCAATGCATACATTAGGGGAAAACAATGAGACATTCAGTACAAGTTTGGTAGCATTTAGCATAATTTGCTGCTTTGATCCTCTGGTTAAGTCGGTTCACTGTGTGTATACCGTTGGTGCTATAGAATTCTATAGATATGCCTGCTGGGTTTGCATTCCTAATTTGTTGTTGTCTTGAAGTAGCTTGTCTGTGAAGTAAGTGATTGGAAGTAAGAACTCATACAATGTGCATGAATAATTCCTTTTTTAAAGATAAATTTTAATGAGCAGTAGGCTCAGTTTACATATCATCGAGAAATGCAGCGACCATGAAAAGTAGAAGTCAAGTTGAGACTATACAATGAAACAACCTTAACATCAATAAAAGGAACAGATATTTAAATATTTAATACAGTGAGAATCACCTAAAACGAGGTACCTAGATATACACACTTTCACGTAGAGCACACTTTCCAGCTTCGCAGGAAAAAACAGAGAGAACCAAAGTCTATAATCTTTTTTCCATGCTAGGATGCTTCTGACTTCTAAATAATCAAAGACAGGATTCCAGGTGTCTTCATAGCTACTTTGCTGCGCAAAATGTTGTGTACTACAGGAAAAGGAGTTATGTACAGTTTTCTCCAAAACACAGATCTTCATACAATGTGCATGAATTACTCTAATTTTATTTGCCTTCGTGTAAAGGTGCAGGTATACGCAATGGCATTTGTTAATTTGCTTACTTAACAGTTGAAGGGTATAAACAGTAAAATGTTTAATTACTAGCACTTTCCCCATTAAGTGGTTTACAGAGAGCTTTAAAAAGAGCCAGGATAGGTAGCACTTGTGCTCCTTCCCTCTCGGTCTCTGTGTGTTTTTCTGCTTTTTCTCTCGGCTGCCTGATTGAGGATAGTTTGGCTTGAGCTGCTCCAGAGCTAGGGACCATATGATTGGACCCACTTGACTGGAACAATGTTTTAAATGGTCTGAAACAAAAGAGTTTTGAAACACGCATATCAATCTTCAGACCTAGTTTTTCTCTACTACCGAGCCTGGCAGCAGAGAAAGGCATCCACCTAAGGAATCCTGCATTTTGATTTCTTTGGCCATTTCTGCCTCTATAATAAAACTGTTTTTGGTAAGAGTTCTGCTTTAAAGGATATTTTGTTTTGCATTCACATTTTACAGAAGAGCCTGCCTAGACTGCTTGGTTACCCGCTTCCTAGGAAAGGGCTTTGCGCCCAGATTAGCACAGAACCTTGGCAGGAGCAATCAGGGTAATCCTGAAAGCCCTTCTTCCTTGCTGCTGGTGTTTGGCTTTTGAGCAACTGGCTAGCTTTGACAGCTTGACAGTAGCAGTGGTGGTGGGGAAATATCACAGTCAGCTAAAATTACTGAAAGAAGATGGACTGAGATTTTTTTTTTTGCTCCTGGGCCAAATGCATGTAGGTGATTAAGAGGAAATTAAAAAGTTGGGTAAGAAAACCATTGTAATATGTTGAAGGATCTGAGTGATTGTATAGTACAGTCCTAAATGGAGCTACGTCCTTCTAAGATTGTTGATTTCAGTGGATTTAGGTGTAGCTCTGCTTTGGACTACAGTGTTAAGGCCAGGCTAGACATGATAGTGTCCACTGACACGTGGACACTGCTGCCATTTTAAAGTTATTTAAAAATGCTGCAAAGGGCCTGATCCTGTTGGGGTCCACAGCACATTGGGCTGAGGCACTCTTGTCCTTCCTTGATACCTTTTCAAGTGCCAAAATAGCTGTGGGGGTATGACCATTTCAGCACTTGAAGAGGCTCCCTCTAAGCTGTGGAGTGTTGTGAGCAAAAATTCCACTTTGGCCACTTCTGGCATTAAAGTTGTCAGCGAGCAATTTGGCTGCTGCATAAATGAGTTTGCTCTGGAGCCATCCTTCCTGAGCTAAGACAAAAATGTGTGAACCAGAAAAAACTGTGAGCTAGCTCATACTGACTCAGCTTAGAGGGAATACTCCGTGCCTCAGCCCATTGCACTAAATGGCAGCAGTGTCCACAGATTGGGACCATAGATGCCATCAAGTCTGATTTGGCCCTGAGTCTCTCAGTAATATCTTACAGAAAGCTTCCCCCCTTCTTAATTATTGTAATACGTTTCCCAAGTCAAATACCTATACTTTCCCTTCAATGATATCACAGTCAACTTTCATAATACAGGATGCAGCCCACTGTTCCCTTTAAGCTGAGTTAGTGTGAGCTAGCTCACAGTTTCTTAGCCTTCAGCTCTCACATTTTTGCCTTAGCTCAGGAACTTATGCAGCAGCCAAATCGCTTGCTCACAACTTTAATGCCAGTAGCTCACAAAGTAGAATTTTTGCTCACAAGACTCCACCGCTTAGAGGGAGCATTAGTTCTAAAGACACTTACCTGGAAGTAAGCTGCACTGAGTAGTGTGAGACTGGCTTCCTAAGTTCTGAGTAGACCTGCTCTCACAGTTTACAAAGGACATACCATGTATCTTAGTGCTAAGGTTAAACATTTAAATACTCTGATCATATGTGCATTCAAAAATTTTAAGAACTAAGGCCACAGAAGGAAAGTGGTCTGAGTTCTTTAAAAAATTATACGTGATCCAAGTATTTAGATACATTTGTAAATTATGGAGTATTTTAAAGACATTTCTGTGTTCCATATCCTCCTTAGGTCTAACAAATGTGTTATTCAAAGAAGGATTCTATGTTCTTGGAAGCCAGTCTCCTGTAGAAACCGTTTCTGGCTTGCCTCAATAGTAGGATGAGGAATTAATACCCTCTTTTCTTACATATTTTAATATGTCCTAAAATGCCTTTCACTTCATGTTTGATTACCTTTCTTACACTGCTAGGATAACATGAATGATTAAGATCCAGGGGCCTTAATCGAAGATGGCTGGGAATCACGGGGTACAAGCTGGTGCCTGTGGAGACAGTAACATGCAGTCCTAAAAATGTTTTCGTGGGAGTAAGCCTCCCTGAATAGATCTGAGTTAGGGTTGTGGGTAGATCTCCTTAGGATGGCATTGAAAAGGTATAGTACTGCATGTGACGATCTGCCTTGTTAACCTTAATGTTTTTAACTTTTTGATCTAGTGATGTTGTGCGTCTAGAGAGACCTGAGCTGGAGGAGCAAAGAACCCAGCTCATTGTGAGAATTAATTCTGATAAGAATCAGCTGAAAGCCATTGAAGACAAAATTCTGAAGATGCTTTTTACATCAGAGGGGAATATCCTGGACAAAGAAGAACTTATCAACACACTCCAAGAATCAAAGGCAGGAGGCTTTTTAAATATGTGTGTGTGTTTGTGATTAAAAATGAACCACAGGATATGGGACTGTGTGAAACGCTGCACAGAGGAAAGATTTTCAGACCTAGTTATATTTTTAAGATGGATCTTGACCAGTGTTCCCTCTCAGCTGAGTTAGTGTGAACTAGCTCACAGTTTTTTAGCCTCCAGCTCACACATTTTTGTCTTCACTCAGGAAGGACGGCTCCAGAGCAAACTAATTTATGCAGCTGCCAAATCGCTCACTCACAGCTTTAATGCCAGTAGCTCACAAAGCAGAAGTTTTGGTTACAAGACACCACAGCTTAGAGGGAGCATTGGTCTTGACTCTTGGGGCATAAGTGAAGGAAACAGGATGAGATGTACTAACACCTCTGCCATTTCTGGATTATGAATCTACATTATGCTTAACTTTGTATGAAGGTTGTGAAATTTGCAGAGTAATAATTGCCATAAATGTTTTCGATCATAGTTACCATATTGAATATTGTTCTCTGGATTTCATGCCCTAAGCTACTTTCAATAAGCCCATTTCAAGAGCCTTACTTTCCATTATTATTATTACTATTACTATTACTATTACTATTTCTATTACGACTATTACGGGTATTTAAATTTATAAACCATCCTCCCCTGAAGGGCTTAGGGTGGTGTACAACATAATTAAACATAAACAATTAAACAGCAAATAAGGATTAATAAATAGTTAAAAACAGAAAAAAAAGTATAATTCTTCCAGATAAAATGATGGTATACATATAATTTTGCTCCCTCCATAGGGTGGATCAGAGACTTGGGCTGCAGTCACACACACTAAATAATCCACTTTCAATCCACTTTCAATGCACTTTCCAAATGGCTTTTTACTGTGTGAACTGGCAAAATCCAGTTGGAAAGTGGATTCAAAGTGGATTGAAAATGGATTATTTAGTATGTGTGACCACAGCCTTGGAGTGGTAAGCTCAGGTGGAAATATGATAAGAAACTGTTGCTGTCCTCAGCTGTAGGCCTAGTGGAACATCTCTGTTTTACATGCCATGCAGAAATGAGCAAGGACCCGCAGGATGCAAATGTTACTATGTAGAGTTTCACCAAGCCTGGCCCTAGCTGAGGACAGCCAAACATCTTTTGGGCAAGGGATCATGAGTAGGTTTTGATCTTCTAAGGATAAAGCTCTTTGGGGGACATACCAGGAGAGGCAGTCCCATAGGGAAGGTGGTTCCTGACCGTTAAGGGCTTCGTAGCTCAGAACCAGAATCTTGAAGCGGATCTGGTATTCACCTTGGAGCCACTGCAGTTGGTGAAGCACAGGTCGAATGTGTGCAGTCATTGGGGTACCCGTAGGTACCTTTACCGCTGCGTTCAGGACAAGCTGTAATTTCCAAATCAGTCTCAAGGGTAGCCCAACATAGAGTGAATTACAAGAATCCAGTCTTGAGGTGACCACTGCATGGATCACTGTGGCAAGGATGGGGTTAGAGAGGTGGGGGTAAGGTGCCTCACCTGGCAAAGTTGGAAAAATGCCAGCCTGGCAACATGTGCTACCTGAGCCTCCATTGATAAAGAGGACTCCAGGAGCACACTCAAGCTCTTGACAATTGGTGCTGGTATCAGTGGCATGCTGTTGAGCATTAGGAATTCACACCTCAACTTTGGGTTGCTCCCTCCCAGCCACAGGACCTCCATCTTTGATGGGTTCAGTCTCAGCCGGCTCTGCCTCAACTATCCAGCCAGGGCCTCCAGTCCCTCAGCCCGGTTAGGTGGGATAGTAGCTGGCTGGCCATCCATCAACAGATATAGCTGGGTATCATCAGCATACTGGTGATAGCCCAGCCCAAAACTCCACACCAGCACAAGAGAGAGGATTGCAGAAAATCACTGTGATCCTTTCCCAGCATTAAATGAATTAGCATAATAAAATTACAGTATCTCCTTTTACAGTTGTCTCCTCACCATGTATTTTTTGCCATTTGTTCTGAGGAAGAAATGGAAACATGATTTCTCAGTTCTTCCACTCATTACATTAGAGATTAAATCTGACTCAGACTTAGTTTCCAGTGTCATTGAAAGTCCCAAATGGCCTACCCTGAGCATTGTGGGAAGTGAAACAGTGCTTGGCAAAAGGTGGCTTTTAGTTTTAGGTAGTTTCAGCAAAGTGCTGAAGAAGCTCCGGAGAATGAATTAGTCCTTCACTATTACTGACAATATTTCAGCCTTGAGATGTAAAAGAAGGCGATTTGGTGCACTAAGAGTATGAATTCTGCTAAAGCAGCAATTAGAAACATAATCTCTTTCTAAACTTTTCTGGCTAAATTTGAATTATAACCTACCATGTATCTTAAAACTGCAATAATTCAAGAGATTCTCTTAAAAACCAAATAAATCATAGAGGTTTTTGAGGGCTGAGATTTTAATGTGACATGGCTTAGATTGGCAAATTTTTAACCTGTTGATTACTGCAGACCAATAAACTATGCAGGGTTTTGGCTGAAGTTTAGTAATATCGGTCAAGTTACCTAGTGATAAATATATGTGTACTGTTTTTCTATATTCAGAGAAGTTATGAAGGTAGTGTAATTTTCTTGTTTCTCTGAGAGAGAACTGTTGCTTTTCCAGTATTGCACATTAACAGCATTGTTATCACCATGTTATTTTATTGCCTGTGTAAAATTCTTCCTACTTCATTTTACCCATTTCAGTAAAATATGGAGTTTTCTTGTAAGTGCTAGTTCAGGGGTATGGAGCCAAATCTGTATATATTTTGCACTGGGGCTATCCAGATGCGATATAAGGAATGGATCTCTTTTCCTGCCACCTTTCTTTCCTCTTCTCTTTTTCCTGTTTAATCCCGAATGGCCTGTCCCATCCCAAGTGGCCGCCAAAAACCAGCACAAATAAAAGCATCACAGGCTGCTCCAAAAAGACATAGGGTTATACTGCATGAGAGAGGGATCACAGGTCTCCATTCATCTTTAAAAGCGAAATTATAGCTGTGTGGTAGCCTGATTCAGATCAGGGCTATGTGGGGGGATGGAGAGAGGGGGATTAACTCTTTCATTTCCACATGGTTTCTCTAATTAAACTCAACCCACTGGCTGTGCATTAGCTCTTCAAAGGAAAAAAGAAAGAAAGATGCCCGTCTTCAAAGTATTGGTTTTGCTTTGCAGAATGGTGCAGGGTTGAAAAGACTGAAACCACTTCCCTGTCTTACCAAGTTTGACACACACCCTCTAGGGTCAGATCTTGGGGATATCCCAAGGAATTCTGGAGTTAGGGGGCAGCCAGGAAAAAATGCCTCGCTAGGCTTTTCTGAATCTGATTTGGGGCATGTTATGGTCTCTTTAAGAATGCTCCTAGACAACCTTAGAAGTCATGGCCAAAACCAGAGGTGGAGTCCATCTCTTACGTTTGCTGAACCCCTGTCACTTAGAGATTTAATAGCCTTTGCAGAGCTTTATGTTTTTAGAGGGTGATCATAAAATCCTGTATTCCCAAATATTACACCCCCCCCCCCCTTCAGCAGTGAGAAATGTGTTTGATATGTTTGGGGCGTTCATTCATATGAGTTCTCAAAACAACGTGGAATTTGTGTTTTTCAGGTTACATCTGGGGCCATTAAAGTAAGGCTTGTTGAAGCAGAAACTACCGAAGAAAAGATAAATGCAGCCCGTGAAAAATACCGTCCTGTGGCTACTCGTGGCTCAGTCATGTACTTTGTGATTGCAAGCCTGTCAGAAATCGATCCGATGTATCAGTTTTCCTTAAAGTATTTCAAGCAGGTTCGGTTTGTTCTTTCCCCCCTCCTTTTTTCAATTTAAAGCAATTCACATTTGTATTGTACAGTTAGCAAGTGAGTTTCTACCTAGCTATCAACCAGTTAAGTCCATCGAAATCAGCAACTAGATGCAAAGAGCTTTTTCAGGTGTGCCTTGGGGCTGCATGCCGAGTGGTTTTGTTTTTCTTTCAAGAACAAGACATTCCTTCATACCTGAAATTGCCTTTAAAATGCCACTTAGTTTCAGAAATGGTTTTTACATTGCATGGGAGTTTTCTATTAGGAAAACACAAGCATAAAACCCCCTCAAGCTTGCAGAACTGGGGGGGCGGGGTTGGATCTTGGCCATTAGTCCCTGCACATGAGTAACGGTCTGAAGACTTGCTGCCATGAAACGTAATAACTCTGCCCTGGAATTCTGGCCACCGAAATGATAACCTTACCGTTCTGAAAGGCTGTGAACGCTGCTGGTTTTATTTAAGTGTTGAAGGAACACTTTATCCAAATTGGAGCATTATTTTTATTACTTCAAGAAGTAATCCATTTTATTTCTTACTTCACAATGAACAGTTTTTAAATATTAGTAAGTGCTCTGGGAAGAGCTCTAAATATAGGCTCTGAGATCTGAACGCCAATGTTCCTTCATAGTCCAGTGGGCAGACAGCTACCCAGTGTGTAGCAGGGAGCCAACATTTGAAGTGTTGTGATTACTTATTTATCTTTTCAAAGGGACTCACCATGCCTTACAATGTTTTATTCTCCACGTTCTTAAAGAAGGAGGGTGGCCAGATGGCAGGTTGCTAGTTCTCGAAGCGAATTCCAGCCACAGTCTTGCTTTCCCCTCACTCGGGAGCCCAACTTCCAGAAGGCGGGTGGCTGGGAAGCCAAGATCTCTTAGTATTCATATATATAAACACAGGAAACCTTGACACAAATATATGCCCAGCTTCTAAACCCTGGAAGACGCCCTTCTGTTGGGCCTATATTGATCTTATTAGGATATCCACAGATGTATATTAAAAAGAGAGTCCACACTGCTCTAGACATGCTTTGAGGCTCTTTTTGTTACATGTGGAACATCCATTGATGAGCTTCAGTAACACTTGCTTGTGGCTGTGCACTTTGTCACTGCCTCCTTTTGGCAGTGAGCAAAGCATCTTGAAGTAAGCTGCCTGTGACAGAAGGCAGCTACGTTTTGCTTTCTTTGCCAGTAGCAGGAGGGGTTCAGCTAGTGCCTTGCAGGAGAAACCAGCCAGGGGTGAAAGCCCTCAGCTGCAGGCTTCTCTGCTCATTTCAGCTGCTCCTTGCTATTGCTGCCGCCGCCCCACACTTGCAAGCTCTTCCCACTTCTGACAACCAGCTGCAGGGTGCTTCATCTCCCCCCCCCCCCGCCCCAAGAGGGGGAAACAATGAAGCAGCCGACCAATGAGAAATGCAGATATAGCATATCAGTGTTTGGTTTGTGGATATTCTACAGCCATACATGCATTACAAAGAGAGTTCAGAGCAGGCCCGTAGCTACAGTGGGACATTTCGGGGCCTGGCCCCCCGACTTCCATCCAGCCCCCAGCTCTCTGGGCTGCCCAGAGGACTCCTGACTCTCTAGGCCACCTGGAGGGCTGCCCACCACCACCCCTTCCCCAACTGTGGCTTGCTTCCCCATGTAGGCAGGCAGAGTACTAATGCTCCAAAAATGAGTTTTTGAATTTTTTATTTTAATGTTATTTTTTTAATTTTGTGACATCAGTGCCCCCCTGACTTATTTAAAGGCCCCCCCCGAATTTCAAAATCCTGGCTACAGGCCTGGTTCAAAGCATGTTCACAGCACTGTTTCTGACATGTACCTGTATGCGTCCCTTGCCAGACCTTACTAGTATGATTCAGATATTCTGTCAGCCATGAACTGACTCAGCCCTAGAAGACAACTGCAATAATAAGGGTTATAATGTCGGTTTCCTTGAAGGGTAAGGGTAAGTACTAATTAGGGCTGCCAAGTCTGCCCGGGGTGTGGGGGATCCCCCACTACAGGGGTCCCCAATCCGCTGGCCCAGATTCAGCCGGCAGCGGGAACCCCACCCCGAAGTTGTCCGGTCAGGACAACTGCCCCAGCGTGATGATGTCACCGGAAGTGACATCATCATGTTGGGCAAGTTGCCTGGGCGATGCTCTCGCAATCACCCCAAAAACTCTATGGTACCATAGAGTTTTTGGGCGATTGCCAGAGCGTTGCCCTGGCAATGTGCCCAACATGATGATGTCACTTCTGGTGACATCATTGCGGCGCGCGCGCAAAGCGTGCACACCGGGGAACTCCCGGACTGAAGAGGACTCCCCCCCCCCCCACTGGCACACAATGAGTACTTGGCAACCCTAGTACTAATGCATAAGTAGACATCATGGGAAAAGTGTTGTTCCCTCCAGTTCTTGTCTTCTTCCCACCACATCTCTGTGGATAACATCTGATTGTTTAAAAAAAACTTGGTATTCTCATGCAGGCGACATGACGACAGCATGCGCAGCATTTCCTTGTCCATTACAAGTAGCAGCCAATGAACTGGAACAATCAGGAAAACACTGACTGACGTCATGCCTCATGTTAACCCTTCAACCTCCACTTGGTTTCACTGTTTGAAATCAGCTCCCCTGTTCTGCTATTTGTCTTTTAAAAGATAAATATTAATATCAGAGCAGGGGAGTCAGTTCTTGCGTCCCTTTGCATCTGTTTCACTTTTGGTCTTTTCCCTCCAGGATATCTTAGTCCTCTGCACAAACTACAGCTGTTCACTTAAGGATGTTGTTGGTTTGTACTTCAGGCATTCACTCTTCCTATCTACTTTCCTAAATCTCACTAGCTGCCAGCCAAGATAGGATACAATAGCTGCAACCTCTGCAGGTCATATTACTATTTCATGTGTCTTCCTGGTTTTCTGGTGCTCCATACGGAGTAGCAACCTTATGTTTAGAACATTTTCTTGTAAACCATAGTGTTTACAATGTTAATGAATAATGTTTTCATTAAAGAACAACCTCAAAACGTTATTTGTTTCTGCTTGATCCCTTGGTACTTTCTATGTTCAGAGTACCCGATGCTAAAATGATAGTATGGACAACAGTATTGGACTGTTCCTAGGAAGTTCTGAAGAGAAGAGAATCCACTCGTGGATTAGCTCTCACCTGAATGTTTATTGCTCATTGACTTGCCTTTATTTGTTTGCTTCATTTATACTCTGCCTTTCTTCCCAGTAGGGACCCAAAGCAGCTTACATTTTATCCTCTCCACAGCTTTGTGAGGTAGGTTAAGCTGATGGTGTGTGACTGGCCCAGAGTCACCCACCAAGCTCCCATAGCAGAGTGGGGATCTGAATCTGGGTCTCCCAAGTCCTAATCTGACACTGGAACCATTACAGCACACTGGCCATCGTGGATGAGTCACCACTGATAGACAGCTCATGTCCCTTGATGCCAAGTCAAACACAGCACTTTTCACTGGAGACCCCTCACACATTCAGCTGAAAGTCATCTAGACTGGAGTGAACAACTGCAGGTGTGAACCAGCCTAATGAACAGTGATGTGCTTATGAGTAATTTGAAAAACAGCACTGAGACTATGAATTTTTAAAATGAGCGTCCATGAATGAATAAGCCCAAAATCTCGTTTCCTTTTTCTCTTTCAGCTGTTCAACACAACTATTGAAACGTCGGAAAAAAACAATATTCTGGAGCGGCGCCTAGCTATATTGCTTAGTCAGACCCTCTATGCAACTTATACCAATGTTTCCAGAGGCCTTTTCGAACAGCACAAACTCATCTACAGCTTCATGCTGTGTATTGAGATCATGCGGCAGAAAGGAGAACTTACAGATGTTGAATGGAATTTCTTCCTCCGTGGGTCTGCTGGTTTAGATAAGGTATTTTTGGTAACAGTTTTTTATTATTAGTGAGACTTCAAAGCATTGTGTTCTTCCAGTGATTGTATAAAAGGGGTCATTGTGCCAACCCCTTTTGTATAACTATTCAATATTTGCATTCTCTCATTAGAACTTGATACTGTGGCGAAAAGCCTATCAAATGCAAGGGTTGTTGTATCGGCATGAATAGCATTGGTGTTAGGGCAGGTGCTCAGGATAGTGCAACTGAGCCCCTGAGTGCCCCACACGAGTAAAGGTGAACATGGGGGGACAGGTAGGACAGGACCGTGGTGGCCACAAAAACAGCTCTTTCTAGGGTAGCAAGAGCAGAACGTCTCCTGTGTTGATGCAGTGCTGGAGAGGGTTAACCAAATGGTATTGAACCCAAGTACCAAATACCAAGAAACCCTTAGGCCAAGATCTATAACCTAAGCAATCATGAACTGTAGGTAGTAGAGAAGGAGGAGGAGACTTGATTTATACCCCGCTCTTCACTCGGAATCTCAGAACGGCTTACAAACTCCTTTCCCTTCCCCTCCCCACAACAGACACCCTGGGAGGTAGGTGGGGCTGAGAGAGCTCTGGCAGAAACTGCTCTTTTCAAGAACACAGGGATCAGTACTCGGTCTGATGCTGTTTAACTTGTTTATTAATTATTTGGAGTTGGGAGTAAGCAGTGAAGTGGCTAAATTTGCAGATGACACAAAGTTGTTCAGGGTGGTGAGAACCAGGGAGGATTGTGAGACACTCCATGATCTGTCGAGGATGGGCAAGTGGGGATCAACGTGGCAAATGGGGTTTAATGTGGCCAAATGCAAAGTGATGCACATTGGAGCAAAAAATCCTAACTATAAATACACGTTGATGGGGTCCGAACTGGCGGAGACTGACAAAGAGAGAGATCTTGGAGTTGTGGTAGATAATTCAATGAAAATGTTGAGACAGTGTGTTGACTGCAGTGAAAAAGGCCAATGCTATGCTGGGGGTTATTAGGAAGGGAATAGAAAACAAATCAGCCAGTATCATAATGCCCCTGTATAAATCGATGGTGCGACCTCATTTGGAGTACTGTATACAGTTCTGGTCGCCACACCTCAGAAAAGATATTATAGCATTGGAAAAAGTGCAGAAAAAGGCAACTAAAATGATAAAAGGGTTGGAACACTTTCCCTATGAAGAAAGGTTGAAGCGCTTGGGGCTCTTTAGCTTGGAGAAACGACGGCTGAGGGGTGACATGATCGAGGTTTATAAGATCATGCATGGGATAGAGCAGGTAGAGAAAGAAGTCCTCGTCTCCCTTTCTCACAAAACAAGAACTCGTTGGCACTCCATGAAATGGCTGAGCAGTCGGGTTAGAACAGATAAACGGAAGTACTTCTTCACCCAAAGAGTGATTAACACGTGGAATTCACTGCCACAGGAGGTGGTGGCGGCTACAAGCATGGACGGCTTCAAGAGGGAATTAGATAAACATATGGAGCAGAGGTCCATCAGTGGCTATTAGCCACAAGGTATAGATAGGAACTCTCAGTCTGGAGCAAGTGATGCTCTGTAATCTTGGTGTTTTTTTGGGGGGGGCAACAGTGGGAGGGCTTCCTGCCCCCACTGCTGGACCTCCTGAGGGCACCTGGTGTTTTTTGCCACTGTGTGACAGAGTGTTGGACTGGATGGGCCATTGGTCTGATCCAACATTGGCTTTTCTTATGTTCTTATGTAACACCTCTGACAGAACTATGGCCAAGATACTATGGCCAGAAATACAAGCAGCCTAAAAAGAACCAGCATAGAGCTGGAAAAGTTTAAGGATGGCCAACCAAAATAATCGAGGCTGAAAACTTTCCCTATGAGGAAAGAGGAAATCCTTTGGGGCTTTTCCTTTTGGAAAAAGACAGCTGGGGTGGGAGTATATGTTAGGGAATTATAAAATGATGCATGGTCTAGGGAAGGGTTTTTATCCACTTGACCCAAAAAAACTAGAATCCAGACTTACACAATAACCCTTTCTGTTTAATTAAGACATTTTAATGGGCAATGCATTAGTGACTGACAAAAGTAAGTAGCTTCTTATGTAATATGTAATTAGTGTATGGAATTCACTGCCGCAAGATATAGAAATGACCACTAGCTTAAATGCCTTTAAAGGGAGATTAGACAAATTAATGGATTTTTCATTAATTATATGCCATGATAGAAAAATGGAACCTCCTTGAGCAGCAGCAGTGTACCTCTGAGTATGCTGTGGGTTCTTACTGGGGAACAGTGTTGCCTCTAAGCTAAGTTAGTGTTAGCTAGCTCATAGTTTTTTAGCCTCCGGCTAACACGTTTTTTGTCTTCACTCAGGAAGATAGTTCCAGAGCAAACTAATTTATGCAGTAGCCAAATCGCTCGCTCACAGCTTTAATGCCAGTAGCTCACAAAGTAGAATTATTGCTCACAAGACTCCACAGCTTAGAGGGAGCATTGCTGGGGAGAGTTTTTACAATCATGCCAGTGTGTGGGCTTCCTGGGCATTGTGGGAGAGGCAAAATGCTGGACTTGATGGACTTGTGTTCCAAGCCAGCAGAACTCTTGTTATTTTCTTATGACAATGTTTTTCTACACCCAAGCCACATAACAGCAGTCAGGGAAAGGAAGATTCGTCTTTGTGGCTTCTGTGCTGTCTGGAGCGCTCCCCTCCGATGCCAGCCAGTGTTTCCCACCCAAACCAGCATGTTTCAGAGGCAGGGCAAGCACTCCTTCACTCAATCTTCCTTTGCTGCCATGGAGAAAGGACCCTTTTTCTCTAGCTCATCAAATTTTACTTCAGTGTTGGGTGAGATCTTCTCTCTGGGGTGGCCTTGTTTTAAAAGTGCAGTGAATGTGGCACGAAGTGGCTTAGTCATATGAAGTGGCTTAGTCATACAACCACCAGAGTTGTCTGATCTGTCTTGGGTAGTCCCACAATGTAGTGGCCTGTACAAACTTCCCACCAGTTTACTCCGAAGGCAAGCTTTCAGACTGAAAGCTTTTCTATGGGAGTGAGCACTTGGGGCCCTGGAGAAAGACCAGCCACAGAGGATCAAGGAATCAGAGGCTGGGGTCCTGCTCCTTTCAACCGGTACCCCCAGCCACGGTTCTTAGACCTGGTTCAGAACGTCTGCCGTGTTCCTTCACTAGAAACGTTGGAAGATGAGGAAGGAGCCTTGGACTCTGAGAGAGTGGTTCCAACCTTCAAGGTCAGATCCAAGGCCCCGTTAGAGCCATCCCCTGATGAGGTGATCGGCGAACTGGGTACCATCTCGTGCACTGTGATACTCTTTCTGCCCGGTCTCTATCAGAGTCTAGGAAACATATGAATTTGCTGGAACTTCATGCTATTAGGTACACTTGGTTCTCTTTCAACTTTGCTGCAAGGCAAAAGAGTCCTCATTGCTACAGACAACACCGTGGCAGGAGCTTATTTAAGCAGGCAAGGGTTGGGGGACAGCCTCTCTGGCCTTAACCACAGAGGCTTCCAGAATTTGGCATTGGGCAGTTCCCACAAAATTTTTTTGTTGCAAGCTGTCCATATTGCGGGAGCCTCAATTATGGCATTGGACAGCCTCAGCAGACTGATAGTTCATTCACACTCGTGGTCCCTGGCAGACATTTACCTAGCTCTTGTTTTTCATCACTGGGGTTTCCCATCAGTGGACCTTCTTGCAACCAGGGAAAAGACAGAGTGTACCCTGTTTTGTTCCCAGGCTGGAGCAGACCCCCATTCCCTAGGAGATGCCTTCCAAATCCCCGGCAGGGCTGCCTGTTCTTTGTATTCCCTCCTGTACCCCTTTTAGACAGTGTTATCGCCAAATTAAGGGGGAAGCAATCCAGTTGCATCCCAGTGGCCCCTTATTGGCCCAACAGGGTTTGGTTCCCCTTCCTCCTATGAAAGGGAAGGTATGGTTTTTTTCCCCCTACAGTGGGGGACCTGTTACTTGTAGGGTCCCTCCTGCATCACAACCTAGCTATCCCTGCATCTTGCAGCATGGAAGTAGGGGATCTATGATATGGTCTAGTAGGATTGCTGAGGTCCTCGGCACACAGGCCAGGCCCTCTGTCTGAAAATCTTATGCTTCAAGATGGAAAAGGTATCTTGCCTGGCTGGTTAGTAAGGGTTTTGCTCCAGAATCCTGCCTTCTACATGTTATATTTAATTACTTACTTTCCCTTAAGGATTCAGGCCTTTCAGTATCTTCCATAAAGGTAGACATGGTAGCTATTTCCACCCACCATAATGGTGTGGATGGTCACCCACTGCTCCTCTAAACTGTGTAAAAAAAAATTCTGAAGGGTATGTTTAATATATACCTATCAGTCCCTCCACCTGTTCCTCAATGGAACCTTTCCCTGGTCTTCTCCTGATTAATATATAAACCCTTTGAACCCATGGCTGTATGTTACCTGTCTTTCCTTTGTTTAAAATGGTGTCTCTGCGTGCCGTTACTTCTGTTCACTAGGAGGCAGAGTTGGGAGCCGTCAGTTGTTCTCCACCTTTTACCCAGTTCCACACAGGTTGTGCTATGCTCCAGATTAAGTTTCCTCCCTAAGGTGGCCTCCAGTTTTCATGTTACACAGGACATTGTCCTCTCAGTCTTTTTTCCCTCCCCCTCCAGCCTAGAGGAACAGACAGTACACATTCTAGGTGTAAAGAGGGCTCTTTTATTTTTATCTGGGTTGTACCAAGGGGTTCCATCAGGCTGGCAACCTCGTTATCTGTTTCATGGTACCACATAAATGACATCCGGCTACCTCTCAAACCCTCTCCCAATGGGTAATTTCTGCCATCAAGTTAGCTTATGCACTTTCCAGGGTTGACTGTCCATTCCTAGCTAAGTCACATTCCACCAGGGCTCAGGCAATCTCTGCTGCTTTCCTGGAAAAGATCCCAGTGTTGACTATCTGCAGAGCGGCAACATGCGCCAATGTTCATCAAGCACTATGCCATTGATGTCAGTTCCAGGAATGAAGTGGCTGTGGGGAAAGCAGTACTGTAATCATTATTTCACTGAGGATCCCACACCCTCCTCCTCTGGTAAGCCAGCTTGTTATTCTCCCACGTGGGACTGCACAGAAGCCACAATGATGGAAACATGGTTGCACTTACCTGTAACTGTTGTTCGAGTAGTCTTCTGTGGAGGCACACATCCCTCCCTCCTTTTGCTGCTGTGTGATCCTCCGCCTTGGAATTCTCCACGGCAGGGAAGGGAGGACTGAGGGAAGGAGCACTCGCTCTGCCTTCGTCACAAGCCAGTTTGGGAGGGAAACACCAGTTTGTATTAGAGGGGAGGGGGCATGCTCCAGAGCCTAGGAACGAGCTAGAAATCTATAGAACTTTCTCTGAGGCTGGCCTGCACGTGCACAGTCTCCATGTGTGCCTGTACAGAAGACCCCTCGACAAACAACAGTTAGTGGTAACCATGTTTTCTTGGAACCAACACATTGTGCCAGAGTGCTCTGCTTGTCCACATGTCCACTGCATGTGCTCTTACCTGTCCACAGAGCATTATGAGAAAGGGCTAGAAATAATGCTGGAAACAGAGGACCCGCTGTGTACATAGTAGCATGCACCTGAGCAGAGGTACTCAACCCTTTTGATCCTGTGGTTAGCTTTAGAATTTTGAAAGGAAATGATGAACACTATCCCATAATGGCAGCCACAGGATATAGAGCCAGACCTAAAATGGCTGCTGCTGGAGGCAGAGCCAAGAAAAATAGCTCTCTCCTCAAACTTCCTGGGGAAAAGGAAAGCCTGAAAGGGGCATGAAACTACACATTGATTAAGGAAAGCCCAGGCGCTTGCCAGTCCTCCTGAACCTCCAAAACGCTTTCATTTGAATTAGCTCAGCCAGTTATATTCCTTGCCTTACAATGGCACTGTCCACTTTCTGAAAAGTTTGGCTGATGCCAAGGAAAGTACTGGCTGGTGCCGTGGGGAACCCTGCATTAGACAATCAAAGTCCCATGGATGCTAGCATATAGCGAAGGAAAATGCCAGTGCAGTTGTCCCAACTCTGACAAAATCTGTTATTTGATCCTGGATGTCAGAGTCCCCAGATATCAGAAACCAACACCGTTCCTTAAACAGGATCAGTTTATTGATTACAGTATTCTGTATTGCTCTAAACACTTCTCCTGTTAAGACTGCTGGTACAAAGGAGGGAAGGGGTAGATATAACAAGTTCAAACAAGGGTCTTCTGATGGATACAAGCCAATAAGCAACAGGTTACATTCGCGCTAAAACTAACAGCTTTTAGTTCCCAGCGGGAAAGCAGTGAACGTCTCCCAAGTCTCCAAGGTCAGGCGTTGTCAGAGCAGGAGATAAAGGATGCAGGAGAAACGGAACTTAGAATACTAGAGGCGAACTTCCCCCTCCCACCTTCTCCATGGCAGCATAGCTGACACTGAGAGCAGAGGGCATCTTCTGATATTTGGAATGAATCTAAAAACTGTAACTTTTTCCAGTGTATTTTGAGATTTATTTAATTCTTTCATACCTTGCCTTTCTCCTCACTGGGAACTCAAAGCAGGTTACATCATTCTTGTCTCTCCCATTTTATCCTTGCAATGACCCTATGAAGTAGTTAGGTTGAAAGTGTGTGAGTGGCGCAAGTCAGCCAGCAAACTTCCATGGAAGACTAGGAATTCAAACCTAGGTCTCCCGGATCCCAGTCCAACACTGTAACCACTGTGCCACTCTGGGTCTCAAATATTGTAATATTGGAAGTGTGGAATCTTTTTTTTAACTATTTGGGGTTTTTTAACTACTTATTTTTGATGGTGATCAAAAATCAGTTTTATTCAAAATAATTTTAGTAGCACTTTGTTTCAGATAAATAATTAATTTTGATACCACAGCCCTAACTAGGGATGGGCACCAATCAGAAGATTCCAGTTCAGGGTGTACCTAAGCTGAGCAAAAAAATGCCTGAACCAGCTGGTTTGGGCTGTCTTTCTCCCAGCCATGGCAAGCCACAGCCAGGAGAAAGGGGTGGATATCCCCCTGGAAGGGTTAAATGGCTTTGAGTGATTTAACCTGTCTGTTTCACTTTCTCCCACTTTGGAGCGGGGGCGGGGAGCAAAATGAGGGGTTTAATGGCTCACAGCCATTTAAACCTAACAGCTGATGGGGTGGACCTGCCCAGTGGTTAGGTATAAATGGCTGTGAGCCATTAAACCCCTCCATTTTGCTCTGCCCTCCACAAGCTGCACAAACCTCTCAATAACCACGTGGAAGGTCATGGGAGAGTCGTTGAGGCAAGATGGCATGAAACTTGGTTGGCTAACCCAACCTGGGCAATTTTTGTCACAAAATTAGGTTTGTGATGAGGTTTGTGCCCGTCCCTAGTCCTAACTACATGAAGTTTGTTGTTTGCAGGTTTTGTTAGAGCAAACCCTTGTTTTGTAGGCCCACTTAAAGGGTGCTAAGCACCTTGTATGTGCTTAGGCTAGTATGCTACCTCCTGCTGTTTCTGGATAGGAATAACTTGGTCAGAATCTCTCTGTATAATAATTCTCTGATGGTGGTGGCACTCTCTAGAACATTCCACATGCCACCCCAGCCTTTGGTCCCATGGCCTGTCAATCAGAAGCTGTCCCTATTCACTGGCTGTGAATACTCGCATGCCATTGGCTGGGTCTGCTCCTCTTCCCCGCCCACTCCTTCAGCCTCTGTGCCCTGTCAGAATTCCTGGCAGACAGTTTTTTGCTGTTGACGAAGACACTTCTCTAGTTTCCTTCCTGTGGGGGGATTAACTGTTACCTCAGCGGCTATTGGTTGGTGAAACGAAATGACAGTTACCTGTGTTTATAAGATGGCTGCTGCCTGTGGTTTGTTTAAAATGTTCTCCCATAAGATTCAACTGTTACCTCAGTGGCTGTTAGTAGGTGAAACAAAATGGCAGTTACCTGTGTTTTTAAGAGGGGCTTCAGAGCAAGGTAGGTTGATGCTTGGCTGGGAAAGAGATGGGGTTGCCAACTCCAGGTGGGGAATTCCTGGAGATTTGAGGGGTAGAGCCTGGCGAGGGTGAGGTTTGAGGAGGGATGGGGCCTCAGACAGGTACAATGCCATAGACTTTGCCCTCCAAACCACCTGTTCCCTCTTGGGAATAGCTGCTGCCAATCTCCAGGTGAGGGCAGGAGATCACTCAGAATTACAACTGCTCTTCAGGTAGCAGAGATCAGTTCCCCTGGAGAAAATGGTGGACTCTGTGTCTTTATACCCTGCTGAGGCTGCCACAGCAAATTAACGCTGAGTGCCCAGGGCCTTGACATTCTCCAAGAGCCTCTTTCTAGAGCCCGTTGTATTTATTCCCACAACGGGCCTTATTCCTAAATTATCCATAACTCTGGTAACATCTAGCTGCAATGCACTATACAGGGAAGTGTTTTTGAAGACTGCTGAAAAACTACAGTTGGTCAAGAATATGACAACCAGTTTCTTGACCAGGACTGACTGGCCACCTGGACTACATTGTACCGTATCCTTGTGGGTATCTTGTTTTTCCTGGAACACTGTTCTAAAAGCTTGCCTTAACCTTTGAAACCCTAAATGGCTTGGGACTGCCTGCTCCCGTTTGAATCAGGCCATTGTCTGAGGTCATCTTCTGAGGTCTTTCTTTGGGTACCCTTACATTTATGTGTTAGGTGGATGGTGACTGGGGCGAAGGCTTTTCTGTGGCAGTGCCCCTTTTGGAGAGTTTCCACCCCAGCAGTATTTGGATGGTTCTTAGAGGAGTCATAAGCAGATCTACTCAGAATTCCCAGTAATCCTGAAAAGGCCTACTCAGACTTTTATTCACCATGGCTTACTCCAAGGGAAATGTTTTTAGGATTGTGGTCCTAGTTTACTAGATTTTACGTGCCAAGTTAAAACATTTTTATTCTCTCGAGCATTAGTTGATTGCATTGAGTTGATACCTGCTTCTGTTTTTGCTGCATTCTTAAGTTTCTCCCATTGCATTAATTGTTTTACTACCTTTATTATGTTTTTAAAAGTTGTAACTGGCTTTGGGTTTTTCTTAACACCATTGAATGCTTTATAGCAGAAATGGTGTAATAGGAAAAAAGTCAAATAAATACTGATTTTAGTTGAATTTGCTTCCAAATTCCAATTTTTGGATTTTAGCATTTGTTTCTCACAGTCATGAAGAACTTTCCCAAGACAGGCAGTAAACTGATTACCGTATATCTTTATTTTGAGTATTTTCCTACTGTGCTCATATTTAAACTAGTCAATTAATTGAATGTTCACTGTACAACTTTTCCTACATCACTTTATCCTAGGAACGGCCTGCCAAACCTGAAATCCCATGGCTTGAAGAACATACCTGGTTCATGTGCTGTGACTTAGAAGAAACACTTCCTTGTTTTGCGGGAATTCAAAAGGACATTTTGTCCAAGCACATTTTCATTACATTAGGTAACATGATTAATCTGAAAAAAAAAATATTGTAAAAGACTTTTCTTACCAAGCTTCAGCATGTAGGGCAGTTTTATACTTATTGTTCTGATATCTAGCCTATGTTGAATCTTCTCAGTTTTTTAATTTCCTGTACCATTGTGTTTTTTCCTGTAATTTGAATTTGGCATTTTGTCTTTTTGATGATTGCCTCTGGATTAACAAGCTGTTAGTGTCATACAGGGTTTTTTTTCCCTCACACAAGATGCCATCTATGAATTACATTTAGAAAAGACACATTAAAAATCTCCTCCTGGCTTGCAGTCCAATGTATATTTTCTAAGCTGATTTCTGCACAGAGGAAATCAAATTTAAAGTAGAGTAAGTTAACATTTTAATGCAAACAAGGGTCTCCCACCCAATACTGACTATCTAGCTGCTGCACCCCATAAAAGCCATTTCTATTACTCCTTTTTACCTAGACACCACATTGCCCCAGTGCTGCAACAGCATTATCACCAAACCTCCAAAGCTATGTTGGTTGGTCCTATTCACACATCTGAATAACACAATCAAACACCACATATATTATCTAATATTAGGTGGCAATTACAGCAGCTGAATTAGCTCATCTTGACATACTTGGGTATTGTAAGGTGCTCTGACATACATTTGGAAAAAAAAATCAAATCTGCCTTTTGCTTATAGCTGTGAACATACAACCATGGCTTACTAATCAGTAGCTAACCTTGAGAATGTGTTATCTCACACACACTCTCTTCTCCAATGTGAATTTCTTTTCAGACCTCGCCCTTTTAACAATAGTCTCCCAAACTAGCTTATAGGAAAAAGAAATATATTAAAAATCTGTGACACCCATGAAACACTATTTCTCCCTCTCCCTTTTCTTCTTTGCTTTGACAATGGTTTACGGGGTTACATCCTTCTGAGGCCATTGGAGTCAATGGATTTAGAAGGGTGTAATTCTGCTCAAGGTTGAACTGAGAGTGTCACATTGGTGACAACACTAACCGTAGTTATTGATCATTAAGATTCCTGCCTTAACCAGCATTTGAAAACTGAAGTGGATGTGCAAAGCCTGTTCAAGAGGCAGGCATGATTGAGTTCTGTGCACTCATGCCTGGGATTAAGCCCCACTGAAATCAATGTGGTGTACTTTTAAGGAAGCATGAATAGGACTGGACTAGAATGCAGATAAAGGAAGGACTGCACGTTTTCGTGGCTGATACCAAGTCTGCCGGGCATTCTCTTTACAAAGCCACCATTCAATTAAATGTTGTCAGTAAATCTCGCTTCCATCAAGAATATGTGCACAACTTCTTCCGGCCCATTCTGTTTCAGCCCATCAGGGTTCTCAGCAGCATCCTTAGTCTACCTCACCTGTTCAGAAAATTGAAAATTGCCGAGAACTGAACCTCTTAGTATTTTCTGAGGTATTACATGGCCAACTGCAACTATGCTGTCACTACCTGACTAATTATTTTCTTCTAGGAAGGTATTAACAAAAGGAATTATCATACTCCATAGGGCAACTTGACATTCATGTCAACCCAGAATCCTGGGAAGACTATGAGTCTTCAGAGGATGAAATGAAATCCAAAGACCTAGTAAGCATTCCTTGGGACGCTAGGCTGACAGTATTTCAGAAATTAATAGTGGTGAAATGCTTTATGGAAGAAAAGGTAAGCTTTCTACAGATAACTTATTCTGAACTGGATGTGATGTCTGTGAATGGATCTCCTGTACATTGTTTAATTGTAAAGGGCAGCCCTGAGGGCACACATAGAGTGAGTGAGAGAGAGCACTTTGGATCATGACTGTGGACGGAAGGAATCTATCTATCTATCTATCTATCTATCTATCTATCTATCTAGTACTGCTCATATGGCTGCTTAAGCTGAAATTTTTAAAAAGACCTTACTCAGTATTATTTTTCTTATATTTGATTACTGCGCCTATGAATTTTGCCACTGAGAAGGTGACATGATTATTTATATTCGACAGTAGCCATGACACCTGGACTGCACATTTAGCAATTCCGTATCTTTAAGTAAAGGGGTGACTAAATTAGGCCTCAAATCATTGACTATAGGGCACTCCATAATCATATGTTCAGTAGTTTCAATTTTATCATATGAGCCATCTGCTTGTTCTGTTAGAGTATGATACTTTATTATATCTGCCCTCCAAAACCGCTGAGGGAAGAACATTTAGTTTTGCCAAAGTAAAAGCTTGTCTTAGTTTTCGGACTGCCAATTGATAAAAATATTTCAGCAGTTGCATCAGGAGGGCAATTCCCAAATGGAGTATCAAGCATACCCTGTGTGCCCTAATAGACATACTTGTAGCATCCAACTTCCTTACACATTTTTAAATTTGTCTTATAATGTCTTTAATTTCTGTGTTCTTAATCATATCATTTGTTATTCCTAGGCATTTCATTTCCAATAGTTGGTCCCACTGGCTATAATGTTTATCTGCCTGGATAAGCCCAAGTAGAGTAGATCCTCTCTCAGATTAAAAAACCTTTACTTTAAAGAGAAATGCTTTAATCCAATCCCGAGCTTCCCTGTGGAGGGAAGGAGTCAGTTCTTTTAAGCCATGCTGGTTTTCCAATACCTTTCTTGGAACTGCTGTTTTACCAGCAAATGGAAACACCTAGGCCCCATATGCCATGGAATTCCTCCTTTCCCCAGTTTTTACCATGCAACAAGGGAATCAGGCAAGTACAATAACACACGGGGTATTTATATTACTAATATGGGCCAGAGATGCATGTTTCACTGAAATTCATACCTCTTCTCACTGGTTACTTGGTTTCATCATTTATTTATTTGCAGTATTTGTATCCCACTTTTAGAGGAAAGATGGGATGCTCCAGATGCCATACACGGAGCTATCCCATTTCCTCACATGTCTCTGCTCGCCACTACAATTTAATGTAGAGTAAAGGCTGAAATGCACTCAAGCTGGAGGATAGGTCGTGGGTGTGATATTAGGCATGCACAACTAAGCTAGTATCTGTGGGAGAAGAAGGAAGGGTTTGTGCTTCCTCTCTGCTATTGGTAACAGCAGCTGAGCCTTGCTGGACCTGGAGTCGAAATCAGCATCAGCCTGCATCGACAAGCGCCCAGCCTGAATTAGTGACCTGTCAAAATATGCCAATACTTGTCCCACATTCTGTTGAGTTGCCGTGAAAACCTAGCTGCAGTTTTGCGGGACACAAACCCACAAATGCACCAGAATTCCACCTGCTGGGTTGGATCCAAAGACTCTTTTCTGTTGTGAAGAGTCTTTCCTCTGATGGATATACACTCTCACTCAGCAGAAAGGAATCCTTGGGTTTAGACCATTTTTAATAAAGTACAGCCAAGATGAACCCATGCTAAGTAGACAATGCGTACACACACCTGAATTTGAAGTATTGTGCCCATGTGGTGGTGGAGAAGCGTAATAATGGAAGATGTGCAAGCTTACTTTGGAGTAACTATCGCTGAATTCATTATGAATTACTTCTAAGTAGGCATGCATTGTAAAATCAGGCTGTATTTCACTGAAACCCTGCTATATCAGGAAATTGTGGCTTGGATCCATCGAAGTTTTTCATTCACATAATTCCCTCCTTATTGCAGACCTTATTCCACAAGGCTTTTGTCTATGCATGTTCCATGGTCTTCAGCATAGCATTTGTGGTGGTCAAGGGAGATCCCTTCTCCCTTTCACTGCAGCAGAAAAGCTGGTTGGAGCCAACCCTATGTCATAAAAATGCTTAATTCTTTTCCTCTTTTTTTCTTTGCAGAACTGGAAATTCTTGCTTGCAGTCCATAGGATTTAATTAAAGTTTCTGTAATACAAACTTACATTACAGCAATTTTCAATGCAGTAAATTAAATTAAATGTTCATAAAAGATAAGATTATATTTCTCTTTCTCAGCCTTCTTTGCATGCCTAAATTGGACATTTAATATTTATAGGTGGTTTCTGCACTGACTGAATTTGTAATAGAAAATCTTGGGAAACAGTTCATCGAGAATCCTCCAGTTGATCTGGCAACCCTTTACCAAGACATGTCTCCTTCAACACCACTAGTGTTCATTCTCAGTACAGGCTCTGACCCGATGGGCGCTTTCCAAAGATTTGCAAAAGAGAGAGGATACTCAGAAAGGTATAAACCACGGCTTTTTGTTCTGTGTACACCTTGACCGGGGGGTTTGTATGGCCCACAACCAACGTTCCCTCTAAGCTGTGGAGTCTCATGAGCAAAAATTCTACTTTGTGAGCTACTGGCATTAGAGTGGTGAGCGAGCAATTTGGCTGCTGCATAAATTAGTTTGCTCTGGAGCCATCCTTCCTGACCAAAGACAAAAATGTGTGAGCCGGACGCTAAAAAACTGTGAGCCAGCTCACACTAATTCAGCTTAGAGGGAACACTGCCCGCGACACTTCAGTGTAAAAACAGAAGTATATGTTCATCACTCTGTGTTTTGTTCCGTATTCTTTTTGAAGAGGTACAAAATGTGAGATTTTGTACACGTGTGGTGGTTTTGTTTTAAATGTCGAAAGGTTTTGAAGGGCTGCAAGTGATTGGAGTCTGGTTTTGATGCTATAAAAGGTGGTGTTCCATGGCTTAAAAATGAAAAAGTTATATCATAGAGAGTTTGCAGCTGTCTCAGTCTTAATTTCACATATTTAATAATGCAATAAATAAGGCAGGTAAGAGCCTTGTGGAGAAAGAACAAGCTACAGTGCTGCTAAAATCTACCACGTTACATATTAATAAAGCACAATAATGTTTGTATACTTAGCATGAAATCAGCTCTTTTGGAGGGTTGGAAATGCCTCAGGAAAAAAAAACCTTACTCCCTTTTTTACACATTGTTCACTGTCTTTTATAGTAGCTCCTTTGGTGCCATTTTTCTCCCTAAAATTTTTGTCATCTTCTTGCATGCATTACAGTCCCAGGTAACTTGGCAGTCCCAGAGTCAGCAGGATGGGGTAACACCGTCATGCAGCGAATGAAATTTGCCACGTGATGACATCATCACCAGAGGCAAACCAGACCCAATTGTTGACGCCACCCTCAATGGCTGGAGATAATGAGGAGGCGTGTCCTCATTGCTGAGGCAACTGGACTGGCGCTTCTTCTTTTGAGATGTCACACTGCGTGGCATGGCAAAATGGGTAGCACTGTTCAGACATTTAGTATTATATCATGGTTTTCAGCTAGACTGGCTGGCCAAGCAGTTTAATGCTCAAATCTATAGCAGTGTCCTATACAAATAAAGAAGTGGTTGTTGCCTTTGAAGCATGATGGAGTAGCAATGTTTTGCATTTAGTCAGTCATTTATTACGGCAGATCACAATAATAGCCAGTGATTTAGTGATAATACAAAAATAAAATCTAAGGTATAAAAAGACTAAAATCCAAGATAAATAAAAACAAGTTACCGTATATCTTCCATTACAAGGGATTTACGTTTTCTGATCACTAGGCGTTTTGCATTTAGACGGAAGAGAATGTTCTGTTTGGAAGAAATATTCTTCAGTGACTCTCAGGCATTGGAAATGGGTGACAGATGGTGAAAGAATGACACTTTTACCCTCACACCAAACCTGAAGTATTTAGCTCTAGCGCAGACCTTCTGATGATCCATGTGCAATTATTTCTACTTTGTTTCTGTTCCCCCACTTCACCCCCAGATTTTGATAACTGGAACAGAACTCCTCCACTCAGGCTAGCTTTTTAAACCTCTGGCTGTCTTCTGCGTTCCTCCTTCCTAGCATCATCAAGCACAGGCATGAGGGAGCTATGAAGGCTAGAGCCCCTCCCCTCTCCAGGTCTCCTGCTGGGCAGGGCTTGCTTCCAGCAGCTACTGCTGCTGTCTTTCTGTCCCGTTCCCACCCACCCCCCACCCACCCCCAGCATACTGGCTGGTTGCTTCTGCAAGGAGGAAATATTCCTTCTCCTGTTCATGTTTTCATAGACCCTTTCAAGCCATTTCCCCATCACTAAAAGAAGGATGATTTTCAAGACGGGTGTGAAAAAACTTCTCCTCTCTCCCTACATGTCAGAATGTGTCTAACAATATTCAAGAGAGATGAGCTGCCATTTCATGAGCGACTGGAAATCTGATTTTTCTTTTTTCACTCTTTTCAGCCTCAGTCAGCTTACCTTTTCCTTAACTGCTGGCATTCTTTTGTCCAATGGGTCCCGTGGCACACCAGCATTCTGTAACAGGGCAATCAAGGTACATGTGTGCACGTGGCAACAGTCTGTGTGTACACGTGGCAACGCGTCTGCTTATTAGTGGCTTAAAGTGGTTCTGAACGCAACCCAAGTGTTGCTTTCAGAGTGCTCGGCATGATTTTTTTCTTCTGCCTTTCCCACGAGTCACAGGAATCTATTAAAAAATAACATACGCATTTGTCATAATCTTATCTTTGCCCTTCTGTGTGAAAGGCCTAAAGACAAGTGGCTCTGCCAGCTTTCGCAGGGAAGCAACATGAGATCTACCTTTAGAATCGGGCTCTTTTTAAAAGTATGTCAGCAAGATTTAAACAAAGTTCACTGGACAATGAACAAGTCACATCTGTAGCCCGCGGGATTTTCCACTGTTAAGATTTCAAAAGTCTGCAGCTGCTGTTAACAGCGGAGGTGGCCGCTTGTATAAAAACATCTTACCGATCTTCTACAAAAACTGCAGGTAACCAAGAGTAACTTGCAGTCTAATAAGCAGAACTACACCCTTCTAAGTCCATTGAAGTCAGCGGCCAAGGAAGGATGTTAACTCTGTTTAGGACTGAGTGGGAATCCTAACCAAGCTGTTTTTTTTTTAAAGGCACAGCCTCAAATGTGCAATAGGGAACAATCTGTTTTTCAGGCATACAGAGCAGACTTTTGCTTTTGACTTCATCGAATATATGGATGCACAGATGAAAGCTAAGCTTTTTTGGTGTAGAAGCCTAAATATAGATGGAACGAATTCAGTTTGTTTAAGTGACATTTTAAATACATGTAGTACAAATACTGACTCTGTCTTCCAGAGTGGAGTCAATTTCCTTAGGACAAGGGCAAGGACCTATTGCAGAAAAAATGATTAAGGACGCAATGAAATCGGGAAACTGGGTGTTCCTGCAGAACTGTCACCTAGCAGTGTCATGGATGTTAGCAATGGAAGAGCTTATAAAAACTTTTACAGAACCAAGTAAGTGATTCTCCCCCCCCCCCCCCCCCTTTTCAGGCCCACTGTTGGCGGTAGATCTAATTCAAGAAGTGGGGGAGAGCTTTCAAACTGTGCGTCACATCATTTGGTCATTGCACATGAGAGGAGCCCTGAGGCTACCTAAATGAGAATTTAGGGCCAAACTACACGTTACACCATTTTACAGAAGAATCCGACAATTTTAAAAATACAGCAAGAGCCTGTAGTGTAGGGGGACCAGGTGACCTTGCTCTCCCTCTACTTTTTTAAGTGCCAAAACAGCCCCTCCAGAGCTGTTTTGGTACTTGAAAGGCACTGGGGGGTGGGTGGGAGAGATCACCTGGTCTCCCCCTGCACAGCAGGTCCTATCAGGATTGGGCCCTCACAGCATTTCTAAAGTGGTCAAAGTTTTCTGTAAAATGGTGTCGGTGGCCACAGGTTAAGTAGTTGTAATGTGTAGTTCGGCCCATAGCACAGGTCAGATCTGAACCAAAGATTTCTACACTGCTGGACAACTCTTGATTTTATAGTGTTCTTCTGGTTTGAGACTTGGTTACTTGTCAGCTAGGTGGCTGCATGCAGCAAGGTTCATCTCCATTCCTTGTGTCCAGTTTTATTATTATTATGCCTTGCTACTCTGCCACTTTTCAAATGACATATGAAGTTGTTCTGTCGTTCACTTTGTCTCTTTCCACATATGGTTGTTCTAGAATTGCCTTCCATATATAAATGCCATGCAGCACAAGTTCAGTTTTTCTCCTTATATGTAATCTTCCATCGCATTTTGGTTTTCTTCCAAATTCATTTCTCTTTGTGTCATGTTATTTTTACATCTCTTGGGGTTTAAATCCTTCCCCATTTATCAGCTGCAAATTTTAAAATATGGCACTATTTATGATTCCTCCTTGAAATCATCAACTTGAGAAGTTAAGTAGTGTGTGCAAATGTGAGGCTCTAGGGCGCAATTCAGTAAGATTGGATCCAGGCGAAACCCACTGAAATTAACTGGAAAGAGTGGGAAAACTAGTTTTACCCGTAGCATTGCTCTGGCAAACACCTTAGAGTTTCACTTTATTCTGAAACTGAATTTACCTTACACCATTGTTTGACTCTGCAATTCTGTTTTCCAGATGTGTCTATCCACGAAAGCTTTCGACTCTATTTAAGTTCCATGCCAAGTAATACCTTTCCTGTCACTGTCCTTCAGAACTCTGTCAAGGTACTGTATCAAATTATGAACAGTCGCTATAGATTTGACTCCATGCCTTAGGACAGAAAATTTACCCTTCCCATTGCACTGCTGTCATGATTTCGTACGCCCAAACTTCTGCTTGGGGAAAACATATGGATACCAATAATGCCTGTGTGTTTCCTCCAGCTTGAAACAAACGCGCACGCGGGGGGGGTGGGGGGGGGGTTGGTGGTTGAAACCTTTCCCCTTGAAATCCTGTTACAGCTGAATTCTGAGTTCTTGGAGACCTCAGCACATTATGGTTGCACCCAAAGATGTCATCATGAGTTCAAAGTGATTTAGGAGCCTCTCTGTATTCTCCCTCTCCCACCCCACCTTCACACATCTGCCTTGTTGGTAGGGAGAAATGTGAGGCAACTGAAAAGAGGAAAAATATGTGCAACACCTCCCTCCATTTTCTTCCCTCCTTCCTTTTTTTGTAGTGCATTTTGGGTATTTGAGTGCCCAGAACTCCTAATAATGAGTGTTAGGAGTTGTGGGAATTTCAAGTCCCAGACCGTACCTGTGGGAAGTTAAAGAAAAGAGGGAGAGATGCTGCAAATATTTTTCTTCTTCATGTCATCACTCCATTGTTTCCTATCAGCGTTGCAGATAAGTTGAGGTGGTATGGCAAGGGAAAAGGGGAATCCTTCTTTTGCCTCCGGTTCACTGTCCGGGCTACTTCCACAATGTCATTCTTTGACACTAGTTTGTCCTATTGCTTCAGGGTTTCCCCCCCTCCAATGCGTTTTGCTCTCTCTAGTAGTCCCAGAGGGAGCAAAACACATGTGGAGAAGGGGGGGGAGAACCCAACAAGTCAGAGCAGTAGTTGCAAGGCTTGCCTCACTTTGATGGTGGGCTTCTCAAGGTGCTGGAGCTCCCACGCCAAGCCAAAATACTTCCATTTTTGTCTCTGGCTTTGAAGCGAGAGATCCTGCCTCAGCCCCAGTTTTGAGCTAGAGACTCTGACATCAGAGAGGTGGCCTCATGTGGGTGTTTGGAGATGGCGTTCCAAGAAGCAGGAGCATCACAAGATATGGAGTCACTTAAGAAAACAGGAGACTTTGGGATGGTAGAGTGTGGTAGAGTTGAAGGAGCAAAGGGCCTGGGTAGGATAATGTGGAGATATTGGGGGTGGGGGGTGGGGATAAGAGAGGGCAAAGTTACAGAGAAGCACCTTTAATTTCCCCTTCTTGTCCTTGGCCCTTTTTCTTCAGCTTTGATTCTTGGCACTTTATCTCACACAACACTAAAGCTCATCTTCTCACATAATAGTTTTGTGTGTATAGTTAGTGGAGTAGAAGGTGGAAGAGAGCATTTTCTAATTAAATACCGTATTTTTTGCTCCATAAGACTCACTTTTTCTCCCAAAAAAAGTGGGGGGGGGGGGGAAGTGTGTGCGTCTTAAACCCCCCCCACCTTTCCCAGGCCATGGCACCGAGCAGAGCTAGGTGCGTCTTAGGGTCAGGTGCGTCTTATGGAGCGAAAAATATGGGGATATGTTCTAGCTTGTTAGGTTGTACATGTTACAGACAGCAAGAGTGTAAAAACATTTTCAGTGTTGTGTGTGAAAACACCCTCATGGTTTGTCATCTCTTTTTAGCTTTTCTGAATTTTGTGTCTCTTTTCTTATCAGTTAAATGTCTAACAAGGTGCCTGGCATGAGGTTCCTTTTTTCCAGCTCCTCACTGCATTTATTCATTCCCCGGCCTCTGGCACTGCTCTTCTGCTTTGGGCCAAAGACTCTGTACCTCGCTTCACAATTTTCGCAAAGACTCTTGGTTTCTGGGACATTTCTGTTGCAGCACTGATGCAGCTTAGAAGGAAAAGCACAGCTTAACATCCAGCTTGTAATGAAATAATATTCTGTGCAACAGGATATCACAGCATGCCAAACATACCCACATAGACCCTTAAGTTAGGGGCCGTGGCTTGGTGGTAGTGCATCTTCTGGGCAAGCAGAAGATCTCAGGGTCAACCCCTGGCATTTCCAGCTAAAAGGATCAAGTACTAGGTGGTGGGGAATACCTTTTCTGAAGATCCTGGAAAGCTGCTACCAGTCTGAGTAGATAAAACTGACTCTGAGGGACCAGTGGGTCTGTTTCAGTAAAAGGCAGCTTCATGAGGGTTTCCATTTCAATTAATTCCTTCATCACTGCCACAGGAGGTGGTGGTGGCTACAAGCATGGACGGCTTCAAGAGGGAATTGGATAAACATATAGAGCAGAGGTCCATCAGTGGCTGTTATCCACAAAGTATAGATAGGAACTCTCAGTCTGGGGCAAGTGATGCTCTGTCTTGGTGCTTGGGGGGGGGGGGGCAACAGTGGGCGGGCTTCTAGTGTCCTGGCCCCACTGCTGGACCTCCTGAGGGCACCTGGTGTTTTGAGCCACTGTGTGACAGAGTGTTGGACTGGATGGGCCACTGGCCTGATCCAACATTGGCTTCCCTTATGTTCTTAGGTTCATCAAGTATTGTTGACTATACCGTTAGGACGTGTCCGTGTTTTCAGTTCAGCATAAACATGCAGCAGTGCTTTAAAAATAGAATGAATGAACAATTTTGAGTTGGGTTTTTTTGTGTGTGTGTGGTCATTTTACAAATCAGTACACTTAATGTTGCACAGAGAGGGATCCAAAGTGCCACCTAACTGAAATTAAAACAAGGATGGGTAGTTGCCTCTCATGTTCTGTTACTACCCAATTAGAGTACAACTGGAATGCCTAAAGCTTATAGAGCAACAAGTTGGCCTTTGGAAGTTAGTGTGAGAGTGCTGTGTTTTCAGTCAGTGCAGTGTTCGAAATTCAGAATGTATCAAAGGCTCTGCAAAAATATATATCCCATTAGGGAAAATACTTATCAAAATTAGAACCCGCTCTCTCCAAGCCCATCTGACTTAGCTATTACCTTTTCTCAGACTGATTTGGCCATGTATAAATATGCAGTTGCATGCAAGATATAACCGGGTGCACCTACAAACAAAATAACAATTAGCTGAAATTTAAAGTTTAAGGCTTTGCTGTGGCTGGTGGGGAAAAAGGAAAAAGACAAAAGAGAGACTGCTCTTGAACTTCAAATGCCTGGAAAACCAGTTCTTCACAGTAATACTGCTGGCAGATGCATTTCCCTGGCACATTCTAATGTATCTCCTTGAACATTTTTATTTTGAATTCTGTTCTGATTTTTAGGTTTTCCCCCCTCCGACCCTGTTGCTGTTGGTGTTTATGAAGCTGTCACCTATGGTATTTATAGATGGTGCCAAATTAAATCTATCAGCTGCGTTACAGAAGCATGCATGTGGGATTGCATTGTAATTGAATTTTTTTTGGAAGGCATTGTAATTGAATTCTTGATTTTCCTTCTTTCTAACTAAGCCACATGAAATAAATTGTCAACTAACTACTCTGCTAAGCAAAAACTATATGCTAAACCAAGTCTCACAACAATTGGGGGTGGCTACAGGCTTATAAATACATTCCAAAGGCATGTTCCCTTGGAATTATTGTGACCATGCATTTTGCATCAATGGCCGGTCCCTCTGGCCATGGATCAGCTCATATATTCACAATTATTTTTTCACCTCTCTTGGGGTATTGTGCTGCATAAGGACATCTGGCCATGAGTGGTGAGAGCTAGAACCCTAGCTTTTAGCACCATATATGTTTATTGTTCAGCTTCTCTAACCTTTTGCCAAGCATTGGCCCTTTAAGGGAGCTATACATATTATAGTATGCCCATTCCATCCCAATCCATAACCATCTTTTGTTTTTGTTTGGTTCTAGTGGTTTTTAAAATGTGTTTTTGTTATGTATGTTTTTAATCTGTTAGCCCTCTTGGTGGCCCTGATGGAGACAGAAAGGCAGCAAATAAATTCTGTAAATAAATAAACTATCTTGCAGAAGGGTGCAACCGTAGGGTTGACGCTGACTACTATAAAAACCTGCTCTGTCCAACTCAACAGAATCCATGGGTTTCCAGGCAAGCGTGGATGTTTCGGCTCATGCACATTTTTATTCAGCCACGTTTCCAATGAGATGCCATGACTGTGAGTGACATGTGCATGCATGGGGGACTCCAGGGCCCCTCCGCGCAGCCTGCAGCCTACGTAATATAGACTTCTCTGCTAAGAAGTCATTGAGCATGTGCAGAAAGCTGATTCATGTTATAGAGTTAAAAGGCTTGAATGCGCATGTACCTTATCCACATTTTGTGCTGAGTCATGAAAGCTGCAGTTTTCATATTGCTGCATGGCTAAGAGCATTGCGTGCATGTGCAAGAGCATCCAGAACCTCTCTGTGTAGAGCAGTCTAAACAGCATGGAGTGGGTCTACTTCTCTCCTTTTTTGTAGCATCAAGAAGAGATTTTACCTGGGTGTCCAGACTGTTCAAAGGAAACTGCTGCAGGAGACTTGCTGAACAAGACCTCCCTCTAGGTGCAAAATGGGCCAGGAGGAAGGTTCCACATCCCTGTGCAATCCCAGCTTGCCTGCTGAACACATTTGCATGGTTGTTTATGCTTAAAGAGAGAGTATTCCTTTCACCTCTGCCAACCGCTTTTTACCAATAGCCTCCACACATTCTGCTGCTGCGTAGTCAGCAAATAATTTTATCCAGTTGTATTTATTTACTGTTCATCCAGTGAAAGCGAAAAGACAACTGGGGAACTGGTTTGTTGTACACCACAGACTTCCTCTACTTTAGACGAGCAAGTTCTTGGATATCTTCCAAGATGTTTTCTTTTCACTGGAGAAAAAAGATCCAAGGGTAGTACCTGATTTTACGTTTCAGAAATATGAGTACTGGCGCCCAACTTGGTCATAAGTGAGCAGTTTTCATTAAAGTACCGGAACAATAGGGACAACTGAAAGACAGCGATGGCCGTTTTTGTTTGGAAGCAGTCCTGGGGAAAATTTCTCTCAACAGAAGGAAGAGGCAGTTTTTGCCAGTTCTGCCCTCCTGCTGCAGACCTCTGACTCCTCCTTCATGTTGTTCCTGGGCGTCCCATGGAGGGATTTTGGGCTGCAATAGGAGGGGGAAACAAGAAGTCCCACTTGATGGACAGAGGTCCCTGCAATCAGTGGAGGATTTCTACTGGATCCAGGCCCCTGTATAATAGTTTTGATAATCATTCTGAATTTGCAAGTGAAATGTATGCATCTCTATGACAGTGATTATGATTATTTAGTTTGTCTTCTGTTGCATTACTCATATCGTAGATTCTTAGAATTCTACAGAAAACGTAGCTTCTGTGAAAAAAGTTACTTTAGCATGAACTCTGCCACTTCCACTGATTTTAGTAATGCTACTTGTGGCTAGAACTCTTTCTTGCAGTGGGGCAGGTTTCTATCAAGCTGAAACATATGATCTTTAAAAAAAAAAGTAATCTTTAAGTAAAGACCATAAGAAAGAAGCCTCCTTCATAGTATGTTCTTTAATTATCCTCCTTGTAAAGTTATTCATTATTCCCCCCTCTTGTGTATGTAAGTTTCTTTTTCAATGTATGTCTGCTCCAAATTTCCTTATTTTCATAATGTAGCTTTTCATTTCCATATGCTTCCTGGGGTAAGCAATCAGTATATTAACTTGGTTAAAACCTGGGAGCTTTCCTCTGAGTGAAAAATACAATTTGCATACAGATAGCTACTAATTCATGCGTTAACTCGACAGCACAGTAAGCATTTGGAAAACAAACTTGCGTAGCCCCAGGGCTGTACACGCAAATGAATGCAGCGGGACGTAGTGACCACTGCTTTATAGCGACATTGCAGCCCATCATGTTCCATTTGCAGTACAGAAATATTACTCTGAGTAGGCAAAAATGTCAGTCCAGATGTTTAGGGATCTGTCTGGTAAACATGTAAGAATAAATGTATCATATACATTCAGGTAACCAATGAACCTCCCAAAGGACTCCGTGCAAACATCAGGCGAGCATTCACAGAAATGACAGCTTCATTTTTTGAAGAAAATATCCTGGGGAAAACTTGGAGGAAAATAATTTTTGGCATTTGCTTCTTCCATGCAATCATTCAGGTATCTCTTATTATTCTGAAACGATGAAAAGACACAGTAACAAGAGTCAGTTCAGTACATGTTGTACCATTTAGAAAGTATATCCTATATTTCTTTAAAGAGGCCTAACTTGTTTCTATCCCACCTTCCCCCCCCCCCCCCCCAAGGGCACAGGGCAGTGGACAAGGGGGCTATCCCATTTTCTCGTAACTGTAGCAACACAGCAGCATTTCCGGAAAGCTTCTTTGGTTCTGATGCAAAAGTTGTAACAATATTGCCTTTGTGTCAGTATTAATCTAATGATATGATAAAGCTCCCCATAAAGTTCAAGCCTGCTGGTACCTAAAAATGTGGTGTTAATTACAGTAAATGTAAAGGAACAAGTTATTGTCACATTTTCTCAAAAATATAATTCTCATTTAGTATGTGTGGGAACATATCTTAATGGTCTAATTGAAGTCATAAAGGGCATGCCTAGTAAAAGAGAAGGAAAAGTGTTCTGGAATAATAAAAAAGATGAATGCAGCTCCCCCTACACCAAGCCCCCTTCAGTTTTCCCCTGCAGTCTCTTTTGCTTCACATTCCCTTACCTATTCATCATAGAGGTAGCAGCAGAGAGAGGTTTGAGCCACCTGGGCTTAAATGCTAGCTTCATGTAGCAAAATAAAACCATACAATGTGATCCAGCCAGCACTTTCACTCAGTGTCACCCAATCCCCCTCCTTACTATAACCCCCATTCCTTGCGGAACTTATCGGTACAGATCCCATGGTCCCCAGCACAGCCTTTTTGGAAGTCAAAAGGGTACCTCCTGCTCCCTTTTTCACCAGTGTAAAAGCTGGCTGGGCCCAGACCCATAATCTATAAACGTTGCCTCATCATCACTGATGCTGTTTATTAAAAATATTATAGAGATGTTTCAGCATTAAAAATTCTGCTGTACTAAGAGGTTTTACTTCTAATGAGTCAATAGTCTTAATAGTCAGCTTTTTTTTTTTTTTTGGAATGCTGATAACAGTTGAATCAGAAACCAGGAATGCCTCAGTTTCTGCCGATTATATCCAGAGTGCTGGACCCGAGGGGCTTGAGACTGCCAAGATTTAATGCAGCTTCAACGTTTTGTTGCTCAAGTTGAAACTGAGGAGACCCAGGTTCAAATCCCCTCTCTCCATGAAATTCATTGGATGACCTCATGCACGTCATTCTCTTTCAGCCTAAGCTGCCTTACAAAATTTGCTCTTGGGATAAAATAGTACAGGGGAAAACCATGCACGTCGCACTGTGCTCCGTGGAGGAAGGGCATGGTAAAGAAATAATAATACATAATCAGACATCTCTGATTTTGAAAAAAAAAAATTGTTCTATTTATATGTACAGATTACATGGCTTCCAACATTGTGCCTGGGATGAGATCCAAAATAGGTCTACGGGGATATGCTTCCTCCCTGGTTTCCTTCGCCACAGAAAGAAATGATTTGTTATTGGACAGGGGAGTGAAACGATTATTGTAATAAAAAGAAATCAACAAAATATTGTTATCATGGAACTGATCAGATTATACGAATCAAATATACTGAAATATCTGTGTTGACTGTTACTCTTCTAGGAGAGGAAAAAGTTTGGGCCTCTTGGATGGAACATATGTTACGAATTTAATGACAGTGACAGAGAATGCGCCTTACTGAACCTCAATCTATATTGTCAAGAGGGAAAAGTACCCTGGGATGCCCTTACTTATATAACAGGTAGGATATGCAGAGACTAATAATAGCTGCAAAATCCACTATAAATTATTACTAAAACAGTGGCTTGGATCTAGAGAGTTACTTAGGTAGTTTATGCTCACCCCATTGATCCATCAGTGGCTATTAGCCGCAAAGTATAGATAGGAACCCTGGGGCAAGTGATGCTCTGGATTCTTGGTGCTTGGGGGGGGCAACAGTGGAAGGGCTTCTAGTGTCCCGGCCCCACTGCTGGACCTCCTAATGCTACCTGGTATTTTTGGCCACTGTGTGACAGAGTGTTGGACTGGATGGGCCACTGGCCTGATCCAACATTGGCTTCTCTTATGTTCTTAAGTTCTTTTATTCTTCGTTTCCTTTGAACAACAGTTAGTTACAGGATTTTATCCCAGATTTCTATTTTAATATTTATCCAAAACAGCTAACTCTCCAACAATAAATATAATAAAACAATCCAGTCTCAGCAGCACATGATAAAAAACATCACTGCGACAGAAGCAAAAATAAACCAAATCGACATCAGACTTACACTTAACAACAGTAAATAAAAAGGTCTTTGCCTGGCCTCTAAATATTAATATCAAAGATGACAGGTAGAACTCTCTGGTGAGGGCGTAATCCATAACATGTTTTTCTGTTGACCAAGCTGGCACTTAATAACAGCACCTGAAGACCTAATGGTGCATTGGTGGGATATCTTGGTTGAGAGAGAGACTGGAAGAGGGGAGAGACGGCACATGTCTGACCTCTCTTCCCCTTGCCTGGCTGTCTTTTTCTCTTAATTGCCAATCTTCCCCTTGCCCATATCTACTGCAGCTGAGGTGCTGCCAAATTCCACTGAAGCATATTGTAACAGAAAAAGAAGCGAGTGGCGTTGGGCAAGACCAGCAACCCACAAAGGCAGCAGTTTGTCTCCCCAACTGGAGTACTCCTGATTAATCATTTCAGCATCTCCCATTATTAATCATTCCAACATTACCAGTCTGCACCTCTCTCACAGCAGCCAAACAAAAAACTCCAGCTGTTTGCACCGGCTAGAGTTCTTTTTCCTACCCGGCCCCCACCTGGCTAGATTTTTCCCACTCTGCTCACAAGACCATTATTACTCAGTGCCCCGCTGACCCCACTGACCTTCCATTGTGCTCAGATCCAGCTGCAGCTCCCTAAGGCTGCCAAAGAGAGGAGAGGTAGCAGGTGGGTGCCCTTCCATCATCTGTGGACCAGAGCTAGCAGAGAACCCTGTTCTCCAAACACCTTTCTTCTGATAGTTCTAATTGATATTTGCAGTCGACTCTATTAGACCGGAGCCTTTTCCCCTGGCTCAACACCCAGGTAAAACCATATTAAATAAATTACGAAATTGTCAACAAGGCATGAACCTGTTCAACAGGGCATCACATTTGTTCCACTTCGAAGGGACACATTGACTGGGAAACTCCCATCAGTCCTGAAGATGGGTTGGCCTTTGTGGTGTGGCAGCTGTTGTTCAAGAAATGCCTGGGCTGCCCGGAATAAGTTGGCTATCACACTGAATCATGGTCAGTATATCTGCAAAAGACAGCAGGGATTTAGAATGATGGCACACTCCATGGGACCGGCTTAGAATCCAACCCCGCCCCCCCCCCAAAAAATCTCCCCTCCCAAACTATAAAATCTCCAGGGACCTAGATCACACCAATTTCCCTCCCTACCTTTCCCCCTTCCTTTCAACTGATGCTCAGCTGCTCTCAACCTCTGTTCTTTCTATTTTCTCTTTACGATGCCTCATTTTGACTTGCAAAGCCACACGTTTGGCATTTCTGTTCTCTTCATGGAAACACCCCTTACTGTGTCTGTGGGTGGCCTGGTGTTTGTTGCTTTTGTGACTGGCACGGGAGCCAGACACCTTACTGCGATCGACAATTGAGGGCAGCAATGGCCTGCATTATGGCTCTCACTATGGCCTCCTCCATGACCGGTCCCTGATCTGCCCAGGGGAGGGAGCAAATGGCACTTTAAGCCATCAATTAATGTTATGGAATTTTATTGGCAATTTGTAATTAATTTATTATATTTTTTAACCTGCTGTTCACCACCCTGAGCCCTTAGGGGAAGGGCGGTCAATAAATTTAATAAATAATGACAATAATGACAAGCTTAGGAAGCGGCAAGAAATTGACAGGAGCGGGGGAGCATCTACAGATGATTGGGGACTTGCAGCCCTCAAAACTCCCTTGGCCATGGATTGTTTCACAGGGGCTTGAGCAGGCTGGTTCGCCCACCACCACCACCACCACCCAAGTGACATTCAGCTTCTCTCAACATTCTGTCCCTCCTGGGGCAAATGATTAATACATGACAAGGAAGGTAGAAGCAAAAATCTGATCCACTGGCTAACTGGTTAAGTGGGAGACATATTTTCTCTCTATATATAATGCTATGTTTTCTTTTGGGAAAAAATATTTATTTTGTAAATTAGCGCGTTTAACTCCATCTTATCAATCTCTCTGTAAGAATCCTGCTTCTGGAGCCACAGCTCAAGAAGAGATTTTTATACTTCACGGCTTTCCAGCTAAAAAGTACATGCCTGAGTAATTGGTGTGTCACTCAGTTATGATGCTGGAGTTACTCCACTGATTGAATTACATAATGGTGAAGTAGTGAGATATGTGTCCCTGGTGACTCTCTGCATTCATCATAATGTTAAATAGGAACTTAAGAGGGAGGATCTCCATAATGGCATAGATAATGCTTTTTTTTTTGGAAAGTGGAGATGAAGAATATTTTTCCTTAGGCTTTTAACTTCCAGGCTTTATGGATAAACTGAGACCAAGAAATGTGATTCGGGATGCTAAATGCTAAGTTTTGAACAGTACAAAATGGTTAACATAAATATATGCCCCAGATTCGCCGATTCTATTTTATACCTTGATGGCAAGGAATCACTATGGCAGATGTGGAATCGCTTTGGATCTGCTTGTTTTATGCATGCAAACCTGTGTGTGTGTGTGTTTTAAGTACAGCAAGCGGCAACACTGGTTTACCACATGAGCGCTATCGTAATTGAATAAGTGAACACAGTGCCAGTAAACGCACAGAGCACTGTCCCAAAATGGCTGTGTTGCACATGACGTCTACCTATTCCTGACACAATAGAACCCAAAAGGCACAGAAAACGACACTCTCCACATCTGATGCGCATGCACACAGTCCTTTTTTGCCCACTAGGCTTTTGGTATTGCGATGACACTCTTACAAGAATACTGGAAAGGAGGTATTAATATATGAAAAACATAGTAAATTGGATGTTTATTAAGCTTAGAATGCTTGCTGAAAGAGAAGCATAAACCAGTTTATAGTGGTTTGGGCAATGCATACTCCTTGTAAAGATAACAATTTTATTTCAAGATTAGATTCATCTTAAATTAAAATTTCATTTCACGTACATTAGAGAAAGCTTACTGTAGATTTTATTTTTACAGCTCCTGTTTAGTTCGCCCAGGGGCCTGAGTTGTCCTCTACCAGGAAATAATAACATCTCAGGTTAACTTTAAATAACGAGTATATATATCCTTTTGGCTGAGGTTTACATTTTGTCCATTAGCTACCTCAGTGGTAGATGGGCAACACAGTTCTAGGCTCCAGACACCAATGCATCCCTGATGCTGACACAGGTCTGGAGAAACAAATTGGTATCCCACGTTCTGTCAGCAGAGCAGGGTGGGGGGAGAGAACCAGCTCCGAGGAGAGTAGGGCATAGCAACTGCATTGGATTTCATAGCAGCACACACCACTGCCAGCACAGCTCCCTAATGCAGGAAGTGTGAGTGAAGGGGCTGCATCCCATCAAAACAAAGCCTACCTTTGTGTCATCAAAGGGCTGATCTGTAGCAAACCAGGAGGAGGGGGCAGGACTGGAACCCCCACACCTCTCACTCAGCAAAACCATAATCTTAACTGCACTTGAGCACAAAGGAAACACATAAGAAGAGCCCTTCTGGATCAGGCCAGTGGTCCATCTAGTCCAGCATCCTGTCTCACACAGTGGCCAATCAGTTCCTCTGGAGGTCCAACAACAGGGCATAGAGACTGAGGCCTTCCCCTGGTTTTTCTTCCGGGCAAAGGGATCTGAATGTTGAGATATTCTTTAGTCACCGTGGCGAATAGCCACTGATAGTCCTCTCCTCCATGAATCTGTCTAATCCCCCTCTAAAGCCATCTGTGCCTGTACCTGTATGTCCTCTGGTAGCAAATTCCACATTTTAATTGTTCTTTGTGTAAAGAAGTGTTTCCTTTTGTCCATCCTGAATCTACTGCTCATCAGCTTCATTGGATGCCCTCAAGTCCTGGTATTTGGGGCAGCAGGAGAAGTTCTCTTTGTCACCTTTCTCCACCCCATTCATAATTTTCTAAACCTGTATAATGTCCCTCGTAGTCATCTCTTTTCTAAGCTGACTGTTCATCTTCCCTCGTAGGAAAAGTGCTCCAATTAGGGTTGCCAAGTCTGGGTTGGGAAATACCTGGAGACTTTGGGGGTGGAGCCAGGAGAGGGTGGGGTTTGGGGAGGGGAGGGGCCTCAGCATGATACAATACCATAGAGTCCACCCTTCAAAGCAGCCATTTTCTCCAGGGGAGCTGATTTCTGTCAGCTGGAGATCAGTTGTAAAAGCGGGAGATCCCCAGGCCCCACCTGGAGGCTGGCAACCCTCGCTGCAATCCCCTAATCATCTTGGTTGCCCTCTTCTGTACCTTTTCCAGCTCTGTGATATTCTTTTTTGAGATAGAGAAAGCAGAACTGTACACAGTATTCCAAATGAGGCTGCATCATAGATCTATACAGGGCATTATAATATTGGCCATTTTATTTTCAGACCATTTCCTGTTAATCTCCAACATAGAGTTTGCTTTTTTCACCTCTGCTGCACACTGGATTGACACTTTCTTTGCTATCTACTACAACCCCAAGATCTTTTTCCCTTTCAATCTCAGCAAGTTCAGTCCCCGTTGGCCTATACTTGAAGCTGAGATTTTTTTTATTCCGGACCTTACACTTACCAACACTGAATTTCATTTGCCACTTTGTCACTCACCCAATTTTCTGAGATCCTCATACAGAACATAATGGAGCATCTGGAATCCTCTACGGGCCCTAGCAATGCAGAAAATTCTGCATAACTCTTACCACAACTCATGTCCCTGATATAAGCCTCCTTCATGTTGTTAAAACTCACCTGGAACTACAGCATCCAACAGGTTGAGTTCCTGGATGTGATTGTCTTTAAGACTTCTTCTTAAAGTGCACAGACTCTAATCTGGGAGAACCGGGTCTGATTCCCCGCTCCTCCTCTTGCACTTGCTGGATGACCTTGGGCAAGCCATAATTCTGTCACAGCTGTTCTCTCAAGGACAGTGGTCTCAGAGCTCTCTCAGCCCCACCTACCTCACAGGGTGTCTGTTGTGGGGAGGGGAAAGGAAAGGAGTTTATAAGCGGCTCTGAGAGTCCCTTGGATAGGGAAGGGTGGGGTATAAATCCAATCTCCTCCTCTTCTTCTTACCATTTGTGGTCGTAGATTTCTATCAGTGTGGTGTTGGCAGGGCACTATGTTAACGATATATCTGTGTTGCACCACTTGGGCTTTAGTTGCTATCCTAAGGAATTTACATACTTGCTTTACGGCTGAGTTGTAAAACATCTCCCTCTGTCGTAATAGGCCGTGAATGCCCCATTATTCAGCTCTGTGTTCTACCAAGCTGAAGATTAAAATTCCTTGGAAGTAAACACAAGCACTTACAAGGTTGCTTACTAAGTGAAGGCTGTTCAGTGGGCACAAATTGCAGCTGAAAGTACTCTGTCAGTATGAGTTGTAGAGATTTGTTCATTCACCCATGTCTATTAAACACTTGTTTATAGCTAATTTATTTCACTCTAGCATCAGCCTCATGGAGATTGCTCTGTCCAGCTAGCTGCCTAGATCCAAATATATTTACTTTATTTATTTGTTTATTAAGTTAATTAGCTATATTTCTTTCCCCACCACATGGCTCAGCAGGCCCTCAGGACAGCTTATGACAAGGGAAAAAAATGGAAACAACAGAACAGCAACCAAGCTAATCTATAACAAATGTCAAAAAATGTACAATTAAATCAGATTCAGTAATTAAAATCTAACTCTGAACTGCTTTAAAAATAGCAAACAACAGCAGATGAAATAGCCCCAGTTCAATTAAGCATCAGTAATCAGCTTAGGTTAGTTATGGTCTCCTTTTCAACTATAAAATAGGTTTTTGCAGATCACTGAACTTGCTTCAGTGTACTCCTATTGTTGTGAAAGGTAACATTATAAAGTTAGCATTCTAATAACTGTATAGAGGCCAAAAGAGATGGAAATATCCAGGCTATGAAGATCTGTAAATAAAGAATTTAAGTTCACTGTCCCTCTAGGCAGAATGTACTATTTCATCTCTATCATTCAAAGTATTCTCAGTTGTTTTGTTCATTTGTGAGTAGGGCTGCTATGATGCGAAAGGCAGGGCATTAGGGGTACAGGAACCCTAGTTACCAGTACAGGGACAGGGTACAGGGACCCTAGTTACCAGTAGATCCATGGAGTCAGGCAAGTAAAGTACTTCGCTTTCATATGCTGCTTGGGTTGGATCTGGGTGGTATTAAGAGGGGCTCAGAGAAAATCTTTCTCTGGGTTAGGGTTGTCAGTCAGTGGCTGGAACCCACCGGAAGAATGAAGGGGTGGGGGCACGGTGGGAGGCATTGCAGTGACATTGTGACATCACTTGTGGGGCAAACCCAGAAGTGACATGACTGTGTTGCTGCGATGTTCTAGGATTCCCCATAGAGTTTCTGGAGAATCCTAGAGTGTTTCACCTGCACAATGCTATCACTTTTGGGTTTGCCAAAGTAGTGATATCACAATATGTGTAATGCTGATTTCTACAATATTGCCCCCCTTCTGCTGTTCTGTTGACTGGTGGTAGGGATCAGCAGCCCTGGTCTTGGGAGCCCACAGTAGCTCTCAGGCCTCCTGGTTTATAAACCTTCCAGACTTGTAGTGATGTTCTTGGCCTTTAAAACACTTCTAATGGCGACAAACAGGAAAGAAAGTATGTGCTGCTGAACATTGTTTTATCCAGAGCCATTCCATTTTCTGCCTAAGGTGTTCCCTGCTGTAAGTTGTATGGCTGGTTTTTTGTATTGTCGATTGTTTTTATTGTTTTATAATGTGATTTGAAAATGTTTTTATTTCGTGAGCTCCCTCAGGCAGGTGTCTGGAATGGATAGAGAGGCTATACATTTGATGAATAATAAATAAGTTGTTCATGAAGGTAGCATTACCAGCCAAAGCTGACCTAGGCTTCAGTCTTGTCAGGATTTTTATGGTGGCGGCTAGTATCTAGTAAATACTGCTGGTCTAGAAAGTGGCTCGGTTATATGTATTTCCTGCACTATCATTTCTGAAGAGTGTCCTGTAAGCCTAATAATGTTATAGTATTGTCTTAATTGAACCAGCAGTTCATATTCTGTTCCATGCAGTAGCATTTCTGTTTCTTCCTTTGCTTTATTTATTATGTAAGGAGCCTGCAATTGCTGCTAATCATAGGTACACCTGTATTATAAACTACAAAAGTCTTGTTTAGATACGTTAGTCTCTTCCCAGTACTTAACCATTAGCAAGTTACTCAGCTTCTGAGCATCGGCAATTAAAGGAGTGGAAATGGCAACAGAATGTTTCACATGTATCCTGTGTGAACAGAACAAATTAGGAAAATATTATAACCATTTGCTATTTGCATCTAACTTTTGATAAATTATGCGTATGATAAAAGGATGGCATACTGGCTTCCCTCTGCTAAATAAATATATTAAATCCTGGTTCAAACAAACTGGGAAGGGGTCAGAGCCCATTCAGGCTGCTTCACAGTAGCTTGTAAGGAAGAATCTTATCTACAAAATAGAATTCTACCAGTGACTATTTTCAAGTCTTTCAGTCTAACCTGTGATCCTTCAGCAGTATCATTCACCAGGAAGATACCCCAAGCAATGTCACAGAGTGAGAAAAGCACTGATTTCTTTTGAGCGAATACTTCTCTCATTTAAAAATAGTTTGTGTAGTGTTCTGGATGTCAGGCTTTGCTCAACTAGTCTTTAGATGTGGCTGTGACCAAATTTAGAACAAACGTTAGGATACAGAATTAAAACACTTAAAGTGTGTTTCCTTTCTATTACACGTAAGGGATAAGCTGAAGTTATTCCAGTCCAAAAAGGTTTTGCAGTGACAAAAGAAAGTAATTCTGCGTGAACTGCGCAATCTAGTCTGCATTGCAGAATTAAGCCTAAAAAGATCTCTGCACATTTGTATAGTTCTGGGCTGCCTGAGAGTTCGGACATGGGTGACTCTGACTGGAACTCTGAAGTCAGTGTGAAGAACATATTTTGGCATAATCTTTAGCATTTATTCCTTTATTGGTGCTTAGAACCCTTAAATGTTCTCAGGTCATTGATCACTGCCTGGTTCCGATCCACTCTTTGCATAAACCTAACCAACAGTAAAATGATGCTTCTTATTGGATGAAATTCAGTTAAAGAGCGAAGAAAGTGTGTTAACACAATGGCCATGGCTTCCACATTCAAGAAAAGTCTGCCTGTTTGCATATGTACTTTCCCTCTATTAAACAGCAAATTGTGCATGCAATTCATTAATTAGGCAGGCAATGTACTGGTTAAAGTTCAAGTCTTCTGTAACTGCATGTTAAAATTAGTCATTTAATGATGTTCACAATTTGCTTGCCTTGTATTTCCATTATTTGTATTACTGCACTTAGAAAAGATTTAGATGTACAGTGCATAGTGTTTTATTGATCGTTTTTCAGCAATGTAAAAGTACAGTCTTCAGAGAAGGTGAGAGTTAAGACTAGGTCATATGTTAAAAATGAGCAGATGAAATCATAACCTATAAAAATAACATTGCAGGTGAAATTACATATGGTGGGCGAGTTACAGACGCCTGGGATCAGAGGTGCCTTCGCACAATCCTAAGGAGGTTTTTCTCTCCAGAAACGTTAGAAGAGGATTATAATTATTCAGAGTCAGGTAAGTTTAGTTTCCAGTGTACTAAAGTTTCATATCAATGGAAGTTCCTAAACAAATAATTATAGCTGCTTTGTGACTGAAGTATAGGGACCCATGATATGAAATTACTGATACTGTATTAAATCCCTGCAGCTTCTCTGTTGGTGAAAGAGGGAGAAGAAAGACCGTGATAGATCATGGAAAGGGATATGCTGGGAATCCTGGGACCAGCATGGAGAAAAACCCTGTGGAAAGGGGCCTGTAGTGAGGAGGGCAGTTAAGCAACATTGAGGGAGAAAAATTTGGCTGCTTCTGCATGGATGTTTTACTCCAGTTTGATTCTTAAACTGGACTGGATTTTTTCAAAGGATTGTCCATGTTCCATGGTTTCTCCTCTTTTACTCTTTAAACACACAATAGTATATTAATTGTTGCCAAAATTAATTACAATGAAACAAAAAAAAATCCTGAAAATATTGTATGTGTATAGTGCAGGGGATTTTTTTCAGTGGTTCCCCCAAATTTCCCAGGCCCTCAGGCTTTTTCATGCTGTACATTTTGAGCTGGAAAACTTTACCTTAAGAAACATTTTACTCATTCTAAAAAGAGGAAAATGTTTTATAGAAGGTTTTTTATTTTATACTGTGTGTGTTTTTTCAGTGCAGTCCCAATTGTTTTTTTGGGGGGGGGGGGATGCCCTCTGGTAGCACCACATGGGGGGAATGGTGACCACTAAGGGGATTAAGGGAAGAGTCCTCCCATGTGGACCCTCTGTTGCTTCTTTGAATGAGCCTGTATTTACAGTGTCAAATGACCGCACAACAGGGGATCTCTGCTATGCAGAAGCAGCCTCAGCCGGATCCAATTCGCTGTTTCTCCTTCACCATTCCTTCACAACTTTAAGAGTTTTTAACCACTCTTTTATCACATTCCATTATGAATATTAATTTATTTTAGAAACATTGTTTTCATGCTACCTTGTTGAGAGTAATCATCTCAGGTACAAGAAGATTCTAACAGTGCAGTCCTAAGCATGAACAATTATGTGAACTATCCCACAAAATCTGTAGAAAGTTGAGAATGAATGTAATTCCAGATAGGTTCACTGTAACAGTCATAGGGGAAAGGAAGGCAGCATGGTATAGCCCAGTCTCTTCAGATCTGGGAAGGTAAGCAGGGTCGGTACCTGTATGAGAGATGATCAAGGAACATGCTGCAGAAGAAGGCAATGGCAAACCACTGCTGCGTCTCACTTGCCTTGGAAACCCCTTACTAGGGTTGCTATAAGTTGACTGAAACTTGATGGCATTTATGTACCTAACATTCATAGGAAATAGAGAGTCTGATTTTATTTTATTGTAATTTGCAGACAGGACACATCTGCACAGGAAATCACTGAAAACACTGTACTTTGCTATGCTATTTTTACATAGTCATTTTTCCGATTAAAGCTGCATGTTAAAGTCCTTAACAGATATGTCCCAGTTTAAGGATTTAGGAGGCATGCAGGCTTTACAGATTCTGAAGAGATTACTGCATATTTTATAAGCTTTGCAGGGACTTCTTAAAGTCTTTATCAGATCATCCAAGTGTAAAGTACAAAGCTCTGAAAACTTTTGCAAGGTTTGCAAAAAGACTCACACACACCCCAGTGCGGTCTTTGAATCCCATGGGCTGCATTGCCTCCTTTTAGCTGGTCAAATAGAAGTAGCGATGGGCAGCCTCAACACTTTTATGACCCATTTGTGTTGTTTATGCTGGGAAGATGTGCAGCCACCACATCCACGGGAGTCTGCATCTGCCCCCGTTTTCCTTTGACTAGTCTTTGAATGCTGGTTATTTGTAACTTGCTCTGCATGATCCAGCTGGTACCATAAGGAACATCAAGCGAGCATGCACATCATCTGTGAACTAAATGGCAACATGGTTGTTGCTAGTGGCTGGCATACAATTCTTAGCTGCATTTCACACATCCACTTGGAAATCTTCACCACACAGGTGTAGCTATGCTTAGAGCAGATACTGTTTAGGTCATAGTAGCCTGATATAAAAATAAAGCTAGCTCTTCACAAGCCATTGTTTGCAATGCGCCCCTTTCAGGAGAATATCCCATGCCCTGTTAAATCATGTGAAATGTGCAGATTCTCTTGTAAACCAGGTGTCGAAATCACAGAATGAAGTGATTTGCAAAACAAAACAAAAGCTTAGTCTTGAATCAAAAACCTTGTTAGTCTTCAAGATGTGCAGGACCAGGCTCGTAGCCATTGGAGGGCATTGGGGAACAATGTACCCACACAGATGAGCGCCGCCCCTGTGGACATTTTTTTTACTACAGTTCCATGGCTTTAGCCAGCAGTGGGAAAGCCTGAGGTCAACTAATCTTTTCCCCAGAATGCTGAAGGTGGCACGATAGAACCATCATTGCCCTTGGTGTGGGCATACTACTATCCTCTCTGTTGATAAGTTTCCCCATTTTCATACTGCTTCATACATTGCTGCCTTCATTGTTGAAGGCCAGGAGAGCTGTGAGCATCCTGTTGGGCAAAGATCTGAATTTCCGAGCGACGGGGATGTGTTGCTGCTGGTGGCGGTGATAGGAAAGGAGCTGCAGGGCAGTTTTCTTTTTGTTCTGCAAGCCGCAAGAGCAGCTGCGGCACAGGCTCCATCCATGGAAAATGATTACTCTGTTTCCATCTTCCAATGGAAGGATAAGTTCAGAGAACAAGATGGAGGCTGGGGGGGATTCCCAGGGGGTGAATGACCTTTAAGGTTTCAGTTATAGCTACAAGAATCATCGTACTAGCTCAGTTAATGATAAGCAGAACAATGAATAATGCAGCACATTTTGGGTATGGAATCACTCTGCCAGCACAGAGCATGGTAGAAAACTTACCAGTATGTTTGCATGGGGTGATGGCAGAGCTGCATTTTTGATAAATTATTTTAGGAAAGAAGGATTACTGTGTGTGCAAGTCTTAAGAGTAAAAGGGCTACAGTCTCTCCCACCCCGCCCCCCCAAAGAGGTCACTGGTCCAGAAAGGACCATCTTGAGGGCTTGGATGGGGTCTTCCTTCCAATCCTCTAGCAGTGCTATGGAAAGCAAAGGGATGCTCTGCCCCCATTTACGATTAATATCCATTGCTCAGCAACTATACCCCTGGGCTCGCTGCAGCCAAGAGACAGCGAGCAAGCAGCCAGGTTGGGGCAAAATATAATCTGGGTGCTTCTCAGTCTTTCTTATTACCTACCCACCCTTTCTAACACCGATATGGAAGAGAACTGGGGGGAATTCAGTATGCTGCATCTCCACTGTGCCTATCTTCATTTCTGTAAAGTTTTTATTTTGTCTAAAACTGTTTTATGAAAGTTGTAGTTTTCCTGGGTGCCAATATAGATAGTCAAGCAGGATAATCAAGCACTTTCCAGCTGGATTTTACTGTATGAACTGGTGAAATCCAGTTGGAAAGTGGATTGAAAGCAGATTATTTAGTGTTTAAGAACAGTATAAGGGCTCTAAATAATTTAATCAATGGGAATGGATTTTTTGTTTTTACTGCCTATCTTAGACCCTTCTGGTTCTTTTACTACAAAGCCAGACATAACGATCAAGTACACCCATTACCAAAGCCCAGAACCAAACTCCACCAGCAGCTATTGCCACATCCTTGTTTATTTAGATTTATTTATTTAGATATCATTACCAAAGTTTTATCCCCAATGGGGACCCAAAGCAGCTTACAACAGCAGAAAAACTTATAAATTTGAGCAGTAAAAATATCCGTGAATTTAAAACAGAGAAGCAGTAAAGCTCTGGTAAAAGAGAATTCAAACCCCCTCACAAATAAAAATATCTCTTATCCACTGGTGCAAGTCTTATCTCTTGGGGGAAGAAGTTCCTGCCAGCTGAATTTATGATGTAGGTTCCCATAGAAAAGTTCCCATCCATCAATGTCCAGGTTCAGGCAGGTTGAAATAGGTGGAGGTGGTGTGAGACTGTCCCAATAGATATCGTCCACAACAGGTCTCCTTAAACAGATAGTCCTTTATTTGTAGAAAAGATCATGTTGGTCAGACACTTCTTCTGTTAGTAATGCTTAAGCTTTGAAAAACAATCATAATTATACTGGATATGAAATATGGCCCAACTACCCTCTACCAATCAATACAGAGAATTCTTGGCGCCCAATTATACTGACCCAGTGTTCCCAAGGAAAGCGCGGCAAAATGAGTTCTCAAGGAGAAATACTGTTGAACATTTTGGGAGAACAATTCCCAGAGAATTTAAGAAAATAGAATGCATAACACCTGTGGTTCTTGTAACACATACAGGAGGCACTTCCTTTCAAGGTTGTTAGCTGAGGAGGCTAGAGATAAAAGTGAATGAGTAATGAGCATGCGCAAAGCAAAGCAAAGCGAGTGAGGCGTGCGTTCCAAAGGGGGGGGGCAGTTCCCGATGCTATCTCCCGGCCGAGACCTATGAGCATGGAATAAAACATTCAGACCAAAACAAGGCAAGGTAAACAGAAAGGCTTAACCAGATGTAACACTGGGATATTGACGTAGTCACTCCAGTCTATGGCAGTTCACTGACAAGTGGTCTCTCAAGCGCCTTATTCTTTTTTATTTATTTATTTATTTATTTATTTGGTAATACATATAAATTCACTACACCAAGTGTAAGTACCAAAGGTCATGGAGCAGAATAGTAGTGCCCCAATAGCACCTTATGGAATTTATCCTCTATGAAAGATCAAAACCAATATAGGACCATACCATGCAGGCCCGTTCTTGCCAGGCAATCCAGAACACTTTGGTCTGATGGTGCTGAATACCAAAGAAAGGTTCAGATCTTAAAATGGAGAAACTTCTTTTTTGCAAAGTGGTATAGACTTTCTGTCTGGGCAGGCGACGGCAGTTTCTGTATCATAACCAAGTCAGAATCCAGACTGAAACCATTTTCTCCCAAGAACTTCTAGAATTGCTTTACCCCCATTCTTTCCAAAAATTTCCAGGTCACCGTGTTAAACCATGCAGAATTCTTAACTTATCGAATTGTTCTTGAGGATTCGATACATTTTGCACTTGTGTATTTGAGGAATTGGCTGCAAAACTGAAAATAAATCCTTCAGTTTCAAGTTCTCAGTTTTGGTCATTTCTGCAGTTCCCCAAATTAAATGTACATGTGTTCGAGTCAAAATATACCAACATTCCAAGTCCAATAATATAGATTTTGTTGCGATAGCCTCAGATTTAAATGCTCCTCTACAAAACCATCAGGAATAAAGCTAGGCTTGCATCCTTCCCCTACTTTTTTTTAGTTTTAATATTGAGAAGCATTCAGCCATGTAATGGCTCCTCCACCTGCCACCTGAAATGACATGGCCTAGCAAGATCTGCACCGCATGACCATTCTCATGACGTGCTTTCACTCTCAGTCAGACCTTTGAATATTACTTCATGGTTCCATGTGGTAGGAAAACATTCAACTGAACCAGCACTATCCCAAACCTTTTGTAATTTTCTCCTTCCTGCCTCAAAAATGAAAACCGACCGCACAACATAGCTGGTGTTTCTCCATACTCCCTGTAGCGGCTCATATATTGTTTCTGCCGGGTACACTTGCTTTCAGCCAGAAATGTTCTTTGTACATTCCCCCTCCAGGGAAGCAAGTCTCAGCAGTTATTTGCTAGAAGTGCAATATTCTTGTCCACTGGTTGGTTCTGGGGGCATTCGTTCTTGTGATCCCGCTTGCACAAAGGTTGCTCTTATTGTTTGGAATCAGAAAGGCATAGAAAGACTGGTGGAAGGCAACTTGATTGATTATAAACTATCTACAGTAGGAGTGAGTGGGCCAGAGACATTTAGGTGTGATAGAAAGGCTTTTTACTTTTCTTTTTCTTCCGCTGTTCTTAGGCCTAGTTCTTGCACAATAAAACTTGACCCATGTAAATAAGACCCATGTCTGAAGACACATCTCTGAAGCCTCTATCAGCAAAATAAATACTTTAGAATCTGAATCCTCTAAGAGGAATTGATCCTTTTGCTCTAGTGTCTAATGAGAGGCTTAAGATAATCGCCTGCATCTCACAAAGTGGTTTGTGCTCTGGAAGCAACCCTGACCAGCCTTTTCTTGGATGCCTGCACATCTTTTTAAGTCAAGAGACTTACTCAAGTCACCAGTTTTGTTATATTTCTCCAGCAGATAGGTGGAGAGCAGGTGGGATGAGAGAAGGAAAGGTAATTGGGTTTCACTTACTAGACTATCCATTCCATAACCCTGTCAGGCAGAAATTATTTCTCCCCAGCACTTGTAATCTCTGCTATACAAATCTTTCCTTCTCCTTGCCAACATGGTTGTTATGCTGTCAACACACTGAAATTAAGAGTCAGTTGCCAAACAGCTAAGAACTCCCCCCAATGGAAAACCTAATAAAGGTCTGCCCTCATGCTGCTTACTCAGAACTAAGGGGTTTGGACTAGTCGTGTAAATTTTAGTAGGCTTTCATTGGAGACAGTCTTGGGGAATTGGGATTAAGGGTTGCAGCCGTATAGGGGACCGTAGGGTTGAACACCCAATCAGGCGTAGCATTTACTGAGCCGGTATCTTTTTCTGAGGTGGGAATTGATGTTTACCAAGTTTTAGGTCAGTTTATGAAAACTCGTTGACTCTTTCTGTTTCAAATGACGTTTGTTCTATTTAAGCAGTGTTCCATGCAAGCGTATCATCTGCTCTCTTTCCTGAGGCAATAAATAATTCTGTTTCGAGGATGCTTTTTCCTACAGAAAAACAAAAGGGAAAATTCCATTTGTATCAAAACATTTTGTTCTTATGAAATGCTAAGACATACTAAAATATAAATATTTAGCCCTACTTTAAAAATTCGACTTGCCATTACTTCAGGCAGACGTAGTCTGACATATCTATAACACCCTTTGGATAAAAGATACACCCAGAATGGGTTTGAAAAGAAACTGTGTTCCAGACCCGTAGCCAGGATTTTGTAATCTGGGGGGGGCCTTTAAATAAGTCAGGGGACACTGACGTCACAAAATAAAAAATAAAATTTAAATGAATTTTTAAAAAACTAACTTTTGCTGCATTCTCACTTTGCCTGCCTATGTGGGGAAGTAAGCCATGTTTGAGGAAGGGGCAGTGGTGGAGAGTCCTCCAGGCGTCCCAGAGAGCCTGGGGTCTGGATGGAAGTCATGGGACCTTGGCAGGAAGTTGCGGGGCCAGGCCCTGAAATGCCCCACTGTAGCTAAGGGGCCTGCTTTGTTCTGATTTTTTTCTTGTTATTTCTGGGTCTTTTTAGAATTATGATTCATATATATTATATGAACAAATGGGGGAGATGTGAGAACTCATGGGAGGATAATCTCATTTATCAGTTCTCCCTTTTCCTCCCCCGGCAGTGCCTATAGCTTCTCCCATTTCTCTCTCTTCCCCCTACCCACCTACATTTTCTGTTTCTCCCCTAACAGCCTCTGCCTGCCCCACCCACTCGCTTTCCTTTATCTGTTTCTCCCTCATCTTGTTTTGCTTTTTTGCTCCGCCCCCCCTGCAGCTTTATTTTCTCTTCCTCCTCTCTCTTCCTCCTTTCTCAGTCTCTCTCTCACCCTGCCTCCCTCCCCATGTTGACAATAACTGAGGCTTAGAAGCCTATCAGTATTGGTTGGGGGTTGTTTAGCAAACTTTAAAACGGCCATAATACAAGCCTGCAAGATAGGGTTGCCAAGTCTGGGTTGGAAAATACCTGGGGACTTTGGGGGTGGAGCCAGGAGAGGGCGGGGTTAGGGGAGGAGAGAAGCCTCAGCATGGTACAATACCATAGAGTCCACCCTTCAAAGCAGCCATTTTCTCCAGGGGAGCTGATCTCTCTCAGCTGGAGATCAGTTGTAAAAGCGGGGGATCCCCAGGCCCCACCTGGAGGCTGGCAACCCTACTGCAAGATTCCAGTGGGCATTCAGCTCTTAAAGCTTCAGAGATTCCTTATGTTATTTGGGGCAGTTTAATGTTCCAGGTGTTTTTTTTAAAAAGGTTTCAGAGGTTTTTTTCCTGCAGACCCTGGGCTTCTCCCCCCCACCCCAATCTAGATTTTTTAAAATCTGCATTATCAGGTTCAAAATTAGATATATTGAATTAGGGTTACCAGATGTCCTTTGTGTGTGTGTGCGCCCATCCTCTTTTGGATGCTTTTTAAAAAAACTGATTAAAATGTTCTCTTTTTTGGGTTGGAAAGTATGAATATTCCTAGTTAGTAGCAATTAGCACATCTTAAATTGTCGGGGGTTTTAAACTGAGATTTGTCATAGTGATCACTTGTTTGTTTATTTACTTTATTCCATTTGTAGCCTGCTCTCCCTGCACAACAGTCTCGAGCAGTTTGAAGTAGTCAGTCGGGAAATATGTCCTCTTTTTTGCTTTTCAAAATATGGTAATCCTGAATGAATACTATATAATATGTATTACTATACTGTTACTAAAACATATGCATGCGTATAATGCATGTACTGTGCCATTTTATGTAAATGAAATCTTTCTGCTGTTTTTCTGACTTCCATGTAATAGGTGTATATTTTGCACCGGTGGCTGATAGCTTGCAAGATTTTAAAGACTATATTGAAAATCTTCCTTTGAGCGATGACCCAGAAATTTTTGGGATGCATGAAAATGCCAATTTAGCTTTCCAGGTTCGTGAACTTCAATTTGAAATATATGTCTCAAGCTAATTAGGTTACCTTTTTCTAATTTAAAGGCACAATTTGATTTAATGGCAGTAGTTTGTTGAACAGAAATAATAAGGAGTAGTTGCTAAGCAGTCCACTTACATCTACTGAAGATGTATTCATCCCTGCAAATAGTACTGTACTGAAAGAATTCTGTCTCATTTTAAATTGTTTTCTAATCACCTGCATTTTAAGAACTTGCTGTATGATTTATTCTAAGCCTGTTGTTTATCAGTAGTATCTTTAACTGTTCACAGACTAATGGGCTTTAAAATTCTGAGTCAGGAGAGAGCAGTTTCAAAGCTACACTGACAACCTGTTCAAAACAAATACATTTCTATTTGCTATCCACTAGCGTCTCCCTGAAGAAAACCTGAGCGTGTTTTGGGAGAACGTTTATTGAAGGTCATGCAAATATATATATGTAGTTACCGTTCCACTGGAACTTAGATTTCCTTACACAAAGTGGAGGTCTGTTGTTACAATGTTAGGACTGCACAGAGACCCCATTTGACACATCCCATGGTCCTGCCTCAGCAGTCTTGTGAATTAACTGATAAATACAGAGACCTACAGATTGCATAGCTTTCTCTGATGTGTTGAAAAATGTAGTGTCAGCAGTCATCCTCTGTCCAAAGCTGGTTGCCTTGTGCATTCATTAAAAAAATGAAATTGGCGCTATTATACAATTTTATATTTCTACCATTAGGCAGTATTCCTGCTGTCATGAGATAATAATGCTAATTGGCTCAAATGCTCTCTCTGTGTGTAGATATACTTCACTAATGGAAGTAAACAAATGCAGAAATGTGGTTTGATCTCCAGTTACAGTCCTGTTTCACAGCAGCTGTATTCCTACCCTGCCACTTGTCTGCCCCTGCCTCCAACTTTAAAAGGCCCACAGTTAAAAGAACGGTAGAAGAACAACAACATGAGACTCACCATTTAGGTGTCTCTTTGAGCCTTTGGTGTCCGCTTATTAAGAGCTTGGAATCAGCTTCCTCCTTCGTTTACTGATGCAGCAAGAAGTATACCTCTGTCCATTTGTTTCTCAGTTGAGCCAGTTAGCACTATTATGCCATGACACCAATACTGCCTAATGGTAGAATGTAATGATGCAATAATGCCAGTTTCAATTTTTAAAATAAGTGGCTCCCACAGCAAGCAGTTCAGAGATTGACAACTGAACTGCAAGTATTGAAATGGCAAGAACCTAGCCTAGTAAAGTAAGCAGCTGTGGTGTAGGCAGGGCTCATATTGTAGCAGGAGCGCCTCTGCATATTAGGCCACACACCCCTAATGTAGCCAATCCTCCAAGAGCTTACAGAGCTCTTCTTACAGGGGCTACTGTAAGCTCTTGGAAGACTGGCTACGTCAGGGGTGTGTGGCCTAATATGCAGAGGAGCTCCTGCTACAAAATGAGCCCTGGGTGTAGGTACAAAGCTGCTCAACGTGAACTCTGACAGTGGCTTTTGAGGCTAGTCAGGAATTCACTTCACATCTGATCGAGAGTCAAGCAAGGTCAGTTCATTTGATTATCACATTCGTGTCAAGGTTTTCTGCATGCCTAATTTTGACCCAGAGAGGCTCCTCTGTTACCGGCACTATTAGTGCTTTTGTATACAAAATGCACCCTCAGCACTGTTTTCAGGTACCGCACAGCGAGGTTTCCAGTGCGCTTCTTATTACTAAATGTTACAAAACTGAATCTAATTGTATGTACATTAATATCCATTTTTTTCCATACTGAAATATTGAAAAGGCTACATTTTAAAAGCAGTGGGTTAGAATCTATGATTCCTTTCTGCTGAGGAGACTCTCTCTGACAGAATGCACACGGACACATGAAGCTGCTTTGTGCTAAGTCAGACCATTGCTCTGTCAAGGTCTGTATTGTGTATCTGGCTGTCAGCCGCTCTCTTGGGTCTCAAGGCGAGGTCCTTCGCACAACCTGCTACCTGATAGTTCTAACTGGAAATACTGGTGATTGAATCCGGGTGATTGAATCCGCTGATTGAAATACTGGTGATTGAATCCGCTGGAAGGAAGCCGCCCACAGCGTCCAGACTGCAGGCGGCTTCCTGCAGCGACGTGTGAATGCTGCGCGGCTCCCCCGGCTGGCGCGCGTTCACACCTGCCGAAAGTGGGTGGAACGCGTGCCGCAGCAGCCGGGACACCACTTTTAAGTGGTGCCTGGCTGCTGCGGGAGGAGCACGGCCTGCCTCCTCCAGGCAGATGTGGCAGTCTGGACTGCCACTCTGCTTCCGCTTTGAAAGCCTCAGACTGGCAGTGGCTTTCCATGGTCTCAGACAAAGGTCTTTCACATCACCTACTACCTGGTCCTTTCAACTCAAGATGCCAGGGATTGAACCTTGGACCTTATACATGCTAAGCAGATGTTCTACCACTGAGCTATGGCTCCTCCCAAGATTTGTTTTGTTTTTATTGGGGGGTTTTGCCAAGGAAAAAAACTGTTTTTTGTTTGTTTGTTTGTTTTTCATGATAGCATTGCATTTTTTGCTTATGGCATAGTATTCTCTACAAACCAGACTAAGATAGCAATAAATGTAACACTCAACAGCGTAAAGAGGAAGACTGGCATAGTACCAAAAAGCCTCCCATAAAATGCACATTCTTTAATAAACTGTGGCCCTTGAGAACTAGATACAGAAATTTTTATCATCAGTTTTTAGGTAATTACTTAAAATCATTAAATTTTAACTCTGTTCTCTTAATGTTATAGCTCTATTTGATAATATATTGTAGAAAGTTTAATGAACTAAGTTAAAAATATGCGGAGGAGCAATTGCCTGTTTCTTCCCCAAAACACATTAAAAACGATTGTTAACTTTGTACAGATTGATGGGAACCATTAACAACTATTTCTGTTCACTTCAACATTTTTATATTGAATCAAGAATAGAAACACGAGCCAGGATTTATTCTCCTGTTCCTATCTTGCAATTTTACAAAGGACAGATTTCCTGGGAGAGGGTGCGATTCCAAGGCTTCTAACAGCATTAAATTCTCCAATGATACAGAATAATCTGTTACTGACCATAATCACTTCAAAGTAAAACACAGTCTTCCTCAAAATAAAGTGTGGACATTCTCATCGTGAGAAAGAAATTTATACACATATACATAAATGCAAATCATTATTTTGAACAAGTCATCTTTTAGAAGTTAATAGATTCCATGACAAGTTGAAAGCATCAGCATATGACCCGTTTCTCACCTCTCTATTGCAGCGAAAAGAGACACATACCTTACTTACTACAATACTTGAAGTACAGCCACGATCAACTGCGCAAGGATCAGGGAAAAGCAATGACGAGATTGTCCAAGAGCTTGTAAGCACAATCCTGGCCAAAATACCTGGTATGGAAAACAATATTAACATATTTTTCTTAATATCACTGTGTACTGGCTTGCAGGCTCTGTGTATTGGGTGCTGGGGGTCAGGCGAGGCAGGGTCATTCAGGCCAAGGTCAGGGTCCCAGAAGTCAGGTAAAGCAGAGTTGTTCAGTCCAAAGTCAGGTTCCAAGAATCAGACAAGGTAGAGTTGGTGGCTTAGTGTCTATCATGCACATTGCCTAACAGCCTCTCTTGTCTGATTTTATAGCCCCACACCTAAGGGTCAGGTTTGCAGCTAGCTGCTTAGAAGCAATCCTGCAACTATTCGTCTTTGTTATCAGCAAGCAGCTGGTGTCAGGCTAGGAGATATGCACTTGGAAGTCATCTCCCCCCCCCCCATCTCTTGTGGGCTTTTAATTATTTTAATTGGCGCTAAAATATGGCTATATTGATACATCATTGTAACTATAGGTGTAGCAGGTTCTCTGAATTACCAGCTTTCACGTTTTTTTTAAAAAAGTAAGTCTATAGCCCTTTCTCTTGAGGCAATCTAAAGGAAAAGGTGTATGCTCACAAGGGGAGGGGATAGAGACTTACTTTAAAAAAAATGAAAACTGGGAAATTTAGAGAACCTGCTACATCCATCGCCACAAAGGTATATGTTTATTATATTTATTTATTCTATTCAATTTATATTCTGTTTCCCCCACAAGCAGGCTCAGGGCAGATCACAGTAGGATTTTAAAACACATTAATAGAATTTACAGAATAATTAAAAAACAATTTAAAATAGCAAAGTTTTAAAAAGAGAAAACACAAAACAGGTCACACTATTTCATTATATGCATTATTTTCAAGCTGGTGCCATATATAATGATATTCTAGTGCCAGGTATTTATTTATTTTTAAGTGAAAGCCTTGTTGGCCTGGTGGAGGGGGTGGCCACTTCCAGAAGATCGGAGCAGGGAAACGGGGGAGACCTGCCATATGGAAGCCCAGTTGTTGCTGTGCCTCACCATTTTTCCCAATCTGAGGACATTTCCTGGGCTGAGGGTGCCAGCATCATCTGTTTGTCAGATTTCTACGGATTATTTCTGTTTTATCTTCTGGTCAATGGGCTTGTGAAGGCCATCACTTATGTTCTTGATCCTTTGTTCTTCTTCATCAGTCTGCCAGGTCTGAGAATTACCACTGACGAGGAAAATTAATACGTTATTTGTTCAGGATTGTTCTCCTGGGGAGCTGAAAGAAACGGTTGTATGACTGTTCCTGAAAAGGCTTTCCCTAAATGATGACCTACAAATTGTAGACCTCTTTCTAACTTGTAGTAATATAGAAATGGTGGTAGCAGAGCAGCTTCAGGCATACCTGGACTATGCTTCTTCTCTTGACCCTCTTGAAGTATGCATTTTGACCCAGTTGTGTGGCTCTAGTAAATTATCTCCATCTACAAATAGATAAGGGCAATTTCCCCCCTTTTAATGCTGTTAGATATGTCAGCTGTTACTTGACCCAGTTGTTTATTCTACCTTACTGCCTCATTAGGACATGGTTTTGGAATATGTAACACTACCACCAGTTAGTTTTGATCATTTCTGTCAGAATTATAACAAACAGCTTCCTTTGGAAAAGCTAGTTCAGTACCTTGGTGGTTATTTTGTGGCATTCCCCAAGATCCTGCTCATTCCCGCATGCAGGTTAATATGTTTATGAGACCATTACAGTTTTGGGGCACTGTGTCATCAGTATGCTGATGGCACCCAGATATACCAGATCTCTGGATGCTGCTGTCTGTGTCCTGAATCAGTTTTCTGTGTTGTTCATTAGAAAGGCAGATTTTTTTTCAGGGTTAGAACTGTTGGCTTTAGAGGGTGTCAGGTTGACATTTGGAACCTTGTACTCTGCCAAACAGCACCCCTCCTGCCCTGGACTCAATCTGTTAATCCAGTGGAGAACAGGAGGAGCCAAGGACAACTCCTGGAAAAGATTAAGCGACCCCTAGTACCACCAGTGTTGGGTGGCTCAGAGGTTAAGATGCTGAGCTGCAGACTGAAAGGTCAGTAGCTTGGCAGTTCGAGACCCAAGTGTCGTGTGACGGAGTGAGCTCCTGTCTCTGGCCCCAGCTCCTGCCAACCTAGCAGTTCGAAAGCAAGAAATTGCAAGTAGATAAATAGGTACCGCTTCGGTGGGAAGGTAACAGCGTTCCGTGCTCCTCGGCGTCTAGTCATGCCAGCCACATGACCATGGGAAAAGTCTTCGGACAACGCTGGCTCTTTGGCTTGCAAATAGAGATGAGCCATAGAGTCGGATTCGACTGGCGTTCAAGCAAGGGAAACCTTTACCTTTACCTAGTATCACCAATACTCCTGCAGCCCAGACCACCTGGTTTCTGAGGTCTTGGCCAAGAGGACTGCTTCTGATGCTTCTGCACCAGGAAACACCGTCCTGTTACGCACACGCATCTTACTGCAAATTTTCAGAGCAGTAAGCCTTTCATCTTGACTTTGGATTCTGTGTCAACCTTATGCATCATTCTTTTTCCTCTGGTGTATTTATGCTGCAGCTGCAGTTTAAAAAACCACGCTTCTCTAAATCAGGGTGGAATATCACTTGTGACATGGGGTGGTGGTGCGCAATTTTTTTAAAAAAAAATTACACAGTTGCCCTATTGCAGCGGCACAGTAGCATCCAGCAAGCACCTTCCATTTAAATCCTCATGGTTCAGGTTTTGTGCATGCATGTTAGCATTAATTTGTTGAATGAAAGGGAGCAGAAAGGAACAGCAGGGAAAGGGGGAAAACCGCTGCTGAAACTGATTTTTCATATTGCCAAGCACTAGGGGATTCCCTGCTGCGTTATCAACAACTGTGAAAAATGGGAGTCACATGATCTCATAATATGGGGGAACATGTTGAGTGTACAGAGTGCATGGTAGAACCCACTGACACTGGCATTGCAAGCTGTGATCATTGGCAATGTGTGTGTGTGTGCACGCATCTGAGCAAAGTCGGCTGCAACTCCATCACGCTTTGCACAGGGCTGCAATTTGTATGAGGGAGGAGTCCTCTGGCAGAAGCTCTGGAGATATTTTTTTATCTTGTGCTACTAAATTGAAAAAATGGGTATTTTCACCAATGCCCTAGCGCAGCTACATAGTAATGCTAATTTCCTGCCCTTCCTTGCAGATTTCTGTGTTTTCTCCTTGTGATTCTCTAGTATGACCCTGCACACTGATCGTGATCTTGGCAGTTTTTTCCAAAGCCTTTCCTGTGTGGATTGCACTCTTCCTCCAAATGGATTAATCCCAAGTGAATCTTAAATTTGGCAGTTCGCAGAAGGTCCACATGGCTCAGCAGCCATTTTAATGTTAGGCTTCCAGAGACTGTCAAAATGGTTTCCCCCTCCCAAACCTTTGTTCAATAAAACATGAAAGGGAAAAATATTTTCAAAGCTTTAGACTTCCAATCCGAGTGTTTCTCACACTCTCTCTTTACATCTCATGTCAATTTCATTGCACGCTGATGACCCCACCCCTTTATTTTGTTTGTATACAGCACTGAAATCCTTTTTTTTTTTTTTTTGCACTGGGGACACTGCCATTTGTCTCCTTTCCAATCCCCCTTTCAAGTCAATACCAGTAGGGAACTAACTAAACCTTTTTCAGTTCCTTTAATAAACTTTCCCCCAGTTGTTTAATCCAGCAATCCGAGACTAGCAGTAGTCTCATATTGCCTGTAAAAAAAAGGGGGGGGGGAATAGAGCTTGTACACCAATGAAAGGGGGAGGATGGTGGAAGTGGGTGGAATGAACTGTGTGAGTGGGGATGGGGAGTGACCTTCAAGGGGCAGCAAAATGGTGGGGGCGGATCCAAGGGAATCTGTATGCTTTTTAATTACCTTCAGCTTTGAAACTGCTCTCAGAAAATCCAGAAAGCGAACTGAGTGCTGAAGTGAGAAAATGCAGAACAACAAATAAAACCTGATGGACATTTACGGTGAAAGTAGGGGAAAACACCTGTGCATAATAGGCCACTATCAACTCTCCAGACCTCATGGCAGCCATCCCCCACTCTTGCCAAGCCAGACACTGGACCACCATCCTCCCGTGTTCCCTCTTACCAGACAGGGTCAGCACAGACAGCAGGCCCATGAGGAAGCAGCCTGACAACAAAGAAGTGTCAGGCTTGCCACCTGTGACAATGCCAGGCCAGTACTTCTGTACACTTAGCTCCAGGGGTCCTTTCGTAGAAAAAAAGGTGCAGGAGCTCATTAGCATAATTCATTAGCATACTTATTTGCATATGCCACACACCCCGACATCGCCGGAAGTGTGTCAGAAGGCAACACCCACTGCTCAGGCTCCACCCCAAAAATCTCCAGGTATTTCTGGTTCAGACCGATTGCCTATAGCCTAGTTTCCTGTTTTCAACAGTGGCTAGTCAGATGCCACAGGGAAGCATGAAAACAGGGCCATCAGATGACCTCACCTGCTGACCACTCCTCAGCAGCTGTCAGTCAATGGAATGTTGTCTCTGAATTGGCTATTGTGATGACAGACCTACCCTCTATAAATCTGTCCAACCCCGCATTCAAATCTATCTAAACCAGCAGTCATCACTGCACCTTGTGGCACTGAGTTCCATGAGTCAGCTATCCATCACAAGAGAAAGCTCTCTGCTCATACCACCATCATGCTTAAATATGAACATAAGAGGAGCCATGTTGGATCAGGACAGTGGCCCATCCAGTCCAACACTCTGTGTCACACAGTGGCCAAAACCCAGGTGCCATCAGGAGGTCCACCAGGAGGCCCAGAACTCTAGAAGCCCTCCCCACTGCTTCCCCCCAAGCACCAAGAATTCAGAGCATCACTGCTTCAGACATAAGAATGTAAGAGAAGCCATGTTGGATCAGGCCAATGGCCCATCCAGTCTAACACTCTGTGTCACACAGTGGCCAAAGTCCAGGTATGATCAGCAGGTCCACCAGCAGGGCCAAAACTCTAATAGTCCTCCCACTGTTGCCCCCCCCCCCAGCACCACAAATACAGAGTATCACTGCCCCAGACAGAGTGCTCCATCTATACCTTGCGGCTAATAGCCACTGATGGACCTCTGCTCCATATGTTTATCCAATTCTCTCTTGAAGCTATCTGCGCTTGTAGCCACCACCACTTCCTGCAGCAGCAGAAGGAAGCTTTGACTCTTAAAAGCTTATAGCCCAAAAAAGCTTGTTGGTCTCTAACACATTACGGGGCTCAAGACTAACAAGTTTCATCATGATATGATGAAATTAAAACCTGGTACTGCTCCAAAAAAAATTACGTAACAATCTCAGGCCAGCTGCACCCCAGATTCAAGCAGGGCTGCATCAAGCAAGGGGAGGCAAGATGGAACCAAGTCTCCTGGAGTCTCAGTCACCACTGAGGTGTTCAGGCCAGTGTTCCCTCTAAGCTGAGTTAGTGTGAGCTAGCTCACAGTTTTTTACCCTTTGGCTCACACATTTTTGTCTCAGCTCAGGAAGGATGCCTCCAGAGCAAACTAATTTATGCAGCAGCCAAATAGCTGGCTCACAACTTTAATGCCAGTAGCTCACAAAGTGAATTTTTGCTGACAAGATTCCACAGCTTAGAGGGAGCACAGGACGGGAAAAGTGAGTGTGTGTGGGGGGGGGAGGCTTTCCTCAGGAAGAATGCCTCCAGAGCAAATGAATTTATGCAGCAGCCAAATTGCTGCTTCACAACTTTAATGCCAGTAGTTCACAAAGTGAATTTAGCTCACAAGACTCCACAGCTTAGAGGGAGCGCAGGACGGGAGAAGGGGAGGGGGGCTTTCCTCAGGAAGGATGCTTCCAGAGCAAACTAATTTATGCAGCAGCCAAATTGCTTGTGCACAACTTTAATGTCAGTAGCTCACAAAGTGAATTTTTGCTCACAAGACTCCACAGCTTAGAGGAAGCGCAGGATGGGAAAAGTGAGCGGGGGGAGGGGGCCTTTCCTTAGGAAGTACGCCTCCAGAGCAAACTAATTTATGCAGCAGCCAAATTGTTGGCTCACAACTTCAATGCCAGTAGCTCATAAAGTGAATTTTTGCTCACAAGTCTCCTCAGGTTAGAGGGAGCACAGGACGGAAAAAGTGAGCGGGGGGAGGCTTTCCTCCAGCTCTGTGCCTAAGCGCGGGCGGGGGAAAGTGAGCGGGGGGGGGTGCCCAGCCTCGGCAGGCCTGTCTGAGGCCCGGCGCTGAGTCCAAGAGAGGCGGTAGAAACTTATCTTCTGCCTCCTCGTGGCTCATTGAGGGCTGCTGGTGGCAGGGGGCTGGGCTTGGTTATGTGCCCGCCCCCCACGCTCCTCTCTTCCGGAGCGGCATTCATTATCCAGAAGGGTAGGTGTGTTAGTCTTTTGTAGCCAGAATGATTGTATATACTGGGAGCCTGTTAACCATATGTATCAGGAGCACATACTGTCCACAGTCCTCCTGATATGCACAGTTTCCATGTTGTCTGAAAGGGGCAATGCATGGATTTTGTCTGCACATACACAGTACTCCAAACCCTGATTTTTTAACAGTCTGGTTCAAGCGTACCAAGCAAAAATCTGCATATTGCCCCTTTCAAACAACATGGCAACAACGATGGCCCTTGCCAACCTCCTGATAGTTGCAGTCATAACATTAGAAGAGCCCTGGAGGTTTTTTTTGTGGCACATTAATAGCTAATGAATTCATTGTGACAGAGACTGTAGTCAGCTACAGTCTATTTCAACAAGTGCATGAAGTGTTACATTTAGTTGGCATGGTGGAGATATATATATATACACCCAAAATTAGTAATTGCAGAAGGGTGGAATGGGAGTTATTACAAACAGAGGCCAGATCTACTTTCCCAAATCATAGGATTGTGAATTCCAATTTAGCAGCTTCTTCTATTGAAATATTGTGCCTTTTAAGTCTCTTAAGGTCCACTGAGGTTGAAATGCTCCCTCATTTCTGAATATTTTCTTATTTTTATCGGCTTTTTTTTTCTCCAGTGACCATGTAGGCCTTTCAAGGCAACAGTCCTTCAGAGGTGGTTTGCCATTGCCTGCCTCTGTACAGAAACCCTGGTATTCCTTGGTGGTCTCCCATCCAAATACTAACCAGGGTCGACCATGCTTAGCTTCTGGGATCTGAAGAGACTGAGCTAGCCTGGGCTATCCAGGTCAGGGCCATTTCTATTTTTAATATCTCATTTATGCCCATTCATTCTTTTGCATAGAGTCTGGCCAGTTTGATCAATGGCAGAAGATCACTGCTAGCAAATTATAGAATGATTGTATTAGAGGATATACAGATGTTAGCTGTTTATGGTGGAGGGTCCGGTGGCAGAATCACATGTGGATAGAGTTGGCACCAGGGTTTGTTACAAGAAATGGTCCCTGGATTTTTATCTTTACCGGAAGGCCTACTGTTGTGGTGAGTTGTCGCTTCAGATTGGAAAACTGTCTATAATATTTATTTATTTATTATTTTAATTTATATACTGACCCTCTCCCACAAAGCGCGGCTCAGAATGGTTCACAGTAGTTTAGTTTAGTTTATTATTACGGTCTTAAGGCCAGCATACAGAGTAAGCATAATATGTGAAGGAGGGCGGAGGAAAAATAAGTCATAATATACAAAAATAGAAATCTGAATTTAAGGACTTTTAAAATGCAATTCCCACAATCTAAGAATTCACAAAACTCAGCAACTGAATGTGTAATCTCTGCATCTATATTCTAATTCTGAGAGGGTTTTTTTCTGTGTGGATGCTTACATCTGCCAAAAGAGAGCTCAATCTCCCCCAACAGCTTTTCCTACATAGTCAGGCCCCTTCCTCGTCCTGCAGAAAAATCCAAAAAGTTTTAAAAAAAACTTCAGGGACAGTTGAATTCCCCCCAATATCTTCTGAAATGGCATCAGATCCAGGCATTAGCTGTGAGGAGATTAGAATGTTTGGGGGAGGTTCTAACTGTTTCTGTCAGTAAAAAGCAGGGTTTTTACTGGCAGCAGTTTTTGGGTTGCCAAGTGCCCCCCTTGGCCACCAGCAGCAGATCCAGATCCAGGCTGGGAAACTCATGGAGATTTGGGGGTGGAACCTGGGGAGGACAGGGACCTCAGTGAGATACAGTGCCATAAACTCCATCATCCAAAGCATCCATTTTCTCCATGGAAAGTTATCTCTGTAGACTGGAGGTGAGCAGTAATTCCAGGGGATCCCCAGGTCCCACCTTGAGGCTGGCATCCCTAGGCAGCACCCTCTGGGTGACTTGATACCACCTGATTTGCATGACTTAATTAGTCATTAATTAGTAATTAGCCAGTTGCTTTGCTACTGTTCAGCAGCAGCCACCCTATGAAAGCCATTGTGATGTAACAGTTGTAGCTTCAGATTGGGATCTGCGAGACCCAGGTTCAGATCCCCATCTTGTGGTGGAAGCTGACTGGGAGATTTTGGACCAGTCACATACTTTCAGCCTAACCAACTTCACAGGGTTGTTATGCAGACAACAGGGAGGAAATAATAATGTAAGCTGCTTTAGTCCCCACTGTGGAGAAAGACTGTAATTTTCCTAGGTAGAGGCTGTGGGGGAGGGGGGTGGAAATGGAAAGCTGAAGACAGATAAAGGTAGGTTGGCTGTTGGGTGGGAAGGAAATACGGCTGCCAGCTCCAGGTTGGGAAATTCCTGGACATTTGAGAGGTAGAGCCTGGGGAGGGTGGGATTTGAGGTGGGAGGCAGAAAGAGAGAGAAAGAGTGATGAGGTGGGGAGGCAGAAAAACAAAGGGAATGATGACAGGTCAGAAAGAGAGAGGAAGTAACATACATGGAGGAGAGAGAGAGAGTAAGAAGTGGGGGCAGAAGGGAGAAAGAATGTGAGAGAGGTAGGGGGAGAAGGGAGGAAGCAAAGGTATGAGGAATGGGATAACCATCCCGCAAGTTTCTTGCGGGTCTCCATTTGTTCTTATCTGATAGGAGCCAGTGAAGCCTTGCTTTGTTTGTGCTGATGTGCCCAGGTATTCTATCGGCTAATGGGGTAATAATTTTGAAGATCAAGATGGTGGCTGGTGTAGACGCTCAGTAACGGAGCTCCACTGAAAACTGCAGATTCCTGCTTAGAAATTAAATTAAATTAACCTTAACTGCTATTTACGAGTGCTGAGAGGAATGAGGACTGAGGAGAGTGGAGAGGGGCCGACTTGTTACCAGACTGCCCATGGTGTAGTTTGTTTCGCTGGGTTGCTGGCTGGGTCGGAGAGCGGCACTGGAGTGGAAGCCCGAAGCCTGGGCGGTGCCAGTCTCGGCCGCGGCAGAGAGCAGGTGAGAGTGTCAGGCCGGTGGGACCTGCCGCGGGCCTGCCGCGGCCTAGGGACAGAAGGGGACCTTCAGGAGACCTCTGGGGGTGGCAGCGAGCGACAGCGTGCCTACTGCGGCCGTGGAAGAGTCGGAGCCAGAGAGAGCAGGAGAGAGCCGGGGGCGCCAGGAGAGTTGGGGAGAGCCAGAGAGACCTGGAGAGACCCGGAGGCACCGAGGAGCAGCGGCTGTGAGAGGGCTGGAGCCGGAAAGAGCAGGAGGGAGCCAGAGGGAACCGAAGAGAGCCGGAGGCACCGAGGAGCAGTGGGAGTATCGGCGAGCGACAGCGCACCTGCCGCGGCCGTGGGAGAATTGGAGCTGGAGAGAGCCGGGGAGAGCTGGGGGCGTTGAGAATGCTGGGGAGAGTTGGAAGGAGCCGGAGAGACCCGGAGGCACTGAGGAGCGGCGGCCATGAGAGGGCCGGAGTCGGAGAGAGCTGGAGGCACCAAGAGAGTTGGAGGGAGCTGGAGTGAACTGGAGGCGCTGAGGGGCAGGGGTGGGCTGGCCGTAGTCGGGGAGCATTGGGCAACGCTGCTGGTCTTAGAGAGCTGTTGGACTGCTGTCGGGGTTTTTTCCCCCCTTGCAGCCTGTTGTCGTGGACGTGGACTGCAACTGTCACCAGAGGGTACCCTTGCGCTTATCGCGGTTGTCGCCATCTGCAGTCTATTGGGGCGAAGTTTGCCACTGAGACTTACACCTACCCGCTACTTGACTCTGAGATTTACATCTATCCCTTGCTTGATTTTGAGGCCCATATCCACCCATTGCAGCCGCTTGAGGTTATCTGGGTGGCCTGCTGTGAATTCGGGGTTTGCCCCTATAAAATCGGCAACCCTACTAGCTCCTGCTCCGTGACTGAAACCTGGAGGGCTGTGTGGCTCCCAGGAGGAAAGTGGCGGCGCGGAGGCTGGCTTGGGAGGGCCGCATGAGCAGCTGGATGAACTGTAGCTAAATAACAGTCACTCTCCTCCTCTGGGAGGCCACCATTAGTAGGTGGTTCCTTTCTACCCTTAATTTGTTTTAGTTTTATTCTTGTCACCGGGGTGTGTGTGTGTGTGGCGGGTATTAAAATGGGAGGTTAGGGTGGCTTAGGGAGTATTAGTTAGTAGTTGGGTTAGTGAGCAGGGCACTGCGGATCTATCACCTGGTCCAGCAGCATCTGTGATTATCGACCTATCTTGGTCGGCCTGAGGCACTGCATGCCAGTGCAGAGGCCACCAAGATGGGCGAGATAGGGCTAGGGATACCAGTGCTCCTGGGGAGGGGAAGGAATAGCGGTGGGGCTAGGCATTTAAAGAATGGAAGGGGGTGGAGAAATAGAGAAGCTCGGCCTCCTTCCAGCCTATGTCCCATCCCGAGGGTGGCAGACAGTGGGGCTGGGATTAACCCCCCTCTGACATTGGTGTTGTGTAATGCCAGGTCCATAAAAAATAAGACCTCTACCCTACGTGACTTTCTGTCTGAGCAGGAAGCGGACCTGGCTTGTGTGACTGAGACCTGGGTGCAAGATGGGGAGATGGTGGCTCTCTCCCAAATGGTTCTGCCCGAGTTCTCGGTCCTCCACCAATCACGGACTGAGGGGCGGGGTGGAGTGGCGCTGTTTGGGAGGCTTTCTCCTACAGGGTGCTCCCGCCACTGGAACTCGCGGGCATGGAATGCTCTGGCCTGGTGTGGGAAGCCGGGGAGAGTTTGGCTATTTGGGTGGTGTACCGTCCACCCAACGCACCACCCTCTAGCCTGCCATCTCTGGTTGAGGCCGTCTCTGGCTGGGCATTGGAGCACCCTCGACTTATAGTCTTTGGTGACTTCAACGTCCATGCCGATGAGGCAGCCTCTGGTCCGGCGATGGACCTGGTGTCGGCCATGGCAGCACTAGGACTCACCCAATACGTAACGGTGCCCACACATCAGGCGGGGCATATGCTCGAACTGATTTTCGCGGTGGGGGTTTCAGTGGGTCCGATTACTGCCTCGGCAGTACCATGGTCAGACCATCATGCCCTGAAGGCCCGTCTGAATGTACCACTCAGACCCTGGGTGGGCAGCGAGCCTATTTTGGCTCGCCCGCGGAGCCAAATGGACCCACGGTGGTTTCTGATGGCTCTGCGGGATCCCATGCCCCCTGGCGAGTTGTTAGATAAGCCGGTCGAGGACTGGCATCGCCGGCTCTCGGCGGCCATCGAGGAGATCGCCCCCAGGCATCCACTGCATCCTCACTCTAAGTGGGCTCCCTGGTATATCGGGGAGCTGTGGCAAATGAAGCGAGGCCTCAGACGACTAGAGAGACGGTGGTGGCATGCCCACGATGAAGCATCAAGAACATCTTATAGGACGTTTATGAGATCCTATGAGGTGGCAGTCAAATCCGCGAAGAAACAGTTCTACACAGCTACGATTGCATCTGCTAGCTCACGCCCAGCACAATTGTTTAGAACTATTCGGTCTTTAACAGAGCTGCCACAGAGCAGATCAAATGATAGGGAATTGGATATAGGATGTGAGGCTTTTGCGAGCTATTTTGCAGACAAAATCTTGCGGCTCCACCATGATCTCCCAGCCACAGTTGAGACAGTGAGCGAACTTGAGGCTCCATGAACGTCTTCTAGTTACATTCTGGATTATTTCAGTCCACTCAGCCTTGTAGAAGTTGACAGTTTGCTCTCAGCTGTACGCCCAACCACATGCAGCCTTGATCCGTGCCCCTCATGGCTTATAAAAGCTGGCCATGAGGGGTTACGAGGTGTCCTCAGGGAGATTGTGAACAAGTCCTTCATTGAGGGACTGTTCCCTGGGGCACTCAAGGAAGCGATGGTCCGTCCTCCCCTGAAAAAGCTATCATTGGACCCGGCCGAATTGGCTAACTACCAGCCGGTTTCCAACTTGCCCTTTTGGGGCAAGATTTTGGAGAAGGCGGTGGCGATTCAGTTGCAGAGCTTTCTGGATGACACTTCTGTGCTAGAGCTGTTTCAGTCCGGCTTCTGGCCAGCCTATGGGATGGAGACAGCACTGGTTGTCCTCACAGATGATCTCTGGCGGCATCTGGATCGGGGTGGCACGGCAGTGCTGGTGTTGTTAGATCTGTTGGCGGCGTTCAACATGGTCGACCACCAGTTACTGACCCACCGCCTCGCCGATATAGGGATTCAGGGGCTTGCCTTACAGTGGTTTGTTTCTTTACTCCAAGATCGGGAACAGAGAGTGGTGTTGGGGGAGCAGACGTCCCAAAGGCACCCACTGGAATGTGGGGTGCCCCAAGGGGCAGTGCTATCCCCGATGCTGTTTAACATCTATATGCGCCCTCTCACCCAGATTGCCCGGAGACATAGGCTGGGTTGTCACCAGTATGGGGATGACACCCAGCTGTATCTGTTGTTGGGCGGCCAGTCTGGAGCCACCCCAGATGACCTGGATCAGGCGCTTCAGGACGTGGCGGGCTGGCTTAGGCTGAGTTGATTGAAATTGAATTCAATGAAGACGGAGGTCCTGTGCCTGAGTCGGAGTGGGTCAGGGTTAGGGACCCCATTACCGGCCTTCGGGGGGGCGCCACATGCCAGTGCAGAAGGTCCGGAGTTTGGGAGTGCTCCTGGATCCCTCCTTAACTATGGAGGCCCAGGTAGCAGCCACTGCCAAGGCAGCCTTCTACTATCTACGGATGATTAGGCAGTTGGCTCCCTTCCTCGAACACAATGATCTGGCAACAGTGATCCATGCAGTGGTCACCTCAAGATTAGACTACTGCAATGCTCTCTACATGGGGCTGCCCTTGGCCCAGCTCTGGAAGCTGCAGCTAGTGCAGAATGCCGCAGCCAGGCTATTGATGGGTCTCTCTGTGAGGGACCACATCTGCGCTGAGGACACTGCACGGGATGCCTATAGCGTACCGGATCCGGTTCAAGGTGCTGGTTTTAACCTTTAAAGCTCCATATTGTCAGGGGCCTGCCTACCTAAGGGACTGCCTTTCCCCATATATACCACAGCAAGCACTGCGGTCAGGCACACAACATCACCTGACCCTTTCTGGCCCGAGAGAAGCCAGACTAGTAACCACCAGGAATAGAGCCTTCTCAGTGGGGCCCCCTACTGGTGGAATGAGCTCCCAGAAGACATCAGGGCCCTGTGGGACTTTTTGCAGTTCCGCAGAGCCTGCAAGACGGAGCTCTTCTGCCAGGCTTTTGGGGCCACCGCTGGGGAAAATGGCCACAGGTAAGTGGCCAATGAAGTACTGGCTCGGTACATCTTCAGGTGGTTACCTCTCTGGCCGGGGGGGTGCAGTAGCAGATGCAGTTATTGTCTTGGTGTTGGTTTCTGTAATTGCCGCCATTTTAGTGGGCTCTGTGATTTTATTGTAATTTTAATGGTTAATTGAATTTTGTATGTGGTTTTAACGTTGTGAGCCGCCTAGAGCCACTTTGTGCTGGCTAGGCGGGATAAATATCTAAATAAATAAATAAATAATAAAAATAGTTTTAAGACGAGCCTCCCTGTAAAAGGGACAGCTGAAGAACATCTGCTCTACCAATTCAACCTTGCTTTAAAAAGGCATGGACATAGCCTTTCATAGTAGGGGGTTTTATTGTACCTGCTTGAATAACCGCAGATGGGTTCAGAGTAGTATAAAGGCCTTGAGCTGTCAGGGACCAACATATCTGTGGGACTGTCTCCGCCATTATGTCCCCAGAAGGGTGTTGTGCTCTTTGGACAACAACACGCTGGTGGTCCCCAGCCCTAAGGATATCCAGCTGTCCTCAACCAGGGCTAGGGCCTTTTCAGTCCTGGCCCTAACCTGGTGGAACTCTCTGCCAAATACCACCAAGGCCCTGTGGGGGACCTTGTGCAATTCTGCAGGACCTGCAAGGTAGAGATGTTCCGCCAGGCCTTTGGTTGAGGGCAGCAACAGTTTTCATCTCAGCTCTGTGGGTGAGCATGAATCTACTTGCCACCCTTGCAGAGCAGAGTCACAAATCTCAGACGGACCTTCAGGAGAAAACAATCTGACCATGGGACCGGCTCAGTTTTAACTGTACTATCTAGATCAACACCTGCACAGAAATCAAATCCAGCGTGTGGCCTGCTTCATGTGCAGGGGCTGAAACAACCTTGAAGAGTCCCAACACTACCATGGAAGACATAAAGCTTGAGGCAGCACCTCACAGAGTAGTGTCTGTGTGGACATTGAAATCACCCAGAACCACCAGTGAAGGAAACCGCAGTGCCCACTCAGAGACCACTGCTGCGAACCTCAGTAGGGTATCTGCTGATGAGCTGGGCAGATTGTAAACCAGTAAGATAGCCAACGCCTCCCCAGCACCCCACACCAGGCCCACACATTAAGTGCCAGGGATTTCCAGCACAGGGACCCTCCAAAAGATGAAACCATCACAGGTGAGAATTGTGGCTCCCCCCCATGCCCCATCTTCCTGTTTGTGATTGATGAAGGACCAAGTAACCGGGGGGGGGGGGGGGTCAGCTATGTGAGGGGAACTACCTCATCAGGCCCAACCAGGTCTTGGTCAGGCAGGCCAGACTGAAGCCACCCTGTTGGATAAAATCACACAGGCCATCAGTCTTGTATTTAACCAATCCAGCATTACATGGCATCAGTGATGAAGAGGATGGGAGTCCAAAGGCCTGTTCACCTTCATTTTTAGGGATGGGTCAAAGATTAGAAGAGCTCCAAGCATGCCTGTATCTCTGAGCTCTTCTGTCGAAAACACTCCTCCCACCACTCCTCCCACCTTCCAACTCCAGTATCACTAGGATGCCGAGCCCATCAGGGCATAATATAGATGGTAATCTGAACAGTTAGAAGCCCCAACAAGAGACCAACTTCCTGCCTCATGTAAACAAGTGGACTCAATAATATAACAAGCTGACTATCAAAGCTCAGTATGTTCTTCAATGTTTAAAAATTATGAGTAGCAAAAAATCAATTCCATAGAATGTCTAAATGCCATAGGATTTATTGAAAAAGCCATCCCAGGTAGCTAGCGCTAATAATAACTATGGGACACTATGACAGCAATCTATATATATAATTGCCCTACATATTGGCCATTTCCAGCTCTCCCATTGGCTGTGCTGTGCACTCTATCAGCCATTGGCCCATCAACTGCCACTCAAGAGTACTCGTGTGCTATTGGCTGGGTGCTGGGTTCCACTCCTTTTCCCCGCCCACCAGCCTGGACACTCTTCCCTCACAGAATAAACTGCCAAAATGGCTGTCTCTCCTGATGAAAACACTTCTGCTCAGCTCCTGTAGGACTAACTTTTCCCTCAGTGGCTGTTGCTAGGCAAACAAGCTTTGTTCTGTCAGTAAAAAGACAAAGGCAGGAGGCCCTTTCCAGGCCTTTGTGGGGAACTCATTGGGGCCAGTCCTGTCTAGTTTTGCCAGCTTCAGGTTGGGAAATTCCTGGATATTCTGTGGTAGAGTCTATGGAAGCCAGAGTTTGGGGAGGTGAGAGGCCTCAGCTGAATAGAATGCCATAGAGCCCACCCTCCAATGCAGTTATTTTCTCCATTGGGGAGAGGTCTGGAGTTCAGTTGTGATACCCAGCGATCTTCAGTCTCCACCTGGAGGTTGGCTACCCTAGGCGTAGCAGTTAGCACTTCAGAGCAGGGTCTGCCAGACCCAGGTTCTTGCTGTGGAAGTTGAGTGGGTGATTTCAGATCAGTCACAGACTTTCAGCCTAATCTACCTCACAGGGATGTTGTGCAGATCAAAAGGGGGAGTGGAAAATAATGTAAGCTCTTTTGTCTCCATTGCAGAGAAAGACTGAACTTTTCCTCCTGGGGAACCATTGCTGCCAATCTCCAGGTGAGGGCTGGAGAGCACTCAGAATTAAAACTGCTCTCCAGATGGTAGAGATAAGTTCCCCTGGAGAAAACGGCTGCTCTGCAGGGTGGACTCTGTGTCATTATACCCTGCTGAGGTCACTTCCCTCCTGCTTGGGTCCCCACTGTGGAGAAAGACTGTGGGGGGGGGGATGGAAAGCTGAAGTCAAAAGGGGCAGATAAAAGTAGGTTGATGGTTGGCTGGGAAGGAGATGGAGTGCCACCTCCATGTTGGAGATTCAAGGGATGGAGCCCAGAGAGGGTGGGGTTTGTAGAGGGGTGGGACCTCAGACAGGTGCAATACCATAGACTCCACCCTCCAAACCAGCCATTTCCTCCTGGAAAACCATTGTTGCTAATCTCCAGGTGAGGGCTGGAGATATCTCCAAATTACAACTGCTCTCCAGATGGTAGAGATCAGTTCCCCTGGAGAAAACGGTAAGTTCTGTGTCATTATACCCTGCTGAGGTTGCCAGGACACCCACCCAGAGCCTCTTTCTAGAGCCCATTGTATTTATTTCCTCAACAGGCCTTATTCCTAGTATATACATACCGTATTTTTCGCTCTATAGCACGCAACTGACCATAAGACGCGGGGGGGGGGAGGATCGCACCCTCCGCGCTGGTCAGGAGGCCTCAGCCAGCAGTGGCGGCCCAGCAGTGACCTTGCGCGAGCCGGCGGGCAGCGTCAGCGAGCCAGCAGCGTCAGCGAGCCGGCGGGCAGCGTCAGCGAGCCGGCAACATCAGCCCAGCAGCGGCCTCACGCGAGCCGCCAGCGGCAACAGCGGCCTCACAGCAGCAAGAGAAACCTTGTGCCTGCCGCGGCAGCAGTATTCGCACCATAAGGCGCATGCACTTTTCTCCCCACTTTTTTGGGGAGAAAAAGTGCGTCTTATGGTCCGAAAAATACGGTAAATAGTTCCCAATAAACCTAACAGAAGGATACATTTTTTTAAAAAAAACAGAATTGCCATCTCCATTTGGAAAATGCCTGTAGATTTTGGGGGTAGAGCCTGATGAGGGTGGGGTTTGGGGAGGGGAGGACTTACATGGGGTATAATACCATAGAGTCCACTTTCCAAAGTAGCCATTTTCTCCAGGTGAATTGATACTGAGATCTCTAGCCGTTACCTGGAGGTGGGCAATCTTAGTCTGTAAGCATGGAGCAGCCTGTTCCTTGAGGTTTGTGAGGAGGAGGAAAGATTTTCCATAAAAAGACTATAGATGATGTGCTTCAGTTTGTTTCCAGTAATAAATGCTGTTTGTATGTCCACCATCTGCAGTGGGATCCAGAAAGTGCTCCTGCTGCATGAATTAGTCCAGGCTCAGATTGATGGTGTGATGGAAGTTGGTAAAGTCCCAGTGGAATATCTTGAGGATCTCCTTCCCATGGGTCAAGGTGATAAGGATGTCCAGTGAACCTCAAGTACAGCAGAGGCACTTGGGGGCAGATTCTGATAAAGCATTCTAAATCTACTATAGACCCAGCCCTGTAGCCAGAAAATTTTGGGTTGGGGGCACATAACTTAGGGGCCTTCCCTTTCCTTCTGGAGCCACCCCGCCGCTTCTGATCAGTTTCAGTCCCCTCAGTTCAGCTGTTACCTTTAACAGCTGATCCACCAGGAGTAAAACTGACCAGAAGCGGCAGGGCGGCTTCACTTTCCTTCCCCAGCCTACCCACCACTGGGGCAGTCTGGCATCCTCCCATGGTGAGGCAGAGCTCATCCATGGTGGAGCTCTACCCCCAAGTGCCCCACCATGGCTACAGGCCTGCACAGATCTATTGTACTGCAGAGTGATGCAGATAACCCATGGCAGTGCTATTTACTTGGACATAAAAAGCATTCACAAATCTTTAATAGTTGTGGGTTATAATGTAGTCAAAAAGCTCAACAGTTGGCTGTCTTGTGGCATCAGCAGGAAGAATATTCCTGACAGCTTGTAATATATTGGTGTAGAGAGGGATTCCACATCCATGGTGGCCAGAATTGTATTTTCAAGATGATAATGAATGGACTGTAGCTTTCTTAGATAGCCTTGTGTATTTCCCAAATGACTAGGACTGCTGGTAGCCTAGAATCAGAGGATGATTTCCCCATAACCAAATTTTCCTGTAATGAGTGTCCAGGAATCCTCGTTTTGTCTATCTTGAGTACAGATAAAAGACTTCCTGGTTGAAGCTGTTGTCAGCACCTCCTTTGTCATCATCCTCTTTGACGATAATGTCAGCATTGTTTCTGGATAATATTTCATTCATCATGAAATTATATCCAAAGAGACTCCAGGGATGTCAGGATATCCTGACAACTGGGCAGTGGGGAAAGACACAGCTAATGATGGTTGACAAGAGGAGAGGAAGGAACAAATTACTGAATCTACATGAATAAACATGGTTCACACACCACAATGTGAACTCTTAATACTGTGTCCTGGACTGTCTTAATACTGTGTCCTGGACTGTGGTAAAGGCTGTCCAGGTTATTTGTGGTTTCCCATTTTACAGTAGTTGTATATGTATCCTCCTTGTTACAGACCTATATGCAAATGCATTGCACAATTAGGGTAATTCTGTGGAAATAATATAATTTTTCTTTAGAAGAGAGGTGTAAGGTAGCAGAAAGACTAAATCCCATCAGTCTTGAAGTAATGGGAATATATTTCTCTTAAAGTCACATAAGTTTGAGAAATATACAATAGAAATCCAAAGAGCTATCTGAATATATTCATTTCCTTTTGATATTCATTTCCTTGTGACATAAATATTTCTTGTATTTAAGGTGTTTGATGCAAACAGAGTTTTAAGGCAAAACAAACTCAAAGTAAACTTAAAGAAAAGGAATATTATCTCAAAACTATTCTTTTAATATCTCCAGAAAACAATGGAGGGCTTTAGTGGAACTAGGATGTCTTTTGTTGCTTCGGTAGTCAGTTGGCTTAGGCAGAGAACATAACAATCTTCTGAACAGACAGCGAAAATCCATTTAAAATACAAGTATTCTCCAGCACAAATTGTTTTTCAGCTGAAACACAAACAGGTCAGGATGCATTACTTGCATGCAGTATTTTCTTTTCTGAACTCTAACCCCAGTGGGCCAGACTGTTATGAAAAGTCTTTGTTATACATAATCACTGCACTTTCATTTATGCTTTTAGCAAAATATTTGAAGTTTTCTGTTACTCAATCAGTTCTGAGATGCCAAATGTCTCCCATTTGGATAGTTAGACTACCCTGATGTAAATATACATGTAGGGAAATCAGTATCATTTAATTTGGGAGAAATAGTATCTGAATGTTACGAGTGTTTAGAAGTAGTGACGATCATTAAATCCTAATAGGTTTAAGGATGAAAAACACCAATTAAAGAAAAGACACGCAGGTAATTAAACGACTAGATGACTACAAAACCATACATTGATGCTCAGCCATCTCCAACCATTTTCTCATGAACTGCACCTTCCATTTGTAGTCTCTGAGATTCTGCTAAGCTTTGTTGGTCATGGCACATATCCATCCCCTCCTTAGGTTGTATGTGCACATTTGCACTGACAGAACAGAAAGCCTTCCAAAACAATGGGAGAGAAAATATTAATAGAATTAATTTATTCATCATGAATTATAACTCTGACATTTTAATTGGAGCCTTCCCCTGAGAAGTAGTATTCAGTACAGATGGTATTATTGTGGACAATTTACATTCATCATTTGAAGCGGGCCTTGTGGTGAAGAACATCATATCTATGTTGTTGAATTAAAAGAAGCTGTTGTTATTGATAAATACCCACAACATATCTGCTTAATTATTTATTTATTTATTTATTTATTCACATTTATATCCCGCCCTCCCTGCAAGCAGGCTCAGGGCAGCTTACATGGGCCTGTGGCCTAATTATTACAATAACCTATAAAATCAGTTAAAACATTATAATAAATATCATTAAAACATAAATAATCATGAAAAGCTTCCATCATACAGCATCGGATGGCAACCAAATGGCAGGTTTGGGCCCCACCCCCTCGGCCGTGGCCGAGGTCGTGTTGGACCAGGGTACATTATGATGTTTATGATGTCAGATGGTATCCCAATATCATCGGCGGCGGCTCCTATTGATAAGCCTGGCGGAAGAGCTCCGTCTTGCAGGCCCTGTGGAACTGCATCAGGTCCCGCAGGGCCCTGATCTCCTCCGGGAGCTCGTTCCACCAGACAGGAGCTGCCACCGAGAAGGCCCTGGTCCTAGTTCTGGCCAGCCTGGCATCCCTGGGGCCAGGCACACGTAGTCTGTGTTCCGACCCCGACCGTAGTGCTCTCTGGGGTTGATACGGAGAAAGGCGGTCCCTAATCAAGTAATTAAACAAAAGCAAAAAGTTAATTAATGAAAGAAAATTAGTTGCCAACCCTACTAAATAATTTGTTGTCCATTCTAACAGTAGTAGGGATGAATACAAACCAGCTCACAACAAATTAAGTTTGTGATGAATTTTGGGCAGTTTGTGGTTTGCAAACACAAGTTTGTGGCAGGTCAATCAGCATGAACTTTTCAAAATCTTTCAGGCAGTTCAATAATGGATATATTTCCAGACGGACTGCCTCTACTCAAACAAAATGTTTATTAAACTTCAAAGCAACAGGGAGGCAGCATTCTCCAGCCTTGGAAACACTAATAGGTTCCTTGTGTGTTTGATGTGTGTAGCTTGCACTTTTGAACCTGCGCCTTACATTTTCCCCAAAAGCACTTTCCTGGGGGCATCATTTTGGGGGGGACCTAACTTGAACCCCCTAAGTTCAATTTGCACATAACTTGGAGAGCAGTTGAAGGCGCATCAGGGAGAGATCCCCTGCTAGTTTGATGTCTCTAGCTTGCACAGGTTCAGTTCTATACACTCTGGAACCTCCGGAACCTGCACTTGGCAAAATGACTTCCTATCATTTCCCCAGAAAGAACTTTCCTGAGGTCACCTTCTTTGGGGGACTGTAACATAGACCCCAGAAATCCAATCTTTACCAAACTTGGAGGGCAGGTAGAAGAGAGTCAGTCAGAGATCCCCAGTGAGTTTGCTGCCTCTAGCATGCTGGGGAGGGGCACTCTACTGCAACACAAACTTCACTAACCAAACTGGATTTTCCCTGTTCATGCCCATTCCTAAATAATAGTATCTGTCTTGGAAGACTACTGCAGACAAACGGTGAAAAATTCTATGTTTGCAGTGGTTTCCATACTGAGCAGATAGTGGTCTAGCCACTTCCAATATATTCATTAAAAACATGTATTTTATATGATGATTTTAGAAGATTATAAGCTATCTAGAGTTCCATGTTTGTTTGTTTGTTTAATTTATACCCTGACTTTTTGGGGTCCCGAAGCAGCATACATCTTTTTGATCTCCTGTATTTTATCCTCACAACAACTCTGTGAAGCAGGTTACCGTATTTTTCGGACTATAAGACGCACCTGGCCATAAGACACACCTAGTTTTAGAGGAGGAAAACAGGGGAAAAAAATATTCTGAACCAAATCGTAGGTAGTTGGGGGGGGAGAGAGAGAAGAAAGAAAGAAAGAAGGTAGGTAGGTAGGGGGGAGAGAGAGAAGGAAGGAAAGAAGGAAGGAAGAGAAAGAAAGGAAGGAACAGGAAGGGAGGGAGGGAGGAGAGAGAGAGAAGGAAGGAAGGAAGGAAGACAGAAAGAAAGAAAGACAGTCAGAAAGGATGTTTCCCTCCCCCCCTTGCTTGGGCCCCAGTGGCTTAACGCCACTCAGGCCCAGCTCTTCCCTCCCTACCTCCTCCCCCTGCAGCCCAAGAATGGTGAGCGGGGGAGGGAGGGGGGTAGGTAGGGGTGAGAGAGAGAGAAGGAAGGAAGGAAGACAGAAAGGAAGGAAGGAAGAAACAGGAAGGTAGGGAGGGAGAGAGAGAGAGAAGGAAGGGAGACAGACAGAAAGAAAGTAACAGGAAGGTAGGTAGGTAGGGGGGAGAGAGAGAGAGAGAGAGAGAAGGAAGGAAGGTAGGTGGGGGGAGAGAGAGACAGAAGGGAGGGAGGGAGGAAGGAAGGAAGGTAGGTAGGTGGGGGGGAGAGAGAAGGAAGGAAGACAGAAAGAAAGACAGACAGAAAGAAAGGAACAGGAAGGTAGGTAGGGGGGGAGAGAGAGAGAGAAGGAAGGAAGGTATGTGGGGGGAGAGAGAGACAGAAGGAAGGAAGGGAGGAAGGTAGGTAGGTAGGTAGGTAAGTGGGGGGGAGAGAGAAGGAAGGAAGACAGAAAGAAAGGAAGGAAGAAACAGGAAGGTAGGGAGGAGAGAGAGAAGGAAGGAAGGAAGGAAGGAAGACAGAAAGAGAAAGAAAGAAAGACAAAAAGACAAGGTGTTTCCCTCCCCCCCCCTTGCTTGGGCCGCAGTGGCTTAACGCCACTCAGGCCCAGCTCTTACCTCCCTACCTCCCTCCCCAGCCCAAGAATGGTGAGGGGGGAAGGAATGGGGCAGGAAAGGTGAGCAGGGGAGGGAGGGGGTATCTGAGGGGGGGCTGGGAGGGGGGCTTCTGAGGGGGGTGGGAGGGAGGGGGCTTCTGAGGGGGGTGGGAGGGGGGCTTCTGAGTGGGGGGGCTTCTGAGGGGGGTGGGAGGAAGGGGGGCTGGGAGGGGAGCTTCTGAGGGGGAGAGCTTCTGAGGGGGGTGGGTGGGAGGGGGGCTTCTGAGGGGGGGTGGGAGGAGGGCTTTCTTCACTGGGAGGGAGGGATGGGGCTTTCTCCCGGGGCCGCGGCGCTCGCCGTGGCCCGGGATCTTCAGTGGGAGGGAGGGCGAGGGAGGTGGGGGCTTGCTCCGGGCCCGGGGCGCTCGCCGCGGGCCTGGGATCTTCAGAGGGAGGGAGGGCGAGGGAGGCGGGGGCTTGCTCCGGGCCCGCAGCGCTCACTGCGGGCCCAGGATCTTCACTGGGAGGGAGGGTGAGGGAGGGATGGGGCTTTCTCCCGGGGCCGCGGCGCTCGCCGTGGCCCGGGATCTTCAGTGGGAGGGAGGGCGAGGGAGGTGGGGGCTTGCTCCGGGCCCGGGGCGCTCGCCGCGGGCCTGGGATCTTCAGAGGGAGGGAGGGCGAGGGAGGCGGGGGCTTGCTCCGGGCCCGCAGCGCTCACTGCGGGCCCAGGATCTTCACTGGGAGGGAGGGTGAGGGAGGGATGGGGCTTTCTCCCGGGGCCGCGGCGCTCGCCGTGGCCCGGGATCTTCAGTGGGAGGGAGGGCGAGGGAGGTGGGGGCTTGCTCCGGGCCCGGGGCGCTCGCCGCGGGCCTGGGATCTTCAGAGGGAGGGAGGGCGAGGGAGGCGGGGGCTTGCTCCGGGCCCGCAGCGCTCACTGCGGGCCCAGGATCTTCACTGGGAGGGAGGGTGAGGGAGGCGGGGGCTTGCTCCCGGGCCCGCGGCACTCGCCGCGGGCCCGGGAGCTTGAGCGAATGGGGGGATTCGCACCATAAGACACAGGCACTTTCCCCCCCACTTTTTGGGGGAGAAAAAGTGCGTCTTATGGTGCGAAAAATACAGTAAGTTGAAAGAGTGTGACTGGCCCAAGGTTATCCAGTGAGTGGGGGTTCAACCTGGGCACAAGTGGGGTTCGAACCTGGATCTCCCTGATACTAGTCCAATACTCTTAATCATTACACTACACTGGCAAAAATCTGAGAAATGTTGTAGGAAATTGGGTGACGGAGTTCTAGTTCATTCATCCTTCTGGTTCCTTCTTTCCCCGTTCTTCAAAGCAGAGCCTTAAGCAATTGCTGTGGAAAAGAGTAAGTTTCAGGTGGGTAGCCATGTTGATCTGCAGTAGAATAGCAAGACTGGAGTTCAGTAGCACCTTAAAAACCAACAACATTTCCAGGGTATATGTTTTCAAGGGAAAGGCAGCATGTATTAGCCAGGTCTCATCAGATGTCAGAAGCTAAACAGGGTCAGCCCTGGTTAGTACTTGGATGGGAGACCTCCAAGAAAGACTGCAGAGGAAGGCACCATAAGTTGGCTGCAAGTTGACATTCTTACTTGTCTCTAATGAAGGGAGCTTTGATTCTTGAAAGCTTATACCTTGGAAATCTTGCTGAATTTTAAGGTGCTACTGGACTCTAGTCTTGCTCATAAAGAAGTATGTTTCTGGTCCATTTGGTTGTACATGTGTGATGGAATTGTTGCTTGGGACAGAGAGTCAGGGAGGTTATGAGTTTACCCTGGAGTGAAGAGCATATGTGATTGGCTGCTCTACTTGGTCTCTGATTGGCCAGCATCAGCTTAGAGAGGAAATAAAACAGCTGATCTGGAGGGAAAAGATTCATTTGCCTTTTGATTCACTTTTGGATTTGTCTGAAATCTAACATCTGGATCAGTAGTCAGAGATTTTGGCTTCTGAAAGAATACGACTTTGGGAGTCAGTGATTTCTGTCAGGAAATTGTCAGAAAAGTACTTTTCTCCATTGTCTATTAAAACTAGTCTGAGGGAGAATTCAGATTCCCAGTCAAGAAAGCTACAACATTGTTTTATACAGACATACAGTGCTGGAAGAGGAATTTGGCAGAAGGTTTGAGGAGTTAGAGAGAACTACAGTTAGAGAGTTATTGCTTCTTAGGGACAAGAAGAATAATTTCTAGCCAATAGGAAGGGGTTGGGAAAGAACCCTGGTCAGTGAAGAGCTTAGACACCTCAAGAGTTACTGGAAAGCTATAATATTTAAAGGGAAAATCTAGATCTCTGAAGGGAGAAACCTAGAAGCACTAAGACAAAGCTGTTCTCTAAGAAACTGAATTTAAGATTCTGTGTAACAGCTGAAATATATAAGCAAAAACTTATTTTGTATGTTCAAAAACCTCAAGTTCTGTATATATCACAAAGTTTTACCTCAGCAACCTCTATACCTTGAATCCTCATATTTATATTTTCCCTGTCTGCTTATTAAAATCTTTATTTAGTTTTGAAAGTTAATTTTGCCCCAAGTGCCATTTTATGAGGGTATTTTAAAACAAGACAGCTCCTGTATTCCTTCTAATTCCTGTGCTGGGTCATAAGGCTAAACTAATATCTGTGACAGGGTGGGAAAGTTAAAGCTTATAAAATAAAGAAGAAACACATGCTACTGAAGGGCGACTCAGTCACTGAGAGGAACAAAAAATATTTTTGGTGGGAAAATCTGCCTGGGAGCAGGGAAATGTCAGGGGTCTTTCATAACATGCTACCAAATTTGTATAGTAATGTGTGTTTTACCCAGCTGTTCAATAAACTTACTGTTGCCTCCCAGTGTTCTAGGCAAAGACAATGGAATGTTCTTTTTGGTTATTTTTCTTTATTATACATCTGTAGACAGAAATTTTGTGATGAGGGATATGCAAGGGTGCATTTTTATTTTTGGCAGCAGGAAAAGAGGAAAAACCAACCTGAGATGGAGTGGCTCAATAAAAGAAGCTATGGCTCTCAGTTTGCAAAATCTGAGCAAGGCTTTTAATGATAGGACATTTTGGAGAACATTAATTCACAGGGTCGCTGCAAGTTGGAAGAGACTTGATGGCACTTAACACAAATACCCATAATTTTTAAATTGGTAACAGCAAATTTAATCAATTGCTATATTCTGTCAGCACAAATCAGGAAGACCAGATTTTTATAGGTGTCTAAGTCTCAAGACAGGTAATTGTTTTGATTTGCTATGGCAAAACCATGTCCTTTGGCAACTTAAAAACGCACATATTCATTTTATGACATCCTCTCATGTGCTGAAACCCATGTTGTCTTTTGTGTTTTATTAGGAGTACGTACCAGTAAAATAAAAGTGGTTGTTTTCAAGCAGACTCTATGTGCTGCTTCCCACACCAAACAGCACTACTATTGTTTTAATGACCTTGGAATTGCAGCTTTACCTGATATGGAATGTATGTATTTCCACAAAGGCCTTTCATTTGAAACTTCCAAATAGTGTGTGGAACAAAAGGCTAGGAGCCAAATTCAGGTCCCAGACATTTTTCTTCTGCCCCCCAGTATTGTTCCTGATTCCAAGCATTATCATCTCTATATCTAATATAAAAGTATGGCCTCATTGGCAGATACATAAATCTGCAGATTGGGGCCACACTTACCCCAGAACAGATAGTTCTGCAAACTTGGGGGGACCACAGGTTTGCAGAAAAATCTGAAACCTAAAGGGGGGGGGGCTTAAATCCCTCAAATAAAATATTCTCTGCACGGGAGCACTCCCGTGCAGTCCTTGCTTGGTTCCAGCAGCCCCGGAGTTATGCTGAGCTCAGCAGCAGCTGTGTCAGAGCCCAGGAACTTCTCCAGAGCCCAGGAGCCACAAGGGGCCCAGTGGCAGCTGCACTGGAGCCAGGGAGCTGCAACAGGCCAGGCAGCGACTGCACCAGTGCCCTGGGAGTGATGATGGGCTCAGCAGTGGCTGCATTAGAGCTCTGGTCCCACGGTGGGCTCAGTGAGAAAGTGGGGGGGGGGGGAATAGGTTTCTCCCCCACAAGTCTTGGGGACCCACACTTGTATATTCTAATAGCAAAGCCGGTGAAATCCGAGGATACTTAAATCCAGTGACCAGTGCTGTGAATGGACAAGATGGATCTTTCTACAAACCTGAAAAACACCCTAGGTTTGCAGAAAAATCTGAAACCTGAGGGGGATAAATTGAGGGGATAAAAAAAACCAAATAATAAAAAGAACACCTGTAGCTTTAATTAAAACAGTTGCTAGGCAACCACAGCTTCATTGCCTGCTTGCAGGGAGGGCAAGGTATAAATTGAATTAATTAATAAAAAATGGGCTTGGTTTTGTTAGTAAAAGGTAGGGGGAGGCAGCAGGGACCTTTCCAGGGCTGTTTTGGCATTTGAGTGAAGACTAATTCAGACTAGGGCTGCCAAGTCAGCCAGGCGGGCGGGGGATCCCCCGCTAAAGGGGTTCCCCCGCTAAAGGGGTTCCCGATCCGCCGGCCAGCATTTGGCTGGTGGGGGAACCCCACCCCCAGCATCGTCCAGCAAGGACGATGTAATGACATCACCAGAAGTGACGCAGCACGTTGGGGGCGTTGCCAGGGCGACGCTCTGGCAATCGCCCCAAAACTCTATGATACCATAGAGTTTTGGGGCGATTGCCAGAGCGTCGCCCTGGCAATGCCCCCAACGTGCTGCATCACTTCCGGTGACGTCGATGGGCGTGCGCGCGAAGCGTGTGCGCCAGAAGAAACTCCCTGTGGGAGGAGGACTCCCCCCCGCCGGTGAGTTTTCAAGACTTGGCAGCCCTAATTCAGACCAGGCCTAGGCCTAGCAGCAACCACTGGGTGTGTTGATACCAACTGACTGCATGGTTCACCTAGATCTGGCTGCTTGCTACTGTTCAACAGCAGATACCTTTTAAAACCAGTGTGGTATAACACAGCTTCAGAGTAGGGTCTGGGAGAACCAGGTTTAAATCACCAGTCTGCCTTGGAAGCTCACTAGGTGGTATTGTGCCCGTCACATGCTTTCAGCCTAACCTTTCTGACATTGTTTTTTGTGAGAATAAAAAGGAGAAGAGAATGATGTCAGCTGCTTTGGTCCCCACTATAGTGAAAGGGAGGGCTGAAGATGGGAGGTAGATAAAAGACAGGTTAGTGAATGACTGAGAAGGAGAGACTGAGGCAGGGAAAGAGAAGAGGATATGGGGGTTGCCGGAAGGAAAGAAAGAGGAAATAATGTGGGGAGAGGGATATAGGGGAAATTGATGTGCTCCCCCATGTGGGACACAGGCCTAGTGAATCAACACAGGCCTGTCTGGGCAACATTCTGTTGATAGTATACACAGTCTTGACTGTTAAGAAATAGATGAACCATTCCAACAGTGCAGGCACCTGGAAAGGGATAGCTACATTCTTCATTTCATTCTTATCTGCAACAGAAGCCTGACTGCGCTTTATTACTTATAACATAATAAGAGGGGGACTGCAGACCCCAACCGGATTTAACCAGTTGCATGCAGGCATAGTGAATTTCAAGCTATGCCACAAGTATTGACCAGTGGAATAGTGCCAACATAGCCGTTGCCTTATAAGGAATAGAAGTAGTGTATAGGTAAACCTCGCTTTGTTATTACCTAAGACATGGTAACCAATTGCCTTGTATATGGGATGACATCTAGTTATATGTCAGCAGGGGAATAACCACCTTGTTGGAGGTGGGGCACTTGGTTTGCAGGCTTTGTCTTCACAGGGCTCGCGCTTTTATTGCAATAAATTCTATTTCTTCCTCCTCACCTGGATTTCGACAAAGTGTCTTTATTGGGCAAGGGCACCCGAACCACAGATTTGTGGAACACCCACAAATTCTTGAGGGTGCCTGACCAGCAAGTGGACCTGGTACCACAGTGGCTGGTACCACACAACTGCCATGGTTTTCCTAGGTACAGGCTGTCAAGGAGGGGGAGGGAAATCTGAAGACAGAGGGACAGATAAAGGTAGATTTGCTGTTTGGTGGTAAGGAGAGAAGGAAGCGGGAAAAGGGGAGAATCTATGGGGGCTTTCAAGGAAGGAGGAAATAGTGGGGGAGGGGGGAATGAGATGCCTTCCGCATGTCCTTGTGGGTTCCCCCTTGTATAAACTATTATACAATTTGGCCCTTTTCTTGCAAGCTAAGGCACAGGCAAAAACCTATTTAACCTCTTTTCCTGCATTGTGAACATCAAAATAGGCTTTTATTGGGACTGTTCCCTTGTTGTACACTTCAGGGCTCAACCAGACAATACGTGTGATAGGATTGGTGATCCCTGGTTGATTCCTGTCACAAAGAACATCAGGGAACTAATATTACCAAGCACTGTGAAGCTGAATTCAGCTCCCCTGAAGACCAACGATATCTTTAACTCTTGCTTGGTTGGGAATGTGGCCCCTGTGGATCATTAGTTGCCAGTCATGGGAGACATTTTTCTAATTTTGCAGCAAGGGTTTGAATAGGCCTTTTCTTAACCAATCCACACTGTATTTCTGTTGCAGAAAAACTTGACATGGATGCTGCTGCAGAAAGTCTGTTTGTCAGGGATGACAAAGGGCGACTGGACTCTTTGACGACTGTCCTTGGACAAGAAGTGGATCGTTTCAATGGCCTTCTCAAGTTGTTAAGGGTATATAATTAATAATTCAGATAGTTTTCCCCCCTTGGTCAGCATAACTGTTGATGTTATTGATTTACCATAGTTATTTTCAGGAGCCACTGTGATGGAAGGCAACCTCATTATGTTAAGACCATCACCAGTAAGTCATGAAAGATGCTCCAAGGAGCTTTTGATTTTAGCATAACACATGGAACCACAGAGGGATATGGCAGAAAGGCCAGGGGATGGGGCTTTTGAGGCACTAGTGTGACAATACTGTTAGTGCAATAAGCAGCATGCTTTTTGACCAACACCAGAATACTGTAGGGAAATGTAACAGTCCTCATAGGCAGTAGTAGTAGTAGAAGAAGAAGAGTTGGTTTTTATATCCTGCTTTTCTCTACCCTAAGGAGTCCCAAAGTGGTTTATAATCTCCTTCCCTTCCTCTCCCCACAACAGACACCCTGTGAGGTAGGTGGGGCTGAGAGAGTTCTGAGAGAACTGTGACTGACCCAAGGTCACCCATCAGGCTTCATGTGGAGAAGTGAGGAACCAAACCTGGTTCTCCAGATTAAAGTCCCCTACTCTTAACAGCTACACTATGCTGGCTCTCCATTTTATATATCCAGACTGAAAGGATACTTTCCATTGGTCTGGTTGACTAGTGACCCTGGTAAGATTTTATCTCGGACTGGGTAATTATCACTTGACACGGTCCCACTTTGGTGCATACAACAGCAAACTTAGACATACATCAGAAGCAATCAAGTCATACTTTTGATTCCCCGCTTATAATGAGCATCTAAATGGTGCCAAATACAGTATGATCTGGGTTATTTGCTGCTAACTGCCCTACCTTTGGACTTTTCATGCACACAAAAGAGGAGAACATGGGATGACTGAGAATCTGTAGTGCTCCAACTCTTGTGCAGATGCTGGTAGAGCAGTCAGGTGTCTCGATCCTGCAGTTTGGTTGGGGATTAATACATAATTGATGGCTGCAAATCTTGTGGGCCTGGTCATTTTTAGGATTTTGTGTTATGAACCCATCCCCCCCCTTGGTGTCTGGGGAAATGAACTCTCTCTCTCTTTTGTTGTTATTGTTGTCAAGTCGCAGCTGACTTACAGCAACCCTGTAGGGTCTTTCAGGCAAGAGACGTTTTGAGGTGGCTTGCCATTGCCTGCCTCTGTTTAGTGACCCTGGTATTTCTTGGCGGTCTCCCATCCAAATACTAACCAGGGCCGACCCTGCTTAGCTTCAGAGATCTGAAGAGATGAGGCTAGCCTGGGGTATCCATCTCAGGGGGCTACGAGCATAGGTAGCTTTAAAGGGGAATTGAACAGATATACAGGGAGAGGACCATCAGTGGGTACTAGCTGTAGTGACTGAGGGGAACTTTCGCCTCCAGAGGCAGCATACCTATGAGACCAGTGCTGGAAGGCAGCAGCAGTGGCGGGCCTTTGCCTTTATGCCCTGTCTGCAATCTAGAGAACTGGTCGGCTGTTGTGTGAAACAGGATGCTGGACTAGGAGGACCACTGGTTTGATCTAGCCGGCTGTTACATTTTTATGATGTAAGTACGTCAGGTGGATGCTCCAGCTGTACATGAAAACTCCATGGTACTTACAAGCGTATACTGAAATGAACTACAGAAACTTTATGCCTCTTCCTGCCTTTGAATTCCTTGACTGATGTCATTGAGGCCTGATCTGGATTTTAAGGATTCTTAGAAGTGCTTTTCCTTTCAGAATTTAAGGTCACTTTGCTCTGCAAAGCTAGGCTGACATAATGAGATGAGATCAGCATATCAGATTATGTGTCAACAATATCGACAGTCTGAGTTGTCAGCAAGTTATCCTTTAGGACGATTATTGTGTATCCATCTTTTAAATGTTTGGGGACATTTAAAAAAAAAGGCTTTGAAAAGAAGCAAGTCGTCTTCAAGGAAATATTTTGATCCTCTGAACATTTCATGGCATGAAAATTGCCTGCTTGTGACCCACTTAAACTCTGGATAGGTGTAAATAGAAGGGAGTCGCATTACTTGCGTAAGAAAGTAGGGGCAGGTTGGTTATCTGACAAAACAATCCTTAGAAGAGACTCCCATTTCATTCAGTGGAGCTTACTCCCAGGAAAGCTTTCTTAGGGATCGCCTTCTCCAGACTGCTAACTTCCAAGGAGTCTGCAGAAAAATTAAATTTCATGTGGTCTTGTTGCTTGCATCCAGTCATGTTTTCTGGCCACTTTTCTGCCAAGGAATGAAAGGAGAGGTTCTTCAAAGATCGCCTTTGATTAATTAGATTGCTTAAGCTTAACATATGTTATCGAGGTTTACATAAGAGAGGCAGACAGTATGCTTTGAAATAACAAGGAAAAGGTGACTCATGAGCCACTGATACTAATTAAAGCAACGTTCTCAAATATCTGGCGGATACTTGGGTATGTCAGCCAAGGGAGAGGACTTTGCATAGTTGTCTTGCTTTCCTTCCTTTCCCTTTCTCTTTTTTCTCCTTTCTTGCTGCAGAAATTTAGTTGGTAAGCTTTGTTGTTTTTTTGTTTTGTTGTGGAGTTTTTTGCTTATCACACTGCTGGGCATACATGGATCACACTCTGATACCAAGAAGAGGAAGGCACGTAGTCGGAGAAAGCAGCTGTTCCCTTCCATCTAATCTGATTTGTTCCACAGGATTCTGGTACTCTTGCTTGCAGAGAAAGGCTTTGCATTTTGTCCTTGCCTCACTTGCCAATAAAATTTTATTGGGCTTGAACAAAAAAAAGGTCCTTCAGACCTTCCAGATGTGATGAAAAGCCCAAGGAGATGCCCACTCTGGCTGCCCATAGCTGCCCCCTGCCCTTGGCTTCAGCACCAGCCCCTCTCTTCTGAACTCCAGAAAGCATTCATCCTTCACCTTCCCTCTCCTCGCCCTTTGTGGCCTCAGCCTTCCCAAGTGAGCTGTCAGCTTAAACTGTTTTGCAGCCTTTTTGTTTCTTGCGACTGTCCCTTCTTAACCTCTGAATCCCAGCTTTTATTTGATTCCTCCTGCTCAGCAACTCCTTATCACCTGCAAGTTGGATAATATAAATTCCTTCCACCTGGCTTCTTCCCAGCACTGTGAATTAAGCTGGGAGTAGGATATATATATATATATATATACTTCAGCAGTCGCTGGCTGCTATACTTCACTACAGAGGCTGCATTTGGGAAATGTTGCTTTCATAGAATGCAATAACATTTTCACAACATTCCCTGTAGTCATCAAGTCGAGAATAAGATTTTTTGTGTAGTCACATAGTGATTTTCTTTCTTTCTTTCTTTCTTTCTTTCTTTCTTTCTTTCTTTCTTTCTTTCTTTCTCGCTCGGTCTTCATGAAAGTCATTGCTGAAAATGCACTTGTAACCTTGGAGAGAAAGGGGTGACAACATAGGAGAGCAGCTCTAAGAATATCACAATAGTTTTACAGGCATATAATTTTACTGACAGGGAGTTTTCACCCTTGTTTCTCAGCAAATTTGGTTGTGTCATGTGTGATCACAGATCATCTCTAATGCCAATCAAAAAGGGTCTACTGGCTTCATTTGTTTAAAGCATTTTGTGATAACTTAAATATTACTAAGATTGTAGATAGACAAACCGTTCACAAAATGGTGAGTGAGTTTTCAGGTTCCCTAGAGCTCTTCTTCATGCTGGGTGTTCTGTTTAAAAAAAAAATTAAAAGGACCGACTGAAGGCTACTAGGATGGAGAAGCAGAAAAACTGGCTACCAAATATGAAGGCTAATATATTTTCTCCAAAATGAATTGTCTTATTTAAGCCTCTGTTTTTTGCTGTGTTGATCAAGTATGCAGCAAAGGTTCCTTTGTCCATTAGTCTAATATAAAAAAAATAGGGAGGGGGCATCTCACGTACCCATGGAGATGATAAGGCTAGAAGTCCAAGGTGGCGAGTGATCTTAGGAGTAACACTTCCTTCAAAGGAAGCTCTGTTGAAATAAATGGGATTTAATTCCAGGTAAATACAGTCAGGATTAGGATACAAGTGAGAATGGCTGGTTCTCCCATTACAGAGTATGGAGGCTGGACCTGGGGTGTCCCTACCCACCCACCCTGTATAGCAGTCATATGTGAGTTGTGGGTTCTCTCTCAGATCCACAAGCATATGGTGCTCAGTTCTGATTGTGGTGCCTTGCCTATGCTTATATGTTTTGTATGTATTTTAACTGTTTTGTATGTTATTTTAACTCTGTCTTTTCAACTCTCTTTAAATTGTGTTAATGATGTATGTTGGGGGGTTGGTTTTAATGGTTTTATAATGTAATTTTATCGTGTCAAATTTCTAGCTAACTTGGCAGCCCTTGTAAGGGCTGAAAGCTGGGGTACAAATCTCATAAATAAATAAATAAATAAATAAGGGGCTTCATCCTTCCTCTCCCCCAGCATCATTTTCCTGACTTGAAACAGCCAGGTGGGGCACTATTTGGCCTGCTGGGGAATCCTCCGAGCGTATACATGGGTTTCCCCAACGGGACAAATTAGTGCATCCCCCAGTACTGTAAGCAGGTCAGGAAAATGGCACGGAAATGGGAAGGCTGAAGCCCCTTCTCCATGCAGAGCACAGTCAATGCTCTGAATCAGGCACTGAACGCGTGAGAATTGAGGAGAACCTGCCAGTCAGTTGTGACTATCAGGACACAGGACGGGGACCCCAGACCCAACCTGTATAATGCCTGGAGGCAGCTGTCAAACATTTTGTCCTTACTTTACTTGCGATTTGGAACAAGACGTTTGGAGGAGGGAGAGTCAAGGCCGAGGAGAATTCATCCTTGCAAGGACTTCCTTTCCCAGTCCTGCTCATCTTCATACCCCACCATCTGTGCAAAAACCAGGGTTGGCTCCAGCAGAAAATTTCTGCTAATGGAACCGGGCAGGGGGCTATTCCCATCTGCTCCAGACCTCATGGTGTTCCTTGGGGACCTCTGCCCTTCAAGAGGAACATTTTGGGAATGATTTGGGGCTGCACTGGGAGTGAGAAAGACATGATCCACTGACAGAATCTCTTTTGACAGCGGAGATTTACTGTGGGATCCAAGCCATATTAAGGTCCCACTTGATAAGCAAACATGTTGGACTGGAGACTGACGAGGTGAGAGGTTTGGCTGGTGATCCCCCAGAACAGTGAGTCTTAGAACTTCAGATCTGGGTATTTAGGTTGCAACCTGGCAATTATGATTAGAGCCTTCTCAGAGGAGATTTGCTGGCAGCCTGAATAGCTGTTACATTTCTTTCTAAGGCTGTCGCAACTGTGCTTCACTACTGAAGGGGTTCCACTCTTTCTCCCTTGGCTTTAAGGGAGCAGAAGCTCCAGGGGCTGCTCTTATGCTCCAGCCATGTGTTCCACAGCTAAGCAAAACAGGCCTTTTGTTTTTAACTTTCAGATCTCACTAGAAACACTCAACAAAGCCATTGCAGGTTTTGTAGTGATGTCAGAAGAGATGGAGAGAGTGTACCACAGCTTCCTGAATAACCAGGTACCCACCCTGTGGGCCAATGCAGCCTACCCATCACTGAAGCCCTTGGGAGGATGGGTGAAGGACCTCGTGCTAAGGACAGCCTTTGTAGATGTAAGTGTACCAATGCTGTTTTTAAAGGGATGTGGCAAGGCTGCCAGGGACCCTGCAGTTGCAAAGGTTGGGGGCTGCTGTTAGGGAAGACAGTAAGAGCACCCTGCTCATGTTCACCTTTCGCATTGACCCCTTTTTCCAGGGGGCACCTACATAAATGATGCCTCTCTAGTGGTAGAGGTGTGCCATTACAGAAGCAAACAGGCAGCTGTCTGCCCCAAGAAGCATGCAGTCAGGATCTCAATAGAGCATGGAGACAGTGGGGAGAGACCATGGCAGGAGTCTTGGGAGAATAATATGCACTTGCGCATGGCTAGATGAGAGCCCAAGGCTTCGTGGGAGTAAGTTTTTAGGAGGGGGTTGGAAGAGATGTGGGCACCATGAAGGCTTTGGAGAGGGAGTTCCAGGCACAAGGTAGAATGAGGTAGAGGTACTTACGTGTGCAGGAGAAGCAGGTAAAGAGAGGTTGAGGAGAAAATGTCCCAGGGATAAGAGGTTCAGAGAGAGAAAGGGACAGTTTCTTATGGAATATAGAGAAGTGCCTGGAAGAGTGTGCAAAATGCAGTTTTTGTAACTTGGCTTCCTTTTTTTTCCTTTTGTTTTTTTTTTAGCAAGTGCCAAATATAATGCACATTAAACAAATCAGGAAACAAATCTTGCTGCCTCCTTGGTAAAGACAGTATTCTCTTTAATGCAGGGTCAATAGGACCAAACGTGTTGTTCCTCCTGAATTAATTTACTTCTGGGGGGGGGGGGGGTTTGTTAAACTTGGGCGTTAAAAGTGCCACCTCTGTGTTTGCAAAAACTCCTGCACATAAGTATTTTTTTCTGGCCTTTGTATGAGACCGCTTTGTCATCCAGCAATGTGAATGTCAGTTTTCTGAGGAAACGGCCCACTTTTGATTCAGCCGCTAAAATACTGAACTGCTGACACTTCCCAGGTGTAAATGGCATGGACCTACCTTTAAACAAATCAGTCTTCTGAGCAAAGGTCCCCAAAGGCTGCTGAGCACTGGCAGGTGCTTTGATTTCAGACATTTGGAAATGAGATGCTAGCCCGCCCCCCCCCCCCGCCCCCCTTCAGAAGCTCTTCATACCAATTTGCTTTTCAGGGTTGGAAGGGAATGATGTGGAGGCCCTGACTTCTCCAGCTTCTGCATCTGTGTGGGAGCTGATTGGCCCTGGGAGAAGGTCTCACGGCCATTATGCTGCATTCAGGGTTTCTGAATTGGGGCCAACCGTAATAAAAAAAAATAAAAGCCGATCTCTCTTCCGATGGAGAAATAGAATTCTGGCCAAACCCGGTTCTCGTGCCCCTCAGTGCAAATGAAAGTATGCCAGTCTTTTCTTTAATAAGTTAAATGGAATGTCAGATTCGATGCCTAACGTATATCAAACTGTTCTTTTTTTAGTTCTGGCTCCAAAGGGGTCCACCTAAATCATTCTGGATCTCTGGCTTCTTTTTCCCCCAAGGATTTTTGACAGGTAAACATGAATAAGAACAAATGTCATTAGATGTTGGAACGTGGAACCGTTACTGATATTTCCCCAGAGCTAGGAAACAGGAAGCATTCAGGTTAATTCAGGATGCAGGGCCTGCATTTAACTGAAATTGCCCGAAGGAACGCAGGCAAGAATGCAGACGTTAACCCAGAGTCCCACATCCCACATGAGCATCACATTCCCAGGGTGTATTGATGAAGTCCTGCAAGCGTCAGGGGCTCTTTCCCTTTCCGTGGCTCAAACGGGGAAGCCCCGCTCCAGTTAAGTGGATTAAATTGCTGGATTGTAGCTGTACTTCATCTCTGTCATTTTGTACCCAGCACGATTACTGACTGAGTCACCTTCAGAGTGGCCTTCAGAGACAGAGAGACATCTCTTTTATTGAGGTATGTGTGCATGTGAGAGAGAATCTTCTTTGAAATAAAGGCGGGGTACAGGTCAAGCAGATGGCATTCATTCTCGCTGACCCAAACTCTAGGCTGTCACCATAACCATGGACCACCTTGACTGGGCAGGTATTCAACATAAACACCAGTTAAGGGGAAGACTTTGGAAATGTGCCACCTGTGTCATTTTTGAAACTCCATGTGTGTGTGTGTGTGTGTGTGTGTGTGTGTGTGTGTGTTAAGTGCCGTCAAGCTGCCTCTGATCTATGGCGACCCTGTGAATTAATGTCCTCCAAAATGTGCTATTGATAACAGCCTTGCTCAGGTCTTGGAAACTGAGGGCTGTGGTTTCCCTTAAAGTTTTGAAACTATAGAGAGTTTGTTCTCATCCTTTATGGTACTCAGCTTCTTAGCTCAGAAGCGGGCCTGTGATGGGAAGCAAACTGGGAACCAACAGACCGGAGAAGTCCCTCAAGGGTCTTCTGTATGGGTTATCTGCTCCAAGTTCAGTGCTTTTGGGAAGCGGATTTTTTCCCCTGCTTCCCAAGAGCATTGTGATGATGCATTTGTGCACCTTTTAAAATTGGCGCTAGAATATAATTATAATCCCTTCAGCCTCTCAGCAGGTTAGAGAGAGATGGCTATGGTGAGTATTGCATTCTGCTGGTTCTGTTTCGGATAACCGGTGGGGAGTTTCTGCTAGTATTCATGTACTATCTTTCCCCCCATACTGCTCAACATCTGCCTGAAAATGCTGAGTGTGATCTTGGCCTTCTTTTCATCCTGTCCTGAACAGGTCTTTCTCGTTTGTAATGACTCAGTTGAGGGCCAGTAAACTGAAACTTGTTCCAGGCATGAGTGAAGTGATGTAATGACAGTTGCAACCAAGAACTTGGGGGTTCAGCCTTTTCAGGACAAGGATGCCATCCCATGAAAGATTAGGTTTCCACTTGGGAGGTACTATTAGATCTACTGGTGAAAATAGATATTTCAGTTTCAGTTTCAGTTTGATTCAAATTCTCTGCCTTTAACAAGATTGGGTTGTATATAATTGGGCTGAATCCTTCCTGACTTTCCCCTCCTCCAGCAGCCATTTCTGACCCTGGAAAGTCTCAGGACCTGCACAGTGTAACAGGCATGTTAGTTAGGAAACTGCAGTGGTCAGAAAAGAGGGGGTGATTTTGTCCCTTTCCCCTCCCCACTATAGCCTCACGACCTACAACCTGGGGATGGTCGTCGCTGCCTGGGGCCAGGGGAAGTGGGAAAGATCCGTGGTCCTTTCATGATTGCATTGTATCCAAGTTACTGCAGGAGGTAATGACTCAGAAATAAAATTCAGTCCAAAAAAGCATAAGAGGGCTGTTTTCTCTCTGTGTATCATGAATTAATAAAAACTATACAAATCTTGAATGAAATATTTAATATAGACATTCCAAATAAACCAGGATCAAAATCTGATTATGAGATTTTAAGTTTTCATTGTTTTTTAAAGCTTAGGGGAGCAATTCACAGTCATCATGCAGTCCTAGTAAAAAAAGACCTGTGAATTATGGAAGATTAAATCCCCAACTAGCCTTTTTGTCAAGAAGTCGTTTCATTAGTAAAAGTTCTGGTCCTTTTCCTTTTCTTTCATTGAATGCTGCCTGCTTTTCTTCTCAATGAAAAATACTCTGATTACTGATTTAAAACGTTTATATTTTGTATTTGTTAGGAACTCTTCAGAACCATGCACGGAAATATAACTTACCAATCGATGAGCTTAGTTTTAGCTACAACTTCATTCCCGTCTACCGAGATCAAACACAAGTTTCAGAAGCTTCGAAACAGTCTCATTTTGGAAATGAATTGCCAATGGATGCCCTGGTACGTTCTAATTTGTTCTTGGCATAGTGGCACAGAAAGAAGAAATCATTATGTTCTCTTTTTAAAATGAGATATGCGTGTTTGGTAAGCACTTTGTTACAATGCTGGTTTTTTATGTTCTTTCCATATATCACAAGGGCCTACATTCGCATGACATACTATTTTCAATAAGTGATTACTTGTACCTATTCTGATTATTCAGTTCATTTTTGTTAAGAATCTAGGCTGGAGTGATTTCCCCACCACCACCCTTGGCATTTCTTTCAGCTGCCGTTTCCTGAAGATGGGGTGTTGGTCCATGGGATGTTTATGGACGCCAGCCGCTGGGATGACGAGGAGATGGTTATAGAAGATGCTTTGCCGAGGCAAATGAACCCAGTTTTGCCAGTGGTGCATTTTGAGCCACAACAAAATTACGAACCGAGCCCCATGCTGTATCATGCCCCACTCTATAAAACCGGGGCTCGGGCAGGAACTCTGTCTACCACAGGTAACGCTTTCCTTAACTGTCTATACCACCTGTCAGTTTTCATAAGCCAGTTTTTCGCAGAACATAAAACATCTGCTTCTGTTGGCAACCGAGGCACAAACTCAGACATTCTGTTACTTGAAAGCATTAAAATCTTAGGGTACAATCCAGTCAGTTAAGTGCTTTTACCTCCCTTTTTTCCCCCAGCGTGTTTAAATCTGCCCCATGAAAATCAATGAGATTTCAAAGTGGTTAACTTCAGTAACGGAGTGGCCTTTGTTTTTTTCCTGCGTTTGCAAAACGACTACTTTTTTGACTAATGTTCTCTTTTCCATCGCAGTTCTGTTCCCCCCCCCCTTAAACTCTTGTAGCCTAAGATATTGTCACCTTATGTTGGCATATTCTACTTCTCTATCAATAATTTCAAGTGGCCAAGACCCAAAACCACAGTCTAAATTTACGTTTGGTCATAGAGTCACAGGCCACACCTCAAGTTCTTGTGGCCTTCTCCCTTTGGAGCAATACTGTCGCAGTGTCTTCTCCTAATGCTCATGCTTCCTTTTTTCCTGATCTGAACCACAGATATAGAGCCCTCTGTGATCCCCAGACCATAAAGCCCCTTTTGCCCTTGAGGACTGAGTATTCACATTTTTGTGACTCATCTATCCTGCATCAGATTTCACGGAAGCAGGTTCTGGCTGCCATGTACCCACCCTCTTGTTCAGTATTTGGTGGCTGAACTGTTGGATATACATAGCTGCAGGAGGGGACATATCAACTGAAACCTTCCAGGGGTGAGAATTGAAGCATTTCCTCACTGCTGCCTGCTGGGTCCATCAGATTATTGTGGTTCAGCCCTTGCTGATGCTGTGGACAACATGGAAGGCTCCCAGCAGGCATTATAAGAAGGACACCATGTTAGAGCTTTACCGAAGTAGATGTTATATTCTTCATAATTTCAGGCCTTAAAATTCTGCCAATTTTCTACTTATTCAAAGGCTGCATTAGGTGTGCGAAGCTGTGTAATCTTTGGTCATGGTACCAACATTCTCACTAGCACCTCATTTGCACTGAGCTCCCCTCAAAAAATAGGAGGAAAGATCTCCAAGTTTCAGCATACAAACCACTTTCCTTCATTTATGTATTTATTACATTAATTGAAGTGTTCATGCTAGTTTCCATGTACATATCCACTATCAAAAGAAACCAACAGAATGCACAGACCAAGTCTTTTGGCTTATGCCTGGGGTTTTACTGTCTGTGGAATTAGATTCATTCTATATTTATTTTAGGTATGTTTCTATTGCATTGTTACCAGCTTAGGTGTCTGTTGAAATGTATTGTTTGCATGTTTTTGTGTGGGTACATGTGTGTGCGTGTGTGGCAGTTGATGCTGCTGTAGACACATGGTAACAACCTCCTCCTCCCTTTTGTAACTAGGTCACTCGACCAATTTTGTGGTCACGGTCTTGTTGCCTTCCGAACGGCCCAGTGACTATTGGATATCCAAAGGGTCTGCGTTGCTTTGCCAGCTGGATGACTAACTGGTACAGGGTTTGTTGCCATCCGCCAAGAGGATGTCTACGTGGCATGTCCAGCACCGGGGTTCCGTGTGACATCAGTGCCAAGCCCACAATGCTGGTAGGCCATACAATCACACCTGCCAGAGGGCCAGGCCTTCCTTCCAACTGAATTTTAAAAAATTTGCATTCTCCTTTCTAAGCAAGTTGGATGCTGCTCTCATTGTCTGCCCTCCTCCTTTCCCCGTCCTTTATTCACTTACCACTCCCATGTTTTATGCATCTGTCATACAGTTAAAAAAAAATTAAAAAAAAAATCTACCATGAAGTGCGTGCATGTTTTAGACAAAGAAACATGCTTTGCATCAGAATAGCCACTTATTGTGAATCCGGTGCCATAAGCTTTTGTATCTTCTGTTCTCCGTGAATGTAAATTGCTTATAAGGGGGGGGGAAGTTTCATAAGAGAAAAAAATTATTGACAGTAAGCCTTTAAGTGGTTGAGTTTGGTTTATCTGTAAAGTTTAAGCAATAAATATTTCAGAGGGGAAATAGTTGTTTGGTTATTCTTACCCAACGAATGCTTGGTTGTCCCCTTCATCCAGATGACTTGGCAGCTTGCAGGAACTTCACCCCAGGGTATGCAGCCCTCTCCCACCCCCAGCACGCATCCTAAGCTGCAGCACATCAAACCATTTTCCTCCACTAATAATAATTATTATCGTGTGACATTGTGTGTAGAATAGCCAGGGGATCCTGGCAGCTGCAAGTTCTAGCTCTTAGTGTTATGCTAGTGGCGAGCCAGACTTGTTTTTAGGGGCTGAGAGAGCTCTGAAAGAACTGTGACTGACCCAAGGTTATCCAGCTGGCTTCATGTGGAGGAGTGAGGAATCGAACCCGGTTCTCTAGATTAGAGTCTGCCGCTCTTAACCAGTACATCACCCTGGCTCTCATTTTGCTCCACTGACAGAGTCAGTATCTCTTTACCCAAGAGACTAGAGCAGCTCCCTTCCCTCAAGTGCTGGCAAAGCTGCTGGAGCTCAGCCTACTCCTAGTGTCTGGTCAAGTACAACCCTTGTCTCTTCTCCTGGTTTTGTTTGCCTGCAAGCCAGTCACAGGTAGACATTGTCGAGCTTTGGGCATTTGAGCCAAAAAGGCTGCCTCCTCTTAGAAGAAGAAGAAGAAGAGATTGGATTTATACCCCGCCCTTCACTACCCAAAGGAGTCTCAGAGTGGCTTTCCCTTCCCTTCCCCACAACAGACACCATGTGAGGTAGGTGGGGCTGAGAGAGCTCTGACAGAAACTGCTCTTTTTCAAGAACAGCTGTGCCAGAGCTATGGCTTGCCCGAGGTCACACCAGCAACTGCAAGTGGAGGAGTGGGGAATCAAACCCGGTTCTCCCAGATTAGAGTCTGCGCACTTAACCACTACACCAAACTGGCTCTTAATGTAAACCATTTGAGAATGAGCATACTGTATATTCAACAAAAAAAGCCTATTATAGTAATGATGTGCTTCTTTTATGATGCCCACATTCGTGCAAATCTAATTTTTGCCTTGCATGAGGAGTTAATGGGTATAAGCAGCCACAGTTTCATGACTTCGACTATTGCTATCATTATTGCATTTACCACGTCATCACTTGGTTATCAGAAGCTTCCATCTTTGCATCAGCAGATGCTGGTGATGGGAGAAAACTGCCACATAGATCGCCATTTTAATAGATTCACAGTGGATTATCTGAACCTCTCTTTACCCATTGTCATCCATGGCAAATAGCTTCTAATTTTGTCCCAATACCTGGGCATAATAGTTATGCTTTAACTTTAGTAATGCATAAATGAGGTGTTAATGTGCAGAGAAGTGTGTGAAGATGTGGAATGGGATGTGCCTTCGAATACACATTGGAATTCATATCCCGTTCAAAGCAATGTAGTGCTGATAAACTGCATCTTGCTTGGTGCTGCTGAACAGGAATCTGATTTACACTTACGCTTCCTTAACTCTGCATGCTTGCACATATGTATTGTACAGGTAGACGGGACTGTAATTCCAAGGCATTAGGAGCGATCAGTGTCATCTGATGCCTGTGATTAAAGGAAACTGGAAGTATATACAAATAAGGAGAGTATATGTTGCTAGAGCTCACAAACTACGGGGAAAGGACAAGTACCAAAATCATCCAGACATCATTTGATCAAATTGTTTGTTTTTGTTGTAATTCCTATAATGGGGGGGGGGGGGAATCAGACACTGGAAACATTTTTAACCCTTTAGAAAAAAATCTATTGCATTGAAATGAACATCATTATATAAACTGGAGGGATATTTCAGGCCATCACAATGATCATAGAAGCTAAAACCTGCCATTTCTTTGGCAAAGTGCAACTAACAATATCATTCAAGACTGGAGTGCTGTGTTAGGTGAAATCGGTGTGAAGCAAAGAGCCAAAACAAAATAAGTAAAATACTGAAAATGATACATTTAGCAAACAGCATGTTTCTAGGAACGGTTTTTACCAATGCAGCTTGGTTGTTGTTAAACAGCAAAATGTTCACTAGGGTTTTCCTAGTAGTACACAGACTTGACTATTTATTTGATAATACATACACTGTACATCTTAGTTTATTGTCTACTCATCAGAGATCATGGCACATGAACGGGGAAAAGACACTGTATCAGAAACAGGTAACAAAGTCAGGTACTTGATCCCGTACCTATAAGCGCTAACCTTGTGTGTGTGTGTGTGCGTGTGTGAGAGAGAGAGAAAGAGAGAGTGAGAATGTGGGCCAACTGAATGTCGAAATCCATTCCAACTCCTATCCTCTCTTGAAACCAGCGCAGGGAATAGACTTCCCCGTTTTCCAATTACATTGTATAGCATACCTTATGGTATTAATTCATGATATCCAAATTACACTTCAGGGTCGTGGGTAGGTGAGTTAGTTTCTGGGATCCTTATGTAAAATCTTTTGAAACGGCTTCAATAAAATTTGGCGCGGACATCAGTATCGTGAGCGTGCAGATGATGGCAAACAGCGAAAAGGCCACGAGGCACAATCTGTCTATGACCGCCGCTGCAAACTTCCATTCGCTGCAGATTTCTTCCCCTTCATCCTGTTTTCGGAAACGAGCTGCGATGAACTGAACTTCTTCCAGGATTTTCACGATCACTGGGATAGTGTCCATGAAAGCTTTCTGTTGCAGAAGTTCAGTGTCTTCAAGGGAAGACCCAGGGCCCTTCCCCCCCTTGCTGCCTGCATCACTATTCTGTGGGCAGCAGGGGTTTTCCATGGCATGGTAGCTGTAGATTACATTGCCATTGCTTGACTGGTGTCCCGGTAAGACATTCATTTCCACACTGCTGACGCTCGACTGGGGTCTAGAGTATTTGCAAGAAAGGGGTCTTATGCTCTCCCCGGGTTTTTTCATTCTCAGAAACCAAGCACACCAATTCAGCAAAATAACACGGACCTGGGGGGGGAAACACATTAACGGTTCATAGTGTTCAACTGACCAACTTTATAACAAGCACTAATTGTGACCAGGAGTAACGGGGAACGATGGGATGCACAACTCTGAAATTATGTGGAGTCACAGACTGTAGTAAGACTAGCTGGAGTAAGACAAAGATGCTAGATACAGGTGCTTTTCAGATATCTGAGCTTCCATTACTGCCCCTTTCCATTTCAGCCCCCTCCTCTGAAAAACAGCTGCTTTACAGGTATTTCTCAATATCGCATTTTAGAGAAGCAACCACTACCTTAAGGGTGACCAACAATAAAAATCATAGATGCATTTTTGAAACATCTTTGAAACATTTTTGAAACTGAAAGAGCCAACCACTGGAAAGTAACTAGTTAAATAATTTAAAATGATGTCAAATAAGATCCTTACAGTAAAATCTGTACTGACCTTTAGGCATTTCAGTTGGAGAAGGAATATAAGCCAATTATCCTAAGTACCTTGGAACTGGGCTGAAAATAGTCTTAACACTAAAGTGAAAGGAGACGGGAAGTGTGCTTATAAACCTCAAAAACCTCAGAAGGTGATAGTGTCGGGGAGTCCTCTGATAAGTTCTCTTACAGTGCAGTTAATGTCATCTCTAGAGAGCATCTTGTTTCAGAATATCTAAGATGGCTTCCCACATCCTGGGAAGCCCACTGTCACCTCTCCGCCAGATTGGGTGCCCACTCGTTTAGTGGCTTGTTTCCTTTCTTCAAGGTTGGGGACAAAGGGTGGTGCCAGGGGAGCAGCAATCCCGGAGGCACCTGCTTGAGTGCGGAGTGCCTCGGGGCGGTGCTCTCCCCCATGCTTTTTAACATTTATATGCACCCCCTTGCCCAGATTGCACGGAGGTTTGGGCTGGGATGCCATCAGTATGCTGATGACATCCAGCTCTATCTGATGTTGGGTGGTCAGTCGGGCTCCAAACCAGAAGATCTGGGCTGGGCATTGACTGCTGTGGCTGTTTGGCTCAGACAGAGTCGGCTGAAGCTAAATCTGGCAAAGACAGAGGTCCTGGGCCTGAGTCAGGGTGGTGCAGGATTGGGGCTCCCAATCCCGACCTTCAGTGGGGCGCCACTGGTGCCCGCATCGGTGGTTAGGAGTTTGGAAGTGCTCCTGGGACCTTCCTTAACAACGGAGGCCCAGGTAGCAGCCACTGCTAGGTTGACCTTTTACCATCTTTGGCTGGTCCGGCAGTTGGCTCCCTTCCTCGATCGCAACGCAGTGATCCATGTGATGGTCACCTTGAAGTTAGACTGTTGTAATGCTCTCTACATGGGGCTGCCCTTGCCGCAAATCCGGAGGCTGCAGCTAGTGCAGAATGCCGCGGCTAGGCCGCTGATGTGTCTCCTTAGATGGAAGCACATCCGGCCGGCACTGAAGGCACTGCACTGGCTGCCAATAGCATACCAAATTCACTTCAAGGTGCTGGTACGTACCTTTAAAGCCCTATATAGCCAGGGTCCAACATACCTGAGGGACCGCCTTTCCTCATATATACCCCAGAGAGTACTGAGGTCAGGGACACAACATCACCTGGTTATTCCAGGCCCCAGGGATGCCAGGCTCACTTCAACCAGAGCCAGGGCCTTTTCTGTGGTGGCTCCTTACGGGTGGAACAAGCTCCCGGAGGAGATCAGGGCCCTGCAGGATCTTATGCAGTTCCACAGAGCCTGTAAGACAGAGCTCTTCCACCAGGCTTTCAATTAGGAGCCACCCATCACTACCATCAATGACCATGATCAATATCTGTGGCGTAGGCCGGGCCACAGTGTGGTTGAGCCATATTGCTTTGAAGAACTGGAGACTGCTGAGTGGGGTGTTCTGAGGCCTATACTATATGGCACACCATCTTGTTTAATACTTATTGTGAGCATTTTAATTGTATACTGTGATTGATTGAATGTTTTAATTGGTTTTAAATGTTTATATGAACCTTGGCACCTTGGGGCCAAGCAACGTGAGCTGTCCTGAGCCTGCTTGCAGGGAGGGCGGGCTAGAAATATCCAAATAAATAAATAGTGAGGGCACTGGTGTCCACCATCATTTCCCATTGCTGTTTGGCTGGCTGCTCACACCTTCACTTCCTAGTCATTGCCTCCACCCTTTCTACAGCAAGTGTTAGCGTCTGATTCCCAGCAGTGGCAGATGCTCACCCTCCTAGCTAGATGATGGCCAGACCAGCACCGACCAGCCTTTTCTTCTTTCTCTGCCCTTCTCCCCCCTTTGGGGCCTGGGTGACAGTGCCCAGCCACTGCTTGCTTTGGAAGGGGGGGAGCACTTACTGGGCCCTACCACCAGCAGCTGCCAAGGTGACTGGGAGCGTCCGCTGATGGCAAGTGCGTGTGTGGTGGGGAGAAGCAGCTTGTGGGCCGAATTCGGGGAAAACACAGAAGAAGCTGAGCTCACTTTCCTGGCCTTTCTTTGCTATAAATCATCCTCTTGGTAGTGTGCCTTCCAAGGAGGAAACGGCCATCAAGATAATGTTACGTGAGGCTGCATTTTAGCATTTAGTCTGGCCTGAAGAGGCTCATTTTTAGAACCTGTTAATAAATTAAATGTAGTTGGAATGGCTTGCATTCAGTGCTAATCTTTGGGTCTCGGATTAATCAGAAGCACTCGTCTTTATACTCTGGCACCTACAGCAATGGCCTTTCTCAAGGATTCTAGTGGCATTTGATATGAACTTTTGTTGACGCAAATGGACTCAGCGGCATCCAACTGCATGCTCCTTTGTTCCTTCCGGAGCCAGTCTTTATGGTGGTTATCAAAACTGCCAGCAGGTATGGTTGTTCTCAGTTTCTACAAATTACTGTAAAAAGGGCAACGACTGTTACTGTCAGTGCCGGGATATGCCATCTAAATGATCAGAAGTATTTCCAGATAATTTTAGTACGTACATAGAAATGAACTGACCACAGCAGACAAGCCCTTTTCAAAATAACGTATTTTTAATTACAGAGGGAAATCACCCCCCACCCCCAAGCTACAAACTCAGTTAATGTCACGCCGACTCAAACATTTGCAATCTTCTGAAGGGCAGATGAGAAAATGTCGCAGAAGGGTCATTGTTTCCCTAGGAACTGGACCAAATGTTGCTACTGAGATTTATACCCAGTAAATGCAAATCCACTTATTGGCCAAGATCCAAAGAGCCATGAATCTCCTCCTGTGAAGCTTTCAACTTGGTTTTCTCAAGTAGCAGCCCCTATGCAAGCTAGCAAGCATGAGTTTCAAAAGCTGGGACAATTGGGAGCTCAGTAGTATTTAGGGGAGAAACTCAACATTTCCACTGCAAGCATACTGATAAATTAACGGACAGGCCTATATTTGGGTGTTAGCCCTGACAGCTAACTTAAACATCCATGTCCAGAGGTATGGTACCTTCAAACACCAGATGCTGGGAGACAAACAAGAAAGTGGCTCTTTCCTTCAGGCCAGTTTTTAACTTTCCAGAAGCCCTGAGATAGCTGCTGTTAGGAACTGACTGCTAGGCCATAGGCATCAACTACGGGGGGGGGGGGGGGGGCTTGAGGGCTCAAGCCCCCCCCCCAAATTTCCCAGGGGGGGCTCAGCCTCCCCTGGCAAAACGGAGCATCCACCAGGTCCGCTCGCTTGCCTGCTGCCTGGCCAGCGGGCCGGCAGCTGCCGCCTCTCCCCCCCCCGCACCTGGCCTGGCCACTCCTGTCTCTGTGGGGCCAGCTGGGCAAATGTCCAGCATGCTGGCGTCACCCGGAAGTGATGCCAGCACGCTGGGCACGTTGCCGGGGCGACGCTCTAGCAATCGCCCCAAAAGAGTTTCAGGGCGATTACCAGAGCGTCGCCCCGACAACGTGCCCAGCGTGCTGGCGTTACTTCCGGGTGACGCCAGCACGCTGGGCATTTGCCCAGCTGGCCCCACGGAGGCAGAAGTGGCCAGGCCAGGCCAGGCCCAGGGGGGGGGGGGGGGAGAGGCGGCGGGGACATGGTCCCGGCGTGTGCGCACGCTTTACGCGCGCACACATAAGAGCCCCCCCCCCTCCAGGGATTCTAAAAGTCGACGCCTCTGTGCCAGGCTGAATGGATCTTGGACTGTTCTTCTGTATCAGTAACCTCCAACGCAGTGCCTGCTGATGGGTTTCCTGGTGCCCATTAGCTTCTTCCACAAAGCCAAGAGCCAATCTTGGCTTTGCACCACCTCACTGGAGCAGATGAACCCAGAAACAACTAACTTAATAATAAGAGATACTTGGGTTTGTAAATTTCCAGCATTTTGTGATTGGCTGCAGTACCCTTTGGTACTTTCTACTTGGGCCAGCCCTCCATGGCAGCCATTTTGTGGCAATGCCCATTCCGTGTTCTCAAAATTCTAAAAGTATCCACAGGCTCAATAAGCTTGGGGACCCCCCCCCCCATCCTACATGATACAAACTTTTTGGAAAGGATACTACGAAGCCATGCTCATCTTCACAGTGAACATCAGTTGACCAAATTTAAGCTGCCTTATCCTGAATGAGACCCTTGTTGCATCAGTGTCAGTACTGTCTCCTCAGACGAGCAGTGGGTTACCAGGATCTCGGGCAGAGATCTTTCATATTACCTACTACCAGGTCTTTTTAACCAGAAACACCATGGACTGAAACTAGGACCGTCTCTATTCAAAGCAAGTGCTCTACTACTGAGTTAAAGCCCCCCTTGTAGAATAGACAGAATACCTAGTGGAATAACTCCAAGCATTTCTGCCTGCAGATCCTTACTGCACCATAACTGTCAGCTCCCAGGACACCAATGGAGACTATTTAACAAGCATAAAGGAGTTCTAATGTGCCCTGATGGTAAATTTTTAATGCTAAAAAAAATTACTTAATTTAGTAAGTTCACACACAAGATGGGCTGAAAAAATCCCCTGGAGCAACCACACACTGAGAAGTCATTGCTTTTTCCGAAAGATATGTATGTAATTAAAGATAATCATAGTTTGCCGAACTGGAAAAAAAAAACTGCCCTTCCCCATGCAGAAGTTCCAATCACTTACAAAAAGGATCTCTCTCTCTCTCTCTCTCTCTCTCTCTCTCTCTCTCTCTCTCTGGGTGATTCTGCATCTAGCATTTGCTCAACATTTTCTCAACTGGGAGGAAAAGGTTTAGCTCCAAACCACATTCAAATACCTCCGGGCAACGCCATACTGACTGCAAAGTCACCCCTGAATGGCCATAAATCTATGCAGAAGGTACCATAAAACCCGATGACCAAAGAAAGTGAAAACAGCATGCAATGCAGAAGGGAATTTCTGTTCCAACGTGGGTTTCGTAAAACAACGGAGGGAAAAGGCAATGCAGAATCGCCCTCTCTCTCCAGACTCTGATTTGATTACATTTATTAGCCACCCTTCTACCTTACAGAATTTAAGGTGGTGTACAATGGAGATAAAACATATAAAATAAAATACATTAAAACCAAAATTTAAAATCACTATCTAGTAAATTAATCAAGTGTGATATTAAATAAAACCGTCTTCAGCTGCCTCCTAAAGATCAAAAGTGACAAGGCCAGGAACACCTCCTGTTCCATAATCGTGGGGCTCCCACAGAAAATGCCCTCTCTCGTGTATCCACCAGACGAGCTTCTTTGATGAGATAAGTATGGGGAACCTCTCCTGGGAATTCCTGAGCAGGAACATATGGGAGAAGACAGTCCTTCAGATTCCCCAATCCCAGGCCATGTAGGACTTTAAAGGTCAATATCAACGCCTTAAATTGGGCTTGGCTATAGCCAGAATAATTGCTGTAATATCAGGTTAGCACACTCCGAATAGCTGGCCCTGGCCAGCAGTCTAGCTTCAGCATTCTGTACTTGCTGCAGCTTCCAAACACCCTTCTAGGATAGCCCCAAGTAGACTGCATAGCAGTAGTGCATAGCATGGATCACCATGGCGACTCTGACTGAACCAGGAACAGAGGCAGCTGACACACCAGCCAAAGCTGGGTAAAAGTACTCCAAACCCACCACAGCCACATGGTTTTCTAAGGTGACCACTGTGTTGAATGGCATTCCCAAGCTGCAAACTTGGCTTTCCAAGGGGAGTATAACCCCATCCAAGACAGGAGAGCTCTCAAGTCCCTGGTCTGCCTTTCTACTAACCCAGAGAACCTCTACCTTGTCAGGATTGTGTTTCCGCTTGTTCGCCCTCGTCCAGCACATTATGGACTCCAAGCACTAGTTCAGAACATCAACAGGATCCCCCAGCACTGCCCTCCGAGACCACCCCTCCCCCCGACAGGACTTGGAACCACCATAAAACGGTGTCTCCAATCCCAGGGCCAAGAGGCGGCTCAGTAGTATGCCATGGTCAATACCAGAACTAGTAGAGTCACATTCTCCCTGTTCTGTTCCCAGTAGAGACCATCGGGAAAGGGAACCCGAGCAGTCTGTGTCCCAGATCCTAACTTGAAGCCAGATTGAACTGGGCCCAGAAAAATCAGTCTCTTCCAAGAGCCCCTGGACTGATATACAGATGAGGCATGTGTGCAGCTATAGGTCCAAGTTTTAAACGCTGTGACACCTTGAAGCTTAAAAAGAAAAAAGTAGTTGTGTGCAAAAACCCAGCTGAGCCAATCCCTCTTAATGGATGAGAGTATTAATAAGCAAGAGCTACCTTCAAAGCCTACTAGTTTCCATAGGAGAGCTCTACAGCACATGCACGACATGTCCCATTGAAAAAACTGGTGAGCCTTAAGAGTGCTCAGCTTTGAGCAGATCATATCCTAAAGTTTCTATTAATGCTGTCAAGCAATTTCCTGGGTCAGAAATCCAAACCCAGAGACAGAAAAATATTTTGAACAGCATTCCTCTTGGGGGGGGGGGGGGCGGGGGGAGTGAACCCAGTTCTCCCCCATAGCCCTCCCTGGACTGGGGGCCAGGCATCAGTGTTCCCTCTAAGCTGAGTTAGTGTGAGCTAGCTCATAGTTTCTTGGCCTCCGGCTCACACATTTTTGTCTCTGCTCAGGAAGGATGGCTCCAGAGGAAGCTAATTTATGCAGTAGCCGAATCGCTTGCTCACAACTTTAATGCCAGTAGCTCACCCAGCAGAATTTTTGCTCACAAGACTCCACAGCTGAGAGGGAGCATTGCCAGACATTATTATGCTGTCTCTGGGACTGGATTTCCCAGCCCCCGAGAATACTTGTGCCGCTCCCATGGCAATGCCAGCTCCCATCCCCACTTCCCCATGCCGGACTGATAACAGATGATAACAGCAATGAAATGCAAATTAGTAGAACAGTATCGTGTTGCTGCAATTAATCCCTTTGCTAATTTTAAACAAACCTACAAACTTGTGAGAGTTCGCTGCAGATTCCAGCAAGTATGTTGATGCATCTAAAATGCTACTAATCGAGCAGTAATGTGGGTGTTTTCTTTCAGGGTTTGGGGTTCCCCCTCTCTAGGCACCTACCCTTGCTCTCTTAGAAATTAGTTTTTTCCAAGGTAGCAACTAATCCCACGGTAGAATGCAATTAATTATGGCTTAAGAAATTAAGTCACAAGAACTCTCTCTTCTGCAGGAGAGGATTCTGTTGAGATAAGATTGGCAGGAAACAACATTGCAGGCGGAGAACCCCCTCTGCTTCAGACAGCCATCCTAACAGATGCCTTTTCTCACCAAAGAGGCGATGGAGAAAGGGAAAAATGTAACACAGCTTGCGCCTGGCCTAGAGGAAGAACAACAGTGTGAATGTGACAAGAATCACAAGGAGCCACCGATGCCTCCTGTTTTATTGGTCTGTAACAGAAGCGACTCCTCAGTATTCAGTTGAGGTCTTCCCTTTGCAGGCTACAAAGACTGATTTTGCACTGCTGCTGACCAAGGTTGTGTTCACGGTAGAACATCATCTGTAGCCCCTCCCCTTCCTGACACCTTCCCATTTATGCAGGATCCATTTGGCTTAATGACAGCAATTGCCAGGCTCTCAGGATTATCTCCAAAGCTTTTCGAATACAATGCCCTGTTCTTGCAAATGCAAAAAATACACCTCTCTCTGTTACTGCAATACACAGAGCCAGTAGCCCAAGGAACAGTAGGAAAGGTTTTCTAAAAGACATCCCTGCAGTGTTTCGTCTTTGGGTTACAATCTTGTTCAAACACAGCAATTCCAAGGATATTCTCATCCGATATTCTCACTACATTATTCAGGATTGTAAAATGTGTTTGGTGTACTTCGTTCGCATATAAAAAGACACACAGAGAAGCATTTTTGGCGGAAGCAGTGTTTGAGTGTCTGACTCTATGTAGCGTTAATCACAAAAAAAGCAGCTACATGCCAGCCCTGTTCTGACCAGTCAGGACTAAGAAGCTCCCATGGAGAAAGATGGAGGGGATCACGGTTAAATTTATAGAGCAAAAGGAGCCTCTGGCTGTCTGTAGCACTCTGTTTATTTAGTGAATATATATGCTGTTTCTCCAGACTCCTGTCTAAAGCAGCTTACAAGTAGAAACAACATCTTAAAATCATAAAAACATCAACAATCAATATTAAAAACAAAACAAGCCATTAAAAGCAAGCCAGAGGCATCAAAACAGCATAAAACCACCACTAAACACCCTAAAAAAAATCCATAAAACAGTCTTCAGACTAGAAGCAGACCATAAAACAGCTCAAAAGATAAACACCCTTTAATTAAAAGCCGTGGTAAAAAGAAACATTTTGGTCAGATGCCTGAAAGACAGTGAGGGGAATCCAACTAGCATTTATGCTGATGAAAAAAAAGGGAGGAATGGTCCCCTTTGACCACCCAAACAGGTTATGGCTAAGGATCATGAGGCTTGTATAGACAATAGCCACGTGGTACAGGAGCTATAGTAAGGTGGAGAACTGGATAAGATTGAATTAGAACTCTGGTTGCATTCACCGCAGTAAGGTAAGCACCAGAAGAGCTTCAAGGGAAAAGGCATTCCACAAGTGAGGTGTCACCACTGAAAAAGCCCTGCCTCTGGCCATTACGCTACCTCACTTCTAAAAGTGGGGGCATAGAGAGCACACTTTGAGATGCAGATCATAACTGGTGGGATGGACAGGAAGGGAGGAGGTGGTCCTTGACCTCTGCTTATCTACTCCTGTACTGGCTAACTGTCCCCATTCTTCTTCTTCTTCTCAATCCCTAGGGAGAACTAGTTGCTAAGGGGAAAATGAGAAGAGATAAGCAACGGGCAGATAAAGAACTCTTCCACATTCTCATTTTCATCACTTGCATGTCCCTATTGCTTCTGCATGTGTTTTGCTCCCTCTAATGGTCAATTCAATATTACATTGCTGTATGTGTGGCATAAAAACCTGCAGCTTTAAACTGTGGGTTTTTATGCCAGATATACAGCGATATAATAGCAAACCAACCACTAGCAGGAGCAAAAGATGTGTTGAAAAAGAAACCCTGAAGCAATAGGGACATACAAGCAGCAAACATGAGAATGCAGAAGAGTCCATAGACAGCCAGAAGTTCCTGCTACCCTGTATGATTGCCTCTCATCTCCTACGGCTTTCTCTCCTTGTTTCTGGTGGAGTCTCTAGACTTCTCAACAGTCAGGGCCAGACTTACATGTGGCTACTGTTGATGTGATGAGTATAATGTGTAGCCTGGCTCTCAACCTGTGTACATTCCAGAGGCATTAAGACTTCTTTCTTTTTTAATATTCCCACCCCCAAAAAAACCCCAAATAAACAGAGTTTGTGATCAACCTGGCACACCCCTGATGTATCAGTGCTTCACAAAGGTGAACATAATATTGCACATCATATGTGAGTGATTAGACATCCCTCCCTCTCCTGTTACCATCCTGTTACCTCTTTGTTACCATCTGTACCATGGCCTTTAATCTTTGAGGATATGGACGGACAACCGTCTTGGTTTACCCAAGGTAGGATACTTATAACCTGCAATACTTTATCGGGTCTGGCCCTTTTTGCCTTTAATTTCCTAACACCAGGGCATCATTGTAATAGTTGTGACTAGGGGTCCTTTCATAGAAAAAGAGGTGCAGGAGCTCATTAGCATAACTCATTAGCATGCCTCATTAGCATATGCCACGTCCCCTGACATCACCAGAAGTGTATCAGAAAGGGAATGTCAGTTTCAGCCCCATTATACCCTATGGGCCATTGAAATCAATGGCAAAAACTCATAGGGTATATGAGGGGCTGGAGGAAAGGGGGTTTGAGGGAGAGGCTCCAAACTTGCAGGATAGCTGCTGGGGCCTCTCCTCGAAATACCCACTAAGTTTCAAGAAGATTGGATCACGGGGTCCAATTCTATGGGCCCCCAAACAGATTGTCCCATACCCTCCATTGTTCTCTATGTTAACTTTTTTCCTACCATAGAGAACAATGGAAGGAATGGGGGCAACCTGTTTGGGGGCCTGTAGAATTGGACTCCCTGGTCCAATCTTCTTGAAACTCAGTGGGTATTTCGAGGAGAGGCCCCAGCAGCTACCCTGCAAGTTTGGAGCCTCTCCCTCAAACCCCCTCCCCTCCAGTGGCTTTTAAAGTTGCCGCCAAATTTCGGCGGCAATTCGGCGGCGAGCTGAATCAGATTAGAGAATCTGATTCAGCCCATGGCTGCCCTACTGGCCAGTCCTGAGCTGGTGGAGCTTTGCTCCGCCTTGCTCCGGCCCCAACGGACCCCTGGTTGTGACACAGTCTGATTGCCATCATTTAAGGGTTAAGTTTTATAGTAAATGTTGCAACCTGCCCGGTCCACTTGTGGGAAGGGCAGGGTAGAAATTGAATCAAATAAATAAATAAAATTTGCTTAAGGTGCCCTTCAGAGAGCAAGAATGAGTAGTTGTGTGTTTGTTTTAGTTTCCGCACCTTGATGATTGCACAACTGTGTGCTATCAGAGAACAGCTGAAGTTCTATAGCTGCTGCAAGATCTAAATAATTAAACAAAAGCCTGTTTTTTTGCGGGGGGGAAGAAGTTTTAAAAAGGGAATCCTTCCATTGAGCACACAAAAATCGACACTAGTGCAACCTGCCACGGGTGCCATTTTAAATCTGCAGACCTGCTCAGCATTTTACAGAGGATGCTGACTAAACAAAGACTAGATCAAGATGCTGAGATATCCACTTTTTTCCCACTCCCCACCCTTTTCTTTATTTTTGTATCATCTAGACTGATGAAGAGTTCTTGAGAATTTGAAAGCTTGCACTTTGGTTGACCCCCTAATGAAAGATATTGCGTGGCTTTTTTTTGCGGAGATTTTGCTTTGGAACAACATGGCTGCCTACAGTCTCTTCCTAAATCACTGAAAGTGCCTGTCCTCATCCTCAGCGGAGGCTGCTGCTGCATCTCTCCATGAATAACTGCTCTGGCTGGACCTCTTTTCTAAGCAGCCTCTCCTGGGACTCCGCAATTTTGATTTCTCTCTGCACAGAAGTCGAGTAAGCTGCTCAGAACACTGACTCACCCTGAGGGTGGCTTCTCAGAGGTCAGGTGGTGCTTGTGAAGAAAATATATATGTGGCCATTTAGCAAGTAATAGAACCATCTAGTTATCTGTGCTATCCTGTTCGGTGGAGGGGCAGGCTTTACCTCATTTCTGCACCTCATTTATGTCAGATGAGTTCAACACCTCTGGCCTAAACTGTAGGAGGGTATAAGAGTATTTTTAAACCCAGAAAAAACCCTGTATATTAGATATCAGAAATTTGGGGGAAGCTGCTTTATGTTCTTATATATATATATTTGTGACCCATAGTTCACCAGCCTTGTATTGTGGCTTGCTGCATCTTGACAAACTTTTTGTTATTTAAAGAGGATTGTCAAGCATCTGGCAGACCAAATGCATGAGCAGTGGGCTGTTTGGAGGGGTGTCATATATTTATATTATAAAGATCAGGTGTATCTGGAACCTTAGCCATTGCATATAATTCTGGATTGATTGTGCAGGGGTAGAGCAGGCCTGCTCACCATACCTAATGCAGTCCACTTGCTATATATTGTGATCTGCCTAATGTTTGTCAATAGAAATACTGTTTTTTCAAGTCCTAGGCAGGAAGCAAAACAGGTTTGTTGAACTACTGATGGGCCACATTCACCTTGCTAGGGCACTTGGTACATTCTGGGCTTAAAGCAAATGTGAGAAGTGGCTACATGTTTGGCCAATACTTGGGATCCTTTCCTCCAAACGCCCCTTTCCTCCTATTTCCTCCCGAATGATGCAGTATGGAAATGATCTCAGCTGCATAGATTTTTCAAGATGCATCTGATTCTGCCCCTTACCCATCGTGGCATCTTTCCCGCTTGAGGGTCATGATGATGAAACTGGAGCACCAAAACCGTCACCACCACAGATAAGCCGACAATCACCATGATGCTTGCAAAATACTGAGCTGTGGGTGCAAAAGCCACAAAGATAGTCAAGGGTTACTTACTGTTTTGAGACACCCAAAAGAATTGGTTTAGTTTTTACAGCCTTCTCACTGTTTGGGAAAAAAAAGACATAAAGCATAATGTGTTCTGCATTGCAACATTATAGCCATAAAACACTTATACAATATATGTGCTCAAACACCTCCTCACCCTCTGTATTTAAGTATTATAGATGCTGCTTCCTCTAGTTCGTTGGACTTTTTTTGTCATCAAGGTCAAGTCACACTTGATTTATGGCAACCCCATAGGGCTTTCAAGGCAAGAGACATTCAGAGGTGGTTTGCCACTGCCTGGTTCCTCACCATGCCCTGGTTCATGATGAATTTTGGCTGGTTTGTGGTTCACAAACTGAAATTCATGGCAGGTCTATCGGCAGGACTTTTCACAAACTTTCAAGCAGTTTGTGGAAGTTTGTGCTGGTTCATGAATGGATACACTTCAAGGCAGGCTGTCTCCACTCAAACAAAATGTTTACCAAACTTCAAAACAACAGGGGGCAGAATGCTCCAGCCCTGGAAACACTCTTCTCAGTTTCAAACTAGTCATGTCAATTTCAAGAAAGTTGATTCCCCCTCTTTGCCAGCATTCCTTTATGTTCAGTTCCTATTTTCTTGTATAGAACTTGTAAAATCCCATCCCCTTGCTTGGATTTGTGACTCTGTGCTTTGAGATCAGTCCTTTTAAGCTTGCAATGCCAGTGGCACTGGGTTCTGCTGGGGACTCTCTGCACTGGTACTGCTGGGCACTCTGTACATTGTACTGGTTTTGCTGGGCTTGCAGAAATGCCTCCCTTGCTTGGAATGTAACTGAGGTGGCATTGCCACATTGGCACTGGGTTCTGCTGGGGTTGTAAAAAAAACACCTTGCTTGGAGTATGATTCTGTGCTAGACATCAATCCTATTGAGCTGGCATTACCACAATGGCACTGGGCTCTGCCGGGCACTAATACATTGCCTTGGATCTGCTGGCCTTGCAAAAATGCCCTTCCACCTTCAGTTACTACTCTAGATATTCTCTGGTTTAACCTTAGTCCTCTTGGGTTTGCACTTCCACAGTGACACTGGTTCTGCTAGGCACATTGCATTAGTTCTTCTGGGCTTGCAAAAATCCCCCCATCTTAAGTTTTTACAGAAGAGATTCTCTGGGACTTTGATTCTGTTCTGTTGGCCTTCTGTTGCCCTTGCTTCTTTTTTTTGCTGTTTTTCCATCCACTGGAAACAATGGAGGATGAGGGCACCTTCTCTGGAGGGCTGTAACTTGGACCCTGTAAATCCAATCCTCACCATATTTGGAGGTCAGGTAGAAGAGAGTTTGATGTCTCTAACTTGCACAGAATCCATTCTATACACCCCTGAACCTGCATTTGTCAAAATGACTGCCTGTCAGCTGTCATTTCCCTGGAAAGCACTTTCCTGGGGGCACCTTTTTGGAGGGGCATAACTCATACCCTGTAAATTCAATCCTCACCAAATTTGAAGGGCATGTAGAGGAGAGTCAGCTGGAGATCCTGTGTGAGTTTGGTGTCTCTAGCACACCAGGGGGAGTGTTCCACCACACCACGAACCAAACCAGTTTGTTTGGCTCTTAAAAGTTCATGACGGTTCATGGTTTATGAACCGGGCATTCCACAAACCACAAACCAAACCACATTTTCCTGGTTCATGTCCATCCCAGGAGAACTCCAGGCCCCACAATTCCATGGATGAAAATAGGAACATTCTGTTCTCACGGAATGCCCTTATCCTCACAGCCAGGCTGACTACATGGGGGAAGAGAGCTCTTTTCCACTGCAGAAAATGCTATTCATTTATTCTGCAACAGCCTGTTCTGTACTAACTTCTGATATAAATTCTGTTAGCATTTCCTCCACTTGCCCCTATTTATCTAGTTCCACTTAAAGATGTGATTTATTCCTGGCAGGACCCCAGCAAGCCTGCTAGGAACGGGGGTCTGGGGGCCCATGGAGCCAGGCACGTTGTGTGATTTTCTTCTGTATTATGAGCAGGTGGCGTGAGTGAGGGACCCATGACTCTTGGGCCCTATAACAGCTGGACCCTGGGAAATATGTCGAACCCTGAAGAGCCTATTAAACCCTGTGTTAGCATACGAACAAAGGTCTGGATCCTGCTGAACTCCTCTAACTTCTCCACCTTCCTCCTGCCATTGCAGCCCAAACTGCTTCCTGAAATGCTGATCCTGGGAGACAGTGGAACCCCCAGGAACCACACGAGGGGGGACTCAGGGGTCAGATGAAGGGCAGAAGCAGCAAAACCTCTTCCTCTTGCACACATGGAAATGGTCTCTGAGATACAACCCAAAATGTTTACAAGGTATCCCGATAAGACAAAATAGGGTATGTCAGGGAGAAGAATCAGAAAATAAGCACAGTAAATACTCAAGGTCCACTGGAGCATACAGAATTCCAGCCCCAAAGTTAATTCTAACTATTGCATCTCTGGTGCAATAAATCTGAGGAATGAATTCAACAAATAAGGGCAAACCACTAAGCAGTGTTTAAGCTGATAAACTAATACGAACATTCACACACAGTTTCCCTCCAAACTTCTGCATGCTTTTCTGCATATGAATGGGCAAAATGCTATAAATTTGGGGGAAGGGGGGAAATAAAAGTGAACTCTTTAGATAACTCCTTGCTAAACAAAGCAGATTAAAAACAGGCCCAAGCAGAAAGAACAACTTTGAGAGCCATTTTAGTCATAATGTGGTGTCATATTTAGATCCTGAGGGCATAAACATGTTTAAAATAGTCCTTCCCTCTCCTTAGGGACCCATGGAAACTGTGTCTCTTTGAGGGGAAGGGCAGCAAACACTGAATGTTTCAGTAAACTCACTAGGATTGCCAGGTCCCTCCTGGCGACCAACGGGAGATATGGGGGTAGGGTGGCCAGATCAAGGTTGGGAAACTTCTGGAGATCTGGGTATGGAGCCTGGGGAGGACAGGGACCATAGAGTCCACCCTCCAAAGCCTCCATTTTCTCCAAGGGAAGGGATATCTGTAGTCTGGAGATGAGCAGTAATTCCAGGGGATCCCCAGGTCACACCTATTGGCTGGCAACCCTAAATCCCTCCCCAAACTACAACTCCCAAGATTCTTGGCTGGAAGCTATCATGATGAAGTTGCATAAAACTAAGTTTTATACTGTAGTATACCACAAAATCTTGCATATTTGGAAAGAGCATTGTCCTGTGTATCATAAACATAATTTTAATTGACTGGTCTACTTTCCACTTCTTTGAATAACTGGAGATGTTGCAAACAGTAAAGGTGGATATGCTTATTACCCATGAAATTCTACCCTCAAAGATGTAGTTTCTTTATGCCAGGGATGGTGAACTGGCATTGCATGAGCCATGTCGGGCCCAATACCGTGGTGACTAAAGAGAACCACCATATTCAGAGGCAGAATAGCTGTGCCAGGAGGCAACATATGGTGAAGGCCTTGGCCTCTGTGCCCTGCTTGCTGGCCCTCCGGAGCAATTGGCTAGACACTGTGTGAGATAGGATGCAGGACTAGATGGACTACTGGTCTGATCCAGCAAGGTTCTTCTTATGTTCTTATGAGAGGTTACCTGGCTGAAAAACCTGCTAGATGAGAAGCAGCACACAGCACACTGCTTTCAGTAAAGTCTGCAGATATTTCTGGTATTAAACATGCCAAAAGTGCCTTTTGATTCCTTGGCAACCCACTCATCTTTAGAAATTATAATCCTTTTTCATGCCCTGTTCTGTTTCAAACTTCAAGAGTTTTAGGTAGGGTTGCCAGGTCCTACCTGGCAGCTGGTGGAGGAATTCTTGGTCCTCTCTGGGATCTTCTGCCGTGCATGCAAAGCACACACAGTGCAATTACATCACCTGAAAGTGATGCCATCACATCGCTGACATCAGGGGGGTGAGGCTCTAGAGTTTTGCCCCAAAACTAGAGTGTCGCTGTGCAAAGTCAGCGATGTTAAGATGTCACTTTCGGGTGATGTCATCATGTCACTTTTGGGGCCAGTTGGGGGCAGGAAAACCCTAGTCTGGCAACCCTAGTTTTAGGTAGTGGGAATGAACCACAGAACCCTAATATGTGGAGCAGGAAAATGCAAGTAATAGGCCGCGTCCACACTGTCACTTTTGTCGCTCATTTCTCCCTATTGCTTCAGGTTCCCCCACCCCCCATATGTTTTGTTCTCTCTAGTAGTCCCAGAGGGAGCAAAACACATGTGCGAAAGGGGGAGGAACCCAAAGCAATAGGGAGAATTGAGCAGCAAAAGTGACAGTGTGGACGGGGCCATAGTTTCCTATACTACTGAGAATTAGCGTACCATAACCTTTATGAGAACAAGTTATGAAAAAGGATATGCCCTGTTTCTAGTCTCACCTTTGGCCCACCATCTCTGGTAGCTGAAGGCAAACCTCTGAGCCCTTGTCTGGAATGATAAATAAAGCCTTCTTTACGGATAATCTGGGTGAAGCACTTGGCAAACACCAAAGTATTGCATCTATGGGTGTGTCTGTATACTGTTTCTATTCATTGTGTGAGATACAGAGTAAGTGGCACTGATTTTGCTTGAGACAAAGCAAAATCTCATTACTTGGAATCAATGCAGATGAAAGAGTATTGCTCGCTTTTGTTCATTCAATCTGAAACATTGTTTGGAATTGGTTCTTTTAATCTGCGGATCAAATCACTGACCACCAAACATGTTCAACACTAAGTTGACGTTTGAGAAGAGAACAGATGTGTATTAAAATGTCCAAATTCTTCTTCTTTGATGGTTAAACAGGTCATTTATTCTATCATCCAGATTTTTTATTATTATTTGTTTGATTTCTAGCCCACCCTTTCCGCAAGCAGGGTGGGTTACATTTGTTCACTGTCTTTGATACTTTTGTGACCTGAACGTCTCAGGCTAGATTTGTTTGTGCATGGTGATGGCTTTCCGTCAGGGCTCAGGCCAAGCCTCCCTCTGTGATCTTAACAATATTTGCACATTGTTGTATTCTACACCATGCCAAAGGTATTACGTAAGCCATGGTTTCACAAAGTGAAGAATTTGGGTTTTTTTCTAACGAAGAAAACCATGACAGATATTTTAGAAATGAGATTAGGCAGTCTCTCCTGTGCATAAATAATGCTTCAGTGGTAATAACCAATGATATTTATTCACATAACTCAGGCTACTTATTATTGAAATCCCACCTCATATGAATCACAAAAAAACCATTCTGTTTTGTTTATTGAGCTGTCATTCTACAATGAGGAGGGGGGGTTGGTAGAGAATTAATCTCCTCATTCAATGATTATCCATAATCTGTGACTGTTGATTAAAACAATCAGGTCACACTGATCAATTAAAAACCTTTAGTGCCTGTCTAGAAAATAAAGCTCAGCCAAAATCAAAAGCAACTGCAGATTGAACTGAGTTGGTTTAAAAGCAAATTAGAAGAATTTGTCTGAATGACAAAAACAAACAAACTAAAACACGATATTCCCTGGTACCAAGATGAAAGGAACGAACTTTTAAAAGACCCACTGAATTCCAAAGGAGAAGTTAACATTCTTTCTTTTTGTTTGTCGCACGAAGGCAAACCAAAATAGAATTCCAGCCCATCCCATGCTTCTGGGAAGGAGAAAAGAAAAGCATATAGTTCAGAACGGAACAAAATTCTATTAATATTTCAGGTAAAGGGATTTTAATCTATTAAAAAGATGGCTTAAAGTCAATGGCTAAAAATAATGTACATTAAAAAACTGAGTGTAAAGTATATATTTTACTGGCAAAAAAAGAATTATCTAAATTTTGATTTAAAAAAAAGAACTAGGGGAGGGATAAAGCAGGCCTCCTCAAACATCAAAGCACTCCCCCAAAAGCAATACTAATTAAAAAAAATTATAGCATCATGCATCCTTTGGAATCACTAAAGACTCCCAGCATTTTCCTCCAAGAATAAATCTCGTTTTGTTCCAGCCAGATGCATCCCCTCCTATTCTCTGCAACAGAATTCCCAATACAGTTTTGATGGATTATGATATTTTCATTTCCTTTGTGTCCTAAATGGTTGTTTAGCATTGATTTGTGCAGTGAAATCCTTTGAGATGGCTATGTTTCATTACAAGCAAAAGTCCCTCTGTCTGTGTAATGAGTCTTTAAAGTTGTGAATAAGAGGCAAAGCTATCAATACAGAATTATATAGCTGGTGATAATGCACCATTACAAAGATTTCCTGTTTTTGGTTTTATCACACGTAATGTTGCAGCTGTTAACCATTCGTCAGCAATATAAGATTTTGTTGCCTTTTTGTGTTTCTGAGTTCATTAACTGATTAATTGAGCTTGACTCAGAACATTGTCATTGTGGGTTTCCCTACAGCATAAAGGGGTGGGTGGGAAAGAACTGTTAAATTTCCATAGATATAGAAAAAAATCAGACAGTTAACAGCACTCCCTGTCCACAAAAGTTAATTTCTTCCTACATAGGAGACTTGCTTGTTTACCCCGACACAGAAACCTTTTCTGTCATACTAAATATATGGACAATTAATTATGAGGGAAATGCACTCAGTCACCTAATATTTCACCTTCCTGGATCAGACCAAGAGGCTACCTGTGAGGACATAAGAAGAGCCCTACTGGATCAGACCAGAGATCTATCTAGTCCAGCATCCTGTCTCACACTGGCCAACGAGTTCCTCTGGAGGGCCAACAACAAGGCATAGAGGCTGAGGCCTTCCCCTGATGTTGCCTCCCGGCTCTGGGATTCAGAGGTTTAGTGCCTCTGAATGTAGAGGTTCCCCTCAGTCTCCCTGTTCCTTTCCCACCCAGGGACAGGTCACAGCAGGGCACAAATTAATAACCATGTCCTGTCGCTTGCGCCTGGCATCTAGTAATAAGAAGTACATTACCCTTATAGAAGCTCCATGTAACTTGTCATAGCTATTAGCTTTTGATAGGCCTCCAATCTCCATGAACTGGAGAAGTCTATTTAAAAGAGCCAGCTAAGAAAGTAGCCATCACCACATTTTCTAGTATAAAAAATCTCACTATTTAATTATGAGCTATGTGGAAAAGTACTTCCTTAGATCTGTCCTAACAATTCACATTATGAAGAACACAGGTTGGGTGTGGAGCCCCCAGCCTGTATCACACATGAGTGTACTACTCAATTACTGGGTGCACAGTAACCCAAGAAGAAGAGAAGAAGAGACTGGATTTGTATCCTGCCCTCCACTACCCGAAGGAGTCTCAGAGCGGCTTGCAAACTGCTCTCCCTTCCCCTCCCCACAAAAGACATGAGGCACTGCATGTGCAGGGACTGAGGAGAATCCACCACTTAAGTATGACTGTTACACAGCGTACCAGATGAAGAACCCCAGACCCAACCTATGTTCTCTAGGGCGGCCACAAGTTCTATTGTTGTATGGAAGTATGAAGCTAAATCCCTTTTTTACACCCTTTACTATTTTGTATCCTCATGCCCCTCCTTTGGCCATATTTTTCTAAACCACCAACCTAATTAGCCTTCCCCTGTACTCCCAACACCTTGATGATTGTAGTCTTCCATTTCTAGGTGTTCCCTGTCTCTGCGGTTTTAAGATAGCATAACTGGGACAGAATCTGTAAGCAATATTCTAACTGTGGTGTAGTCATAGATTTATGTAATGGTATTATGGCTTCGACCTCCTGCCTAATCATTTCTGTCTCCAAATTTAATAAGGCCAAGTTCTGACACTTAAAAAGGTCTCTGGGTGTCAGTTCAGGTGACATGAGACCCTGCATCTTTCCCAGTATGTCCACTGAAGAGCTCTGCGCTCATCAGACCAACTTTTGCTGGTGATTCCCGGCCCAAAAGACATCAGTTTAGTCTTGGCCATAGACAGTGCCTTTTCCACTCTGGCCTGGTGGAACACTCTCCCAAGAGAGATCAGGGCCCTGGGTAGGGTTGCCAGCCTCCAGGTGGGGCCTGGGGATCTCCCGCTTTTACAACTGATCTCCAGCTGACAGAGATCAGCTCCCCTGGAGAAAATGGCTGCTTTGAAGGGTGGATTGTATGGCATTGTACCCTGCTGAGGCCCCTCCCCTCCACAAACCCCGCCCTCTCCGGGATCCACCCCCAAAGTCCCCAGGTATTTTCCAACCCAGACTTGGCAACCCTAGCCCTGGGGGACTTACTACAGTTCCGCAGGGTCTATAAAATGGAGATGTTCCGCCAGGCCTTTGGCTGCTCCACCCTGCTTTACATCATTTATGTTGTGATTTTGATGATGGGTATCCCCACCTGCCCAGTATTGGATCTATCCTGGCACACATACAAACAGTAGTCCTGGGAGCACTTGTAAACTGTGCCTGGTTGCCATCTTGCGAGTTATGTTATCTGTTTTTTAAAATAGGGTTTAAACATTGTGGAGCCATGTTTTAATTGTTTTATATTTATCTGTTTTACCTGCCCTGAGCCCTGCTGCACAGGGAAGCGAGGGCTAGAAATTGAATAAAATAAATAAAAAGTCTTGGCTTGGAGACAGGCATCAGGCTGAACCACTTAGTCCTCTGGCATGGTTCAAGGTCCTCAGAGGACTGCCAAGTACCACACTGGTGCAGTTAATCAACCACTAGTATAGTTGAGCAGTACATGGCTGGGTGACCAACATCACTAATCGCGTTGTGCCAACCAGAAGACAAACCAAAGCTTCCATTTTCTGTCACAATGGAAATCCATACAACTCAGTCACTGAGGCTGGATAAGATCGTGGTGATTAGCAATGCAATCTTAACCATGGTTTCACGCTTCTAAGCCCGTTGACTTCAATTGGCTTAGAAAAGGGTAACATATCCCACAGCACTTTTAAGCACTGCCTCAGGCAAAAGTCAAAGCATTTGGCTTAACTGATTCATGCCAAGCTGGACTTCAAAATAGAAGCAACCTGATCCAGGCAAAGCTACCACTTCCACATGTGGTTTCATCCTGCTAGAAGGCCAGATAGTACATCCAGTGGCTGGGATATGCAAACCATGTCTAGTAAACAATTTTTTTCTCACTGCCAGCTGGGGTTGCCACTCCATCTTGGGAAATTCCTGAAGATTTTGGGGTGGAGTTTCAGGAGGGCAGAGGAGGGACCAAAGCAGGGCATAATATCACCCTCCAAAGTAGCCATTTTCTTCAGAGTCACAGATCTATGTAATCTAGAGATCAGTTGTAATTCCGGGAGGTCTCTGGGTTCCACCTGGAGGCTGATGATCCTACTGCCAAAGTCTGAAAGGACCAAACATTTGGTAAGCTAAAGGGCATAATGGGGAGGAACTAACATCACCAAAGGAACCAACCCAAGGTGATTTGTAAGCTGCCTTGAGCCTAAATAAATAAACCATATTGCAAACATGTGAGGTGGCCTTCTAAGTAGAGATTAAAACCATTTTCTCTAGATCAGTGTTTCCCAGCCTGTGGGCCAGGACCCAAAAGTGGGTTGAGGAGGAGGAGGAGGAGGAGATTGGATTTACACCCTGCCCTTCACTCAGAGTCTCAGAGCGGCTTACAGACTCCTTTCCCTCCCCTCCCCGTAACAGACACCCTGTAAGGTAGGTGGGGCTGAGAGAGCTCTCTCAAGGACTGCTCTTGAGAGAACAGCTCTGAAAGAACTTATGACTGACCCAAGGTCACACCAGCAGCTGCATGTGGAGGAGTGGGGAATCAAACCCTGTTCTCCCAGATTAAAGTCCATGCTCTTAACCACTACACTTGCGAAGCCTCTGAAAGTGGGTCACAGGCCAACCCTCCCTAATGGCTGCCCCCATTCTTTGCAATGCTCTTTCTCTCTTCTCCCTCCTTACCAACTTCTCATATTCTTGCCTCCCATCAAGCAACTAGTAAATGTATGGTAGGAGCTGGAAGAAGTGGGGGGGGGGGGAGGCTGGAGAGAGGATGGGAGCTGTTCAGTGGGAGATGGAAGAACCAGAGGAGGAAAGAAAGACACATGTGCAGCATCACTATCATCATTATTAACTTAATTTATATCCCACCCTATCCCATGAGTGGGCTCAGGGCAGCTTACAACATAAGATTCATGAAACAATAAACCCAATAAAACATCAGATGGTGCAATAAACAATAACAGAAAAGACCCATGCCTCATATCAGGTGAATTAAAAGCTCCAGTGCCCAAGTGATATTATCTAAAGCAGCAGGGTCCTGGAAAGAGGCCATGAACATGCATGCATGAGCTCTGTATTGGCGCTGCTCCTTCAGCAGCCTGACCTCTTGTCCAGCCCACTGCAGTGCCTCATAGCCCTCTACCTGTTGAGGGAAATGTACTGCACCGAGCCTCTTGCTGCCAGTCCTTTCACTGTCATCTGACATCTTCATGCATTTCTTTAAACTGGTACCCCATGAGTGTGTCTCCTCAAACTCCAGCTGTGGCCCACCTGGCAGGAGGAGATGACAGGAGACCCCCCACTTTCAGGGACTTGACCTTGGGGGGAGCCTTGTGAACTCTTCACTTGGTAGAATAGAGAACTTTGTTATAAACTCTTCTCCCCATGTGTAATGTTGCTTATGGATGCCATAACAGTTCATGGAAGTTCATGGTGTCTATTCAGTTCATGAACCACCAACCAGCTAAAACTTGTCCTGAACTTTCGTTTGTGAGTCAGTTTGTACACATCCTTAGCCCTGGATGGGTCATCATACCTAGTAAATTTGGACTTGTGGGTCACCTTACTGAAAAGGTTAGGAACCACTGCTCTAGATCACTGAACATAGGTTCTTCTGCCCCTTCCATTCTTATGGTTTACCATTTCAAGCCATGTATGGACTTGTTTGGTGTACTGGGCACCAAGAAACCCCTCACTGGCTCTGTTTTCTTTTTACCAGCTGTCTTTTTTAAAAGCATCCTATGGCTTGTTCTTTATATCCACCAACTTTCTACTTTCACAACCCAGCTGTTTCCCTAGGTATGACCCTGGGCATCCTAACAGAGGACAACGGAGATTGGTCATGTACCGCCTCAGCCCAATTTGTTACCTTTGTTGATTCCCAAATTGGAAAACTCAGGAAAATGCCTCACGGAAGTATATCTGGCCACGGAACCAGAACGAATAAGGCTTTTATTTTGTGATGAAGGCAGCAGCTCACACTACCAAACATTTGTTTCAAGCAAGTTAACTGCCGGACTTGACAGTCAGCTCATGATTTATAGGTTAGGCCCTCAATCAGACTGCTTGTAAGCTGTTTCGGTCTCTCTTTTCCCCCTCTCCCCTTCTCCATTGTATGAACTGAGGAGACTAAGGGTGATTATGGCCCTCATAAATTTATTTCTCTCATTCTCACTCTGCCACACACCCGCACAAATGCACACGGGTGCAGGTCACAAGTCTTGGGCTCAAAACAATAGCTGCAAGCCACAAATTGAAAGGGAAGGAAGGGTGAATGCCACAGCTGTGCTGCAAGATGGGAGCGACTGTGATGAACAGCAGGTTCCGAGGCACCGTCTTTTGGCTGGCGGACAAGCGGCTGGTAGAGAGAGACCGAAGGAAGAAAACAACTTTTAAAAGAAGGCAAACAAGATTGCTAATTAGGTTCGGACTGTGTTGTACCAACATGCCAAGGAGCATTACATCTAAATATGATGTGCAAGGCTTCTGTGGAAACAGAAGGATGCAGCTTTTTCTCTGACTGGTAACTTAGCAGTAAACACTCAAGGTTTTAATAATGGCTTAGAACATAAGCAAAGTTACTTGCTTACCCTCCTAAGGCCCTCTGTATAGTAGTTACATAGCACAATCTGCTCCTAATGAGGCTCCGAGGCCTGCGCTTAAAACTATAAACTAATAAAAACAGGCTCCAGGCATAGTTTTTTCCAGGGCAGCAAGCTTTATATGGAAATGCAGAACAGAACATCCTGAGAGACAGAGAGAAGAGAAAAGGCTCCGCTAAGGAAATTCCCATAGAGATTGATTTGGCAGTTCATACAGAGAAAGGAAACAGATACAAGCCTGGCACTCCATTTCAGCTCAGGGATGCTATGTTTTTGGCAGGCCTGGGGCTTTCCCAGTGTTTCTGCACAGGTATGGCTACCATTTTGAGAAAGACGTCCTTCCGGCCATTCTCAAGATGGGTTAAGTCCCTCTCATCACGAAAGATTATCTGCCTTCCTCCGTTCTAGAGTTGCCAGCTCTGCATTGGAAAATACCTGGAGATTTGGGGTGTGGAGCCTGAGGAGGGTGGGATTTGAGGAGGGGAGATACTTCAGTGGGGTTATAATGCCATAAGCAGCAATGGGGTTATAATGCCATAAACCGCCTAAGTCGACCTAAGAAGACTAAAGAGCTGACTGCCACCTGAGTAACAACTACCGCTGTGAAATTATTAAATTATTGATACTAGCACTTTATTATATTTTATGGTTTTAGAACTGTTTAAATGTTAAATGTTGTTTTAAATCTATTTTATCTGTATTGTAAAAATTTTAAGTGTGTTACATAAGCCGCCCTGAGCTGGCCTTGGCCAGGAGGGCAGGATAGAAGTATAATAAATCAATCCAATCAGTCAATTTTTCTTTAGGGGAACTGATCTCTGTCAACTGGAAGTAATCCCAAAAGATCATCAGCTGCCACCTGGAGGTTGGCAACCGTACTCCATTCACACAAACGCTTTAGAACACTTGGGCTTAACAAAATTTGCCTAATAACAGGAGGATCATGTTGTTGTGGCATCAAATCAGTAGAACTTTCATTCCTTTATTTAAAGAACACTTAATATCGGTTTTGCGCCAGCTTGACCCTTCCCCCCCCCAAATGTCAGAAACAGTAGTCTGCCAAAGGCACTGCCGATTCTCTCCTGAAAATCTCTACCCAGTCCCCAAAAAGAGCTACAGTCCTCAGGGTTCCCTATGGAAAGAGCATAGCTCTCCCTAGGACTGTGCTGTTGACGTTCGCCTACATTTTTTACAAAAAATTGCTGCTTGCAAGTAGAAAATTAGCACAACAGAGGACTGGTTTGGAACCTCTCTCCCTGATCTGGTAGTTTTCTCCTTGTAAGGGTTTTTAAAAAACATGGCAGAACATTTTTTAAAAAATGGTTCCCCCCCCCCCCTTACAGCTTATTCACTTATCAACTCTGTTTTATGTGTACAGCCAACTTCACTGAGAGCTTTAGAGGTAGTAGATATTTTCAGGTCATCCCTGAAAATAAAGGACACTATGGCTATATGGGGGCTTTGAGACTTATTTGGATCAATATGAAGCACACGTTTAGGTACTGAAACCTTGCACACCATTCAGCCAAATTACCTTTGGGATGTCCTCCGGTCGGATTTATTTCTATGACAAGAACTCAGCAGCCTGGGTGAATGTCTGGCAATTACAAGCCAAAATGGAATGTAAACTCTGGTCCTTTGCACACCCTCTGAAAGTTAAACAGCACAGTGCACGCCGAGTGCATAGCAAATGCTTGACAAGGAAAGCGGCGCTATTGGCAGGCTTTTACAACAGCCATCACATGGTCCAATGCTTATGCAAATAGTCCCTGAAGGCCTCTGAAGAGCCCAAGTCCCAGGCAGGTTCATAAGAGAGGAGGCAACGTTGCAGATACTATATTCCCTGAACATTTGGGGTTTTGTAAAAACTAGCATGAGAAATGTGCTCAGAAACAGTCTGGTAATCAGTGAAGACGTAGCAGTATCAGCTAGAGATGAGCCCTGTTCACAAGTTATTGTGAACCCACAATCTAGCCTGGTGCAAACAGCTCCTCGTGTTCAATGAACGTGTGAAGAGAAGGAGTGGGAATGTGCTAGCATTGCCCCCAAACAATTGCCTGCAGGGGCAACTGCAGGGGCAACTGTGTGGATGTAGTGGCTGTGCGAACTAGAGTTGCTGATCTCTAGGTAGTGTACAACACAACAAGAGGACCACAATGTATGTAGGTTAATTAACAAAACTGCACCACCACATATATAATTATATGAATGAATTCTTGTTTCTTTTAACAATATTTGCAATCACTTTGTTGGCCAGCAAGGCACTGCTAGTGCTTTTATGAATTGTGATATTCATAAACCTGAACTTTGGGTTGCCCATAATGGAAGGGCCATGTGCTTTCTTCAGTATAGGAGCCAGCTCCAGCCCATGCCAGGAGGCTGACACCCTAGACAGTTCACCTGAGACAGAGACAAAGCCATGAGGTTTCTTTCTGTTTCAGCATGCTGGTCAACCCCTGCCCCCTCCAACATAGCTAAATGAATTATGCTAACACAGTTGCTTAGCAACTAATGTTCGGGCCATCAACCAGTCGGCCAAAGTCATTGACTAACAATAGATGTGGCCAGGTGAGTCATCGGACCCCAGCCCAGGTGTCCACTTCCTGGTGAGATCATAGCTTTGCAACATGGTCCATCTCCCGGCCCTCCTCCTTTTGTCCACCTTTAACCTATGGAAGGGTCCAAGAGGGACGGACCGCCTAGTACGTGTGTTAATGGGAGGTGGTCTGCGCAAGACCACCTAATAAAAGACCTTACGCAGAGGCATTCGGTCTCTTGAGCCATCGTCCCCTATCTGCTTTACAACACCCCTTCAGTCCAGCTTGCTGTCCCAAACCCTTGCCTCCATCTTTAATCCTCTTCCTCTGGACTCGCGATCCACGAGAACCACGTGGTCTCGCAGGTTCGAGCATCGTGTCCCCATAGTCTTTCTATTTTCTCCCCATCCAATTCTGCCATCGATCGGACAACTCATCTAAGGTAAGGCACTGCTTCCCCACCAACGAATTCCTGCTCATGCAAACGTGCTACTTTCTGTCTTTATTTCTTAGGCCTGTGTGAGTGTGTGTGTGATTACGTTTTTGGTGTGCTTGAACAACATTGCCCAGTAAACTGCATTTAACTGGCTATCTGCCTCACGTGCCTCTTTCCTTGAGAACTCCCGGGAGGGGTGGGACCCTGGTATAGTTGGCTAAGATCCCGTGTATTTTGCTGATTGTTAAACGTAAATTAAAGCAATTCGGCTAACAACTTATATGTAGTATTTTATTATGATATTCTTAGAATTATAAAGTCAATATAATACAAAATATGTAAATTATATAAAATAAATATAGTAAATTACATCAAATATACAACATATGCCCTACAGGGCTGTTAGTCGACATAGAAGCCTTTAAGATTACGAGAACCGATGTAGCCTCGTTTCTGAGGCCTTCATCAGGTCTTACTGAGAAAAATGTGCAATTCTACTGTTGTTTCTTCAAATCTTATTGAGAAAAATGTACAAGTCTACTGTTGTTTTCAGTTTGTTGGTGTTTTATAAATGAATGCAAATACTGTTAAAAGAAATAAGAATTCATACTTTATATATAATTATATACATGGTGCTGCAGTTTTGTTAATTAATCTCTAGGTAGTGACTGGAGATCTCCTGAGATTACAACTGATCTCCAAGCAACGGAGATCAGTTCGCTTGGCAGGTGGACTCTATGGTATTATATGCCACTGAAGTCCCTCCCCTCTCCTCAGGCTCTACCTTCAAAATCTAAAGGGATTTCCCTACACAGAGCTGGCAATCCTATTACAAACATTCCCTCCACACAATCAGCAACATTCCAAAACTTCTCACAGGAGCAGGATTGAGCATGAACTGCATTTTTGCAGTTTGGTTTGTGGTTCATGGCTGAACCACAAACTGAGCCACAAACCCATGCTAACAGGGAGGTTGGCTCGCAAACTGACCCAGTTCATATTGTTTCATGAGCCATGCTGATCATGGGGAGGGAGAGTTTACACAGTCAGCATGCAAAAACCAGGTGATCTCACAGAGGAAGTGGCCACACAAACTCTCCCTCCTTGTAATCAGTCAGGTACCGTGTCTGAGGAACCACTCAGTCGCAGTACCTGTGTCTAATCTGGATTGGGCTTTGGTTTATTAGCCTCTATCTAGTCATCTGTTCAGGGCGTCCACGCCTGCACCTGGAGTGGACAAAAAGAACCAGAGTTGGATATCAGCAGCATACTGAAAACTCCTTACTTCACACCTCCAGACAACTTCTCACAGGAGTAGGGTTGGACATGAACTGCATTTTTGCCACAAACCCATGCAAACTGGGAGGTTTGGTTCATGAGCCAGTTTGGTTTCATGAGCCAGTTAAAGTTTAAAACCCTGCTTTCTGCTCCGCTCGGCTTTTTGCTCAGCTGTTTGGTTTGAAAGGCTACGAGCCATTTAAACTAAACAGCTGAACAGTGGTCCTCACTGCTCAGCTGTTTGGGAACCCCTACTTTCTGCTCCCAGCAGCTTTTCATGGGGAGCAGAAAGCAGGGTTTTTTTTAAAAAAAGAAAGCCCTTTTAAACAGCTGAGCCATGCAGAGCAAACTGCTCCCATGGCTAAGCCGTTTAAAAGGGTTTCCTTGGGCAGCCAGCCTCATGTTCAGAGCCATTTAAACCACTGCTTTCTATTCCCCATGGCTTTTCACAGGGAGCAGAAAGCAGTGGTTTAAATGGCTCCCAGCTGTTCAGCTGTTTTTCATTTAGAGGAGAAAGTTCTGCTCTTCATAAACCACCACAGACTGAATCAAAATTTGTGAAAGTTTATGGCAGTTCTTTAGTTCATGGACATTGCTTCATGAGCCACAAATTGGCCAAAATTTGTGACAAACTTTAGTTTGTCAGCCGGTTTGTGTCCATCCCTACACAGGAGTTCCACAGAGGACAAAATCAGATTTGGTAGGAAAGTGTAGCATAAATACAATATACTTCCTTATAGAAACAACCTGCCAAAGAGGAGGAGAATCACTGGAGAACAGTGCCTCTTACCCCAATCTAACCAGGAGATCCAGAAGGATTTCATCGTTGATGGTATTAAAAGTGATTGAAAGGGAAAATCTCTCAGAAAAAGTCATTTCCCTGGTGCCCAAAACTGTTTGGGGTTCAAAAGGGGGCTGAAATGGTTCTAGAAAATCTGGTTTCATACACAGATCATTTTAAAGAAATTAGGTTTGGGGAGGGGGGCAACAAAGAACAGGCAGCCTGCACAAAAACCTCTGCAAGATTTGCTCCTGTGGTTCAACTTGTGGACAGGCCACTCTTGTGTGTGACAGCATCATCTGTATGAACCGCTATGTACAAGGTGAATACTTGACTACCTTAGTTTCCATGGGGGAATACGGTCATGTGTGAATTGGCCCTAAATAAAACCCCACAACTTAAGCTGTTCTACAATTTTCACCCCACATGGCAAAACCTCTGTTCAGTCACTCTTTTCTTTGACCTAGTTCTTGCTGAGGTGGCAAATTTATATCTGGATTGAATCATTTAAGACTGCAGTCCCCATAGAACTGAATATTCTTTCATAAGGTCAAGAAATTCCCTCCACTAAGAAACAAGGTATCAAGAAATGAGGGTTCTAACCTAGCCCACAGGGGAATATGTAATAACACAGAAAAATCCTGGGAAGGAAAAGAGCCCCCGCGCCCCCGGCTTCTATTGCCCAAACAGAATCTCAATAAAGAGGAACAAAGAAAAATGAAGCGACAGAAGATTCAACAGTGGTAGCAGCAGAACCACTTTGAACAGAAGGGACAAGGTGCGAAAGGACGTTATCCTATTTTTCTTCCCTCTAGCCAGTACTACTCAGTGTACATCTTTTGTTTTGTCAAAACAACAAAAGTTCAGTTCTAGGAGCACAGGTCTATTAGTTCCTTCAGCTACTTTCTGTACTCTTGGCATGTCATGCCACAAGAACTTACACAAGATGTTTATTGTAAGACTGAAGTTATTATCCTCAGTCACCCTGAGCCAATTGGGGCAGCAACTCAGAAATACACACATTAGGCATGCAATAAAGCATGGATACACTAAACAACACAGTTTCATATATGGGAGCTCAACTGCCTGTCAGTTCATCTCCCATCTTATTTAATAGTCACAAACAGGGAGCCAGTTTTTCAGGACGCTGTTAGTGTGTTCATCAACCCATCCTATGACTCCCAGTTCTGGGTTGGGAAATACCACAAAGTTTTGGAGGTGGAGCCTGAGGATGGCAGGGTTTGGGGAGGGGAGGGGAGGGATTTCAACAGGGTATAATGCCATAGAGTCCACCTTCCAAAGTGGCCATTTTCTCCAGGTGAACTGGTCGCTTTCTCCTGGAGATCAATTGTAACAGTGGGAGACCTCCAGCCACCACCTGGAGGTTGGCTACCGTAACCCATCCACAGCTGTTCCACTGGTTTCGTCAACACACACCTTTCTAAATTGTCTTCAAATTATGTTCAGTATTGCAGTCTTACATCCCAGTGGGGAGGGGTCGTGACCAGTGTTCCCTCTAAGCTGAGTTAGTGTGAGCTAGCTCACCATTTTTTAGCCTCTGGCTCACACATTTTTGTCTTCACTCAGGAAGGATGGCTCCAGAGCAAACTAATTCATGCAGCAGCCAAATCGCTCACTCACAACTTTAATGCTAGTACCTCACAAAGTTGGATTTTTGCTCACAAGGCTCCACAGCTTAGAGGGTGCATTGAATAGCATCTCCTTGGCATGCAGAAAGTCCCAGGTTCAATCCCCAGCATCATCAGTTAAAAGGATCTGGCAGTATGCGAAAGACCTCTGCCTGAGAACCTGGAGAGCCGCTACCAGTCTGAGTAGACAGTACTGACCTGGATGCACCGAGGACCTGATTCAGTATAAGGCAGCTTCACATGTTCAACAGCACAAAACGGCCCACCTGACTTTTCACACACACACACACACACACACACACACACACACATTCTCACGCAGCCCCACAGAGTTCTACTCCCTCCCCTTCTTGTTGTACCACTGCCTTCTTGTGGCAGGTCATTGCTTAAACAGACAACTAAACCCATCACAAATTATATCGATTAGTCATTAATAAAAATGCATTTGACATTAACGGTGCAATTTTGGGAGGGGAAAAAATGGTACAAACCTATTTGGCAGATGCCCAAGTCATTCAGAGCCAAACCAAACAACACCTGGTGATCGGCTCACATCTGACCATCATGTTCAAACCCGGCAAGGTCGACTGTCAGCCACATTTACCCCAAAAACTGTGGCATCTCTAATCCAGGAACATTTGGGTAGGAGCTATAGCTCAATTATAGATTGCATGAAAATATCTAGATGTACAGGATCAGTTGTGACATTACAGTGGTAGCTGTGACAGCCCGACGCTGCTAATCTTGCACAGATTTTCGCAGCAATTCAAAGACTGACAGATTTAATGCAGCACAATAAATCTGGTAGAATTTAAGGTGGCACACAACAATCACGACAGTTTTGGAGAGTAAAAATGGAACCTTTTCTTAAATTAGGGAAACCAAATCTTATTTCCTGGTATTATGACATTCTGTTCACTCCACAATCCCCGATTTGCTGGAATCATCCACATGACTATGCCATAAACAAAGCAACAACCAGAGCGGGAGAAATGTCGGTGAAGCAAACATCGCAAGGGAAACAACCGCACAACAGAACAAAGGCAAATATTAATGTTTTTCATGGAATATTTCTGCCCCACTGACATTGCCATTTGGGGCCTGAAGATCGAAACTGGGGTTTGTCCGATGCATTCCTGAACAGAGTGATCATTTCTGAAAAACACTGTGTAACCCTAAACCTGTTCTAAGTCCACTGACTGAAGTCAATGGAATGAGAATGGTGTAACTCTGTTTAGGACTGTACTTTTAACAGCGCAGCCCTAAGCACGTATACTTGGAAGTAAGTCCCATTTATAGCATAAGAACAGTAAGTGTTATTTCTTTCATTCTGGAGCAAGGCACCAAGTGCCAGTGAGACACGACCGGCAATTGCCCCTTATACTCATCCGAAGCACCATTTGTTCTTTTCGGTCTCTTCCCATGCATGACAATATAGCTCAGGCTTCTCAAAGAATAATAGACCACCGTGCCATGCCCCTGATCTCTTAAACATATGGCAGGATTCTCTGTACACATTAAAGCCCTCCATGTTCATTCACATAAATGCAGCCTTGTTGAAGCATGGAATATTTTTACCATGCCTTATTAAACGGAGTGGGCTATCCGTGTAACGCACAGATTGCAGATGAGCTGCTCAGTCGGTATGTCCGTAAAGAAGCACACATTACAAAACACACATAACAACAAGCCTCCGGTTCTCGCCCCTCACAAGGAAGCTGGCCCTATAAAGTGACTCTGGAACTTTCTCCCACAGAGTCGGAGGTGTGAAACACCATTAAGGAAATTGGGCCTTCAAGAGCAAGCTGGCAGGCTGCCTGGGCACTTGGCGAACCTGAGTGCAAGGATTTCTGCAAGGGCTCCACTCCAGTGTCAGTCATTGGGGCTGGCAGAACTCTCTCTCCCTCCAGCCCCAGTAGTATAATGAGCCTCATTGGATCACAGATGGCTGAGCTTGGCTCTGGCTGATGCATTGTCTTTTAGGCACCACTGCACTGGAATATGACTGATGAGGAAGAGTCTTTTTCAATATAACCGCATCCAGAGCTTCCCTGGCTTTGTTCCTTGCTGTTTCTTCCACAGATTGCAAATGGATTCTTACAGTGGCGACAGCTTTGTTTTTAACCAACAATCTGTGGCTGTTCTTTTGCACAACTGTTAACCGTCGGCGGTCTTTTTTTTTTAATGTCAGGGAGAAAAACTTCTCTTAAAAGTCATCAGGTGGCCTTTTTGGCTAATAAGACAACTGTTCACCGTACCTTTTTTTCCTTCTAAAGGGTGCTTTTTTTTCTCACCCACTGCAATTTTTATACATTGATTTCGAGATGCCTCAAGCCCAGATGTGCCCTGACCTGGATGGCCCGGGCTAGCCTGATCTCATCAGATCTCTGAAGCTAAGCAAGGTCAGCCCTAGCAAGTATTTGACCCCCAAGGAAGAAGAAGAAGAGAAGAGATTGGATTCCTACCCCACCCTTCACTATCCAAAGGAGCCTCAGAGCGGCTTACAAACTCCTCCCCCTTCCCCTCTCCTCCCCAAAACAGACACCCTGTGAGGTAAGTGGGGCTGAGAGAGCTCTGACAGAAACTGCTCTTTTCAAGAACAGCTCTGACAGAACTATGGCTTGCCCAAGGTCATCCAGCAGGTGCAAATGGAGGAGTGGAGAATCAAACCTGGTTCTCCCAGATTAGACTCCGCGCACCTAACCACTACACCAAACGGGAAGCCCACAGTCGCAACACAGAGGCAGGCAATGCCAAACCACCTCTGGTTCATCTCTTGCCTGGAAAATCCTATGAGGGTGCTATAAATTGCTTGCAGCCTGACAGCACTTTCAACTACCACCAATCCCAGGTGCACACTCTGATTACTTGCAGACATGCTAGTGAACTTAAAGAGGACTGATCTAAAACAGATTTAGCACAAACGTCCTTCGACTCCTTCCACCTAGGGCTGCTAGCTAATAAACTGATCCATCTAGCTATTCCTTTAATATCATAGAGTTGGAAGGAACCTCCAGGGTCCCCTAGTCCAACCCCCTCCACAATGCAGGACGTTCACAAACACCTCACACACACACACACACACGGACCACTTCCATGCCCAGAAGATGACAAAAAACCCCTCCAGGATCTCCAGCCAAGCTGGCCTGGAGAAAAATTGCTTCCTGACCCTGTAAGAAGTTTGATCGGCAAGCAATTATCATGTGATAATACCATCATGTCATGAAAAACTCCAGCTGCCCATTTCTGCCCATTAATTATATTAAAATGACAGGTCAGTTTTCCCCTGGCCATCCAGCCACTTTACTTCCACCCCACCAGATCAGATCCATCTGCTCTGTTTTTATCCACTATTTTATCCCACATCCTCCCCCTTTTATTTTCATTCCTCCATACCACTTTGTCTATTTGTTTAAATATTTGTATCTTGCCTTTTCCTTCCGCTTGCTATACTGAAAACCTTAAAAGGAAAAAAAACCCCATAATAAAATCCACCACCATCCCCAATTTTGAAAACAGCAGATCTGCGATAACAGAAAACTTAATCAACAAAGAAGCCATCATGACAGCCCAGCAGCAGCTCTCTGCATCCAAATCGCTCTGCAGAATAAAAAATGTTCTGCATCCTTTCTCCAGAAAGAAATCAGAGATGAGCACCTTGTCTGGGAAGGTATCCCAGAGCCTCAGGGCAAGCAGCCCACCTGCCACCACTGCCACAGCACTTACCTAAGTACAAGAGGTCTCTAAGGCAGGTGGTTCCTTGCTGGCAAAGAGGTAAGCATGAGAACTCTTAACACTTGTATATTAGTCCATTGGTTGGATGTGGAGAAAGAACCTCTGGTGAAAATGCCCTGCATCGCAAAACCCAAGCTAACTGGTATCAGGGAGGAGGCCAGGTTTTGTCGCAATGCCACCCCAAGAAATTATGGATCTACAAGTGGGAGACCCACAAGGGTTCATGGGGAGCATCTCATTTTCCCCTCTACCACTATTTCTTCTTTCCCTTCCCTGAAAGCCCCCATAGACTCTCCCCTTTTCCTGCTTTGTTGTCTTTTCCCCACCCACCAGCATCCCTGTCTTCAGTTTTTCCTCCTTCCCTACCCCTGGCAGCCTTTCCCTGGGAAAAGTCTGGCCAAGCTGCACAGTGCTGGCCGCTGGGCTAGGCCCAGTTGCACAGCGGGGAACCTGCAATCACTTGCGAGGGGGCACCTCAGTTTCCACTGCATACCCCTCCTTGAGGACTTGGAAATATTCTGTAAAAGACCTTCCCCCTAACCTTAGTACATTTGCAGTTTCCGTCCCCTCTTGCAGTTGTTTTGGTACCAGGAGGTTTTTTGGGGGGGGGGGGGGGGGTTCTTGTGAATTATATAATCCAGCCTATCGGGGGTTATATAAACAGTCACAGTGAAATGATATTATGATACCATATAGCCAATCCAGTTTGCCTACATGAGCCAAACTGGGTCTTTGATTGCATATATTCCATAGGAGAAAATGGCAGGCCTTATGTTAGTATGTTAGAAATAAAGAGCAAAATGCCAGTTTGGTAGAACAGGCAATGGATGGGATAGGGTTGATCCCTAGGCATCATGATTGTGAAGCCAAATCCATGAGGACGATGCTTTCTGCCTCTACTCAAAATAGGGGATAATTTTTGGTCCATCCTACAGACTCCCATATGACAGCTCAGATGGGGGGGACGGGACCACGTTTTACAAGAAGTTAAATCTTTTATGACTCCACTCCAACCTGTTTTGGCTCAGCTCTAGATGCTCTATACTGAAATGATCTGAACCCTGGAAAGTCTGTTTGCCTTCCTGGTGTCAAGGAATTTGCCTTCCTGAAACTGAAATCACACCCCCACCCACACCCCCAAGGATACGGGCTCTTGATCCTGCTAATCCTGCTGCATTTAAGCATGGGGGGGGATCTATCTGGAGGAAAAGAAAAAAGTATGTTTGACCTACATGGCTGCTTTGCAAAATGCATTTCAAATACATTTGATATGCTCTAGTTGTTTAACCATTACCAAAATAATTGTAATAACGGAGGAGGTCACGAGGCTTTTTAGATCTACTTTGTCTAAAGCAGATAACTGGATGGCACTGGGAGAGGTGGAACACACCTAACGATGTCTTTGTGGATTAGGCCCTTGGGCTTTTGAAGCTACTGCTTGTGCAACTTGCCCATGCTTTTGGAACACCATTTTAGGGCCTAGCTGCATGTTGGACTGGATCCAGGCTACACTGGCAATTTCCCTTTCCTGCTGCAGCGGAACTCCCCCAAGTCATTCCTGTGGGTCCCCTATCCTCCCCAGAGCTGCATTTCATGGAGATCAGTGACTTACTGATGAGGGAGGCAGGGAAATTCCATTCTGACGTTGGGAAATTTTGTCTGGATCCAACCCGTCAGGTTTTCTGCAGGGATGTCGCAGGTAAGGTAGAGGGGCATCTAAGTGGAGCTTCATACCTCCTAGATGCACACCACTCAAACGGAAGAAAGGGGGCTTAGATCTCCTCCCTGTACCATCGTCCTGACCTGAAACAGCCCCAGGGAGTGCTGTTTGCCTCACTGGGGGTGGGGTTTTCCATGTATACAGATGACTTCAAGGGGGACAATGTCACCATCCAGAGAGAAAGAAAGCATGCAGCAATCCAGGACTAGGGGGCCTCGGCAAATGCCATCCACTGACTCGAAAGTAATTTTGGTGGTTGTGAAGATTTTTGGACTTTGGCAGTATGAATAACACAGGATAACGTGATTTGCTGAAGATGCAGCAACATGTTTCAGGGCTGACTTACCCTTTGCCTGTGTTTGAACTGTCTCCAGTGGGAAGCACAGTGGTTGCAGTGATGCCAAGTTCTGCCGCTATTTGAGGCAGTCGTGGGGTGCAGTGGTTAGAATGTTGGACTAGGATCTGGGAAACCAGGGTTTGAATCCTCATTCGGCCTGGAGCTCTCGGAGAGACCTTGAGCCAATCACCCACTCTCAACCTATCTCATAGGCTTGTTGTGTGACTGAGGCTGTGGTCACACACACTAAATAATCCACTTTCAATCCACTTTCAGTGCACTTTCCAACTGGATTTTAACTGTGTGAACTGGCAAAATCCAGTGGGAAAGTGCACTGAAAGTGAATTTTTAGTGTGTGTGACCACAGCCTGAGATGGGGAGTACAATGTACTCCAACCTGAATTCCTTGAAGAAAAGGTAGAATAAAAATGCACTAGACAGACAGACAGAGTAGCTATTTCAAGCATGTCACTTATAACTTCATGTCGCTGATATGTGAGCATGAAAATCTTTGAAGCACACTGGAAAAATGTTTCTCCCCCCCATTAAATAGTATTCTCACCGCATTGTTTACTTTTAAATGCTAACACAATTTTGCAAATCTGTTCACAAAAGTGACTAGCCCTCAAAGGAACTGTGCAAGCCTGCCCATCCAGACATATCTCCAGCACTCATCTGCGGCATCTTGACAATCTGAAAGGGCCAACATTCTTCTAATTTTCAAGGCTTCACTGCTTAGCTGCCTGCAGCCAGTTTTTCCTTGCCACAGTCAACTGGGAAAGGGGCTCGTTACATTTGTGGTCTAAGACAAGGAAGAAAAACAGATGACCCAACCAACCTGGAATCTTGTCCTGTGGGGACTAAACAACTTCCCCCAATGGATACGATCCAGCTAAACTCAGGCCATTTTTCAATGTGATTCATTCCAACAGGAGAGTCAAGTGCATGCTTACCTCTCTAAGGAACTCAAGGACACTTAAAATTTCTGTGGATCGTATCTGGCGAGACTGCATCAGCTTTAAGCAATTGTATACTACTTCTAAAGCCACTCAGGAAGCAAACTACAAATTACATTTCACATATATGAGAGAGAGAATCTCCCAATCTGGGGAGGAGCCATGGCTTAGCAGAGTGCCTGCTTTGCATACAAGGGTCCCAAATCAATCCCTGTGTTTCTAGTTAGAACTGGATCAAGTAGAAGGTCAGATCTTGGGGAGCTGTTGCCTATCAGAGTAAACAGTACTGGCCTTGATAGACCAGTGGTCTGCCTGGATCTATAAAGCAGCCAGTTTGGCTTGAGGGCATGGTTCTACTCAAGAGGGGGGACTAACTTCTTCCGATTGTGCTGTTTTCCCACTTGAAATTGCCCTCCTCCAGTGGTGCAATTAATCCCGCTGCTGAAAAGGAGATAGGCAAGACAGTTTTTCCCTTCTTTACCTTACGGGCTAATTGCACTCCAGGAGGGTGGCTTTGACTGGGGAAACAGTGTCTGGGAACAGAGGTAAATCTCTCTTGTCCAGCATCATGGCCCCATCATCCAAGGTGGGGGAGACAGCTGCTTTTTAGGGTAACCCCCCCTTTCTTTGTGAGATTGTATCATGGATTGTGTAATACATAGTTTGCCCCATAGAGGACACATTGAGAACCACACCACAGGTTTGGTCTGCAAGCGCTCGCTCCCTATTTACATACCTATTAAAGGAACAGAATCTGAAGTGGCAGGCATGATCTCCGCTACAAGCAGCATGAAAACTGTCAGAGACAGGAGGACTGTGATACCTGCAAAAGAGTTGTAAAGGAGACAAAGGGTGAGGCAGGAAGTGAACTCTGAACGCCTTCCACTTTAAAGATGGTTTTCTAAAAATGGTTCACAATGAAATATTTTATAATTCATCTTAGCTCTGGTTCGGAAGAACCAGAATAAAACACTATCTTCAACAGTAGCCATTCCACAAACAAGCTGCATCAGAGGAAGAAAAACAGCAGCAAGGCCATCTCCACCAATTTGGCTGGGACCACCATTTGGCTCCCCCCCCCCCCCATGCTCTCCTGGAATGGACATTCCATCTAGTCAGCATCTGTATACCTCATTCTGAACACTGCTCTAAAATGTGAATATAAACTCCACATAATGGGGACCAGTACAGATTGGGAGGATTTTTCTGCAAACCTAGGAAAAGACTTCCAGAAAAATCCCAGAACTAACTAACTAACTAACTAACTAACTAACTAACTAACTAACTTCCTTCCTTCCTTCCTTCCTTCCTTCCTTCCTTCCTTCCTTCCTTCCTCTCTTTCGCGCTTGCTCTCTCATCTGTTTGTCTGTCTGTCTGTCTATCTATCTCAGCTCATATGGCAACCCCAGAACATAATAAAAACAGTTGGGGTGGGGGAGTTAAAATTGCCCCCCAAATGGAGGACACCATCTGAGATCTTGTGACATCTCCTGAGATCACAGCACCATGGGGTTGCCCAGCAGTTGAGTCAACAGAGCCTGGACCTGTTCAACTCTAGCATGCCTGCCACTTTGGAGAAAGCAGCAGCAGAAGCAGTAGTGAGGAGAAAGAAAGCTGTGAAGAAGAAGGGAAAATGGGGAACAGGGAGACAAAGCTAAGCAGAAAAAGGCTGAAAAATTAGTGGTGGAGGTAGAAGAAAAGCTAGAAAGTGAGAAAGTGAACAGTGTGGTGGGGAAGAAAGGTCTGGGAAGGAGGGCAGTGTGTGGGGTATAGGATTCCTCTCCCTCAGCAGTTTTGTAGGCCCCCAGCTGGCGAGCAACTATGAGGTAACAGTACACAAAAGATGACGGTTTATTGGCCTCTTTTCCCCATCCCTTTTGTCTCATTATTGTTAGAAAATAAGCCATTACTTTGAATTGTAAACTGACTTGAATGCTTTGGCAGAAAAGCTGAATGTAAATACAGTAAATAAATGAATGCCAACAGACTTCAGGAAACAAAAGGGTTATGATTGTTATATCTTGCTGGCGTGGGAAGGAGGCTTATTGTGGTCTCTTCCCACACAGCTTATGGTTTCTGAAATTACCTCAGCTGTGTGGTAAGCCAAAAATATAAAGGAGCCGTTAGCTTTTTATCCATCCATCCCCCATTTGGGGGCAATTTTAACTCCCCCACCCCAACTGTTCAGCTCAGAGTGACATACTTGGTTTCCCCTGCTCCATTTTAACTTTATAACAACAACCCTGTGAGGTAAGTTAGGTTGAGAGAAAATGAATGGCCCATCAAATAAGTTCAAGAGTGTGTGGGAACTTGAACCTTGGTCTCCTAATTCTAACTACTGCACTATGTGTGTTTCCAGACAGCATCATAAAAGGCCTTTAGAAGGTAAATTGGAGTGGTTCCAACTGTCATCCTTTCAGTGTCTGTAGGCAGCTCTGGTGGGCATCATGGATAGGAGGCAGAGTGAAAAGTAGAGTGCAAGTCTGTTCTAGAGTGGAAGATCTACCCATGGAAGGGCATCCCTGCTTGGATTGAAAACCACTCTGTTGAAACACATTTTGAAGCAGCCTTGGACACCTACAAGGATGGGAAGGCGGATGTAAGTCTTTGAAGTCATACTTTCCCTTTTGTAGACCCCCACCTTGTGGAATAGCCTGCCTGAGAAGGTCAGGAAGGCTCCCACTCTCCTGGCTTTCTGCAACCTCTGCAAAACGGGACTATCTGAGAGGGCTTTTTGCACAGGTAAACAGAACTGTCCTGTGAGGAAATGGTCAAGAAAGTTGCATTGGCAAAGGGATAGTGACTGTGGCCTATGCTACTGTATTGCTGCCTATCACTGTAACTATGCCCCAGGCCAGGCAGTTTCTACTCCAGTTAACAAGCTCGTCCTTTGTTCCAGCTCTCTGAGTTTTTGGTTTGCTTTCAGATTTCTGTAGTCCAAACCTTATTGTATTGTTCACTGGATGTCCAATCCTGTTGATTGTACTTACACTATGTAATCTGCTTTGGGACTCAGTGAGAAAGGCAGACTACAGATCACCAAAACAACAACAGCAATAACAATAACAACAGTAACAATCATCATCATCATCAACAAATGCTGGACTGTACTACTTCATATGGAAGATAAGCCATGTGTTGTATTTTTAATGGTCCCCTACTTAATCCCTGTGTGTAAACTAGTGTATAAGGAACATGGCTATGCTAAATCCTTCTCTCTGGTGTGCGTCTTTGGCACATACAAGGGTGGTTTCGTTTTTCCATGAGGGAGATGGAGGTTCAAAACTAGGAACTAGGCCTGCAGTCTGAAGTGGTGTGATTCAGAGTTTTATAATTTCACCGTGAAATCCTAAACAGAGGCACATCCTTATAAACCCACTGACTTCAATGAGAATGGAGTAGTTGGATTCAGGATTGCACTGTCAGCTACTACTACCCGAGCCTCCATGCGACATAAATAGGGTCTGAGTCCTCAGCTCTTACCCAATGATATTTTTTCTCCAGAGTCAGCTGGCAGCAAGAAGACAAGCAGTGCTAAACCCGAGATCAGAACACAGGGAATTAGTAAATTCAAGCCATAGTAGAGGGTACGCCGGCGCATGGTCACTGTGTACGTCACATCAGGATACGGCTCTTTGCAGCACTCATAGTACAGCTCATTCCTTTCTCCTGGGACACCTGCACAGAAGAAAATCGGCAGCATGCGAGAGAGAGAGAGCGAAGGGGGATTAGGTGTGCTTAATTCTCAAAAGTGCTGCATGAGCAGCCACAACATCTGTCCGCTTCTTCTTCATGCCACATTTCCTTCAAGGAGGCAGCCCAAAAAGCCTGGCTTAGCCTGAGCTCATCAGGGCTTAGGAGCTCAGCTGAGTTGGCCATAGTCAGTACTTGGATGGGAGACCATCAAGGAAGAGAAGAAGAGATTGGATTTATACTCCGCTGTTAGCCGAATTGCTTTAATTTAAGATTAGCAATTGGCAAATAACCGGGTTCTTAGCCAACTATACCAAGGTCCCGCCCCTTCCAGGAGTTCCCAGAAAATAGGCACTGAGGCAGAGGTCAGTTTAAATGATGTTTTACTATAAAATGTTCTCAAGCATACAAAACCAGAATCACACACACAAACACACAAGTCCTAAGAAACTTAAGATAGAAAAATAGCACTTTTGCATGAGCAGGAGATTCGTTGGTTGGGAGATACGTTACCTGTCCTGGAGATGGGCTGTCCGTTACAAAAGAAGAATTGAGGGGTTGAAAGGAAAAATGGGGAGCGTGTCCTGAACCGGCAGAAACACGCTTCTGTCTGCGCAGACCAGAGATCAAAGATGGAGAGAGGGTATTGGGATAGCAAGCTGGACTCAAGAGGGATAAAAGCAGATAGGGGTCGTAGAAGCTCAAGAGAGCGATTGCATGGAGTGCAACCTCTTTTATTAGGTTTGTTTTGGGGGTGGGCAGCGCTAACCACATCCCACTAATACACCTACCAGGCAGTCCGTCCCTACAAACCCTACTATTGGTCAAAGTAAAAAGAGGAGGGGATGCAGAGGGGTGGTCAATATTGCAACACTAGAGACTAAACAGGAACTGACACCTGGGCAAGCTTGCGATGAGTCACCGAGCCATTCCATTGTTCCTTGATGGCCCTAGCCTGGCCAGTTGATGGGCAAACGATTAGTTGCCAGGTAACTTCACTTATCATAATCTGTGCAGGAATGTTGGAGTGGGTTGGGGTTTGCCTAGCGAGAGGTGATAGGAGAACCCTTTTGCAATGGGGTCTTTGTTTCTTTGTGTGAACTATGTCGGGTGCCTGCTTCCTGGAATGGACTGGAGCCTCTCACAGCAACAAAGAGTGCATGTAGTCCTTTAAAGCATAACATCCCAAAGTTCAGGCTTATGAACATTAAAGTCCATAAGAGCACATGCTGTGCCTTGCTAGGCAACACCGCCCTTCACTACCCAAAGGAGTCTCAGAGCAGCTTACAAACTCCTTCCCCTCCGCACAACAGACACCCTGTGAGATAGGTGAGGCTAAGAGAGTTCTGAAAGAACTTGTGACTGACCCAAGGTCACACCAGCAGCTGCATGTGGAGGAGTCGGAATCAAACCCGGTTCTCCTAAAAGGCTGGGGTTGCTATGCAGAAAAAGACAGTGGCAAACTACCTCTGCTCCTCTCTTGTCTGGAACACCCTGTGACTGGAGTCGCCATGAGCTGGTATGCCTTCGAGACAGTGACTCATTCGAAGGCACACAATGAGATTCATGGCTGAGTAGAGGATTTGAACCTAGGTCTCCCAAGTCTTAGTCCGTTATGCTAACCTTTACATCATTCAGTAATCACTGAGCTTAAAATCATCACGTAGTTAAAGCCATTACAGCTTGAAACCATCAGATCATTCAATGGCTGCTGAGCTTGAGGGTATGGTGGTGAGTAGCCAACAAAACATCAGTGGAATTTATAGTCAGTTAAGTAATGTTGTACCAGAATGGCAAGAATCATTCTGCAACCAGTAGTGCTGGACATGACATAACCATAGTGCAAGTGTGAAGGTTTACCATTTCCTGCTTCAAAATATTATTCTTGAATGGTATACAGACCAAGGGCTAGTACTATGCCTTGTGCAACAGTACTATCTCTTTGGATACAATGGAATTATTTTTATATAGCAGCACACTACAACTTCCCCCCCCCCCCTGCAATGTAACAGCTTTTATTACTAGCAGAAGTAGACCACAGGAAACATGCCAATATCTTTATCTAAAAGAGCCAGTCCCCCCCTCCCCCCCCGTAAAGTGCTAGTAACAGTGCAAGGAAAGGCAATTTTGCTTAGCAATGTGAAGCAGATCTCTTCTCTCTTTCCAATGTAGCCACCATCCAAATCAGAGTAATTTCTGCTTGCAATCTGTCATTTTCCAGACAAATGAAAATGAATGATCTTTGCCGCAACCATCTTGGTCTTTTACTAGATAGACAGATAAATATTTAGTAGGATACCATCCCTTCGTCCCAGTGTAAGGAAAGGAAAAGCAGTAAAAATTGCTGAGGCGTAGCCGTGATCTCTGTCAACTTGTAGGGCAAGACTGGCCCTACTGTCTCGCTGCCACCACCTCAGATAAAACACAGCCCTTCTCTCTCTGGTGGGTTGCCCAAGGTTAACTCCACTGTAGCATGCCAAACAGTCAAGGCAGGTGGGTACGGCCTGTGCAGATTCTCTCTAATTAAACAATTTTAGTTCTACAAGGCAAGGGGCTGCGGTGGCTCAGAGGTTAAGACACAGAGCCGACCGGAAGGTCGGTAGCTTGGCAGTTTGAGACCCGAGTGCCACGTGACGGAGTGAGCTCCCATCTCTGGTCCCAGCTCCTGCCAACCTAGCAGCTCGAAAGCAAGAAATTGCAAGTAGACAAATAGGTACCGCTTCAGTGGAAAGGTAACAGCATTCCATGCACCTTGGCATTTAATTGTGCTGGCCGCATGACCATGGAAAAAATCTTTGGACAGTGCTGGCTCTTTAGCTTGGAAACAGAGATGAGCACCGCCCCCTGGAGTCAGATTCGACTGGCTTTTGAGCAAGGGAAACCTTTACCTTTACCTTTTTAGTTCTACATGGCACAAGCTAAGGGTGTTAACAAGAACAGGTCTAGGTGCACTAAGCAAAATAAACAAAACGGAAGTTACTAGCCTGGGTTCCTTCAATCCATGGTATATCTGGTCTTTGTTAGTTGCATGACTCCCCCATTCCTGGTACATCTGCAACCATCTTTAGCATCATTCCTCTCTGACATTCTTCATGGCAAACACACAAGGGAGACAGCCCCCCTAATGCACTCCAAACAAACAAATCCAGACAAAGGGACAGCTCTCCTTTGCAGTCCTTCCCCCATGTGTGCTCCAGGGTGCTTACCCACTCTGGGTGCCAGGTCCCAGGACTCAAGCCCACCAGACCTGACCCACCAATCGGGTTACTGTATTAGGGCTACCAAGTCGAACTCACCTACTGGCGGGGGGGAGTCCTCCTTCGCCCGGGAGCCGCCCAGGAGCCTCCCTGGCGCGCGCACTTCGCGCGCGCGCCTGGTGACGTCACCTGGAAGTGACGTCACCATGTTGGGGGCGTTGCCAGAGCGCCGCCCTGGCAACGTCTCCAACGTGGTGATGTCACTTCCAGGTGACGTCACTACACTGGGGAAGTCGTCCACGCTGGACGACTTCGGGGGTGGGGTTCCCCCCGCCGGCCGAATGCTGGCCGCCGGATCGGGAACCCCTATAGCGGGGGATCCCCCGCCCCCCGGGTTGACTTGGCAGCCCTATACTGTATCAATGGGCTAGCATGTTTCCCTGTCAGTTGGGAAAGGATGCTCTCTGTCTGGAGGAGAACACTTTCCCCACATCCTCCCAGTCACAGAGATGCCAGTGTCCCCTTCCAGTTTGGTGTAGTGGTTAAGTGCGTGGACTTACAAAAATGTTACTTTTTTCCCCACCATAGAGAACAATGGAGGGAATGGGGGCAACCTGCTTGGGGGCCCTTAGAATTGGACCCCCTGGTCCAATCTTCTTGAAACTTGGTGTGTATTTGGGGAAGAGGCTCCAGCAGCTACCCTGTAAGTTTGGATCCTCTCCCTCAAATCCCCTCCCCTCCAGCTGCTTTTAAGCTGCTGCTGAATTCAGCAGGCTGCCCTAGTGCCCAGGGGCATAGAGTTTTGGAAATCCGGGGGGGGGGGATGTTCTCCCCCCCTCCAGAAAACTGCCCCAGAATCCTGGGCCCTTCCGAGGCCCACCAGCCGCTGCTGCAGCTGCTGACAGTCCCTCTCTCTCCCCCCACCGCCACCCCTTCCCTCTCCCTCTCCAGCAGCGGCCACCGGGCCTCGGAAGGACCCGGGGAGGTGTGGCGGCAGGCGCCCCGTTTTCCCGGCGGTGGCTGAGCCCCCCCGGGAAATTTTGGGGGTGGCTCAAGCCCTCAAGCTCCCCCCCCCCCCCCAGTACTCTACGCCTATGCTAGTGCCCACTTTTGGGCTGGTGGACCACCGCTTCGCCTTGCTCCAGCCCCAAATGACCCCTGGTTCAGTGGCAGATCACATATTGTTGCATGAAAAGGGTTTCAGGTTCATTCCCCAGCATCTCCAGTTAAATGGAATGATGTGAAAGACAGGCTTGAGACCCTGGAGAGCCACTGCCAGTCAGAGCAGGCAACACTGACCTTGATGGACCAAGGGTCTCATTCACATCCTGTCCTTATATATAAAAGCAATTTCGAGTGGCAATATTCCACATGCTCCCTCAGCCATTGGCCCATCAAAGTACTCGCATGTCACTGGCTGGGGGCTGGGTCTGCTCCTCTTCCCCGCCCACTCCCCTTTCAGCCACTGTTTTCTGTCAGAAGCACCGTGTCTCCCAATGAAGACACTTCTCTTGCTGAGCTCCTGTGTGGGACTAAGTTTTCCCTCAGTGGCTGTTGTGAGGAACTCATAGGGTTGCCAGTTCCAGGTAAGGAAGCCAGTTTAAGGAAGCCAGAGTTTGGGAAGGGGAGAGGAGAGGCCTCAGCTGAATAGAATGCCATAGAGGCCACCGGCCAAAGCATTCTAACTTTTCCCTCAGTTGCTGCTGGTAGGCAACCAAGCTTGGTTCTGTCAGTAAAAAGACAAAGGTTCTACACCTTTGTGAGGAACTCATTGCGGCCAGTCCTGAGTAGGGTTGCCAGCTCCAGGTTGGGAAATTCCTGCTGAGTCCTTCTACCCCCCCCCCTCCTTAACCCTGCCCTCCACAGGATCCACCCCTCAAATCTCCAGGTATTTCCCTACTCAGAGCTGGGAAACCTACTTTCCCCTCGGTGCCTGCTGCTGGTCAACCAAGCTTGGTTTCTGTCAGTAAAGGGCACTTTCCACACCTATTTTGGCCTTTGGGAGAAAACTTCTCATACCCTGCTGAGAGCCCTCCCCCCATGACAGCCAGTGTGATGTGGAGAGGTGAGGTTTGAAGAGGGGTGGGGCCTCAGACAGGTATAATACCATAGACTCTGCCCTCCAAACCAGCCATTCCCTCCCAGGGAACCACTGTTGCCAATCTCCAGGTGAGGGCTGGAGATCATTCAGAATTACAACTGCTCTCCAGATGGCATTGATCAGTTCCCCTGGAGAAAATGGTGGACTCTGTGTCCTTATACCCTGCTGAGATGCCCCCCATGACAGCCAATGTGATGTGTCAGTCAGGGCTTCAGAGCATGGTACAGGCTGCGGGGGTGGGGGAGAGATGGAAAGCTGAACACTGAGGGGAAAATAAAGGTAGGTTGATGCTTGGCTGGAAAGGAGATAGGGTTGCCAACTCCAAGTAGGAAATTCCTGGAGATTTGAGGGATGGAGCCTGGAGGGAAGGAGATAGGGTTGCCAACTCTGCCCTCCAAACCAGCCATTCCTTCCCGGGGAACCACTGTTGCCAATGTTCAGGTAAGGGCTGCAGATCACTCAGAATTACAGCTGCTCTCCAGATGGCATTGATCAGTTCCCCTGGATAAAATGGTGGACTCTGTGTCCTTATATCCTGCTGAGGTTGCCATAGCAAATTGACGCTGAGTGCCCAAATCCGTGGCACTCTCCCGGAGCCTATTTCTAGAGCCCATTGTATTTATTTCCACAACGGGCCTTATTCCTAGTTCCATATAAAGGCAGCTTCATGTTTTCAAGCAAAGTATTCCATTTTATCTTTGCATTCTACCACCTCACTTTATGGCATGTATTTACCAGGCTGGATTTTAATTTCCCAGAGCTAAGTAAGCTTCCTTCGGCACTCCGTGCTACGCTCTGGGAGCAGTTGTAAGTTTAATATTTAGCATTATATCACACTTCTGTAAAAACTTTCTCTATTAATCATTTCCATTGCCATTCCAAATAATAGTTTGTTGTTTAAGTAATCGATCTCACTGCCATAAACATATCCATTAGGTTTAACTTACAATATTAAGGTAATTGAAAAGTCACAAAAATAAATCTATCTCTCTGCTGTCAATTATTATTAATACTAGAGTTCATATAGAAACCTGTATCAAAATGAATCCTAACCAGTTTCTTCCTTTCGCTATTTACAGTAGCTTGGCTCAGGTGTAGTGAGAAACCACTGTTTATTACCACATGGATGAGCCTGAAAAAATCTCCAAGCTTCTGCACTTCCTCTTTCCTGCTCCCTGACCAGATAATTAGACAGTGCAATGTTTACAACAAACATAGTGCAAGCCAGTAGGGGAGTAAGATCTGAAAGACCCACTCTGCCATGGAAGCTTGCTGGGTGACCATTGGCCAGTCACACACTCTCAGCCTAATCTCAGAGCAGTTGCCAGGATAAAATGCAGGAGAGGTGAGTGATATAAATCACTTTGGTCTCCAAATGGGGAGAAAGGTGGAATATAAATAAAGTAAACAAATAGGTCGTAGAAATAATTTTGGACGGTCATTTTAACTTTATAACATTTAACTTTTCAGTCATCATCACACACAAGCTTCAGTGACTATACACAAAATGAGCAATACTGAACCTGTATTTACTTTTCCCCCCTTCCCTGCCTCATGCCAGTAAATACATGGATGGATCCAACCACACTTCTCCAAAGACTTGGTGGCACTTACGTCTTTAGAAGAGGGGACAGCAATTTCTGATGCTTCTTGCCCTTTTACTGGGGACCCCTCCTCAACTTCTACTGAGGGTCTGCTGCCCCCCCCCCAAGAAAAAAAATCAGGAGACTCAATGGACTCCAGTGGGAGGGGGAAGCAGAAAGGTTCCACTCGACAAAGCCTACGGGTGATTAGACACACTCCTATCTCCTTGAAAATGCCAGCACGTACCATATTTATTCCTCTAATGAGAATCAGTACCTGAAAGAGCCTGACTCACACTCAGAAAATGGAAGAGTTGCATGAACTGGAACAAACTCCTTGGCTCTCTTCTTGTGTGAGTCTTTGCCTCAATATGTTTGGGGCTTTTTTACAAGTGGTGCTTTTGGGTTTTAATCAAAGTTTTTGTTTTTATTGGTTTTTATAAAAACACTTTTATTGTCCTACTTTTAATGGTCCCAGGGTTTCCAAGTCAGTAGTAAGCAGTTTTACCTATTTTGTTATTTTATTTTTATGTTAACAATTATTTGTTTAATTTGACGTTAGTATTTTAATTTCTTTGTAAGCCCCCTGAGTAATTCTGCAAGTATAAGAGTGGGGTATAAATCTTATGAAATCAATGAATATGCAAATTCAAACATTCATTAGGGATGCTGCTGAATTTCTCATCTGGGCTGGTTTGACAAATTCCTGTTTCAGTTTTGCTTCCCCGCTGTGCAAATTGTGCAGGCGTCCCACTTTCCCCCTCCAGAATGGTGATCTCCTGGTGGTCTGGCCCTCCCACCACCACCCCGTCATCAAGGCTGATGGGAGAAACAATGGGAAATGGGAAGGACCATTGAGTGACATGATGACTTCACAGCTGGGAGAAAGTCATGTGATGTCAGTTCTGTTGGAACTGTCTCCTCCCTCAGACTGTACAGGAGTCTGCAACAGTCAGAGAAATAGAAGGCTAGGAGAATAAACATCCTTTCATTCTCTCTCTGATACTATCCCCTCTGATGTGTAGATTACTACTTTTAGGGAAAGTTTCCATCTAGCTAGTTAGACTAGATTATAAAACCTATCTCTCCTCTTTCCTATCTAGTAAACTCCTATTATTAGTTTGCAAATATAAAGTGCCACACACACACACACCCCCCCCTCATGACCAGATGAGCTCTGCTAACCGTAAATCCTAACAAGTTCATCAGCTGATGCTCTGAGAGCTCCATGGTAATACCCTAGAGTTTCCACAGTGTGGGCTGATGCTCTGACCTCATGTCTAGGTTTTAACCCAGATGTGATACTGATAGGATGCCACCATCGTCAAAGCTCCCAGGATGCCAGGTGGAAGCCTGGAATCCCTAAAACTGTGTCTTTTTATTTTCATGCCATTTAATGTGTTGGATCCTACCAGCTTTTCTGCTGCCAAAAGAGGGAGAAGCATCCTTGTTTGAGTGCAAAAACATTTGTTATAGCAGGGGGTCATGGAGGCCTGAGTGGACAAAAGCCATGTGGGACGGAGACTGCTATAAAGAGGGGAACTGCATGAGAATGAGAATGAAAAGCAGGTAGGATCCAACCCACTGTTTTCTTCTTTGAATTTCCCCCATAAAATGTATGCATTTTTCATGCATCAATAAATCAGGTCTGTACATTATAAGTGTATTATGCACATAAGTATATTATGCACATAAATGATATTTGTACAGATTGCATACAAATAGCACCTAAATTGTCTTAAAGAAACAAATTATTAATGCCAGCAACAAGGATAGACTAAAACTGTTCCTGCTGGCAACATATGGAAACACAAATAAATGGAAAAGGGCATATTCAGCTGTCTCTAACATACATGGGGGCTCAGAAAATGGTGGCTTGCATAAAGGCCATTCTGAGAGTTTTTGTTTGTTTTCCCCAGCTTCATTCTTATTATAGGTGTGAGCATCCAAGTGATTTGGAGGACTCTGAAGAGTTTGTCCTTGAACTGCCCTTAATGGACTCCTCCCTACCTTGTTCACTGTCAGCTCCTGAGTACACAATAATTTCTAGCCGCCTCAAGAAATAAGAAGAAAGCAAAGCCTACTAGTGGGTATTTTATCTATCTCATGGGGCCCTCTGGTCATTTTATTGTGTACACATACTGGAAAATCTATAGAAATCTATTATCCAGTCTGAAAAGATCTGTCAAAGAACACTATACAAAAAACCCGTAAACATTCCTAAAGGATTGTCTCAAGAATACGCCGTCCACTCCTCCTCTAGTAAATTTCATTAGAGCCCTGTAACATGGGGCTGTCTGTTCTTCAAGAGCATGCATCAAACACTATCCAAACCTCTCCATCAAATACAAGCAACAATCAATAGTTATTATAATTTTCAGCGGTACTGCGTGATGGGTTGCAGTTCTCTAGTGTTTATAGCAGGGATGAAATAATTCATACCGTTTTGCTTTTGCAGGGAACAAATGCTACTTCAGTTATGGCAGGTTTAATGTCACTTTTCTTGAAAACTGTTGTTCATTTTCACTTTTTTTGAAAACTGTTCTTTTCTTGAGAACTATTTTCTTGATTTTTTTCCCTTGAAAACTGTTGTTCGTTTTCACTGAGCGTAAGGATTCTCCAACCAAACCCTAAAGTAAGTCTGGAGAAGTTCACACACCTTGGCTAATATTTGTCAGCGGGTCCTGTTAAGCAGGTAAACCTTGGGATGCTGTGTATCCTTGGTTACAAAGCATCTCCTTAAATGGCTTAAAGTAACGAAGACCACAAGAAGCTAGGGTCTTGACAAAATAAGATTTTGATGTGAAGATTTTTTTTTAAACCCTGATGTTCTGTCCAATATTATTTCAGCTGCCCTCTATAGGGAAACGTGCTTAGTAGGGTTCTTCATACCCTGGTGAGTTACGGTGGCCAATAACAACACAGAGGACTGCAAAGTTTAATTGATATGAATTAAACAGTTTATTTAAGCACTATGAATAACAATACAAAAGCATGATGAATGAAAAGCACAATACATGGATAAATGGTAGACAAGGACATGAGAACACCAAAAAAGGTATACCGTATTTTTTGGACTATAAGACGCACCTGACCATAAGACGCACCTAGTTTTCGAGGAGGAAAACAGGGGAAAAAATATTCTGAACCAAATAGTAGGTAGTTGGGGGGGGGGGGAGAGAAAAAAGGAAGGAAGGAAGGAAGGAAGGAAGGAAGGAAGGAAGGAAGGAAGGAAGGAAGGAAGGAAGGAAGGAAGGAAGAAAGAAAGAAAGAAAGAAAGAAAGAAAGAAAGAAAGAAAGAAAGAAAGAAAGAAAGAAAGAAAGAAAGAAAGAAGGTAGGTAGGTAGGTAGGTAGGGGGGAGAGAGAAGGAAGGAAAGAAGGAAGGAAGAGAAAGAAAGGAAGGAAGGAACAGGAAGGGAGGGAGGGAGGAGAGAGAGAAAAGGAAGGAAGGAAGGAAGGAAGGAAGGAAGGAAGTAGGTAGGAAGGGGGGAGAGAGAGAGAAGGAAGGAAAGAAGGAAGGAAGAGAAAGAAAGGGAGGGAGGAACAGGAAGGGAGGGAGGAGAGAGAGAAAAGGAAGGAAGGAAGGAAGACAGAAAGAAAGACAGACAGAAAGACAGAAGGAAAGAAAGGGTGTTTCCCTCCCCCCCCTTGCTTGGGCCCCAGTGGCTTAACACCACTCAGGCCCAGCTCTTCCCTCCCTACCTCCCCCCCTGCATCCCGGGAAAGGTGAGCGGGGGAGGGAGGGGTGAGAGAGAGAGAAGGAAGGTAGGTAGGTAGGTGAGGGGAGAGAGAGAGAAGGAAGGAAGGAAGACAGAAAGGAAGGGAGGGAGGGAGAGAGAGAGAGAAGGAAGGGAGACAGAAAGAAAGACAGACAGACAGAAAGAAAGGAACAGGAAGGTAGGTAGGTAGGGGGGAGAGAGAGAGAGAGAAGGAAGAAAGGAAGGGAGGGAGGAAGGAAGGTAGGTAGGTGGGGGGGAGAGAGAGAGAGAGAAGGAAGGAAGGTGGGGGGAGAGAGAGAAGGAAGGAAGGAAGGAAGGAAGGAAGGTAGGTAGGTAGGTGGGGGGAGAGAGAAGGAAGGAAGACAAAGAAAGACAGACAGACAGAAAGGAAGGAAGGAACAGGAAGGTAGGGAGGAGAGAGAGAAGGAAGGAAGGAAGGAAGACAGACAGAAAGAGAAAGAAAGAAAGACAGAAAGACAAGGTGTTCCCCCCCCCTTGCTTGGGCCCGAGTGGCTTAACGCCACTCAGGCCCAGCTCTTACCTCCCTACCTCCCCCCCGCAGCCCAAGAATGGTGAGGGGGGGAGGAATGGGGCGGGAAAGGTGAGCAGGGGAGGGAGGGGGCTACTTCCCGGGGCCGGCAGAGCTTGCCGCAGCCCCGGGAAAGGTGAGGGGTGAACAGGAGGGAGGGAGGGGGCTTCCTCCCGGGGCCAGCGGTGCTTGCCGTGGCCCCGGGAGCTTGTGCAGGGTTGTGCAGGGGGTGGGAGGGAGGGGGGCTTCCTCCTGGGTCCGCGGCGCTTGCCGCGGCCCCGGGAGCTTTGCTCCATAAGACGCACACACTTTTCCCCCACATTTTTGGGGAGAAAAAGTGCGTCTTATGGTGCGAAAAATACGGTATATAGTTAGAGCAAATAATATGGGGTAGAAGAGCTGAAAACAAATTAACAGATAATACATGGGTGTGGTGGTAGAAAGTGCCATCAAGTCACAGCTGACTTGTGGTGAGTCCCATGGAGTTTTCAAGGCAAGAGACATTCAGAGGAAAATAACAGCAAAACCATAATGCATAAAAGGTGAAGTCCTTCTGTGTTACACCTAACTTACTTGTCCAACATCCTACTGCTTATTTCTCATTAAAGCTTAATTACTGCCAAGCAAAAGTAGTTCCATTGTTACCTATCAGAGGCTCAAGGACCCAGAAAATCAGGACTGTAGGAAGATGGCACCCATACAGGTTTTTGGACCCTCAGGAGCTCCAGGAAATCAGGAAGATGGCACCATCAGAGCAAGCTAACCCTTGGGAAATAATGGCCTGAAATCCAGGACAGGCCATTCTAGGTTCGTAGTCCCATGGAGGTCTTGAGAGATAAAAACAAGATCAGGAGAGACCCTCTGGCTTGCTCAGACAGGGGTAGAGATGTACAATTTCTGGGAGTTTGGAAGTGTGGGGGGAGGGTTTCCCCCCGGAAAAAATAGAAATTGGGGTGGGACTGAAATATATGTAATACTTATTTTCCTATCAAACCGAAACTTTGTTTACTGATTGAACAACATAAAATGCATCATTTTTAACTTGGCATATAAATTTATTCTATAACATATTTATGGATTTTCAAAACATAAATATGTATGTTTTCTATGAGAAAAACTCCCAGAATTGCAAACTGCTACACCCTGTGCTAACATAGCACATGCATTTTCAATTTTTACCACCTAAGCCACAGGAAAAAATAAAAGTTGAAGGTAGAAGACATTCGACAGTAAACAAAAACAAGAGTATTATTTAGACAGAAATCCTGAGTTGCAACTGGTAGGACTGACTGCAAATTTGGATAATAAGCTAAATTTTATAACACTGAGAACACTTAACTCTTTAATATCATTATAGCATATTAATAATTAACAAAATTATTTACATTAATGTTGTATATGTCTACAGAGTAAGGCTTTTTCAGTCCTTCCCAACTTTCCCAGTTTTTCCACTGGGGAAAACTGAGGAAGCCCTCAGACTTCCTGTTGTTCATTTGGAAAGAGTGAAATGCTTCGTAAGGCAAACTTCTTCTCGCTCAAAGAAAGAAAACATTTCACAGGAGGTTTTTTCTCCCGGTCCCCACCACCAGATTTAACAATTTTTCCACTGGAAAAATGGAAAAAGCCCTCAGACTTTTCATGCTATACATTTTCAGTTTGAAAAACCTTGCCTTGAGAAGCTTTTTGCTCATTTGGAAACAGAAAACATTTCATAGCAGTTATTTTTTCTGTGCTGCTCCAAATTTTCTAGTTTTTCCATTGGAAAAGGGGGGGCAGTTTTTTGGGGGGGGGGCTTCACATCTTTAGGCTGGTGTGGTAGGATGGCATTCAGAAGGGGAGGCCTTTGGAGGCCTTGGGGAGAATAGGCGAGCAGGATCATTGTCTCAAAGCAGATGGACTTTGGCATAGATGATGTCCTGCTCCCCTTAGGTCAAATCTACATCTGACTTTCCCGCTGGAATCATTCTAGTTTCAAAAAAACCCATCTATACCTGTTTCTAGTTTCAAACCATACTTGTTCTAGTTTAAAAATTACTGTTTACATTCATTAATTGCCCTCCTGTGGTCAAGCTAGCATTATACTGCTTTAAACGGATCCTGTTGCTTAGTTCTCTTCAGACCCAGGGAGTGAAATTTGAAACCAGCGTGAAATGAGCGTAGGAAAAGACAGCAGTCAAACTACTTCAAAGGGGAGGTGTAAACTGGGCCTTAGTCAGGTTGCCGTTGCAGGGGTACTGGACCCTTGGCCCTGGGACTGGCCAGGCTTGGAGGCTTGGGGAGCCTGAGCCAGAGTGAGGGTTGCCAGTTCTGGGTTGGGAGCTATCTGGAGTTTTGGGGTGTGGAGCCTGAGGAGGGTGGGGTTTGGGGAGGGGAGGGGAGGGACTTCAATGGGGTGTAATGCCATAGGCCGAGGACAGACTGGCAATGTAAAACGGGGCAGGCACGCTTTGGAAATGGAAGAAAGGAGCATGTTCAGACATGCGCATCTGTCCGTCGGCTCCGTTTCGTACTTACCCGTCTCCCAGTTGCTTTCCATCCGCTTTACCAGGACACCGGGTAAAACCGGTGTTCAGGGGCCGTCCTCCGCATGCCTCCCGCTTCCAAACAGTGTGAATCGGAAGAAGCGGGAGGCATCCGGAGGCGGCAGTGTGAACGCGCCGCACAAAGTTATGCGCACATGCGAAACACATCAAAGGAAAACAAAAAGCGCAGCAGCGCGCGTGAGCCGCGCGCGCCGGCTCCGCAGCAGTCTGAACGCTCCGTGGCAGTCTGAACGCTCCGTATCGCCGCTGGTCCACATTGCTCTGGCCAGTATGAACGGCCAGCTCCGTGGAGTTTTTCCCCCGCACCAGTTCCCTCCGCTTTAGATTGCCAGTCTGTCCTCGGCCATAGAGTCCACCTTCCAAAGTGGCCCTTTTCACCAGGGGAACTGATCCCTGTTGCTTGCAGAGCAGTTGTAATCCCAGCTCTCCAGCCACCACCTGGAAGCACCCTGGTTGGAGTACAAGGCTTGTGCCTAGTGGACCGGTTGGTCTAACAAGGCAGTCTTCCCAGGCTGGATGGTGATCTGGCCCAGCTGCACTGCTTGGAAATGGTTGTTTTATGACCCCAAAATGCCACACTGTGTGCTGAGAAAGCACGATGACTCTAAGGCCAAGGAGACACCTGCAACTGTGAAAAACAAGAGTGCCCCCTGTGAAGATGAGTCAACAGAGGACAAAGGGGCCATGCTGTAAGTGGTCAGATTTTGATTCCCCACCCCACCCCGTCCCCGAGTGAAACTGGGAGATAACAAAGACAAAAAGTGTGTTCCCAGATACAGGGAATGCCTGATTAAATGTCATACCATTGCCTGAATTAAAAGGCCGATTTGCAGGAGTTCCTTTTTCACACAGGAAAGACAGGTACCTTGACTCACTTAGTAGCTGAATGCCCTTTATTTATTGAAAAGAGAGAGACAGATGGATAACCCCATTATTAGGGAAGGATGAGTATATGAGCAATGATCAACATTTTCCCTTTCTTCTGAGGGATAATGATCTGAATATTACTAAATCCTTGGCCTCTTATCTTTTAGTAATTCAGTGTAAAAAAATTTTTAAACTTTTATAATTAGGCTTAAAAGGGGAAAGGAAGATTAGGGTATTTAGGTTTAAGGCTATGGCCTGATTTTATCATAGGAAGGAAGGAAGGAAGGAAGGAAGGAAGGAAGGAAGGAAGGAAGGAAGGAAAAAAGTTTGAGGACATTGTGCCCACAGTCCTGTCCCTGCCACTGGAAGATGGGATGCCACCCTGGTGACAGCTCTGACCAAGGGCATAGCATCAAAGATACATGGGGAGGCTAAAAGCTGCTGTCTTGGATCAAGGTCTGCTCGCCCCAAGACAGCTGTCCAGCTGTTCTGTTCTTCAAAGGTGTCCATGAGAGCCTGTCATTTCCATTCCAAATGTTTCCAAATTAGCAGCCCAGCAAATGACCTAATGGAAAACGAAACTTGCCTTCCAGGCAATACTAGCATCAGCGATTCTCAGGTAGCATGTCCTTCAAAAAGAAACCTGAACGACTGTGGTATCATTAATGCAGTGAAAAATACAGTTCTCTCCAAAGAAGAAGAAGAGGTTAGATTTATACCCCGCCCTTCACTCACTTGGAGTCTCAGAGCGGCTTACAAACTCCTTTTCCCTTCCCCTCCCCACAACAGACACCCTGTGAGGTAGGTGGGGCTGAGAGAGCTTTTTCCCAAGCTGTCCTTGAGAGAACAGCTGGTCCAGAGCTATGGCTTGCCCAAGGCCATCCAGCCAGGTGCAAGTGGAGGAGTGGGGAATCAAACCCGGTTCTCCCAGATTAGAGTCCGTGCACTTAACCACTACACCAGACTGGCTCCAAAGATGGAGACAAGTCAAATCACCTTATGCCCACCTGAGAAACACCCTAGTTTGTATCAATCAGTCTGAGCCTGGGGGAAAAAACGACCTGCTGGTGGCAGTATAGGGAACACATAACAAGAAGGAAAATTATGGCCATACTACGTTCCATTACTGGATCTCCCAACATTAACTTTAACATTAAAAGTTCCCAATGAGGGGTGAAGTGGGGTGGAATTTGCATCAGGGTCTTGGTGCTGGGGTCCTCCATACTATTTCCCTGACAGAACTCAAACCCCAGAGCTGCTGTTAGTTAATGGAGGGGGGGGAATGGCATAACAGTGCAATACTACTTGATGATCCTACATGCAATCATTGATCATAATGGACCATTCAGTGAAGTTTCAAAAGGTTGGGAGTAGACAGGTAGACAGGCTGAACAGGCAGCAGGAAGTAAGCATGTAATCAGAAGGTTTGGCAACATGGAAGAATAGTCTAATGACTTCCCTCAAAAGCAAGTAGTATACACTGAGAGAGAGAGGGAGAGAGCAGCAGATTTGAGAGCTTTATAGTAGGCAGTGGAATGAGATTGGCTCTCTAATTTCACCTGATTTCCAGGGCCAATAGACTCCTGAGTTGTGGTGTTACTGTCCCAGCCTGAACAACCTGTCCCCCCCGCCCCATCCTCCTACCAATGACCCTGGTGATAACAAAGAACAGGGAAGTACAACTGATCTGCCATGGTTTCATTGGCTTTTGTTTTACAAAACCCACGTTGGAACAGAAATTCCCCTCTACATTGCAACCTACTTTCACTTCCTTTGATCATCAGATTTTATGGTACCTTCTGCATAGATTTATAGCCATTCAGGGGTGACTTTGCAGTCGGTACGGTGTTGCCCTGAGGTATCTGAATGTAGTTTTGAGCTGCACTTTTCCCTCCCAGTTGAGAAAATGTGGAGCAAATGCTTCTTGCAGAATCGCCCTATGTCCCTGATGCTCAGCATAGGTGTTCGCACGGAAGGCTCTGCATTTGGTGATGCTCACACAGTGGCTCGGGAGCCACTGCTTCTTATGCCTGTTCTGAGCACTGTTCCTCAATGTGGCACCTGCTCCCGTGTCTCAGGAAAGTGGGCAAGGCCCTTATCCAGTGAGGCTCGTGGTTGACAGGTGGTTCCCACCTTGAAACAGCTTGCGGCAGAAGAACCGATCAGCTGAGAGCCCCCCTGAGGTGCAGGCCTCACAACAGGGATGGTAGTAAATGTGGCTTTTTTGGTTGATAGCCATTGTGAATGTGGCTTTCTGAGAACTATGGAGTGGGAAAGGGCTGTCACACATGACATCCAGGGGCGTCGACTTTCTAAATCCCCGGGGGGGGGCAGGGGCTGTCTTGTGCGCAAGCGCGCGCGCACGGGACCATGTCTCTGCCACCACCCCCCGGCCCAGGGAGGCAGACCTGCGGCGGCAGCCAGCTGGCCGGGACTGCCGCCCGCGCAACTATGTTCCCGCCGCTCCCCCCCCCGCCCAGGGAGACAGACCCGCGGCGGCGGCAGCCAGCTGGCCGGGACTGCCGCCCGCGCGACTATGTCCTTGCCGCTCCGCCCCCCCCCCCGGCCCAGGGAGGCAGACCCGCGGCGGCGGCGGTGGCCAGCTGGCCAGGACTGCCGCCCGCACGAAGCGCGCGCGCGACTATGTCCCCGCTGCCTCTCCCCCCCCCCGCCTCAGGGAGGCAGGGCAGGCCGGGGGTGAAGGAGAGGCGGCGACGGCCGGCTGGGCGTTCATTTTGCCGGGGGTGGCTGAGCCCCCCCCGGGAAATTTCGGGGGAGGCTCGAGCCCTCGAGCCCCCCCGTAGTTGACGCCCATGATGACATCTATATGCAGAACCAAAGTTTGAGCCATACTTAAGCCACAGGGGATTTCTTCTTGGAGTAGTCTTTCGGTATTTATACACTGAAGAGAAATCTCTCAATTTCTGCTTCTGCTTTCAGAACAATTAGGTCAGTCATGTACAGCCAGCATATTGGGGGGGGGGGGGGGGAATTAAAGAACTGACCATTCTCGTGAGGCACTGGCTGGGTCTCCTTGCATGCAACTGCTTATGTGGGCAGGTCATTAATCTCTCCACAACCGGGCTGATTTAGGAATGTTACCAAACCACAACAAGTTCAAGTTTCTTTTACGATTTCTCCACAATCGGGCCAAAAAAAAGCAGTTATCTTCCCCCCCCCCCCCCCCAACCATTCAAACAAAGTTTTATAGAAATATCGCCATTAAAATTAATGTTTGTTCTTGTGCCAACTGGATATATATGAAATACTAATTGTTCAAAAACAGCACCTAACATAACCATGTGATTAAAATGGTATGGAAATAATGCAGCCAGTGTACTCCAGTGCTTAGAGGACTGAGGAGACCTGGGTTCAAATTCCCACCTGCTATGACACTTACTAGGTAACCTCAGACCGGTCATTCTCTCTCAGCCTAACCTACCTCACAGGATTGTTGTCAAGATAAAACGGAGAAGGAAAGAATCACGTATGCCACCCTGAGAGAAAGAGTGGGATAAAAATGGACTAAATTTTTAAAAGCTTCAGAAGAGACAGCCAACAAGGAATCTGTCAAAAAAACAAACCCTCCAGGTAGGATGAAAGTGGTCTTTCCATCCATGCACAAAAATGACAGGAAATGAAAAAAATATATAGAAGAGCTAAATTCGAGTACAGCAGCACCTTAGAGACCGGAAAGATTTTCAGGATATAAGCTTTCAAAAGTCAAAGCTCTCTTCCTCTAAGCTATTCTTCTGCAGACCAACACAGTTATCCTTCCAGACAGACAGACAGATAGATAGATGATGGACGGAACATCCATAGAGTGAGTGAAGATCCAATCTCTGCCAATGTATATGTGGCGCAGACCTATGGAGGAGCCACTGGCTTGCCGATATGGATGCACACCGGCCCTGCTCACTGGCTGACTCTCCCAGCAGCTCTGTCTGACCATCTGCTCCCCCCCCCCCACAAGAGCGTGCACCACGACGGAAGGAAGGGAGCCCAGCAGCCATGAGGCGCCCAGCAGCTGCTGCCTCTGCCCCACAAAGAAACTCCGGCAAGGTCCTGGAGGGTGGAAAGGCAATGGTGGGGTTTGGGGGCAACAACACCTACAGCACAATGGAGGTGGGGCACCACTTGGCACCTTTGTCACCTGCCCCCTGCCGCTGCACTGAGGTGGTTGATGCAACACTGTTGGCACTGCCTCCTCACCTCTCCGCTGCAGCCCAGACTCTGGCAGGCGGCTGGCTTGCCAATCTCATGGCACCTGGCTCCCACCCACACCACAGCCCTCCCTTGCCGCTGCTTCCCCCTGGGCCCTGGCACACCGAGCCAGCCATTGCATCGGCCCCTCCATCGCCACCGCAGCAGCAGCCCTCCTGCACCCTCCCACTGCCCAGCCTCTCCCCTCACCCTCCCACACCCTTTCACGTTCCTGCCATCTAGTTGTGATGAACGAGCCCCCTCTTCCTCCTCCCCCCACTGGTGCCCCCCCATGATGCCCCTGACCCCACTCCTTCTGGGCAGCTCCTCACTCCGGCCTCGCCATTCCAGCCTGGGCCAGGCATCCTTTCTCCATGTGGTTTTCCCTCACTGCCACCCCCTTCTCGCCCTTCTTGTCTTTCTCCCCCGCCGTCCTCACAGCCAGCCAGCCAGCCAGCCAGCCACACACACATACCACCCCCCTCCCTCCCTTCTTTTCTAACTTGGAAAGACCCTTCATTTCAATTACCACCACCCCCCCCCCAAAAAAACTCTCCTGGTCAATTTCACGCCACACAGAAAAACGCACAGCCCAGGTTCCCTCGTCCTTTCTTTCTGCTGCCCCCCCCCCCGCCATCTACACAGTTTCTCTTCCGAACCAGCTTGTTGGGGAGTTGCAATTTATGCGTGATAAGTTTCCCTTGGCTACATTGTGGATTTCCCTGCTTGCAATGGGACATTGCCCTAGCACTTACTTGGTCATCAACCTGCCTAGAGAGCTGGACTTGGGGGGGGGGGGCTTGGAGGTTGGAGGAGGGAGGAGCGATCTTCTTGAATGATCTTGCAAAAAAAAGAAGAAGCTCTTTGCTTGTTTTTTTCTCCTTTGAGATTCTGCTTTCAATTAAAAATAATCATCACAGGAGGGGGGGGGCTGGTTTTATTTTCTCACAACTGTCTTGTTTTTTTCTCCCCCTCCTCTTTTCATGGCTTCCAGGTCTTTTTCTTCAACTTCGGGAGAGGAGGATGGTTTCTTGCCCCCCACCCCCACCCCACTAAGCACTGACACTTATTTTTCCAAAGTGCTTAGCAAAAAAACTGTTTGAAAACTGGGGGGGGGCACGGGGGGGGCACCAGAAGGTAGCCTCGCCTAGTGTGCAAAAAAACCTGGCACCGGCCCTGATTACACTCTGACATTAATCAATGTGCACATTGTGAAGTAATCTAGAAAAAGCTAACGAAGGCTTGGATGACGTTGCAGGTTTCTTCTCTTGAAGAAAGCCAACTTACCCACTAAATCCCATTCGCCATTTGAGATGTAATTGGAAATATCAGCTTCCAGCATCTGCAGATCAAGGAGCCACCCATTGTGTGTCCACGAACCAAATTTCAAATTACATTTCTGCACATCAAAAGGAAACCAGCGGACATCAATGTAGCATGTGCTCTTCAGGATGCCTGCAAACAGAAATATGTTTATGATTTTTTTTTAAGTAATAAGATCTTAAGGGCAAGAGTGCAATAGGATGAAATTGCGTTCATATCCACCTGATTTGAGAAGTTCAAGGAGCAGACAGCTTTGAAATGCATCCCAAATTGATCTGCTAACAAATGAAGCCTATAATTTTTGAGTTTTGGTTACGCTGTTCAGAGACACATCAGATGAGATGGCTGACTGAAAAAAAAAATATATATCCAGAGCTTTCTATTGAAAGGTGCTTATGTCTTCAATAGATGGATCTCAGATATATTTTTTTCTTGTAGTCCCATCTATTCATTTTAGTGACTGTTTGATACAACCCGTCATACTCCAGGAAACAAAACTAAATAGTAGAGTTGTTAGTTCTGGCAATCATTCCTTCTGCCAGACTGGTATTCTAATCGCAGTGTTTCAATCTCCACAATTCCCTTAGTAAGTATTTTACAGGGCCTGTTGTGAGAAGAGGTGATTAGAGATTTTGTGGTGTTTTGTTGGTCAGGCAAACTGAGGTCTTTTAGTCAGCTGTTCGGCAAGGTAAGAAGAAGAGACATACACACATCATCCCATAATTTCCAAGGCCTGGGAAGTCAGGTGACACCACACGGCCAATCTGGGGCTGCCAGCTGATGTAACCCCTTCCAGAGATGCTGCCTTCGCTCAGCTTGGGAGACTTGTCAAAAACGAGTCCCCCAGGCTTCTTCCTTCTATGCCTACAGATTATCAACCCTCATCCATAATTCAGCCTGCCTGTCATCCAACATACTAATCCACCCTCAGGCTTGAGTGTCTGACGAGATCTGATGTCAAAGAGTGCAAACTGGTGTGTACATCAGCACACAGATCTGCATGTCAGGTTCAAACACTCGCAGTAGCCAAAGATTCCTTTGAATATAATTCAGTCTCTTGACTTTTGCCGTACAGTACGATTACATTTCTTCCCTATATTTCTCTTTGATTTAATTTGTTTTCCTTGAGGGACTGTCTGCTTTGGCACAAATATTTCATGCGAAGAGGGTCTAAACTCTGAAAAGGATTAATATTCATCACATATTGTCTGTCATCTATTTCTTGTTGGGCTTTTAAAAAAATCAAAGCAGAAGGGACAAAAACAATAAGACACCCCAAAGGCACTGTTTGTGGTGTGATTTCTCAAGAAGAAGAAGAAGAAGAAGAAGAAGAGATTGGATTTATACCCCGCCCTCCACTCCCCAAGGGAGTCTCAGAGCGGCTTACAAACTCCTTTTCCCTTCCCCTCCCCACAACAGACACCCTGTGAGGTAGGTGGGGCTGAGAGAACTCTTTCCCAAGCTGTCCTTGAGGGAACAGCTGGTACAGAGCTATGGCTTGCCCAAGGTCATACAGCCAGGTGCAAGTGGAGGAGTGGGGAATCAAACCCGGTTCTCCCAGATTAGAGTCCGCACACTTAACCACTACACCAAACTGGCTCTCAAGACAGCCAGTTGGCACAGTGTTAGGAATGATGCAACTTCCACTGACTGTTTTGAATGTGGATGGATTTAATGGCATTGGAATATCATCTATTGTCTTGATTGGCCAGAATAAGCTGGCTCGTGGCCTCCTCCTCCTCTTCTCTGCTGTCGTCTTCCACCGCCAATGGCAGCAAGTACACTGAAGGACCAAGAAGTGAAAAGACGGTTCTCCTACCGGTTCTCTGTCCCTCAGCCCTTTTCCCAGTCCAGTCTTTCAGCAATGGGAGGAAACAGCTTCCACAAAAAGCTGGGGAACAGAAATGTAAGTGGAGGATCCTCCATCACCTGCCTGCTCTCAGCTTTTCAACCAAGCTGTAGTTCAGCAGACCAGCACCTTTGAGCCTGCGCCAGTGCCACTTAGTTGTGCATGGTGGGGAGAGCAGGATCTTTCGACTTCACAGGCCAAATGGCGATTGGGAGCAGCCCCTGGGCCTGGTTTGCTAGAGTTCCCTTGATACACAACCAATTGACAGCAAAAGCATCAGGAAATATATCTGCTTCTAACCCAGTTCTCAAAGTTCTGGCACAATCTAGTGTCATCAAGACATGGAAATCCAGATGGGATCATTCAGATGAACTGGGTGCAGCAGTTATGTTGTCACTTCTGAGAATCTGCTTCTTATAGGCATCACTGGAGACTCTTTGGTAAAATGCTATGGTTTTACCATAAAGTTTCTGGGAATTGCTAGAGAGGCATGGCATCACTTCCAGGTGTTCCTGAAAATTACATCACGCTGCTGCCAACAGCTGTTTCTTTTTAAAAAATCTTTCTCCCGCTGGTCACTGGAGTGCCAGTGGGCACATTGCAACCTGCGGGTCTCTGCTGGCCCAGTTTTATTTATATTTCCCTATGTTCAGCTTGACGTTGCTGGCATCCATTTTTAAAAGACTTGCAGCACCATCCAGCTGACTTCAGTGGACTTAGAAGCCTGTAACTGTTTAGGACTTCCCTGCTAGAGAGTAATCCTAAGCAGGTCTACCCAGAATCCTCCTTAGGTCTGGTCAGTGGTGCTCACTCCCTGGAAAATGTTCCTAGGATTGCATTAAAGGATTGCCCTTAAAGGATTGCCCTTTAAGGAGCAAGCAATACTTTAGAAAGCGCTAGCTCTGACTATCCAGTTTGTATACATTTTGCCTTTCTGTTGCACAGTAGAAAGGAAGGAGCCTTTATCTCCAGCTTGATCTTCCTTGGATGTGTTTTTTGTATTCTGCCTGTCTATATAAGGCCACCTAAAAAAATCTGCCCTCCTAGAATTCCCCAGTTTACATGTGAACAGTCCTTTTGCTCTTTTTGTGCTGAATGAAGTTATTCGTGCCTGGCCCAGTTGTCATTACCTTATCACAAGTTCCTTCATTTTGACTGGTATTATTTGTCCACATTACAAAACCAAGAGGCTTTTACCGATACTGATGAGGCTGTTCTATTAGAGGCAGGGATGTGGCACTCAGGGGATTCTGATCTTGGATTCAGGTTCAGTTTGAAACTCTTTATGTGAAGTCTGCAGCAGAGAGGTAAATTCCCTTCTTCCTGTTTATCTGCCCATTTAGGGTAAAACGTGCTTCTACGTCATGGAGATACTCATCTCCCAGGGTATGGGAAATGGATGTTTTGCTCTTAGAACCTTGTAACTATGTAAGAATATTAGTCTTTGTATGCTCCTTGAGCAAAGAACTTTGTTTATTCTAATATACTTTGAATTAACAAACCTACCTTTAAATCTATAACTTAGTGTGCCTATAGCTTTTTATGCTTTGTACCTGACCATGCTTAAGCACAGCTGGGCTCCAGTTTTAGTTGCTAACATGTATTTTTGCTTAACTAAGGAAGTGAAACACTTTCGGGGCTAACGGAAAACCTTTTGTGGAAGAAGAAGACAAAGAAGAGTAGATTTTTATACCTCACTTTTCTCTACAATAAGGAGTCTTTAAGCGGCTTGCAATCAATCACCTTCCCTTCCTCTCCTCACAACAGTCACCTTGTGAGGCAGGTGGGGCTGAGAGAGTTCGGAGAGAACTGTGACTGTCCGAAGGTCACCCAGCAGGCTTCATGGGGAGGAGGAGTTGGGAATCAAACCCAGTTCTCCACATTAGAGTCCGCTGCTCTTAACCACTACACCATGCCGGCACTCAGTGGTGGATGTAGATGTGGTGAGATGGCAGCAAGCTGCATCTACTGTTCTTTAATTTGGGTGGTTTAAAAAAAATCTAATTAAGAATTCTCTATCCACTTATTTGTTAAACATGAACTGCAATCTGGACCCTGTTACTATTTGGTCCAAATTTCTTAATTGGTTGTATTAGTGTTGGTATCAATATGGTTCAACTATAATTACTACTGTTATTGGTTGTTTTATTTTATATATTGTCAGAAAATCTAATAAATTTTTTTAAAAAAGAATTCTCTATCCAGGAGGATGGGGGAGAACTTGCTTGACCCCCCAGGACATCTCACAACAACTATATATGAAGTTGTGGCTTGCCTCTTCTCCTTGCTCTGCATTTGGTACATCTCAAATCTGTCTTTTTCTACAAAAGATATATTGTTTGTCTTTTAAAATATGTGACTGGGACAAAATAAGCACTAGGCAGAATCCAGCCAAACTATTTATTTATTTATTTACAAATTTTATATCCCAACTTTCTGCCCTCACAATGGCCAACAAGATGGCTAACCAATTAAAACATACACAATAAAACCACCATTATAAACATCATTAAAACAATTAAAAACAGAGCTACCATATGTAGGACCAGGGGTCATTTTGAGCAGGAGCTCGGGGGAGCGCAGCTCCGGGAGTTGGTGCCAGCCCCCCCCCCCGCGGGGAAATGCCTGCTTGTGTCATGGCTGCCGCAAAATGACCCCATCCCCTGGAAAGGTCCTCATTCCTCCGACCAGCCTTCTAAAGGCTTCAGCCACTGCTGAAGCTATCCTCCCAGAAAAGTGGTATTTCTGAGGCTTGGATTAGTAGCTGTCCCCTCTCTGCCAGCTCTTTTTTTTTCTTTCTTTTCTTTCTCTCTCTCTCTCCTTTCTTTCTTGCCTTCTGACATACTTCCGTTGATGTCAGGGGGTGTGGCATATGCAAATAAGTTATGCTAATGAGTTATGCTAATGAGCTCCTGCACCTCTTTTTCTACTAAATGACCCCTGTGTAGGACCACATAAAAACAACAATTAAAATATTTGGTGATGGGGGAGAGTTAACTGAGGGAATGCCAAACGTAACAAAAAAAGTCTGACAGAAAAAGTCAATGACAGAAAATAGCAACAGGCGACAGACAAATCTCTCTGAGGAGAAAATGCTTTTTCCTTTCCAAAACTGGAGGTCTCAGAAGGGAATTACTGTTAGTAGTGTGTACACTCATTATGTTTTGGCCTCTAACAAAACTTATTTGACTTGAGATGACAGCAGGATTTAAAAAAATACACAGTGGCAACCCACTTTCTACTTTTAAATACAGTTGTCTGACTCCAGCCTAAAATATCAACTGGAGGAGTCCATCAGGTATTTAATTCAGCTTCGGCGGGAATCGAATGGCCTTTACTTTAGCAAGATTGTGCTCTGAAATCCTATCAGACACCTCCAATTTAATTTTTTCCCCTCATACACATGAAGCAGTTTGAGGATACCTGGGTACTTACTTATACTGTAGATTATAAAGAAGGACTATAAAAATTAATATGTTGAATATTCACTTAATCTGGTTGTCAAATTCAAAAAGCAGCTTCTGGTTGTTGAATACAAGTAAAGATATGGCTTTGTTAATATTAAGTCTTAAGTGAGAGCTCCATTGAATATTTATGTCACAGTAATTAAGGCACACACTACCAATACAGTCCACAGATTAACCATGCCATTCTAAACAGTGTTACACCCTTCAAAGTCCTCTGAAGTCAGTGGACTTAGAAAAGCGTAACTCTGTTTAGGATTATACTGTAAGCCTTCTAAATCCAGATCTACATGCATTAATTCCTATCTAAGGGATAAGTCTTTTAATTTACTGAAATGCAGGCTTTAAAATAGTCTCTTACCTGGAGGTATATACTGGCAAGATCCTGAGTAGTTTACTAGAACGTTGGTATGAAATGTTGCATCAAATCTCTCGTCTGCACTACAAGAGAGAGCAGATAGAATTTACTGGGTGTTGTTCAATGATCAATCACAGTGATGAAAAGTGCAATCCGAAACAAAGTTATACCCTTATCAGTTCATTGAGCTCAGTCAGCATAGAAGAGTACAGCTGTTGTTTGTCCATTATTATTAGGGTGGTCAACTTGATCATAGAATGTTTGCCATAATTTTTTTTGTAAAGGTCTGTGCCATCTTTGGTGAAAACAAAATAAACAGCATAAGAGAATCACAGCCTTAAAGACAGGAATATATAGATAACAAAAAAGCTGTGTAGTGCGCTAAATACAATTTATAAACTGAGTGATACAAAATACAAAATTAAAGCGAAATGGTTTACAAAATGCACTAAGGTCCAAAAGGCTGTAGGTGGTTGATGAAATTCTCCGTAAGAAAGTTTGTTTCAGAAGACTTCATCTGAACCGGACCATATGAATTGGTTTTGAAGGCTCAGTTCATAGACAAAAATCTACAGGAATGCATAGTATGTTGCAATGTACACGATTCAAGAACACAAATTGTCAGGAACATCAATCATCTTTAAATCATCTTTTTTGGTGAAAGCTAACCAACATGTGGAAACCCCTAGGCTTCATCAAAAAAAAGATGATTTAAAGATGATTGATGTTCCTGACAACTTGTATTCTTGAATTGTGTACATTGCAACATACTATGCATTCCTGTAGATTTTCTTCTATAAATTGAGCCTTCAAACCAATCTTTGGTGAAAATACAGCCAAAATTATCAACTACAGATGCTTAAGGAGTATTAAAAAGTATTGGATGCAATTCGAATATTCGTCCTTTAGAAATGCATGATATATGAAAATTACTTCTGCAAACCCTACTAGTCATACCAAAGATGGTTTCAGGCAGATACTGACCTGGCTAATGTTCTGTTACCAGCTCAGTGGATAAATAAATTTTAGATATAGCAAAAGCAGATAACCTCCCAGAATGGGGAGGGGCCGTGGCTCAGTGGTGGAGCATCTGCTTGGTATGCAGAAGATCCCAGGTTCAATCCTCTCTATCTCCTGTGAATAGGATCAAGTGGTAGGTGATGTGAAAGAGCTCCACCTGAGATCCAGCCTAAGTAGACAGTACTGACTTTGATGGACTGATGGTCTGATTCTGTATAAAGCAGCTCCATTTGTGTTCATATTTCATCTATGACGGTTTTGTTCCTCCAAGAAGGTTAAGGGCCATGGTTTTCCCTTCTCCAATTTTTTCCTCACAACAACTGTGTGAGGTAAGTTAGGTTGACAGAGTTTTGTAGTTAGACAAAAATTTGACCTATGGGTCTATGTAGTTCTAACCTGACACTCTAATAACCAAACCACACTATACCACTGGGTGGTGGGCAATGCCTTCAAGCTGCAGCCAGCTTATGGTGACCCCGCAGGGTTTTCAAGTCGAGAGAAAAACAAGTACGCCATTACCTATCCTTGTGTAGTGATCCTGAGCTTCTTTAGTGGTCTCCCATCCAAGTACTACTTTTCTACTGCTACAGACAGACTAACACAGCTACCCATCTTGCTCCAGGACTAGGCCCACTTAGAATCCAAGATCTGGCAGGATCAGGCCGCCCTGGGCCATCCAATTACCTACTGTATACAAGAAAAATGGTCTTCCTGATCCATATGTGGAACCAAATGCCCAGACCCTCTGATTAAAATTATCACCATAAATTAATACTCATTTTATTTATTTTTTCATTTATCATCTGCCTAGGAGCAGCAGTGGCTCAGAGGTTAAGACGCTGAGCTGCAGACTGGAAGATCGGTAGCTCGGCAGTTCAAGACCCGAGTGCCGAGTGACAGAGTGAGCTCCTGTCTCTGGCCCCAGCTCCTGCCAACCTAGCAGTTTGAAAGCAAGAAATTGCAAGTAAATAGGTACTGCTTTGGTGGGAACATAACAGCGTTCCGTGTACCTTGGCATTTAGTCATGCTGGCCACATGACCACAGAAAAAGTTTTTGGACAGCGCTGGCTCTTTGGCTTGGAAATGGAGATGAGCATCGCCCCCTAGAGTCGGATTCGACTGGCTTTTGAGCAAGAGAAACCCTTACCTTTACTTTTCTAACAAAGATTCAAGTTCTAACTAGATGATGGACTGAACTAACTCAGGAATCAGAACCTTACAGGCAGGGCTCTTTTTATGTAATTGAAGAATCATAGCCTGGAGTCTTAAGCTGAAGCCGTCCAAGCAATGTCTGTAGAACCAAAATATTTTTACTACTGGAAAACAAGATTTTTCCAGGCCAAATTTTACATGCAGATTGAAAATGTATCATTCCGCTCATAGCTACATGTTGGGTGCAAGCCACCAAGCATCATCCCCCTATCAGTCCATTTAGTTTAATGTGACTTGTAAAGGCACAAAGCCCATTACATTGTGCTATTTGATTGGACATCCTTGAGTAGTTGCAGTAATTACCCAGAAGCTTAATAGAGCTACGCCAGTTTTCAGCAGTTGTGCAACTTGCTCAGTATTTAAAGCTAACTTCAAAACATGCCTTCCTTACCTGTTGTACAGAAGAATATCTGGCACCCAGATCTGATCGGCTGGAAATCGTAAGTTCTGGACGCCTGGATATTCATTCTGGTCCCACTTCAAGTACACATCGATCCAGGACTATGGAGAAAGTTCATTTTGTAATATTAAAGCTCTTCAGTGCAGGGAAAGCTGTTCCCATATATTGTTTTTGAAATAACGAGTTCAGTTTGGATATTGTTGCAATATGATTGAATGTGAACAGTTTCAATGATAGTTAGTGATAAGCAGCCACAATCAATGGAGAAGTTCATCTTTGATGTATTAAGGGGGGATGGACCATCTAAAGCAAATTTCTGTAGATCCACCTATATATCATTTCATCAGTCTCATTCTTCTCTCCTCTGATGTACGTGCCCAAGTACATATGCTTGCACACACAAAGACATACATCAAATCAATCCAGGTAGGTAGCTGTGTTGGTCTGAAGCAACAGAACAAAGTTTGAGTCCAGTGGCACCAATTCATTACTTATCCATTAGTTATGAAAAATTTCCAATTCCAAGTTTCTAACAAAATCTGCCTTCACAGCCCTTTTGCTTATTCTCATCTGCCTATTCCCAACATCAGCTTGTCCTCCACATCTGGGCTCTGACACGGAAAATCATCATGAATTGAAGAGATGCACTGGATAGGGTTAGACGAGTAGTGGGGAGGGTCTTGGTTCCTCCACATCACGCCCCTTCTGTTGTAAACACAACCTCCTACCATGGTTTCTAGACAATTGATGAAGATCTAGCGATAAAAAAAAATGGGTCTCCCACTGCTACTCATAGTCTTGAGCTTTAGTTTATTACAGCATAGATGGCTACAATTTGTGGGCTCCAGGCAAGGGGTGCTCCCAAATTTCAGACACTTTTACCTTGAAACTCCCCATTTTGGTCTCACCTATTGCAATTTATGCAGTTTTCTATTTCCTCATGCCAAATTCTTCCAGCTACATTTCATTGTTGTTATTAATTATGTATTAAGTGAGCCAATAGCTGGTGGTGATTCTGCTTTGTAGGGCCTGGTAAACCTGACTCTGCCCTGTGGGTAGGGCTGCCAAATGCCCCCCCAATGGGCACAGGGTTTTCCCTGCTTTCTGGCCCCCCAATCTGGCGCCGGCCAGGTGGCCAGCGGGGGAGCCCTGCTCACAAAAATCCCCGTCACGCCCAACGTGCCCGGCCTGATGACATCACCCAGAATTTGTTTATTTGTTTATTTATTTTTCACATTTATATCCCATCTATCCCACAAGGGGCAGGTTACATCAACTTCAATGAATACAATAACATTTGAAACACATTATAAACATATACAATGCAATGCAATAAAATTTAAAACACATTATAAACATATAAATGGTAGTCATAGCCAGTGTTCCCTCTAAGCTGAGTTAGTGTGAGCTAGCTCACAGTTTTTTAGCCTCCAGCTCACAGATTTCTGCCTTAGCTCAGGAAGGATGGCTCCGGAGCAAACTAATTTAGGCAGCAGCCAAATCGCTCGCTCACAACTTTAATGCTAGTAGCTCACAAAGTAGAATTTTTGCTCACAAGACTCCACAGCTTAGAGGGAGCATTGGCATAGCTTACCGTTTGGAGGTTCCGGCCCAGTTAAGGTAGATAAATGCGGCTGGTTATCAGTGGGTGGGTGACAGCAACCTGAGGGGGGGGGCTTATATGGATGCCCACCGCCACAGCCAAAGGCCTGGCAGAACAGCTCCATCATGCAGGCCTTGCGGAATGGAATGAGATCCCACAAGACCCTGATCTCAATAGGGAGCATGTTCCACCAGGTAGGGGCCAGGGCAGAAAAAGCCCTGGCCCTGGTCAAGGCTAAGCGGACATCCCTTGGGCCAGGGACCACCAGGAGATGTTGATTATCCAAGCGTAAGGCTCTTTGGGGTGTATATGGGAAGAGGCGGTCCCTTAGATATGTTGGTTCCAGGCCGTATAAGGTTTTAAAGTTGACATCATCGTGCCAGGCATGTCATGTGGGTGACACTCTAGCATTTGGGTAAAAACTCTATGGTGACCATAGAGTTTTTACCCAAATGCTGGAGCATCCCCTGTACAATGTGCCCAGTGCAATGACATCACTTCCATGTGACATCATCATGGCACGAGTGCTTCACGCATGTACCAGAAGACTCCAGGATAAGACCTGGCAACCCTACCTGTGGGCACCACCCAACTAAGATAGGTAGCTGGAGTTGCCCAGTTCCACCTGCTCTATGCCCCCTTAATACATAGTCTGCTAGTGCATGACTGTATCCGTGCTAGGGAATATGGGGTGTGTTGCCCGCACAACACAGCTGGGGCTGTAGTCCTTCACAGGAGTCATTTGGGGCTGGAGCGAGGTGGAGCAGCACTCCGCCAGCCCAGGAGTGGGCACTAGGGCAGCTATGGGCCGAATCAGATTCTCTGATCTGATGCGGCTCGCCACTAAATTGCTGCTGAAATGTGGCAGCAGCTTAAAAAGCAGCTGGAGGAGAGGAGATTTGAGGGAGAGGCTCCAAACTTGCAGGGTAGCTGCTGGAGCCTCTCCTCCAAATACCCACCAAATTTCAAGAAGATTGGACCAGGGGGTCCAATTCTACGGGCCTCCAAACAGGTTGCCCCCATTCCCTCCATTGTTCTCTATGGTGGGAAAAAGTAATGTTTTTTTCCCACCATAGAGAACAATGGAGGAGATGGGGCAACCTGTTTGGGGGCCCGTAGAATTGGACCCCAAGGTCCAATCTTCTTGAAACATGGTGGGTATTTCGGGGAGAGGCCCCAGCAGCTACCCTGCAAGTTTGGAGCCTCTCCCTCAAACCCCCTCTCCTTCAGCCCTTCATATACCCTATGAGTTTTTGCCATTGACTTCAATGGGCCATAGGGTATAATGGGGCTGAAACTGACACTGGGCTGGTGGAATAACTCCTAATCTGCTTGCATTGCTGAAACTGACATGCAGGGGTTATTCAGCAGCCAGAACAGTTGCGGCCTGATTTATTTGCACACCCCTAGTGGGCACAAATGGCAGTGGTGGCAAGCCCCTCCCCCAGCTCCCAGCGGGCCTGTGGAGGAAGCGAAGCGAGAAGGGGTTTAAAGTTTAAACCCCTTCTGTTTAGAGTCACGCGGCACAGTGGTACGATCTTTCCATTGTATTCTATGGGGCCCTTCTTGCTTCGCTTCCTCCCTGCCCACCTTGGCAGGCCAGCTGGGGAAGGGAAGGTTTTTGAAGATGCCCCCCCTTTTGCTTCCCTTTCTGACACACTTCCAGTGATGTCAGGGTGTGTGGCATATGCTAATAAGTTATGCTAATAGGCAGGGGTCATTTCGTAGAAAAAGAACTGCAGGAGCTCATTAGCATAACTCATTTGCATAACTCATTTGCATATGCCACACACCCTGACATACCGGAAGTGTGTCAGAAGGCAACACCCACCCCTCAGGCTCCCCTCCACAGGTGAGTGAAACTGACCTGCTCTTCCTCCATTCCCTTCCCCATCCAATACTTTGTGCAATAAAAATAAGCGTAAAGAACATACCCTCATTCTCTTCCTGCTCCCTTGAAACCACCAGGTTTCAAGTAGACTTGAGATACCCAGGACATGTGCACCACCCATCCCTTTCCCTTCCCCTCCCTGCAACAAGACACCCTGTGAGGTAGGTGGGGCTGAGAGAGGTCTTTTGAGAACTGCTCATGAGAGAACAGCTCTGAGAGAACTTGTGACTGGCCCAAGGTCACACCAGCAGCTGCATGTGGAGGCGTGGGGAATCAAACCCAGTTCTCCCAGATTAGAGTACAACTCCTGACCACTACACCAAACTGATGGGGTGGAAGCTGCTGAAGGGTTGGTGAAATTTCTCCAGTACTTATGTGCCATGTGCCCAGATAAAAAATGGTATACTTAGAAAATTTAAATGCCACCTTGAGCAAGTCTCTGGAAAAGCAGCACACAGTCATAAAAAGAACAATGATAAAATTATCTATATTAAAACAAAACATTAAAAACAATAAAGACCCTAGCAGGGCTTTCCCCGAGGCGCTGCACCTCTGCACTGCTCAGGGAAGCTGAGGAGGGGGCGGGGCTTGGTCATGTGCCCGCCCCTTGGGCTCCTCACTCCCGGAGCTGCGCTCCTGTGCGCTCCTGCTCCAACGGACCCCTGCTAATAGGTATGCTAATGAGCTCCTGCACCTCTTTTTCTACGAAATGAGCTCCTGCACCTCCCTGGTCCCTCATATCACTTTGTATAGCTTTCCTGTACCTCTGGGAGACTTGGTGGCAAATTTGCCTTTCTCTTTGCATAATATGCAAGACAAGATAAGGGAAAAGGCAACCCTTCAAAACAATGTAAATGTCTGCAACAATCATAAAATGCAGCATGTTGCTCAGTAATGTTATATATTTATAAACATTAAACATGACAAATAAAAGGTAACCATGTTCAGTGTTCACCAATGTGAGATTCTTGCATTTCATCCTGGGAAGGAAATGGGTGTGTAAAGTGCATTCAAGTCGCAGCCACTTTATGGTGACCCTGGGTGTAAGGGATTCAGGGCATGAGATGTACACAGGTGGTTTGCCACTGCCTGCCTCTCTGTAGCCACCCTGGACTTCCATTGTGGTCTCCCATCCGAGTACTAGCCAGGGCTGACCCTCCTTAGTTTCCGAGATCCATCCGAGGCTAGTCCAGACCATCCAGGTCAGTGCAAGGGACAAGAGGAAACAGCATGGAGTAACTTCTCAAGGGGCTCCCCAGAATTAAAGTTTAGATATTGGTCCTTCTTCAAAGAGTTTGAGAAGCACTCGCATATGTGGACCTGGCTTCTCTCTCTCTCTCTTTTTCTCCCCCCCCCCCCCACCTTTGCAATGGTCCAGGTAGCTCTAAGATAAGCACAAGGTGGGTCTGTGGTATGGTTGCCAACTTCCAGGTGGTAGCTGGAGATCTCATGGAGAAAATGGTTGCTTTGGAAGGTGGACTCTATGGTATTATACCCTTCCCTCCCCAAAACCCATCCTCCTCAGGCTCCACCCCCCAAAATCTCCAGGCATTTCCCAACTCAGAGCTGGCAATCCAAGTCTGTTGCCTTGTATTTTAAGTGAAATTGTTAACTTGATATAAAACTAAAGGCATAAGATCCACTAAAATGGCAGCTATGTGATTATCTTCCATATTGTAACATCCAGGAGAATTTCAGTGCTTGGTGGTGGTGAGGGGAGGTGGGAATGCTGAGGGAAACACAGAATGCCATGCTGTATACAAATCATCCTCATTCATTTATTATTGTTATTACTAGTAGTACCAGTGTGCATTTAAAGTTACATACAAGCCCTTTTCAGTCATGACATTTTTGGCACTCCTACCCTGAACACTGGGAGAGTACACCATATCATTCTTTCGAAGTATGTGATTGCCATTTTGCGTGAATAAGACAATGCGTGTATTTTCCAGCTTTGGAACATGTGACTGGAAATCCAGGTCTGCAGAGGGTACACATATCAAAGTTTGACAATATGCACATTCACCAGAAAAATGGTGATTGTGGGTTCTGGGAGGATCATAAATTGCATGTTTTCCCAGCATGCAAGGGATAAGCACCAAAAACCTAACAACTGAAAATGGGTTCAAGTTTGGCCCAAACTCTCTTGTGAAAATTAAATGTTTTCCTCTTTTTGAAAGCTGCTAAAATGGAATAATCTTTGAACATCTACCTCATCTTGGCATGTTCGGATTACTCTCTTCTTGATTTAGCTATGTCTGTTATGGAAATGCTGTTCTTCCGCAAGTGATTAGTTCTCAATAGCTGATGATTATGGAGCTGCTTATGAAGGGCAACAACAAATTTACTTACCATCTGTAACCACGCATTCGTTATCAAGACCTGGTTCTTTTCATCCTTTAAAAAAAGCAGGAGGAAAAATAATTAAAGTAAAATGTTCTCATTTGACCATGAATAATTTCATCCACTTTCCTGCCCAAGTTTGGTTCTAGGAAAGAAATTAAAACCATGAGCAACAAGTTCCTGACTGTAACAGAACGTAACAGATAGCAGAATCACCATAGCCAGTTTTTGGCACCATGAAAATATAGAGATTATGAAAAATTATTTGTTGCAACACAACATGTAATGATACCGCTCCTTTGAAATACAGTGGCACTTTATTCCATGGAATACTGAGAATGTTGCACTAGGGCTGAGGAGACCCAGGTTCAAATCCCTGTTCACCAGGACAATCGCTGGGTGACCTTCAGCTAATCACACTCAGCCCAGCCTACCACACAGGGCTATTGTGAGGATAAAATGGTGGAGAGCTGAACCATCTATGCTGTCCTCAGCTGCTTGAAGAAAGGGCAAGATGAAAATGTAATTAATTAACTCTCAGGAATATTTATTAAATGCTGAACTGTAGACCATTATATCATACAACATTAAAAAATAACAAGGGTATTTAAAAAAAAACAGAATTGGCCTGCAAAAAAAAGTGAACTCTTTAATGCAAAATCCACATTAAAAAAGTATTTACATAATCCAACCAAGGTGAAGCCCTCATTTAGGTCAAATCTACATCTGACTTTCCCACTGGAATCGTTCTAGTTTTTTTTTTAAAAAAAACCCCATCTATACCTGTTTCTAGTTTCAAACCATACTTGTTCTTGTTTAAAGATCACCATCTACATTCGTTAATTGCCCTCTTATGGTAGCATTACACTGGTTTAAACAGATCCCGTATTTTACCATTCCTGAGACAGAGGAATGGTTTCATTCTAGTATTGATCATATGTAGACATTTCTCCGCTAATTCCTCAACAATTACACCAGAAGGCGCAATTCATAATGGATGTGCTCCCAGCAGACTCCCACAGACTCCCTATATGATTTCCATCAGTGCCCCCTCCCCCTGCCAGTTGTTCTGACAATACTTCCAAATATTTTTAGGGCTCGTAGTAGATGAACACTTTTCAGAGTTTTCCTGTCTTTTGTCACCGTCGCCATTTCCACCATGATCCCCCCCCCCTTCTCTTATCTGGTTGGCGTTTTTCCACGCGATGTTTTCCAGTATATTCCTTTTTATCCCCATTGTACTTACTTTTAGGATTCTTCTGCACACCTGGGGAGTCTCTCAAGTGTGCAGAAAAATCTCCCTATCCCCCCAGGTGCCCCTCCACGCGGATTTAGATATCCGCACGGAGGGGGCAACTTGGCTATTAGTATATAGATTTATACATTGCTACTACTCTTAAAACAGAATTAGATTTAAGCAACTCTACTAAGCAAAGTCTTTAATGTTAAAAAAAAAGAAACGAAAACAGCCATTATTAAGTTGATTAAGGAGGTGCTTTGGAATGGTGCAATATCTTTAGTGGTACTTTGATCTCCAGCAGTTCCACTCCTGATGGAACATTAGACCAGATGTTCATCAAACGCTCTAACTCAAGGCAGCACAAATTGAAAATGACACCTAGATTTTTACACTTCCTTTTCTCACTTGCCACTGTCCTGTTTTGCATGTGGCAAATTCATTACCAAGAGCAGTGGACTCTGCTCTATGCCTGCACGAATCGCCCTGGGCAGACCGGGTTACATGCATCATTGCATGGTATGCGACGGGTTGTCAAAATGATTCAAAGGATCCAGAGTTCCTTGCCAACAGCAGTTTCCCCCCTCTCATACGTTAAATGAAGTATCCTGTTCTGCTGATAATTTTTTGAATTACGAATACCTTTGATGTCTGCAGGATAGGTCTATAAAGTTTCTGAAATGCCATCAAACTGATGCACTGCTATCTCAGACCATTAAACTTGCTATCGTCCCTTGTACTGCATAGCTCAGCTTCTGAGATGATGGTTGGAAGGAGATGAAGTTAAGAGTCAGGCACTAGCACAGGAACTGGACTCAGGCACCAGGTTGAGGGACGTGGGGTGGGTGGCCTTCCTTTAGCACCCAAGCGAAAGAACTCCCAGTGCTGAAATGGGACTGAGGTCCTTTCCATATTTGTCTGTCACTCTGGATTTTCCCAGAGTTCGAGTTGAGGCAATTTAAGTCCACGGCAAAACAGCATCCAAATAACCCAGGGCAACAGCAGGCTGAAACCGGGCTGACCACTGAAGGGAGGTAACATAATGCAGAAATGGGGAAACCCCAGCATAAAAAGAAGGTTGAACTCAATTTCAGTGCAGACTCGGGGGGAAACCCAGATTTAAAAGAAGGTTGAATTCGATTTTAGTGCAGAATTGTTGGGAGGACACTGCAGTGAACATGGATTAAAAGGAGAGTGAAGAAAGGGCCTGGGATGGCCTTGAGGACCTAGCTGGTTTCCAACAACATCACCAAAGTGTGCCAGGGCCTCTTCTGATATGGAAGGGGACTTCCTCCCTATACTTGGAACAGCAAAGAAGACAGGGCAGTCTCAGTGATTTGGGGGGGGGGGGGGGCAGATGGAACTCAAGGAAGCGCTCTGAGGAGTCCCCGTCTCCAAAGAAGGGAGAGAGAGAGGCAGAAAAAGCCAGCCCCACACAGGGCGTCTCTGAGGGGCTTCTCTGACTGGCTGGGCACCTCCTCATGGTGCTGCTGAGGGGCTTGTGCCCGGCCAGCCAGATGCCTCCTCCCCACACAGCATGCCTGAGAGGCTTGGCTGGCGTGGGGCCTGTTCCTTTCCCCACATGGCTGAGGGACTTTTCAGGCTGGCTGGGCATCTCCTCCCCCCTGCCATACATCCGAGAGGCTTCCCTGGTCAGCGGGGTGCCAGAGTTATTGAGTATAGGTTTGAAAGAAAACTAGTTTAATTTTGTTGTGTTGACATTTCCTGGACCACCCATAAAACATAGCACTGCTGTTCCTGCTGGGGAATATTGTCAGAGAGATGGAACTGCAGCTCACGCTGCCATTCCCACCCAGCCTCATTTCCTTGTTTTCTGGCGTTTGTTGCCTGTGTACTTTGAGTCTGCAGTTAGTTATACATTTTGGCACTTTATTCCATAAGTCCTAATCTAATAAGGAAGAGCTGCAGGTGGAAGTAGGCTTCCAAAAAATGATTTCCTCGTAGGATTGGCTCTGGCCCACAGAAATCTGATGCAGAAGATGTAATACACATCCTGACATGCCAGCTTTCTAAATCACTGCTGTAGGTGTGCAGAACATAAAAAGAGCCCCGTGGGATCAAAATAAAAGGCCCTCTAGCATCCTGTTTCTAACAGAAGTCATTCAGATGTTTCCAGGAAGCCCACAAGCAGAGCATGGAGGTCCTTGTACTCGCCTGTTTTCATCCCCTAGCATCTGGTATACAGCCCATGGACAGCCGCTTCATATGCAGACATTAGCACATGATCATATTTTTCTCCATACTGCGAAATGCTTCGTCTGCTGATCCTTGTGCATCAATATTCTGTTAAAGCTGTAAGAGCAAGCCAGGACTATGTTTCTGGTTGGCTGGCAACCAAAGGCACTTCATGCAGTCCTCATTTAACTTGCAGGGCACATGTGGGCATGTAACCTCTCATCTACCTCTTGCCCCTTGTTCCATGGAACTACTTTTTATGTGCAATGAAACCTGAAAGTTTAAAAGTTATGGGATGAGACATTTTCTGTTCTTTTGATCCTGTGTGCTGGAAAAAACAGATGGGAAAGTAGTTTGTTTTGCAGGTAAAACTAATCACTCTCAGAGGGGATTAGGATTATGGAGAAATACAAACAGGGGACTTGCAGGGGACACCTCATGTTTTTCAGCATCATTTTGTCCTTCCCATAGACTCTCCCCTTTTGCTGCTTTCTTCTCTCCTTCCTACCAACCAACCAACCTACATTTATCTGCCCCTCTCCCACCTTCAGCTTTGCCTCCTTCCCTCTCTTTAGCAGCCTCAACCTCAAAAAACCATGGGTCAGCTGCATGGTGTCAGCCACTGGCTGGGCCCCATTGTGCAGTGGGGAACTCAAGTACCTAATTTCCCCCTTTTTCCCTTTCCCCCACACCATTTCCTCTTTCTCTCCTGGCAGCCTTCATATTCTCACCTTTACCTGCTTCCTTCTCCCCTTCCAGGCCACCAACCAACTTACTTTATAACTGCCCCCATCTTCAGCTATATTGATTATTTATTTACTTCGTTTAAACCGCCCCCCCCCCCCACTTTTCTTCACAGTGGGGACCCAAAGCAGCTTACATCATTCTTCTGTCTTCCATTTTATCCTTACACACTCTCAGTCTCACCCAAGTAAGTGGCCCAAGGTCACCCAGGGAGCTTCTACAGCAGAGTGGTGATTTGAATCTGGGTCTCCCAGATCCAAGCCCCACACTCTAACCCAGAGGTGTTGAACTCATTTGTTATGAGGGCCGGATCTGACATAAATGTCACTTTGTCAGACTAGGCCATGTGTGCCATAAAATGTAATGCCAAGTATGGGAGATATAAACTTTATAAAGGGCATAGGGAAACCCAATTAACAATATTATATTTTTAATCAAAATACAAACATGCTTAAAACATTAACACTCTGACAGTATTTCCTTACAGTATCTCCCTGACGCCTGCCCTCCCACTTTCACCACCCATTATGCATTAGCACTAGGACAGTATACAGGGACATCATGTACAGCCTCTGTCACCTGGCAATAAAGGTAATGACCAGTTGTTTGTGGGCCAGATTAGAGCCCAGGATGGGCCGGTTCCTGCCCATGGACCGTATGTTTGATACCCCTGCTCTAACCACTACAACACCCTTTTTCATGGTGGCTGCTGTTGAACAGAAGGAAACATTCAGTCCTGGTGTAAGGACCCCACCCTCTCCTCCAGCTGACACCCCCCTGGTCAGTGGGATTTCCCTCTTATTTTGGACTTAGTTATTTTAATAGGCACCCCCTTTTAGACCCTAAGTGCCAGGGGATCTGGAACTTCTTGGGTACAGCCATGAAGGCTCAGGAAAGAGATGGGGTGTACTGGCATTGCAATCGGATTAAGTGCAATCTCCCCCAGCTCACAGTTTTCAGTAACAATAAGGCCGATTCCGTACTAGTTGTTGCCCCGGCTTCACTCCCCAATAAAATCCGGGACAGAGCAACAGTTCCACACTTGTTGCTCCAGGTCTGCAGTTGGCCCGAATGTAATCATTGTTTTCCCCGGATCTTCTGTTTCCGGGATTTTCGGGGGGGGGGGGGTTGCCCTGGGAGTGAAGTCGGGGCATTCAGGTGGGGAACTCCGAAATCGGGGTTTCTTGCTCCACCCCTTTAACGCCCCTCTGCTTCTTTCTCTCCCCTTTCCCTCCCCTTCCCCGCCCTGGTGCGAGCGGGGTTTTTTTTGTTCCCCGCTTTGTTGCGTTACAACAACACAACACAACACTGATCCACCGCTGACTGGCATTTAAATGACTTTTTTTAAATATACTTTTGTTGTTGATGTCTCCACATTTCTGTGTTGCATCTTTTGCACAAAAGTCGTGCCCAAGTCATGCCACTATAAAAATATGTATTGATGGCTTTGAGGTGCAGCGCGCAGCGCGAGCTGTCCCCCCCCCCGGTTGCATTACAACAACACGACATGACATTGATCCATCATTGTGTGGTTAACATTTTTTGCAGGGCCAATTTTTTGCGGGCTCCCCCAGCCAAACGAGCGATGCCCACCCAGGGGGGCAGGGGGGTGGCGAAGGAGGCACAGCCCAAGGAATCCGGGCTGCTGGGAAGCCGCCTGCCCCACACCAGCACCATGCACCGGAGAACAGGCTCCAGGGCCCTCCTCCTCCTCCTCGGCCTCCTGCAGCAGCCAAGGGAGGGAGCCAGATGCAAGTGGGATGGCGCAGCCAGGTGGGGAGAACTTCTCCCTTCAACTGCGGCGGGCCACCGGGAAGGGGGCAGGTCCCAGCGCTGCCCGGGCGGCTGCTGCTGCTGCAATCCTTCCAAGCCCTTTGTCTCACCTAGGCTCTTTGTGCCCATGCAAATTTCACTCACAATAACCTAATCGAGGTATTCCCTCCACTTTTTCCCACCAAAGTTTGACAGCAGTTAACTTTAGACCAGCCAGTGAGATTCAAGCTTTTTATCTTGGAACAATCATGTTCCTGGGAAAGTGGGTTCCCATATCTAGCTATGGAATTCTTCCCCATAAAAAGACCATCCCAGGTCAGTGAAACATGTGCCAGGTTTGCCCACTACCTGACCACCTCGGCAACTGTGTTGCAGGATCCTTCCCCCCACCTTGCTCTGCTCCTTGGACCTCTCCAAACCTCAAGCCCATGATTTTAGGTTATATGTCCCTTCTGTAAAACTTCCCAGTTCCCTCCCTTTTCCTTTTTATAAGTGCACCCTCTTGCTGGTGTGTGTGTATGCGATTGCTTGGGGAATTGGTTCTCAGGTGCTCAGTGTAGGTTCTTCACATTTTTACAATCACTCTCACACTCACTTTAGGGTTGCCTGGTCTTACCCGTCTGCCAGCAGGGGGCTCCTGGCTTGGTCCTGGGGTCTTCTGGTGTGCGCCACAATGATGTCACCCAGAAGTGCTGTCATCGCACTGGGCACATTGTACTCTATGGTTACCATAGAGTTTTTAGCCAAATGCGAGAGGGTCCCCTGCCTGGCGCAATGTTACCTCCGAGTGATGTCATCACACTGAGCACGACAGGGCTCTTCAGGGGTGGGGCTCCCTCCACCAGCCAGCTGGTTGGTGGCAGATTGGGGCACCCAAAATCAGGGAAAACCCACCCCCGTTAGGGGGTTGGCAAGTGTAACTCGCTGTCTTCCTAATTTTATTTTGTGGCATCCCCACTGAGATCTACCCAGGTATACACAGACTTACAAGGTCCTGTGTTAGTCCTTCCTGGATCCCTTTTTAAAGCTAATTTCCCCTTCTCTGAGTCCAGTCTGGGTAACACTGGGGGAATAATGCAGATAGTGTGGTATCAAGTAGCTCGTTGGTCACTGCTGGGCCTGGCCCCACCAAGTCCTTTCTCAGAGGCCGAAACAGCCTACCTTTTCTGACAGAAACCAAGACAAGATATTGTTATGGTTGCCTTAGCAATTGCCCCTGAGTATATTTGTTCCAGGTGCTGCTTCTATTATTTTCTATTATTTCACCAACAATGCTGGGTTTTTTAAAAAAAAGATTTCAGAATTTTCGGCAAATCTGGGGCATTTTTCAGGTTTGTAGAATGATCAGTCCTGCTTGTTCACGGCTCCAGTGTCTAGATTTAAGTATCCACCTATGGTCATGTTGAGAATTAGATAAACTGATGATTATGAATTGCATAGCATATAAACAAGGAATACAAGAATCTTAAGGCCACAAATGTCAGCTGCCACTATAGACAGGCATAAACCCTGCCTATTACGCTCACCTAATTCTTCTATTACTTAATATTACCCCAAGCAAACACATCATGCCTAGGTTGAAAACAGAAGCCCCCTTCAGCTATTACAATTGTGCATACCAGGAGCTTGCCAAATGTGCATCTTGGGAGTGCACGCTACCTTTGATCCTCTAGACACACATGGCCACTGTGACATTTGAAAGAGGTAACAAACAGATTTCACAAGCACGTGCTGCCTTTGTACATACATGAAACTTTTAATTTTTTTAGGGTTCTGGTTCACAGATACTCAAAGTTGAAAAATTCATACATTGCCACCTTCAGACAACATGGTGATAACACACACGGCAAGGACCTATGTGCAGTCACCAGCCTCTCTGTACCCATTGGCTGTAACATGAAAAAAGGCTAGTGTGGAAAGGGATTGTACTGTAAATGGGCAAACATTTCCTAATTATACAAGGCCACACCTTTAAGGAAATACACAGTGCTGTAATGCAAGCATGAGCTTTGCGGTTGGAGAGTCTAGGGTTCCTACAGAGGTTCCTACAGAGAGCAGAGAGATGTCTTTTAAAGCCTTGGCTCTCCAGCTGTGAGGGCAGCACCCCTGCAGGATTCACTACTGCTGGAAGACAGGCATCAGCTGGGGGCCTCCTTTCTTTTCTCATGCCGGAGGCAGGGACTCTGCGTGCAGCAGCTGGAAAAAGGAGCTGTTCAGTTCATTCCTGTCTTCTAGGTCAGTCCTTGAATAAGCCAGATGGGCCCTGTGGCAGGCACAAGAGTGGAAGTGACAGGAGTGAGGAGAAGGGGGAAGCGAAACTCCCCCCTTAAAATGAGCTTGGCCATGCCGAGATCCTGACACACCTCAGTCAGATCCACCGAGAAGTTCTTCACACACATGCCCACCGAATAAACTGTGGGCACGGTCATGAAAAAGACAGATGTTTTAGGAGGAAGCCCAGACTGAATATGTGAGAGTTCAGGACAGTCAATATAGAATTCTGCCCCTGGCCACCTATAGTTGGTGCTCGCCACAGAGGCCTTGTCCAAAAAGCAGAGAAAGCAGCAAACTTGTCTTTGGACTGTACCATATCAGAACAGATGGGGATTTTTCTCATGTGGAATCCCTCACGCATGTAGTGAATCCCTCACTACAGAAACAGGTTTACTCTAGTCCAGAGCTGCCAATTCCAATTTGGGCAACTCCTGAAGATTTGCGGAGGGGAGGGACTTCAGTGGAGACGTAATGCCTGTTGGAATATACAAGTTCTATAGTGTACCTACTTGAAGAAGATCAGAAGAACAGCCTATAGAGGACAACTGAAGGACTGCTAGTTAGCATAGCTAGATTAGGGACTTCCCACAATTTCAAATTATGATCTTCCTGTCTCCTGGTTGGCTCTCTCGAGACTTCCTGCTCCAAGTGAGCCCTCCCCCTTTGTTCCTGTCTCTCACCACAGTTAGTCAATTAGTTAAGCCTCTCTCCCTCTCCTCTGCTCTATCAGAGTTTATTTCTTCTTTAGTAAACAGAGTTATTTTCTTTAAACAGTTGGTGCTTCGTTCCTCCTCATGTTTATACTCTGCCAATAATGCCACAGAGTCTGCCATTTTGTAACTGCCATTTCCAACAGGGGAATTGATCTTTGTAGACTGAAAAATCAGTTGTAATTCCAAGGGACCTCCAGGTCCCACCGTAAGGTTGGTAACTCTTATCTAATCTTTGTATGTGGTAGCCCCCCCCCCCCCCCCCCATCCATACACACATACAGGGCTATTTTGGGGCAGGAACACACCAGAACGGTGTTCCTGCTGGCTTCTGAGTTGGCCACGCCTACAGACAAAACCTCTGGCATGCGTGGCTACAGGGCATGCTGCCCTCCCCACCTTACACACAAGAGGGAAAGGCAGCCTGTTAAAATGCTGTCTTTCCCTCTGGGGAGCCCACAGGGATTTCCTTGTCAATTTCACTCCCACCTGTTAGCTGAGAGTAAAATTGACAAGGAAAAGCCTCTCTCTGCCTTCCCTTCTCTAGCTGACATGTGGCAGCTGGAAAAGGGCAGGCAAGGAACCCAGGTACGTTGAAAATGCCTTTCTTTCCCTCCCCAATTTGGGGGAGGGAGAGAAAGGCATTTAACCATGCCCCCCTCTGCACTTCCCCGAGTCTCTCTGAGACTGTGGAGGGACAGAAAGGCATTTAAACATGCCTTCTTTTTTCCCCTTCCCCCCTCTGAGCTTCTCTGCAGCAGTGGAGAAGCTCGGGGGGGGAGGGGAAGAGGCAAGCTTCCATGCCTGCCTGTGCTTTCCCACGCATGCGTGGGCTCCATGCTCTGTGGGCTCCCATGTATGCATGGGCTCCATGCCTGCCCATCTCCAGTTGCCCCGCAGCCATTGGACCCCCTGGAGAAGCGCAGGCATGTTTAGATGCCTTTCTTTCCTTCCCCATGATCAGGGAAGGAGAGAAAGGCATTTAAACATGCCTTCTATTTTTTCCCTTCCCCTGCTGAGCTTCTCTGTAGTGGCGGACAAGCTTGGGGGGGATAAGAGGCAAGCTTCCATGCCTGCCCTGTGCTTCCATGCCGCCTAATATGCTAATGAGCTGTACTGTCAGGGGTGTGGCCTAATATGCTAATGAGCTTTTTCTACAAAAAAAGCCCTGCATACACACAAATGCACCCATTTTTGAAGTCCCAGGCAGGCAAGAAAACCAGATTTACAAACTTCTAGTTGGGTTTGCCTGCTAACTGCATTCAGCATTGTGCCTCAAAAAGTACATGCCTGCTCCAAAGTTATTTTCAATATCCTGGAATGCATGTTCTATAAGCCAACCGGGACAATGGACATCTTCAATATGGATGTGTGCTGATTAGCGAGAATGGCCCAAACACAGCAAGTTGGTTGCTTCACTTCTACCTTGATGAGGAGAGAATGTCCTTTGCACTTGCAGAGTTTCATATGCTATGACCAGAATATGGAGCTCTAAACCAGTGGTTCCCAACCTTTTTGTATGGTGATCCCCATTTACTTGTTATGGTGTCCCATCCAGGGCCAGCCCAAGGTTTTCTTGCCACCCAAGGTGAACTACGATCTTATCACCCATCTAGTCTAGCACTGCATTTTCTACAGTGGCCAACCCAGATGTTGTTGAGAAACCTACAAACAACGAGAAGAAGAAGAAGAGATTGGATTTATATCCCGCCCTTCACTCACTTGGAGTCTCAGAGCAGCTTACAAACTCCTTTCCCTTCTCCTCCCCACAAGAGACACCCTGTGAGGAAGGTGGGGCTGAGAGAGCTGTGAGACAACTGTCCTCGAGAGAACAGCTGGTACAGAGCTATGGCTTGCCCAAGGTCAACCAGCAGGTGCAAGTGGAGGAGTGGGGAATCAAACCCAGTTCTCCCAGATTAGAGTCCATGCACTTAACCACTACAAAAAACCCAGCTCTCACTACACCAAACCGGCAAAGGATATAGCCAGGGGTCATTTCACAGAAAAAGAGGTGCAGGAGCTCATTAGCATACCTATTAGCATAACTCATTAGCATATGCCACACACCCTGACATCACCAGAAGTGTGTCAGAAAGGGAAGCGGGGGGGGGGGCATCTTCAAAAGCCTCCCCTCCCCTTCCCCAGCTGGCCGGCCGAATGTCAGTTTCAGCCCCATTATACCCTATGGGCCATTGAAGTCAATGGCAAAAACTCATAGGGTATATGAGGGGCTGGAGGAGAGGGGGTTTGAGGGAGATGCTCCAAACTTGCAAGGTAGCTGCTGGGGCCTCTTCCTGAAATACCCACCACGTTTTAAGAAGTTTGGACCACGGGGTCCAATTTTACAGTTCCCCAAACAGGTTGCCCCATCCTCTCCATTGTTCTCTATGGTGGGAAATTTTTTTACTTTTCCCACCATAGAGAACAATGGAGGGAATGGGGCAACCTGTTTGGAGGCCCATAGAATTGGACCCCCTGGTCCAATCTTCTTGAAACTTAGTGGGTATTTGGGGGAGAGGCTCCAGCAGCTACCCTGTAAGTTTGGAGCCTCTCCCTCAAACCCCCTCCCCTCCAGCCACTTTTTAAGCCACCACCAAATTTTGGTGGCAATTCAGCGGCGGGCCGAGTCAGATCAGAGAATCTGATTCGGCCCATGGCTGCCCTAGTGCCCACTCCTGGGCTGGTGGAGCGCTGCTCCACCTAGCTCCGGCCCCAAATGACCCCTGGGTATAGCTGCCCCAAGCAAGTGGCATCTGTTTTCTTCTCCTTCAGCTACTACCATAAAGTTACTAGTTGCTGCACAGATTTTCTTCCCTCATTGTTGCAAAGGGAGGTGAAAGGTGAGAATGTGAGATGCTGACAAGGAGGAGGAGGAGGAGAGAAAGAAGGCTGCAAAGGTCAGGAGCAGCCGTTAAGGATATCTGGCCTATGACCCACTTTCAGAGGCTTCAAAACCCACTTTTGGGTCTCGATCAACAAGTTGGAAAACACTGCTTTAGACTACAGCTGAAGAATGCCACTTTGAAGAACAAAGGCCAGGCAGATGTCTCCAGTGGAGATCTCAGGTGAGGCATGAAGGCAGCATTACCTCAACCACACCCAGCATTCAGAAGTGTACGGCCTCCAAACTGAAACTGAGCTCCTCTTTAGTCATTATGTATAATAGCTGTCCATAGACCAGTCCTCTAAGCAAATTCACGGGGATGGATCCAGACTAAATTTCATACTAATGGAAAGGGAGGTATAATTTCCACCAATTCCCCATCCCTACTAAGTGTTGTAGTGAGCGACTCAGCATGCCTGGACACTACATCAGTCTAATTGTATATAGATGTTATCTCCTTGAATGGGATGTCTTAACCAGGAAGCTGCCCTCTGACCCTTCCTCTCTCTCTGGCTTTGTCCTCTCACTCTATTCACATGGCCTTCTGTGGAGACACATGTCTCTTCAAGTCTCTCCTGTAAAGATAAAGCCCTCATGCTCCCATACACATGATGCCGGACTAGCTGACCATTTGTTATAGGGAAAGTTCACCTTTTTTGCACTATACTTCTTGGGAGATTTATTTACTACACTCAATATCACGCTTCTATGACTGGACAAAACTCTGCTATGTTAATCAAATATCTCAATACCATTGGCCCCTGATTTGCCTCTCATGCCATTCCTGAGGGTCTCCTGTTCCCCAGGACCAGCATTTCAGGGAGAACATGGGCTGCAGTGGGAAACAGTGGCCCCACTGCTGGACCTCCTGAGGGCACCTGGTGTTTTTGGCCACTGTGTGACAGAGTGTTGGACTGGATGGGCCATTGGCCTGATCCAACATTGGCTTATCTTATGTTCTTATGTTATTAAGGTAGAGGCAGAAAAGATTTGTTCTGCTGATAGAAGTGCCTTCTTGTTAGTGGAAAACTTTATCCGGATCCAACCCATGGTCTTTTTTTGAAAGTCATTTACCTTATGACCAACATCTTGTGGTAGTGAATTTCATACCTTATTTATACAACATATTTATAACTCACATTTCTACCAATATTGCTTCTTGATAAGGCTCACAAAGCTTTAGAAAACAGTTTAAACAAAAGGAAGTAAAAGATAGACAGAAGGAAAGAATTGCGACTGCAGTGCACCTCAGCTGCTGCTTTTCCTCTTTGTGTTGCTCCTGAAGGAGGGAGGGGGAGAAAGGAGAAATTATGCATCCAGTCTGAGGTGGCTTGAAATGGGATAGTTTCATTATGACTCATTATCGTCCTGTATACTTTAAAGACGATAATAAATTCATTTGAAGTGCTGGACATTTCAAATTCATTGACTAGCTTTCTCTACATCGTACAGGAACATAATTTGTTGTCACATTAACATGTTACAAAAGAATATACAAGTATTTATGTTTCTGCGTCTGCATTTTTAGGCAGTATAAAACTCATTACTTCAACTCTCACAAACAAGAAAGCAGCCTCTGTTCTGTACAAAAACGTTCATAACCTCCAGTTCCAAATAGATTAAAGTTGATCTATTCTAAATGGATACAGGCTAGGGTTGTCAGAACCAACACGGCAACCAGCAGGAGATGGGGAGGGGGTAAGAACATGGGGCAGTGTCAGTGATAGCACACCTCCCTAGGAATCGCTGGAAACTTTATTGGTAAAACCATAGAGTTTTCAGTGATTCTGAGAGAGGACTGGCGCCACTTCCAGAGGAAACACAAAGAGTTTTTGTTGGGGGAAACCCAGGCTCTACCTGCACAAGTCTAAGTAGTAACCACACCACAAACAGTAACTATGGTTGCCAGCTCTGGGTTGGGAAATACCTGGAGATTTTGGGGATGGAGCCTGAGGAGGGCGGGGTTGCGGAGGGGAGGGACTTCAATGGAGTATAATGCCATAGAGTCCACCTTCCAAAGCAGCCATTTTCTCCAGGGGAACTGATCTCTATTGCCTGGAGACCTGTTGTAATCCCAGGAGATCTCCAGCCACCACCTGGGGGCTGGCAACTCTAAGAGTAACAGGTGCTTGACCCCACAGCTTGGTTCCATTTGTCTTCATTAGGGGTGAATGTTTGCCTGAAAATGCTTCACCGTTCCAGTTCCGCCACCCGTAGAAAGGAAGAGGGGAGGGACCCTCACTGCTAACGTTGAAACTAAAAAGAAGATCTGGAAGAAACAAGGAAAGAGGAAGAGCACAATGGAAAGTTTATGGTTGTCCAAGCTCAAAGAATGTCTCTCCCAGTACACAACCCAGGAATCCTTAACTGGAAATTCTGTGGTGTCGGCATGCTACCTTCGTTCTGGTTTGGTTCATAACAGAAGAATCTAACCTATTTAGTTTTCACTTGGGTCTTGTCTTCTGAGTGACTTGGCTCAGGCACTTGAGTCTAGAGGTAGGAAGGTGAAGGAAGTGAGCCGAGTACTGGGGAGACATTGATCATGACAGCCAAAGTTAGCACCTGGCCAACTTTCAATTGGACAAATATTAGAAAGTTCAAACAGGTACACGATTGCATGAAAGTTTTCTGGCTTCCTACAAAAACTAGATGCTTTCATTACGCCATCTAATAACCTTTCATTTAATTCTAATTTTATCTGAAAAATATATATGAGGGAAGGTTTAGTCTCTCACGGCAGGACCATTTTGTGGAGCTCAAAATTCCAGAACTGCACACTTCCTAAACAAAGTTGGGGACCCCTGCTCTCCAAGTACTGACTGAATCACAAATATTAATCACTCAGTGAATTCAGCATAAAGCAACAGACTTCCATGTGTCTGAGAGCCATTGCTGAGCAAACTCTAAAGATGAAACGTCAACATCACTGCACAGACAATACTTTTAAACTGAAGCTATTTGCTCATTCTGCAAATCGTCAAGTAGTTAAACCACTGACAAATAGTGGTTTAATGATCTATTGATCATTAAAACACAAAGCTCTTCTGGAGGACCATAGGTGGCAGCAGGGGTCATTTCATAGAAAAAGAGGTGCAGGAGCTCATTAGCATAACTTATTTGCATATGCTACACCACCTAACATTACAGGAAGTATGTCAGAAGGCAAGAAAGAAAGGAGGGGGAGAGAGAGAGGGAGGAAGGGAGAGAGAGAGAGAGAGAGAGAGAGAGAGAGAGAAAGAAAGAAAGAAAGAAAGAAAGAAAGAAAGAAAGAAAGAAAGAAAGAAAGAAAGAAAGAAAGAAAGGGAGGACAGCTACTAAACCAAGCCTCAGAAATACCACTATTCTGGGAGGATCGCTTCAGTGGTGGCTGAAGCCTTCAGAAGGCTGGTCGGAGGAACAAGGACCTTTCCAGGGGACGGGGTCATTTTGCTGCAGCCATGACACAAGCAGGCATTCCCCCACTGGGGAGCTGACACCAACTCCCAGAGCTGCACTCCCCTGAGCTCCTGCTCGAAATATCTCCTGAGTGGCAGATAGGTCCTCTTGCAAAGTCTGCATAAATAAAGAAGCCACTTTAGAACATTGTAGTCGGGATCCAAAGGGGAGAAGTGTGTGATTGCCAACCTACATCACCTACTCAAAGATTCTAATACACCCAACTAAGCATTATGCACATATTCTGCCAGTGACTTGCATAATGGTCTCCCTAGCATGAATTGTCATCTTAAGTATTCAGTGGTACATTTCGCACCAGAATCTGCAGGTGCTGCAATAAAGGGAACAAGAGACCTGCTGTTATTTCTGAACTGTTAATTACTCATTGGTACCCCTGCACCACATATGAGTATCAAGATAAGAGAAAAAAGACGCAGACTTATTCAAAAGGGCAGGGAGGGGGATCTGTGGTTTTCAAATATGGAAACAGGATGGTAGGCGATTGCCCAGCATGTTCAAATATATGCACTGAAGTGCTTAAGCTGGAGGTTAAATATTAAGAAGCATTTTCTAAATATAAGCATAGTCAGGAAATGGAGAATATTGCCAGAGGAAGCTGTGAAATCCCATCAGCTGAGGAACTTTTGGAAAGCAAACTAGACAAACAGCTGTTTGGGTATTATGGGATGACCAAACGGCTACAAAAGTCTTTTCCAACCCAGAATAAAGAAACACTGTCTCCAGATAAACATCAGGTCTCATGTAGGACAGAAGTGTATGGGGTCAGTATGCCCTCAGCTGGAAAGCCTAGGCTGGCCTGATCTCGTCAAATCTTGGAAGTTAAGCAAGGCCAGCCCTGGCTGGTAGCATGGATGGGAGACCTCCAAGGAATTCCGGGGTTGTGACACAGAGGCAGGCAATGGCAAACCATCTCTGAACGTCTCTTGCCTTCAAGACCCTACAGGGTCAACATAAATCACCTGTGACTTGACAGCACTTTCCACCACCATATGAAGGTACATCGAAAGAGATTGATGGAAGAGAGGCAAAATGGCATAGCCCAACTTGTCAGATCTCGGAAGCTGAGCAAGGTCAGTACTTGGAAAAGAGACTGCCAAGGGGGGCTGTGCAGAGGAAGGAATGACAAATAGAGGTGTGCAAAAAAAATATTCAGGATTTTTCATGTTCGGTTTTATTGGGCCCCAAAATATTGGTATTTCCTGATATTCCCGAATCCCAATACCAGTATGGTATTTGGATTTGGGGGGTAATCCCAAATCTTTTTGGCCCCATTATATCCAGTGGGGACCATTATAGTCCATGGTCCCCATAGGGTATAATGAGGAATCAATCCAGGACTATATAGGGGTCTAGGTGGGATGTTTTTTGTGGTAGAGGCACCAAATTTGCAGTATAGCTGCCGGTGCCTCTCCTCAAAAGACTCTCCAAGGTTCAAAAAGATTGGACCAGGAGTCCAATTCTGTGGGCCCCCCAGAAAGGTGCCCCCATTCTCCACTGTTTCCAAAGGAGGGGGGAAAGGCATTTAAATGCCCTCTGCAAGCTGCAAGTTTACTCCAAAGGTGTTTTAAGAGCTTGCAGTCCATTTAAACACCTTCTCCAAGCTGCAAGTTAACTCTGATGGCATTTAAAGGGACTGAGAGCCCTTTAAACACCATTTAACTGAGGCTATCTGGCATTCCCGGATCATCCTGAAATTATTATCCAGGAATGGCTATATCGAATAGCCAAAAATAGACTCTTACCTGTATTCGATTGAGAAAATACCCCCCAAATACCAATAAATACCAATAAGGTTTTTTTTTTCAGCTCAGATACAACGAGATGGACATCCCGAATGGCAAACCACCTCTGCTTTTCACTTTCCTTGAAAGCCCCTTGCTGGGGTTGCCATAAGTCAGCTGTGACTTGACGGCTCTTTACACACAGAGATAAAGAGATTACGCATGGCTTACCTAATAACATAAGATGCCAAGCAAATAGATAGGTTGGCAATATTTATATTGGCACCAATAAATTAGTGTGTGATATGACAGGATCCCTTACAATGTCACTGAGGATAATGATACATTTGGAGAACAACTCTTTAAACACAACGTAATGTAGACACATGTACATTTATCCATTCTCTAACCGCACAAGAAGAGGTGGCCCCAGATTTTGCCACCCAAAGGGGGCAAACCAGTGTGATTCAAAAGATGAGTCCCAGAACCCCTTGCAGTATTGCAGAAGACACTGGGACTACAGCATACAGAATGTATGCAGCTCCTTGTTATTTGAGAGGCATGCCTTGGGGCATAAAAAACATCTGGTCTTTGACAGGCAGGTAAAAAGAAGGATCGAATATGTATGCAGACTGTTAGAGCAAGACATTATTAGCAAGGTAAACTGACAAATCCTGTATGGGTTTGTTTGTTTTTTTGAGTTTCTGTTCTCTTCATTAGCCTTTGACTTATTCAGACATGCAACAGTCTCCAGAGAGGGTGAGAAATTGCTGCCTCTCTGCATCAAGAATAACTGGGATAGCCCCAACCTGGATAGCCCAGGCAAGCCCAATCTCATCAGATTAAGGAAACTAAGCAGGACCGACCCTGTCAAATATTTGGATGGGGGATCTCCAAGGAATACCAGGGTCGAGAGGCAGGGGCAGGCTATTAAGCCACTACTCTGAACGTCCTCCATACCTCAGTAGGAGTTACCAGAGGTCGCCGTAACTTCCAGGCACATGCACACACACACACACACACACACACAAATGCAAAAGAATAACTGGGATGATCCAATTATATGAGATTACCTGCCCTGCCCAGCAAAGGCTGATTGGAAGGGGGCACATTTGGAGCAGAAGAACTATGCAGAAACACAACAAGAAACCTCCTCTGTACTGTCTGTACTTTGGGCTCAAAGTAGCGTTTAATCCTTTCATTTGTTATGTTGCACGAGCAGTTTTATGAAACACACTTGTGTGCCCATCCAGTTTGGAAGTTATTGTCCTAGTGACCTTCATAAACTAGTGTTGGTACATACACAAAGTTCTCTGCAACAGAAGCAATGGTTTTCACACTATGTATCCTCCGACTCCTTCTATAAAGCATCCTGGTGTGGCTGTATTACAAGGCAACTAGATAATACAATTTTTTTTAAAAGGAAAGAGGGCTCCATCCCAAACCACCCACAACAGCTCCTTTTTATCATCATTTCCCATTAATACATTATAAATGAAAAATACGTACTGAACGGATAATCCTTTCATTACTATGGCTTTCTGTATCACGCTTTCTGTATGTTTCAGTCTTGACAGTCGAGCTGACCCTGTGGAAGTTAACTCGATGGAAAAATAAGATTTGTGCAGGATGTACTATACGGATTATGGTTTTATCTCGTGAATCCAGATGTTATATTGGGAATACACTGCTGGCTACTGAATATGACAAGATATTTTAGACTGTTTGCTCGATTCCCTTCTTAGTTTTATTATTGTGAACAAGTCCTAATGTCCAGCACTTTGGTGCTGAAATATATAGGCTCTCTATTCTTCAGGCCTGGCAAGATGATGTCAACTTTAATCCAGCAGCTCATTCTTGGATGGGCAGCTGCCCAGGTATTAAACAACATGCTGAAAGGTTATGCTGCTCAACATTGGTTCCAGGGTGACTGGCTCTTTCCTGGAGCATTTCCCGTACCATTAAAATGTCACAGGGCTGAAAATTCAGCAAAGTTAACCTTTTCCCTTCTCAGTGCAGCACCATGATGCTGCAGATCACTCTCCAAGGGAGTTGGGTCATCAGAAGTTTATTGTACCTGGGCTCCTGTTTCCTTAACTTAATCCTTGTTGCCTTCCAAGTTCAATTTAAGGTGTCGGAGATAGTCTGAAGAACCCTAAATAACAGACACCCAGTGTGCCCAAGAGTCTCCAGCCATTCCTATGGTCCACCATGACCTTTAGTATCAACTTCAAAAGCTCTCTTAAGTCCATTGTCTATGTGCCTTGTCAAATTTTCCAAAAACACTCAAGAGAGGAATTCTTCGGTTCTGGACTTCACTTCCGCCAAAGACACACCAACTTCATATCTCTTAGGAAGACATTTAATTCAGCTGGCTTTTACTAGCCAGAGTTAGGGAAGTATACAGTAGATAATAGGATGGGGATAAGGCATTAATCAAATAAATAAATGACAGAAACATTCCATGTCTCTAGATCCACTGTTACTGGGAGAAGGGTACCTATCATGAAACAAGCTGGCAATCATGCCTGTCCCCCCCTCCCCAGTCTGCATTTCACAAGCGGAGATTTCCAATATAAAATCATAACATGTGTAGAATATCTACATCAGGCAGACCGGAGGAAAGTAAGGGCATTCCAGAAGGACATCTTCCACATCTAGTAGCAGCTAAAGAGCTGGACTAGGATCAAGGGAAAGCCAGGATCGAATCCCATAAAAGAAACTGGGTGGCTCCAGCCCATTTATTCCCAGTCATTCTCTCTCAGCCTAACCTACTTTACAGAGTTGTTCTGAGGCTGGCCATGGATAAGCTTACACTGCCCTGAACTCCTTGGCTGGGATAAAAATGTAACAAATACACACTTTTGCACCAAGGGAGAGGAACACAACTTGGGCAAGATGTCTGTCCTCTATCAGATACTTCAGTCCCTGCACCGGAGGAAAAGGGGAAAGATTTCAAGGTCTGTAAAGAGATCTGCATCTTTCCACATCCCCAGCTGGGTTATGGATCTTTTGAAAGGGGGAACACTACAGATAGAAGTTGCACTCTGCAGTGCCACATTATAATAATATTACAATAATATATTTTAATTTCTAGCCTGCTCCATTTCCCACAAGTGGGACTCAGGGCAGTGTACAACATGTGTATGCATAGTACATAAAATAAAATACATAAAAAGAATACACAACATGATATAATAATAAAATACAGTGCAGTACACTCCAATAATGCCAAATTCAATCTACTATTAGATGGTGTCCTACACTGCAGATAACTGGGTGGCTGATGTAGGAACCATGTTCCATTTGTGGGGGGATCTTAGCCAGGAGAAAATGGAGAGTAGAGGAGGGGGGAAGAAACCCGGGAGGCCACTGATCTCTCCAACTGTTGCTGTCCTCAACTGTATGCCTGTAAGGGTCTAAATAAACATGCAGGGATTACAGGAGGGATTACAGGCGAAAGGTTTGAAATTCTAGCAGGATACCTGCACCTTTCACATTTGGCACCCCTGGGTCCAATTCATTTATTTACTTCAACTGTACCCAAAGCGGTATACATTGTTCTCCTCTCCTCCGTTTTATCCTCACAACCCCTGTGGGGTAGGTTAGGTTGAGAGTGCGTGACTGGCCCAAGGCCACCCAGCAAGCTTCCATGGCAGAGTGGGGATCTGGACCTTGGTTCTCCCAGATCCTAGTCTGACCCTCTAACCACTACTCAGTGTGACTGGGGGAACAGTACAAATATCCCAGGTCTGTGGCCATAGGAAGTAAACCTCAGATTAGGTCCAATTCATATCCATATTCATGTACGTTCTAAATTGTATTTTTCACTCAAAATTGTTGTAAGGCACCCAAACCATGGATTAAAAAATCTAAAATTATATACATTTCTGTGTGGGTTTGTGCCCCCAAATGCAAATATTGTAGATGTTTGCTGGAAAGTGACTTTCTTGCATCATTTTAAGATGGATGACGCATTTTAAAATGGATGACGCATGCTGAGATCTTGCGTAGCTAATCTGTATATCTGGTGTAGTAGTTAAGTGCGCGGACTCTAATCTGGGAGAACTGAGTTTGATTCCCCACTCCTCCACTTGCACCTGGCTAGATGACCTTGGGCAAGCCATAGCTCTGTAGCAGCTGTTCCCTCAAGGACAGCTTGGGAAAGAGCTCTCTCAGCCCCACCTACCTCACAGGGTGTCTGTTGTGGGGAGGGGAAGGGAAAAGGAGTTTGTAAGCTGCTCTGAGACTCCCTTGGGGAGTGGAGGGCGGGGTATAAATCCAATCTCTTTCTTCTTCTTCTTTCTCAACTGTAGGTAGATCTGCGGATACCTAAATCCACACATCGGGCCCACATTGAGATAAAGCAGATTTTTCTCCAGGTTTGGAAGGACCCCCAGGTTTGCAGAAAAATTTGAAATCAATAAAAAAAAATCACAGGGGGGGACACAAAAGCATTGTGTGCGGATGTGCAGGACTTGCTGGCATTGATGTTGTGGGGGGGGGGGTTAGAGGGGGGAGTATGGCAGCTCTGCGGCAGGAGCTCCTATAGTGGGAGAGCAGGAGCCACAATTCTCATAGGGGGTATCCATTCTGTCTCTTAGCTGGAACTGATGGGGTTAAAGTTAAGAGGGGGGAAGGATTCCCCCATGAGTATCGCAGGTCCCCACTTGTCTATATACTATTAGCCACATGTGGCCTCCATCTGTGGATTTGGCCCACGTGGAGGCTAATGAGATTTTTCAACAGATTTGGGTTTGCAGGAAAATCTGAAATGTTTAAATTTCTCCCCAAATTCCCCCAAATTTATTTTTTTTAAAGTTTTCACATGTACAGACAACACATTTTCCTTCTGCAGCAGCGATCAGTAGCTGTGGCAGATGCTGGGAGCCACTCCGAGCCCGACCATGGCAGCAGCACACACCAAGAACCACTCTGGCCTCAGCTGCAGCATCAGAGCCCTGTGGCAGATGGTGGAACTGCTTGGGGCCCAGCCGTGGAAGCAGGAAACATCAGGAGCTGCTCCAGACTCAGCCCACGGCATTGGCGGACACCGGGAGCTGCTCAGAGCCCAGCCATGACGGCAGCACACATGGGAGCCATTCTGGGCTCAGCCACAGCGCCAGCAGACAAGAGGATCCACTCCAGGTTTGGAGCAGCTCCCAGGCATTGGTGCCCTGACCGGGCTTCAAGGTGATCAGTTTGGCCTGGACACACCAGCTCATCAATGAAGGGGAGGGAGATGAGATGGTGCTGGGGGGGAGGGCAACAGTGGGAGGGCTTCTAGTGTCCTGGCCCCACTGATGGACCTCTCAATGGCACCTGGTATTTTTGGCCACTGTGTGACAGATTGTTGGACTGGGTGGGCCACTGGCCTGATCCAACATTGGTTTCTCTTATGTTCTTATGTTCACACCCCAAGAGCTTCACGGGGGCCCACTTGTTCATTTATTACAGTGTTCCTTTCTGCTTATGAATGGCCTGTGGCCCATAATAAAAACTGAACTGAACTTTCCAGCATCATGAATCTTAGGAGAAACCTAGAACTGAAAACCCAGAACTATTAAGTTGCTGTTGGGGCAATCTTTCAATTCCTGACTGGGATTGGCTCGATTGTATCAAATCACACATTAATATCTGTGACCATACTGTTTGGTTTGGTACAGTGCAGCTGTCGCCTGCTCCTCCTTCCACCCTGGTCCCGCCATAATCAGATAGACAGAAATGTGGAACACGAAATAAAAGGTCTCCTTTTCACACAGAACATTCATGCCCCCAAGTAGTCCTGTGGAAAATGCCAATATACCATGTCGCTATCAAGAGGAGGCCTATGAGATGAGGATATAAAGGTCTGTTGACATTTCAGTCAATCTAAACCTTTTTTTTTCTGAAAAGAGAATTAATATTTTGAACTGAGTAAGAACTGAGGCAAAGCCACTAATGAAGCTTTTTAACCTCATTGTCCTCAATGAATAATCTCAAGCAGCACTGAAGGCAGTAATTACTGGAAACCTCGGGGGGGGGGGACCCTTCTCTTGGAAGAGTTTTAATGACTGAATCAAAAGAATCACACACCAGATATATAAACACTGACTAGTGCAGCCCACCCCACCCCACTAATATATAGCAGATTTGTGGTTATCTTTTTTAAAGTATGGGAGTGAAATACTGACTGGAAGGACACGTTTTGCCAAACTTTTGGTCTTGATTGCCTACGAGTGAAAAAGAACATTTACCTCAGTTGTCAATTTCCACCAGAGGGTATTTTAGATATCATCTCAGATAATCCCATGTGGGGATAAGCATGATAGATTTGTGCCTAGAAAAATCTATTCTTTTTTTCCTTGGGGATACTCAGCATAGAGCTCTGTGGTCTTATTCAGAGACTTTAAAACAACATGAGAGATCTAACAGCTTTCACCTCTTCTCTCTTTCTCTCTTTCATTCTAGCAGGTGGTTCTTTACATACAGTCAGGATAGGATGGCCACCTGAAGGGCTTTAAAATAAGGAACACATTGTGAGACTGTAAAAAAATGATGTATGCCAGAACATTGCCAGTACTTTATCAGGATACAATGTCCTTGTAACGCAAAAATAGTTTGCAGTTACGATGGATTACTTCTTTTCCATAAATATTTCTAAAGGATCTTTAAAAAGAAAAGTTTCCTTGAAATAAAGAGCAGGAGGCAAGCCTAACTGAGAAGCAGCCCACTCCACCCGTTCCTGCCTCTTCCCATAGCAGCCTATGAGCTTAATGCGCATATAGGTGCAGTCCACATGATCTGTATACCATGGCTCTATTTAGTTTCAGAACTGCTTGGAAATTGACAAGGCACCAGGCACCAGTTGGAGTGAGCGCTCAGAATGGGAGGAGCTGAATGCTAAATGGAGAGCCAGTTTGGTGTAGTGGTTAGGAGCTTGGACACTAATCTGGGAGAACTGGGTTTGATTCCCCACTCCTCCACATGCAATTGCTGGTGTGACCTTGGGTTAATCACAAGTTTTTTTTCAGAGCTGTTCTCTCACAAGCAGTTCTTGAAAGAGCTCTCTCAGCCCTGCCTATCTCACAGGGTGGGGAGGGGAAGGGAGATGGTAAGCTGCTCTGAGACTCTTTGGGGTAGTGAAGGGTGAGGTATAAGTCCAATCTCCTCCTCCTCCTCCTCCACTTCTTCTTCTACTTCATGGGTAGAGCAAAAACTTTCTACTCATCTCTTTCTGAACATACACACAGGTCATCCTCAATCCAAAATGGTCACTGGGGTTTAGTGTCAAACCATCAACACCTGGTTATTCATGCAGTCTCCTCTCCACTAAGATACCTTCCATATGTTCATCCAGTATAGAAGCCAACATTTATGATGTGTTTCAGACCAGTAGCAACCTTGAGATCTGATTCCACCAAATGACAACAAAGGTTTTTTTTTTGATGGTGTTGTTTTTAAAAAGAAGCTTTCTGATGCATCTCACGCAGTGTTCTTGATGGGAAGAGCTTCCTACCTTCTACCCTTTTGGAGTGCTGAGCTGAGCAAAACAGGCTTCAATGTTCCTTGTAAATTAATGATGTCTTAGACCAGATCCTTCTAAACCACTGTTAACCAACCAACAAATTCTATTTTAAACTCTTTTCTCCCCGCTCTGGGAATATCGTTCATTAAACTGAGAATTTGTTTCTCAAGTAAATCCCATTTGGGCCCAATGGCTGATACAGAGGGCCATAGAGTAAGGTAGCAATTTCCACCTTACCCTCTGAATACAGAACCACACATCTAAACTTTCTCTTCTCCTGCTCTACTCTTTAGAAGAAAGCAGTTTAGGGTTGCCACCTCTGGCATGGGAAATTCCTGGAGGTTTGGGAGGAGAGCCAGGGGAACGTGGGGTTTAGGGAGGTGAAATACCTGGAGATTTGGGGGTTTAGGGAGGTGAGGGACTTCAGTGGGGTACAATGCCATAGAGTCCACCCCCCAAAGCAGCCATTATTTCTGTGAGAACTGTAGTCTGGAAATCAGTTGCAATTCTGGGAGCTCTCCAGGCCTCACCTGGAGGCTGGCAACTCAGTGTTTCATCCAAGTAGCCAAAAGAGGCGACTATCCTTTACAAGCACCCCAAGCTCCTGGCCAAGCGTGATCTGCTGGAGCCACCAAACACAAACCCTTGTTCGCTTTGCAACCATCTGCTTTTCTCTTAGCAGAAGTCAGATGCTGCCAGAGCCAGAAGCTCAGAAGAAGAAGAAGAGGAGGAGGAGGAGGAGGAAGAGGAAATTGGATTTATCCCCCCCCTTCACTACCCAAAGGAGTCTCAGAGTGGCTTACTATCTCTTTCCCTTCCCCTCCCCACAACAGACACCCTCCAGTTCAGTTCAGTTCCCTTTATTGGCATTAACATAGGAAAAAAATATACAAATAGATATAACATAGGAACTTGTATCGCCCAGAAAAAAAAAGTTCTAGCATAGTCTAAAATCCATGTAAAATAAGTCTCAATTTCATATTTCCAAAGTACAAATTTTGCATTACAATACTGTACTACGTATAAAAAGAGCAGCCTGAAAGAATTTTGCCACAGGGACGGTTATATTTTCATCATCACTGTTTAGTAGATATAGCAGTTTGTGTGAGTCAGGGAGCTCTATAATACCATCAGGCAGTGCCGATAAAAGGCAGTGCCGAATACTGGCACAGTAATGACATTCAAATAACATGTGAGAAACTGTTTCAATTGACCCGCTTACACAGGGGCATAATCGATTATCAAAAGGGATTCTATTAAACCTCCCAGTTAAGATCGCTGAAGGGAGAGCATTGAACCTGGCAAGTGAAAAGGTTCTTTGTAAACCTGGGGAAACAGACACCCTGTCAGGTAGGTGTCCCTGGGAGAGAGCTCTCCCGAGACCTGTCCTTGAGAGAACATCTCTGAGAGAGCTTGTGACTGACCCAAGGTCACGCCAGCAGCTGCAGCTGCATATGAAGGAGTGGGGAATCAAACCCGGTTCTTCCAGCATAGAGTCCGCACTCTTACTCACTACACCAATCGGGAGACGGAAGCTGCCGAGTGGCATCAGAGGTGGCCCAAGATCTCTCTTGGCTAGAAATGTGGGGGAAACAGGGCAAGGGACATGTGTGAATGCAGAAACAGTTCTCTGCGGCCTGTTTTTCCTGAGAGGCTGTTTGACTGATTAGATGTCTCCTGATTAACATCTGAAATTGAACCAAAGTCCAAAGGAGCTAATCACTGTTGCTGTACACAAAAGCCCCTGTTGGTCTGATTCTCTTCACCATAGAAATTTTAGCAGCATCAGCTTCAGCAATGATTTGGGAGTATTTTCCGTGATGTTAAACGCGGCAATTGAGTGCCTCTCGGCTCCATTGTGTGCCTTATCTCTGAAATAAATTTCAAAGGCGTTTTCAAAGACTTGGCTTTGCTATCACTGGGAGACTATGGCCATAATCCTACGCAGGCTAAATAAAAATGGCTAGCACACAGGTTAAGCCATACAAATCAGGGCTTAAATTTTACTTTCAGTATTCGGATGGTGGGCTGTCTCTCAACAACATCTCAGTCCTTGCTACAATAAGAAAACAGAAATTTAGAGCTGACTAGTTTTTCCCAGTCCGTTTGTGACAGATGGGGAACTAATGACCGGGGAGGGGGGATTAGGCAGTTTTTACTGCACTGGTTATTGTAGGTATTATCTTGTTTTATACCATTACTTTCTAAATCCTGTAATCTAGTTTTACTGCATTGTTTATTGCATGTATTTTTACAGTGCTTTTTTCTTGGGGGGGGGGGGTGCGCCTGGAAGTCATGGGTGACTTCTGGCAACCCCTAGTGGGGCTTGGACATTTCAGAGAAGTGGATTACTATTGCCTGCTTCTGCATCCTGGCCCTGGTATTCCTTGGAGGTCTCCTATCCAAGTACTTGCTAGGCTCGACCCTGCTTAGCTCCTGAGATCTGATGAGATTGGGCTTCCCTGGGCTATCCAGATCAGGGCTTGTTTTCTAATCTTTGTAACCCAGCTGTATTATATTCTTAATGGCATGTATAATATTGGGGTGCATCCTTCCCCCTCTTCTACCATTCTACTGAAAAAGGTCGAAGCCTGCCTCCAACTTAAATGGTTCTTTCATCAGAGGAAAAGTCTCTTCTACTGGAAGATAGTTCCTTAGGCTGGACAGCAGCTGTTTAGGTTGGAGGACAGCTCCTTGGAGGCTGGGTGGATCCACCACATTATTTATTTTATTGAATTTTTTTTAAAAAAATGCAATCTGTATTGAGCCTCAGCAAGAAAGGCAGCCTAACAATGAAATTAGATGAAGAAATAAATGCTTGCAATTTCTAAATTGTAGTCCGCATTTCCAGGCCATACGGACATTGACACAAGCCTAAGTTCTTTGCGCTGACAAAATTGCCTGGTGTCAAAATGCTTGTAACCATTTTGTTCTTATAATAAGGACTTTCACTCCTGGAGGCTTCGGGGATCACTAAGATTTCTGTCTCTTCACATGCATTTTTGTTGCCAGTTGTGTTTCCAATTCTCCTCTCTCTCCGGGTAACTCCGCACTAGACCCTAAATCCTGGTTCAACCCTGTCTCCAAACTTACATTCTACACTACACTCAAGTTCACCTCTGTAATTATCTCGGGGTATTTTTTGTTTCCACATTACGTTGAGGCTACCCCGGTTTCGTCCCACACTTGTCCTGGGATAAACGGATGCTGTTATAACCAGGGATAAATGCAAGGTATTGTGTCACGAGTTGAACTCTGATAAAACCAGGGATGAGATCCAAGTGCGGAATGGACATCCCACTGCCTTAGTTTGCTTTCTCCCCCACCCCTATTATCTCCCCCTCCTTGTGTCTCCCTTTGTTTATCAGTATTGAAATTGTAAACTTTTGGGGGCAGACGCCTGCCATCTTAAAGCGCTATGCAAAATACACTCTGCTTTGGCAACAAATGGAGCCATAAGGTATACAGATGAAAGGGAGAGGCAGAGAAAGGGTAGGGCTATGTTCTTAGTGGTTCCCACTGAATTAAATGGAACAAAGTAAAGGGTCTGACATATGGGATACAACAGGGACGAAAGGAAGTCTGACCCTCACCCCAGAAATTAGACCCAGCATAGTACAGTGATTACAGCATCAGACTAGGATCTGGGAGATCCAGTTTCGAGTCCCCACTTTGCCATGGCAGCCCACAGTGTGACTTTGGGCTCAGCCTAACCTACCTGTCTCACCCTAACCTACCTCATACAGGCTCAGCCTAACCTACCTGTCTCACCCTAACCTACCTCACACAGGCTCAGCCTAACCTACCTGTCTCACCCTAGCCTACCTCACACAGGCTCAGCCTAACCAACCTGTCTCAGCCTAACCTACCTCACACAGGCTCAGCCTAACCTACCTCAAAAAGGCTCAGCCTAACCTACTCATCTCAGCCGAACCTATCTCACACAGGATTGTTGTGATGATAAATGTAGGGGAGAATGATGTAAGCTGCGCCAGGTCCCCACTTGCAGGAGAAATGCAGGGAAGAAACAAACAAACAAATAACTAAAAATAAACATAGGACCCCAGAGACAGATTTAGTCCTTCCTCCAGAAAGAGGAGTAGTTGCCATTTGTGTACACAGCAGAAATAAAGTACAGTACTTAATAGTGAAATTTCATTATGAGCAAAACCCACCCGCCTCCTCTGATAATAATTCTTCCTCATTTACATGGACCTTATATAGGGGTGGCAGGTCTCCCACTACAGCCGGGCTAGGCCCCTGGTTCACTGCTGCTGCTTAACAGAATGCAGGGGGGAAAGTAAAGGCGGACCATCAGTATCAAACCAGCATATGGCATCGCTTCTAGTGAAAAGCCAAAAAGTTGGGGATGAATCTTGGGGCATTGCCCTGGCATGATAATGGCACTTCCACTTTTTTCCTGTCACACTGACAGGTGACATCACTTCCTGTGAAAAACTGGAAGTGATGTCACCTGTCAGTGAGACAGCAAGAAGACTGTCCCCACCCCACTCCCAAACTCTCCCAGTGGGTTGCCAGTGTCATCAGCCAACCTAATCCTATAAGTGGAATCTAATATCCATGTGTTGCTTCTCCTAAAACTCCCTGAAATACACACACACACATCATAATGATGGGTTATAGTAATACTAATAACAGAAACTCAACATGAAGTGCTCTGCATTTGATTGCTTGGGATATTTCAGAAGGAAGATTTTCTCCAAAGCTACAGAGGTGGGATTTCTCTATAATGGGGCTGCGGTCAGATGTGCATTTTAATCTGCTGTTGCCCTGTCTCTAATTGATCCAGAGTATATTGTAACGGAGAATACTGACCAGAAGCACCCCTTTTAGCACTCTTCAAAGCGCTTTTACCCCATTCTTGATCGATCAGACACATATCACACCTGACAGCCAAGGAGTGTTGCCATTAGCCATTTTTAAAAATAGTGTCTCCTTTGAGCATGCCAACAAGTGCTGATATGCCTCCTGGGATATGTAGTTCATGGCCATTGGCCAGTTTTTAAAATGTTTGTCCTCTGGGCATGTGCATAAACGCTGATCAGCCTGATGGGACATGTAGTCTCCCTCTCTAAACTTTTCGATTTACTCCTTCCCCAAAGCACAGGAAAAAGCTGAAGAACAGGGGCATTTTTATTTGAAAGTTTTTATGAAGAAAACAAAGTTTAGAGCGGCCCCTGTGGGAGAGGGGGAGAAAGAGAGAGAGGTGAATATACAGTTATGTGCACTTGGCTAACTAGTAAAAAAATGGCAGCTAAAAAACAAGAGACCAGTCAGATCTGCCTGACAGCTTGGTTGTGCAACAGAGCAATCAGACAACAGGAAATCCGGTTTGAAACCAGTTCAGCCCAAAAGGATCGGGTTTTCACAGGTTATCAAATAAACACACAGTAAAGGGGGGGATGGGACACAGACAACTAGGGCATGATGGACAGCTATTGCTGTCTGATCGTGCATTTTAAATCCATAAGGGAACAGCAATAGCAACAGATCAAACTGCATGTCTGATCACAGCCTGGGATGTGCAACCGGTGGTCCCATGGTCCTGGGATAGCCTGGAGTATAAGAGCACTTCATGATCCTAATCCACTGTATATTTTACTAATGACATAATATATTAAGCATCGTTTAGCTCGAAGGTCTTCCGACATGCCTGCTAAACAGTTCACACATTTGGAAGTCAGGCCTGGAAAACCTGTACACAAGCCCTAATTATAGCTTTGCAGAAAACTCCAAAAACTGCATCTGATGAATCATTTATAGGAACACATGGCTCATAATTCCTTTCAGTATACAAGAAGCTTCTGCGTAAAATTGTTTAAAAAGCTTCATAATTAATCAACAAATTACTTGCGAAACATCAGGGACATCTGCGCCTTTTAGAGTTGCATTTAGTATTCCGATGTGACAAAACCATGTGTTAACATTCTGGAAAACACCTAATCAAAGCCCCTTTGGTCCTCAATTACAATTAGATAGCGGTCTGGTGAAGAGACAGAACTCAGGCACATACAATTTAAACAACAGAAATGAAAAAAAATAGATCACTTTATTTCAATGAGGATGCACTTGCTATTGATGGAGTATCCAGACAGGTCTAATTTCAGGTCCAGATGGGAGCAGGAGGTGCTTCAGAGCTTCTAATCTACACTGGGTGATTCAGCAGAAACTGGGCCCTCATGTTTGTCCCCCCCCACCACCACCACGAGGTCAAAGGAAGTGATGTACGATCAGCACTAGATGGTTGTTTTTGTACTGAGTACTGCTACTGAATGGACCTTAGAAGAGGAAGAAACTGCCTTTCCCAGGGACATATCTCAACCTATTGGTGACCACCACAGTGTCCAGTTAGAAGCACAATGACGATGCATGTTGCAAGCTTCACATAACTTAACATGATTATTCAAAAGATGTAGTAGGACAGTTCTGGCCAGCTTGATTTGGACAACCTGCAGAACAGTTTATATGGTGGAAAGTGTTCAAAAGAGGGCAACAAAGATGGAGAACAAGTCCTACAAGGAAAGAGTGAAGGAACGGAGAGAGTTTAGCTGGGAGAGGAGAAGACTGAGGGGGAATAAAGATGTGGCTCTTCAAATACCTAAAAGTCTTGTCACATGGAAGAGGGCAACAACTTGTTCTCTGCAGCTGATCCAGAGGGCAAGACCAGATCTAATGGGATTAAGCTACAGGAGAGTAGATTTCATTTCAACATTAGGATAAACTTCCTAATGGTGACATCATGTGAAACATATAACCTGGGGGATGACGACCTTCCCTTAATGGAGGTCTTCATGTAGAGGCTGGACAATCATTTGTTGGAGATGCTCTAGTTTTGGATACTGAACATGGAGCAAGGGTTGTTGTCCTAGAAGTCCCTTTCCAGCGCTAGAACTTATGACTCCAAAATGGGATTTTAAAGGTCTGAAAGTATGTTCCCAATGACATCATTCTAAACACATCAAGATTTGGAGCTCCTAGAACATGCTGTGCACCTGAAACACAGAACAAGCCATCCCACTGCCCTGCTTACCTCAGATAACCTTTGGGGGGGACAGGAGCATTACGGTCAAATCCACATCAAGAGAGGCATCACAAGCTGGCTCCTCCACAAACACAAATAGTCATACAGGCCTAAGCACAGAGTTTTGGTCCTTTACATATTCTAGAGTGTAGGAGGGAGAACTTAATAAAGGGAGAGACTTCCAGGTTGGGGGATCACTCTTCAGTCTGTATGTAAGATGAAATTGCTGTGTGTCTCTTATTTTAATTTTAGCAACAAACAAGCAAATGAATGGGTGGAAACCTACCATTTTGCCATTCTTCTTCAAGGCACCTTCTTCAAGGCAGTTAAAATCGGTTCTGGGATAAGCAGACCTTTTCAATTGGTCACAAGTACCAAGACTGGAAAAATGCTCCACACTGTTGAGTTAAACATTGCTCCATTTGCAAGATGGCTGGAAGAAAAGACAGAAAAGGCTGCACAGCAGCCAACTTACCACATCAATTATTTGTAGCAATGACAACTGCAGCTCCACTACAAGGGACTGTGAATCATTCATGACGGGCCGTTCCAAGCGGTTGTAGTTTTTCAGAAGTTCTCGATAGAGTCGCCTTTGATTTTCTCCTTGTTGGGAGACTAGGAGGAGACAAGGAAGACAGAGTCATGAAATGTCATGTTTCTTAATTATGGGGTAATAATGGTTTTTCCAATCTTGTATATGTTTCTGTGATTTTTTTAAAAATAACACTGTAGAAAAGGAAATAACAGGAAAAGAACATATAACATTTTGCCTCACCTAACAGAGGCAATAACAGGAAAAGAACATATAACGTTTTGCCTTACCTAACACTATACCTTTAAAAACGGTACTGAACCAGCTTGAAATAAACTGGTACAGTGACGGCCGTTTCACACAGCCCTTCCCCTATCTTTTTGGAGCCGTCTTCGAAGCGGTTCATCATTTCAGACAGCTGCTTTCTTTTCGTGCCTCTTTTCGCCCGCGTGGGCGATCTCCGTGAATTTTTTTTAAAGAGCCGGTTTAGAGCGCTATAGCACTATAGCAACCCCACTGGAATGCCTGGACTCAGTTGGCTCAGTGGAGCTCAGGTATTCCAATGGGGTTGCTATAGCGCTATAGCATTCTAAACGAGCTCTTTTTAAAAAATTCACAGAGATCGCCCACGCGGGAGAAAAGAGGCACAAAAACACTTGTCAGAGGAGGAAGCACTTCGGGGGCATTTCACACAGCACCCCCGTAGGGCTTCAGGACTGAGAGAAGAACAGAAGAATGCTTGGGAGGAGGTTTCAAGGTAAACTGGCTCAGAAACGCTTCCCCAACGAGAAAGGCACATTTCTGTCTGAAAGGGCTAATATGTTCCGTTAGGGAACCGGTACTAGAATGGTTCTGTATGAAATGCCAGACAGAAACCATTACTGTAGAGTTCCTGAAACGGAACATATTGGCTGTGTGAAATTCCTCAGAGTCATGTGATTTCAGCTAACACAGACGGTACAGACCTGAGTTCAAATTCCGATGCAATTGTGAAGCTCACAGGGTAGCCTTAATTAGGCAGGTCACTTTCTCTTACTTACATACTCTAAGGGTTTGATCTGAAAGTATAATGAAATGGGGCCTTATGCATCATCCTGAGTTCTTTGAAGGGAGAGACACCCATTTAATAAATACAGGGAATTTTCATTCCTATTTCTTTATTTACTTCACCTCAACAGGGACCCAAAGAGGCATTTAATGTTCTCCTCTCCTTCATCTGATCCTCATGCAACCCTGTGGGGTAAGCGAGACTAAGTGTGTGACGGATCCAAGGTCACCACACAAACTTCCATGGCAGAGTGGTGACTCAAATCTAGGCCTCCCACATCTTAGTCTGACACTCTGACCACCACAAGATGGTGCTGTTATGACTGTTACTTAGAGGAGAAGGAGTTGTTTTTATACCCTGCCCATCACTACCCAAAGGAGTCTCAAATTGGCTTTTAATCACCTTCCCTTCCTCTGCCCATATCAGACATCCTGTGAGATAGATGGGACTGAAAGAGCTCTGAGAGAACTGTGACTGGCTCAAGGTCACCCAGCTGGCTTCATGTGGAGGAGTGGGGAATCACATCCGGTTCTCCAGATTAAAGTCCACCGCTCTTAACCACTACACCAAAATGGCTCTCTTTACCAAAAGCCTCCCCCCCATCTTACTTAGAATATTCCTCTGTTGGTCATGATTCGAGATTCTAGCCAGAAAAGTATTACTTCTAGAACTGTTTCTATTTTAGTAGGAGTTCATTAAATTAACCTAAGGCATTAAAGTTGTGAAAATAAGGTAGAGGTAGCTTCCTTTCATTCTCCCATACAAGTGTATCTACCACAAGATTTTATTAGATGTTTAACAATTGCAAATGTTTAGTGAAGCATTTCTTATTCAACTGTACTTTAATGCTACCTTTCTCCTGGGAGCAGGAAATAATGGGAATGCTCACCCTGCTGTTGCTGTTTCGGTAGATTTTGTGTCCTCTTTGGTTCTATGACTGTTCTGAACAGGAATTGTCACTCTTACAGTCGAGAGACGGAGTGATTAACCCACCTACTGATCTGAGCACAACAAGCGGGGTTTCGAATCCGTATGTTTGTATCCAGATTTAATCTTTTTTTGTTGTTGATAACAATTACACCAATTTCTATGCGTGAAGAGAATTGCTGGCAGTTTACCAAGGCAGCTGCTGGTGTCATTCATGGTTGGCCTATCTAATCAAGCTATCGGTTGTTTTCTTTGCAAGAGCTCCACAGCAAGACTAGGTACTGAATGGGGGGAAGCATATTTAGTGGGGGGCAGGCAGGATCCAGAACAGAAACCCAAGCAAAAGGAAGAACAACCAGTTATGAAACCATAAATGTTATATAGACAACAAGCTTGGCACACTCTGATTGCACCTCCACTTTAACCCAGTGTTTCTTGTGCTGGGGAATATCAATCACACATCCTCCGGTAACTGGCTGGGGTGCGTGATCACCCTGTTGCCTGCTGTCCAGACTCGGCCACCTTTGTTCTTGAAGGGAGCCCTGTGCCTTCATGTGCATAAGTGTAGTTTCCTAGTTAGCAGGGACTCCCAAGCTGGTTGTAAATAAACACTTATGCACACCTCACTCAGTGTGCAAAAAAAAAAAGGCAGCTGTGAACCAGAAGCTCCAGGCTTCCCAAAATGGCTTGGCAGCACGATGAAATAATCAGATGTCCAGGACTGCGGAGTGTTCCCATTAACATCAGACTTTCCCCAGTATCTGTCTAATCCATTTGAGAGACAGATTAGAATGGGAGCCCAACAATTGGGGAACAGGAGCCAGATGTCACAGTCTGATCATCCACTTTTAATCTGCAAGGGAACTACGAGGAAAGTGGATAGAACTGCCCATCTGACCACAGCCAGAGTCTGTTCATCTATCTATGGTGCCTTGACCTGGATAGGCCAGGCTTGCCTAATCTCGTCAGATCTTGGAAGCTAATCAGGGTTGGTCCTGGCAAGTACTTGGATGGATGACCGCCAAGGAATACCAGGGGCATGACACAGAGGCAGGCAATGGCAAACCACCTCTGAAACATCTCTTGCCTTGAAAACAAGTCCAGCTCACCACCTAGTGGTGCATAAAGCTAAAACAGCTAGAACTTCTGGCTGCCAGACAAATCTTCGGATCTCCTAGCTATACTACACACACTGCCATAGGATAATTATTATTAATTGATTGTTATCTATCTGTGGCAATTCTAAGAGTCACATAACACTCTAAGTGTTGATTAAGAAACAGAATCCATGCTATGTCACCGCTATACCAGTCAGTGCAGCAGAACTCGGAACTGGGCTGTGCAAATGGGCCTCGATTTCCAGTGGTTCCCTTGGTTTGTTTGCTTCAAATGTTTTTGCCCCACTGCCAGGACCTGCCCTGGTCCAGCCTTGACTGCAAAGAAGGAAGGAAAAGGAAGACTCCTCCTCCCTGCACCCTAGAGACTTGGCGGTGAGACCTCCTCTCTGCCACAGCAAGCTCCTGTTCAAGAGCCAATGGAACAAACAGACCAGGAACACACCCAAATGGACCCATCTACCCCCAACAACCTAGAGTCTCCCCTGTGAGCAGGCAGCCAGAGCTGAAGCTTGGACCAAGTAAAGGAGCTCACTCTTGGTAGCTTGATGGCTGTTGCATTCATGCTAGAGGACAACACCACTCTCTAGATCTTTGCAAGATCCACAACTCAATTCTGGCTACTGGAAGAGGTGGGGTTATCAGCTCCCTGTATAAGCCTTCAGCTAAGTTCTAGGTCCTCAACTATCCAAGCTAGGCCACTCTAGTCTTGGACAGCTCCCTGACGCAAGGGTTCTGCTCTCTGCCTCCTGCAATCCAGCTCCAGCTTCTTCAGTGTCTGCTCCAGCCCAACCTTATCTCAACTGCCCGCTGGAAACCCCAAGCCGTTTTTCCTGGCTGGCCAAGAAGAGAATGAGACAACCATTTAAAACTTGCAAGGTGGCTTCCAAAAGTTAAAACAATACAATTAAAAGCAAACAAAAAATTCTCTTCAGAAACTGCAGCATAAAATCACCCATAAGGCAATGCTTGCACAGAATAAACAAGTACTCTACGAAAAGCCCTGCTGGATCAGACCAATGGAACATCTAGTCCAGCATCCTGTCTCACACAGTGGCCAACCAGCTCCTCTGGAGGGTCAACAACAGGAGAGAGAGGCCGAGGCCTTCCCCGGTGTTGCCTCCTGGCTCTGGGATTCAGAGGATTAGAGCCTCTGAATAGGGAAGGTTCCCCTCAGTCACCATGGCTAGTAGCTAATCCTCTTTAAAGCTATTTATTCCTGTGGCCATCATGACATCCTCTGGCAGCGAATTCCACATTTTAATCACTCTCTGTGTAAAGTAGTATTTCCTTTTGTCCATCCTGAACCTACTTGAGTTTTAGTATTTTGGTAGAGGTAGGAAAATTTCTCTTTGTCAACTCACTCAGCTCCATGCATAATTTTATAAACCTCTGTCATGTCCCCCCTTACTTGTCTCTTTTCTAAACTGAAGTCCCAGACTCTTCAACTGTTCTTCAGCCTTTCCTCATATGGAAGGTGCTCCAACCCCCTAATCATGTTGAACGCGCTCCCCTGTACTTTTTCCAGCTCTGTGATGTCTTTTTTGAGATACGGTGACCAGAACTGCCCACGGTATTCCAAATGAGGCCACACCATAGATTTATACAGGGGCATTAATATTGGCCATTTTATTTTCAGTCCCTTTCCTAATAATCCCTAATATAGAGATTGCCTTTTTCATTGCTGCAGCACACTGGGCTGATGCTTTCATTGAGCTATTCACTATGACCTCAAGATCTTTTTCTCTCTCAGTCTCAACTTCAGAGCCTGTTAGCCTATACTTGGAAGTTAGGATTTTTTGTCCCAACATGCATCACCTTACACTTACCAACATTGAACTTCATTTGCCACATTGTAACCCACTCACCCAATCTGTGGAGATCTTCTTGAAGCTCTTCACAGTCAACCTGGGTTCTTACTATCTTGAATAATTTTGTTATCATCTGCTATCTTGGACACTATACTACTCACCCCTAGTTCCGGTTCATTTATGAATAAATTAAATAGTGCTGGCCCCAATACCGATCCTTGTGGGACCCCACTGCTCACTTCTCTCCATTGTGAGAACTGTCCATTGATTCCAACTCTTTGCTTCCTGTCATTTAACCAGTTTTTTAATCCGTAACAGAACTCATCCTCTTAGCTCATGATTGCTGAACTAACTCAGGAGTCTTTGATGAGGTACCTTGTCAAAAGCCTTTTGAAAGTCCAGGTATATAATGCCTACTGGGTCACCGTTGTCTACATGCTTGGTCACTTTCTCAAAGAATGCCAAAAGTTTGGTGAAGGAGGATTTCCCGTTGCAGAAGCCAAGTTGATTTTCCCTCAGCAGGCTTTGTCCCTCTATGTGCCTAACAATTCTATTTTTGCTTACTAATTTGCCTGGGACAGATGTTAGGCCTGTAACTTTCTCATCCCCTCTGGATCCTGTTTTAAAAATTGGTGTCACATTTGCTACTCTCCAGTCTTCTGGTACAGCAGCTGACTTTAGTGATAGGTTGCATATATGGGTTAGTAGATGAACTATCTCCCATCTGAGTTCCCTAAGACTCTCAGGTGTAAGCCATGAGGGCCTGGAGACTTATCGGTTTTTAGTTTCCCCCTTAGATCTAGAATCTTTGTTCACCTCCATTTGGCTCAGTTCTTCAGATTCCCTTCCTGAAAATAGGGGCTGTGGCATGGGTGTGCGCCCCTCACTTTCCACGGTGAACACAAAAGCAAAAAAGTCATTGAGCTTTCCTGCCATCTCTCAATCTTCCTTTAGCAATTCCTTTATTCCTTTGTCATCCAAAGGCCCCACTGCTTCTCTGGCTGGTTTCCTGCTCTAAATATGTGTTAAACAAGCTTGTTGTTTTATTTTGATGCCTTTAGCAACCGCCTCCTCAAAATCTCTTTTTGCATGCCTAATGACTGACTTACATTTCTTTTGCCAGAGCCTGTGGTCCCTCCTGTTCAATTCACTGGGGCAAACCTTCCACTTTGCCTCTTTATTTTTATAGTTCCTTGACTTGTGTTGTTGACCACACAGGCATTCTTTTAGATTTGGCCAGTGCTTTAATCACCTCCCTTATCACCTCCTTTCCTTTCCTTTCATTTGCTCCTCTGATCAATAGATCTTGAGCACTGACTAAAAGAATACTCAGTTTCTGAAGGAAAATATGGTAGACAGGAATTTAGCAAACAATATCTCCTTCTCCATCTCAGGATCAGCTTCAAGAGTTTTACTATTTAAAGCTGGAGCAATAAAAACTCGCAAAAACATAGGACCCAGAAATAAAAATGCAACTAGACATCAGATATCAGTCAAACCGCAGCAACTGAAAAGATGATAGTAAACAAAATAAAAAGAATCAAATACAAATTGGACAAACCAAATAAATGATAATTAGCTAAAGCCAACCATTAACAGTCCACAAATGCCCAGGAGAACACCAGTGTTTGTTCCTGGTGCCTGAGACTTAAACAAATGTGGTGCCAGGCAATCAACTCCAGCGTGAAAGTCCAAAGATTGGGAGCCACAACAGAAAAGGCCCTGTCTCTGGTAGCTTATGTCTGAAAAGGATGGGACACAGGACAGGGCCTCTGAGAAGAATGGTGTAATTGACAGGCAGTCTTGTAGGAGAACCAGGTGGTCTAATTAGCTTCTGTGGGAACACACTTGGAAAACAAGACTAAACATTGGGATTGCCAGGAGTATCTATCTGGGCTTAGCCCAAGTGCTGCATACCCATATAAGTGAGGTGGCTGCTATTCATCCCTATGGGGAAAATTAAAGCACTCCACTGGGGGACAACATAGAGATAGCAAACCCTGGCCTCCACTGAATAGCCTGGCCCTCACTGACAGAGATCCCACAAAAAGAGGACAGGAGTACAGAGCACACAGAGATGGGACACAGATCCTTGCCAGATCAGGGGTATCTTGGAAAGGTAAGGAGTAAGCCAGGCTTGGTAGACACTTAGCAGAGATCTGGCTAGCTGTACCCAGTTCTCCCTCGAAGCTCAGTTAGTGTGAGCTAGCTCACATTTTTTTAGCCTCTGGCTCACACATTTTTGTCTTAGCTCAGGAAGGATGGCTCCAGAGCAAACTAACGTATGCAGTAACCAAATCGCTCACTCACAACTTTAATGCCAGTAGTTCACAAAGTAGAATTTTTGTTCACAAGATCCCACAGCTTACAGGGAGAATTGCGTGTTGGGTCATCCATTGCTCCTGCCTGCCAGAGGTCCTTAAATAGCCTGTGCAATATACAGGCCCTGAATAAATGCTCATATGCAATATATAGGCTCTCTCCCTCCACACACATGGCATAACAATCAACAATTTGTTAGAGTTAACTGCCATTCACAAGGTTGGTTCTGCAGATGTTACTCCAATCCACCACGGAGGTGAGCGTGCCCAAGTTCAGTAAAATTAGTAAGCTTACACATGCTTTGTTTCCTTGTGCTGAAAAACCTTTGATTATACAAAGCCTCCAGCACAAAGCTCCATGGGGCAGAAAGAGATGGGCCTCAACATCTGAGCACAGGAAACTTTCCTCCAAGGTGCAATTGATTTCAGAGCCTGGCTCTTTATTTTATGACAATGACTCACCTATAGCAGTCCCCATCATCTCCCTGACTTTTCATCACTTTTTTGGGCAAACCTTTAATTTGTGGTTATATTTGTTTACTGTGTCTGCCCTGCATATTTCAGTTGCCCATGCATTTCACTGTAGGTGCCCCCAGGGCCTGGTTTTCGCAAGCGTTGTCCTGAATTTAATCTCTTTAAACCATCGTTGGTTTCATTTCCCTGGGCATGCCTCTGAAACTCTCAGCACGAATGCCTCGATATATTTAGAAAAATCCCCAAACCCTTTTCAGACTTTCTACCTTCAAGGAAGTTTTCCACATCAACTGGCTTGACGAAGAACCCTTGTGGGTCTGCCATGGAGTGGCAACAAGCTCCAAAGGACCTTGGGATGCCTCCCAGCATTCATTTCACACATGATATTGGCCAGACCTGTTGGGCCTCATTGCTGTCTTGTGTGACCCAAGAACATACCTTACAACACATCAGACGCTCCTGTCCCTCTGCGGCCTGGGACCAACATATCTTCAGGCTCTATAGATCAACATCTTTTGGTGATCCTTGCCCAAAGGAAGTCTGCTTAGCCTCAACCACAGCTGGAGCCTTTTCAGCACTGGCACTGGCACGGCTGAACACTCTCCCTAATGAGATCCGGGCCCTGCGAGACTGAATGCAGCTTTTCAGGGCTTGTAAAATGGAGGTGTTCCTCTAGGCCTATGGTTGAGGTGGCAGGGATCTATCTATACCGGCCTCCCCCTGCTTAGCACTGCTTAGCTTGTCTAGCCTGTTTTGCTTATGCACTTTGCATTGCTTTGCTTGCTTGCTTGCTTGCTTCATGGGGCTTCGTCTCTCATCTGCACGTCTCCCTCAGTATCAGTTATTATCTATCTGCACCCAGATGGGGAGCTTAATACAGGAGCAGTTAGATTGATTAGTTGGTGCCATCAATCACCATTGGTTGCTGAGGTAATTGATGTTATTGGGGTTTTATTACTATTGTGACAGACTTCATGTTCCTGGGATCCAATATCACTGCAGACGGTGACTGCAGCCATGAAATAAAAAGACGCCTGCTCCTTGGGAGGAAAGCAATGGGAAACTTAGACAGCATAATAAAAAGCAGAGACATCACCCTGCCAACAAAAGTCCATATGGTCAAAGCAGTGGTATTCCCAGTAGTAATGCATGGCTGTGAGAGTTGGACTATAAGGAAGGCCGAGTGCCGAAGAATAGAGGCTTTTGAATTATGGTGCTGGAGAAGACTCTTGAGAGTCCCTTGGACTGCAAGGAGATCAAATCAGTCAGTCCTAAAAGGAATCGACTCTGACTGTTCCCTGGAAGGCCAGATCCTGAAGCTGAAGCTCAAATACTTTGGCCACCAAATGAGGAGGGGGCACTCACTGGAGAAGACCCTGATGCTGGGAAAGATTGAAGGTCAAAGAGGAAGGGGACAGCAAAGGATGGGATGGTTAGACAGTGTTATTGATGCAACAAACATGAAATTAAGCCAACTCCGGAGCACGACAGCAGACAGGAGGGCCTGGCATGATGTGGTCCATGAGATCACAAAGAGTCGGACTCGACTGTGTGACTGAACAACAACAACAACAACAACGACGACTGTTGATATGATGTTTTAATTATTGAATAATTTGATTATGTTGTTTTATTGTTTGTTGTAACCCGCCCTGAGCCTGCTCAGTTGGGGAGGGTGGGATAGAAAGCTAAATAAATAAATAAATAAATAATTTGGATAAATGATAGGAAAAGTGAGTGGGGTTGTGTTTTAGCATTAAGAACGTCAAATCTGTATGCAGAAGGTCCCAGGTTCAATCTCCAGCATTGCCATTCAAAAGAATCCACTAGCGAGTGATGAGAAAAGACATCCACTTAAGACCCTGAAGAGCCACTGCCAATCAGAGTAGACAGCACTAAGCATGACTGACCAACAGCCTGACTCAATAGAAGGCAGCTTCATATGTTAAAAGTTATCTCAGGGAAGAGTCACTGTCTACTTTGATCAGTCTTCTCATTGTGGAAATTCTAATATACTTCTAAAGTAACTAAGTTCCTCAGAAGCCAATTTGAACAACATTGCCATTGGCTATTACTAAACCGTTCTAGACATCCGTTGCCCATGGAATTTGGCTTTAAGTAAAGCTTTATGTGCTTATCTCCATACCATCTAAATAGATTTCCCTCTGGTGTCATAAAGACACCATGATAGGGGAAAGGTGCTATTCCAGTGGGAAGATTCTACTTTTCTTCACTTGTCCTCCCTGCCCCCCGGACATAGTAAGGCCCAATAGATCTCTAATTTACTCTGGCACACAGACTGAGTCGTACATGCCCGCCCCAGCTGGACAAACTATCTCCACACAACAGAAAAGGAGCAAAAGCAGGTTGACATAAGTTCCACACATGTGACCCATCTGCACATTGACTCATCATGCAGGGAGAGGCAGTGGGCCCAAGTGTACCAGCCCCACCTCCTCCCCCACATGGTCTTCTGCATGGTGCAGACATATAAGGAAGACACATTCACACCGCCTTGTCATTTCCCCAGAAATCATTTTCCTTGGAACACCTTCTTTGGAGGGCCACAACTTGGATCCCAGAAATCCAATCCTCACCAAACTTGGAGAGCAGGTAGAGGAGAGCCAGCTGAAGATCCCCTGCGGTTTGGTATCTCTAGCTTGCACAGGATCTGTTCTATACATTCCTGAACCTCCTGAACCTGCCCCTGTCAAAATGACACAGTCATTTTGACAGGTGCAGGTTCAGGGGGTTTAGGAGGGTATAGAATGGATCCTGTGCAAGCTAGAGACACCAAACTTGCAGGGCATGTAGAGGAGCATCTGGGGGAGGTCCTAAGTGACTTTGATGCAGCTCTCTTGTGCTGTGCAGCTTTGATCCTAGGCTAGGCAGGACAGGGTGGTTGTATGAGGTGTAAGCAAGTAAAAGTTTTCCTTGCTCAAAAGCCAGTTGAATCTGACTCTAGGGGGGCAGTGCTCATCTCCATTTCCAAGCCAAAGAGCCAGTGTGGTCTGAAGACTTCTGTGGTCATGTGGCTGGCATGACTAAATGCCGAGGCACACAGAACACTGTTAGGGAGCTTAGAAAAGTGAAGCTGAAAGGAGGAGGAGTCCCAAAGTCTAGGTAAGAGCCAGTGTGGTATGGTGGTTAAACTGCTAGACTAGGACATGAGAATCCCAGGCTCAGATTCTCAGTCATCCATGAAGTTTCCTGGGTGAACCTGGGCCGATCTCTCTCTCTCACTCACTCACCTACCTCACAGGGTTGTTCAGAGGGTAAAATGAAGGAGGGGATACTGATATGTGCCACCCTAGGGTCCTTGGGAGGGGGGATAAAATGTACTAAACAGTAATAAAGAGGAAATTAATTATTGTATGGCATTGTGTGTGGAATAGCCAAGAGATCCCAGAAGGGATTGTTTGGCTGCTGAAGCTGTAGCTCTTTTTTGGCACCACTAAGTGGTGAGCTATGCTTATATTTAGGCTGAGAGTGCTGTGCCTTTTCCAAGGTCACCCAGCTGGCTTCAAGTGGGGAATCAAATCCAGATTAGAGCCCACTGCTCTTAACCACTATACTAAACTGGCTCTCAATAAAGAAGAGAAAGGAAGAAGAAGAAGAAGAAGAAGAAGAAGAGAAGAGATTGGATTTATACCCCGCCCTCCACTCCCCAAGGGAGTCTCAGAGTGGCTTACAAACTCCTTTTCCCTTCCCCTCCCACAACAGACACCCTGTTAGGTAGGTGGGGCTGAGAGAGCTCTTTCCCAAGCTGTCCTTGAGGGAACAGCTGGTACAGAGCTATGGCTTGCCCAAGGTCATCCAGCCAGGTGCAAGTGGAGGAGTGGGGAATCAAACCCGGTTCTCCCAGATTAGAGCCCGCACACTTAACCACAATACCAAACTGGCAAAGAGACAGGAACCAGAGAGAGAAAGCTCACAGAGGCAAGGTGCAGCTAGTCAACAGCTGTAATGGAGAGGAAGGCTGAAGTTCAGGTCTTGTGCAACTAACTAGTTAAATCTTTGGGTTCAGGCCTCTGATGTTTTATTTATAAAGCAACTAAAATAACAAAAAAGGGACAGGCATGCAAAAAGTGTTCTTGAAATTTTCAAAGGTTTCTAAATGAACCCCCTTCAATAAAACAAGAGCGACCTTTTTCTATGGAATTTTACAAAATGCATTAATGCTTTCCTAATAAATTGAAAAACAGAGGAAGATCAATAACAGAATAAAGTTAGACTGCAGCTTAATATCCCAAGCGTAGAGCTCCCCCTGGAATGCCATCGTAAAATTCCTGGTGCATCATTGCAGTGCTACATTTTGGGAGGGGGGATGCGCTAGGTAACCCCATGCCATGAAACCTCAGCCAATGCATTTTTACTCAGATGTAAGCCCCATGTTATTCAATGGGATTCTTTCCTCTGTATGTGTAGGACTGCAGCCTTGGTATGCAGGCCATAAATCGACAATCCTCACACTCCACTCTCTGGAGTAGTGTGATTTACACCTATGGGAATGAGATGGAGTACATGGGTAGTGATTGGTAGTCTAAATGTGCTTACCAGAATGCTGAATCTTACATCCTCTTTGGCAAATACATGCAAGGCGTACAGCTTACTTGGTGTATATTGCAGATTTCCGAGAAAGTAAAGCATGCTATTGCCATATGCCACTTAATCCCCACAGATATAAATGTGTCCCATCTGCTTTTGTTCTTCGGTGCAGTGAGTGGTGTGGCATTTGCCTACAACTTGCAAGCACTTGTATCTCCTGATCACTAGGATTTTTTTTTAAAAAAATGCTCTAAAAGCAAGTAAGAGGAAGAAAAACACTCGTAACATTGTGATAGCGGCAGTCTCTTGAATGTGTTGTGCTCTGCATTTCAATACTCTTTGCCTTTAATTAAAACAGTCTTTTGTCTAAGTTTACCTACAGAGGAATCTATTATGATCCTAACCTTCAGCATTTGTGGTTTCTTTATAAAATCTAACTTCCATGTCTCACAACAAAAGGGAGGAAACAAAAGGAAGTGAACTGCCTATTTTACTTCTGAGCATTAAAGACTCACGGCTTAGTAAAGGAAAACCTCAAATGAGACCCAGTTCCCAGTGATCAGTGTTAAAGGTCACCTGGGACTGCCATTAAAAGCACCAGCGCGGTGCCAGTCGAGATGTACAATAAACCCTCCCAGAAAGATAATGCAGGAAGTTACATAAGGAGACTGGGGAATCAAAAGGGGTTATAGTCTAGTTGTACTGGAGCTGGTAGTTTTAATTGCTAGGAAAATACTTGTGGTGCTAATGGAAATGAGCACAATAACAGCACCAACTGGTAGCTTCAATCCCTGATGGATAAGTTGATGTATAAAATATTTGATTTCTTTTTTTTCCCAAGCGGATGATTATTTTGCACAATTAATTAATACTATAGGACAAAGATTTCTTTAGACAAAAGCAGCTGAGGTTTAATATATAGTCGGGGCTTTTTTTGTAGAAAAAGCCCAGCAGGAACTCATTAGCATATTAGGCCACACCCCTGACAGTGCAGCTCCCTCCCAGGATCCGCTTCCCCAGGCTTGCAGGGCACATGGGGAAGCCGAGGGAAGGAAGGCAGTTTCTGGATCAGTTTCCCAAGGTGTCCCACAGCTGCGGGGCTCCTGGGGTACCCGAGGAGGGTGGCAGTTTAAACTGCCATCCCTCCCTGGATCGGCTTGGCTTCCCCAGGTGCCCCGTGGCTTGCAAGGCACCTGGGGAACCCGAGGGGGGGCTGTGGATGTGGCCAACTCAGAAGCCAGCCGGAACTCCGTTCCTGTGCGTTCCTGCCAAAAAATAGCCCTGTATATAGTTATAATTCTCTAAATTAAAGGGAGTTTATGAACCATGTAACCGCAGAGCAGATATACCACATACGTTCACTTTGGTTTTATACCAGCTTAATTATCGTGGACTGACCCAGAGGATCCTGGGAAGGACAGTTTGGTGCAGTTGCTGAGACATCTGTCTTAAGTATTCCTATCGCCATCCTCACAAAGCTATAATATGCAGAGTTCCCCAGGGAGAGGGAATAACGATTGAATCCATTTATACCTGTAGTGTAGATATACCCAGAGTTTTAGGAACAGCTATTATATGCAGATGAAAATCAAACAGTGGCATGTTAATATGCAGTGAGGGCAAGGTTTCCTAACCTTAGCTTTGTCCATTGCTGTCACCTATGTAAAACTGAAGGGAGGGAAGGTGGCATGGTATAGCCCGATCTCATCAGATCTTGGAGGCTAAGCAGGGTTTGTACTTGGAAGGGAGACCACCCAGGAAGACTCTGCACCAGTGCTCCCTCTAAGCTGTGGAGTCTTGCGAGAAAAAATTCTACTTTGCAAGCTACTGGCACTAAAGTTTTGAGCAATTTGGCTACTGCATAAATTATTTTGCTCCGGAGCCATCCTTCCTGAGCTAAAACAGAAATGTGCGAGCTGTAGGCTAAAAAACTGTGAGCTAGCTCACACTAACTCAGCTTAGAGGGAACACTGCTCTGCACAGGAAGGCAAGGGGGAAAACCAACTCTGCTTCTCACTTGCCTGGAAAGCTCCTTGCTGTGGTCGCTATAAGTGGGCTATGACTTGACAGCACTTTACACATACACACACACACGAAATTGCAAGCTTTGCAAAGATGGGATCATGCAGTTGCATCTTGGGTTAGTTAGTCCCGGCCATGAGGACAATATTATGTGTCCTTCCTACGTATTTGAACTGGCGTGCAGCCTTAGCATAGGGTGTTTCATACAGGTGCATTGCCCCCCTCATTCCAGAAACAAACATAAGAACAGGGGTCTTTTCAGTGTAAAGAGAAAAGGACAGAAAATAGACCCAGAAAGGTCTATTGCCTCTACCATCTCTGTCTACGGAATGCTCTGTAATGGTCAAGACCTGGTCTTTTCCCCCAGTGGTTGCTCCGTGCCTGGGAGAGGTCAGGAGGATTTATACTCATTTGGCTCTTTAGCAAGGCTGTGAAACAGAATTATTTTGCAAAACTCGAAAGGCCTCTTTCAACACTCCCCCTTGGAACCCAGTTATTTCCCATCCCTTCTTGGATGAAACTTCCCTCTTTACTTACCTTCTTCTGAGTAATGAAAAATCTCCTGAGATAATGGGGTTTAGGGCTTCCTCATTTTTCTTTTCAGCCTTTCCCCTTTCTGTCATTTGGGGCCTTTTCTCACTAGCTTTCCCCCGCGGTTTACACCGAAGCTAGCACCGGAGCTTCTGGTCAGTTTCCCACCATTGGCTCCCTGCTCACAATTTCCTCCAGAGTATCACTGCACTGCTCCGGAGCTTCCCTGGAGCAAGAAAATCCAGCTGGAACAGGAATCCTGCTGGAACAGGAATCCAGCTGGAACAGCAGGAAAATCCTGCTGGAACAGGATTTCCCGCGGGGGAAAGCTAGTGAGAAAACGCCCCCAGTTTCCTCATTCTCTCCCTGTCTCCCATCACCTCTCAGCTTGCCTTCACTCTTTCTTCCCCTCTTTGCCTCCCGCTCTAGGTCTCCTCCTTCCCACCACTCTGCCCCTGCATCTTCCATCCTCCAGAAGCATAAAGAGAGGACACACGACATGAGCATCACCATGAGAAGCAATCGAAGTAAAAGAGGAGACGAGAGACCAAGGGCGTTTTCTCACTAGCTTTCCCCCGCGGTTTACACCGAAGCTAGCACCGGAGCTTCTGGTCAGTTTCCCACCATTGGCTCCGTGCTCACAATTTCCTCCAGAGTATCACTGCACTGCTCCAGAGCTTCCCTGGAGCAAGAAAATCCTGTTCCAGCAGGATTTTCTTGCTCCAGGGAAGCTCCGGAGCAGTGCAGTGAGACTCTGGAGGAAATTGTGAGCAGGGAGCCAATGGTGGGAAACTGATCAGAAGCTCCGGTGCTAGCTTCGGTGTAAACCGCGGGGGAAAGCTAGTGAGAAAACGCCCCAGGAACTTGCACATTGCCAGTCTTCATTACTTCTGGAGCCCCCGTGTTTACCTCTGGGTTTACCTTTTGGAGATGAACAGTCTCTGATAACCTCAATAACGAATAACAAATAACAAGTAATCCTGTTTTGTGAGCTATCATGGACAGACTGCAACCTACCAGTTGCTTGCTATCCACATGCTGAGGACACCTGTAGTGTAGTGATCATTAGAAGAGGCAGTTTCATGGCATACTTGCCAAAATAAGTGACCGCCTTTGCCATAATAAGTCACCACCTCTGGATCCAGGAGTGGGTCCTCTCCTCATAACTAGAAACTTTTGGGCTGGCTTTGAAAATTGGTATGGAACCTAGGTAGATGAGTAACGGCAGAAGATCCGGTAACTTGTAAGAAAAGGAAACACTTCACTCTTGGAAATTCAGATAATTAGCTGTACTTTGAGAATGGAAAATAGGGGAAAGGCTGCCCACTCTGCCATGAAGCTAAACTGTGTTAATGGGGAATAACTAATTTAAAACTGATCTGAAGAGAATAAATAGGCCCTGACTTGGATAGCCCAGGCAAGCCTGATCTCGTCAGATCTCGGAAACTAAGCAGGGCTGACTCTGGCAAGTTCTTTGAAGGGAATACCAGAGGCAGGATGCAGAGACAGGCTAATCAAGCCACCTCTCGGAAAAATGTCCAAGCCCCCAGTAGGGGTCACCAGAAGTCAACTATGACTTCCAGGCAAGCGCATGCGCATACACACACACACACACACAGCCCATTAAAAAAGTAAAAGTAAATAGCAAGAGTAGGTGCTAGTGTAATTTTGAATCCAGAAAGCCACAAAAAAGAAGATCCAATTTTGCTATTATTCTGACCATTCACTTAATGGGGATAATGCTGAGGCTAGCCTGGATTAGTGACACTCATCCCGATCTGGCAACAGCGCTCTCCATCTTGCTTTAGAGTTGACAGGCATTTAGGGACGAAGCATCAGAATGCAAACATGGTTTATACCCCCAGTTCACAACACCTGGGCTAGCGACATCGGCACTGCAACTGGAATGCCAGAATCATGTATTTTGTGATGTTGCTCTGTTGCTGGTTATCAACATACCCACTTTTTAAGGATATTGATGCCAACGTAAGTTCTAGATTTCTCAGTTTTATAAAATGTACACACAAATTGACAAACATGATCTAGCCGGCAATTAAGATGGAGCATGTGCTATGGGTAGAGCCTCCAGAAACAATCTCTCTGTGATGAGTTTTACTCATGCTTAGTGTGTTGGAGTCTTCTAGATGCTATCTGCCTATCTGTTACTAAGGTCTACACTGGTGTGGTCAAAGATTCCACTGATTATTTCAAAACAATACATGAAGTTCGGTTTTCTTCAGTTCTTAAGCTCCTGGCCATTTTACTAGTCTCCTCTCAGGCCATTCTGCCTCTTAGCTTTCTTTTTGCTAAATTAAGAACATAAGAACATAAGAGAAGCCAATGCTGGATCAGGCCAATGGCCCATCCAGTCCAACACGGTCACACACAATGGCCACAAATACCAAATGCCATCAGGAGGTCCACCAGTTCATATCCAAAACCCAAGAATTCATAGACAAACTAGTCATAAAGTGTGTTTTCTCCATTCATGTATAGAACTGAAGTTGGGAATCCAAGTTTATCATGAAGAGAAGCAGTGGGACAAGGGGGGCTTAAGCCCACCTTTTACCTTGCCATGGTTCATCATCTCAGGAGAATTTTCTAACCTCAGTTCGTATCAGATATCATCATCACCAACCCTCTACTTTATAAGTGAATGGCACAGATGAATGAACAACAACTGTGGCTGCCCCTGTCACATCTAATAGGACTCTAATTTGTTCCTTTAACTTACTTGAGGATGCTGCACAGGGACTACAGAGAGAGTTCCAACTACTAAAATTGTCCTAGTGGAAGTGACTGCTGTCAGGAAAAGACTGCTTTAATGGAACGAAAACATGAGAGAGCAGAGCTTAGAGGTTGGAACGATGTCGGCGGTTAAGACAGAAAGGCTCTGAGGACCATGCTTGATGTTCCAGGTAGAACGCGTGCGAATAAGTCTCTGCTCAAAATTTAATGTTGCTTCTAGGAATCCTTCAGTAGAAAAAGCTGTGACTTTATTTGTCTGATCAAATTATGTTGCTGGCCTATTACGCTTGGGTGTTTTTCCTTGCTTTCACTGTGCATGTCCGTCGGGTATTCTTTGTTCTTCTGCGTTGATTTCCCTCCCTTCAGTGCTCAGTTTGCTTTCTGATCACTGTTTCCCCAGGTTTTCTGAGAGTGCTTTTGTGCTGATTTTCCCCTTGTTTTACTTCTAAGCCGAAGGTAATTCAAAAGCATACAGATTCCCTTGGATTCCCCCCACACATACCCTTTTGCTTCCCCTTGAAGGTCACTCCCCCCCACATCACAGTTGTTCTGCCCACTCTGCACCTTCCACCATCCTCCCCCCCATTTCCCCCTACACGGGAAGAAAGTTTAAAAGGAGACATGTGAGATTTAGTTTCCTGCTGGTATTGACTTGAAAAGGGGATCAGAGAAGAGGCAAACAGTAGAGTCCCCAGTGCAAAAGAAGAGAGGATTTCAGTGCTGCATGAAAACAAAATAAAGGGAGGGGTCAGGAGGGAATGAAATTGACATGAGATGTAAAGAGAGAGAGAGAGAGACAGACAGTGGGAAGGGAAGCCTAAACTTTGAAAACATTTTCCCCTTTAATGCTTTTGTGAACAAATTGGGGGGGGGGGCATTTTGGCAGTGTCTGGAAGCCTATAGTTAAAATGGTGGCTGAGCCACAGGGACCTTCTGCAAACCATTGAACTTAAGAATAGTTTTGGATTGATCCATTTGGAGGAAGACTGCAATCTGCACAGGACAGGCTTTAAAAAACTGCCAAGATCATGACCAGTGTGCAGGATAAAATTAGAGAATCACAAAGAGAAAACCACACAAATTTGCAAGGAAGGCTGGAAATTAGCATTACTAAGCAGCTATGCTAGGGCATCCGCAAAAATATCCCCCATTCCCCCCCCCCCCCCCAATTTAGTGGCATAAGACTAAAAAAGCTCTCCAGAGCTTTTGCCAGAGGACTTCTTCCCCATACAAATTGCAGCCCTGTGCAAAACATGATGGAGTTGCAGCTGACTTTGCACAGGCGCATGTGTGCACACACACGTTGCCAATGATCACTGCTTGCAATATCAGCATCAGTGCATTCTACCATGAATCTGTATACTCAACATGTTCCCTCATATTTCCCCCCATGTTTGTGTGACTCTTTCCCATTTTTCACAGTGGCCAGTAGTACATCCCCTAGTGCTTGGCAATATGGAAAATGAGGCTTCACAGCTGCTTGTCAGTTTCAGAAAAAGTCTGGTCAGTTTCAAGAGTGGGTTTTCCACCTTTGCCTGCATTCTGTCCTGTTCCCTTTCCTTCAACCAACTAATGCTAAAATGCATGCACAAAACCTGAACCATGAGGATTTAAATGGAAGGTGCTTCCTGGATGCTACTGTGCAGTTGTGATAGGGCAACTGCACTAAAAAAAAAAAACCTTTGGATGCCACCCCCATCATGTCACAAGTAACATTCCTACCTGATTTAGAAAAGTGCATTTTTTAAATTGTAACTGCAGAATAAATATACTGGAGGGAAAAGAATGGTGTGTAAGGCGGGCACAGAATCGTAAGTCAAGATTAAAGGCTTACTGCTCTAAAAATCTGCAGTAAGGTGTGTGTGTGTGATGGGCCACTGTCTGAAAAACAAGGTCCTTCAGGGATAGGAGAATAGAGATTAAGAAGAAAAGTTGAAAATGAAAAACAGTTTTTGCTAAGAAGGGGGGGAAGTACCTAGCTAAGTCTGCATGCTCATTTCAACCTTATTCCATGGTCCACACCTTTATCCGGCAAGATGTCCATTATTTCTTTGAAGCTTGCCAACTTCCTTACATCAAAGGCCTAGTTATTATCAAAGATTATGCGGTATCCTCACACATTATGGAGTACAGGCATTATGGAGTACAGGCTGCCCACCTTGTGTAAAAGTCACACATGACTTGCTGGCTCTCCGTTCCCTTGCATATGGCACCCAACTGGGATCTCAACTGCAATGTGTGTGAAGAAGCCATTTCAACCTTCCTCCATGCCATTTTCCCGACCTGAAATGGTCCCAGGGATGTGCTTTATGGCCCACTGGGGAAACACATATGTACATGCGGTTTCCCTAATAAACCAAACAGTGTTCCAGGATTGTTCCAAGTCAATAAAATTGTGCAGCGAGGAAGGAAGAAAGCCCTTCTCCACAGACACAGCAGTCACAACTCCAGACCCAATCTGGGTACCCTGTAATGTGTGTGAAAATGCCAATCTGGTAGATCTGCCAGTCTCCAGGTAGTGGCTGGAGATTTCCTGGAATTACAACTGGTCTCCAGGTCACACACGTGAGTTCCCCTGGGGAAAATGGCCACCTTGGAAGGTGGACTTTGTGGCATTATACCCCACTGAGGTCCCTCCCCTCCCCAAACCCTGCCCTCTCCAGGCTCCACCCTCAAAATTTCCAGGAATTCCCCAACCCACCACTGGCACCCCTACAATGTGTGCTCCTCACTTTCCTTTCAGTTCAACATACGCCTGCACATGTTACACATCAACTGGGGAACGTCAGGAAACATAGTAAATATTAACTTTTACTTCTTAAGAACACACCAAACATGAACTACAGCACTGTCAGAACTCAAATGGCCAAAGTCGGCTAACTTCCATGCTCTTTCCCAGGGTGCAGTTTGGTTATGTCTTAAAGGGGCAGTAGCAAAAAAACCAAACAAACATAAAACTTACATCAACTATTATTACCTGTCATACATAGCTGCACACATCTACCCATCCTCTGTATGACTGCCTTCTCCATTTGAAGATACAGACATCTCACGCTGCCTTATACTAAGTCATACCACTGGTGTATCTTGCTCAATATTATTTATTCTGATAGTCAAAGGGTCTTAAGCAGAGAAAAGTCTTTCCCGACACCTATTACCTGAGATCCTTTTACTGGGGATACAAGGGACTGGATCCTAAAACATCTACACACAAAGACACAGCTCCTATCTTCAACTTCATGGGCCTCCATCCCCAATTGCACTGCTGCCTGTTGTGTATTGCTGCCCACTATTTCAAGTCCCTTGATGCCCATCCATCACCATTGCTGATATCCAACACAATGCCAGTGTTAGTTAGTTCAGTTTAAAAACTTGCCCCGTGCAGGAGACATGGGAGACAAAATAATCAAAGCTACCAAGGGAACCTTTGCCCGGCTCTTACCTACCTCCCATTGATTCCAGTGGAAGAGTCACATACAAGTTTGTTTAGCTTTTAGATGGCCTGCATAGTTGTCATCTACTAAACTGAGGCCTATTCTGCACCTAGTATTCGCTCCGCTGTTTTACCAAACCCACGTTGGAACAGAAATTCCCCTCTACACTGCATGCCACTTTCACTTCCTTTGATTGTCAGATTTTATTGTAGCTTCCACACTGCATGCCATTTTCACTTCCTTTGATCTCTCAGTTTAATGGTACTGTCTCCATAGATTTATGGCTGTTTTATGGCTGTTTAGGGGTGACTCTGCAGTCAGTATGGCTTTGGCCCAGGGTATTTGAATGTGGTTTTGAACCACATCTTTTTCTATTCTAGCGTGGGTTTGGTAAAAAAAATGGAGTGAATGCTAGATGCAGAATGGGCCTGAATGTAATCCAGTAGCACAGTATTGTGAACTACCAGGCAAACTTGCTAAACCTGGTTTTACTTCCTGCCTGAGCTTGCAAAACCAGGGTTGTGGGCTGGCAAACATCTTTCACAACATAATATATGTCAAGGGCTGCAGTGGCTCAAGTGGTTAAGATGCTGAACTGCAGACCAGAAGGTCGGTAATTCAGCAGTTCGAGACCTGAGTGCTGCATGACGGAGTGAGCTCCCGTCTCTGGCCCCAGCTCCTGCCAACCTAGCAGTTCGAAAGCAAGAAATTGCAAGTAGATAAATAGGTACCGCTTTGGTGGGAAGGTAACAGCATTCCATGTGCCTCGTTGTCTAGTCATGGTGATGCCGGCCACATGACCACAGAAATGTTTTTGGACAGCGCTGGCTCTTCGGCTTGGAAACAGAGATGAGCACTACATCCCGAGTCATACTCAACTGGCTTTCAAGCAAGGGAAGCCTTTACCTTTACCTAAGTTACATTTAGCTATGCAGGTCACAAGCTGTAGGCCCAAGTTATATTTCTGAAAAGATTTGGGGAGGTTATTTTTGGAGATCTCGGTCAATCACAGATTTCCCGTACAACATTTCTGATCTCTAAACCGCTAAATGTGAAATGCTGAACAAAAAGATTTCCCCTTTCCCCTCCCCCCCCCCCAATAATCCCTGAAGAGAAATCTCTTCTAGTGGGTTTTCTCCTTTTTTCTATCAGCTTTCTATGCTCCCGTTGACCTGTATACAGGCTGAATGTCAATGTGCTTACAACCCTTTCTTGAACCTGTTCTCAAAATGTTCAGGGAGGTATCAGCCATCATTTTTCAACTACCTTGTGAGACTGAAACTTCAAAACTGGGGCTTCAAAACACTTAACTCTCCTCTCCTCATTATGCAGAGCCCCTTTAAAAATGAGGTATGTCATCTTAATTCATGTCCCTTCTTTCTAAATAAGATTGACATTAGGGAAGAAATGCTACACCTGTGCGCATAATGTTCCTATTAAATGTTAATATCTTTTTTTCTTTCTTCACGTCTTATCAGTAGCTGTTCCAGCTCATTGCATCTGGGCAGGCAAAAATGCTCCATATGTTCCTGACACATTAAAGAAGGGTGATATTTAAGCTCAAGATGTGGTAAACATCAGGCTTACACTATTTCAAAAGGTACTGATGTGCGTGGAATGGCAGGAGACAGTTCTTACTGTTTATGTGGGCTGCATCCTCTGTTTTTTCCCCCTGCTGAAAACTGAAAAGGCTTACAGCCAATTCACAAGCCTTTTTCCCCCTCACCATGAAGTGACTTTCAAACAGTCATGGTAGAGTTTTGCTTTGTAGGGATATAATTTATAATTAAGATGCATTCCTTTATATTTAACAGGGTTAGGGAACTGGAAGTTTGAAGACTTATTGTTATGTTCTGTCCTAAGAGCCGTGCACATGGTCGGCCAAACACATGGCCAGGCGAAGCCGTCGAGGTTCACCTCCAGAAACAATAGACCCAGCGGATCTGAGTAGGGACCAATGGGGAAGCCTGCATCTGTAGACTGACCATAAGGATGCAGGATCACTGTAAATAGCAAATCACGGGTGTTGGGTGTGTGCATGGGTGTGGTTGAGAACAGGGATATAAGTGGACCTGTGAGTCCAGCAAGGTAGCCTTGTTCCAGCCTTCAAATAAAATATGAGCTTTGATCACTCAACGAGTCTCCGAACCCAGTACTTTACACTTGTCCTAAGTTCACATGACAGTAGTTCGAGAACAAGGCCTAAAGACTGTTGTACAAGATCTTCCAGTTGCTCCTCATATTAACGTTGTATCAATCCATTCCTTATTCTGGTAGCCTTGTTCCAGAAATATTACACATAGGATATCCATTCTTATGAGTGGGCCCCACATTCATAGAAAGCCATGCGCTGGAGATATACTAGGTATGTGGTGGGATGGACAGTGGTTCCAGGAGTGAACAAGGTTGCCATTCACCACCTGAACTAGGTGGCTGGAGTTCTCTTGGGATTACAACTGATCTCCATTCTCCAGGCAAGAGAGATCAGTTCACCTGGAGAAAATGGCCACTTTGGAAGGTGGACAATATGTAGGGTTCCCAGACCCCCCCCCCCGGTAAAGGTGGGGTTCCCCCACTGATAGGCCCCACTGCCCAGCCACCAATCAGAGGAAGGCTCTGCTGAGGTGCAGCAACATTCCTACATCACTGCCCACATAACCTGGAAGTAACATCCTGACTTCTGGGATGTCAGGGCGACACTCTGATATTTGGGCAAAAACTCTATGGTAAATTTGGCTTCTACCATACAGTTTTTGCCCAAATGCCAGGGCATTGCCCACAGCATCCCAAAAGTGATGGCATCACTTCTGGGTCATGTGAGCAGTGATGTGGGCATGTCACTGCATGTCAGCAGAGCCTCCCTCCTGATCCTGGTAAGTCCTCCTCCAAAAATGATTTATTTGTAGGGTTGGATCTGGCCCACAGAAATCTGATGCAGAAGATGTAATACGCATCCTGACATGAGGCATCTGTAGGAATGCCAGCTTTTTAAATCACTGTTGTACATGTGCAGAACATAAAAATATCCCTGTGGGATAGAAATAAAGGTCCATCTAGTTCAGCACCCTCTTTCTAACAGTAGCCATTCAGATGTTTCCTGGAAGCCCACATGCGGAGCAAGAAGGTACCTGCACTCCCCTATTATGTCAGACTAGGATCTGGGAGACCTGGATTCAAATCCCCACTCATGCCATGGAAGCTCTCTAGGTGACCTTGGGCTAGTTACAGTCTAACCTACCTCACAGGGTTGTTGTGAGGATAAAATAGAAGAGAGGATAACAATGTAAGCCACTATGGCTCCCCATTGGGAAGCAGGGGTATAAATGAATTAAATAAATAATAAATAAATATTGAGTCTTCCACTTTTCCTGCTGCCTTTAACTTTTCCTAGCATTATTGACTTTTCCAGTGATTCTTATCTTCTCATGATCTGGCCAAAGTACGATAGCGTCAGTTTAATCATTTTAGCTTATTGGGAAAGTTCAGGCTTGATTTGGTCTAGAACCCACCGATTTGTCCTTTTGGGAGTCCACGGTATCTATAAAACTCTCCTCTAGCGCCACAATGCAAATGAATCAGCTTTCTTCCTGTCAGCTTTCTTCATTGGCCAACTTTCACACCCATACATAGTAACTGGGAATAACATGCTATGAATGATGATGATGAAGAAGAGAAGAGATTGGATTTGTACCCCGCCCTTCACTACCTGAAGGAGTCTCAGAGCAGCTTACAGTCCCTTCCCCTTCCCCTCTTGATCAATTTAGCTAAACTGAAAAATACAGTGGTTCCTTGCTGCAGGGGATAACTTGCTACGAATTCAAGTCTACCTGAGGCACCAGCTGTTCCTGAAGCCCCCAAGATTCCAAGCATCATTCTAGCTGTCCCCTTGCTCTCTCACAAGGGCAAAATGAGGTAAGTGGATGGCCTGACTTCTCAGGCCACCAGTATAACCCAGGGATTTTGTACCACTAGTTCTCCCTCTAAGTGCCCTGCAGTGTGGATTAATTGGTTATGAAAGAACATTTCTAGAGACCGGTAGAAGTGGCAAGACTTGGGGATGTCCTCAAGCACAATGAAAACTGTATCTGATCCACCTGATTGATTAGGACAATGCTGACCTAATGCTCCTTCAAGATGGAGGAGTGATCACAGCTGGGAGACTCATTCCTAGAGCATCCGTTTACTCCTATTTCCCAGGCAGGCACTCATCTATCTGGAGTTCAGATCTGCAGCCATACTGACAAAGCACTGTAAGTCATCATTATCTCTGGCCACTTCTTTACATGGCATTCACATGTGGTTAATAAAGCGGAGAGAACTAAGGTCCACCACAACTAAATTAACTTTCAGAAGTCATACTGATTTTGGCACTCTCTCTCCCCATCAACAGAGGATTCTTTTCACATTTTCTATTGCCGTCTCCCTCTAGTTTCTGCAGCTCTTTCATCAGAATGAATGAGCTTCTTAAAAGAGCGGAGCAGGAGGTCACCCACATTTTCCCACCAATCCAAAGACAAGAAGATACACATACAATTGCTTATCTTTTCCTTGCAGCCCTTCTAGCTTAGCTCTGAGCCTCTGGCAGAAAGTCCCTGTGTTATCTATCACAGAGAAATGGAGTTTGCTTTTTGTGCTGTTGCCACCACCACCAGGGGCGTAGACTTTTGCAAATTCTGGGGGGGGGGGCTCTTTAGCGCGCACGCTCACTGGGGCGATGTCCCCCCCCCACCGGGAAACCTCCGCACCTCCCCGGGCCCTTCCAAGGCCCGCCAGCCGCTGCTGCCAGGGCCTCTCTCCCCCCCCCCACTCCTTTCCTCTCCCTTCGCTGGGAAAAGAGGGAGGGAAGGATGGAAGAGTGGCCGGGGGGGGGAGAGGCACCGGCAGCAGCAGCTGCCGGCCTTGGAAGGGCCCCGGGAGGCGTGGCGGCAGGCGCTACGTTTTCCCGGGGGGGCTCAGTCCCCCCGGGGAAATTTGGGAGGAGGCTCGAGCCCCCCCATAGTCTATGCCTATGGCCACCACTGATGTCTCTTAAACCACAAAGCCATCCCTCACAAGCAATTGAAAGTAGCAGTAACCTCTCACAAAGATACACACACTAGCCTTTCTTTGGATGCCCCAGGTGGCTGCTACCTAGCAGATTAATTTTCAAGGTCAAGGTGAAGCATTTTCCTGAACTCTGAGGTCAGATGATGAAGTTTTGCTCCATTTCCCCCCATCACCCAAGCCCAGGGCAGGTGGTAACAAGTGAGTTGGCCTTCTTTGTAATGGGGATCTCAGTGCCAATAAAGGCCTGTCATACTTAGTCACCAGCATGTGAGCAAGTCCAGACTTTCAGATGGGCCTTTTGATCCTTATGTTATTCTACAACAGGGATCCCCAACTTTGTTGAGTTTGGGGACTAGGATTGCCAACCTCCAGAGGGTAGCTGGAGATCTCCCTCTATTACAACTGATCCCCAGGTGACAGAGATCAGTTCACCTGGAGAAAATGGCTGCTATGGCAGTTATATTTTATGGTATTATGCCCCAAACTCTGCCCTCCTCAGGCTTTACCCCCAAAATCTTCAGGTATTTCCCAGCCCGGTGCCAGCAACCACACTGGGGAAGCTACTGTAATTTTGAGAACAGGTACTGGGCACCATCCCAAAATGGCTACCAAAAGGGACACAGCCAAAAACAAAATGGCTGCCAAGGCGGCCATGGCCAATCACATTTGGGGAGGTTTCAAGAGTTCTCATAGGATGGGGGCAGCTGCTTCTCAGTGGGGGCTCTGGGTGAACACCAACGTAATGTCTCCTCAGTTGTCTTCTGAAGTACCTCCTTACTCTAGTGAGGCAGAAGAAAGCCAGGATTGGCTTTTTGTTGGGGAGAAGGAAAATGTGAGAACCAGGAAACGCAGTAGCCACGCAGTATTCCCTCTAAGCTGAGTTAGTGTGAGCTAGCTCACAGTTTTTTAGCCTCTGGCTCACATTTTTGTTGTAACTCAGGAAGGATGGCTCCAGTGCAAACTAATTTATGCAGCAGCCAAATCGCTCGCTCACAACTTTAATGCAGTAGCTCACAAAGTAGAATTTTTGCTCACAAGACTCCACAGTTTAGAGGGAGCATTGGCTGGCACCATAGTGCTCCTGTTGGATTACATGGTTTGCTGTTTAGTTTTTATCTGACCTTATATCAGTTATAGAGTGTGTTCCCTTATATGATTAAAAACTTAGTTTAAAAATTGAACTGTAGTAAGCCTTTTTTTTAATGCACTCATCTTTGAGCGATAAAGCAAGGTAAACAAGCATATAATTCCATAATCCAGCATTTCTATGGAGCTCAATTGACAGTTTTAGATCAGTCAGAAGCTGCAGGGTCAGAATCACAGATCACAGATCTGATTCATGCATTTTTCATGAAAACGCGGATCTTGCCTTTCTGCTTTCAATACTCTATTATCAATAATACTGGCTTCGTCAAAAAAAAAAACCCAACTGGCATATACTAGGAACTGTTAAAAAGTCATAAATTATGTTAACAGAAGACATCTAGAGGAAGAGCTCTCAACAACCCAAAACACAACTTAAACGGTTATAACAACAGTAGAAACTTAAAACTAAATTTTAAAAAAACCTCATCACCGATAAAAACAGTCAATAAAGTCAGCAATCAACAGTAAATTTGGATAAAACTAAGAGTAGAGACAAATCACACCAACAAATTATGTTATTCCAGAATTGCTGTTGTTTGGTCCCACATGGGTTTAGTAAAATTGAGATGAACAGATAACTATGACAGGACAAAGGATGTGGCTTATTCCAACATCAGCGCCATCCTTACTGAGCCAGGCAACAATTCCATAGGAAAGAGCCATATCTCCTGCCCTCTCAAACTAAATGTGACCCGAATGGTTTTGTATCAGTTTTATGCCTTGTATATATACTGTCCACATATCCAAATGCTATAAACTTTTGCTTACAAAAATCTGTAGCCACTCTATTAGCTTTATTGAAAAAGCTCCCTGAGGCGTTCTTAAACAGAAGTACGAAAACTGAATAGGGATGCCAGCCTCCAGGTGGGACCTGGGGATCCCCTGGAATTACAGCTCATCTCCAGACTACAGAGATCAGTTCCCAAGGAGAAAAGGGATGATTTGGAGGGTGGACTCTATGGTATTATACCCCACTGAGGTCCCTGTTCTTCCTAGGCTCCATCCCCAAATTTCCAGGAGTTTCCCAACCTGGTTCTGGCAACCCTACCCCACATCCCCTGCTGGTGACCCGGGGGACCTGGCAACCCTAATAGCTGAAGCATGTGTGAAAATTCCCAGGAGATATAATTCCCAGACGATATAAACATACATTAAGGTGGTAGAGCAACTTCTTCAACCAGCACTAGAGGCAACATCTATTTTCCAGTCAAACCGATGGTTCCCATATCTAGAAAATTTGACCATATTTTGGGTTTTGCTGATGTTTCAGAGTCATTGTTGCAATCTCAAGTGCAACTCAACAGGAAAATTAGCAATAGGCCACCAGCTTCCCTGAAATACAACATCCTCAATACAACCCCGAAATGACCAACCTTAGGTAAATTTCTTCACAATCATCTTTTTGGCGCAGGCATTACATTCTAATAAACAAGTGAGTACCATTATAAACATTTAAATAAGACTGAGCATGAATGCCAAAGGTACAAATTCCTTAGTTTAAAGTGAAAGGGAAACACCCTATGATATTAACAACAGCAGTGTAAATTATGATGAGGTATTCAAAGAAACCAGTGGCATTTTGAGATCCAGCATGTGTAAAGGTCAGATTAGGATGTGGGAGACAGAACTAAACCCCTGCTCTGACATGGAAGCTCAACGGGCGATTTTTGGCCAGTCTCTTTCTCTCAATCTAACCTACCTCACAGGCAATCCTCCCCCTAAGCTGTGGAGTCCTGTGAGCAAAAATTCTACTTTGTGAGCTACTGGCATTAAAGTTGTGCGCCAGGGATTTGGGTGCTGCATAAATCCTCCCTGAGCTAAGACAAAAATGTGTGAGCTGGAGGCTAAAAAACTATGAGCTAGCTCATGCTAATTCAGCTTAGAGGGAACACTGCTCACGGGGTTGTTCTTGTGAGGACAGAATATAGGAGGGGGACCTATGTTTTAAACTTTGGGTCCTCATTGGGAAAAAAGCAGAGCAAAAAATACCTACATAAATACATAAAGCTGCCCTGTACTGAATTAGACCACTGGCCAGTCAAGGTCAGTATTGTCTACTCAAAACTGGCAGCGGCTCCAGAAGTCTTTCGCATTACCTACTTCCTGTTCTTTTTAAACTGGCGATGCCAGGGATTAAACCTGGGACTTTCTGCATGTCAAGAAGATGCTCTACCACTCAGCCACAACATATAACATAACAAGTCATGCTATTAAAATAAACTGTTTTATTTTATTGTATTTTTCAGATAAATATTAATTATATGCCAGAGCAGGTCTTTAAACATTGTTAGGAATTCTGCCCCCACCTACTGCATATACTTGGCACGCATATTCCTTGCTGGAATCTAAAATGGCGGCCCTCTGTGGGTCAATGCAGCTTCTCTCCTTCCCCTCATTACACAGCAAGCTGCCAGAATGCCTTCTTTTCCACAGCTCTTAATGGTGTGTGGTCACCCTACCAGCAGCACCCTTTGCGATGCAAATGGATTACATACCATCTACTTGTGAAGTCAGGCACATGCCTAACTTGATTTGCAGAATGAGCGCCTGAGGTAGATTTTTTTTTTTAATCCACCCTGCACTCTTGTGAAAACCACTCACAGGCTGGGCTGCTATGCTGACACACATTGCTGACACTGTTCAAAACCCGCCACATTAATGAGACTTTTCCTTCAACATTCATCTGCATTACATCAAAAAAACACAGAAGTACAACATTAAATATACAGGCCCGATTTATCAAATAATAAAGGTCTGTCATTAAATTCTGCCACAGACCAATCTTTCACACCAGAGGCTATTCAACACCACCACCATTTTCACAAAGCCAGGCTTGTATTGTGTAACTCACTAGTCTTTTTCACACACCCTCGACTTCAACGCCTCTCGTGGAAGTGCTTCAGTGACCCTCCCTGAGGTGGCTCATTCCGTCAAACCAAATCAGGCCTGCCCCATTTGTGTCCCACCAAGCCCAAGGCAAGAATTATAGCAGCCTGCTGAGGTAAACCTTTAGTTTTGATTGTCTCCCCAGGTCTATAAAAAAGGAGGTTATTTAAAGCACCTGTCAGGCCCCCATCACCCCTGTGCCATTTTAGGCTTGAAGGGTTAAAAGTTATGCGGGCCTGGCTTAATTTATTATATTGTTAAGACCATATTTTTGTATCCTGTAGCCTTATAATTCCTATTTGACTATGGTGTTGATCTTCAAACATTCCATTGTCACAAGCTACATTAATTTTAATGATCTTGCACTGCTGGTACTTGGACTGTGGAGAATAGCCTGGATGGCTTTCCCTGAAGGCCGGTGCTTTTTTTTGTTTTGGTCTCTGTGTTTCCCATTTACTACTAAAGGCACTATTAAAGTTGGAGACAAACAATCTCACTTTGGCTGCTCCTGCCTATTCCTCCCCTGGTCCTCTCACCCACCCACCTCTTTGGCCATTAGTAGGACAAACGTGAAATCCCATTTTTTACTGCAGGCAGGACTACCACAGAAAGCATAAGGAGACACAGCCACTGTTACCTTGATTCCTGTTTTTTCAGTGTGTTTAAAGGTAAATACACATCCTCAGGACTGGAACTTGGCAACCCTAGCCAAAAGAACTGCATTTATTTGTTTGTTTGTTTGTTTGTTTAGATATACTTGTACCACACATTTCTCCCCAGTGGGAATGCCCCTCCTTCAGTTTATCCTCATAACAACATCCTTGTGAGGTAGGTGAGATAGGTCTGAGAGAAAGTGACTGGCCCAAGGTCACCTGCACAGCTTCCATGGTAGAGTGGGGGCCAGAAGAACCCAGGTCTCCAAAATCCTAGACTGACACCACACCACACTAGTTCTCACATTGCAATGGGCTAAAGTAGGCAACATGGGGAAAAATCCAGTGTAATGGATATGTACATACTCTTGCTTCGTGATAGGATGACCTCTGTGAGAACATACTGCTAACTCATTTCTGGGACCCTTAAATCACCCTCCACATTGGTTTTGTCAGAACAGAAATTATGTGGGTTAGATCTTGGCAAAAGCTTCTGCTGATGGAAGGACTTCTGTCAGAAGAGCATGACTTCCCCACCCTCACTCTCCCTCTGCAGCAGAAAATCCCGTCCCCCCGAAATGCTGCTCCTGAATAATTGGGGGAACCATGTGAACAGTAGGGGGGGGGGGAGTCAGAAGGCTGGAACTAGAGGAGGGAATCAGTGAAAACTGAGCCTCTTTCTGCCAGTGGAAATACTTTGCAGGATCCAACATTACATGTGGCTCTCAATCTCACACCTATAGTGCCTCTACAGTAGATTTATAAAAAAAAGAATGACTGAAAGTATCGATCAGCTTCTTCTAATTTACAAAATTCACACACCATCTGGTTATAGCTTCCTTCCTTCCTTTTCTTTTCTCTCTTTCTTTCTTTCTCCCATTCCAGTTTTCCCTGGCTCTTTGACAAGTAGAAATCACTGGAACTGATTTGAGAAAACTGGCCTAGGTAGAACCTTCTTTAAGTTGGGCGGGGGCACTGGGATGCCCACAATTCCTGTCCTTGGGGTCCCCACATTTATAGGCCTATACAGAGCCCTCTAGACAGCAGAACACTTTTCATATATTCAGCTCTGAACAGAACAGTTGATTGCTATTATCATCCTTGATAACAGCAATAAATTTACTGGAGGTCAAGCGAAGGAGCATCTCAGCTGCATCCTACAAAACGGGGAACTGGGCTTAGGAAGGAAAACACATCAGGGAATCTTCCTCATTTCAGTGCTACGTGTATAACTCCAGTCAGCAAATGAGCTATGCATCTTGGTGCTGAATGGATCACGGCTATTGATGGATGGACTATCTCCATGCCCTGCTTAACAATCAGTATATCTGATTCTCAACTTGGCTCCATCTGTGGTTATTTAAATCTGGAGCCATGAACAGATGAGACAGGACTTTCTACAAACCTAAAAAAAGCCCCAGGTTTGCAGAAAAAGTTTGAAATCTAAAAACGAAACAAATATTAGGGGGCTAAAAACACCCAAAGTAATAGAGACAGTGCCTGCAGTTTTAATATTCAAATGCCCCCCCCTGGCCATTGCTAGCCAACCAAACTGTATTGCCAGCCTACTAGCTTTGGTTCCTATCAGTAAAAGGCAAGAGGGCCTTACAGGGCCGTCAGAACCTTTGTGGGAGGATTCATCGAGGCCAGTCCTAGAAGCAAACACTGGGTCTCTCACTATCATACAGTTTGCATGACTTACCCAGGCCTGGCTGCTTGTTACTGTTCAACAGCAGCCACCCGGTGAACACCAGTGTGGTGTAGTGGTGTAGTGGTTAGAGTTTCAGTCAAGGATCTGAAAGACCCAGGTTTGATTCCCCATGGTGCCACAGAAACTCATTGGGTAACCTTGGCCAATCTCACACTCTCAGCCTAATCCACCTCACAAAGTCATTGTGAAGATACAAAGGAGAAGAGAATTGTTATTTAAGTTGCTTTGGGTACCTATTGCTGAGTAAGGTAGGGTATTAATGAAATAAATAAGTAATAAATATGACTGAAGATGGAGGGCAAATAAAAAGTAGGTTGGTTTGTGGGTAGAAAGGAGAGAAGGAAGCAGGGAAAGGAAAGGATATGGAATTGCCAGGAGGAGGGAAAGAAGAAATAGTATGAGGAACTGGATACAAGGGGAAATGAGTTGTCCTGAACAACTCCTTGAGGGTTCCTCACCTCACAACTGGGCCTGGAGAAGGAAGCAGGAAAATGGGAGAGGCTATGGGGTTTTTCAGGGAAGGGAAAGAGGAAACAGTGGGGAGGGTAATGAGATGCCCCCTGCTATAGGTCTTTCCACAGACTGATTACAAATCTGAGTAACTTCTCTGTCCATCTGCCTGAGGACACCACTGGAAGTCCTTTCATCCTTTTAGAGTCCATTCCTGGAACCAGGCATTTCATTAGACTCAGTATATGCATACCAGATTAATCCAGATCTGATACATGTTTTCTGAAGCTGGAATATAGGACATGGCCATTTCAGAAGAAATAACAATTGCATGCTTCAGAAGGAACATGTATCCTAAGTCCACCCTGTACACACATTTACAGCAGCATGATCTGAAAAGGGCAACTCAGATATCGAAATATGTCCCCAAACTATCCTCCGTATATGGTGACCTGACCACCATTTGAAAATTCACCACTGGCTCTCACACAGAGGACCTAAACTAGGAAGAAATCCAAACAAGACTTCTTAAAGTCTTTCCAGTTTAAGAAGCTTTCACAGACTCACCACAATTTGGTGTAAATGTTTAAATACTACAGATCTGATCTCGGTTTGGAAACCCAGGTTGTGGGTTAGAAACAAACTCCAGTTTTGAAAAAGAACCTGTTAAATAGTGGGTTTCATGGATCAGCAGACTCACTGCTAGTGAACAGCTCAACTTTATTTGTTATTACAGCCAGAGCAAGTCTGAAGAACGGGGCCAAATGCCCCGTTTAAATAGCATGTGATTGCCACACCCCAAACACACCCCACTCCCAACAATAGGCTATTTACATAACATTAGTTCTTGACTGGTTACTGCCAGAATCCTAGTGGGCTATTGTTCTTAAGCTCCGAGCTCACTAGTCTCTGGAGGCACAGTTCTTCACAGTGTCTCAGTCCCAATCAATGTTCCCTCTAAGCTGTGGGGTCTTGTGAGCAAAAATTCTCCTTTGTGAGTGAATGGCATTAAAGTTGTGAGCGAGCGATTTGGCTACTGCATACATCAGTTTGCTCTGGAGCCGTCCTTCCTGAGCTAAGACAAAAACACGTGAGCTGGAGGCTAAAAAACGGTGAGCTAGCTCACACTAACTCGGCTTAGAGGGAACACTGGTCCCAATACATAACAGAACCCAAATTTAGTCATCACAGCAAACTGGTTAAATTTCTTAAAACAGGAAGTCTCTGATCCAAGTTCTGCATGCAAGGAGAGCAGGGGAAGGGCGTATGGTAGTGGTGGAAAGTGCCATCAAGTCACAGTTTTCGAGGCAAGAGATGTTTAGAGGTGGTTTGTCATTGACTGCCTCTATGTAACGATCCTGGTATTCTTTGGAGGTCTCCCATCCAAAAGACTAGCCAGGGTTAACCTGCTTAGCTTCTGAGATCTAATGAGACTGGGCTAGATTGGGCTATCCAGGTCACAAAGGGAACATACAGACCTGGAAATAAATCAGACTCACTCACTTTTCAAAAAACACAGGAGTCTGGGTCTGACATCTAAATAGACCCCTTGGTTCAAATTACTTGTTACAGATTAAACTACCCAAATACTGTATCTCTATGCTCTCATACCCAAAACAAGAATAGCTGCAAAAAACTGGGGGGGGGGGGGGAATACATAGGGGAAATTTCTTAAATCATTACTAGCAATTTCTATAGCCCTTTCAATGAGCAAATTGCATTAGAAACTTGATGGCGTTCATCTACACAACAAGCCTGCAAAGCAGGCGATTGTTCCCCCCCTTTTCTAGCTGATCAAAGGCACTGAATGATTCTGTGCCTGGTATGAATAAGACTAGTTTTCTCAGGCCCAAATCAGGTCTCAGGACAACAGTTACTGTGGTCCACAGGGCTTTACCCACTGTGTCATGCTGTCTCACATGTTTGTTTAGGAACCTGTAAGAGAACTCCTACGATGGCATAGTGTTCCTACTTTAGGGCAGTAATAGCACTCTTCCTTTAGTCCTGAGTTTTTTAACGTTCCTATATTTTTCTCTCACAGTGAAAACACTTGCACAGTTTCGCATCTCCTCATACCTATGAGTCATCACGTTATAGTTATTGATTAATTTTCAATACATTTTACACAACAGATTCATGCCCAGCCTAATCCATCATCTGAAATTAAGCTGAGATATCTGGATCGAAACCTAATTTGGTTCCTCTGGCACAACAGGCATCCAACAGAGGAAAGCCAGGTATTTGTTCCTTAACCTACAGAGTGAGTCAGGTTTCTCGCCTCATTCATGTTAACACTCTTTTATAGTCCATCCTTGGCTTGGGATCCTTGTATTACAAAAATGAAAAGGTTACAGGGAAAATACTGAAACAGAATACTTAATCTCCCTCATCCACACATGTCAAGTCCAATAAAACGATCCATCAGTTCCCCGGAAAGTGCTCCCACCATATCTTGTTGTATCTGAGAAGGTAACAATGTTATTTTCTCTCAGAAATCCAACACTGCATATTTATAGCTGTCGTATGTTCTCATTTCTGTCACTGAAATATTGATATTTATATACACAGAGGGAGTTGTAAGAGCGAGGAGAAGAAAAACTCTCCCACATTTCCCCCCTCTGTTATCATTTTTACCACGCTGTCGTCTCCCCCATCCCTTTAGGGTATAAAAAAAATGTAAGAAAATCAGTTTACCGTTCTAACAACCGGCTTTCACTGGATCCCTTTCCAACCCACTGAATGCAGTCCCTCCCCCAACAACTTCACTGGGGACAAATGACAACCCCCAAAAAAGTTTCTAGACGCATATCTCCAGGGAAATCAGAACAGCTCTGTTTAAAGCAAACCAACAGTAATCAGAGAAATCCAGAACTTACCTTTGAAAAATGACAGGAACAGGAATGCCCAGAGATACAAGCCAGAACAGACTAATCCTAAGCACTTCTCTGTGAGCATTGTTGAGACACAAACAGGAGTCTAGGCAGATGCCAGACAATGAGAACGAAATCTCCCTGTCAGCTCTAAATGATGGAGCGCGTCAGTGGCTAATAGTAATGGTAATAAGCCAGCCAGCCAGTTTCCCACTAGGAAAGGAAAGCACATTTGCCCGGATTACATCTCACTGCTCTCAGGCTTGTTGCTGGCAATAACTACATCCAACTGCCAAGGACAACTACGTTGTAGAGGTGGGCTTTTCCCCTCTTCACAAGAGCCCTGCACCTTTTCCTAGTGCCTGACAGAGGGAAGGAGCATGAGCCCAGAAGCTACAGTGTGTATGGAGGTTGGAGGAGGAGGAGGAGGAGAGAGAAAGGGACATCACTGCCTGTGAGAGATTTTCCACATTCCCACCGTCTCCGTAACTGTAACAGGGCCAGCACGTCAGCAGTGTTTTCTACGCTAGTACGAGAGTGCCTCTAGAGCTACACGCCTGGCAATGCGAGACAACGGCACCTCTCTTGTTCTTTTCGACGTGGCTGCTGGAGCAATTTTCAGTCAGAAAAATTGTGCTATGACACAGTCTGTGATCTAGTGTGTGTGTGGGGGGGGAGTCTACAGGGGAAGTTGCAGAAATGGTTAATGATTCAGGAACACTTGCAAACTCTATTTTATCCTAAAGCAGCCTTTATTTAGCAGATCCTAACAGGAAAAAAACCCAAAGGTCTTAACATGTTCTTTTTCTATGCCCTCCTTCCTGAGGGACCACATCCCTTTTTCTGTTACTGTCTCTTAATGTTCACAAAATTTTCAACCAGCAATCAAATTTCACACATGTATGAAAGTGTTTATACCCTAGGGTTCCTTTGCCCTTTACATTTGGGGAAGTTTTTGCAAATCAACAACTTTGCAAGAAGCAACTAACCTGATCCAAGGAGGCTTTGTCACATACCTTTGCTTATTATTGCAGGTCATTCTCAGGTCAACCTGAGCTTGCAGTGAATTCTGAGTTCTGTCAAAGTTAAGTTCTCAGAATGCCAAAGAGGTGGGAAAGGAGACTGGCAAGAGTTTACACCATCAGTTAATCCCAAGAACCAAAGAAATGTGTCTGGTGGGTACACTAGAGAGCATCTTTTTGGTGTCAGCCCCAAAGTTATAGAGTAACCTCTCCAGGGAGGTGTGCCTGACCCCCTCACTTTCACTCTTTAGGAGGCAGCTGAAGATAGTTTTATTCAGGATGGCATTTGATTAGTTTAGTTTCCTCTACTTATCGAATGTAAATTGTAATAGTAATTGGTGGAGGTTTTATGTATTTTTATGTTTTTTGTTCTGTTTATATTGCAAGGTACCTGGAGTTTTGTAAGGTAGAAAAGTGGCTATTAAACATCATAAACAAACAAACAAACAAATAAATAAGAACGATAAATAAGACTCTTGTCTCTTCAGGAACTTTCACCTTTAATTTCAGTTTACTTCAGACTTGCCTGAAACGCTTCTTACGCTCACAACAACAAACACTAAAGTGAAGCATATTATTGGCCGCTATTTCAGAACGTACAAGATGATCTGAACAAGTTAATTTATTCAAAGAAAACAATGAAACACTCACAACTTTCAGTGAAAAGCTTTTTATACTGACCAAGGAGACACAGTGAATCTGGTTAACCACAAAAATGTAGTTAACTCCTAAAAAGCCCTGCAATTAGGCTATTCCAAGGGCCCCACAGGAACAGACTTACAAAACAGCTCTCTCTCTCTTCCCTACCTTTTCTCTCCCTCTCTCACAAAACTCCCTTACAATAAGTATTGACAGGGGTCATTTTGAGCAGGAGCTTGGGAGAGCACAGCTCGGGGAGTTGGTGCCAGGTCCCCGCCCCCCCCCCCCCGCATGCGGGGGAATGCCTGCTTGTGTCATGGCCGCAGCAAAATGACCCTGGCCCCTGGAAAGGTCCTTGTTCCTCCGACCAGCCTTCTGAAGGCTTCCGCCACCACTGAAGCTATCCTCCCAGAATAGTGGTATTTCTGAGGCTTGGATTAGTAGCTGTCCCTTCTCTTTTCTTCCTTCCTTCCTTCCTTCCTCTCTCTCTCCCATGCTCTCTCTTTCTCTCTCTCCCTCTCCCTTTTTCTTTCTTGCCTTCCGACATACTTCAGGTGATGTCAGGTGGTGTAGCATATGCAAATGTTATGCTAACGAGTTATGCTAATGCGCTCCTGCACCTCTTTTTCTACGAAATGACCCCTGAGTATTGATATTAACCTTTTTTTTTAAAAAACAAGGAAGGAATGGCTATTCATTTTTTTTTTACTTTGTTCTGTATACTTAATTCTGAACCTGGTCCTCAGTGTGCAAATCAAAAAATCCACCCAATGAAGCCAGATACAGGCAAAGGAGATGACTCTGTCCTGAGGTATGCTGGAGGAAAAAACATATAAATTTGGGGATTTAAAATCCCCCCCTGTTGTGTTTGTTTAGAATATGAAGCAGTAATAGCTTGAAAAGGGCTCTGGTATTCTAAAGCTCCAATTCCTATTGGCTGATTAATAAAGACTCCCATTGGTCCTGAAGCCAATCTAGATACCCTATCACTGAGCCCTGCTTGGGTCCAATACTATTGCTTGTATATGGTTACATTGTTGAAAGTTATGTGTTGGAACAGTATAAATGAAAGTGCTGCTCTCATAGAGCTGTCTTTTGAGCTGAACAATGTCACTGAATAAAAGCCTGTTTGTTTGAATTCATCACCTTTTGCTCAATACTTAAAACTGGCGACGAGGATGGGATCCCAGTCCTAACTGAACAGCTGAAATCACTCTGCCTGCCCAGCTGAAATCACTATGGGCACCCAGAGCTAAATCACTACGGGCATGGCATCCAAGGGCCATATCGAACCGTTCAACCCAAAGGTTGGGAACTGGGAGTCATACCTCGATCGGTTTGAATGCTACCTTGTAGCAAATCGTATTGACGGAGATGATGTCTGCCACGCCAAGTTCTTATTGCAGCAGCACTCCTTGCCACACACTGCCACCGGGAAGTCGCCGGCAGAGCTGCTTATGGGCCACCAGCTGTCCACCCGCCTGAGCTACGTTCACCCCAACCTGGCGCCAGACGTCCACCATGACCCTATTGCCACAGGATCCACGTGGTCCTTTGCGCCAGGAGACATGGTGTACACCCGGAACTATGGGGCAGGTCTGCACTGGGTTCCAGCAGTCGTTGTGCGTTCAACAGGCCCTATATCATATGAGGTGAAGGACGACATGGGGCAGGTCCATCGCAGACATCTGGCCCAGCTGAGATGCCGGTGGCCAGCACCAGAGAATCGGTTGCAACACTCTCCAGTTCCTGAGCCAGAACAATGCTTGCAATGCTCCCCAGTTCCTGCATCGGGACAACATTTGCAACGCACCCTGATTCCTGAGGCCGGCCTGGGAGATCTCCCAACACAGCAAGACACCAGCGCCCGGGGGAGTCGCCTGACAGAGGGCAGCCCTCCACCAACTCCAGCCCGGGACATCCCAAGGGAACAGTCTGCCAAGCCACTGCCAGCTCGGAATGAGGTAGGCCCCCTGCTGGAGCTGGGTCACGGCCCAGAACTCTCGGAGCTCCCAGACTTAATGGACCACTCCCCCTTGAGTCCACCACCACAGCTCATGCCGGCCTGTATGGAGTCCCCAGATTTAAGAGGACGTTCTCCATCGGGTTCACTCTTGCCGCGCCGGTCCTGACGGACCAGGTGACTGCCCCCGCACTTTAGGGACTTTGTTGTTTGAACTTAGGGGGGAGGAGTGTTGTGTTTGTTTAGAATATGAAGCAGTAATAGCTTGAAAAGGGCTCTGGTATCCTAAAACTCCAATTCCTATTGGCTGATTAATAAAGATTCCCATTGGTCCTGGAGCCAATCTAGATACCCAATCACTGAGCCCTGCTTGGGTCCAATACTATTGCTTGTATATGGTTACATTGTTGAAAGTTATGTGTTGGAATAGTATAAATGAAAGTGCTGCTCTCATAGAGCTGTCTTTTGAGCTGAACAATGTCACTGAATAAAAGCCTGTTTGTTTGAATTCATCACCTCCTGCACAATACTTAAAAAAAACCCAATAGGATTGGCAAGTAGCAACGCCAGAAGGGGAAATTGCTGGAGACTTGGGGGATGGAGACTAGGGAGGGTGGGGTATGATTCCATAGAGTCCACCATCCTATGCAGCCATTTTCTTCCAGGGGAATTGATGTCTGTAATCTGGAGATCAGTTGAAATTCTGGGAGTTCTCCAGGCCCCATATGGAGGCTGGCAACCCCGCCTTCAAGTGGAAGATGCCACACAAGATCTTGTGAAATCTTGAGAAATCATGGCTGGCATTGTGGGGTTGCCTAGCAATCCCAGCAGAGAGCCAGTTTGGTGTAGTGGTTAGGAGTGCAGTCTCTAATCTGGGAGAACCGGGTTTGATTCCCCACTTCTCCATGTGCAGCCAGATGAGTGACTTTCGGCCAGTCAGAGTTCCCTCAGAGATGTTCTCTCAAGGGCAGTCCTCGAAAGATCACCCTCAGCCCCACCTACATCACAGGGTGTCTGTTGTGGGGAGGGGAAGGGAAAGGAGATTGTAAGCCGCTCTGAGACTCCTTTGAGTAGTGAAGGGCAGGGTATAAATCCAATCTCCTCCTGTTCATCTGGAAAGGCACCGAAAGCAGCAATTTGAAAGGGAGAAGGAAGCAAAAGCAGCCAGAGGGTAGGGAAAGATATAAAGTAGTGGAGAGGGGTCAGCAGGAGAGTGGATGGGATTTCCCTCTCCTCTGAGTCTTGTGGGTCCCCACTTGTTTGTTTATATTTTTGAAGTGAGAAGAAGAGGAGGAGGAGGAGGAGATTGGATTTATACCTCGCCCTTCACTTGGAGTCTCAGAGCGGTTTACAAACTCCTTTCCCTTCCCCTCCCCACAACAGACACCCTGTGAGGTAGGTAGGGCTGAGAGAGCTCTTCCAAGGACTGCTCATGAGAGAACAGCTCTGACAAAACTATGACTTGCCCAAGGTCATCCAGCAGCTGCATGTGGAAAAGTGGGGAATCAAACCTGGTTCTCCCAGATTAGAGTCCACGCACTTAACCACTACACCAAACTGGCTCTTGAAGTGCCTTTCACACAAAATTCAAGGTTCCTGAAGACAAAACTACAGTAGAAATATTTACTTTATTGAAGGACAGTCTAAAAAGCCAACTGGCTGTTGGACTTTTCCATTATGGTTACTGCTTCTCATATAAAAAAAATTAATCCAAATTAAGTATATAAAACAAACGAATACATACCTAATACACAAGCAATCCAACTAAAACTTTAAAATCAACACCTGATAGGAGCCAGAGGATTTATAAACGGACAGGATTTTTTAAAATTGTCAATGACTTAAAAAGCTGAACAAAAAAACACATCTTGCATGCTCTTCTGAAACTGTCTAGGGAAGGGGCCATATGGATTCCTTCAGGAAAAAACTGTTCCACAGTGCTGAACTTGAATGCATACACAGGGGGGATGAAAAGTTCTCAGTGCCAGAATTAGGGTGGCCAGATCTTCCCTCCCCACCCACCTCCAGGGGATGTAGGGTTGCCAAATCCGGGTTGGGAACTTCCTGGAGATTTGGGGATGGACCCTGGGGAGGACAGGGACTTCAGTGAGGTGCAGTGCCATTGAGTCCACCCTCCAAAGCATCCATTTTATGCAGGGGAGAGCTGGTCTCTGTCATCTGGAGATAAACTGTAATTCCGGGGGATCCCCAGGTCCCACCTGGAGGCTGGCATTCCTAGCCAGAATACTGAATAGGAACTGCAGAGTGTAAAATAACTGCACCATGACATTCCAATATTTTATGTATTTAATTTTCTTGCCTTTCTGTGCCCTTTCCTTTGTTGCCCAGATATATGCAGAAAATTTCCATCTCCTTTATTACCTATGTTCCTAATTCATCAGCACTGAATGCTTCTAAAAGGCTTTCTCAGTCTCTCACGACATCTTCAATAGAACTTTTATACCCGCCAGAGTCTTATCTCCTGTTTTATTGGTCTATGAACTGGTTTAGTTCAAACATATATTAGAAGATTTGGTCTGTTAAGAAATCCTTTGCCTTTACTGTGTAGGTCAAATTAGGTTAAATTTATATTAACAGTTCTTTCTCGCTTCTGCCTTTGTTCCTTATTACTCTCCTGGATAAAGACTGGATTGCGAATATATTGAGAGGCACACTTCACAACAAGGACATAATTTAATTTTAGGAGCTACCTTACTTCTGGATAATTCAGCACCACCCACGTAATGGACTGCACCTATGAATTTGTAAGGAAACACTGCTATCTTCCTGAAATCCTCCCTATCAGAGTCTCTTTTCATCCCCTGAAAGGTTATTCCTGGGGTCAAGGGACTTACATGGATAGACAAGTGGATTGCGGTGTGCAGTGATGAGGGAGAAGGGGGTAAATTGCCTACCACCACCATTTAGAATGTAGGTGGGGCTGGGGAGGGCAAATACCCTGGCCCGTAGCAACAATGGGACATCTCGGGGCTGGGCCCCCTGACTTACTGTCCAGGCCTCCCAACTTCCCATCCATCCAGTTCATTTTATTTTATTCTATATGCATGCCACAGCCATGCCAAGTTGACATGCCACCGGGCACGTCTGCTCCCTACTCCAGACTTCTCTCTCTCTTGTCACTTTTTGAAAACTTTTACTCTCTTGGCGCTCCTGACACAGTGCCCCCTGACTTATTTAAATGCCCCCCATAGTCAAAAATCCTAACTCCAGCTGCACTGACTGTGCACCCTAGAACGTGTCTCAGAATCTTCTGTAGGGCACAGGAATTTATTAAAACACACACAAACACACTCCTTGGCAGTCAAGTCACTGTGGATAGGTCGTCCTGAAGATAGAAAGCTTTCAGGGTCAGTCCTTGCTCTTAGGGGGACCTTTATAAGGTACCTCTGGTGGCTCCACCCGACCCCCACTGAATGCACCATCTCATCCTCCACCACATCATTGGTTCCCTCCTCATCCAGACAGAGGCAGGAAGACAATAGCAGCTGCTACTGCTGTGTGAAGCCATGCTTACTGCTTGCTCGCCCAGTAAGCAGCCTATAATGGCTGACATGAGTGGCAGCAACCACTGCCTCAGAAAGGCAAGCAACTTGCTGTTCCTTCTAGCTGATATCTCTTTGGCCAAGCGGACTTGGAGGAGCCTTAGTTCTGCCACACCACCAGGGCTGGCCCCAGGGTTTTTTGCACACTAGGCGAGGCTGCCTTATAGCGCCCCCCCCCCCCACTGCAAGAGCCATCCTCTCCACCGTAGGAACCCCCCCCCCCCAAGCACCTGGCCAGGCTCACGAGCTCTCCAGCCCTGCTGGCAGCCACCTGCACTGGCTGGCTGCAGCGCCTATAAGTCTATCTGCATTGGCCCAAGGCTAAGTTTGGTTCTTAGCCCGAATGCAAAGCTGCATTCAGACATAATGGTAAATCATGGTTTGCATAATGCACACTATCTCCTGGTTTGAGTCTCTCTCAGTCTCTCCACCGTCCCGTTTGCCAGCTGCACCCCTAGGCAGCCACCTAGTTGGCCTAGTGATAGAGCCGGCCCTGCACACCACACAATGCATGAGAGCAGGCAGATATACCATAGAAGTTAGGGGTCATGGTGGAGCCCTCCCAACTCTCTCAGTCTTTGGAAACTGCTCCATGATGTCAGCTCCAATGCAGGCCGTCTGACTTTTAACACTGTTGCCATCTTTTGTTCCCTACCAGACCCCCCCACACACAAATATTCTCACAAAATATCAGATGTAAAAGTGTTTAATTAACAAAATAAAGGTGCTTGAGCTGAGATTTGCCTTTGTGAAATCCAGCAATTCAAAAAAAAATTGCATTGTGTTTGGTATTTTTTAAAAATATCACAGTACTGTGGGGCCTCATAACCAAATAACAGTGAGAGGTAAATATGGTGGCATTCCTCACTGAAAAGGCCTCACTTCTGTAGCAGCTTGCCAGCAGGCGCCATGGCCGCCAACAACAACGTTTGCTTCCAGTTTCCTCGTCGGGACCTTGGCTAGACTCTTCCAAGGGCTGGATTCAGCCCAACAATCACAAGCTGCCGACCTTGACTGTAAGCTACACTATCCCTTTTGGCCCTTGAAGGTCAAACTTTCATCATTAATTCAATTTTATAACACCGTATTAGAAGCAACGCTTGATTGAAACCAACCTACGCTACAAGCCAGGCAGTAATCTGCATCAGATGACTAATGGCACTGATTGTTTATTGCAGTCAAATATTACTAATAGAGTTACTCAACCTTATGACCTTCTAAAACCCAACTGATCAGATGCCCCCCCTTCCCATTTACTTTTTAATAGCTGGCTATAGTCATCATAATACGTTATAAGAGAGGCGTTGGAGAAAAAGACGTAGCACTTGACAGCATGAGGACCCTTCAGCCTAACACGCCAGTCATCATAATTAAGACCATGATCCTCATTTTCTATAAAGACGACTCTGCAATTAAATCTATTTGAAGAGCCATTATTTTTCTTCTTTTACAGAATGATTGCTTTCTTTATGCATTGTGGTGAGCATGCACACACGCCCCCAGAAAGGTATAATTCATTCCTTGCAAAAGCCTTTTCACAAATACCGTTCACCCAGGAGGTTAAGACCATAAATCAAACATGCATCTGCCACTCTTAATCAACCCTGGGTGACGGTGTCAAAACAGAGTCAGTGGAAATAAAGGCTACCAAAATGATACATGTGTTTTTGCCAAATATTCACGCATGCTCCTTTGCCAAGGTTTAGAGGACAATAAATAAAGAATGAGATTGTTGGCCAAGGAAAGTTAAATTCATTTTCCCCCTTCTGATCAATGGGATATTTTTAAAGGGCCAACTTATGGACACAGTCAGTTCACATCAAGATTCAGTTGTGTCCCAGACTCTGCACGTGCCTCAGTTCTTCATAGCAAAACAGCAGAAACTTGTGTACAAGCCACAGAATTCAACTGTCTAAGAATCTCCACTTTAATCAGTTATGAGTGGTTAGAAGGCAAAAGTTTTACTGCTCTGCTTAGCATTTTGTGTAGAATCAGAATCAATCATTCAGAGTAAGAGTCATGCGTGTTTATTTAAACTGAATAATTCATACATGTCACAGGTGTAACACCTTGTTACATCTGTAGCACCGGGTTGATTTGTTTCTTTTCAGTGTGCACGAAGCCCTTCCCAACCCTCATAATTTCCTTCCCTGGCAGACCAGTCATATATATGCAAATAGCCAATAATCCAGCCAACTGATGCTCTGGTCATTCACAGGTGCTTCATTCTAATTACTTAGGTGCTTCATTCTACCAGTTTGGTGTAGTGGTTAACAGCGGGGACTCTAATCTGGGAGAATTGGGTTTGATTCCCCAATCCTCCACATGCAACTGCTGGTGTGACCTTGGGTCAGTCACAAGTTCTTTCAGAGTTGTTCTCTCAAGGGCAGTCCTCGAGAGAGATCTCTCAGCCCCACCTACCTCACAAGGTACCTGTTGTGGGGAGGGGAAGGGAAAGGGATTGTAAACCACTCTGAGACTCCTTCAGGTAGTAAAGGGCAGGGTATAAATCCAATCTCTTCTTCTACTACTTTACTTCCTGCCCTGCCCTGGATAGACCAGGCTAACCCACTCTCATCTGATCTTAGAAGTTAAGGAGGGTCAACCCTGGTTAGTACTTGGATGGGAGACCAACAAGGAAATCCAGGATTGCTATGCAAAGGCAGGCAATGGCAAACCACCTCCGAACATCTCTTGCCTTGAAAACCCTATGAGGTCACAAATCGGCTGCAATGCCCAATAAACAAGGTAGGAGCACCAAAATCAGAATGACCAAAAAGGACTCTGCTTTTTTTCCAGATTGGTCATATACACCTGGCTCAAGCCATCTTGAAAATGGTCTAAGAGCCAAACTAGATGGGGAAATACTGGGCCCTAAGGGTTACTTAAAAGTGAACAAGCATGTAGATTAACAGTGATCTGGTAGACATTATATAGTTGGACTTTCAAAAGGCATCTCACCAATTACTCCTGAGTAAACTTAGCAGTCATAGGATAAGTGGATGGATTCTTTTATGGATTAAAAACTGTTAAATGACAGGAAGCAAAGAGTAGGAATCAATGGAGAGTTCTCACAATCAATGCTCCCTCTAAGCTGTGGAGTCTTGTGAGCGAAAATTCTACTTTGTGAGCTGCTGATATTAAAGTTGTGAGCGAGCAATTTGGCTACTGCATAAATTAGTTTGTTCTGGAGCCAACCTTCCTGGGCTAAGACAAAAATGTGTGAGCCGGAAGCTAAAAAAACCTGTGAGCTAGCTCACACTAACTCAACTTAGAGGGAACACTGCTCACAATGGAGGGAAGTAAGCAGTTGGGCCCCACAAGGTTCAGTATTGGGGCTGCTGCTATTTATTTGATGCATAAATGATCGGGAACTAGGGGTGAGTAGTATAGTGGACAGCTCAACGAAAGTATCAACCCAGTGTGCTTCAGCAGTGAAAAAGTATGGCCACAAACAACACCCATCAAGGGAAGACCATCTACAATTCACAGCTATGTTCAAAACTATATATTACATTCACTGAAATACAAAGAAGGGTTTCTGGTCACAACCCAATAGAGTGTATAGACACTGATCCAACAGATTGCTCATAATAATAGTTTACAAAAAGAACATATTCAAAACCAACAGTAGGCTCTTCGATAATTCCATACATAGATGGTGTCCATAGACCTCCAAACAGAAAGTAACTACAGCAGAAGACTCCCACTGTGGAAAGAATAACAGCTGGACACCTCTCCCAGGTATAAATCAAGTGTTTCAATGATCTTCAACAGCAGCTGATAAAATGGGACCTGATTTCCAAAATAACATAGGTACAGCTCAGAAGCTTCAATGGAATCCTAACCCTTCTTTGTATTTCAATGAATGTAATATATAGTTTTGAACATAGTTGTGAATTGTATATGGTCTTCCCTTGGTGGGGGTTGTTTGTGGCTATACTATTGTACTAAGGGTTCTCTATTGTCTTTGGCACATCAGTGGTGAAAAAGGCAAACTCTTTGTTAGGGATTCTTAGGAAAGGGATTGAGAATAAAATGGTCAGCATTGTAATCCCCTGTATAAATCTATGATGCAGCTTCATTAGGAATAACGTGTACAGTTCTGGGCATCTTATCTCAAAGAGGATACTGAAGAGCTGGAAAAAGTACAGAAGAGGGCAACCAAGATGACTAGGGGGTTGGAGCTCCTTCCCTATGAGGAAAGGCTGAAGATTCTGGGACTTTTCCATTTAAAAAATAGACAGCTAAGGGGGGACATGATAGAGATTTATAAAATTATGCATGGTGTGGAGAGAGTTAACAAAGATAAATTTTTCTCCCAAATACTAGGACATGAGGGCATCCAATGAAACTGATGGGCAGTAGGTCCAGGACAGACAAAAGGAAATAGTATTTTACACATAGAGTTATTATAATATGGAATTTGTTGCCAAAGGATGTAGTGATGGCCACAGGAATAACAGCTTTAAAAAGGGATTGTACACATTCATGGCAGATAAGTCTATCAGTGGCTACTAGCCATGGTGACTGAGGGGAACCTCCACATTCAGAGGCACTAAACCTCTGAATCCCAGATCCAGAAAGCAACATCAGGGGAAGGCCTTGGCCTCTATGACCTGTTGCTGGCCATCCAGAGGAACTGATTGGCTACTGTGTGAGACAGGATGCTGGACTAGATGGACCATTGGTCTGATCCAGAAGGGCTCTTCTTATGTTCTTAGTGACACTAATTTTAAGTTAGTTTAGACCCCTGCCCGGACATACGTCTGGCATGAGTTGGTGTAGTATTTTTACTATCCTTTGCATTTATTAGGGCGGTTGATTTTCATGTTTTTTAATGTCATAGTTTTCTGATTTTCTTTCTATAAGAAATCTCTTTTTTGAATAGAAGACAAGAAGAAATTTCTTTTTTGAGTGCTACACCTCTGAGAAAACACTGTCTACCTATAATCATTATTTGTACCTACTGTGTAATTTGCCTGTTAGGATTCTCTGACACTTCCATATAAGTATTAAGCCGGGGTCTTTGAGAGCACTTCATACTGACACAAACGCACACAAAATGAGACTTCTGCTACTGGAAAGGTAAAACATTTGTGTTTGGAAAAGATGGTTATGAAACATGTCACATGAAGTGTCATCCTGGTGTTGTATCTGTTCCCTATTTTGTAAGAGGTGACAGAACATGATGTGGAAAAGCCTGCTGGGGAGAGCAAACACAAACATCAGTGACAAAGAAAGTGTACTTTACCAAAGAGAATGGGACTTGTCATGAGAATTTGTTCCTTGAAAATGGTAGGAAACGATTGCCGGGGCGTACATTACAAAAGGAAACCAGATGGCTCCTGCAAAGGGGTGTCATGTAAAAGACTTTGGACACCCCTGGAGAGATATGCAAGCAAAGGGAAGTATCCAAGCAGCACAGCGAGCAGTGACGGTGACAAAGAGAAAGAGACACCAGCAGGCAGCCACATGGAGCAAACAGATCAAAGGAGTAAAACAATCTGTCCAGGAAACAACTGCCGGAAAGATTTGTTCACTTGCTGAAGCAAACTACACAGATCTCTGCAGTTATTGTGAACATGGGAACTCCCTGCAGTGTCTCAGTTGACACTCAAAAAAAGGATGTGCTGGCCAGATGTTCACCTCTATCCTCCCCACTCCGATCCATCCTGCACAACATATAATGAGTCACCCCAACAGCCAAGTAGTATGTTCTGTCTGGTGCTTGAAAGCTGCCCCCAGGGGGTTGCCAGGCAAGGTCTGGCAACCAGCAGGAGACTGGGAGGAGGAGACATGGGGCAGCAGCCATTGGCAACAGTATGGTGTCACTTCCTGGAAAATCCAAAAGTGACACCAATCCTCTCTGGGAATCACCATAGGGCATCCATTGATTCCTAGAGAGGACTGACATCACTTTCTGGTTTCCTCCAGAAATTACGTCATGCCATTAGCCCCACAACCCCCCCCCCTCCCATTCTCACTTTCAAGTGGACCACAAAAATATACCCCTCATCTTTTTCTGTACATAACTAATAGACTGCATGGGGGAGGGGGTATTTACAAGTGGTTTTATACTGGGTAGAGTTTTCAGGTTCCCAAGTCGGCCCGGGGGGTGGGGAAACCCCTGCCCCCGTGGCCCGCTGGCCTGCATTTGGGCCACCAAGGGGAACCCCGCCCCCAAACTGCTGGGCTGCCGCGGCGTGCCCAATGCGATGATGTCACCTGGAGGTGGCATCATCACATCGGGCACATTTTGAGGGGGACGCTCTGTAATTCGAGGGAAAACTCTATGGTTTTCTTCGAATTTCAGAGGTCTTGCCCTAACATGTCCGATGCAATGACGTCACTTCCGGGTGACGTCATTGCACACGCAGCAGAAAACTCCCAGGCAGGACAGGAGCCCGCCCCCCCGCCCCCGCCATCACTCAGGTAGGACTTGGCAACCCTATAGGGTTTCAACTCCTGGTTGGGAAACTCCTAGAGATTTGGGAGTAGAATCTGGGAAGGGCAGGGTTTGGGGAGGGGAGGGATCACAGTGGGGTTAGGTACCATAGAGTCCACACTCTGAAGCAGCCATTTTCATCAATGGAACTGATCTCTGTTCTCTGGAGACCGGTTGTATTTCTGGGAGATCTCCGGGCCCCACCTGGAGGCCAGCAACCCTAGGCCTGACCTAAGGACCACCAACAGGAAACCTGTTTCTTTATATCCTGATTTTCTTCCCAGTGAAGACCCAAAGCAATTTACAATATTCTCCCCACTTTCTCTGTATCCTTACAACATCCCTATAAGTTAGGTTAGGCTAAGAGAGACTGACCAGCCCAAAATTACACAATGAGATTCCATGGCAGAGTGGCGATTTGAACCTGGGACTCCCAGATCCTAATAGGACACTCTGTCCACTACATCTGGGTTCCAGATTCCTGAAAGAATCTCAGTCCGGCAAAGATAGGCTGGGGAAAGACAGCCATCCCCCCCCCCCCCCGCCCCTGGTGTTGAAATAGTAATAGATGCATGTGACACGCAAATTCATCTCAATATCATTCCAGCCCAATAGGGCTTGAGCATACAAGCTCTATCCCCTGCATACACATGTGTGCTTCATGGGCACAGAATCTATGTGCATCCTTGAACACAAGGACAGAGTTCAGGCACACATAGGTGTACGTATTGCTGTTGAGGTAATGCAGGCAGGGTTGGAAATGCAAGATTTCCAAATGTTGAAGCCCCAGGAGAAACTTTTAAAAAACAGAAGGATTAAAATATACGTAAAGCTTACTTTCCTATTAAACTTGGCAATGTAAATTTTCTGACAATTTTAAACCTATGAGGGGACTTTTTCCCTTTGGGGATTTTTGTTGAAAAATTTGAAATTGGGGGGGGGGGGGGGATTAAAATACATGCAATACTTACTGTCCTATCAAATCTAAACTAATTTTACTGCTTTGACAATCTACAATCATTTATAACTTACTTAGCATATATAATTGCAATATTTGACATATTTATATATATGGAATTTAAAATGTATAAATGCTTTTGTTTTCCATAAGAAAAATTGCAAATATGCCCAATACTTGTGACAAAACTGTGAGCTGATGCACCCTATACTACCTTAGCCCATATATCTTAATTTTTGCTATCTGGTTAGAGAGAGCTCAGTTCTCAGTGAAACTGTCAGAGTTTTCCTCTGAGGTTTTCATGCAGTTTCTGCCCCACCTGCTTCTGTCCTTTTTCCTTCCAGCGAGTTAGTGAAATAAGCTACTTGTTATCCAGTCTGTGGGCATATGTGTCACAGTGGCTTGAGGGAGCAGTGAAAAGGTCAACCATATCAGGTCAAAAGGCCAACAGAAGGCATGCAGCTGTTGAGAAGTAATTAATTCCCAGCATGCTCCATAGTTTTGCCTGTCCATCCAGATCTTCCAAAGGGGTAGTTAGCTTGCATTCCTTAATTTCTCTCCCTCTTTTCCACACCTCCCTCCTCATTTATTTTGCTCTCTCCCTTTCATGGTCTGTCTTCATTTCCCTCCCACCATTCTAATTTTTCTCTCCCCCACAATTTACTTTCAGTTTTTGGTCCAAACTCCTCATCTCTATCCAGGTTGACAACTTAGAATGTAGTTAGTAGGAGTATAGCAGAAAAACTTTGTTAAAGTTACGAACAGGAGGGGGGAGTAAATACATGCACGGTAATGTAATGTTAATCTGTTTTAAGGTTATACTTACAGAACAGAAGTTAGAACTCTTTTCGCACTTAATTAGATTTAATTGCATTTTAAACACTGTTCAGGCATTGGGTTGTTATTGTTGTGTTAGTGGGACATATAATAGCCCTTTATAAAAACTACTTTGCTATTGTAGGCATTAAGATTCATGCTATATGACAAATGATGTAAGCTTTTTAGATAATGTCAGCAAAATCAATCCCAAAGATCCTAATAGTTCTTATCCAGCACCACTACATAACTCAGTTGCCCCTGGTTTTGTGCTGGATAAAGGTACAGGATAAACTGAGATAGATTTCTTACTGATTTACTCACTGAAGATTTATTGTGAAGTTTTTGTGAACTAGACCCTACTTTGCCAGATGTCAGAAGTGTGTCGATTAGACAGATAAGACAGATAGACAGACAGATGTATAAAATATCCTATAATTAAACACATGCACACCTATTGGTGGTGGAAAGAGCCATCAAGTCAAAGCCAATTTATAGAGACCCTGTAGGGTTTTTAAAGCAAGAAATGTTCAGAGATGGTTTGCCATTACCTGCCTTGCTGGTCTTCCATCCAAATACTGAACAGGGCTGGCACAGTTTAGCTTCCAAGATCTGGCAGGATTGGACACACGCCTACAGGGAGTAATACTGAGAGGCAAAGGCTGTGCAAACTGAGTAGATGAAGAGGGCGGTTTTGGCAAGAACTGGTCTAGAAAGAAGAGGAAAGAACATAAAAATATAAGAGAAACCATGTTGGATCAGGCCAGTGGTCCATCTAGTCCAACACTCTGTGTCACACAGTGGCCAGATGCCATCAGGAGATCCACCAGTGGGGCCAGAGTTCCAGAAGCCCTCCCACTGTTGCCCCCACCCAAACACCAAGAATAAAGAACATCACTGCCCCAGACAGAGTGTTCCATCTATACCTTGTGGCTAATAGCCACTGATGGACCTCTGCTCCATGTTTATCCAATCTTCTCTATGCTTGTAGCCACCACTACTTCTTGTGGCAGTATATTCCACATGTTACTTACTCTTTGGTAGAGTTTCTTTAGTTACTCTTGGGTTGAAGAAGTACTTCCTTTTATCTGTTCTAAGCTTACTGCTTATTAATTTCACTGAGTGCCCATGAGTTCTTGGCTGCTGGGCTTTAAATAAGCCAGGGAGCAGGGCCTGGTAGCATGAATGCTCGCCAAAGCCTGCCCCCAGCCGGCCAAACAACCCAGCGATTGGCCAGCAGCCAGTAAAACTGACCATGCCACCTGGAGGACTAAAACCTCCATGGACCAGCTGGAGCCTCCCAAAAGCAGCCATCGATAAGTCAGTGGCTGGGGCTTCTCTACCTTCTCTGTCCCATGCATAACCTTGTAAACCTCTACCATGTCACCCCTCAGTCGTTTCTCTACACTAAAGAACCCTACCTTCTTTAACCTTTTTTCATAGGAAAGGTGTTTCATCCCCTCAATCATTTTAATTGCCCTTTTCTGCACTTTTTCCAATGCTATAATATCTTTGAGATGTGGTGACCAGATCTGTACACGGTATTCCAAATGAGGCCACACCATCAATTTATACAGGGACATTAGGATCAATACTCCCTCTAAGCTGTGGAGTCTTGTGAGCAAAAATTCTACCTTGTGAGCTACTGGCATTAAAGTTGTAAGCGAGCAATTTGGCTACTGCACAAATTAGTTTGTTCTGGAGCCATCCTTCCTGAGCTAAGACAAAACAGTGTGAGCCAGAGGCTAAAAAACTATGAACTAGCTCACACTAACTCAGCTTAGAGGGAATATGCTACTGGCTGATTTCGTTTCATTCTCCTTTCTAATAATGCCCAGCATGGCATTTGCCATTTTTATTGTCGTCACACAATCAGTCAATATTTTCAGTGAGTTATCTACCACAACTCCAAGATCTCTCTCCTGATCAGCTACCGCCAGTTTGGACCCCATCAATGTATATTTACAGTTAGGATTTTTTGCTCCAGTGTGCATTACATTGCACTTGTCCATGTTGAACCTCATTGCCTCGTTGACACCCACTCACCCAGCCTCAATAGATCCTTCTGGAGCGCCTCACAGTCCTCCCTGGTTCTCACCACCCTGAACAACTTAGTGTCACTTGCAAACTTAGCCATTTCACTTGTTCATCAATGTGCCTACGAATTCTATCTTTAATAACGAACTACACCAACTTACCCAGTATTGACGTTAGACTGACCGGCCTGTAATTTCCCAGATCTCCTCTGGAATTTTTTTAAAAGATGGGGGTTACATTAGCTACCTTCTAGTTCTCGTGAATGGAGGCAGATTTTAGTGTCAGACTGCATATTCTTTTCAGGAGATCCACACATTCACATTTGAGTTCTTTCAGAACTCTTGGATGTATGCCATCTGGACCTGTTTTTAGTTTGTCAGTTTTTAATTTGTCCATCAGTCATAGGTCCTCCTCTCTCATCACCTCAATCTGACTCAGGACTTTTGACACCCCTCCTAAAATGGATGGTTCTAGAGTGGGCAAGCACCTACCATCTTCCACAGTGATGACAGAAGCAAAAAATGCATTCAGCTTCTCTGCCATTTCCCTATCATCCTTTAGTAATCCTTTTACCCCGTGTTCATCCAATGGCATACCACATAAGAACATAAGAGAAGGCAATGTTGGATCAGGCCAATGGCCCATCCAGTCCAACACGCTGTCACACAGTGGCCAAAAACACCAGGTGCCCTCAGAAGGTCCAGCAGTGGGGGCAGAAAGCACTCCCACTGTTGCCCCCCCCAAACACCAAAAATACAGAGCATCATTTGCCCCAGACTGAGAGTTCCTATCTATACTTTGTGGCTACTAGCCACTGATAGCCTTCTGCTCCGTAGGCTTATCTAATTCCCTCTTGAAACCGTCCATGCTTGTAGCCGCCGCCACCTCCTGTGGCAGTGAATTCCACGTGTTAATCACTCTTTGGGTGAAGAAGTACTTTCTTTTATCTGTTCTAACCCAACTGCTCAGCAATTTCATGGAGTGCCCATGAGTTCTTGTATTGTGAGAAAGGGAGAAAAGGACTTCTTTCTCTACCTGCTCTATCCCATGCATAATCTTATAAACCTCGATCATGTCACCCCTCAGCCGTCATTTCTCCAAGCTAAACAGCCCCAAGCGCTTCAACCTTTCTTCATAGGGAAAATGTTCCAACCCTTTTATCATTTTAGTTGCCCTTTTCTGCACTTTTTCCAGTGCTATAATATCTTTTCTGAGGTGTGGCAACCAGAACTGTACACAGTACTCCAAATGAGGTCGCACCATCTATTTATACAGGGGCATTATGATACTGGCTGATTTGTTTTCTATTCCCTTCCTAATAACCCCCAGCATAGCATTGGCCTTTTTCATTGCCGTCGCACACTGTCTTGACATTTTCATTGAGTTATCTACTACAATTCCAAGATCTCTCTCTTGGTCAGTCTCCACCAGTTCGGACCCCATCAACGTGTATTTATAGTTAGGATTTTTGGCTCCAATGTGCATCACTTTGCACTTGGCCACATTAAACTCCATTTGCCACATTGATGCCCATTTGCCCATCCTCGACAGATCCCTTTGGAGTGCCTCACAATCCTCCCTGGTTCTTACCCCCCTGAACAACTTCGTGTCATCTGCAAATTTAGCCACTTCACTGCTTACTCCCAACTCCAAATCATTAATAAACAAGTTAAAAAGCATCGGACCGAGTACTGATCCCTGTGCTACCCCACTGCTTACCTCCCTCCACTGAGAAAATTGCCCATTAATACTCACTCTCTGTTTCCTTTTAATTAGCCAGTTTTTGATCCACAAAAAGACTTGTCCTTTTATTCCATGACTATTGAGCTTACTTAGGAGCCTTTGATGAGGAACTTTATCAAAAGCTTTCTGGAAGTCAAGGTAAAAAACATCTATTGGGTCCCCCTTGTCCACATGTTTGCTTACTCCCTCAAAGAACACTAACAGATCTTGAGACAATATCTTCCTTTACAGAACCCATGCTGAGTCTTCCTCAGTAGATTTTGTTCATCAGTGTGCCTCCTATTTTTTTCTTAATAACAGTTTCCACATGACTACATTTCTCCCCGTTGTTAGTTCCAACATGCACTACAACCAATGGCTTCTCCCCGATACTGTCTACCAGCCTTTCTAGACCACCTGTAATGTCTGCTACCTTTGTATCAGGCAGGCAAGTCACCATGCAGTCAGTACATGGGTTTGCAACCCATCTGTCTATATGGCTAAGGACTGAATCACCAACTACCAAAAGCCTCCCTCCCTGCCCAGGGATGGTTCCATGGTGCAAAAGGATACCTGCTCACCAACTGCAGAAGGGGTCCCTTCTGAGCAGGCCCATAGTCAGGATGTTGTGACTTGTGGGGCAGTTGTTTTCTGGTGGGGCTGAAGTTCTCAGTGCAGAAAAAAAAGCCAGAGTTCTGAGGAATATGATTCAGCTACCCTTCTCTCTCTGAGTCTTCTCAAGCTGTCTGTTCTACACATGTGTTCCTATGCTAGCCTATTAACCATGCCTTAGCCTGTTACCAGAAAGCCGTTACCAGGCTAGATCTCTAAATTGCAAGCTGAAACCACTATAGATGACAGTTCTCAGCTGCTGCAAGTTCATGACTTCTGCCAGCCTAAACAACAATTCAGATAACAAGCCAGCAGGTGGGAGTGATGACTTCAATAGTCAAGAAGCTAACAGGCAGAAAAACTCTCTTAAAGGAGACCAGTCTCTTGACACAGAGTTAGAAGGGATCATAGAGGTCACCTACTCCAACCCCATTGCTCAGTGCAGGAATTAGTCAATGACAGCACCCCACTCTGCTTAAAGGAGCACACACCTTTTAAAAAATGTTTTTAAATGATTGAAAAAAGCATTTACAGGAGAAATCCTTGTGGGGCCGTACCTTTAAGAAAGGGGGCTGAGCCCCCAAAAGTCTCACCATAGCTATGGACCTGCTTCTGAGGGAACATTCCCCCTTTCTTCAGCTTGGTGCCCTGTTTCCCCTTGGCCCTCATGCTCCCTGACAGTGGTGGGGCTGCCATTCTCAGAGTGGGACACAAGCTCCCAAGAGGCTTATCTGTATGCCTGACTGTCTCTGCTTCTCCAGGCCCGCCATCTTGGCCTTAGCCTCAAGGATATGAACTTGTTCCCTGAGAACCCGAAAGCTGTTCTTGCTTCTTTTACACAATTATAAAGGCTTTGGAAGGCAGCTGAAGATGGATTGGTATGTAGCGTCCCACAAGGAGCAATTATTTGCCTCATGTTATTTAACATCTGTATGAGCCCCCTCACCCAGTTGGTCTGGAGCTTTGGGCTGGGTTGCCATCAATATGCTGATGACACCCAGCTATATCTGTTAATGGACGGATGGATGGACTTCTCTGCTGTGGCCCTGGCATGGTGGAACAGTCTCCCTGCTGAGATCAGGGCCCTGTGGGACGTTATGCAGTTCCACAAGGCCTGTAAAACAGAGATGTTCCACCAGGCCTATGGTTGAGGCCATGGCAACCTAGTTAGTGTGCCCTCCCCTTCCAGCACTGCTTTGCATTGCTTGTTAACATGTAATTTATACGGTCTTTCATCTGCCCCACCAGCATCAATTACCATCCATCTGCCAACACGTGGGGAGTTTATGCAGGAGTGATTGGACAATGCCATCAACTGCTGCTATTGTTTATCTATTGATGTTACCAGTGTTCCCTCTGAGCTGAGTTATTGTGAGCTAGCTCACAGTTTTTTAGCCTCCAGCTCACACCTTTTTGTCTTAGCTCAGAAAGGAAGGCTCCAGAGCAAACTAATTTATGCAGTTGCCAAATCACTTGCTCACAACTTCAATGCCAGTAGCTCACCAAGCAGGATTTTTGCTCACAAGATTCCATAGCTTAGAGGGAGCATTGGCATGTTACCGATGAGACTGTTATTTGTTGAGGTTATTTTACTGTTGATTAGTGTCTGGTTGTGAAGTTTTATAAACTGGATTGTATATCTATGTTTTGTTGTAACCAGCCCTGAGCCTGCTTGCAGTGGCGGGAGGGCTGGAAGATGGATGGATGGATGGATTCAGGATGGCATTTGATTAGTTTATTTTTTTCCTATTTACTTGAGACTGTGATTTTAATCCATTTTTTAAAATGTATTTTGTAAACCATTTTGAGTTCTGGAGGGTAGAAAGGTGGCTAATAATGATTTTAAATAGAATAAAGTCTTCGTTCCTGCATTTAGCTGGACATCCATGCCATTCTCAGATGTTGCTTACACCAGGGTCTCTAGACACATTTGACGTCTACTGATATGACCATAGTATTCTGTTAAACCTTTGTTCCTTATTCCCCTCCAAGGCTACTCTGTTTTGGGTCTCTGGTCTCCCTATTTAGCATGTTTTGGAAAAGATGAGAATGACCTAAGCCAAATAGTAAATAAATAAATGACGTGACTACATAAGTCACAATGGTGTTCACACCATTGCTTTGCATTGATTGCTGCCTTCCCCGTACGGGTACAGTGGGGCATGTCATTTTTGTGCAGAGTGGCTGTGGTGTTGCCAGGGTCATTGTGGAAGTGGCTGTCAAGATCACAACATTAGCATTTCTGCAGCTGTTATTCTGTTTTTGACTATGCTGCTGGGAATGTATAGAACTGTGACGATACTGCATTGGACAGGCGCAGGAGCCACTGACATTGTAGGGACACAGGATCGGCCTACCCAGGGTTGCCAGATTCCCCCCCCCCCCCGCCAGCCATCTGTGTGGGGAGGGGGGAGGGTTCCAAGCTCCAGGCTGGAAAACTCTCAGAGATTTGCGGGTGGAACCTGGGGACAACAGGGACTTCAGTGAAGGACAAATGCCGTAGAATCCACCCTCCAAGGCATCCATTTTCTCCAGAGGAACTGAACTCGGTAGTCTGGAGGTGAGCTGTAATTCTGGGGGATCCTGGAGGCTGGCATCCCTACCCTTGAGGGAAGTTTGACAATATTCCTGATACCTTAAAAAGTAAAACTTTAGAGTGTAAACAGGAAATATTTTGGAACAGTCTGACAAATGATTCACTGAGAGAGCCAGTTTGGTGCAATGGTGAGGAGTGTGGACTCTAATCTGGGAGAACCGGGTTTGATTCCTCACTCCTCCACATGCAGCTACTGGTGTGACCTTGGTCAGTCACAAGTTTGTTCACAGCTGCTCTCTCAAGAGCAGTCCTCAAAAGAGCTCTCTCAGCCCCACCTATTTCACAGGGTGTCTGTTGTGGGGAGGGGGAGGAGATTATAAACTGCTTTGAGACTCCAAGTGAAGGGTGGGGGATAAATCTAATCTCTTCCCCTCTTCTTATTTCACATGAGTTTGTGTGTCCTTCAGTGCCCACTTGAACAAGGCCAAGAATAGTCACTTTGCTGCTGCAATTCTTTTCTTTGGTTCAGTTTCTCAGGGCCAGCTAAATCATCACTGTTTCATTCAAATCACTGGAGCTCAGCCAAGTTATACCATCTGTTTTTTCAGCCCTCTGTTTATAAGAGAGTACAACATAAAAAGGGTTTTGGAGACAAAGGGAAAGAACACCGTGTCCTTCGCCAAGCACCAGACAGGTGTGACAAAGGCACTTCAGTAGAAGCAGACGTTGTTGAGGTCATGATAGGTATTTGTGAAGCAAAAACCTTGGTTTCTACTTTATAATAGTGTTTGTGTTCATTCTCCATTAAAATAAAGTAGTATACTTAGTTCTAACATATTCTTCAAGGAAATGGTATGGTCAGGGGTTTTCATCGGGTTCCAGAAAAACCTTTTCCATAGAATAATCCTCCCAAACATGTCTCCATATATTAGTCTAAAATATCTGCATTCTTACACCTATGCCAGGCCCATCAAGGTAAACATTAACTCTCCATGTACAGTGAATAGTCTCCCATTCAGGTTCATCCTTCCTGCCGCATAATAAGAAACATAACTTTTTTTGTCTGGCACCAGGGAAATGCCAGACCACCCTATTGTTCCACAATGGGCACTCCCAGCTCAACCATCCAACACCTGGCTAATCCCATTTTAGCTATTGTTAATCCAGACTCTGCCCTTCTGGGACCTCATTGGTCACACCTAGGTCATGCCCCTCCTGACAACCACACCCCGCTGGGACACCTGAATGGTCCAGGAAATCTTTTGTCTTCACCTGGGGCAAGCCCCTGAAGACATCCCATTGGTCAGCATTGTTCTCTAACATCTATATCCATCCATGCACATGGCCTCAGAGTGTGCCTCTGCCCTGATGCCCACTGGCAGTCCACCTGTAAACTTTTGTTTGGGTCACAATCCCGTCTCCATGGACTTCTGCACATTTGGACATGTCATATCACCCTGTAACTGACCCCTCTATTCACTCTCAATCACCTCTGCTTTCTTAGTTCTGAATTGCGGGCTCTTTTTGAATTCTTAGTGTGCTTGTAATTAGGCAAATTATTTAGTAAAATCTGTTTAATTTACTGTTGAAATCTGGAGTTTTCCTACTGGACCGGACCTTGGTATACAATTGCTGTGTGCTCCTTGTACCCCTCTGGTCTTCCCTGTCGCATAGCTAATTTCCCCCAAACAACAAGGCAGGCCACTGGCGGTAACAGCGCCTCCTACAAAATGTTTGTGCATCATATTAAAACAAAAGAAGTATGCTTTCTTTTTATTTTGCTCCAGAGCTATTGTTTTTACTCGTATGCAAATCCATGCAGGTTGGAATGATTAATTAATCTATTAAAACTCAGTAATTTAGCCTACCAGGACTCCTTTAATCAGCTGATAGCTTTATTTAATACTGAACATTTATATCCTTAATGGACAGGAAACACAGTTTAGGAGCACACGGGGGAGCTGTAATGGATAGAGAGCTACTTCCTAGGTTACGCCTGTGCTTCCAAAAATCAAGGAAATTAGAAGCACCAGCATATTCTCACTGATATGTTTTTGTTTTTTGGGTTCCCACATGTAGCACTGCTGCATTTTGCTTAAATGGATCCTATGTGTCCTCGCATGTCCTTACACACACAAGCTGTTTCTCCAACACTTAATATTCCAGAAAGTTGTTTTGCAGTGCACCAAAAAATGGCAACCAGATGACCAGTTTAAAATGATTTGCTGGGTTGCCTTGAGTACTATGGTTTACAGGAAGCTAGAAAAGGTGTGACTCTGTTGTTCATACCTCTCCCAGACAATAACTGAGTCCCTGTTGCAGTGTTCATTCATAAGTGCACACAGTTTATGCTTCTACATGGCCCCAAATCCCCACCCCCTTTCCCTCGCTTTCCCTTCCCCTACCAAGCCGCACTGTAATGTTATGGCGCAGCTAGGAAGGGAAAATGAAAGAAGCCATTAAAAGGGCTAAAGGCGGTACACAGCATGCCATTTTGAAAGCGGAGCTTAGTCACACCCTCCCTCCTAATTAGGGTCGCCAACATAGGAGCTTTTAGGAGTCTGGAGTACGGGAAAGGAGAGCTTTGCTGCATGGCGACATTACTTCCAGGTGATCACCAAGAAGTTATGTAAACTTCCCGTACCACTCTAGGAATTCCCCCAGTCTCTATGGTAAAGACCACAGAGAATGGGGAAATTCCTAGGGCATCATGGATGCAGCACCTGGAAGTGACATTGCTGCATTTACAAAGGCATCCCCTCTTGTTGTCTCTCACTGCAAGAGTGGGGAAGAGCTGGGGAAGGCCATTGCCTGCCACAGTGGACAACCTGGTCAGCCTACTCCCCATCATGGAGGCAGCAGGGTATCCAGATGGCCACTTCACCCACAGCCACTCCCAAGATTTCCATTTGAACTGGGGGAAAACAGGTCTTGGGTTTCTAAGCTTAAAGAGGAAATCCCCAAGACCACCAAAGGTCATGTTTTGAATGAGCGTGACCTCATGTGGGCATTCCCAAGTAACCTGGAAGCTTCTCCATGTGGAAGCAGCTGAAAATAAAAACCCCAAGATAGTGGACACATCATCTTTCATTGGGCCAATTTTGTGCTAAGGGGGACACCTTGAAAGTCAAAACCTTCACTGCAGCACAACTGAATCCCTAAAAGAGTACCCTGTGAGCCAGTTTTTTAATATCCTGTCTAGTACTATGATCACAGCAGTGGTGGCCAGTAATGTGTTTAGAACTGTCACACTACTTTTGGTGCTACACTTTAAAGACCTGTAAATAATTACACACCATCGAGAATAATTTAAGAAGTGATCTGTAATCGTTGCCGCTTAATGATCCATTGCAACTTACTTAATCACTGTCAGACGAATACAAGAATGGCCAGTGCAGGATTCTGCTGCCATCTACTGTTCTCACGTTTGCCTTCAAAGATCTTTTGCGAGCATTTTCGCCTTGAAAACATTTCTCTGATGAAAACTATGAAAGGTGAACGGTCATCAGCATAGAATTTGAAGCTGGAAGGACAAGCTCTGAATGTTATAAATTTAAGACTGGTTCACACACACAGTCAACATTGGATTGCAGAATTGATTCGCGCCTGTGAAATGGCCATCGTAGATATTCTTAATACCACAGATGGAACTGTAATGTCACTTTACATCACCCCAAACAACACACTTTCCCATGAAGTCAGTTCAAATGTTCATATGCCAGGTTCGCTCACATGTATATATAGCCTGGTAACTCTATACTGGATTAACGTAAATTTGATTACTGGCTGCTGGATGTGTGAACTGCCTTCAGTGAAAAGCACTGGGTTGAATCCAAAGTTGTTTCCATTGATGCAAGACACTTCTGTCAATGTAGCAGAACTTTTCTGCCGCCCACTGCAGCCCATTGAGTTCTCCTGTACCCACAGAAACAGAATTTTGGGGAGACAATAGGGTGCAGTATGAGAGAGGAGACAGAAAAGTTCAGTTCCACAGCCAACATAGCATTCTCTTAGTGGAAACTTTAGTCTGGATCCAACCCACTGGGTCCAGGTGTTATTTGAGAAGAAATAAAATACCTGTGTTGTTATAACTGCAGTGGCTCATTCGTGCATGCAAACTATGAGTCTGAAATAATATGAAGCAGTTGTTTCACGAGGCCAATTTCAGAAACAGCCCTGTTTTCTAATGTCTACCACAGCAGGACTATTTCATACATTGCACAGTGATACAATCAGGTTTGTCAGCAAGTCAGCCCACAATATTCTTGACCTGGACGGCCTGGGCTGCTCTCATCATATCTTGGAAGCTAAGAAGGATCAGCCCTGATTAGTACTGGGATGGGAGACCACCAAGGAAGTCTAGAGTTGCTACACAGAGGCAGGAAATGGGAAACCCCCTCTGTTCGTGATAGATCTGTTAATCTCTTGGCTTGAAGACCCTACAAGATCACCATAAGTCAGCTGCACTTTCCACCACCATACCCACAATAGAAAACTGCAGCAAAGGCTTTCTAATAACTGGTTGTCACATTCATATTTTATATGGTTGAATATGGCATAAATAACATAATACACACCTTAGAAGTCACAACACATGTTGGTACACTAAAGTACCTCTTGGGAGCAGTACTTGTATTTTACAATGCACTGAGAGTTACATATGTTTTGAATGATGTATTACATATGCAAACATATGTGCAAACACTATGCTGGCACATGGAGCTCAGCCTCTTCATAGGAGGCTCATAAAAGTGGAGGGTATTGCTTTACAGAGTACTGTAGGCATATGATTGCCAACAGATGCAAAAAAAAAATCCAACCTTTGTGTTGAATATCAAACTATCCTAGGCTGCAATCAATTAGATCTGACATAGGCGCAAATGCTGGGTGGATTTAAAGGGAGCAATCAGACAGCAACATTTGGGAAGTGTCCCGCAGCCATCGGCAACCCGTTCTGCTCTGCTGCAGAAGCGGAGTTAAAAGACACTGGGGAAGATCCAGTAGTAAACGGGTTGCAATGGGCCATGGAAGGACTTTTCCCTGTCTGATCGCCGCAGCGCGCTCTCATGCTGTCAGATTGGGCCATCCTGACTCTGTGCTGTTATCCCCTCCCTCCCATCATAGCAAACCCCATAGGGAGTCCTCAGTGCGGAGGTGTGTTTCATCGATTCCTTATTTAAGCACATGGGAAACAAACAGCACAAAAACCCAACCCCGACACCCACAGTTGTGTCTAATCACACACTAATGGGCTGTGCCCACAGCTCCAATGGGAGGTGTGATCTCGCAACTGCAAGTCAAATTCCTCCAGAGGAAATAGCCTTGCTTCTCCCCCACTTTATCTGGCACGTGCGACCGCAACCTAAAGAAATGAGCAAGGAAGCTTTTCAGGGCAAGGATATCAGCAGGGCTCTTTTTTGGGCCGGAACACACCGGAACGGCGTTTCAGCTGGCATCCGAGCCTGCCCCACCCCTCCCTGCTGGCAGGAAAGGGCCCCGCGCTCTGGATCTCCATGTGGAGATTGATCGCAAGGTCTGGCCTCCTGGCTCTTTGCCCTCAAAGGGAGCTTTCCCTTTAAGGGCAAAGAGCAGCCAGGAAGGGGCCCCACGCTCCGGATCTCCACGCGGAGATTGAGCGTGAGGTTGGGCCTCCCAGTTCTTTGCTCTCAAAGGGAGCTTTCCTTTTAAGGGCAAAGAGCAGCCAGGAAAGGGCCCTGAGCTCCGGATCTCCACGCAGAGATCGAGCATGAGGTCGGGTCTCCCAGCTCTTTGCCCTCAAAGGGAGCTTTAAGAAGCAAAAGGTGGGTGTCGCTGGATGACCAGACTTCTGGTAACATGGGGTGTGGCCTAATATGCTAATGAGCTATGCTATCAGGGGTGTTGCCTAATATGCTAATGAGTTCCTGCTGGGCTTTTTCTACAAAAAGAGCCCTGGATATCAGTATTGTGTGTGTGAAGTGCTGTCAAATTGCAGCTGATTTATGATGACCATATAGGGTTATAATGCTGCAAGGGTCAAGCTAACTCAAATAAAATAGTATTAAAATATATCTTTATTTATGGTGCACTGTTATGTATTTGCTTATGTGTTATGTATTACGTTAAATGCACTAAGGTAAGCATAAGCTTCGATCACAGCTCCATAGACTGCAATGCATCCAAAAATACACAACCGGATTGGTCACTGTTGCAAACATACCAATCTGGAAAGATTCTGACTTTCGGCGGGAACAATTCCCATTGGTCCCAAGCATTGATTTGTGTTTGGATGTTATTGTTCCAGGAGGTGAGATTTTCCTGGATCAAACTGTATGTCGTTGGCTCGTTCTGTGTGTTGGTTGTGTGTTCTGAGCTGAATAAAGAAATCCCTTGTTGGCAACTAGGCTTGCCAAGTCCCCCCGGGCTGCCCCCAAATTGCGGGGGTGCAGTGACGTACCCGGCACGATAACATCACCCGGAGGTGATGTCATCGCGTTAGGCACGTTTTTTTGGAGAACGCTCAACATCACGATGACGTCACTTCTGGGTGACATCATTGTGGCATGAACACTTCACGCGTGTGCCAGAAACCTCCCGGACAAGAAAGGACTCCCCCCCCCCCCGCCACAGAGAAGTAAGTACTTGGCAACCCTATTTGCAACGCTGCCTCAATCTCAGTACATAATATGTACACAATGGCAAAAATTAAGAGCAAAAGGTCTAAATACCAGACTGCATAACGCATGAACATAAGGTTTACATAAGCTGTACTGATTACATATACAAAGCTGATGATTTCACATAAACAGTTAATGAATATATCAAATTATCAATGAGAGCATGTGCATTTCAGCCTCTAGGGCCTTCCTCAGTGATCAATAATATATATTATTTCAAAAAGACACACATTCAGAAGATTGATGAGACACACACATCCAGAGACATTGGAAGCTTTATACCAGATTGTTAGATCATTGAAAATTTGTTATGTGAGTGCAGCCACAATGAGAAGGTATCCATGGCCTGCTATATAAACTTTCATCAGCTGCACAACATAAGACAAAGCAACACCTGGTCTGGATTTATATATTAACTTCTAAATCTATGTTTGATTATTGACCACTGAGGAAGGCAAGAAAGAAGTTTTGAACATCAGAAGCTTTTTTCTTGTCTGCAGACTCAACTAAAGAAGCAAGGCCTAAAGTAACCCTAACCTAACTTAACCATAACCTAACCTTAACCCTAATCTAACCTTAAACTAACACTAACCAAACCTAACCGTAACCAATCCCTATTAACCCTAAGCTAACTCTAACACTAACCTAACCTATCCTGATGACACAAGCAGGGGAAGGATGTGCCTTCAGTGAGCTCCTGGTCTGTATGATTGTGGGGGTTTTCAGTCATTTTAGCCCCTTTTGGAAAGAAATTTTGGTCACCCCACCTTTCTCAGGGCTTCCCCAACTTTTGGGGGGTTGCATAAAGCCCCCCCCCCGGGCCAGGGGAGGATGAAAAACCAACAGAAAATGGCTACCAGGCCTAGTTTTCAAACTACAGCAGACACCAGGAAAACACAGGAGGTGGTTGAGGGTACAAGCATGCACGGCTTCAAGAGGCAATTATATAAACACAAGCACGAGGACCCGCAATACTTGTGGGGGGGCAGGTGACCCTCTTCCCCCTCCCTCCCCCCATCCCCCCACTGAGCCCTCCCCCCAGCCAAAGCGTTCTCTGCGCCTGCGCAGAGAATGCTTTTACTTTTTGGGGGATTTAAATATCCCCTGAAAAAAAATTTAACATTTAGAATTTTTCTACACACCTGGGGTGTCTAGGAAAATCTTCTCCCCCCCCCAACTGCCCCCCCCCATGCAGATTTAGATATCTGCACAGGGTTGGGCACTTCAGAATAAGTATATAGATATGGAGCAGAAGTCCATCAGTGGCTATTAGCCACAAAGTATAGATAGGAACTCTCAGTCTGGGGCAAGTGATGCTCTGTAATCTTGGTGTTTGGGGGGGGGCAACAGTGGAAGGGCTTCCTGCCCCCACTGCTGGACCTTCTGAGGGCACCTGGTGTTTTTGGCCACTGTGTGACAGAGTGTTGGACTGGATGGGCCATTGGCCTGATCCAACATTGGCTTTTCTTATGTTCTTATGATCTTATCCAATACTTCTATAGCTTTTCAATGACTTCTACTGATTAAAAAAAACCCTGTGGAGGACCAAAAAAACCTTTCAAGGGGGATGAGAGGGAGCAGGTCTAGAAGGCTGTTTTTCCCTGCAGATTTTTTTAAAGCCTGTGGAAGATCAGCCCCCCCCCCCATTTTGATTGTGGGGGAGCAGATCCAGAAGGCTGTAGAAAGAAGTTTTGGAGAGTTGGGGGGACCCCAGAATTTTGCTGAGATTTCTATGCCTATTAATAGGGAAGAAGGACCTGCTTTTTCAGCTGATTTTCCTGAGTCGTTTAGGGGCCAAAAAACCTCTCTCGAGGGTCAGAAAACACCTGTTTTTATAGAGAAAGAGGGGAAGCAAGTCCAAAAGACTCTAAAAGGGGGATTTGGAGAGTTTGGGGGACCCCAGTTTTTCACTGAGATTTCTATGCCTGGCTCTCAGGCTTTATTAGTTCCACCAGACTCAAAGGAACTTCCTGAATTGTCTAAAATTCCTACTGACCAGGAAACTTCTTCTGGTGACTTTAAATCATTAATGCCAGTAGAGGAAGGGGGGAAGGAACACAAGAGGATCCAAATGATAGCCTAGGAAAGTTTGGGGGACCCAAATTTTCGACAGAGGCTTCTAGACCCAGTGATACTGAAGAGGGGCCCCAGTTGGAGGCCTCCCTTAGAGCAGCAGCAAGAGAACTTATTGATGTTCTGGACCAAGAAATGGGGAACTCAGACCCTGTAAATAGTAGTTTGGAAGCCCTTGAGCAGTCTTATAAAGAAAATCAGGATATGGAGGGGAGAAAGGAACCTAAGGGCATTTTGAAGGCCTTTCAGGAGGAGTCAGTAAATTTTCTTGATTTCCATGATTGTCAAATGCAATTAGACAAAGCTCTGTGGGAGAAACGATTGAGCCAAGAGGGATTACGGAAAGTGGATGGTGATATAAGCTGCTGTAGTGATCCAAGACTTTTGGATGATATCAATGAGCAGTGGATGTTGATGGAAACTTCTTTGGAATATAATAAGGAAAAAATCAAGGTCTTGCATAGAAGGAAAAGAGCTATATTCCAAGGAAGCCCTGGTAAGATACCATATCTTGAACCTTCCACTAGTGAAGTGAATTTGAATGTTAATTTGGAAACTAAAATTTGATAGTCCTCAGGGTAAGGTACAAAACAGTGAGACTGTTAAGACTTTGGAGGGGAGAAAATGGATATGAGGTCCTGAGGAAGAGGTGGATTGTACACAGTAGCTCCGTTCATAGACTCAATTAAGGCCTCTATAGTAGGCTCAGATCCATTGATCACAGGGGGAGTAAAATTTAAAGAGAGTCACAATAAAGAAGGAGATAGTGAGTTATATAATAGAGATGTTTAAAAAGTAGCAGTCACATAGAGCAGGAATTTAGGGATAGGAGTAATCAACAGGATATTAGGAGTATTTAAAAGGGTATTAGGAATAACCAAATGAATACAGGGCATCAAGGGAACATAGGTAGACAAGAGCAAAATGTTTAACTACAGATTTTGGAGACTATTCTCCAGCAATGTTTTTCCTATGCTGGGATGGTTATAGAGCATCAGTCTGGGAATTATAATTGGGGGGGGGGCAAAAGGAATACCAGAATGTTCAAGATATGAGGGGAGGAGGGAAAGACATTCCTAAAAGAATTTTGGATTATGAAAGCAAGCGCATTATTGATTAGCATATTTTGGAAGAATCTTTTGAAGAGTAAAGGGAGGAAGAGGAATGGGACCCTAGACAATGGGACCCTAGCCAACTGAAATATATAATTAATATGACTCTGGTGGGTTTTTTGAGGATTCCAAAAGCTGACATCTTGGCAGTTATTATGCCTCTGGGGATGACAGAAACCGACGCCTGCCTCGTTTTGGAAAATGCCTACCAAAAAGTTTGGAATTGTCTTTGATTTGAACTCAAAAGGAATATGGGACCTTTGAGGGACTCAGTCAAGATACCCTTGTTCAGAGGGGATCCACGGGGGCTAACAATATCTTTGAGAACCACTAATGTACCAGCAGAGGATGTAGAGAAATGTCACCAACGAAGAAAGGAAATGAGTAGAGAGTTGGGGGGGGGGGGGGGGAATACAAGGCCGTGGTCACTTTCCATAGAGACAACCATAGTAGGATACAACATCTACCCAAGTATTTTTTTTTCCCTGGGAGCAGACCGAGAGAATCACTAGATATAGCTATGACCACATACGGCAAAACAGTGTCTCCCTGCTATGCTCTAATTGTGGGGAGAAGGGCCATTTATCTACAGTGTATAAGATGGGGATTTATTGCAGCCTTTGTGGGGAATGTGGCCACACTTACCTTCTTTGTCCAGAGGCTTTCTACAATGTATTTGTTTGTTTATTTGTTTGTTTCCATTTATATCCCGCCTTGCTGGACCTACCACAAAGCTTACGAGAAATTACAACATGATGCTCACCCTCACTTGATGCACCCAGGGAGAAAGAAACCTTCAACTGCCACACAAGCCTCAAACTTCAGAGCTAAATCTTCTCAGGGAAACACTTTGCAAGAAGAACAACAAGAAGGATCCCATGTAGAAGAGACCTGGAATCAAATCACAAGAAAGTGGTGGCTGGAGTTTATAGGAAGGTTGACAAGGATAATGGAAACAGGTTTGATGTATTGAGTGACCAAGTTGACATGCAAACTGGTGGCTTAGCTACAGAAGTGGAAACTTCTCAGGATTAAGGTCTAACTTGGGAAGAGGATATTCAGGTTTCTCTAAATAACAATGAGCAACAGAAAGGAAAGGAAGATAATAAAAGAAAGGGGAGCCCATGGAGTTCACAGAGTAAAAAGTTTTTCTCAACTGGAGCTATGTGGAAGAGAATGTATACGGTTCTTGATGGTGAAGAACTGCAATACCTGATTCTTCAGACCAGATGGAGTTATGAAGGAGCACAAGAAGATTTGCAAGATTTAGAGAAAGAGCATCTTGCCGTTTTACAGAGGGAGTGAATCTCTCTCTATTCTCAGAAAGGAAAAACCTTAGGACAGCAATATGAATGACAAAAATCAAATATAGAAGCGTTTGAGAACATAGCCAGCATTCTGTGTTCATGAGAATGACAAGAGGAGGGGATGATCTTCAGGAAATATTGCACAATAGGTCTCCGGAACATTCTGTAGAGGACCCCCCAGAACACTTACCGGAATGGATCTTGGAGGACCGGAAGTTGGAACGGGAGGTGATGGGACAGGAGAAGGGGTGTAAAAGAGAAGACAGTGTACAGTTCCAACAAGGGGATGCAGTACAATTCAGCACAGTACAATCTGACTTAGGAGATTTGTTAGAGGTTAGAGAAGATGAAAGAATGGAAGAGGAAAAGAGGGACAAGTAGAAGATGGAAGAGGGTAAATTAAGGGAACAATCAGAAGAATCTTCAGGACTTTCACCCAATCAAGAATTGTTTCCAGGAGAAGGAATATAAACACCATTCTCTGCCTATGAATTTAGACCTTTTAGATGTTTCAGTTTTAGGTCTGGAACAAGGAGGGTTACATCCTGCCTTGTTACATACTAGAGAGGCCACACTTCCATTAAAGGAAGGGGTGGTTATCATATAATAGATAATGTTCGTGTATCTGGATTAGATGTGGGGGTAAGGCATTAGTAATATCGAGTTGTTTTGGACTATGTAATGTCACATGTTTTTAAATTAAAGTTCTTTTTATGTCTGTACCCCGTTCTGGCCATCACATGTGCTCATTTGTTCTCCTCATTTACTATTACAATATGGCAGTTTCTATAATTACGTGGAATTATAAAGGCCTTAAACAGGCTATTAGAAGGAGGGAAGAGGTTTTCTACCATTGCACACGGCTTTGAGCAGATATCATTGCTTTAAACAAAACCAATGTTCGAACCCCAAGGGACTGAAGTCAGGCCCAAAAAGTCTGGACATGAGGTCTCTTGATCAGATTGTTAAATCTCGAATAAGAGGCTGGACGAATAGGAGTTCCTATCTATCCCTTGTGGCTAATAGCCACTGATGGACCTCTGCTCCATCCAATTCCCTCTTGAAACCATTCATGCTTGTAGCTGCCACCACCTCCTGTGGCACTGAATTCCAGGCACTGGGCAGCAGGAGACACAGAGGCTCAGGACTTGGAGGTGAAGCTGGGAGCCCTGACCCTCCCAATGGGCAATTCTTTACAAAGGTTAGGTGGTGATGGTGAGCAACCCAAGAGTGAAAGAAAAGCCTCTCCAGGCTTTTCTAGGAGGGCAGGGTGGAATAGGGCCTGCAGGCCAGAGTTGGCAAATTCTGCCACAGGAACAATACAACTTTAGAAAGTCCCTTAACATAACTGAAAGTGAGATCTGCATATGTTAAAAACTAAATGTTGAGGCTCTAAGCAGAAACATAATAACTCACTTTATGTAATCAATGGCAGCATCTAAGACTAAAGATTTTGTAACAATCATGCTGAGGCTGTCAGGAAGAAAACACCGACTGCATTTTAGAATTGGCATAAAAGCTACAATCCTTCAAATGCCGAGAACAGAAGACTAACAAATCTAATCTTTCCATCTCCCGCTGCAATGCAGGACCATCCACAAACCAGCTCCTTTCAGATCACCAGATCCAGATCACAGTGTGACATAAAGAGATAGAAGATGCCTCAGAGCTGGGTGTTTGTTGAGAAGGCCATCTCGAATAAACCCCAGAAATTAACCACAACATAATTTTACCTCTGACAATAAAGGAAAGCACATTGCTAATCCAGAGCAGTGGCCTTCTGCCTATAGGCAGGGACCTTCACGTGGACCACAGAGCCCCACCTGGGATCACAGGCCCCTACAGAGTCAGCAGTTTGCAGGCTGCTTTTCACAAGGACCTGCTTCTTGTATGACAGGATACAGAGCAAAAGAACCATACCTCCGTCCTGTCTCTCTTTGCATGTACAGACACCGTTGTAGTACAATGGAAAGGCCAGGCCAAGCCAAGAATCTTTTTTTAGCACAGGAAGGTTTAGAGACCCATCCCCTTTTCTCCCTTCGTGCATTTCCTCTCTTCCGTCCACTCAGCAGTTGGTCCTCCAAAGACTCATGCATGCTTGCTGCATGGAGCCCCCAAAGTTATAATTCTGGCTCTCCCTTCCCCTGTCATGTGACAATCATTGTTGATGGTTCCGTTCTGCCAGACACATGCCTTGCTCTGTTATTCTTCAATCTCCTGTCCTGGGTTTATGCAAAAAAAGTCAATATGGTGTTTATTCTCTTGATTAAAGATATGCTAGGGAAAACATCGGTGGCTTACTCAGGTTTGAAATGCATCCTTTTTTCCTGCACAGCCAACAGATGTAGGTATGGGTTTGTTCAGTATCCTCATACATAAGCCAGATTCATGCAAGTCATTCTGGCCATTCAATGCAGCTTTAGGGCTTGTGTTTCTCAAGAAACAGCTTCCAACACTATAGAGCAAAGCACTTTGGAAACCAGTATGCAGCTCAAAGGCCCTTTCTGCACTTGGACCTCACCTCAGGTTTTCTCTGTGTTCGACTTGTGGTCATTTACCTTGCAGTTATCTCTGTTTATCTGTTGTTTTCTGGACTAATTTTGTCCTGCTCCAGTTTGCTTCCTGCCCTGGGCTATAAATTCTGCATTGCAAACAGGAGTGTTTGTCTTAGGTATGGTGGGAAAGGGGCAGGGAGGATCAAAACCGAGTTTAAAATTCTACACTTAAATCTGTACTGGGGCCACTCTGGATCAAGGGAAAGCCCACGGCAAAACAGGATGCATAAACCCCAGGGCAACAGGAACCTGGGGTGACCACAATGTAATGCAGAATTGACAAAAAACCTGGGATACAAAGAGAGGTGAACTCGAGCGCAATGCAGAATAGCTAGTAGGAGACAGTGCTGAACCAGGATTAAAGGTCTAGTGTCGAAAGGACCAAAGGAAAAAAGCCACACATGCCACTGGGTACAGCCAACCTTTCTGGAACTTCACCTCTGTTTTTAGAGTATCGTTGGAACAGTGGCTCAAAACATGCATTAAAGAAAACTATTGGTAACAGGTGTGTGGTGATGTTTGTCCAGGAGGTGGCACCTGGACACTATGAATGGTCTGCAGTGCTTCTAAAATGCACTTTAAACCATCTCAGTTACGGTATCTTCCCCTGTGCATATAGCTCTTTTCTCTCACAGAACCAGAAAAGTGCAATAAGTTACATGCCGACGTAGGAGTTCAGGGGACTGCCTTGAAATGGTTTTCCTCCGTCTTCCATGGTCGGGGACAGAGGGTGGCACTTGGTGAGAGGGCCTCCCCATGTTACCCACTGGAATGTGGAGTGCTTTAGGGGGTGATCCTCTCACCAATGTTATTTAACATCTATATGCGCCCCCTCATCCAGTTAGTCAGGAGTTATGGGCTGGGTTGTCATTAGTATGCTGATGACACCCAGCTCTATCTGTTAATCCATCTTCCGTTCCTATGAACTTGGCTGAGCTTTGGATGCTGTGGCTGGATGGTTGTGGCAGAGTCAGTTGAAGTTAAATCCATCTAAGATGGAGATCCTATACCTGGGTCGAGGGGGGTTGGATGTGGGCACCAGGCTCCCCACACTGGAAGGGGCACCTTTGGTGCTAGCCCAGACAGTGAGGAGTCTGGGAGTGACACTGGATGCCTCTCTTTCCATGGAGTTGCCAGATCTGCATTTTTCCATCTTAGGCTGATCAGGCTACTGAAGCCCTACCTTCCCCTCCGCCAAGACCTAGCGACTGTGACCAATGCAATGGTCACTTCCAGACTTGATTACTGCAACTCACTCTATGCAGGCTTACCCTTGAAGCTGATCCGGAAATTACAACTGGTGCAGAATGCAGCGGCACGCCTGCTGACATCAACGCCTGTGCGGGCTCATGTTAGGCATGTAGTCTGCCAACTGCATTGGTTGCCAGTTGAGTACCAAATTTGCTTCAAGGTGCTGGTTTTGACCTTCAAAGCCTTATACAGCCTGGGACCAACATATCTAAGGGACCGCCTCTTCCCATATACGCCTCGAAGAGCATTACAATCAAAAGATCAACACCTCCTGGTGGTCCCTGGCCCGAAGGACGCCCGTCTTGCCTCAAGCAGGGCCAGGGCTTTCTCTGCCCTGGCCCCCGCCTGGTGGAACATGCTCCCTATTGAGACCAGGGCCCTGCGGGATCTCCTTCAATTCTGCAGGGCTGAAAGACAGGACCTTGAGTTCTGATATGAGAGGGTCAACATGGGATGTTTATTTCAAGAGCTGATAAGTGGAAATAGATAGGAATTGTTGGAAATTGATAAGGATTGTAATTGCAACACACTCAGATAAAGCAATCAGTGTGACACGGGTATTTGTTATTGTGCAAGATCCGTTGAGTGTGAGCGATACAAGAAGAGGTTTTTCTAGAGAATCACCATTATCATAGTAAACATTTTTGTATGTTTATCTATATTGACTCTTCATCATTTTTGTCACGGATGTTTTGATTGGACTTCAACCTCTAGGTAGGGCTTGGAGATCTCCAGGAACTACAACTGATCTCCAGACTACAGAGGTCAGTTTCCCCCCCAAAAAACGGCTGCTTTGGAGGCTGGCATCTGTAGCACTATACCCCACTGAGGTCCCTACCCTGCCCACATCCCATCCTTTCCAGACTCTACCCCCAAATTCTCCAGTCCAGGGTTGGCAACCATATGTTCCAGCCCCTTCTCTGCCTTCGCTAAGCAAATTCAGCATCACTTTTGAAAGAGTCATCCCACCCAGAAATCATATCCTTGCAATCAACAACTTTGTCATGGATTGGTACCCAATTGCCTATACTGAGCCTATGCACTACACTTATATGCATGGAGGCTCTTTAAAATGTGATGCCAAACATGCAGTGGGGAAGGGGCTTCAGATGCAAGTGGGAACAATCCTGCTCCCTCTTCTACAGGTGTTGATTATAAAACGCCACAACACATTTAGTGTCCTAGTGTGATTGTAGGATTGTGGAGAACTGATCTGAATCCCCCCAGACAGGAAGCCCAGTCGAAGGCTTTTGGCTCCCTGCTCTATCTTACAAAGTTGTTGTGAAAATAAAATATGTTATGTTACCCTGAGCTCCTCGAAGGAAGGGCAGGGGAAGATAAATGGATCTAATGGTTATGTATGATTAACATTCAAAGGAAACAGATACTTGAATCTGATTTATGAACACAGAGGCTGAGGTTCAGTGTGTTATTATTTCCAGCATCATGTTTGGAACGGGGTTTCCCCCCCCCCCTCTCATATTTCACCTGCGAAAGGAAATGTTGTTGTCTTTTTAAACAACATTTTTCTCATTTCCTTCTGCCAGAGAGCGGCCATTCTTTATCAGTGTCCTGTGGGAGTTTCTAGCAACCTCTTAATTAAAGCAATGCTTCATGGTTCTCATAAACATCATACCCCCAAAACTGAGGACCATTCTGTATGATTTATGTTTTTCCCCCAATAATTGTAATTTATTTTGTGTGAGACCAAAACTTCTTTCTTCTACTTACGAAAAAATCCCCCCCACACTTTTAAGCTATTGAGAAAATGTCATTACCATTTGCAGAAGTTAGTATGTAAATGTCATTGGTTCCTACTGAATAATGCCAATTGTATCACGGACACTGGTCCTGTCAACAATGCTTATACTGTCTGAATAATTTTAAAAAGTAGCAAAACCTCACAATTACCCCCCATGCCCAACCCTCCTGTGATCCTTTGCCTTATCCTCCCCCTTCCCCAGCTTTTTATGTATTCTCTCTCAGATGCTGAAGCACATTTCTGAAAAGTATCCAAAAATGTCTGAGCTTGGCTGTATCATTTAGATCAAAAAATCTATACCATGGGGTCACCTAAAGACAGGGAGATTTTTCTGGGGGAAATTTTGCATGGGAAAAAAAAATGTAAAACTTTAAAAAATACACAGGGAGGAAAACCTTCCAGAAAAAGTAACACGCATGAACAGTCACATTTTTAAAGGCCACAAAACTAGGGGGAGGGGAGACAGGGACTATGCAAGGTGGAGGAAAGCACACAAGGGGAAGGCTTAGGAGGGAAACTACACAAAGGGATACTGGAGAGGAAACCAGATGATGGGGAAAGATATGGGGACAGAACAAAAGGACAGAAAGTAGGAACCCCCCGGAGAGGTTCCCCACATTCATTGCTTGTGCTAATCATATGACCATTGATGGATTTCTGATTTCTGATTTTATTTCTGTTTTCTGTAAGCCTCTGACATACATGCATGTTGGTAGTAATTAGAACTTCACAGAAGCACATATTGATCAGCTAATCCATGAACCTAGTTTTATAGACAAGTAGAAGAGATGTATAATAGATATTAGGAGATACAGAAATAGATTGATTCCTTATAAAAGCTATAGCCGTGTGTAAAATGCCTTAAAATCATTCAGGAAATAGAAAGAATGGAATGTGCCTAAAACCGAAACTGCCCTGGCTAGCTGCAATCTTCCCTGTTGTTTAATTACTTTGAAGGACATTTATGGTACAATGCTATACATTAGAATAACATCTCAGAGGCCTGGATATTCCTAAACAGCATCCTCCTTTGGAAAGCCAGGCACCAGGATGTCTGTGGAGAGTGGGAGAATTGTGTTAGATATCATACCTTATCAGGAAACTCCCCATTCTATACAGATGCAAAGGTTCTTGGAAGATGCTAGATGGAGACTACCTCAATGTACCTTAATGTTCCTGGGTCAAATAAAGAAATGCAAACGTCTCTAACCCTAGCCAGTGCTGGGGTACACCAATGAAGGGATGCCAGCTCAAATGATACTACCTGTTTGAAACCAATTGGGTCTTTCCTGAGTTGTATACCATTGTGATGTCATTTTGGGTATAAGACCTGCTGCCCTTCCTGTTTGGGGCAGAATACAGCTTGGTGTTAATGGGTGCCAAGGTATCCAGTCCTGTATTTTCCTGTTATTGTAATGAACAGTTAGATATCCAGCTCACTGGGCTCTGACCATGTATTCCCCATCTGGCCCCTGGAGCGCACAGGGGCAGAGATTTCTGCAACAACCATCAAAACACTCTCTTTTGCTAGAATTTTACATAATCAGCTACTGCTGATAGTATCTGCTATGGAGAGATTTTCCAGCTTTCTGTTTCTTCTGATACAACCCGTTAGCTATTATTTTATTAGAAGGCTCCAGGGTAGGTTATGGTTACCCCCTGCCTCTGTACATAGTGGTATGGGTTGTACCAGACTCCCAAAGCACCAGCCTATCCACATGGGACAGGAATCAGTCACTCGATTAATTTTTATTGCAACACTTCTCTATAGTGTATTGACTTCCTAAAGCAGCAGTACAATGTACTACAAAAATATTTAACGAGATACAGAGCGCCACAATTTTTAAATTGGAGCCGGCGTTTGCGGGACAGGTGGGATATAAATCCAATAAATAAATAAATAAAACAAATCTCTTGAACAACCCTTATCGGATTTAATACAGAAGAGGTCAGAAAATATCACATCAGACATGCAGATTTTGTACCATCCAGATACTTGATTCACTTATTTTATTGTCATTCTATTTTACCTTGGTCTGAAGGAACACAAGGTCTCCATAACAATGTTCCTCTGCCTACCTGTCACACTGTTTGACCTTTCCGGGGATTAGAACATCCTGTTTTTAACTTCCTCCTCTCTACTCCTCCTCTAGCATTTCTGACTTCACATTGTGATTCCTGGGTGTTCTTAGCGAGCGATTGCCTTATAACATCAGTATCTGCTTTCCACAGCCTGTGACTGACCCATCTCCATTTTCTTCCTCTGATGATAGCTTTATTAGCTCTTTCACATCTGTTAAAAGAGCAGCAGAAATTGGCAATAATCTGCTGTTTAAAATCCCTTTAAAGGGAATTGGTTTTCAGTAACTATTATTCAGTAACCATGCTGAGTTCAGCGCCTGTCAGAGACACAAATTTCACTTCCTGCCATTATTTTGGCTTGCTTGGCTAACAATAAAACGAGCAGGATGTGTTCTGCAAGAATAGGACATGCCTTCAGGACCATCTCTCCCATATATGCCCTGGAGAGCCTTGCACTCCGCTGAACAACACCTACTGGTAGTCCCTGGCCGGAAGGACATCCGCTTAGCCCCAACCAGGGCCAGGGCCTTTTCTGCCCTGGCCTCTGCCTGGTAGAACACACTCCCAATTGAGATCAGGGCCCTGCAGGACTTGCTACAGTTCCTCAGGGCCTGTAAAGTAGAGCTCTTCCATCAGGCCTTTAGTTGAGGCAGAGGATGTTTTTTACCATCTCGGCCCACAGAGGCCTACTATCTTACCAACATCTAACAAGAAATGTATTAGGCTGCTCTGGACCAATGTTATTTGCTGCTGCCATCTTGTTTTTATTTAATTGGTTTTAATTGTATATTTATTGTTTTATCTTTGTTGTGAGCTGCCCCAAGCCCATCATGGGATAGGTTGGGATATGAATGCAATAAATAAATAAATGCATACATACATACATACATACATACATACATACATACATACAATAACCACCAGTGGTTGGGAGCAATGCTCCCTCTAAGATGTGAAGGCTTGTGAGCAAAAATTCTACTTTGTGAGCTACTGACATTAAAGTTGTGAGTGAACGATTTGGCTTCTGCATGAATTATTTGGCTCTGAAGCCATCCTTCCTGAGCTAAAATAAAAATGTGTGAGCTGGAGGCTAAAAAACTGTGAGCTAGCTCACAGTAACTCAGCTTAGAGGGAACACTGGTTGGGAGGTGTGCAATGGGTGGTCTCTTTGCCTTCCCTTCATGTGGAGGCACCACTGTGATCCAGCAGCCTTTCTAGGAAGGGCCTATCAGATAATCGCAATGCTTAGTTTGAGGGCCAAAGTAGACATTGCACTAAATGTGCGGTTGCCACTGAAAACAGTGAGCAGTGACTAGCTCCACCTTATTGCCTTCTAGCCCGTTCCAGTCAGTCAAATTGGTGCATTGGTCTTTATTTGATTCATTGCCTGCATTTACCCATATTCTACCCACATTCTCTCACCAGTCATTTATTGCCTAAGTCCAGTTATTTTATTGCCCACATTTCATTCAATCAGTTCTGCTTCTCTAATCCATCCAAAACAGTTCTTTCCAACAAAGAATATGGATACTGAAGACCTCATTTCGATAATCTTCCTCAAGAAAATTACGATAATAGAAACAATGCTATGAAACAGTTGTGCTAAGGTCCATATGTAAAATTACACAAAAGCAACACCAAATTACCTGTTATAAGTATTTCATAGCATAAGGTAACAGAAAACTGTATAACTTCAGACTACTACAGTTATTTTGCAGAGAAAGTCTTGTCACTCCACCATGACCTCCTCGCTACAGTTGATACAATGAGTGAACTCAAGGCTCCATGCACGTCTTCTGGTCAAGTTAGAGGAAGCCTAGAGAAGTCAACAAATTGCTCCTAACTGTCCGCCCTACCGCCTGCTTCCTTGATCCGTGCCCTTCGTGGCTAATTAAAGCCAGCCACAAGGGGTTTCGAGGTGCCTTGTGGGATATCAACAAGACCCTCTCGGAGGGACTGTTCCCCGAAGCACTTAAGGAAGCAGTGGTCCACCCTCTCTTGAAAAAGCCATCTTTAGACCCAGCTGAAATGGCCAACCAGCGGTCAGTCTCCAACTTGCCCTATTTAGGCAATAGAGGGCAGTGGCAGTTCAATTACAGGGCTTTTTGGATGGCGCTTCCATTTTAGATCCCATCCAGTCCGGCTTTTGCCCAGGCCATGGGACGAAGACAGCACTGGTTGCCTTCACAGACAACCTCTGGAGGAATCTGGATCAAGGCGGATCGACAGTGCTGTTTCTGTTGGACCTGCCGGCAGTGTTCGACACAGTCGACCATCAGCTACTGATCCACTGCCTTGCCGACATTGGAATTCAGGGGCTGGTCTTGCAGTGGCTTGCCTCCTTTCTCCAAGGTCAGGGACAAAGGGTGACCCTAGGGGAACAGCTATCCCAGAGGCACCCACTGGATTGTGGTGTACCTCAAGGGGCAGCACTGTCTCCAATGCTTTTCAACATCTATATGTGTCCCCTTGCCCATATTTAAACACTCATTTAAACTCATTGTAGGTGAGTGTTCCTGTTGAGACTTTAAAAAAATGTTTATAAGTTATTTTCTTGTATTTATGACAATTGATGAACATTGTATTTATGGTTATTTTGTAGAGCTGTGCAATTTCTAATATGAATACTTTCAAGTCATGAGCAAGAAATTGAAGACATTCTTGTATGTATAAATGATTTTATTGTCTATACAAAACTGATATGATTGTATTGTATACATTTGTGTATCTAGTATGTATTTTATTATAAGGACATAACGGTCCTTGTTCGGATGAAGTTTCTCTCGAAACGAATTACCATTTTGGAGACTTTCGTCAATGCAGTTACAGCTTTATGAACTTTTTTTTTCTGCACTATTTTCCATTATATTTATTTTGCATTTTTGTAAATTGTAATTTATGTATTGTTCACTTAATAGATAGCACATTTTTGCAGTTTCCTTTTGGGTCTTTTTCTTGTGCACTTTTTTTTAAGCAAGTTTCTAGGCCTTATGGCTCTAAATATGATGCTTATAGGGACATGCCTACTGAAATCTAATTTCCAGGTGAGGTTCAGATTCACACAATTCTCCACACAACTAGCAGAAGCGCTCTACATTGTGCAAAAACCAAGCGCATTTGCTCAAGTTGCAAAAATGTACAGCCATCAGAGGATTCCACTTTCTATAGCATACAGTGTGTTTTCTATGGCGCATGCACACTTCTGCTTATGAATTATTCACTGATGAAATGCAATAACCTCATCACTTCTTTCTTCTCTCTTTTCTTTTCCCTCCCCCCCCCTCCCTTTTTTTGCACACAGGAAGTTCTTGAAGTGAACTCCTCCTTCCAGTCCCATCTAATTATGGAGCCTGTTCCCCCCACACCCCCAATAGTTTTACTTCAGTGCCAAGTTGAACGTGCAGTTCTTCTTGAAAGCTTCTTCCCATTGCATGACCTCATGAGGCAACCGTCCAAAAGCTCTTCCAGTCAGCCACTCCGTGAATAATTGAGGAGTTCTTCCCCTGCCTGCCCTATTGGGTTTTTTTTTAACTAAATTGAAGGGATGACTTAAAGGGAACAAAAATGTCTTCTCCTGTCAATTTATTTTTTCCCTAATGCATTCCCTTTTTTTCAGTCCAGTATAATGAGCCAAGATGCCAAAGTTCAAATACTATAACAAACAGAAAATCCTTTTGCTTGATCTCTGCTCCAGCAAACCGGCTGTGCGTTGCTAATCCTTTTTTTTTTTTTGTATATTCATCTTGTGTAAGGCCTAATTAATTTTTAATACCCTACCCAAGTCTTCCATTATAGGCCTGCTTTATTTCTGGAAGCTTTCTGGAAAGCACGGGGCCATCACAACTAGCATGTCTCATTTATGTGACAGTTTTATGGTTCACTTGGAACAATTTGCAAAGCTGTCCATCATCTCCATCCCAGCGACTTTGTGGCTCTGCTATTTTAATCCCAGGCTACAGAGCGAGGCAGGCTGAAAGCTCCTCAAGTGATACTACTAAATCCAAAGGTAAAGTTCCGAGGAGTGTACCACAGAAGGCCTACTGCAGACTCACATGCTCAGTGGCTCGTTGTATGGCTTTGGGTTTTGTGGGATTGAATGGTAGTATATTTGCTGGGAAATCGATCCTCCTCACTCTCTCATTGCCTATCGATGGGATTCCAATGAGAGAAAATTCAATCATGAACATACCCAGGAAAACATGTGAAGCTGCCTTGTACTGAGTCAAGCCATTGGTTTATCAAAGTTGTCTACTCTGACTGGCAGCCCTTCTCCAGGGTTCTCAGAGCCCAACTAGATGTGACTGTGTCCCTGAGTTCACCAGGGGAAAGCCTCTGCCATTTTAGGGATTAACTTCCCTCTGTTTACACCCATTGTCCTGGGTTTGGTCCCAAACTAGGTTGAAAAACAGACTGGAAAGGATCTAGACAATTCGCTTCATCCAGGAAAGCTTGGCATTGTCCAGCCTTGCTTTCGATCATCTTGCTCAAAAATGTAACAACTGAGATGGGTCAATAACTATTGAGATCTCCTGGATCCAGGATAAGGTTCTTTAGAAGTATATGGACCATAGCCTGATTTAAAGCTGAGCCCACCACCCTCTCTCTCAAGGAGACATTAACTACCTCCTACCAAATACCTTTTCTCCCCAATGGGGACCCAAAATGGCTTACTATATTATTTCCCCCTCCTTCATTTCATCCTCACAACAACCCTGTGACATAGGTCAGGCTGAATGTGACTGGCCAGCCCAAGGTCACCCAGTGAGCTTCCACAGCAGAGTGGGGATGTGGACCTGAATCTTCCCAGCTCTGGTGCAACATTCTAACCTAGGGGTGTCAAACCAGCCCCTGCAGGGCTCCTATCTGGCCCGCAAGCAACTGGCTCCCACCTGCTTCTTGTTTCCTGTATCACAGCTTGTTTTGCCCAGCTCTTTCCAGCTTGCAGGGGAGAGAAACAAAGCCAAGCCTCCTTTCCTTTGATTGGCCAAGGGCTCCTCCCCCTCCTTTGGGGAGGAGAGGAGGAGGAGGGAAAGAGCCAGTGAGAGGGGGGAGAGAAGGAGGGAGGGGGAGGTAGTGGGAGGGAAAGGGAAAGAGCCAGAGAGAGCACACCAGAAAGAGAGAGAGAGAGAGAGGTGGAGTCCCATGGCATTTGGAGAGATTCCCCTTTCCAGTTCTAACAGATTGGGGGGGAGGAAGAAACCTAACAGCCCAGCTTGCATTCTGAATCCTCCTGGACCAAATTGAGATCTAGGTTTCCTGTCTCATTACCAGTGCTGATATCTCCACACCTACTACCTCTCTGCATATCACACCTAATACAATCAAGCCTACTATTGCCATTCGGGATCTGAAATCATCTTTATAAAGTATATGTCTCCAGTACCTCATGTTACATTTTATAGCACACATGGCCTGGCCCAACATAATGACATTTATGTCAGATCTGGCCCTTGTAACAAACGAGTTCGACATATCTGCTCTAACCACTGCATCACACTTGTTAAATCCCCTCTCTTTGTGGTCTTGACCCAAACTGGACCCTAGGCAATTGTAATTCACCTTAAAAAGACACTGGGGAAAATGTGATCACAGATGATCCTAAGACATCCAATTGGCCCTTCTCTCCCACCATACTACAGCCAAATATGTTCTGAAGTGAAGCTCAAGAAAATGTAATGCACATTTATCTTTTGTTACATCTTACCATCTTCCCTTTCCTTGCTTCCTTTTTCTCCTTCAGTTGCTTCCTCCTCTGTCAGACTTTAGAGTGTATGTTTCTCTGTTTAGTGGTCTGTCTTGCTGCTTGTTATTTTATTCTTTAAAGCAACGTGCACAATTACATGACTGGATGGACAACAACTTATTTATAAAATCACACTTTCTGCCCTGAGACACCAAGTCATAACTAATAATCACCACTGCAGATCCAGCAAGAAGAATGTTGTGGTTTCCGGCCACTCATTTTCTGAACTGTGAGGTTGCTTTGCTTTCGAGGTCTTTGTGGCAAACTTGCCAACAGTTCCCTCTGCACTGTCAGTCTTCTGCAAATGCAACCTTACAATCAAACAGTAGCATCAGACATGAATGATCACACTTCCGTTTCACCTTATTAAATCCTCTGCAATTGTTTTATCGAGGAACTAAAGCCTGGAGCACTGGCAAGTGTTTCTAACATTTCCACTACAATCATTCCAGCGAAAAGCTGGAGGACCTGCCAAGAACAAGACTATGAACCTCAGCCAGGCTACAACTGCCTCCATTATGGCTCTGTAAATCATTCCCATATCCTCTGAGCTGGCTAGCCCAGATCTACCCCCACATTATGCTATCTTCTTCTTCATCTTCTTCATTTTTTTCACAAGTTTTATTTTATTTTAACGTTCCAAGAGAAAAACAAGTATACAAACAAGCACTGCGTTATTCAAGCATAAAATTTCGTCTTTTGCTTAAATTCGAATACAAACCATATGTAAAGATATCCTCTTGTGATTTAAAACAAATATTAACTTATCTCAAAATCTTGACATCCAGACTAAGCTCTAACTTTTTATTATAAATGGTATGGCTACAAAAACAATGTTTTTAAGCCTATCAATTAAAAATCATACCTCACTCTGCTATTTATTCATTATTACCCATAAATAAAGGTTTTAAATTTAGCATCCATAACATGTTCCCAATCAAACTGATCCAAGTACTGGGTACCATTTGTCTGTGGGATTCAAAAATACAGAACGAGCTCCCGGAGGAGATCAGGGCCCTGCGGAACTTAATGCAGTTCCGCAGGGCCTGCAAGATGGAGCTCTTCCGCCGGGCTTTTAATTAGGAGCCGCCAGCAATAATAACAGCAGCAATATCCACTGCAGTAACATCTATAGTGTGAGCCGGCCCTGAATGTAGTCCAGACCTGATGGTTATGGCTGGTAGGTCCCTAACCTGATAGGAAGTCACCTGGTAAGATTGGAAGCACTTTGTTGGAAATTGGTATGCACTTTATTGGAAATTCATTGTGACATATCTGTAACCTTGGAATTTTTATTGTTATTGTTGATTTTAAATCTGTTTTATGATGTTTTAACTGGCATTGTGCCCTTGTAAGCCGCCCTGAGCCCGCTTGCGGGGAGGGTGGGGTATAAAAATAAAGATAAATAAATAATAAATAAACAAACAATTCCCTTTCGTTATCATTACTACTTGCAAAAACAGAAAATTTCTCTAACAAGAAGAAATCCCAGACCTTGTTCAGCCATTGAGCAATGGTAGGAGCATTTTTATTCTTCCAATTCTGCGCTATAACTACTTTCGTTGCAGTGATTAATACATTTATTAATTTTATCATTCCAGGAGGCGGAGAGTCCAGAGGTCTAAGATGGAGCAACACCACAGCCAGATCCAGAGGTACAGTATGCCCAGTTAAAATTTCAATTTTATGTAAAACCTGCTTCCAAAACTGTTCTATATGTGTACATTGCTACCAATTGTGATAATAAGTTGCTTTAGTCCCACAAAGCTTCCAGCATAGGGGGGAGGCGTTCGAGTGCACATGAGCTATCTTTGTTGGCGTCAAGTACCACCACGTTAACACTTTAAGCATGGCTGGCTGTATTGTGATTTTGAAATTTTGGCAAAATTAGCCCATATTTCTTCCCACTGTTCATTGGTGAACGACTGCTGTAGGTCTTTGTGCCAAGTGCTTTGGTAAGCCAAAAGCTTGCTGTTCCCGGCATTTAGTAATAATTGATAAATTCTTGAAATGAGACCTTTTTTATTATTACCTTTATATAACAATTGCTCAAATCCTGTAAGTGTTCTTTTAAGGTTATTACTGATATTTGAAGCTGCAAACAAGTGTTGAAGCTGTAAATATTCATACCATAATAAATTTGTGTTATATTTCTTCTCTGGCTCCAGCTTAGGAGACAGTTTACGACCTTGTATTGTGTCAGTCAAGTGTGTCAACCCTGACCTTCTCCATGCGCTAAAAGTAGTGCATTCCTTAGCTGGTGAGAACAAGTCTTGACCGGTGAAAGTGCTTAACAGCGACCGTGAAGGTACTAGATAAGACCGATAAAAGAACCAGGTTTTAAAAGTAGTCCAGAGAAAAGAGTTATGAGCTTGAGTTACTTTTGTGAATGGAATGTCACACTATAGCAATTCTCTAAAATTGTTAGGCAAAAAAGATTCCTCAATCCATTTCCGACCAAGATCATCAGAACTATGATATTGGCTGCGGTCACACACACTAAATAATCCACTTTCAATGCACTTTCAGTGCACTTTCAAACTGGATTTTGCCAGTTCACACAGTAAAAATCCAGTTTGAAAGTGCATTGAAAGTGCATTGAAAGTGGATTATTTACTGTGTGTGACTACAGCCATTGTTTAACTAGATTGGCTAGTATAGTGGCCGTGTAGTAGTAGGTTAGGTTAGGAACATTCAAGCCACCTTGTTTTAGAGGCCTGCATAGTATCGTGATGTTTAAACTTGGAGCTTTGTAGTGCCAAATAAACTTATGGAGATTGCATTGCCATTTCATTAGAGCTTGTTTAGGGATATAAATTGGAAGTGCCCGAAAACAATACAAATATTTGGGGAAAATAAATGATCAAACAGTGTTTATTCAGTCAGGCCAAGACAGTATTTTATTATCCCACTGTTTCAGTAGAGCACAGATTTCTTTGTCGATAGCCTCATGATGAACCTTAATCAGATTTGACAAATTCAATGGAATTTTAATTCCAAGATATTGCAAGGAGTTTTTAACCCATTGATAAGGGTAGTGCTGAATAATCCATTGTGTTACTGCCTTTGACAATTGTCTAAGATAAATCATGGATTTGGTTTCATTAACTTGTAGACCTGCTATTGCACCAAATTCTTGAAGTGTGCTTTGAATTTTAGGCAATGAGGATTTTGGGTTGCTAATATAAATAATCAGGTTGTCAGCAAAGAGACTGACTTTAAACTCATGTCCATAGTAGCAACAGGCACTGGGCAGCATTCATACCACTATATGTCACACAGTAAGGGCAGGTGACCCAGGTGAGGGAAGCTATAGCTGTTTTGTCTCCAGCTTCAGCAGGTGATGTCCAAATGTACAGATTGCAAACCCTAGAGTTCAAAAGTCTTGATTATAAATTAAGATGGCCCATGGTAGGTCTGCTATACAGAAGGCACCTTGACACCGTGGATGTGCGCGCACACACACACACACACACAAACACCTTCCACCTGTTTCTGGTCTATTGTTTTGCCTTCAGGTAGTGAAGGGTGGGGTATAACTCCAATCTCCTCCTCCCCTCCTCCTCCTCCTCCTCCTCTTCTTCTAACTATGCTTGTGGCTGTCCCTACCTTTGCTGGCAGTGAATTCCACAGTTTAATTACTTGTTGAGTGAAGAAGTATTCCACTCCAATACCACTCCAAGCACTATTCATTGCAGCTTGAACTCCTAACTCATCCGGTCTGTTGATTACCAACTCATTCCTTCTGTTGCCAGACACATTGCATTGCTCCTATATGATTTTCCCCGCCCACCATATGCTCTCCTAATCCCATCCAGGGAAGGCAAAAAGGTTTCCTTCCAATTCTAAAGAACATCAGAATCTCTACTTAATTTTTTTTTTTTTTTGGCCAGAGGCATGGGCTTGCTGTCCCAGAAATGTCTGAACATATGATGTTCAAAAAGCCATGCATTCAGTAAAGCATGTATACTGATTTCCTTACCTCAGCATCAACCTTGAAGGTTCAGCTGCAGTTTGGAGATTAACGGTGCAATCCTAATCAGAGTCACACCCTTCTAAATTTATTGAAGTCAGTGGGTTTGAAGGGTATAACTCCGCTTAGGATGCTACTGCAAATTTAAACACACACAGACTTCTCGTTCTACAGTATCCCAATTAAACCTTATTACTTATAAAAGATATTTATTAACTTTTCTGCCCACTCAAGGCAGCATTCCATAATAAGCACATTAAAAGCCTGAAATAAGAAATATAAACAAATCTGAGCAAAAGAAACATTAAAGAACTACTTGGATTTGACTACGTGAACAGCTTCTGTTGAGGCCTGGTCTGCACGGGCACCAGAATAAGAGGATGAAATGGACCATAACACTTCAGACTGCAGGTAAGGGGTTATATTTTTTGATTCCCTGAAATTGAAAGTCTTGAACTGGGAAAACCTTTCATACGTGTACAAGCTTTTTTCTTTCTAACTATGGGGAAGCCTTAAAAATGTGACTCCCCACCCGCAGCCTGAAGTAGTACAGCCCATTCCACCATCTCAAAATCTGTCACCTTGTGTGCAGATCAGGCCTGAACCCAGGCATAGTAGCTGAAGTGACGCAGAGGTGACATGAAGTTTCTGTGTGGGGTTTTTGGTCTGAGATGGCTACTCCGCACGTTGCATTGGTTGAGTAATCCACATGCATGTATCGCCTCATCCTCAGGTGGTCTACTTTTAACAAAAATGGAATGCTTGAGCTAGAGGAGCTAAAACCGGACATTTCCCTTGCCTCATCTCACTGTACTCTGTTCCTTTTTGCACTTTTATTCCACTAGAGCTCTCAGACCAGAAGTGAGTCATCCTGGAAGAAAAGTGTGGGAAGCTACAAAGAGGACAGGTGGAAGAGGAGGCAGGGACTTAATAATGTAAGAAGTGTGTCCCAATGGTCAGATGATCAGTGGTCCAATAGCCTAGCATCCAGATTCATAGAGTGGCCAACAAGTTGCCCTGCAGGGCCAGCACTAGAGCTGCCTAGCCCACATTGCCTGATGCCAATTTTAAAAAAAAAATCAGCCGTGTGTATTTACTGGAAGTTCTTACCAGAAGTGACAAAAGGTAGCTCTAAGAATCGATGGAAACTATAGGTAAAACTCTATGGTTTTATCATAACATTTCTGCAATTACTAGAGCTACCTTTTGTCACTTAGGGAGTAGCTCTAGGAAACACCAGAAACCCTATGATTTTACCACAGAGTTGCTGTCAATTCCTAGAGCTCCCCTTTATCATTTCTGGAAAGTACACAAGGCTGCTTTAAAAAAAAAATTATCCTGCAACACTGTACCCTCACATACAACAATCCCACCAGTTGCCAGGCATTGCCTGGAAACCATAGCCAACACATAGGGTGATTCTGCATCTGTCATTCGGTCCACATTTTCTCAAGTGGGAGGGGAAAGTACAGCTCAAAACCACATTCAAATACCCCAGGGCAACACTGTACTGACTGCAAAGTCACCCTTGAACAGCCATAAAACAACCATAAATCTATGCAGAAGGCACAATAAAATTCAACAAAGAACTCGAAAGTGGCATGGAGTGTAGAAGCTACCATAAAACCCAATAATCAAAGGAAGTGAAAGCAGCATGCAATGCAGAGGGGAAATTCTGTTCAGACGTGGGTTTCGTAAAACAACAGAGGGAAAAGCCAACGCAGAATCAGCCATAGTTGCTAAAGCTTTCCCCCCAACATTGCTTCCCAGCACTACCAGTGCTATTCAGTGGTTCCCTCTAGTCACCATGGCTAGTAGCCATTTTGTGGTTGCACCTGCCAGCCTGCATCAGAATTTCTATGGTGCTGCAGGCTCAAAACTGGTGGGGAACTTTGCTCTATTATGTCCACCCCACCAATAGCCTTTTCCCTAAAGTCTCAGACTCTTCACCCTGTCCTCATAGAAAATGGCCTCCTTTGCCATCTTTGTTGCCCCCTTCTGCACTTTTTCTTTGAGATACAGTTGACCAGAACCATTCACAGGATTCACCAAAGCTCTCCTCCCTCATCTCCTCTGTTTTCACTAAAATATATCCCCCACCACACTCCCTGCTTTAGACTTGAATGGGAAGGCATGTGTAGAAATGTTCTTCTAGTTTGGCCCCAAGGAAACCTGCACAATAAATTGTTTCAGAAAGTAGGGTAAAAACTCCTCAAGATTTTTCCTATACCACCTCATGACAAAGGGGATATTTCCCATGAAACAGACTGTGAAGAGTCTCTTTAGTAGGAAAAGGAATCTAATTATGTTTAATGTAACTTATTAAATACTTTGTGGTGAAAGTCATTGCAAATTTATCATCCCCTAAAGCTTTAACATGTTTGCACAGATTCTAAGATTGGGGGGGGAAGGGGGAGGTGGAATCAGCTTATCTTGAAACTGCATTTTAAAACTCCCTCAAGAGTCCTTCAGGGTATGTTCCGTTCTCATTACCTCCAAAAACATTACAATTTAATTACCAGAAATCTGTTTCCAGGGGCTGGGTTTTTTTTGGCATTTTAAAGACTGAAAAAGAGCTAAAGGTTTTAAGATCCAACGAAGTAATTATCAATCAATAAATAAATGTAATAGCTTGTTAAAATATTTTTGTATGGGGGGGAAGCCCTCCATTTTATGTGTCAGAAAGTGAGGGGCAGTCAAAGCTGTTTCTTTTTCCTGTGGGAAAAGAGTCATTTTGAACATTTATTTAGATCTTTTTCACAGATAAAGTGCCATGGAATTTTTATGAAGGTAAGGGAATTGCTCCGTTACAGGCTCTCCTGTGTCAGAGCTTCAGAATTAGGATTGCCAACCCCCAGGTAGGGCCTGCAGATCTCTTGCTTTTACAAGTAGGGTTGCCAGATCCTCTCGTTGCTCCAGTGGGGGGATTTGGGGGGTGGGCGGGGATACCGAGCAATGCCCCCTATGTGATGGTGTCACCCAGAAGTGACATCATCATGTCAGGAATGTTGCACAGGGACTCTCTGATATTTGGGCAAAACTCTATGGTTTTTTTCACCCTCAAACCATAGAGTTTGTCCAAATACCAGAGTGTCCTTGCATGATGTCCCCAACATGATGATGTCACTTCTGGGTGATGTCATCGTGTTGGGGAACATCGTATGGCAATGTCCCTGTTTAGGGGTATGGTTTCCCCTGCTGGCCATCTGGTCCGCAATGGGAAAAAGCCCCTGAAGTTGGGGGATCCTGCACCAAGACCTGGAGGCTGATAAGCCTATTTACAACTGACCTCCAGACTACAGAGATCAGTTTGCCTGGAGAAAATGGCTGCTTTGGAGGGTGGACTCTATGACATTGTACTCTGCTGAGGTCCCTCCCCTCCCCAAACCCCACCATCCACAGGCTCCATCCTCCCACCCACCCCAATCTCCAGGCATTTCCTAATCCAGAGTGGTAACTCTATCTTCAGTACAGTTAGGAGCTGTCAGATATGGGTGGTGGTGGTGGTATGTTCAAAGAATCATTGGGCAAGAAAGGTATAGCACCCAGAAAGATAAAGATACAAGAGCTCCTATTCCCTCCATCTCTTCTTTAATATAGTGCAGTGCCAGATTGGTGAAGCACAAAATTGCCTACCTGTCTTGGTTATTAAAGCAGAAGAAAATTTACCTGGCTTGGGTAACAGACATGGGTGGAAGAAAATGATGTGGTCTGTCTGTCCCAGGCAAATCCACCTGGCTATGTGGTCCTTCATCAACCCGCTCTGGTCGCCAGGGAGGACTGAACTATTATCTTCCACGTATCCTTCAGGACAAACTATTGCTGGTGTTGATCATACACTCCTTACATTAGGGACTACAGATAGATAAAGCATTCTGCTTTTTACCAGCCACTTGTGTCCTGTGGTCAATCCTCTCTGCTTTGGCAGAGATGCTCTGGATGTAATGTTGAAGACAGGTAGACTGATTTTCCTGGGTGATTTCAACATTCAGGCTGAGTTCCCCCTGCCAGGGCCAGCCCAGGATTTTACAGCTTATTTGGCTGCCTCTGAAATGGTGAAAGGTTCACACATGACAGAAGTCATACTGAATCTTTTGGACTGAGCCTTTGAGGGGAGATCTCGCTCCAGAGAATATGCCTGAACAGGGCTGGTGTCAGGCTTTTTTGCACCCTAGGCAAGGCTAACTACTTGCGTCCCCCCCACTGCTAACCAATTATCAAAAACAGATGAATTCTAGATGAAAATTAAAAGCACAAAACTTGACCGTGCTAATTTTTTTTAAAAAATGTGCAAGCTTGGGCAGGCAGGGTGCGAGGCAAAGATCCGTGACTTTCTGGAGGAGGAAAAGCATAGGAGGGCTGGGGCTGGTGAGTGAGTGAGTGAGTGTGAGAGCCTGTGGCCGGTTGGAGGGGTGCTGATTGTCCATTTCTGCACTCCTCTGAGGTCTGCGCCCTAGGCGGTCACCTAACCTGGCCTAATGGTAGCACCAGCCCTGCGCCTGAATCATGGTCTCACCATGATCTACTCAAGGCAAAAGTGAATATGCAACCTGTGAAGCGGGGCACAATTAAAATGGTCTGCCCATTCCGGCTTATAAATTGTGCTGGATTCCAAAATGCACTGCAGGGGTTTTAGGATTCCAAACACATGCTTTGTTGAGATTGCAGTGGGAGCTTGGAACATGAAGCTTCTCAAAGTTAGACTGCTCCTTGTCAGGCCTGTAGCTACAGTGGGGCTTTTGGGGGCTCTGCCCCCTTTCTTAAAGGCACAGCCCCACAAGAATTTCTCCTGTAGGCTGAGTTTCCGGTTGGGAGAATGGAGGTCTGACACGCTTTGCAAATGCGCAAGGCGGACAGCGGCTCTTCCTGACAGCTTGGGTGGGTTAATCCACCCGACGCAACCTCACACAGGTAGTGTGAGGACCAGCAAGCAATATAATCCAGGTTTGAGCAACCTCGGTGAAGGGAAAGTCTCGGAGGAGACTTTTCCGACACCTTGAGCACTGCAGCCGAAGAGGATTCTTGCGAGTATCTCTAAGGAGCCGAGCTGAGCTGAAAAATTCAGCATAAAACCTCCAATTCCCCTGATTCCTTAACAAAGAAGACAAAGTTTAAACGTTGGGACCACATCTGAAGCGAAGTAACAACAAAAGGTAACGGAAAAAAGTTTTTTGCCTTACCATTGACGCGTTTTGAAAGATGAAAAACAGATCGGGTGAAGCAATAGACTGATGTTGATTGGATGAGAGCAGTTTTGAAGTGCTAAAAAACCGAATTTGAACTTAAAAAGCCAAAAAAACAAGTTGTTTAACATTCCTGCGGTTAAGAGGAGTCGGGAGGGGAAGCCAAGCATCGCGAGACAAAGAGGGAGAAGGGAACCAAGCATCGCGAGATTAAGACGTGAGGACTGAATCAGGAAGTGACGGCTAGAAGAGCAGACAAGAAGGAAAAAGGAGAAGAACCGGAAGAAGGTAAAGGGGACTCTAAATACTGCCGGACCAGAAAGGGGACTCTAAATACTGCCGGACCAGAAAGGGGACTCTAAATACTGCCGGACCAGAAAGACCATAACAGGAAGTGACGTGCAGAGAGCAGACAAGTAAAGAAAAGGAAGGGACAAAAGGAAACTACGGCAAGCCAGAAGCAAGGTAAAAAGACTATAACCTTTGACATTAACCATAGAGAAGTCGCGCCCGCCATTTTGGATTTATAAAATTTTTAAACTGCAATATCTCAAAGATTATATAACGTAGAAGGCTGAAACCAACATAATTTGACTTGGCAAGATTAGCTTATTTGAATGCACTAATTGGTGTTTGATTTGGAAGACAAGATAAAATCGATCTTTTTAAAGAGGCAAAACGGACCGCGGACTAAGATCGAGAGCAGCCACATGGTCCTCTCCTACAATGGCAGCAAAAAAAGAAAAAGAGCTATTAGCCGTTATGGAAGCAATGGAAAAGAAAATGTTAGACGCTATAGGAGAGGTAAATGTTAAAATGAATAATATAGCGGCTCAAGCAGATAAAAATTGCATGGAATTAAAAGCAGAATTTCAAAAATTATCCACAAGAACACAAGATATAGAAACTAAAGTAAAAGAACTGGAAGAAAACACCCATAAGACAATGAGAGAGAACGAGAGGATGGAAAAGATGATGCATTATAAAGATATGCAAAACCACCTGAGATTTCGAGGGATTGAGGAAAAATTGAATGAGGATATTTTTACAAGAATGCAAGAAGCAATAGCAGATTTTTTACAAGAACAGGAAGAAGTTGTTAAAGAACACATGGATCTTGTTTATAGAGTTAACTCTACATATGCAAGAGACAAAAACATACCAAGAGACGTGGTTGTCCAATTTACAATGAAAAGAACAAAAGAACAAATCTACAGGAAGTGCTTTACTGACCCCTTTGTAATAGATGGAAAGAAAATCATAGTAATGAAAGAATTGCCTAGAGCAATACTGCAAGAAAGGAAAAAATTCAAGTGTCTGACGGATAAACTAAAGGAGAAAAAAATCAGATTTCGTTGGGAAATACCTCAAGGACTAAGTTTTTATTATGGCAACTCCAGAGTAGTGATTAAAAGCACAGAAGAAATGTATGCATTCCTGGGAGAGAATAAAGATGATTTTGGAGATACTTAAGAATATATCAAAATGGATTACAAAATACTTACATGGAATGTAAATGGACTAAATTCACCCCAAAAATGTAGAATGGTAGGTCATTGGTTGGAAAAACAAAAATGTAATATAATTTGCTTGCAAGAAGCTCATCTTAAAAACCAAAACCATAAATATTTAATAAGGAAAAAATTGGGAGAAGAATTTTATTCTTTAGCAAGTAACAAAAAAAATGGTGTTGTAACATGTCAAAAAAGATTTGGAACCCAAAGTAATATTCAAAGACAAAGATGGAAGATATTTAGCTATTGAAATTTTACTGCAAGGAATGAAAACTTTGATTGTGAACATTTATGCTCCGAATGGAGCTAAAGAAATTTTTTTTAAAGAACTTCAAATGGAATTGGACAATGTAAACTATGATCAAATTATGATGTTAGGAGACTTCAACGGAACTGTAGATAATAAACTAGACAGGCGCTCTAAAAGAAAGGATGAGACATTAGGGAAGCTTCCAAAAAACTTTTTTGAACTGATAAAACAAGAAAAGTTGGAAGATATTTGGAGGAAAGCTAACCCACAAGGAAAAGACTTTACCTTTTACTCTAACAGACATGACTCACATTCAAGAATTGACATGATTTGGATGACTACTAACCTAACCTTCAAGACAAGAAAAGTGGAAATTTTACCCAGAATAATCTCAGATCACAATCCGTGTTTATGGACAGCTGGGCAGATTAAAAAACAAAAGAGATGGAGAATAAACGAGGACTTATTAGATAATCAAGAAATAATTAAAAAATTACTTGAAGAAACAGACCTATACTTCCAAGTAAACATGCAGAAAGAAGTTAAAATTCAAACCGTATGGGATGCATATAAAGCAGTGATGAGAGGACTATTGATATCGTTAAATGCTAAAGATAATAAAAAGAAAAAAGAGCAATATGAAAATATTTTACAAGCCATTAAAACAAAGGAAGAAGAACTGAAGAAGAAACCAGGGAAAAAGAAACTGCAAAAGGAAATTTGGATGCTACAAGACCAAGCAAAAGCCATTTTGAACCAGGAGATGTACTGGAACTTAAAAAAACTTCAACAAAAAGCATTTGAAGGTGCAAATAAACCCGGAAAATACTTAGCATGGCAATTAAAGAAAAAACGTGAAAATAAATTTATCACTAAAGTGATAAGAGATAATATTGAGATAATAGATAACAAAGGAATAAAAAGAGAATTTTTTAAATACTACGCAAAACTTTTTAAGAAGGAAAACAAAGACAGAAGAAAGATTAAAGAATACCTGCAAACATTACAGTTACCAAAACCAACAGAGAAAATTAAAGAACTATTTAATAATCCAGTATCATTACAAGAGATCAAAAATGCAATAAATGACTCAAAATTAGGTAACGCACCTGGACCGGATGGATTTACAGCGAAGTTCTACAAAACGTTACAGGAGTCAGTTTCACCGGTGTTACTGCTATTGATGAACGATATAAGAGTTACTGGAGAGGTACCAGAAACCTGGAAAGATGCATCCATCTCACTGATCCCGAAAGAAAATCAGGATTTGACCAATGTTAAGAATTATAGACCGATCTCTTTACTGAATAATGATTATAAGATTTTTGCTAAGATTATAGCGGATAGACTAAAAGAGCACCTTAAAGAGACTATACAAACAGAACAAGCAGGGTTCTTACCTAATCGACAAATAAGGGACAATCTAAGAGTAGTAGTGGACGCTATAGAATACTACGATAAACATCCTGAAAAGGAAGTGGGCTTTTTCTTTTTAGATGCGGAGAAAGCGTTTGATAATTTAAACTGGGATTTTATGTTTGAAGTTTTAGAACATCTTGAGATCGGTGAATATATGCTTAACTTCATTAAAGCAATATATAAAGAACAGAAATCCTCAATAATAATTAATACCGAAAAGACAGACGATTTTAAAGTTGAAAAAGGAACAAGACAAGGATGCCCGCTTTCGCCGCTGCTATTTATTTGGATTTTAGAAGTTCTACTGTTAAATGTGAAGGAAGACAAAGATATTAAAGGCTTAACAACAAAAGGTTTTTCTTTCAAATATAGGGCCTTTGCAGATGATGTGATGTTTATAGTGGAAGACCCCTTATCCACATTACCACATTTGTTACAGAGAGTAAAAGAGTTTGGTGACTTAGCAGGATTTTATGTAAATAAAAACAAATCGAAAGTAATGTGCAAAAATATGTCAAATAAGAAACAAAACGAGTTACAAAAACTTACAGAATGTGAGGTGGTGAAAAAGACAAAATATCTGGGTGTAAACCTAACTATGAAAAATATTGATCTTTATAAAAATAATTATGAAAAATTATGGTTGCAAATTATGCAGGATATTAAAAAGTGGAATGTATTGAATTTGTCATTGCTGGGTAGAATTGCGGTGGTCAAGATGAATGTGTTACCACGATTAATGTTTTTGTTTCAAACTATTCCAATTGTGAAAGATGTAAAAACATTCAAATGTTGGCAGAAGGAGCTGTCTAAATTTGTGTGGGGAGGGAAAAAACCAAGAATTAAGATGAAAATAATGTGTGATGCCAAAGAAAGAGGAGGGTTTCAACTACCAAATCTAAGGTTATACCATGATGCAATATGTTTGACCTGGGTAGGGGCATGGACTATGTTACAAGATAGAATGTTATTGTCCCTGGAAGGTCATGATTGTAGATTTGGGTGGCATGCATATTTGTATTATGGCAAAACAAAAATGGACAATATGTTTAAACATCATTATTTGAGAAGAACACTAATGGATACGTGGACAAGATATAAAAACTTTTTTTCAGAAGAGATACCCATGTGGATTGTACCCGCAGAAGTCTTACATCCAACATCAAGATATAAAGGACAAGATTGGCTGAAGTATAGAGACTTATTAATAAGACATGGCAAGGATTTTAAACTGAAGGAGCAGCATCAGATTGACTTTGATTATGGTTGGTTAAGATATAGACAAATATATGACTTGTATAGAAGTGATAAAAAACACGGTTTCAGGGAAAAAAATAATGAAATAGAACAAGTTTGGGAGGAAGGTGGGAAAAAAATGATTTCTAAAATGTATAAAGTCTTGCTAAAATGGTTTAATGCTGATGAAATGGTAAAAGAACAAATGGTAAAATGGGTGATAAACTTTAACAAAGACATTGAAATGGAATCTTGGGAATTTTTATGGAAAAATGCTATGAGTATATCTACGTGTTATAACTTAAAAGAAAATTGTTTTAAAATGATGTATAGATGGTATATGACACCAAAAAAAATTGCAAATATTGGTCAAAATATGTCTAACAAATGTTGGAAGTGTAAAAAGAAAGAAGGGTCTTTTTATCATATGTGGTGGACTTGTGATAAAGCAAAGACTTATTGGTCAAAAATACATGCAGAAATGGAAAAAATCTTGAAATGTATATTTAAGAAGTTGCCTGAAATGTTATTGCTAGGACTTAAACTAGAAGAGATAAATGTAAAGAAAAGGACAATAATATGGTATATGATTACAACAGCAAGAATGGTGTATGCACAAAACTGGAAAAATGAAAAAATACCAGAGGTGTGGGAATGGTTGAAAAAACTGTTATATATGGCTGAAATGGATAAGTGGACTAGAAAATTGAATAATCTTTACTCAGAGACCTTTCTGGAAGACTGGAAAGATTTGAAAGAATATGTTGAAAAGTATTGGGATATGAAAAACTATATCTATACATGGTTATAATAGCATAAAGGAATAGAAATATATTATATGAATGTTTTAGTTAAAATTAGACAATGAAACTGTTTTTATTTAGAAATACATAAGAGTATAGAAAATAAGAATTGGTGTACAAGTATAAGTATTTTAAAGCTATATAACCGTTACCAGAAACGAAACATAGATATAAGTATTACTATTTTGAATAAAATGGAAAATGTGTTATGCTTCAGATGTGGTGGGAAACCACCAAAACAAGATAAAAATAGAATGTACAAATAGAACAAAATGTTATTTAATATGGAAAAAGGGATTTGTATAAGGTTAAATGTATTATTTTCGATGTGTTTTTTTTGAAAAATAAAAATTTCTTTACAAAAAAAAAACAAAAAAAACAAAAAAAACAAAAAGAATTTCTCCTGTAAATGTTTTTTTCCCAGTCATTTAAAAACTTTTTTTTAAGGCGTGCACTCGTTTAAGCAGAGTGGGGTGTTGCAGTTGACTAATTCATGCTCTGAGCAAGGGAGTTGGAGTAGGTGACCTCTAGGGTCCCTTCTAATTCTGTGTCAAGAGACTGGTCTCCTTTAAGAGAATTTTTCTGCCTAAGTGTTAGCTTTCTTGACTATAGAAGTCATCACCCCCACCTGCCAGCTTGTTAGCAGAACTGCTGCTTAGGCTGGCAGAAGTGATTAACTTGCAGCAGCTGAGAACTGTCATCTAAAGTGGTTGACTGCTTGCCGTTTAGTGATCTTTCCTGGTAACAGCTTTCTATCACCTAAATGGCTTTTCTTTCTGCACTTAAAACTTCGGCCCCACCAGAAAAAAAACTGCCTCACAAGCCACAAAATTCTGGCTACAGGCCTGCTCCTTGTCAATCTCTCCTGCCCTTGGGGCATGGTTTACCATGGAGCTGGGTTACCTAATGAGGGCCAGAAGACATCTGGAAAAACACTGGTGGAAAACTAGTACTGAATCTGACACAGTATGTTTATAATGTTCACTGGAAGATATACGAAGCATCAATGACAGCAGCAAAGAAATGTCATTTTTCTGTGACAATCACATTAGCTAGTTTATGACAACCCCAATGGTTTAAGGTATCTTGACAGTTGATGACTCCTGATCCTGAGCCTTTATTGTATCAGGCACAGACAATTAGCTGTGGTGCTTTTGCAAAGTTTTTTTGCTGATAAAATGACGCAAATACGCTCTGATCTGGATCTGACTGTAATATAGGCAAATGATCCTTTGTGACCCATGATCCTTTGTGACTGAGTAAACTGATTCCTATATGTATTACTACTGAGATTGGGTCCCAATGTAGCCAAAAGAAATTTGGAAAAAGAAATATTCGAAACGCAGCAGCCTGCATCCGGACTACACATTGCTTATGACCAGGACTCGTTTCATAGCAGAAGCTCCTTTGCATATTAGGCCACACACCCCTAATGTAGCCAATACTCCAAGAGCTTACAGAGTTCTTCTTACAGGGGCTACTGTAAGCTCTTGGAGGATTGACTACATCAGGGGTGTGTGGCCTAATATGCAAAGGAGCTCCTGCTATGAAATAAGCCCTGCTTATGACTTTCAAGACTATTTGGATCTTCCTGGAAATATATGAGTCCGCTCCATGATGATTACATGTCAAGCTGGACCATGAAATTAGTTTTACTACAGGAGTAAGACATATTGTATTTTTGGGGACTTTATTTTCTGTACTTCTGTGAATTTATCTTTCTGTATTAGTGGTGCCTCTGAAAAAACCTTAGTTTCATCTAGTTTATATTGATAGTAAATATCTATATTCATTTTGTTCACTTCAAGTGATTTCAGCCAGTGGTTTTCTGTGTTTTGCATTTCTCCTGTATGCTGGTTCCCGTGTTGTTTTTTCTGGTTTTTTCTGTAAAATAGGCCAGACAGAAGAAATGCCGAAAGCATCGTCTGTTCCGCTTATGGACCATTTTAACTCAGTTATCATGATGGGTGCTGACAGGATCATGGGATTTGTGAAGGCCACTCCTTGTGCACTGGATCCTTGCCCATCCTGGCTGATAAAATCATTTTAAGAACCACACTGATAATGAGTGCTTGATGTCTAGCATAAATCAGTCACTAACTCATGGCACCTTCCTTCAGCCACTCAAAGAAGCAGTTATCTGGCCAGTACTTAAAAAACCACCCCTACAGAAAAATGAAATAACCAATGATTGCCCAGACTCTAATCTGTCCATCCTAGGAAAAGTGATCAAGAGAGCAATAGCTGAACTACTCCAGGTATTCTTGGATACTTCATATGCTCTGGATTCTTTTCAGTCTGGTTTCAAGCAAGTCTATGGGGTAGAGGTGGTTCCTTTGACTGGTTTAAATCGTTCCTCACATATTGGACTCAGGGGGTTGCCATCAAAGATCTGTTATCTCTATTGTGAGAATTGTCCCATGGGATTCCAAACAGTGCAGTATTATCAACATGCTGATGACCACCCATCCAACAGATGGGCAAGATCAACAACTGCCTGTATGTACAAGTGCCTTCTTCGTATTGGCCCCCACCCTGTGGAACAGTCTGCCTGAGGAGATCAGGAAGGCTCTCACGTTCCGAGCATTTCACAAACTACATAAAACAGAATCATTCTGGAGGGCATTTTTATAAAAGAAATAGGAGTACCTTGTATCAGATTGGTCCAGACTGCATTGTGTTTTCTGCTGATATAATACCATACCATGTTTCACATGCCATGTTTAATGCTTATTCTTAGTTCAGCTCCTCTCCAGAATTCTGCAGTTCCTACTTCTATTATATTGCTTAGTAGATGTATCATTCTGTTGTAGGATTCCCATTTCCCAAGTGGGGGAAGGGGATCCCTGGATTTTGTGGGCTTCTGCCTACTGCTGGCCAGTTGGCCGGTAGAAGGAAATTCCCCCTACCTCGATGCTGTGCCCAACACCCTGACATCACCTGGAAGTGATGTCAGCGCATTGGTGACATGGGGGGCGACACTCTGCTTTCTGGGCAAAACTCTATGGTTTGAGACCATTTTTACCATAAGAGTTTTCCCAAAAAGCATAGCATTGCCCCCGATGTCACCGATGCACTGATGTCACTTTTGGGTGACATCAGCGCATTGCGCAACATCCCCACCCACCTTTGAACACCCCCCAAATCCCCCCACCTGTGCAACGAGTGGACCTGGTAACCCTGGCTGAGGACAGACTGGCAATCTGGAGCGAGATGAATGCGGAGGAAACTGCTGCGGGGGAAAAACTCCCCGGGGCTGGCTGTTCACACCGGCCGGTGTATTACGCAACGGTGCTGATACGGAGCGTTCAGACTGCTGCGGAGTGGCCCCACGTGGGCAGGCCTCCACAGCTCGTGATAGGGCTGTTTCGGCAATTTGCACTGCCGCCTCTGCTTGCCTCCCGCCTTCTTCTGGTTCACACTGCCTGGAAGCGGGAGGCAAGCACAAGACAGCCCTTGGACACCGGTTTCTCCCGGTGTCCTGTTAAAGTGGATGGAAAGCGAGTGGGAGACGAGTAAGTGCGAAACGGAGCCGATGGACAGATGCACATGTCTGAACGCGCTCCCTTCTTCCACTTCCAACGCGGGGCTGTCCCGCTTTACATTGCCAGTCTGTCCTCAGCCCCTATTCCATTGTCCGTACTGATTTACACGGTGTAATCTGCCTAATAGAGTCTCAGTGAGAAAGGCGGACGATGATAACATAGACCAGGGTTTCTTAACGTTTTTGGGCCATGGACCCTTTCGGCAGTCTGGTGAAGTGTATGGACCCCTTCTCAGCATAATATTTTTAAATGTATAAAATAAAATACATGGGATTACAAAGGGAACCAATTATATAGTGATCAAAATATTTAAAAAACAAATTTGTGATATGGTGATATATGTGCTTATTTATTAACACATCCAATAACAAGATGATGGGTTTAAAACATAAAATTTAACTTTAATGCCTATTTTTTAAAGACTCATCAGTGTGAAAGCTGTTGTTGCTTAGCTTGAATAAGAACATTAAACTGTGGGGTGGTCTTTGACAAAGCGACATGCATGTCATGTTGGACAGCCAATCGATTTCGGTTTTTTGTTTTGATGGTCACAAGTGTTGAAAATCCCAATTCGCAAAGATATATCATTGAATCAAAGCTTCCATGGCTCGCTTTACAATGTAAGGATAGGTTTCTCTCAAGGAACACCAGAACTCACCAAGGCTTTTGGAGTTAAACTCCAATTGCAGAAAGTTTTTCGTCCCAAGACCAATGAGTTCATCTTTGTCTAAGTCAGCATCTTCAAAACAGTTTATATCAGAAAGAAAAGGACTGCAGATCCGTGGTTCAACTTTAATGCCATCAAGATGGAAATAGTTTTTGAAAGAGTTCTGAAGTGTTTCCAGGTGTTTGCAGATTTCTCTTTTTAAAGCAATTGATAGAGACTTTCATATCTCAACTACATCTTGGTAAAGCACTTTCTCCAGCATTTGAAAGTTTGCAAGGATGTCAGCTTCTACTCTCTTCCTCCATATCGGCAGCTTAGCCAAGACAGTTTGTAATTTTTCAGTAGCTTCCATAATGGTGACTTCAGGACCTTGAATTGAAAGATTTATCTCTTCCATATGGTTAAAAATATCTGCCAGGTAAGCCAACCCATGGATAAAATCCTTTCTTTCAAAGTATTCCAAGAGTGGGTTTTCTTATTCTTTCAGTAAAAAGTGAAATTTCTGCCCTTACTCCCAACAAGCGCTTCAAGACAAGTTCCTTCTGGAAGCCAGTGAATTTCTGTGTGGTAGAGAAGCATTTCATATTCTGCTCCCATTTCTTGATGAGATTTTTTTAAAATGCCATGATTCAGAGACCTGCTTCTGCTAAAGTTGATGACTTTTCTGGCTGTTGACAAAACTTCTTTCAGGGTTGTTGGGAGTGTCTTTGTTGCCAGTGCATGTCTGTGCAAAAGTTAATGATGCAAAGAGCTTCCTTTTTCTAATGTAGCAAAACCAGATGCTTTACCAAGCATCTCGGGAGCTCCATCTGTGCAAAGCTTTTCTCTCCAGTCAACTAAACTGCCCAGTTTTGCAAAACTTTAACTAACAATGAAAAAGACTCACTTTCTTTCATGTATTGATCTACAAACAATTGTAGATAGGGAATACTGGAAAGCAACATAGATGTCTGGGTCACCAGTGCGGGAATGCACAACTTCACCATTTGGTGGCCGAATGACTACTAGGTGCAGAGTTTCCCGATAGTTGGCCAGCTACATCGCAGTCTAGCAGCAGGTATAATAACTACCGTATTAATCCTTTGAGTGACAAAATGGGGGGGGGGGGTCATTGGTAAGAAGGGATTTTTAAAAATCTTGTTCGTATTTTTTCACAGGACTGCTCTTGCATTTCTGTGGAAAATAAAAATATTTTTTTTTGCTGCCCCCTATAATATAGAGGGGTCATGTCATCCAGTGGTTCTCCTTAAGAAAAAAAGGAGGACATTTTAAAGTTTTTTAAAATGCAGTTTAAGAGAAGAATTAAAGGGACTTAAAAGTTCAGACATTCACCCCAAAAATGGAACACATGAAGCTGCTTTATATTGAGTCTGGCCATTGGTCTATCAAGGTCAGTATTGTCTACTCTGTTGGGCAGCAGCTCACCAGACTAACAGGTCAAGGTGTTCATCATCACGCATTACCTGAAAGTTTTACAGGAGATGCTGGGGACTGAATCTGAGACCTTCTGCATGCCAAGCAGATGCTCTACCACTGAATTACAACCCCTCCCCTTAACTTCCATCCCACTTGAGCTGTAGAAACACTGTACAATCAGACATTATGTGCTCACTTATATATTAAGCTCCATCCAGTGACTTTTTTTGTTTTCATCACCTCGATTCTCTTTTACTACAGGTGTGTATGGATGGGGGAGGTACCATAAAAAACAGAAGCTGGCATTCATGCTGTATCAACATTCAGCAATACATGTGGCAATTCAGGACATGCAGTGAACACTGAAAGGAAAGGAAGATCACAGTAAAACTAATCTGAAAAACCTATCTAAATAATAAGGAGAAAAGTAGCTCCATGGATCCCTAGCAAGACTGATCAAGGTGGGTAGCCATGTTAGTCTGTCTGTAGCAGCAGAAAAGAACAGAAGTCCAGTAGCACCTTAAAGAATGACAAAATGTGTAGCAGAGTATGAACTATTGTGAGTCAGGGCTTATTTCTGAAGACTCACAAAAGCTCATACTCTGCTACACATTTTGTTAGCCTTTAAGGTACTACCGGACTCTTGCTCTTTTCTACTACCCGGAACGGGGCTGTCCCTGAAATTGCTCATCACCCTCCTGCAAAGTAAACAATTTGCTGTTTATTACATCTCTACGTTTGAAGTTGGAATATTTGGGAAAGTCTCTATCGGAAGCTGACATATTCTGAATGGACTAATTGACGGCACAGAGCACTTTAAATATTGGTGAACTTTATTTTTCTTTTTACCTTCATTTGACTATGATTGAACTGAGTATTGCACCTTACTAAGAGTCTTTCTATTGAACCTACGATTTTTCCATGGTACGCGTTGTTGTTATTATGGTTGTTTACATTGCTTAGTTATTGTTTCATGCTTGTTTCTTATCTTTGTTTCTACTTCTTTCTGTGATACTCTCAGTTGTTATACTTTTCTACTACCCTGGCAAGGCGGTACAGCGTCTCTACTACTGACATAATTTCATGCTATGGCAGGAACCTTAACTTAAAACTTCCATGTTTTCTGGGCAGAAGTGCAATTGTTAAATGCCTATACCATTACTCTTAAAATTAAGGGGGGGGTTATGGATTTTAAAATAAAATTAATGTCCTCAGAGAAGCTCCCGATGTAAAAGGAGCTGCCTAAAATCATATGAAATGATATACCATGTTTACATAATTGATGCTTTCAAAGCAAGGTTGATAAATAATGCACTGCTCGTAACTGCATCTAGCAGGCTGTGTTCTGCTCTTAAAGACAAATCTCACATCTGCTTGACAGGCAGCCAGATCCTATGTATGACTTCTCAGAAATTCTGCTCAGTTCAGTGATGCACTACCTGGGATGTTACCTTGGACTGTGGTTCAGTGGCTCTACCACTCATCTACAGCCCCTGCCCATATTTGCAGATTGAAAAGATTTTTCCTGTGTTAAGCTGAGAGCAAAGGTGCTTGGCCTGCTGCCCTCACCAAGCCTCCTAAGAAGGTGACTTTTGGTTTCCCTCTAAAAAATATATGTACTTTTTCAAACTAAAATGCCTTCATCCCAGCCTAGTGGATGGCCTTTTGTGTTTCTCATGCTTTATTTTAGCGAACAAAATTTAGAAGATGTCTTAAGACTGCAAAGTCAAACATTTAATGTCTGGGAAATGTTCAGAATGTCAAATGCTCCAGCAGGGATGTTGCTTCCAAGTGTGGGGAATGTACTGAGAGCAATCACCTTCATTTTTTAAAATGCGATGAAGAATCCCAAAGCCCAGGCATACCACACAACCAATGTTTCCTCTAAACTGAGTTAGCGTGAGCTAGCTCACAGTTTTTAAGCGTCCGGCTTGCACATTTTTGTCCTAGCTCAGGAAGGATGGCTCCGGAGCAAACTCATTTATGCCCCACTTCAGGGCTATTAGAAAGCGGTGGGGGGGGATAGCTGCTGGGCACTCGATTATACCTATGGAGACCGGTCCCCATAGGGTATAATGGAGAATCAATCTGTTGGTACCTGGGGCTTGGGTTGTGCATGTGTTTTTGAGTTAGAGGCACCAAATTTCCAGCATAGCTGCTGGTACCTCTTCTCAACTCCCCCACCCTTCCCATTTCAAAAAGATTGGACCAGGGGATCCAATTCTATGAGCTCCAAAAGAAGGTGCCCCCATCTCCATTATTTCCAATGGAGGGAAAGCATTTAAAAAGAACATGACCCCTTTAAATGCAATGGCAGTTTACCCAGAACTTTCTTCAGAGTTCCCTCTCCCGGGGCCTCCCTCCCCTCTCTTGGAGCCTCCTGGTAAGTCCCCCACCCACTTGTCAGCCTCACCTGGGAACCTAATTATCCGCTGACAGTGGCCTGGGAAATAATACAATACTAAATACTACCATAGGTGGACCTCAATGCCACTAGAGTAGCAGTAAGAGACCCCCCCCCCCCAAATCCTATTACGCAATTAAGTTAAGGTTCCTTCAGGAAGTCAATATGGCCACATTAAGCTTTTAGAACATTATCTACAACCGAAAGCCCCAACGAAGCTGCCGTAATCAATTCCATTCTCATCCACTAGATGCAAAGGAATAAAGTGCTGTGTTGAAAAACATTGTCAATTCATTTTCAAAGTATAGCAGTTAAGTCTTCCAAAACAGTTTGTTGTTTTCAGAACAATGCAGATAAGTCTTTCAAACAATACAATTTCAGAGTGTGTGCATGGAAACTGTAGAAAAGACATTGCCGTTCTACCTCTTAATCTCAGGAGATCTCCAGCCACCATCTGGAGGTTGGCAACCCTAATAAGAGGGGTAGGGAGGGGGGGATTCACAGAGTGACAGTTCCAGCAAATACCTGGGAGTGACATTGCCCTGTATATGCAACACTCCAAGATTCACCCCAAACCCTACAGGAAAACATTTGCTGGCATTTCCTAGAAGGGATGTCACGCCACTGGCTTGCTGCTGCTTTTCCCCAGCCATTTTTTCCCTGCTTCCCTGCGGAGCAATGATGGGCAGAGCAGGCAGAGGCTGGGAGACCTGAAATGGGAGACATAGCCTCTCTAGGAACACCCATCTAACCCATTGGCTTGAATCCCACCTCAGTTGGGGGGTGGGAATAGAAGGCTTTCCATCCTCGGAGAGCTTACCCATTCAGCCACAGTCCAAAATCCACCTCCCCAAATCAGGCTCATAGCTACAGTGGGGCATCTCAGGGCCAGGCCTCCCGACTTCCCAGGTGATTTATTTTATTTTATTTTTTGCTTGTGCCACAGCTGCACTGAGCTGTTGCCCTGCCCTGCCTGCTGGCAGTGTACCTCTGGCTGACTGCGGGCAAGGCAGGCCACCGGGCACGTCTGCGCCCTACCCCAGTCCCCCCTCTCTCTTGTTGCTTTTTTTTAAACTTTTACTCTCTTGTCGCTCCTGACACAGTGCCCCCAACTTATTTAAATGCCCCCAAAGTAAAAAAAAATACTCCTGGCTACAACCTTGCCCCAAATGCTGCTCCTGAGAGACAGGGGACTCTCTAGAAACAGCTTTGGAGGGAATCAGAAACTAACCACCGGAGGGTGGGGGAATCAAGGGAAAAATCATCCTCCCCTTGGCCATTTCCATCCACACAACTTTTAGGCAGGGTCCAAACCTTTGACTTCAATGGACTTAGAAGGGTGCAGCTCTGCTCAGGGCTGTACAGTTAAATTGCCAAGACTGGCTGTTTGTGCGAGGATTACCTGAACTTAGCATTTCCTCGTTCGAGTGGATTTAACTCCGGGTTTTGTGGGCTTTGTTTTTCTTAACTCTGCGCTCTCAAAGGATGCCACCACAGCTGCTCTGGGCTTACATAATGCCCAGCAGAGCGCTGCTTCAGTCTCCCCGATTATGGATTAGTGTCATAATAATTGTGCAGGCCAGATTCCAACAGCTGTGTGCCTCCTTCCAGGGGCTATCGCAGATTTCACATCTTCTTTGAAAACGACTGAGTCCAGCCATGGAACATGCTGAGTCCCCAACCTCACGCAGCAATCTCTGTACTGTTCTCCACAGTCTAGACCCTCATAGCATAGGCGGAGAGACGGAGTTACCAGCCATAAGCGCAACTGGACAGGACTGCAAAATGGGGAGTCAAAGGCCATGTTATATGAATGTACAAGTTATGTTAAGTGATGTGTTTATTTCAAGGTTTAAAATACAGACACTTTCAGCGCAGTAGATGCAAAGCCATGTACCAGCATGGGAGGCTTAGTAAGCACATCAGGCAGATTTTGAACTTTTTCTGACTTGGATGGCCCAGGCTAGCCCGATCTAAACAAATCTCAGAAGCTAAGCAGGGTCGGCCCTGGTCAGTACTTGGATGGGAGACCACCCAGGAAGTCCAGAGTTGCTACACAGAAGCAGGCAATGGCAAACCACCTCTGAATGTCTCTGGCCTTGAAAACCCTACAGCAGGGGTGTCAAACATAAGGCCCGGGGGTCAGAACCGGCCTGTCCAGGGCTCTTATGCAGCCCACGAGCAATTGATGCAATGGAGGGAGTGCTGGGGGGCGGAGTGGGCAGAGCCACTCCATTGTGGCTTCAGCAAGGCAGAACAACCTTGTCTGCAGCAGTCAAGCATCGTTAGGGGCATCTGCCCAGTGCTGCTCTGCTGCCTCCCCAGTCCACCTATGTGGGTTTTCCTCTGTACACACCCCCTCCCAGCCCATGGGGCCTTGCAGTGAGGATACACCAACTTGGAGCTTACAAGCTGCTGTCCTTTATAAATTTTCTATCTCTGGTACCTGGCATTACATTCTATGGTACACATGGCACTGCCCAACGAAGTGCCATTTATGTCAGATCTGGCCTTCGTCACAAATGAGTTTGACACCTCTGCCTTGCAGGGTCAGTAAGTCAGCTGTGACTTGATAGCACATTCAGCCTCCAGGAGGACACAGCTTGCTGAATGAAGGATATAGCGTTGACAAATGGTGCCTCCATGTGAGCAGTGTCCAGCTGCAGCCCTTAATGTGTCGCTCATCTGAGCATGAACTGGTCATAAGCCCACGGTCTTTGTATGCTCCTGTAGGTCTTTGTATGCTCCTGTAGCACCATTCATGAAACCCAGAGTGTCTACAGGGGAGCTATGCGCGTGGCTGCTGAGAATGCTAATTATGGGGTTTGCATGACTCTGCCTGGATGCAACCCCCAAACACTCCCATGGCCTGTGTGACGTAGTGCCAGATGAAGATCTGGGAAGCCCATCCACACTCTGCCATGGGTTAGTTACACTCCTTCAACCTAACCTACTTCACAGGATTGTTGTGAAAGTAAGGAAAGGAGAAGGATGCTGAATGTCCCCATTGGGAAGAAAAGTGGGGTTTAAATATCGGAACAAACAAATAAGGCCTGTAGGAATATGAATTGGCCCTTGGTAAGTGGCAACTGGGAAGGAAAGGTGGCATGGTACCGCCTGATCTTGTCAGATCTCGAAGGCTAATCAGGGTTGGGACCAATGCTCCCTCTAAGCTGTGGAGTCTTGTGAGCAAAAATTCTACTTTGTGGGCTACTGGCATTGAAGTTGTGAGCGAGCCATTTGGCTACTGCATAAATTAGTTTGCTCTGGAGCCATCCTTCCTGAGTTAAAGCAAAAATGTGTGAGCCGGAGTCTAAAAATTTGTGAGCTAGCTCACACTAACTCAGCTTAGAGGGAATGCTGGTTGGGACTTGGATGGGAGAGCACCAAGGACGGCTCTGCAGAGAAAGGCAATGGCAAACCACCTCTGCTTCTCACTTGCCTTGAAAGCCCCTTGCAGGGGGTCAGGTACCATACATTGTGGCAACTGACTAGGCAAACTGATTTCTTTTTTTAAAAAAAATTGAGGTTATCTCTAGCAATGTGCAGAGTATCTGATCTGTGATGGCTCATTCACACACGCAACAATACCCATATGCAGTATTAATATTCCATGTATTTAGTTAACATGTTTTGAATCCTATTTTGAGATCTTGAAGATGGTTATCATATCATCTCTGAGTCATAGCCTGGAGAGGAGACAACTCAGAGGTGATATGGTAACTATCTTCAAGTACTTGATGGACTGCCATATAGAGGATGGTGCAGAGATGTTTTCTGTTGCCCTAGAAGTTCAGACCAGATCCAACAGGGTGAAATTAAATCAAAGGAGTTTTCGGCTAAACATTAGGAAGAACTTCCTGACAGCTAGAGTGGTTCTTCAGTGGAAAAGGCTTCCTTGGGAGGCGGGGGGCTCTCCTTCTCTGGAGGTGTTTAAGCAGAGGCTAGATGGCCATCTGACAGCAATGCTGATTCTGTGAACTTAGGCAGATCATGAGAGGGAGGGCAGGAAGGGTTGCCTCAGTGCTTAGTTCTTGTGGTCCTTTCTTACATACCCAGGGAAATGCTGATCGCCACTTTGGGGTCAGGAAGCAATTTTTCTCTGGCTGGAGATCCCAGAGGCTTTTTGCCATCTTCTGGGCATGGAGCAAGGGACACTGGGGGCATGGGGGGAGGTATTTGTGAATTCCCTGCATTGTGCAGGGGGTTGGACTAGATGACCCTGAAGGTCCCTTCTAATTCTATGATTGTATATGGTGAGGATGGGACGTTGAACCAAGGAAATGTTGAGCCAAAGACTACCCACCTCACTCCTCACCTAGTTCTCACAGAAGTCATCAAGTGATGATTCTACAGATGATTAGTTAAAAGTTAGCCATGTGATGAGAGCAAGCTGAAAAGATGAGAGCCAGTTTGGTGTAGTGGTTAAGTGCACGGACTCTAATCTGGGAGAACCGGGTTTGATTCCCCACTCCTCCACTTGCATCTGCTGGATGACCTACAGAGCCATAGCTCTGTACCAGCTGTTCTCTCAAGGACAGTTGTCTCAGAGCTCTCTCAGCCCCACCTACCTCACAAGGTGTCTGTTGTGGGGAGAGGAAGGGAAAGGAGTTTGTAAGCTGCTCTGAAAATCCAAGTGAGTGAAGGATGGGATATAAATCTTCTCTTCTCTTCTCTCTGAAATCCACCAGTCCTCAGCCTGAGACCCTGGGCAATTCTGCATTGGCTTTTCCCTCCGCTGTTTTAACGAACCCACCTTGAAACAGAAATTCCCCTCTGCATTGCACGCTGCTTTCACTTTCTTTGATCATCAGATTTTATGGTACCTTCTGCATAGATTTATGGCCGTTCAGGGGTGACTTCGTAGTCAGTACAGTGTTGTCCCAGGGTATTTGAATGTGATTTTGAGCTAAACCTTTTCCTCAGTGTTAAGAAAATGTGGCACAAATGCCAGATGCATAATCACCCACTGATGGGTTATCGTGCTACTCCTGTGGCTTTGAGAGAAGCTAAGCAGGTGTAACTTTCCCCATCACTTTATGGTCGTGCTGGGGGAAAGCTTCATTTTTGGCATGTCAACCTGCTGTTAAAAGCATAAGAGCAGAGCTTGGTTGTCAAGGTGGAACACTGTAAACACACTGGCTGCCTGCAATATCTCTGCAGGGTAAGAAAAAATTCTTTTTAAACCTGATGAGTTTAAAAGGTAGATCCAGAGGAGTGCTGCAGCACTGCATAAGACCGGAGGCAAAACTGGGGATATGCGTTCTCTAGCACTACACAGCTTCTCTGCCATAGAGCCTTTCACTCACTTATTCACACACACACACACACACACACTTGTGAAATGCTATGAGTCACCTGACATGAGCCAACTGTGCCTTCTCTTATTCAGTAGACAGTACAACTCTTCCATCCCTGGAAGATTTCTTCTTAAAGATGGTGTAGTATTTTAATTTAATTTTTTTTTAGGAAAAAAAACCCCATCCTTTGGCTACAGCTGCAGTTCTGGGTGCCAAACTGATATCCTCACTGCAGCAATGAAGATCTAAGGGACTTATGCATCTCTGTTCTTTTTTTTTTCCCGCCTCCACAAACCACATCTCTTGGAAGCGAAGACTCATCCTCTTAAGAAAATGCTCTCGCAGAAACGGGTGGGATCTCTTTCCTTCACTTTCTATTTGTGGGCAGACGTGTTCCTTTTTCTCCTTCAAGGTAAGTTAATTGTTCCTCTCTCATGTTTTTTGGGTGGACGTGCGCAACGCTTGTTGTCTAATCCCAGCTTGAAAGAAGAGGCTTGTGCGTGTGGGGGTTTTTTATATATGTTCAGAATGTTTGGTTAGGTGACCTACATATTCTACTGAGGCAGGTTACTTTAACTGCCATAAATAAAGTATAATGAGAGAAGGGCTCCCCCCCCCCCCCATTCCACATGCATGTACTTGCGGCTCTTTGTTGCAATTTAAATGAAACCCCCCTCCCCCCATCTACAAGAACTTACAGCCTATAACAAAATATTGAATGCAAACTGTTATTTCAAAAGACTGGCTTCTGTTCTATGTGGGAAGGGGCTAGTGTTGTACATGCGTTGCCTAGCTCTGGCTTGCCTGGTAATAACCTTATCGAATTCTGTGGGACCTCTGAGCAAACCTGCATAACGTAATGCTGTGTCAGGGCTCTTTTCCCAATCCATGATTCGTTTCCACCTTCGGTGAGGAAAGAGAGTCCGCCTTCATAAACTCCCTCACAGCTTCTTAATACTCCAGATTTGCTGGGCAAAAGGTCCACTTCTTAGTGGCTCAGTTAAGAGAAAGCTAATTGCCATTCTGATCGCTCTGACTGCCATTATTGTATTGGCCTGGCTTTTATGCTTTTAATTTGTAGATGGATGTGCAGAAATTATGTTCAGAAAACTTTTAAATATATATATATATGGGGGAAAGGCAATGCTTGCTTTAGTTTTGTATGCCAGGCTGTTGTTAAAAGTGGAGGAGCAGGCCAGGGAGTAGGGTTGCCAAGTCCAGGTTGGAAAATACCTGGGGACTTTGGGGGTGGAGCCAGGAGAGGGTGGGGTTTGGAGAGGGGAGGGGCCTCAGCAGGGTACAATGCCATAGAGGCCACCCTCCAAAGCAGCCATTTTCTTCAGGGGAGCTGATCTCTGTCAGCTGGGGATCAGTTGTAAAAGCGGGAGATCCCCAGGCCCCACCTGGAGGCTGGCAACCCTACTGGGGAGGGGAATACTTGCCAACTTCTTTATATTTTCCAAGTCAGCATTCCCAAACTTTTTCTAGAGGCCCTTTCACACTCCTGACCCCTTCCCCCGCTTTATAGCAGAGAGTTAAGGAGAAGACGAAGAGTGTGGCATTAAAGAATTATGGCCCCTGGCCCAGAAGTAAGTTGTTAACTTTCATAGCAGTTCCTTGAGTCCTTTAACAACTTTATCTTTAGGCTAGAGTTGCCATCTGATCAGAAGAAACAGCCTCATATGATCCTCTGACTTTAACATACCGTTGCCAACTCCAGGTTGGGAAATTCCTGAAGATTTAGAGGAAGAGTCTGGGGAGGGAGCTCAGCTGGGATGTGACGCCATAGATCCCACCCTCCAAAGTTGCTATTTTCTCCACGCCTGTGGTGTGGAGATAGGGTTCCCAGATCTCCCCCCCCCCCAGCCGCCAGCAGGCAGTGGGGATAGGGTTGCCAGCTCCAGGTTGGCAAGCACCTGAAGATTAGGGGGTGGAGCCTGGGGGAGGCAGGGATTTCAGTGGGGTACAGTGCCATAGAGGCCACACTCCAAAGCATCCATTTTCTCCAGGGGAACTCATCTCTGTAGTCTGGAGGTGAACTGTAATTCTGGGGGATCCCCCAGGCCTCACCTGGAGGCTGGCATCCCTATCTGGAGATCTGTTATAATTCCAGGAGAAATCCAGGCCCCACCTGGACATTCACATCCCTACCTCAACAGTAGTTTGATGCACAGAAATCTTCTGGGGAAACTTTTCACCCCATGGAGATACAATATATTTTTCTTGCTAGTTTTTATACATCCCGTCTTTGCTAAATTCTGTCTGCAAGTATAATTCTCCTCCTCCTTCATATCATGAACAGCTGATTCCAGTATGTATCGTTGCTGCATAGGAGCAGGCCAGGCCAGTTTTCTCCTGGACAGTTGGCAATCCTTCTCAAGGGGCACATCGTGAAGTCCTGTGACATCTTTTCAATACACTCACAAACTTCATGTGAAGTGCTCAGGGACTGGCTGTTTGGGCCCATTTGCTGTGAACTTTGAAAAAGAATCTGAAATGTTCAGAGGGTTGCCAGGCTGTTGTTAGAGAAACAGGAAAAGCCGGATTGAGGATTTTTCCAGGCCTGCAGACTTGTTCAGAAAGAAGGAATGTTCTTGTTAGGGTTGCCAACCTCCAAGTAGTGACTAGAGATCTCCTGGGATTATCACTGATCTCCAGCCAACAGAGACTAGTTCTCCAACCTGGAGCTGGAGAATAATAATTATTCTATGGGTGTGGTATTGCCAGGAGATCTGAAGATTGTCTGGCTGCCTGAAAACTCTAACTCTTTTTATGGTGAGCTAGGTTTATTTTGGGGGCTGAGAGAGCTGTGACTGACCCAAGGTAACCCAGCTGGCTTCAAGTAGAAGAGTGTGGAATAAAACCAAGTGCTCCAGATTACAGTCCACCACTCTTAACCACTACACCAAACTGGCTGTCTGGTGCTGAAAGAAGAAGAAGGAGAGATTGGGTTTATACCCCACCCTTTCCTCAGAGTCTCAGAGCAGCTTACAAACTAGGCTTGCCAGCCTCCTGGTGGGGCCTGGAGATCTCCTGCTTTTACAACTGATCTCCAACTGACAGAGATCAGCTCCTCTGGAAAAAAATGGCTGCTTTAAAGGTAGGGTTGCCTGGTCTGGGTTGGAGAATACCTGAAGACTTTGGGGGTGGAGCCAGGAGAAGGTGGGGTTTGAGGAGGGGAGGGGCCTCCGCATGGTACAATGCCATACAGTCCACCCTCCAAAGCAGCCATTTTCTCCAGGGGAGCTGATCTCTGTCAGCTGGAGATCAGTTGTCAAAGCGGGAGATCCCCAGGCCCCACCTGGAGGCTGGGAACCCTATCTAAAGGGTGGACTGTATGGCATTGTACCGTGCTGAGGCCCCTCTCCTCCCCAAACCCCACCCTCTCCTGGATTCACCCCCCCCCAAAGTCTCCAGGTGTTTTCCAACCCAGACCAGGCAACCCTATTACAAACTCCTTTCCCTTCCCCTCCCCACAACAGACACCCTGAGAGGTGGGTGGGGCTGAGAGAGCTCTTTCCAGAGCTGTCCTTGAGAGAACAGCTCTGACAGAACAATGACTGACCCAAGGTCACACCAGCTGTGGCAAGTGGAGGAGTGGGGAATCAAACCCGGTTCTCCCAGCTTAGAGTCCGTACGCTTAACCACTACACCAGACTGGGTAGAGCCTGGGTAGACGGAGTTTGGGAACAGGAGGGACCTCAGCAGGGTGTAATGCCATAGAGTCCACCCTCCAAAGCCGCCATTTTCTCCAGGAGAGCTGATCTCTGTCGCCCGGGGATCAGTTGTAAGTTCAGGAGATCTGCAAAGCCCCACCTGGATACTGGCAACCCTACTTTCTTCCAGGGGCCTCGTGCTTCAACTGAGAAGGCCCTTCATGTCGCTGTCACTAACTATCCTGAAAATTTATATTGTCAGTTAGAAAAAAGGGGGAACATTTCAGGAATGCAGGAAAAGTCCTATGAAACTCTCCCCCCTTTGGAATGAATGGAATGTGCTAAATTCACGTAGGCTGCATCAGCTTACAGCTCCCTCACACTTTAATATTGCATGCATTTTGCAAGTTTGATGGTAGAAGACTAAGGCATTCCTAGTTTTAAATTCCACAGATGTAAATTAATATAGTTTTGTATGCTAAGTCATAAATTATGCATTTTACTTTGTTAACTTATTTGTCGTCTGCCTTTCTCACTTTGCGTTTTAAAGCAGCAAACACGGTTTCGGTATGATAGAAAAGTGGGCATGTTATGTCGTTCCACATTACCCAACATTTCATTTTTTTTTTCTTGGAAAAAAATTCCCATGGCTTCAGATTTTTCAGCAATTTTACAGCTCTAGCGTGAAGTGATAATGAAACTTCTATCTGGGATAGCCAGCTCACACATATAAAGCCATCTGGTGATGCTCTCTTCAAGTGATCAGCATGCATATGTATATCAGACCACAGTCAGGTATGGCACCTGGATTCAAAAGCGACTTCCACACACAAAGGTTTGTTTTTGCCCAGTGAACACATCTTGAGTACAACCAAATTCATTCTGCAGCCAATGATGACTCTTCAGCACTGAATTCCTCATGCAACATTTAGTATTATCCCGATAAAATGAGCTAAATTTTATCTTATGCATGCCTTTGTTATAAGTGGGATGAATAAATACCCAAAGATTTAAATACTTTACCTTTTCCCCATTCTCCTTTCCCTCTCCATCTTCAGTAACGAATATCTATTGATATTTATTTTTCCTAACCAGATTGCTTAGCGTGTAAATCTGAAGAAAAGCTGTTTCAAAAACTCTTCTCCCACTACAATCATTATATCAGACCAGTGGAGAATGTATCTGACCCAGTTACGGTGTATTTCGAGGTGGCGATTACACAGCTTGCAAATGTGGTAAGGCTAAACTTAACAGTTCTTTCTAGATATTTAAGTGCCAGCCAGATAAGAAATCAGGGTATTGATAAGCCTGATCCAATATGCATATAGCAACTCCAACATGCATGTAATATGCTGCACTCTTGGGGATTTCCCCAGTGCTCTGTCAAAAAGGCTGCTGAAGTTCTCCATGTGTGCAGTGGCAGGACTCCTGTATTAAACAATGTGCATCGTCCAGCATAAGATAACGGGAAGTCCCCACATGCATTATGTTAGAGCTCTGGTTTACATTGTAGATTTACACACACTTTGTATCTGGTCCCGTTTTCCAAATGTGGTACTCAAACATAACAAAAACTCTATTAGTAGGCACTGACTGGCTATAATGGGTCTCATTCCTCAGTTATGTTATTAATTTATACCAGATGTTTAAGTATATATACCTAGTTATTGCACGTCAGTAGAACAGAAAGTAAGAATCATGGCTTTTCCCACAGTAATGTACTGAAATCCCTGGATTGCATGCAGTATTCCCTCTAAGCTGAGTTAGTGTGAGCTAGCTCACAGTTTTTTAGCCTCTGGTTCACACATTTTTGTCTTAGCTCAGGAAGTATGGCTCCAGAGCAAACCAATTTATGCAGTAGGCAAATCGCTCGCTCACAACTTTAATGCCAGTAGCTCACAGAGTAGAATTTTTGCTCACAAGACTCCACAGTTTAGAGGGAGCATTGATTGCATGCCTCATCCAGTGTGATCAGCCATATCTGCTCCACTCCCATAATTTGCCAACCGTTTTAATGGGAGTATTTATACACAATTCTGTTAATATTCTAGCTGCATCTGGGAGGGTGCTTATGAGCCAGTCCTGCGCTACACTATATGCAGAGTAGAGGGTGATTGTGGAACTAACCTAATAACATACCTGTAAAACATTCGTTTCTCTCTGCTGTAGGATGAAGTCAATCAGATTATGGAAACCAATCTATGGCTGCGACATGTGAGTGAGCTCTCAATTCACCAGAATGGATTTCATAGCAATGCTGGGCTTTTGCACATATAATAATAGAAAGAAGTTCTAAAAGAGGTACTAGTGAAAAGAGGCCATAATTCATCCAGAGGTGATGATAATGGCACCCTAACTGCCATAATAAAAAATGCAAAAGGGATCACCCTTGTTTCTGCCATGTGTCTGTCTACTTTAAAACTCATCAACTGTTTGTTAAATGAACTAGGAATTGCCTGCATTGTGATAGGGCAATTAAATGTGAGATTCTGGGCATGCACAAGGAAAAAGTTTCATGCCACCAATTTCAATATCTGATTATTTGGTTATTGGTTTATTTCCTACATTTGTATCCCACCCTTCCTCCAAAGAGCTCAGGATCAAGCTAAACATTCTGGTATATATACAGCTGTCACACAAAAAATGGCAGCTATATGTCAAAATCTCCCCCCCCCCATCCTCCATAACATCTGGTATAACTTCCTGATGTTCTGAGATAACAAATATTCTGCATTTTACCATCCCCGATCTACATGTTGAGCAACAGAAGGTATGAGGCAGGAAATTTTATTTTTAAATTTATTTTATTTACTTTATTCATATCCCACCTTTGTCCCCAGAGGGGACCCAAAGTGGCTTACATAATTCTTCTCTCCCCCATTTTATCCTCACAACAACCCTGTGAGGTAGGTTAGGCTGAGAGGGTGTGACTGGCCCAAGGTCACCCAACAAGCTTCCATGGCAGAGGGGGGATTTGAACTTGGGATTCCCAGATCCTAATCTGACACTTTAACCACTACACCACATTGCAAATGTGGGACATGGTAACAGTATGTTATACTAGTTCAGTTCAGTCTTTTTTACAGGCTATTCAGAAGTAGGGGGAGAAACGTTTTTTTTATAAACAATTGCACATATTCAACAGCTTCGCTCTGCCTATTAATATGCAGCAAATCACACTCCCTTAATTTTAGTTTTGGGCATTTTCTGCATATTCTTTTAAAGCCGGTTCCCAACATTTCATCACTCTTCAGCATGACCACTCCCTCACAGAATTCTGTGTTCTCCATGATTCATGGGAAGACAGGGAGGAATAACAAAAAAGTGGAGTTGGAGAAAGGACTAGAACTCCCATCCCTCCCTGTCAAATGTGGCTAGCCTTTAGGTAACCATCTGGAATCCACCTGTGTGAGTGACCCCTTGGGCAAGGAAGCCAGGATGTGCTCATGGACACAATCACCATGAGCAACCTGAACAGGTCATCCAATGAGGGTCATAAGCAGCAAGCTGACTGTAGTGGTAAGGATCCAGAAATACTTACTGCCTGACAATCAGCACGGCCCTGATGCCCAAGAAGCCTCTCTAAAGTGGAGCAGCAGCAGCAGCTGCCCCTCCATTAGCATTGTCAGCTCTGGGTTGGGAAACTTCTGGATATTTGGGGGTGGAGCCTGAGGGACCTCAGCAGGGTACAATACGACAGACTCCACCCTCCAAAGTAGCCATTTTCTCCAGGGGAACTGACTCTGTTGTCTACAGAACTTGTGATTCTGGGAGAGTTCCAGCACCCCCCCCCCCCCGGAGGATGGCAACTCTGTCTTCCATACCAACAGGGATGGTGCTAGGAATGCTGGGAAAGCAGCAAGAAAGGATTTAGGAGGAGCTTACCAAGTCTGCACAGAAGCATATATGACCCAGCAAGGCAAGGTCGTGGAAGACTTCCACACTTCCCACAGTCTCTAGTTGAGAAATGGTAAAGAGACAGGGGAGAAGGAATCGATGAAAGGGTAAGCCCTTCCCTTCTTAACAACTGATGCCTAGCAAGCCAAGTGCAAGGATATCCTAGGCAAGTAATGTGGCATTTACCAAGGAGGAACAGATAGAACCTACAACTAGTATTCAAATAAACTTGAGATCCTTCCAGCAGTTAGTTACTGGTTTCTACTTTCAAGAAGCCAAAGAACCCATTCCCAAGAGGTTCAGGGTGGTGGGTGCCGTCGTATTTGTACAAGTCCTGAGACACAAGCCACAGGAAACACAAATAATTCAGCATCAAAACTTGTACTCTTTCTCCCTTAGATATGGAATGACTATAAACTGCGATGGAATCCAGCAGAATATGATGGGATCGAGTTTGTCCGAGTGCCAGCAGACAAAATCTGGAAACCTGATATTGTGTTATACAACAAGTACAAACACTCTTTCCTGATAACTTTTGGGCACTGCTATTTCTTTTTAAAGAAACATTGTTTGTATTTTAGCATTGCACACCACAATTTAAACTGTACTCTGTCTGTATTTCCAGTGCTGTCGGAGACTTTCAGGTAGAAGGCAGAACCAAAGCTCTTCTCAAGTACGATGGCACGATCACTTGGACGCCCCCTGCCATCTTTAAGAGCTCCTGCCCCATGGACATCACCTTCTTCCCCTTTGATCACCAGAATTGCTCTCTGAAATTTGGGTCCTGGACCTACGATAAAGCTAAAATTGACCTTCTCCTCGTTGGTTCCAAAGTGGATATGAATGACTTTTGGGAGAACAGTGAATGGGAAATAGTAGATGCTTCTGGCTACAAACATGACATCAAATACAACTGCTGCGAGGAGATCTATACTGATATAACCTACTCTTTTTATATCCGAAGGCTGCCCATGTTTTACACAATTAATCTGATCATCCCCTGTCTGTTTCTTTCATTCCTGACTGTGCTGGTCTTTTACCTTCCTTCCGACTGTGGAGAGAAAGTGACTCTATGCATCTCTGTCCTACTTTCTTTAACGGTGTTCCTGCTGGTAATCACCGAGACAATCCCCTCTACTTCTCTGGTAATCCCACTGGTGGGAGAATACCTGCTGTTCACCATGATATTTGTGACCCTCTCGATTGTTGTCACTGTGTTTGTGCTGAACATCCACTACAGGACGCCGACAACACACACAATGCCCACGTGGGTCAAAGCTGTCTTCCTCCGTCTTCTTCCCAAAGTTCTGATGATGAAAAGGCCTCTGCAGAAACATGTGGAAGCCAAAACTAAAAAACCCAAAAAGGGCAGTACCAGTAAATCCAGCAAGCCAAAGGCCGGTGAGTTGGGAGAAGTGAAAGTCTACAGTGAACACAGGTGCTGTCACTGCGACAAACCCAACGAACCGGCCACGAGTAAGAAGAAGAAACCCAGCCCCCAGTCTGCAAAATGGGCATCTGAGCAAGTAGAATACTCTCCGGAAGTCAAAGAAGTCATTAACAGCGTGCAATTAATCACTGAGAACATGAGGAGCCAGAATGAGACCAAAGAGGTAGGAATGATTCCTTAGTATTTGTCAGCCAATGGTCCTTCAGGGCCATGTATGCTTACTCAGAAGGATTTGCTCCCAAGTAGTTTGGTGTAGTGGTTAAGAGTGGCAGACTGTAATCTGGAGAACTGGGTTTGATTCCTCACTCCTCCACATGCAGCCAGCTGGGTGACCTTGGATTAGTCACAGTTCTCTCAGAGCTGTTCTCTCAGAGCTCTCTCCGCCCCATCTACCTCACAGGGTGTCTGTTGTGGGGAAAGGAAGGGAAGGAGATTGTAAACCAGTCTGAGTGAAGAGCGGGGTATAAATCCAACTCTTCTTCTTTGAAATGCCACTGTGGAGTCTGACCCCAAAAGACCTCAGCAATGGCAAAAGAACCACAAGACCCTCCCACCCTATCTCCAGGGCTCAGGGCAATTTTTAACAATTTTGCCAACACTTGTGTCCCCAAAGGGCTCACAGTCCACATATCCCTAGAGCCATGTAAAAGCGCTGATGCTGGTAATAAGGCATTGTCAAGAGCTGCTATAGAAGCCTGTTGATGAACTTTCAGCCCCACTAGAAGTTGTTACACTGGTGCAAAAATGTTACCAGGTTTCCACTCCAGTAAATTCTCAAATCAAAGTAAGTTTATGTAGTGGTTAAGAGCACGGACTCTAATCTGGGAGAACCAGGTTTGATTCTCCACTTCTCCACATGCAGCTGCTGGTGTGACCTTGGGTCAGTCTTAAGAATTTTCAGAGCTGTTCTCTCAAGGACAGTTCTCTCAGAGCTCTCTCAGCCCCACCTGCCTCACAGAGTGTCTGTTGTAGGGAGAGGAAGGGAAAGAGACTCCTACAGGTAGTGAAAGGCGGGGTATAAAACTAATCTCTTCTTTTCTCTTCTGACTGTCCCACTTAACTGATGGAAGATGTCCCTGTGACTGTATTGGCACAGGCCATTGGTGCATCTGTGGTTGATTCAGTTTAAAGCTAACCTCAGTTGCTGTTGACAAAGCCATTAGGATTGTAGTGGTGGGAGACCCAATGGCCTCGCATGAGCCATGTTCAGTCAATATGATTTTCGTGAGCCAGCTGCGCTTAAGGGAGATGATTCTATGTGCAATTTGGATGGCTGCCATTTTTGTATGAACAGGACAACAGGTGTATTTTTCAGCCTCAGTACACCTGTTCAGAAACTGAGGTTTTTGAGGGTACATGTTTGGAAGAACTGAAGCTGGAAAACACACATTGTCCTATTCACACAAAATGGCTGCCTTGCAGATCGAGAGGTTCACAGGTAATGTGCTCGCCCATTACACAAGGTTATAGAACCGAAATCATAACAACTGTAAAAAAACTATTTGGGATAAGGGTCAATTCACACTGACACTGTACATCCTCAAAGAGGAGGAATAACAAACTACTGCTTTGTTCCGTAGCTGCAGCACTAACCCACAATGTTCCCTTCCCCTGAAGAAACATCACAACCACAGGTAGCCAGTGTTCCCTCTAAGCTAAGTTAGTGTGAGCTAGGTCATAGTCTTTTAGCCTCCAGCTCACATCTTTTTGTCTTAGCTCAGGAAGGATAGCTCCAGAGCAAATTAATTCATACAGTAAGCCAAATCACTTGCTCACAACTTTAATGGCGGTAGCTCACAAGGTAGAGTTTTTGATCACAGGACTCCAAAGCTTAGAGGGAACATTGTAGCTATGAATTCATAAGGGATTTCAGTATTGTTTTGAAAGGTTATAGCTTAGGGATTCTTCAGCTGTGGTTCAGAGGTCACTGGTGGTGTGTGGAATCTTTTCAAGTGGTTGTTAATACCACGAGAAAACTGTTGAAGGCCCTTCTCAGGGAATGCCAGATGATGAATTGAAACTCGGCTGCTTCTATGTTCTGATGCAGCTATACTAACATAAGGTGAAGAGAAAGGGCGAGCACTGCTAAATAACAAGCAGTTATAGTTTAAAAAGATTTTTTTTAATCTCCAAGGAGCTCAAGGCAGCATACAGTTTATTTATTTCAAAAATGTGCATGCTGCCTCACTCGACCTGGCTCAGGTGACTCACTATGAAAACAATAAGACAAAATCAAGCAAAGAATAAAAACGAATCAATAGGAAGAGGCCCCACCAATAGAAACAAAACAGCCGAATCAGTAAAATGAATAATTAAGAACATGGCAGCAAGCACCCGCCAGTATAAGCAAGCCAGGGCATAAAAGCATAAAGCACATAAAACCAATAGAGCAGACCAATAGTATTGATAAAACAGGGCACAGGGTAGGGGCAGCCCATGAAATAACTTTAAAGTTCTTAGTTAAAAGCCTGGGGAAAGAGGGTTTTGCCTAGAGTTGCCAGCCTCCAGGTGGTACCTGGAGATCTCCCGCTATTACAGTTCATTTCCAGATTATCAAGATCAGTTCCCTTGGAGAAAATGACTGCTTTGGAGGGTGGACTCTTTGGCATTATACCCTGATGAGGACCCTTCCTTCCCCAGATCCTGCCCTCCTCAGGCTCCACCGCAAAATCTCCAGATATTTCCCAAACCAGAGCTGGCAACCCTAATTTTGCTTAGCACTGAAAGGAAAGTAGGCATCATGCGGGTCTAAAGGGGAGGGCATCCCAAAGGCAAGGTGCTACCACCAAAAAAGCCCTGCCACTGGTCGCCATCTGCCTTATCACTGCAAGCGGAGGCAAAAACACCCAGGCTCGAGAAGAGGATCTTCCCTCCTAAATGCTGTCCTTGTGAATTAGGCTAGGCTGAGAGAGAATGACTGGCCACAGTCATGACAAGTTTCGTGGCTGAGCTGGGACCTGAACCCTCATCTCCCCAGCCCTAGTCCAACCCTTTAACCACTATAGTACACTTTCTTTCACATTTGTGCATGCTCTGTGTCACTTAGTTCTTTGTCATTCAGTTCAAGGGTTGGAAGGTACCTCCAGGGTCATCTAGTCCCGCCCATGGCACAATGCAGGAAATTCACAAATACTTCCCCCCCACACACACACACCCAGTGACCCTTGCTCCATGCTCAGAAGATGGCCAAAAAAAAAACCTTGCAGGATCCCTGGCCAAACTGGCCTGGAGAAAAATGGCTTCCTGACCCCAAAGTGGTGATCGGCATTTCCCTGGGCATGTAAGAAAGGGCCATGAGAACTAAGCACTGGCTCATCCCTTCCTGCCCTCCCTCTCACGACCTGCCTAAATTCACAGAATCAGTATTGCTGTCAGATGGCCATCTTTGCATTCAGAAACTTTTCAACTAGCGTGTCAGATGCTTTCTCACGTCCAACTTCAAGCACATCCAGTGCGTAATGATTTCCACTGTAATTTATTTTGCCTCAGCACCCTTCATTCTGTAACTTGGATACTTTCATTGCTCATTTTCATTGTCTCTCCCCCCCCCCCCCCCATCTGCCTTGTGGGCTTGGACTGGAAGCTTGCGATGTTTTCTGCTTTCTTGGAGCTTATACAGAATTTGGCGTCACTGGGATAGTAATCTCAGTGGGATCTTTGAACATCTGTTGTAATGTAAATAATGCAATTACTCAGAGCTGTTGAAGGGAGAAAGCTCCCTGCGTTTTCAACAGAAACTGAAGGGTGCTCCACAGGGAGCAAGGATATGAATTTGTGTGAGTGTCCCTGCAGTGATTATCACCCAGACCAGAAAAGCTTTTCAGTTTTAGAAAAAAACGGCTTACTGGGAAACGTGCATCAAGTTTTGCATGTCTCATTCCAGTTCCTAGCACTGTAGTGGGGATTCTTTTTCCCTATGTGCTCCATTTTAAGGATTCCCCAAAAGTGGTTTCAGAGGGTAGCCCTTTCGATCAGCGCTAGAACAGCTAGATTTGAATCCAGTAGCAACTTAAAGACCAGCAAAGGAGCTTTTTTTTCTTGAAAGCTTACGCCCTGGAAATCTTGGTGATGTCTTAGGTGCTACTGGACTCAAATCAAGCTGTCCCCAAAGTGGTGCGTCACAAGACGTAACTCTAGCCTTACTCTTACTCAGGGCTATTTTGGGGCAGGAACGCACAGGAACGGAGTTCCGGCTGGCTCCTGAGTTGGCCACACCCAGCAGAACTCATTAGCATAATAGGCCACACCCAACAGCAGAAACTCATTAGGATTGGCTACATTAGGGGTATGTGACCTAACACGCAAATTAATTCCTGCTACAAAACAAGCCCTAGGTTTTGACGACAAACAAGGTAAACAGAATAAGAAGCAAAAGGCAGGTGTGGCTGGATGACCACTCTTCTGGTAATGTGGGGGTGTGGCCTAATATGCTAATGATTTTCTGCTGTTGGGTGTGGCCTATTATGCTAATGAGTTCCTGCTGGGCTTTTTCTACCAAAAAAGCCCTGCTCTTACTGCCCTTTGCTACTGAAGATACTAGGGACTAGAAACCAGTTGCTGCTTTACTGAAAGGAAGCCAATTTGGCTGTGGGTGAGTACAGACCATTTACCAAGCAGGGACTTAGCACAAGGTGCATACCCACTTTCAAGGCATCAAATTCCTCTGCCTTAAAAGGAACTAAACAGTTAAAAATCAAGATGGGTGGCCCTGTTAGTCCATCTGTAGCAGTAAAAAAGAGCCAGAGTTCAGCAGCACCTTAAAGTCTAACAAAATACGTGGCAGGGTAGGAGCTTTTGTGAGTCATTGTTCAACCTGAAGAAGTGACTCACAAAAGCTCATCCCCTGCCACATATTTTGTTAGTCTTTAAAGTGCTACTAGAATCTGGCTCTTTTCTACAGTTAAAATTCCCTCTACTAGGAAACCTCTTCTGGCAAACAGCCAGGATGGTAAAAGAGGAGGAGGAGGAGGAAATTGGATTTATACCCCACCCTTCACTTAGAGTCTCAGAGTGGCTTACAAACTCCTTTCCCTTCCCCTCCTCACAACAGACACCCTGTGGGGTAGGTGGGGCTGAGAGAGCTCTTTCCAGAACTGTCCTTGAGAGAACAGCTCTGGCAGAACTATGGCGTGCCCAAGTTTATCCAGCAGCTGCAAGTGGAGGAGTGGGGAATCAAACCCAGTTCTCCCAGGTTAGAGTCTGTGCACTTAACCACTACACCAAACTGGCTCACAAACTGCTGGGAGAGAGAAACCCATTATGCCAGTGGCAAACTGGTTATTTGGCAACCTAATGGTACCATTTCAGAATGCAAGTGAGGAACTGCATTTTTAGATGCTGTCTTGTATTTTAAAAGCCCTGCAAATGGAAAATGAGCACTGCAGGAACAGCATCACTTTGCCTACTGTTCTTTTTTACTTGTGGGGATTTTTTTTTACTTGTAGGAAATATTCCAAAATAGCATCCCCTGCCTGCAGTCTAGTGTGGTAGAATCCATTTTATCAACTCAGGATTCTACCATTTAATTCCACAGCAGGCATAAACAAGGCCAGAGCTTGTTTTCAAATACGTTGTTCGGATGTTTCATTCACTTTACCTCAGTGTAGTCTGGTTTTTTGCCCATTCCTTGCTGCATGTGGGTATAAAAATTGTTAATGGGATCTTCTTAAATAATAATGAGACCTTCCATTTTCTTCTGTTGAAGTAATTTGCCAGTGCCGGCAAGGAGGTACCTTCTAAGAGGCAGAGAACTTGAGGAAGCCTGCGAACTTTCATCTGGGAGAGACCTTCCCCTCAAATGTCCCCTCATCCTAGTAACTTAATAACAGAATTGCTATCCCCTACTCCAGGGATAATTTAATGCCTTTGTGACATCAGCAAAGATTGTACCAACCCCCAGCTTTGTCTCAGACCTATTTGTTTGCCCAGCAACCAATATACTCGACACCAAGCAAAGGGTCAAGAGTGGAGCAGTGGTCATCGTGGCTGCCTAACATACATTTCTACCATTTGTTGGGCATGTTGCTAGTTAAATGTTACTAGTTCAATAATGCTGTTTTGTGGGGCTCTGTTTATAAGTAAACCAAGGGGAAAATGGCTTTTAAAAATGTGCATCAGCAATTGTGCTAATGGCTTTGCTTTTTTAAACTGATAAATATTTAATGTTTAGAGGGATCGTGGGCTTTGGCATAAGGGTACCCAGTACACACTTCGGAGCTCTGCAGAAATTGAGGGCCTGATCCCAGGACAGTGTTAAATCAATGATGCTCTATTGAATTCTGTGAAGCTTTGCTGAATCATGAGAATGAACAAGCTGCTTTAAGGAATAGCTAAGAAAACATACAGGTCTAGATTGGAGCTTTGGAGCCAAATCTCAATTAAACATTACACTAAACACACGGCAGAGTAAGACTCCTTAGCCGGATTGGGTTCTTTGCTAGAATGGAATTATGGGAAAGCATCCTTGCGGCAACCTAAAAAGATTATTATTACAGAAAAGGGGAACCATGGCTATCATTGTTCCCTACAAGAGGAAAACTGAAAATACGTGTAGCCCTGTCAGCGTGAGGGACTGTACTGTGGAGGTCTCAGGGACGTGATAGGAAGACAGAAGTAAGAGAGGCTGCCACTGAGCAAGAATGCTGACAGAAAACTGGCAGATATTTTAACACCGGGGGTCAGCAGCGAACTGCCTGTAAGCCAGATCTGGCCTTCTGAGTGGTGTCATCTGGAACTCCAGTTGCCAGCTCCAAAGGTGAGTATAGATTATTAGCATAGGCGTAGACTACAGGGGGGGGGGGTTCAAGCCTCCCCTGAAATTTCCCGGGGGGGACTGAGCCACCCCTGGGAAAATGTAGCGCCTGCCACCGCGCCTCCCGGGGCCCTTCTAAGGCCGGCAGCTGCTGCCGCCGGTGCCTCTTCCCCTCCCCCCCCCGCCTAGCCACTCTTCCATCCTTCCCTGTCCCTCCCTCTTTTCCCGGCGAAGGGAGAGGGAAGGAGTGGGGGGGGGAGAGAGGCTCCGGCAGCAGCAGCTGGCGGGCCTCGGAAGGGCCCGGGGAGGAACGGAGGTTTCCCAGCGGGGGGGGCATCGCCCCAGCGAGCGAGCGCGCTTCACGCGCGTGCTAAAGAGCCCCCCCCCCCCGGGGAATTTACAAAACTCTATGCCCCTGATTATTATTATCTCTGACAAGGGGCCTAGCAGGTAGCCATGCTGGAATCTGGAATCTGTTGCATAGAGTTTTATCCCACCATGTAGTATTCCCTTTGCCATAGCAGCCCAACGCTAAAATTAGTTGCTGACCAGGTGTTTCAACAAAACATAGTTTATGTATTAGATGTGCTGGACTTCAAAATACTCTATAAACATATGCTTTCAAACATTGGCCATGCCAGCTGCATTGGTAGTAGCTGTATATTATTAAAAAAATTGGAATACTGTTTGGATAAGTACTAAAAAAATGTTGTGATCCAGTTCTGTGTGGACTTTCACCAGGCAGTGGCTGAGAAGCACACGTGATAGGTCAACAGTTTCATAAACAGAGCCTCAGAATGAAGTTCTGGTGATCCTTATGGGGCAGAAAGTCAGGATATCGATTTTGTAAATAAGCATAAATAAGTTGTTTTTGCTAGAAGGAAAATTTGAACCCACTGATTTCTGATGAAATATCATGTGTCTTCTTGTGTATTGCAGGTGGAAGATGACTGGAAATATGTAGCCATGGTGATTGACAGAGTATTCCTGTGGGTGTTCATAATTCTCTGCGTGTTTGGGACTGCAGGATTGTTCCTGCAGCCATTAATAGCAGACACATAGTTCAATGACGGTTCAAGTTGTGCTTTTGTTTGATCTCATCCCACATGGACCCTCACCGTTTTTCAACTTCATACTTAATTTTCCATCTATGAGGTAGTAGAATGTCAGCCTCACCTCATCTCAGAAGAGCAGCATTTTCTTCCTCCTCCACACAAAGCGTTCAAGCCAACAGTTTCATTATTTCCATTTTTAGGGAAACTTTACCTCATTGCCTGCTCAGCTGAGGAAAGATGATGAAGAAATGGCTTAGAAATACATGGGTGTCTAAATAGTAGTACTTTTATTTGAAGAAGTCAGGGAGGAACCCCCACCTAGTGCTTAATTTCTGGATAATTTGAAAAGACTTCTTTGGTTTCCAGCTGTCACTACTGAAACTGCTTTTTGGAGGGGAGAATGGTGTTGGGGAAAAGAAGGGCCTTAACCCTTTCCTCATCAGCTTTTTCACAGAAAAACATCACCACCCCATACCACATTTATCCCCTCTAGGGAAATTTAAGGGTCTCACCTTTTTTTTCCTCCAGTGGAGATAAAACAGCTTGGATTGGCTTTTTTTTTTCTGGTGAGAACATGACAGGAGAAGAAAGAGTTAAAGAACCCATCTCCCTCCAAAAAGCAGCTCCTGTGGCTACATTTAGGAGGGGGGAGGGGAGTATTTTAAAATTATTGTAGAACTAAATAGGGGTCATTTCGCAGAAAAAGAGGTGCAGGAGCTCATTAGCATTCCTATTAGCATAATAGGTTCTTTAACTCTTTCTTCTCCTGTCATGTTCTCACCAGAAAAAAAAAGCCAATCCAAGCTGTTTTATCTCCAGCCCCTCATATACCCTATGAGTTTTTGCCATTGACTTCAATGGCCCATAGCTGGGGGAGGGACTTGCCACCACTGCCATTTGTGCCCTCTAGGGATGTGAAAATAAAAAAAATTGGCCCAATTCAGCTCGGGCCAAATTTGGCTGCATCTGTTTCTGCTGCCAAATGACCCCCACATGTCAGTTTCAGCAATGCAACCTATTCAGGAGTCATTCCACCAGCCAAATGTCAGTTTCAGCCCCATTATACCCTATGGGCCATTGAAGTCAATGGCAAAAACTCATAGGGTATATGAGGGGCTGGAGGAGAGGAGGTTTGAGGGAGAGGCTCCAAACTTGCAGGGTAGCTGCTGGGGCCTCTCCCCAAAATACCCACTACGTTTCACATAATTTGTGAACTAACTTCATGCTGAGTTTGTATGTATTTTATTCACTGCAAATTTTGACAGATTTTTGAAGGCATGTCAAAGGACCTTAAATTTAGTAGTCATCTTATGTATTTGCTTAATATAGTTGCAAAATTAGAGGACTTACCTTGCTCCCAAGAGGAAGGTCTGTTTCCTTGTGACGAAAGAGTGTACAGTCCCTGGAGTTGTAGGCAATATGTATGATATCTATTTCTTTACAAATCTACAAAGCAGAATATATAGGAAGACAGTAGATTCCTGCAGCATATCTACTAGTCCTCCATCAGTATTGGAAACACCAATTGTCCTCAAGAATGCTTTCTTTTCATCCAAGTGTTGATAATTTCTCTCTGGCCAGTTACAAAGCTGCTTCTTATTTTGCCTCTCACACATATGGGCAGAATACTTTGCAGATAGATTGTCCATTAAGGAAATATCTCCATCTATTTACTCACACTGAGGGAATACCATCTGTTCACCTCTGACCATTAGCAAGGTAATAAATTCAACAGCTTTTATATCATATGTGTTTAGCTTAAGGGCACTGCCATGTTCATTTGGCCCTTGGCTGATTTTGCCCATGTGAACATTCTGTATTCACCTGAATATGAGGGAGGGTGTTGTACAGTACCAAAATCAGGGATGTAAGATCATCATACAAAATCGGTGGTAGGTAAGAAAATGGTGTGGTGAAGAATACCAGCCTACACTTCCTTACTTTTGAAAACTATTGAATACAATACTGCCACACTGTGTCTTGATTGTTATTTGTTTGTTTATAGGGGGAAAAAACTATGGAATATGTTAAGTGTGTAATATGCATTCATGCACACAACAAGCACACACAAGCCACAATCTAACACAGGGTTAGGAATGCTCAAGGCCACTAAAGCAAATGGGCTCAACCACACCTGACAGAGTGCTGGATTGTGACCATTCAATGCAGCTCTTAACTTGACGATTTCCTAAATTTACAATTATTATTTCGTTATAAATATATTTGTATTGTTCCCCAATGTGTCACACTTTACGTAGTTTAACAGAATAAAGTTCATTTTTAAAAGCAACTTAGTGTTACCATTATTCAAAATGGTTTTGTAATTTTCTGTTTTAAGCATTTACCAGTACTGTCCTAAGCAGAATTGCACACCCGTCTGAGCCCGTTGACTTCAGTGGCCAAAGAAGGGTGTAACTCTGCTTAAGATGGCACTGTAAAAGTGTATCCAGACCAGAAGTTTTTCATACGATCTGCTACTAACATTCACACAAAGAGAGAACAGATTATATTCTATTTGGAGAAGCCACCATTGTTCATGCTATGCTTTGTGGTATTTTCCTTCATATAAAATCTTTTGTCTCAGGTGTCTGGAGCACTGATCCCAAACATGGTGCCCACCAACATACTTCCTGCTGGCATTTATTTACTCTCCTGCTTTGTCTGAATCACTTCCATACTCCTTCCTTATCCCTTTTCAAGTTCCCGTCATCGCTTTGCCCTCCTTGTCTGCTCTTGCCTTTGTCTCATTCTTTCTCCATTTTTTGTTCTTCTTTCTCTCTCAAGTGTTCCTCTCCTTAATCCCTGCTGTTCATTCTCCAGCCAGCTTCAAGATGGTACTAAAGGTGATGGGAGAACTGAGAAGTTGTGGTATTAGCAGTGGGACTGCAGTAGGGGTGAGGAAGAGAGACGTGCTCCAGCCGGCTTCCATAATGTCCTGGCAGTAGCCTTAACCAGAAGACAGGCCCCAAAGCCTGGCTCTGGTTGCCTTCATTCTGGGACTGTATTTGCTTGAAACGGCTTTACCTCAACAACAGCTCCACTACCAGCAGAAAGGAAGGTGTGGGGAGAGCAACTCTACAAGATGTGAAAGTAAATATGAGCCAGAAGAAGCAAAGGAAGAGGAGTATTTACATTCCCCAAGCCTTAACCAGAAAAACCCAACCCACCCTCTTTATCACCTGCCACATACAGAAGACATTCACACATACAACAAACAAAAATCCATTGTACACAAGCTTGTGGACTCTCCAACACTGGCTTCAACTGGATTCATCTATCAGAGTCCCATATTCTACAGAGCACACAGTGACTAAACCTCCCATCACAATTAATTACAACTGGATAAGTATTAGTAAGCTCAGGCAAAGTTAGAGTCCAGCGACAGTTACACTATTAACTTAAATCTTATTTTCCTCACTGAATGTTTTATTTAATTGAAGCTTGATTTTAAAAATACAGATTGGGGTACTGGGGGGGAACAAACATCCCTCAAATCTCGCCCTCACATAGGGATGCCAAGCCCCACAGTGCAGGCAGGGGTCCTCTGGTTTGGGGCACTCCTCTCCACTGCTGGCCAGCTGGCTGATGGGTGGAATTACCCCCCCCCAAAAAAAAAAATAGGCAAGAAGCCAAAAATAAATGCAATGTGCCTACATCACCAGAAAGTGACATAGGAACATTGATGACGTGAGAGGGGCGGCATTCTGGTTTTGGGGCAAAACTCTACGGTAGAAGGTAATTCTACCACAGAGGTTTTGCCCACAAACTAAAGCATTGTCTCCAACTTGCCTATGTCATTTCCATGTGATGTAGGCATGTTGTGTTTATTTCCGGTTTCTTCCTGCTCTGCTCCCAGTAAGTTCACCCCCATCCCCCACTGGCTGTTCCAATGGACCTGGCAATCCTACCCCCACATCTTCAAATATATTTAACTAGCAAAAATTGTGACGATCCCCCATTCCCTGCAGCCATTTTGTGACTGATCCTCCTGACTCCTATGGCCACCATGTGGTGGGGCCCAGACTGCCCTTTCTCAAAATTCTTACCAAAGAATGGAATATTAGCCTCTGGGTGTTAAGTAATTTGGGTCCAGGAATGACTTCTTCAGGAGGCGTCTCACAACCACTTCTTTCAGAACTATACCCTCCCATGGAAAGGCATGTGTTACCTCTATACTGAAATATCTATATATCTAATAGCCAAGTGCCCCCGGCGTGCGGATATCTAAATCCACACACCAGGGGCACTTGGGGGGCAGAGAGATTTTCCTGCATACTTGGGGCACTCTCCAGGTGTGCAGAAAAATCCTAAAAGTTTAAAAAATGATTTGGGGATATTTAAATCCCCCAAGAAGTTAGAGCGTTCCCTGCGCATGTGCAGGCAGCACTCCCAGGCTGGCGGCTGGGAACCTCTGAGGCTTCACCACTGGTGCCAGGGGTGGAGGAAGGAGATCGGCGGGCCCGCCAGCTCAGAGTCGCATGGGCCTCGCCATTGGAACTGGGGGAGGAGGGAAGATTGGCAGGCCTGGTGGCTCAGAGCCAAGCAGGCTTCACCATTAGAACCGGGGGAGGAGGGAAGATTGGTGGACCCAGCGGCTCAGAGCTGTGCGAGCCTTGCCATTGGATCCAGGGGAGGGAAGGACTGGCGGTCCGGGCCTCACCATCATTGCTTGTGGGGGGAGGCTTTCCTGTGGCTGCTTCTCCACATGAAGTTCCTTCTTTCCCCCCCCTGTGAGTACCGCGGGTCCCACCTCTTGTCTATATATCTAATAGCCAAACACTTAACATTAAACCACCTACCCTAATAAGACCAACGCAGCTGGCAATTAAAAAAAAATCCCGATCATCAACTGTAAAACCAACAATACATCATCAGGAAGAATAATATAAGAATAATATAAAAACAAGCCAAACCTAGCATGAAACATGGCTGTAGTCAACATTTTTGAAAGTGCAGCTCACAGTTCTGAAAGGCGGGGGTGGGGGGGAAGAAGTGTTGGAAAGATTTCAGCACAGCAAGGGATGAAAATAAAATGAGATGTGACACTGTAAGAATAGCTAACCTGGATTGGCCTAAAGGCCCGTTAAACTCAGGACTCTGCCCCAGTGTAGCAATTGAAACAGCCACTTGTCAGATTTTGCTGCTAAATGCTACTTTGGATGCTCACTGAGTAGCAGCTACAGAAGCCCTTTGCCTTTTTGTTGCCCACAACTGGCATCACATTTATAACCACCTTACAGGAAAGAGGCCAAAATAAAGATAAATTATGGGAAAGAGGCTGAGAGACAGTGTAATGGGCTGTTTTCTATCACCCGGAAGACTAGGGTTACCAATCTAGAGCTGGGATCTCCATAAATCATACCCAGAATAAAACTTTGCTGGTCTTAAAGGTGCCACTGGACTCAAACTTATCTTACCACTGTGTTTCTGTATGGTTCACTATTCTGGATGTGCCTCTGACTGGAAGGAGGGTAGTAGTGACATGCAGAGCTGCAACGGGCACCACAAGGTCAGAGAATTCTATTGCATCTGTCTACATCATGAGTGACTGAATGAGCCAATCACGTTTGATGCTCCCATAAACAGAATTAATTAACCATCTTTCAGTGGAGGTTATCTGAAGACGAATTCAGGATACAGCAGCTAGAGAAAAGCCATCAGCAGCACGTATTTAGGCAGCAACATGGATCCTTGAGGCAAGATCAGAGGATTATACATGCACAAGTTTCCCTGCTTTAATCTGCAAAACATTTAAGGGCATGCACAGCAGCAGAAAGTAGTGAGATCTGCTAACACATTTTTTTCATGGAAAATCCCATTAATCCCATGAATTCAGAATACAATTAACAGTTATGAATGTAGAGGATAACATTCCACTGAAATCCCCAAGAGAAGTAGCCCTTTCACTAGCTTCTTAAACTTTTCAAAAGATGCTGATATGTGAAAATTCTGTAAAATCCAGCACCATTCGAGGCTACCGGAGCATTTTTTACCACTGAACTGAAATTCCCCCAAATAATCCTCGGAATTCTTTTTTGCCAGGCTACTACTTATCTGTTAGAGATACTCAGCACCATCAAAACTACTACTCCTAGAGTACCAGAGAATCTCCTTTAAGATTTGTTGTGTAAATTTGGGCCTCAAAGTTTGCAGATATTGAGATAACTTACTCAGACCTCCCAGTTTATAAGATTATGCATGGGATAGAGCAGGTAGAGAAGGAAGTACTTTTCTCCCTTTCTCACAATACAAGAACTCATGAGCACTCCATGAAATTGCTGAGCAGTCGGGTCAGAACAGATAAAAGGGAGTACTTCTTCACCCAAAGAGTGATTAACACATGGAATTCACTGCCATAGGAAGTGGTGGTGGCTACAAGCATGGACGGCTTCAAGAGGGAATTAGATAAACATATGGAGCAGAAGTCCATCAGTGGCTATTAGCCACAAAGTATAGATAGGAACCCTCAATCTGGGGCAAGTGATGCTCTGTATTCTTGGTGCTTGGGGGGGGGGCATCAGTGGGAGGGCTTCTAGTGTCCTGGCCCGACTGCTGGACCTCCTGAGGGCACCTGGTGTTTTTGGCCACTGTGTGACAGAGTGTTGGACTGGATAGGCCACTAGCCTGATCCAGCATTGGCTTCTCTTATGTTCTTAATGTTCTTATGTTCAATTCCATGCAGAAGGGGCTTCTGCCTCGTGTACCAGCTTTGAAGCAGATCGATATTTGTCTTCTTGAAAAGCAGGTGGATATTTCATATTGTTTCACATTCTCCTCTTCTCCAAATGAAAGGGGGTCCCTGAGCCAGCAGTTTCCTGGTCAGCTTATGCTTCCCAACTCACCCATCTATACTGGGCAATTTTCCTCCAGCATTTCTCATCCCTCACCATTGCTTGAATAAGTGGAAGCAGTGGAGGGGCAGGGGGGATTGTGTACATGCTGACATTACTTCCGGCAGAAACCCAGAAGTAACATCACTGACACTCTAGGACAGGAGTGGCCAAACTTACTTAACGTAAGAGCCACATAGACTAAATGTCAGATGTCTGAGAGCCGCAAGACATGAACAAATATTAAATATTTTTATTGGAAAATATGCAAATTGCTTTTTATTAACATTAAATAAGACTGCCAAAATAATAACAAAAGGGGTAAAAGCAAATATTGATAATGGTTTTATTTGTCTAATGGTATTTATTTGTTTGCTAATGATATTTTGCTTCCCCAGCCACCCTGCTGGGAGCCACACAGTATGTGTGAAAGAGCTGCATGCGGCTCCTGAGCCACAGTTTGGCCACCCCTGCTTTAGGATTTTGCCAGTCACTGAAATCCTAGAGTGTCAGTGATGTCACATCTGGGGTTTTGCCAGAAGTAACACTGACACGTGCATGATGTCTTTTTTCTCCCTGCCCCATATCCCCGGGGGTTGTAGACATGCGCCCAGCAACTCTAAGTCAACTTCATTGTAAGAAGGGATTACTGGAAATTACTGGTACATTGTAATGCTTGTGGAGTAATGAATAGACAATAAAAGTAGGGGTGAAACCAGACAGACAGTACTAGCCCTGATGCCGAGTCAGTTTTGCCAAAATAGCAGCATAGGTCTCTTGTAGCAAGGCTGTTCCTCAGTGGTAGGGGGTCAGTCTCTGGCATCTCCCGTTAAAAGGATATAGAAGTAGACAATGTGCAACTGCCAGTTGCCAGCCTCAGTCTGTCTTTCTTTTTTTGCCAATGGTTTCTTCCATTTAGGGTTGCCAGCCCTGACTTGGCACATGCTGGGAGATTTTGATGGGATACCTGTGGGGGATAGAGTTTGGGGAAGGATATGATGTCACTTCCAGATGACACTCTAGGATCCCTCCCAGTTTCAATGGTAAAGGCCATAGAGACATCAGGGAAATCCTAGAGCATCATTATGGAGGCCTTTTTTCTTCCCTCACCTCAGTTTTTTGCAGGGTTGCCAGCCTCCAGGTGGGGCCTGGGGATCTCCAACTTTTACAGCTGATCCCCAGGTGACAGAGATCAGCTCCCTTGGAGAAAATGGCTGTTTTGAAGGGTGGACTCTATGGCATTGTACCATGCTGAATCTCCTCCCCTCCCCAAACCACACCCTCTCCACCCCCAAAGTCTCCAGGTATTTTCCAACCCAGACCTGGCAACCTTAGTTTCTTGACAGTTGGGGATGAGGGCCAAAGGCAACACTTTGTCTGGAAATGGCAAGCCTACCTTTAGCCCCACACAAGCAGTAGCAGCATGTCTCAAATTCCTGTGCTGTATAGCCACTAGCCCCCGAAGGCTGTTGAACAAGATTCTTCAGTTACACAGAAGTTTAGCAAGGAGGCTATTGTACCTAGCCAAAGATGCCTGCAATAATGCTGTCGTTTTTCATTTGTGCCATGATCTCTTTTCCTGCCTCAAAATGTAGGTTAGAAGAGAGGCTAAAATATGGGTGCTCTTTAAAAATATCATTAAGTCTCATGACCATAAAATGAGATTTAATAATTGGTTAATCATCTGCAGCCTTTTTAATTAAAGTGCTGATGACTGCAGGGTGTGTGTGTTAACCATTCTTGTAAATTAAATGAAGATGATAAGGAATAATTTCACAGCTTTTTGCTGTTTCATAAAGATTGCTTTCAGCCAACCTCCCTAGATTTAATTTTGTTCTGGGTAATGTAGCTTTGGTTTCTTTTGCCTATTTTACTGTTGTTCCCTGTGTGTCTGTTACAACCAGCAAGGATCTGATACCAAAATTTAGAGCTGTTCTTGCTTGCAATAGAACTTGCTTCCCTCCATTATTGGTTTCCAACAGATTTTGGGTACCTCTTTGGAGTCAACTCAAGGAACTAACTATGAGGAATTGTGCAAGAGTTACAAAGGATATGTCAGGCAGCAGAACAACCACAGGGAACATCTGCTATCTGTCTATTGTGCATTTTTATCCTGTCTGTCCTCTGAGGAGCTCAGGGTGATGGCCCAGCAGACCACTTTGTTCCTTCTAGCAGCTTCTTTGCTTCAGTCCAGAAGCAAGCACATTGTTCTTTCAGACTAGACTGGAGCATAGCTCCAGGACCTCTTTTTGGAGCAGGAGTGATGTCATCAACTGGAGCTTCTTTGGCCATCCTCCAACAAGTGATGGTCCAGCTGATCACTGCTGTGCTGCACAGGTGGACATTGTTGCCCCTCAGTCTTGTGAGGCAGGTGCAGAAGGTTGCCAGCTGCACATGTGGTGTCACAGCCTCGCTGAAGAGCAGAAACTGCTGCTGCTGCTGTTCCCTGTAGGCGGAGCTGCCCCTGTAGCCAGAATTATGGCGGTGGAGCAGTAGGAGCAAAATTGGGGGGGGGGGGTCAGCATTGCACCAACACCACCACAACATTTCCAGCAAGGAACCAGAAGTGATGCCACCACATCAAGGCAGTGCTTTAGAGCACACCCAAAATGCTACGATTTTTACGGCAGGGTTTCAGGTGAATCCTAGAGCATCACCCAATGCAGTGACGTCACTTCTGGGTGAGCCCCGGAAGTGATGTTGCAGTGTGGGCACAATGCCAGCCCCCCCCCCCCATGGCTCCCGAGGTTGCCATCGCAAAACTTTAATCCCTCTTTTGTTTGTCGACACAGCAGCTTCTGTTTCACACAGCACATTCTGGTCACACTGCAGCTCTCCAAGGATGGCACATAGAAGCTATTTATATCTTAATTGGCCTTGATCACTTAGTTTTCACTGACTATCCATATACTTATTCAGGCCATGCATACTGCATTTTATTTCTCTGGTCTGGGGACAGGGGAGATAAACCTTCAGTCCCCCACTTCAGAGAAGAAGATGCTGTAAAGGAGACGCCACGCTTGAGAGGAGACAGGCAGCAGGGTCTCAATTACTCTCAGCATTCCACAATTAAGGATACATCAATCTCCAATTTTGACATATTTATTTCCTTCACTATTTTTGCCCCAGAACTGAACCCAAAGAAATGGTTACCATATAAACTAAGCTTTATTCCTGTTTGATCCTGAATAAGTGTGCTTTGAACACAAAAGCTTACACTTTGAATAAAACCTTGGACTTAAACTTTGTTTGATCCCTGTATCTGTTAAACATCTTCATCATGCTGTATGATAATTTACTGCTCACCCTCGACCTATCTGTATGAACCGTTAATTTCCAATTTTGTTTCTGTCTCTGTCTTGACTCTAATTGGTCCCTCCTGGCAACTAACCCCTCCCCCTTCCTATATGTAATGGTTGAGGAAATTCTGTTTCACTGTATATGAAGAAGTGCGCTTGCACAGAAAAGATTATACCTTGAATAAAACTTGGTTGGTCTTAAAGGACTCAAACTTTGATCTACTGCTTCAGACCAACATGGCTACCTACCTGGACACATTTTTAAAAAGGCCCCACTGGTGGACCTCCTGAGGGCACCTGGTGTTTTTGGCCACTGTGTGACAGAGTGTTGGACTGGATGGGCCACTGGCCTGATCCAACATTGGCTTCTCTTATGTTATGTTCTTATGTGAACCAACTTACATGGTTATTCCACCTCTCCTTTTCCAAACTCCATAGAATTTATAGAATTCACACCCTCTTCCTACAGTGTTAAGAGTTTTTTTCTGTTAGCTCTTGGCCAATGCACAAACAACATTTTCACTCTTAGGATGGTTTATTTATTGCTTTTTATTAATGATATTCACACCTATGCGCAGTTCCCCACTGCCATGATCTAAGGATGCTATTGTCTGATAACATTCAAAGCAGTGTTATGCCCACATACAGTGCAGTTCAGTATTGCAGCATGTTTCCACTTCCTGTGCTTGGGTGGCCGCTAGTGGATGCGGCCACCGGATTGGAATGAACATAGAGATAAAAACTGTATTTGTTACCATCATTAAATACCCCAGTGTGTATATTTTAAATATTATCAGGCTTAGGAGTGAGCTTGTATACACTTGTTCAGACCACACATACCACATGTTGTATGGAATCATCTTATAAGGTTATTCTACCTCTCTCATAGGCACCAACTACAGGGGGGGCTCGGGGGCTCATGCCACCCCTAAAATTTTCCAGGGGGGACTGAGCCCCCCTGGGCGAACTGCCTGCCGCCCCGCTTCCCCAACCTCCAGGGCCCCCATCCCAAGAATAAGAAGCTGCTGCCATCGCCACCACTGCTGCGGCTGCCACCAAAGAAGAAGCCACCGCTGCCGTTCCCCCGCACACCTCTCCCCTCCCTCCCTCCCTCCGGGGCCAACTGCCCAGTATGATGATCCCCCCAGCATGTGGGGGAGCAGCAGCAGAATCCATCCCGGCATGCGCGCGCTTTGCTGCCCTGCTTCCCCACCCTCCAGGGGCCCCGGCCCAAGAATAAGAAGCCACTGCAGCGGCCGCCGAAGAAGTAGCCACTGCGGCCGTTTTCCCGCACACCTCTCCCCTCCCTCTCTCCGCTGGGCAGTCGGCCCCGGAGGGAGTCATGCCGGGCAGTCGGCCTGGGAGGGAAGGGAGAGGTGTGTGGGGGAGCGGCAGCGGCAGACTCCATCCCGGAGCGCGCGTGCTTCACACATGAAAGAAAAAAGAAAAAGGTAAATTCCCCCCCTCTGGCCCAACCCCCCCCCCTCCGGTAAACAGAAAACTCTATGCCCTTGGCCTCTCTTCTTCCCAGATCTATGGAAGAGTTACTGCCTAGTAATATGGGCAGAATTATGGAATGGCTAGAAGCTGGGGCAACACACCCTAACAGTCAAGAGTTTAGGATATGGGGAGGTCCCAGATTCCATTTCCTCCAGGTAAAATAGTATAGAAACCTGCAATATTATTTGGCCAAAAACAGAACAGAAATGAATGTCCGTACCCTGAGCAATGTCCTTTCTATATTTACAGTTCTGGAAATCTACCATCCAGTCACAGCCTTGTGGCGCAAACCTAACCATGTTTACTCAGAAACAAGTCCCACTCAATTCACCGGGACTTCCTAGCAAGGACATGAACAGTGCAGTCCTAAATCTATGGGATTAGAACAGCGTAACTCTGTCTAGGATCAGACTGTGAGGACTGCAGTCGTAATGTGAATCTGTGCAGGAAATCCAGGAAGAACTCCAAGGCCAGTGAGATGTTTACATTAATCTCAAATGTCAGCAGAGGAGCACAGACGCCCACTGAGTTTGGTAGGCACCAGTTTTTGTTCACACCTCTTAAGTGCCGTTCATTGTGAGAAAGAAGCAAGAATTCCACCTGGTTTCCAGCAGCTAAAAGTTGTGACCAGGTCCAGCTTTGCTAAAGCAAAGAGAAAACTGAGGACAGCTTTCAAAAATGGAAACGAATATGAAGTCACCTGAAACAACAGGATATTTCTGTGCTATGTGCTCATTCACCATAATAGTCCTATATCTTTATTGCACAATACATCAGTAAACATAATAATTAAGTTTATATATAGAACTATAATGTATATTAAAATAGAAAATATCTGTGCTTGTTTTTTAAAAAATAAAACTTATTCTTCAGTGCCCTCTCTCTTGATATATTTTAAACATCTTTTTTTAAAAAAAAAATGTAGTGCAACTGATACACAAGGATTTCATCTTTTCCATAGACTCTTTGCACCAAACGGGATATTTACATTGGACTTCTGAAATCCTGATACTAAATGTGGAGAAATAAATTTATTTCCTATAATGAATGACAGATGGTCTCTCCCCCCGCCCCCGGGGTGACAGTGGAATTCTGAAAAAACATCCAAGAATCACAAAAGAGGCATATTAGTAATTTTTAAAAGGGGCCTCTCTTTCAAAGAGCCAAAGATCTGCCATGCCATGCATAAGGTTCATTAAACTATGCCTTGTTTGTTCTGACACAGATACAAATAAGAGAATCACAGCCTCAACAGGACAAAACATTAGATACTCTAAAACTGTGTGGTGCACATAAATATATTTAAAAAAAACTTATATGTGATCTTGATATAAAAAACTACAAAATTACTAAGGTCCTTCAGAACTGTAGATATTATAAGATGCTGTTGACTAAATTTTCCAGAATAAACTCCCGTTGTGAAGTTCTTCTTCTGAACTGGACTGTACAAGAGTTGGACGACTTGAATCAGAATATCCTAAAGATAATTGTGAGAATGTACAAAACCTCATCCAGGTATAACAATGTCTTCTTAGTGAACAATCATAACCGGTTACAAAACCTTTTCAGTATCATGAAGGCTAAACCATCATTTGAAACGTAAGTTTATTCCGGAAAATTTCATCTACAGCTCAGACGAACCTTAGTAATTTTTTAATTTTATACATCAAGATCACATATAAGTTTTTTGAAATATATTTATGGGCACCACACAGTTTTGTTTGCTCTGACAGCAAATGTCTCTCCAAGGTGTTGGGGGGGAGGGGATAAGGACTGAACTTATGACCAGATGCATTCACAGCACATGTGCTACCATTGAGATAACCCTTTTGAGAGAAGATGCACAGCACAGCTGCTGCACACCTAATGCACAGCCTCATCGTAGCAGGTTGGAGCAGCCACAACAGCACTCAGCCTGAGAACAGAGCATCAGAAGGTTATGGTTCTCTCTGCGGGTGCCGAACCTGTGAGTCACAGCAGCTGGGCTGTGCAATCCCCATACCAAAAGTATGCTGCTGGGGAGGCTCCAGGGAAGACGAAACATCAGCATGAAAGGTTAGGGACCCTTGAAATAGGGCATATCCACACCACAGACAAATTAGTTGAATAGTCACTCCCCCCTTCCTTGTATCTCTAGTTTTTCTCACAGAAAAGTGCTTAAGAAAGGTGTGCCGCTTCTTGGCCTGCTGCATCCAAGTCAGCAGATAGACACCTAAAATATAACAGAAGTGGGTTTCTTCATCTGTGGGACAATTTGATGAGTTAAAACTCTGTTTTAGTGATAGTGGTACTCTTATCAGTAACACCAGTTGATGCCAACAACAGTGTTCTTTCCCCATCCTCTGTGTACTTTTTACACAACGAGCACTAGCTGATCACCCGTCCCAGACTCCTGCTTTCTCCCTGCAGCAGAACTTCAAATGAGGAAGCGTGCCCTTCTTTCTACAAACCACTGTGCAACCACGCCTTTAAAGCTGGGGTAAATATAAGAACAGAACCCATCACTGACACCACCAAAAACAGCCACAGAAAGATCCGGTCCAGGACCTGAGCCACAAACTTCCAGTCTTGCACTACCTAGAAAAGAAAACAGCAAGAAAAGTTTCACTCTGATTTTACAGAACTTAACATAAATATACTGAGAATGTAATAATTAAATACATAAACACACACACACACACACACACACAAGGGGGGGAACCTTAAGGACTTGCAGGGGGTACTTCTTTTTCCCTCCCCCCACTATTTCCTCTTTCTCTTCCCTGAAAGCCCAATAGCCCCTCCCCCTTTTCCGGCTTCCTCCTTTCCTTCCCTACCCACCATGCAACCTATATTTATTTACCTCTCTTTCTTCAGCTTTCCCTCCTTCCCTCTCCCTGGCAGCCTCTACCCAGGAAAATGATAGCCCAGTTGAGTTGGCAGCTTCTGGGCCAAGCCCAGTTGTATAGTAGAGAACCCACACCTACTTGTGCAGGGCAAGTTACGTTCCCCTTTTTCCCCTGTTTCCTTTTCCCCTCCTCCTGGCAACCCCCGTATCCTCAACCTTCCCTGTCTCCTGGTTTCCCCCATCAACTACCAACCCTTTATCTGCTCTCCCCATCTTCAGCTGCATTTATTATTCATTTATACCACACCTTCTCTGCAATGGGGACCCAAAGCAGCTTCCATCATTCTCTGGCTTTTGTGGGGGGGGGGGGGAGGAGGGACTGCTGATGAACACTAACTAGCAGCTGGGCATGGGTGAGTCATGGATGCTACATGGTTGCGAGTCACCCAGTGGTTGCTGCTGGGCCTGGCCACTCCAGTAACTATAGTTAATTAGGGTCCATCAAGCTGATCTGAAAACCTGATATGGTTCATTAACCAGAATTCATCTTATCTACAGTTTCACATGATGTACGAATTCAAACATCCTAGCTTAATTCTGGCTTGTTCCCTGGTGCCATCCCTTTTCATTCATTCATACATACATACATGCATTCATACATACTCTGCCTTTCTCCACAAGGGGAACCCAAAGAGGCTTATATCATTCTCCTCTCCATTTTATCCTCACAACAACCCTGTGAGGCAAGCTAGACAGAGAGACTGGTCCAAGAGCACCCAGCAAGTATCCATGGCAGAATGGGGTTTCAAGCCAGGGGTACAGTCAGAAAATTTTTGATGCGGGTGTGTTGGGAAATCTGGGGGGGGGGGTGAGGGTGTAGGTGAGAGAGAGGGGAGAGAGAGAAGGGGAAGAGAGAGAGAGAGATCCCATAGGCAGCAGGTGAAGATGAAGAGGGTCTTTCCTTACCTGCTGGCCACACTCATTCGCCTCGGCCACTACAGAAGAGAGAGTTGGCGGACTGGTGGGATTAATATTCAGGGAATATGTGCTCTGTGCTACAGTAGTGGCAGGCCTCACCCCCACCCCACCCCACCCCCTGCTATTGCAGCAGAGAGCTCATATTCACTGGGTATTAATTGCACCGGCCCACCGGCTTTCCTTCTCCTGTAGCGGGGCTGAGGTGAACAAATGCTGTAGGGAAGGGAAGGGGCAGCAGGAGTTATGGGGCATGGGCCAAGAGTGAGCAGGCACCGCCCCTAAATGCCCCACTTTAGCTACAGGCCCATTTCAAACCCCATTCATTCCTCAGCTATGGAGACAACTCAGCCAGAGTGAAGATGACGAAACCAGTATTATTTAAGACAACCATGGTCTGAGGGATCATCCACAAGTTGAATCTGGGTTTCAGAGATGAGCCATAATTAAAAGAAAGCATGATTTTCATGTTATGTCTAAACTGAGCCACAGTTTCTATCCCTGAATGAGAAACATACTGGATGTCACTTGGGTTTCTAAATATCAGGTAGTGCTAATGAGCTAATTGGTTCTAATCTCCTCACTTGCAGTGTTAACTGGTGTTGACAGTTTGGGTCAGCCATTTAGTGCAGAAATGCAGATGAAGAGGCATGACAGTCAATCATGTCGCATAACCAGTGCTTCATGAAAGGTAAACAATTAGCCAGGCTTATTAGCTTGAAGTGGATTCTTTTGTCTATAATTAACTTCTGCTAGCCTTTAAGAAATTAAGTGCAAGCACTTTGTTAAAAAAAAGATTTAATAGAGGGGAGGCCACAAAATAAGGCACAGTCTACCCCTAGACAGGTGACCTATACCCTATAGACCATCTAGAACCTGCTAATATTCTTGCAAAGAATGCTGTAAAAACGCCTATTTTATGTCCTTACATAAGACTGCATACTCAAGATCCCTGAATATGTATTGGTGGTGGAAAGTGCTGGCAAAGTTGCAGTTAACATGTGACTATCCCATAGCATTTTCAAGGCACAAGATGAACAGAGGTGGTTTGTTATTGCCTGCCTCTGTGTAGCAACCCTGGACTTCTTTCTGTCCAAGTACAAACCATGCTTAGCTTCCCATTGGGCTAGCCTAGGTCATCCAGGTCAGAAGCTGAATGCACATTAGTTATGCCTTAGCCATTAGAGTATCTTAAAAGCATACACTTGCCTTGAAAATGTCAAACCACTACGTAATGTTCATTATAACAAACTGGTATTTATTATACAGATTTTTTTAAGTTGATAGTTCTTTTATATATGTGTGTGTGTGTGTGTGTGTGTGTGTGTGTGTGTGTGTGTGTGTGTATGTATATATTCTTATGCCATTGCACCATATATATCTTGTTAAACATTTGTTAAGCTATTATACCATATACTTTTTTACATATACATATATATTTTGAAAAAGGAATGCCCTTAATTTCTGTAAAATTGCCCTCACACTAGGTTTTTTTGGTAATTATATTTTCTTTCTGTTTTTCGCTATTCCTTCTTTTTTGTTCTGTACCCCCTTATAATAAATTTTTTTCTTTAAAGAAAAAGGAAATGTCAAACCACATTGATGGGCCATGTGAACACGCAAGGTCAGAGCCAGCCCACCCCTAATTTAACCTACCTGTCTGATGAAATGTTCCTTCTTAACATGCCTAGAGATATACTTAATGGAGTCGGCAGCTTTTTCCAGGAAAGCAATCACAATTTTTTCTCCGTCCTTGAACTGTTTGTGTTTGTGTTTCCTTGCTGGCTTCTGTTTCAGGGATCCTTCAGGATCGGAAAACGAATAGCGATCCACGTGTCCCTTCATGCAGAGCAGCTGAGGGAGTTTCTGAAGGAAGAGTCTTTTCACCCAAGGAGCCATTGGGTGGTAGGTGGCAGAGGAACGATGGTGCACATTGATTACAAAAACGGTCACAATGATCGACAGGGTCACAAAAATCATGATGAAGAGCAAGTACTCCCCAATCAGAGGGATGACTTTGGAGGACGATGGAATGATTTCTTCAATGACTAAGAGAAAAACAGTAAGGGAGACCAACACAGAGGTTGATAGCGATAGCTTTTCTCCCTCGTCAGAAGGCAAGTAAAAAACAAGGACAGTTAAAAATGACAGTCCCAGGCAAGGGACTATTAAGAAGAGAGTGTAAAACAGTGGGAGTCGTCTTAAGACGAAGGAATAGGTTATGAAAGGGTAGGAATACAACCCATCTTTTCTGTTTCCCTTCATACCCTTGGCGTTTAGAATTTCCCATTCCCCGTTGTCGAAGAAATCCGTCCGGTCCACATTTTCATTCACCAGGATTAAGTCAACCATTCGGCCGTCATAGGTCCATGATCCAAATTTCATTGAGCAGTTCTGCCTATCGAATGGGAAGAAGGTCACATCCATAGTGCAGGAACTCTTATAACTGGCCGGGGGAGTCCAGATAACAATCCCATTGTATTTGACAATTGCCTTAGTCATCAATGAGCCTTCAAAGCGACCATCAGCACTGGGAGGGAAGAAGAGGGAAGAATTGGTTCTTGCATGATATTTCAAGCCGTTTTTTCTATCTGTTGTTCTGATTTTCTCTCTGCACCTTTGGTAATGGTAGACAGACACTTGCTAAAAACAAAACATGCAATACATTACGTCAAGTCCCAGAAGACTTTGCATGCTTACAATCTATCCTAAACAATTTCAGAGGGTAGCCATGTTGGTATGCAGTAGAACAGTTTAGATTTGAGACCAGTAGCAGAGACCCACAGTTGCAGGACAATACCCAATCCTCCAGACCCATAGCTAATGCAGGGGTCATGGGGCCCGGCCCCCTAGTGTTTCTTCTGGGCCCCCTCCCTCTCAGGCTGGCCCAGATTAAATTAACGTAATTAACTTTGATTTAACTAGCTGTGCCCCTCTGAGGCCCCTTCCCCACAAAATCCCTGGCTTTGGGGCTGCAACTCTCTCAGAATATCCTTCACAATGTAGACTTCTTTGGAACGCCAACCAGTGTGGTGTGGGGGTTAAGAGGTAGAGCCAGCGTGGTGTATAGGTTAAGAGCAGCAGACTCTAATCTGGAGTCCCAGGTTTGATTCCCCACTTCTCCACATGAAGCCAGATGGGTGACCTTGGGCCAGTCTGTTTCCTCGTAACTCTCTCAGCCCACCTGGCTTCACGCCTGTTGTGGGGAGAGGAAGGGAGTGTGATTGTCAGCCACTTTGAGACTCCTTATGGTAGAGAAAAGCAAGGTATAAAAACCTACTCTACTTCTGCTCTTCTAACCAAGCACCCAGGAAGAGCCACCAGCCCATTTCCTGACCATTGTCAACAGGTCTGAGTCATGCCTGTTACCCAAGTTGATGCTGTCAATTGCAACTGGTGGACACACATCCCCTTCCTGTTACGTCACCTCTGTATTCCTTAATAATATCACCTTACAATAGAAGGTTTGAATTATCCAATGACAACTCAGATTCTCTCACCAATGGGTTCTTGGATCCTAAAGTCCCACCTATTGTAGCACAACCCAAATTTCATGATTGAGCAGCCAGATCCTGAATATTGGTCCATTGCCATAGCAAATCCTAGTGCTGCACCAGTTTTGGCCAATAGCACTGCAACCCCTATCCAAGCCCAAGTAAATCCAGGGAAGTAAAAAAAAATTTTTTTTAGTTGACTGCTCCTGAGACTTCTTCCAGTACACCTGACACTGAAATAATTAGATCTCCTAATCAAAACAGGCAGAAGTACTGGAAAAAGTGAGCAGTGACTCACAAAAGCTCATATCCTGCCACACATTTTGTTAGTCTTTATGGTGCTACTGGACTCTTGCTCTTTTCTACTAAAACAGGCAGAGTATGCTTTTTCCTTCTCCCATTCTGCTTCCCCTCCTGAAATTGTGCCTCCACATCTTTGTAACTGTTCCATCTCTTAGCTTCTCCTCTTCCCATTCTTGGCCAGTCAGCCCTACAGTCAGCTAGTCTGCACTTACAGTGTCCTCACCTGGCTTGGGACTCCTTCCTTCCTATCCTGGAAATCCTTCCCTGTTCACCCCTCTGCATCTTTTGATCCCTTTTGAGCAACCACTGCAATTCTCTCTGGGTTGGTTTCTCAGGACTAGCCCCATGTGGGATGAAACAATTTGTGCACAAAGTAACTTTAACTGAGCATTAACTTCAAGTAATACAATTGTACATTAGGAGTGTACAAAAGTGAATGGGTGTTATTAGAATGCCAGAAGGAAATTGCTTCTGAATTGGTCGCCAGTGAATAGTCCAGTCTTGCTATCTTGTTCTGCTGCCATTTTGCTTCCCCTTGCTACCCCATATCTTTGTTGAGTCTCTCTGATAAAGAAAAAAGAAGGGGAAGAGGGAGGGGGAGGAGGAGGAGGAGAAGACTGGATTTATACCCTACCCTTCCCTTGGAGTCTCAGAGTGGCTTACAATCCCCTTCTCTTCCTCTCCCCACAACAGACACCCTGTGAGGTAGGTGGGGCTGAGAGAGCTGTTTGAGAACTGCCCTTGACAGTTCTGAAAGAACATGACTGACACAGGTTCCCCCAGCTGGCTTCAAGTGGAGGGGCAGAGAATCAAACCCAGTTCTCCCAGATTAGAGTCCGCGCTCTTAACCACTACACCAGGGGTGGCCAACCTGTGGCTCGGGAGCCACATGCGGCTCTTTCACACATATTGTGCGGCTCCTGGCAGGGCGGCTGGGGAAGCAAAGGGGAGGCATGCTTTTTCTCTCTTTCTCCCTTCCTTCCTTCCTTCCTTCCCTCCTCCCTCCCATCTATTTGCTTTCCTAGTTTCTCTCTCTCTCTTTCTTATAACTGGTTTTCCTCGTTTGTTTTTATTTTTGGCAGTCCCATTTAACGTTAATAAAAAGCAAATTTGCATATTTTTAAAAATAAAAACGTGTGTGTGATATTTGTTCCTGTCTTGCGGCTCTCAGACATCTCTATGTGGCTCTTACGTTTATTCTATGTGGCTCTTACGTTAAGCAAGGTTGGCCACCCCTGCACTACACCAAACCGGCTCTCTGTTATCTGCGCATTTCCCCCTTTTTTTTCCTTGGAAGACTTATTAAGCCAAAACAGGAACTATGTATACACTAATTCCAGAGAGTAGCCAGTGCCATGTTGGTCTGCAGTGGAAGGGAGCTTTGGCTTTCAAAAGCTTATGCCCCCAAATCTTGTCGGTCTCCAGGGTACTATTGGACTTGAATCTAATGGTGTGTATGGGCAACAAGTGTAGATGCTGAACCATCTGGTACAGTGGGCTTCACACCTTCTAGACCCCAGGACCTACCTTTAAGCTGAGCACGGGACCCACTGAACTGCAAGCATATGGCAGAAGACACATGGCACCACAGTCATGTGATGGAAGAGAGGGAGAGTGAATCTCTGAACTTAAGAACATAAGAGAAGCCAATGTTGGGTCAGGCCAATGGCCCATCCAGTTCAACACTCTGTCACACAGTGGCCAAAAACACCAGGTGCCCTCAGAAGGTCCAGCAGTGGGGGCAGGAATCCCTCCCACTGTTGGCCCCCCCAAACACCAAGATTACAGAGCATCACTTGCCCCAGACTAAGAGTTCCTATCTATACTTTGTGGCTAATAGCCACTGATGGACTTCTGCTCCATACGTTTATCTAATTCCCTCTTGAAACCATCCATGCTTGTAGCTGCCACCACCTCCTGTGGCAGTGAATTCCATGTGTTAATCATTCTTTGGGTGAAGAATTACTTCCTTTTATCTGCTCTAAACCGACTGCTCAGCAATTTCATGGAGTGCCCACAAGTTCTTGTATTGTGAGAAAGGGAGAAAAGGACTTCTTTCTCTACCTGCTCTATCCCATGCATAACCTTATAAACCTTGATCATGTCACCCCTCAGCTGTCGTTTCTCCAAGCTAAAGAGCCCCAAGTGCTTCAACCTTTCTTCATAGGAAAAGTGTTCCAACCCTTTTATCATTTTAGGTGCCCTTTTCTGCACTTTTTCCAATGCTATATCTTTCTTGAGGTGTGGTGACCAGAACTGTACACAGTACTTCAAATGAGGTTGCATCATCGATTTATACTGGAGCATTATGATACTGGCTGATTTGTTATTTATTCCCTTCCTAATAACCCCCAGCATTGCATTGGCCTTTTTCATTGCAGTCGCACACTGTCTCAACATTTTCATAGAGTTATCTACTACGACTCCAAGATCTCTCTCTTGGTCAGTCTCCGCCAGTTCGGACCCCATCAACATGTATTTTTAGTTAGGATTTTTGGCTCCAATACGCATCACTTTGCACTTGGCCACATTAAACCCCATTTGCCACGCTGATGCCCACTCACCCATCCTCGATAGATCCCTTTGGAGTACTTCACAATCCTTCCTGGTTTTCACCACCCTGAACAACTTTGTGTCATTTGCAAATTTAGCCACTTCACTGCTTACTCCCAACTCCAAATCATTAATAAACAAATTAAAAAGCATTGGACCGAGTACTGATCCCTGCGGTACCCCACTGCTTACCTCCCTCCACTGAGAAAATTTCCCATTTATACTCACTCTCTTTTTCCTTTTAATTAGCCAGTTTTTGATCCACAAAAGGACTTGTCCTTTTATCCCTTGACTATTGAGCTTACTTAGGAGCCTTTGATGAGGAACTTTATCAAAAGCTTTCTGGAAGTCAAGGTAAACAACATCTATTGGGTCCCCTTGTCCACATGTTTATTTACTCTTTCAAAGAACACTAACAGATCTTGAGACAATATCTTCCCTTATGAAACCCATGCTGAGTCTTCCTCAATAGATTTTGTTCATCAATGTGCCTACTAATTTTTTCCTTAATAACAGTTTCCACCAACTTACCCGGTATTGACGTCAGAATAACTGGCCTGTAATTTCCCGGATCTCCTCTGGAACCCTTTTTAAAGACAGGAGTGACATTCGCTACCTTCCAGTCCACAGGAATGGAGGCAGATTTTAACTTGCCTGTGCCCAAAAGGGATTTTCTTCATTGCTGAGTGACCTTACCTCATTGTCCTGCTGCTTCTCTTAGACCGATTTCCCACAAGGCGCTGCCCTGCGTTGTTCCTCCATTTTCCCCTATTGCGTGCTTGAATTTCCCACTATTTGCCGCAGGGCGCATTTTGATCCACAGCTTCAGTGATCCTCAAAAAACAGGATCACTGAAGCCGCGGGGGAAATCGTGCAAAGCCGCGGGTCAAAATGCGCCCCGCGGCAAATAGTGAGAAATTGAAGCACGCAATTGGAAGAAATGGAGGAACGACGCTGGGGCAGCGCCTTGTGGGAAATTGGTCTTAGAGTGTGTTGAAAGAGAGCCAGAAGGTGTGCCAACTGTGCTCTCTATGCATATGCACTATTAGCTCCTCCCACAAAGCACTCAAAACTGGAAGCTCTATAGGAGTTTGCAACTGGGTTTGGTTCTCTGACCCACCTGAGAGTCTTTTCCTTGCTTTGAAGACTGCTGATCTAATACACATGCTGTATAACCACTCACCCATTTCCAAAACCATGCCTTAGTACCTGTAATTGTATTTGTGCCTGTTCTTTCCCAACTACCCAACCTCTGTCTTTCTTCCCCTCTCTCAGCAAAAATGTAGATGGTAGGCTTCTGGGACTGAGACCTCTTTCTGCAAAATGTCATGTATACTAATCAAGTCATACATAAATAATTCACTGCTTTTTTCCCCCTCAGGCCCCCACAAATGAATGTGTGTACTACTATATATTAATAACATAATTATGCTCTACATCTATTCAATTATCATTGGGGTCATTTTGTAGAAAAAGAGGTGCAGGAGCTCATTAGCGTAACTCATTAGCATAACTTATTTGCATATGGCACACCCCCTGACATCACTGGAAGTGTGTCAGAAGGCAACACCCACCACTCAGGCTCCACCCCAAAAATCTCCAGGTATTTCCCAACTCAGAGCTGGTGAGCCAGCTAAGACACTTTGACTAAAGATACTTTAGGTTTCCTTTGCTCTTGCAGGGAAGCTACCCTACAACAAGCATGAAAATACAGATCAAGTTAGTGTGTTTTTCCTTTTTTCCACAGTGCATCACCATATGTGCCCGCTGCTGGGCTTGTTACTCCTGGAATGGCATTCCTGCACATTCCTGCTCGAAATTTGTACTCACTTTTCAAACAACACAATATCCGGGAGCCAAAGCGATTCAGATGGGACCCGGATTGCTGTGATCCCACCATAGTCCTCGGGATTCCAACACAATTTGTGGTCAATCCATTCCTGCAATTATCAGAGAAAGCATCAGCAGTGTTCCACTGTAATTTCCCCCAATTAGTGAACCATTCCCATGTTGAAGAACACAGTCATTCTGGATCATACGTCAGCTCTCAAGAGGGCCAGCCCAAGGAAGCACATCATCCTGTGATTGCAATCAAGCACATATCTAAATTCACACAGGGCCATAGCCACACAGAAGCCCAGTTGAAGATAACTCCAGGCTTGCAGCATCCCTGTAAGGATATTCTATAAGGCCTCTTGAGGATCTTCCAGGTCCTTCTGAATATCCCTATCTATTGTAGACTGTGCTAAACCGATAAAGAAGATGCAGAGTACAGGTCAAACACAGCCTTCTAGTAGGGAATAAACTGAGAGCCGGTTGGGTGTAGTGGTTAGGAGTGCGGACTCTAATCTGGGAGAACTGGGTTTGATTTCTCACTCCTCATACGCAGCTGCTTGTGTGACCTTGGGTCTGTCACAATTCTCTCAGTGCTGTTCTCTCACGAGCAGTTCTCTCTCAGCTCTCAGCCCTACCTACCTCACAGGGTATCTGTGGTAGGGAGGGGAAGGGAAAGGAGACTGTGCGCCACTCTGAGACTCCTTTGGGTAGTGAAGGGCAGGGTATAAATCCAATCTTTTCATCGTCTTCTCCTAATAGTAAACAACTCTGCCTCTGAGAAGGAGACTGACCTTCAGGCACCCACAATAGGCTGAGAATTTTTTTTAAAGACAGGGCACAATCTAGGTCCCAGCCAAGCCTTCCCCTCCTTCATACCTCCTCCACCAGCCTTCCCCTTAGGGCCAAACTACACAGGGCTTCTGCCGTCCCCCCAAAGCACTGAGGGGGGAATTATTTCCTTGTTGTTGCTGCTCTACATACATAGAACGCTCCACATGGAGCAGTAAAAAGAGGAAAGTAAGTCTCCCTAGTGCTGTTTGTCCTGACCTGGATAGCCTTTTTAGATTTCAGGAGTTAAGCAGAGTTGGCCCTGGTCAGTACTTGGGTGGGAGACCACCAAGGAAGGCCAGAGTGACTACACAGGGGCAAGCAATGGCAAAGTACCTCCAAGTATCTTTTGCCTTGAAATCTCTATGGGGTTGCCCTAAGTCAGCTGCAACTTGACAGCAAACAAAAAGTGCTGTGTAGGGTATGGGAAATCAGCTTGGGACAGGGAGGCAGGAGCCCTTCCTCCCCCTGCAGTGGCATTCCAAACCTATTTGGGCTCTCCTTTATTTTTTAATAGCTATTCCCGTCAGCTGCTATGAATGTAGCCGTCTATCCAACATCTCAGAAAGAAGGAAGTACAAAGCCACCGGGGTGAGGAGAGAAACTACCTGGGCACCTAATCTGTATTTTATTAATTTGCCAAATTTTGACAACCTTAAACTTACAAGGGTTCTCGTATTTAAGCTTTTGCTATTCATGCTGATTTATGATGTGCGCAAACCCTTTCCTTATCACCAGGGGTCATTTCGTAGAAAAAGAGGTGCAGGAGCTCATTAGCATAACTCATTAGCATAACTTATTTGCATACGCTACATTACCTGACATCACCAGTAGTATGTCAGAAGGCAAGAAAGAAAGAAGAGAGAGAGAAAGAGAGAGAGAGAGAGAGCTGGCAGAGAGGGGACAGCTACAAATCCAAGCCTCAGAAATACCACTATTCTTGGAGGATAGCTTCAGTGGTGCTGAAGCCTTCAGAAGGCTGGTCAGAGGAACAAGGACCTTTCCAGGGGATGGGGTCATTTTGCTGCAGCCATGACAAGCAGGCATTCCCCCGCCGGGGGGGGGGGGCTGGCACCAACTCCCAGAGCTGAGCTTCCCTGAGCTCCTGCTCGAAATGACCCCTGCTTATCGCCCACAAAGAACACTACAGCCTTTCTGGCTATTGGCCTGGATGATAGCTGTGCAGTTACCTCAGCCCAAAGCACATGAACAGCCATGTTGGTGGGCTTGCAGACTTTAAATAGAGAGATGTTTGCTTGTTCATTATTTATTCATTCAATTTAGTGCTGCCAAGTCCCCCCGGGGGGGCGGGGACTCCCCCACTAAAAGGGTCCCCAGTCCGCCGGTCCAGATTCAGTCGGCGGGGAAACCCCACCCCCGAAGTGGCCAGATTGGGCCGACGTGCCCGGCGTGATGACGTCGCCCAGAAGTGACATCATTACGCTGTGTACATCACTGGGTGACATTCTAGCAATCGCCCTGAAAACTCTATGGTACCATAGTTTTCAGAGCGATTGCTAGAGCGTCACCCAGTGACGTGGGCAGTGTGATGACGTCACTGCTGGGTAGCATCACTGCGGTGCATGCACATGCAGAGGGACTCCCAGAGCCAGCCAGGAGTCCCCCCACTGCAGCGCAGGTAACCCTAATTCAATGTATAGACTGCTCTCCCTGCATGCGGGCTCGGGGCGGTTCACAACATACCAATAAAATACAGTCAACCCATCAGTCAATAAACAATTAAAACCATTAAAATTCCAATAACTATTACAGGATGGCTCTTAAACCAATTTTCTATCACTACCTCATGGGGGGAGGGCAAAAGAAGGAGAGAGAAATGCCATCACAGAGGGAGGGCCAGGCACAATGGAAGCCATTGCTATCCACAACCATAGGCTTGGTGGAACGTCTCTGTCTTACAGACCCTGTGGAATTGTATCAGGTCCCGCAGGGCACAGATGTCATTTGGCAGAGAGTTCCACCAGGCCGACGTCAGGGCTGAAAAAGCCCTGGCTCTGGTCAAGGACAGCCGGATATCTTTTGGGCCAGGGATCACCAGAAGGTTTTTCTCTCCGAGGGGAATGCCAGAGGCTTCCTGGAAGAAAAGATATACTGAGGCAAGAAATACAATCCTGATGTCTTGACATCGGGGGGGGGGGGGGGGGATAATAGTCAGTCCTCATCACAAAACAGAAAGATATGGAAAGAACCAGAAACACCAACTTGATCTGGAGATAATGGTGCACAATCACATGGATCTCCAGGTCATGTAGAGTAGTTTCCAGCTCATGAGGCTCCCAGGTAGGTTATAAAGACCCATCTTTTGGTCGTGAGTCCATAGAGAGGTGTCATATTTTTTTACTGCTACTGAAAGGATGCACTACTAGTACAGGCACACAGAGATCAAGGGTGTTATGCCTCCTTTGCCTGGACATTAAGAGGAGCAGCAGAATGGAAACGTCACTGAGTGTGGAAAGGATTCTTCTTCAGCACAGGGGGGTTCAGAGACGACATTTTCCTCAAAAACGGTCCCTTTCCTTGTCTCTCTGGTCAGGCCTCCGTCCACACTACCACCACCCGGCCGGTCAGTCCTCCAGTTTTCCACGGGTACAGGTAACTCCGGCTCCTCTACCTGCTGTTACTCTGTCATGTGACTTCCTTTCACTTGGCTACAGCTCAACAGGAGCTATGCTACCACCAGGGCATTAAAGGTGAGTCCTCCTGGGTCTGGGAAAGCTGAATACCACTGGTTTGAGTTTCACATTCCTTCACCTCACTGTGAAAAGCTGAAAAGAAGGCTGGATTTTGCTTCTTTTCAGCTCAGCTAGCAATCCTACATCATACTGTGGTGCATAAGCTGAGGTACCTGAGGATGGCATCAAGCTTACCATTAAAAAAAAAAAAGACTTCTCTACTTATATTTATTATTTATAAGTTTTTAGATTGCCCTGCGGGAATGGAAGAGGAGGAAGAAAGAGCTTGCTGACTAAAATCAATAGCAGCAATAACGGTTATCTTCTTGTGCAGAGAATTCAAGTGTAGGGCTCTTACAAGACCTCTTTTTCTTCAAAAATATGCCCCAAGTTCCTTCTTGTCCAGTTAAGGATCTCATATCATATTCCTTTACGTCCTTCACATCTCCTAAATCACACATAACACTGCTGCAAAAGAGGTTGTAACGATGAAAAAATATTAAAATATAACTATGAACTTTGTGTGTTTGTATATAATATATATTATATAATATAATAAGATACCCTGGGCTATCCACTTCAAGACAAGCCATGACACTGGGTGTGTTTGTTCATTTTTTAAAGAAAATGATCTGTGAGTAGGGTTGCCAGGTCCCCGCTAGCCGCTGGCAGGGGATGAGTTGTCAGATTCAGGTTAGGAAACTCTTGGAGATGTGGAAATGTAGCCTGAGAAGGACAGGGATCTCAGTTAGGTCCAGTGGCATAGATTCCACCCTCCAAGGCATCGATTTCTGCAGGGGAACTGATCTCTGTAGTCTGGAGATGAATTGTAATTCTGGGGAGGTCCTCAGGTCCCACTTGGAGATTGGCATCCTTCACTGTAAGTGCTTTACCTTTTCCCTGTTCCAACTTACCTCCCTATTGGCTTTTCCCCTTGCTGGGTTCAAAATGTATGATTACCTGCATTTTGAACACCATTACAGGAAGTCACACGGTGGAGGGGTGCAACTTGGGAGTGGGGAAATGGCTTAAGCATTCCTCCCCTTTCTGCTTCTCTGCTTGATACCCACCTGGTGTTTTTAATTTTTTTTAAAGCAGTGTCAGGGCTCTGTAACATATTTCCATATAACGTATAATTATTTAATTTCATTTCATTATTCCAAGGTTAAATTGTTTTGTCTAATATACCAAAAGAGAAGCCCCATCTACTCCCCCTTCTTTCAGACTTAGACAAATCAATTATATCCTCCAAGCAAGCCATGCACACTTAATTATTCTAATTAGTTCTCATAAGCCAGTTTCCTCACAGTTCTTAAAATTATTTTGATGCCTTTCTCTATACATGAGTACCTGCAGACCAGAACAAAATTTTGCAGAAGAATATTCTCCTAAACCAGCATGTAATTGGATATACCAAAGCTGCTAGGAACACACAGTCTCCTCTCATCCATTTCCAGTCAGGATCTATCAGCCAGAAGTATGGGTGACCGACTGCACTGGCTGTCATTGGTGTTTTTCAAACTATTTGCTTCCCTGTGCGGCTATGCCTTTCAAGACTGATTTAGCTAACCATTAAAGTTCATATTCCAAAAGACAGACATTCCATTGGTTCTTTATCTCAGCATAACACATAAACCAACCTTAACGCACGGTAGAGACAGCTGTCGTTTCAGATTTTTAGGAAGAAAGGCAAAATTTTCATGAGGTTGCCTTAGGAAATTAAGCCAGATTAATCTAGTATTGCTGTGAATGTCAATATTTCTGATGTCTCAGCCAACCACTGTATGATGCCAACTCAAGTCCTAGTCTTTAACTGGTAGACTGAGATTAACAGCCATGTTACATCCTGATCTACAGTGGATTACACCACCAACATCGTTATTGCTTTTATTCCTTTTGGTTTAAGAGTCCAATTTTAATTTGGTATTCAGTTTCTCTGTTTTCCGCCTTTACTCCCTTGTCACATTTCTTCTTAAGGTGGCAAGGGAGTAGAGGCGGAAAACAGAGAAATCGAATACAAAATTAAAATTGGATTCCATGTTATTGTTGGATTATGGCATGGTCTGAAACACTTGCAATTTACCACACTGTTGGATATCCATCTTCTGCGTTGTTTTTGTGTGTGCTACTATTCAATGGGTTGCATCCAGCCAGCTTTTTTCATGCAGTCTTGCCCAATTCCATTTATTACTACATCCCCATCCAAAATGACCTTTAGACATGCAGCAGTCTTTTTTTCTTTTGGTGGTCTAAGAGGACCCTCCATCCTTTTTCACCAGCAGAATCCAGTGTGTATCCTCTCAACAGGCCCATAGCCAGGATTTTAAAGGGGGCAGTTAAATTAATTAATTTAATTAATCTGAATGCCTGTCTTTAAAGGGGGAGGCTCCAAGCCTGTTTCTAGCCCTTCCTTTCAAGAGACAGGGCAGCCAGTAGATTCGTTCCTGGGGGAAAAAACACCTCAGAGGGCTTTTAAAGGCCTTTGGAGTTCCCTTCCACAGGGCAAGAAAGCTTAGACGGGCACCCAAGAGTGGCACCTTCAATATAACTCCAACAATCCCCCTTTCTGCTAGCCCAGTCCTGCTGAATGCCACCTGGGTCATGGTGAGTATTTCAAAAGCATCCTCATGAGCCTTTGGGAAACATCCTCAAAAATAAGTTTTCTGGCATGGCTATTTGTGGGGTGGGGCTTTTAATTAAGGGGGCCAGGCCCCTGAAATGCCCCACTGTAGCTACAGGCCTGCCTCTCAGTAAATGCCATACTTTACAGAACAAGGAGCTAGAATCCAAAGTGTAGCAACAATTAACCTTAAAGACATACTCCATATGAAATAAAGGAGCAACAGGAATATGTTCAAATATAGGAATGATTGCAACCAGCTGTCTAAAATCTTTGCCTTGACCTAACTGAAGAAAGAGTTGATTGAATGATATTGCCAATCACCCTTTGTGCCCTCCAAGAGAGAAGTAATAGTCCCCAAGGGCTGCTAAAGTCTGCTTTGCCAAGACAGAGCACTAAGAGTACTTTTACATATCTTATCCTGCAGTACAAGCTGACTTGAGCAGCAGATGGTCAAATAAGGAGCTAATAAACAACTCCAGAGAGCAAGAGCCTTGTGTTATGCTGGTGGTTCATCCTTGGCTCAACCCAGCAGAGGCTACAGAGAAATTTTGTGAAGGGGAGGGAGGCGAACTGGGAGAGAGGGAATCATAATTCACATTTAAATTATTTTTAAAAAACAATCTCAATGGAATGTAATTTTATTTAATTGAAATCCTTTAATTACTTTAAAGTTATATTTTAAATGATACATATTTAATATAATCATAGTTGGGAACACCAAGGACTTATCAATCATTCCTTTCCACTCATTGGCCAAGACCCTGGAAGACTAGAGAAGGGTCGACTTGCTACTAAGCAACTAAGTAGAAAACTCTCTGCATGTTTTCTTTTTTATTTTATGTTCATAAGTAAAAGGATAGAGATTGACTAATTGAATGCTGGAAATAAAGGGAAGAACTCGGAAAGAAGGTCTCTCGTGGTAGATTAGTCTCTACAGTATCCTCTACTGCATGGGTACAACCCTGATCCTCTGTAGTAGGAGAGGGCACCTATACCACTGCAAGTCAGAAGACCGGGGGTCTTATTTTGGTGTATGCAACCACTACTGTGAGCACGGAACACAGCTTTTCCCACAGTGATAAACAGGGGTCCGTTGGGGTCGGAGCAAGGCAGAGCGAAGCTCCGCCAGCTCAGGACTGGCCAGTAGGGCAGCCACGGGCTGAATCAGATTCTCTAATCTGATTCAGCACGTTGCCAAATTGCCGCCGAAATTCGACAGCAAATTTAAAAGCGACTGGAGGGGAGGGGGTTTGAGGGAGAGGCTCCAAACTTGCAGGGTAGCTGCTGGGGCCTCTCCTCAAAATGCCCACCAAGTTTCAAGAAGATTGGACCAGGGGGTCCAATTCTACAGGCCCCCAAACAGGTTGCCCCCATTCCCTCCATTGTTCTCTATGGGAGGGAAAAAGTTAACATTTTTTCCCTCCCATAGAGAACAATGGAGGGGATGGGACAATCTGTTTGGGGGCCATAGAATTGGACCCCGTGGTCCAATCTTCTTGAAACTTGGTGGGCATTTCGAGGACAGGCCCCAGCAGCTACCCTGCAAGTTTGGAGCCTCTCCCTCAAACCCCCTTTCCTCCAGCCCCTCATATATCCTATGAGTTTTTGCCATTGATTTCAAAGGCCCATAGGATATAATGGGGCTGAAACTGACATTCCCTTTCCGATACACTTCTGGTGATGTCAGGGGATGTGGCATATGCTAATGAGTTATGCTAATGAGCTCCTGCAGCTCTTTTTCTACGAAAGGACCCCTGGTGATAAACATGGCTGTATAACTAGTATAACCTCAGCAGACCATGTGGACCACTTCCCATTATAAACATCAGGGTGTCCTGGAAAAATATGAATACACTCCAGTGGTCTCTATTACCAGGGTCTCCTTCAAGAAAAAGCTCCTTATATATAAAGAAAGCTTATATATAAAAAGGCAATTGCTGGGCTTCATCACTGGATCATATGCCGCTTTTGGTGCAGTGCCTCTTTCTACTGGACAGTGGTCTTTAACCCATGGGTTGAGACCCTCAGGCAAGTTGTAGAGCCCCAACTGCGGAGTCTCTAGCACCAACACAGCTGGTGTTTTCTTCACTGCTTTTTGGAAGCAGCCGCTGCTAGTGCACATTCGTAACAGAGAGCAAGGGTGAAATTTCTCCTTACCTCTCGTTGCCTGCCACACTGAAAGGAGGATCAAGACAGCGAGGCAAGATCACTTAGGGATGAGGAAGATTCCTTTTTTCATATAGGCAAGTACATGCAGGTTCATTCAGTCTGGCTCCTCCTCTTCCTGTCACATGAGTGTGATGTCATGTGCCTCTTTGGCATATGCACCCAGCTCAGTGAAACCCATGCTGCTGGCTTTTGGAGGTGATCAAAATAGAAGTGAGGCAATGCCTGTCAGTAAAGCTCCTCATATAGCTACACCGGGGAAAGAGGATAGCATTTCTTTGCTGCACAACTCAGCCTCCACTGATGAGGTTTCTATGAGGCAGAGACGTGATATATTTGACAGTCCACTACTGAGCATTCCATCTTTCTACAGCTGCTACAAAACCTGTCTGCCAATGAAGCCCCATAGAATACTCTGGAACATGTTCTAGGGCGCATACTTTGAGCACTGACTGGACCATTTGGGCTCATCACTGCCCTGCATGAACTGAAATGTACACTACGGAGCATATACAAGACCCCCCTGTGGCTGTGCATTGCAGCAAAAAATCAGTAATATTGGACAATCTGAGGAAGTGTGCATGCACACGAAAGCTCATACCTTGAATAAACTTTTGTTGGTCTTAAAGGTGTTACTGGACTCAAAAAAAATTCCTTTGGACAGGCTGTTAGGGAAATCTAGCTCTTATTTTTGATGTTCTTCTCAAGGAACCTGGAACCATTGTGCTGGACATAGGATTGTTTTCCCCCAGTGACATTTCCGTCACAATACAAGTGCACTGCATTTAATACTTTCATATACCATTACTTTCCAATGACAACCCAGTTAGACCAGAGTACCTTGAAGCTGTTAGTTCATGCCCACTGAGGTCAATGGGAACAAACTGAAATTCAAGAGCATTCATTTCTTAACACAACTGTGGAACATTTGCATACTGCTGTTTTAAAAAACCCTGACTACTGGCAACTAAGAAATACCCACGTTAAAATGTTTAAAAAGAAGGCATCACAATATATATTACCTGTTTCAGCCACACATTTGTTGTCATTAACTGATTCTTTTCATCCTGTTTAAGAAAAAGAAAGGAAAAGCAGAATTCACTGATGTCTTCTACACAGCTAAAGGGAAGAAAATATTCCTGGCCAGTGGAAAGAGAGAGTTTACTGGGGGGTTCAGCCTCCTAGGCCAATTCCCAAGTGTTGAGGAGCCAGTGTGGTGTACTGGTTCGTGTATGAGACTATGGGCTGAGACACCCAGGCTCAAACCTCCACTCTTCCCCAATGTTTGCTGGGTGACTTTGGGGACACCCAGCCTAACGTACCTAAGAGGGTTGTTACCAGGGGCAGACTGGCCATTTAATATACTGGGAATGTTCCCAGGGGGATGCTGACGTGGAGAACCACTGGTGGCCAGAAGCAAGGAGAGCCAAATCACAGCCATTCTGCCATCGGTTCTGCTCCTTCAGCAAGAACAGTAACTAATGTCAGCTCACCAGATGACTTCTCCTGCACCACCGCTAGTTCATGGTGGTTCAGGGGAATGCAATGGGCGAGCTGATGTCCATCAGTGGTGCTGCTGGCCGGGTGTAAGCTGAGCATGGCCCCTGCACTGTTGGCTCTCAGCACCACAAGGGCCACTGAGGCTGGCTTTTTTTTTTCTGAACCATTTAAACTTTTCACACCACCCTTAGTTGTTGTGTGAACAAAATGGAGCCACACATAACACTGTGTGCTACCCGGTTCTCCCGAGAGGAAGGGTAGGATTAAAATGTATTGAATAAAATAAATAAATGAACCAGGCAAGACTTCAACAGCACAGATGCTTGACTGACAGCACACTTATACTTAACAGCAGGAAGGGATGGGGGAATGACAGAGTTGCCTAGCAATCGGCAAGGCAACTTTCCCCCATGAGCTGCAACCCCTTGACTGAAAGAACTCCAGCTGGTTCGAATGCCAGGGACAGGACAAGGTTTGGATGGGGAACCACGTGGCCCATGTGTTGCTATTTAGCCCTGTGTGCTCAGGCCTGAGAGCATTCTTCAGATGCAGAAGGGGGAAGACGTGTGTGCAACATCAGCCCCAGCAACATCAGCCCCTGCCCCCTCAGTTGTTAGAAATGGCTTGTCACAGTTGCTGTGAGTGGCAGCGGGGGAAACTGCCAGTCAGAGTGACTGTGACAAGCCATTTCTTTTTTCTTTTTTTAATTTTATTTTTATTGTTGTTTCCCATGCACAAGAAACAAGTACAGGTTTTATACATTAAAAGAAAATCCTCACATTAAACACTTTTTTCTTTAATTATTACAGGCAGCCCAAACCCATTGTTTGGCAAATCCCAATCTTCTAAACATTGATATTTCTTTTACTTGGAAAGATTGTTACTCTATCTACTTTCTTCTTGAGGTTTTCTCCCTCCATGGCTTTCAACACAATCATTTCACTTATCTTCTAATATTTAAGCTATTATAAACCATTAAACTTTAACTAATATCTTGAAATATCTATTCAGCTTACATCTAGTTTGTATGTCTAGACTACAAGCAAAGTAAATCAGTATTCAGGTTGCACTTTTATCTTGTTTCTTGGAAAAGCCCTCAAGAGGAGCTTCCCTCCTCGGGGTTTGGGTTCGCAGAACGAGTCTCTGCTGTCTCTGCTGAACTCTGCTGAAGAGTTTATTTTTAATTAATTTTCCAAGCTAGTGGTGTGGATGCCAGTGTTCCTTCTAAGCTGAGTTAGTGTGAGCTACCTCACAGCTTTTTAGCCTCCAGCTCACACATTTTTGCTTCAGCTCAGGAAGGATGGCTCCAGAGCAAACTAATTGATGCAGGAGCCAAATTGCTTGCTCGCAACTTTAATGCCAGTAGCTCACAAAGTAGAATTTTTGCTCACAAGACTCTACAGCTTAGAGGGAGCACTGGTGGAGGCTGCTCCAGGAGCAACCGAATGCTTTGCTGGTTGCCACGCCCCCCATGATAAGCCATTCCTAACAACTGAGGGGACTCACACTGCCTCCTGCTGTTGACAGGCAATATGAACCACCAGGACTGGTCAGCCCTGCAGTTTGGCCTCATGCCCTTGCCTCATCAACAGAACACCATTTTCTGCCCACTCCCTGCTTCTGTGCTTAGACTGGGCTCTAGGGTTGCCAGCCCCCTAGAGGGGGCAGGGATCACCATTCCCAGCTTCTCTTTCCCATTGCCACGCATAGCAACTGTGACAAGCCATTTCAAACAACTGAGGGGACACCCACTGCCTCCAGGGTTCCCTCTAAGCTGAGTTAGTGTGAGCTAGCTCACAGATTTTTAGCCTCTGGCTCACAGATTTCTGCCTTAGCTCAGGAAAGTTGGCTCCAGAGCAAACTAACTTATGCAGCAGCCAAATCACTCACTCACAACTTTAATGTCAGTATCTCACAAAGTAGAATTTTTGCTCACAAGACTCCACAGCTTAGAGGGAGCATTGATCTGCCTCCTATGATTTTTGGAGAACTAGGTTTGTTTTAAACCACAATCCTTCCCCTCAGTTACCAGGTATTCTAAAGGTAGCAATTGTATATTTTATTTTATTTATTGTTTAGACTTTTAGGCCACCCTTCCCAGCAAACGGGGCTCAGGGCGGCAGAATAGGCCTTGGGTTCATTACCGTGAGGTAGGTTTTGTGGTGAGCGAATAGAATACGGAAATCACTAAGGCAGGAATTGTGTATTAACAACGCAGAAGATTGATTGATTTACAAGTTGGTTTCAAAAAACAGACAAGGAGCACAGGTCTCCAGGTAGACAAAGGAGAAACCTGGCCGAGGCACATTAATTTAAACTACTTATGGCTTCAGAGAGTAGTCTGGATTTTCTTTAATACTTTCAGGCATAAACCGGCTTTTACTGACTAGCCGCTAGGTTGGAGCCTAACAAACACACAGGAGTCCACCCACAGCAGCCTGCCCTTTCCCAAGAGTCAGACTAAACAATACAAGGCCTCATTGCCAGAGACAAGCTGACAATCGGTTACTCTGTTCTCTCTCAGAGGTATAGCTAAACCACTCGGCCACACTAACAAGCAGAGCTATCCTTGACTCTGTCTGGTCTTTTCCTGAGCACCTCTGAGCTCTCACTGCTCATTCCCTGAGGCAGAACTGAACTCCCTCAGCACTCTCCTTGAGGCTGACCCGAACTAAACTCCTGCTGAGTTTCCCTCCAACTTTTCATCCCTCTTCTGAAAGGTGATTGGATGCTGGAGCCACACTCCCGTAGGCTCACGTTAGTGGCTGTTTCCCCCTTAAGGACAGGACAGCCTCCTGTCTGTCACAGTGATGAAAGCAGAAAAATGTTAAACCTGGCTGTTTGGCTGACGGTCTGTCATCACTTCCAGATTTTCCCCAGAAGTGATGTCAGTTCTCTTTAGAAATTGCCAATCTATAGTTTTACCATAGATTTCCTGGATATTCCTAGAGAGACATAATATCACATCTAGGTTTTCCCCAGAAGTGACATCACGTCATTGGTGCTGGTCATCCCCATGTGCCTTAGTCTTAGGGTTGCCAGCCTCCAGGTGATACCTGGAGATCTCTGGCTGTAACAGTTGATCTCTCCTAGAAGAAATGGCTGCTTTGGAAGGTGGACTCTATGGGTGAGTTCACACTTGCAGATTTGAGCTGGCTGCAGCCAGCTGCAATCTTCACGTTTACACTGTAACAGCTGGCTCTCGTCCCCAGCCATCACTCAGGTGCAACAAAGTGTCTGAAATCCAAGACCAGCTCCCCTGCTGGTCTCAGCTGTCCTCTTCTGCCTGCAGCCGCATTTGTGTGCTGTGTAAACACTGAGCCATCTCCGAGGCACTTCCGAGTAACGCCCCCCCCTCCCCGCGGAAGCCTCTGGCTTCCACTTTTTGTCCGCCATTTTTTTTTTGCATTTAGCGAGATTCGCATGAGCGCCCATACAAACCTATATTTAAAGGACAGATGTGCAAATGGAGGCTAGTTCTACCGTGTACATGAGTTTGCAGTCACGATGAGGCTATTTTCGGATTGAAATATCACAGCATTTTTCAAGTGTCTAAAGGAAGCAGTGATTCGGTCCGATGGTGCTGCGCATGCGTGAAAAAAAATTTCCCATCCGCCTGCATGAGCGCTTATGCGCATGCGCAAGAAGTGAAAAAAATTAAAAAACCCTGAAACCCCACCCCCGTTGTTAGTGTGAACGTGGGGGAGCCGCTTGAAGGCGACACGAGGAGAGGTTAGTGTGATCGTGATTTTACGGAACCAGCCGTTTGCAGCAGGCTCCAGCACTCCAGTGTGAACACAGCCTATGGCATTATACCCTGCTGAGCTCCCTCCCTTCCCCAAACCCTGCCCTTCCCAGGGTCTACCCCCAAAATCTCTAGGTATTTCCCAACCCAAGCTGGGAACCCTACCCAGTCTCCTACTGGTTGCCAGACCAGGTCTGATAACCCCCCTGGGATCTGTGGCCACCCCTATGCTGCCCTGCTGAGAGCATGTAACTGTAAGAATAGAAGCCAGACCCGAGAAACATCTTTTACTAAAAGATAGAGGGCTCCCATATGTTTAATAATGCTAATGATAGAAGCCTGATTCAAAACTTCTTACCTCTTGGCATCCAGTTTTACTCCATACAGTTGTCACAAGCAAAGGCTACAGTGGAAATATGAAGTTTTTTTCCAGAGGAGCCCCACAGCCCTGAGGGTCACTTCTTACAACATTTTTTTAAAAATTGGGTATGGGTCAGTGTTCCCTCTAAACTGTGTGTGTGAGAGAGTGGCCTCTCATTAACACAGGAAGCCCCACTCAACAGCAATCTGGAGCCATGCACGGTCTTGCACTGCCCATTCCCCACTTTAGATTACAGCAGTTATATTCTGCTCAGGATGTGAACAGCTCCACTCCGTAGGGAGAAAAAAATTAGAGGGAACACTGGTATGGATACAAAATATATGCATTGTCTGTTTCTTATGAAAGGTGTGTGCATTTATGTTTCATATACTCCACCCCGCCCTCCCCAAACTCCACCAGCTAATCTCCACTAGTTTCCCAACTGGAAACCCTAACAAGAGACTCTCCTGCAGTATTCTTACCATCATCCTTCTTGCACATAACTAATGCCCAGTGAAAAGAGAATAACTCTCATATCATAACTCATATCAAATACCCCAAGACAAACTCAGTAGGATTGAGAAAGGAAAATGGGTACAAGGGAAGAGTTATCTGTTATCACTCAAGGAAAGTAAAAGTGTCCATTCTTATCACTTGGACCCAAAAAAAGAGATGTACAGATTACCTACCACATCTACTAGTTGTGATATCTTTAATCCGAAGTACACTTTTATGGTATCATTGGAATGTTTTACTGGTCTGATCCACTTCTGATACCCTTGAAATAAGTGCCGCAAGAGGGCATCTTCATTCTCAGCAAATGAACTAAACACCGTGAAAGCTGAAAAGAATGAAAAGAGAAGGGAAAAGAATGGGTGAATAGATGCAGAAGTATTGTCCAAGAGATTGAATCATCCTGGCATAATAAAATCAAAACTTTGATGAGCATTACTTATTGGCCATAAAAAGAAGCACTAAACGAATTAAGGGGAAGTGACATAGCACTGATTTCAACAGGAAGTGTTTAATCATGCATGACTCCATTGGGGCTATGTAGGGGACTGTCTGATGTATATAATTTAGTTAAGAACGTAAGAACATAAGAGGAGCCATGTTGGATCAGGCCAATGGCCTATCCAGTCCAATACACTGTGTCACACAGTGGCCAAGAACCAGGTGCCATCAGGAGGTCCACCAGTGGGGCCAGACTAGGGCTGCCAAGTCCCCGGGTAGGGCGGGGGAAGCACCAATTTTTAAAGCTTTCCCCCGCTTTTTCAGAATTGGCCACCGGGGGAGGCAATGGCTGCCAGCAGGGAAACGTCGGAGCCTGCCCTGGCCTCTTAAAAGGGAAATGTCTGCAGAGAGCCTGCCCTGCAGTAAAAAGCCTCAACAGACATTTCCCCTTTAAGAGAGAGGAAGAGAGTCCTGCCCAGAGAGGCTCTTTCTGCTGAAGGGCTTGCTTTTGCATGTGGCCTGCTGCTGGAGTAAGCTGCTTGGGGTAAGCTGCTGGGGTCTGCCAGCTCTTTTCCTTCTCTCTCTCTCCCCCTCCCCCTTTCTTTCTTTTTTCTGTCTGTCTGTCTGTCTGTCTGTCTGTCTCTCTCTCTCTCTCTCTGTCCCCATCCAGCAGAGGTCTATCAGTGGCTATTATAGCCACAAGGTCTAAATGAAGCCCTTTGTCTGGGGCAGTGATGCTCTGTATTCTTGGTGCTTGGGGGGCAACAGTGGGAGGGCTTCTGGAGTTCTGGCCCTGCTGCTGGACCTCCTGAGGGCACCTGGTATTTTTGGCCATTGTGTGACACAGAGTGTTGTACTGGATGGGCTGTTGGCCTGATCCACTGTGGCTTCTCTCCTGTTCTTATGATATGAAAATCATATTTAGCACTTGTGCAGCACTTAGTGCTTCATATTCTGCCGAGATGAGGAAGGATTCAGTAGGGCTGTTGCTCAGTGATAGAGCATCTGCTTGACATGCAGGAGGTATCAGCCTCTTCAGCTAAAAAAGGATCAGGTAATAGGTGACATTAAAGATCTCAGCCTGAGACCCTGGAGAGCCACTACCAGTCTGAGTAGTCAATACTGACCTTGATGGACCAATGGCCTGATTCAGTATTAAATAAAATGATTCCATGGCACTGCAGGGTTTTGAGCCAGGCTCTCCCAGATCCCAGCCAAACAAACTGACTGCTACATAACACTAACTCTTGTTCAGTGACAAAAAACAGTGGCATAAAAGTCACAGTCTGGGTAATGCTGCTTGCAAGCCTATAAAGCTCAAGGCAGCAGCAGAAGCTCAGTATTAGGAAACTTCATGAGTTCATGTGTCAGCATGTGGAAGCAACATCACAGGATGTGACATCACAAAATGATCTCACAATTCTTGTATTGTGAGAAAGGAAGAAGAGTATGTCTTTCTCTGCCTTCTCTATTACATGCATACTTTTGTAAGCCTCTATCAAGTGAGCCTTCAGTTGTCATTTCTACAAGCTAAAGAGTCTTAACCTCTTTAACGTTTCTTCATAGGGAATATGCTCCACACCCTTAATCATTTTAGTTGCCCTTTTCAGCATTTTTTCCCAATGCTATAGTATCTTTTTTGAGGTACAGTGACCAGAACTGTACACAATATTCCAAATGAGGCCACACCAAAGATTCATACAGGGGCACTGCAATACTGGCTGATTTGTTTTTAATCTCCTCCCTAATAATCCCCAGCACAGCATTCGCCTTTTTCATTGCCGTCACACACTGAGTCGACATTTTCAGTCAATTATCTACCATGACTCCAAGATCTCTCCTGGTCAGTTACTGTCAGTTAGGACCACATCAACTTGTATTTATAGTTAGGATTTTTGGCTCCAATGTGTATTACTTTGCACTTGCCCCATTTGAACCTCATTTGTTATAATAAGAGGGATACACTAGACAATATATTCAAACTGGTGCTTCATTCTGATAGAGTTAAAATTGTTGGAGTGAGCGACTCAGCATGCCTGGACATTTGGGGGGCGCTGCATCACTTTAAGGGTGTATAGGTATTACCTCCTTGAATAGGATGCCTCCCTTTGTCTTTACCTGGGAGCTGCCCTCTTAACTCCACTCTCTCTCCCTATGTCCTCTCGCTCCCTGCACATGGCCTTCCATGGAGACACGTGTCTCTGCAGGTCTCTCCTGCAGATACAATGCCCTCATACTCCCACACACATGATGCCAGACAAGCTGGCCATTTATGATAGGAAAAGTACTCTTTAGATTAGGCTTCTTTCGCTTCTTTTTTTTTCAAATTTGTTTTTTATTCATTTGTTCATTTACAACAATAATATACAGAATAAGTGTATACTTCATGTCTAGTCTTCATTTCTGTCTTCTAGTCTTCTTCCCTGAGGATTCAGGAATGTTCAAATCCATATGAATTTGTAGCTCTGTTTTTGTGCAAGGAACAGATGGAGGCAGTGTTCCCTCTAAGCTGAGTTAGTGTGAGCTAGCTCACAGTTTTTTAGCCTCCGGCTAACATATTTTTGTCTTAGATCAGGAAGAATGGCTCCAGAGCAAACCAGTTTGTGCAGCAGCCAAATCGCTTGCTCACAGCTTGAATGCCAGTAGCTCACAAAGTAGAATCTTTGCTCACAAGATTCCACAGCTTAGAGGGAACATTGGATGGAGGTGTGGAGGGAAAAGTGGACATATATGACACCAGGAAACATTTGATCCAGAAGAAGATGGGATACAATTTAAACAAAGTCTTCTTTTGACTGCAACCTGAATGTGAACTGGATCTACTTGAATAAATTTTTTGCAATATACTCTTTGGAAATTTATTTACTGCACTCAGTATCACACTTCTATGACTGGGCAAAACTCTGCTATGTTAACCAATTATCCCAATAAAAATGAAGCGGAAAAGATAGCTGCAGTCAAGGAATTTATTGCACCACAAGATCTGGATGCAGACAAATCAAAGCCCTGTGATTTTGGCACTTCAGCTTCCTGTAATGTGAGAACCCACAGTCTTCCCGATGTGCATGGTTAGCATTTTGTGTGAATGCAGTGATGTGTGTATTTTTCCAGCTTTAAGGTGGCTGAATAAGGCCTGCCCCCGCCTCCTGACTGCTGGTATTCCAAGGAGGTCTCCCATCTAAGTACTTGCCAGTCGACCCTGCTTAGCTTCCGAGATCCAACGAGATCAGGCTTGCCTGGGCTACCAAGGTCAGGGGCCCATCCTCCATTCCTGAAGCACTTGTGTCAAAGATGCTATTTCCATATCCCTTAACTGCTCCAAAGTGGGCAACGGAGCTTAAGGGCTGGGTTATCCCCTCCATCACTGTGTTTCAGAACCCATGCAGAGGCACTAGGCTGACCAGAAGGATCCAGCTCATGTACCTTCAACACGTGGTGAGAGAATTTCACTAAATTGAGCTTTTCTCTCCCTACATGACAAGCTGCGTGTGCCAAAATTCATCCTACCCACTTGTTCGAGCCCTGGCCTTCTTTGCATCTGGTCATCCTAAGGAGAATTCTACATCGCTGGGGAACTCACCAAGGGACAAAGTACACAAGACATTTATTTTAATGAGTTAGGTTCCCTGGATCTAACTTGCTTGCCCCACGACTATACAGCGGCCATAGGGAATGTTATTTTTAAAGCCTGTGGGACCCTGATTTGGCTGGGGACCACAGGATGGGGAGTAGAAGAGAGTCAGGCTTCCCCCCTTCCCACCATTTCCCCCAAGCCAAAACTCTGAAAGTTATGCAAGTGAATCTGCAGTGGGACTGTTTTAGCTTGGGAAAACAGTATGGAGGGAGGTAGAGGCCCCTTCCCACCATGCTAAAGATGCCAGGACCCCAGGATGATTAGGCAGGCTGGAACAGGTGCGCTGGTGTTACATCAGTATGCAATGTCACTTCTGGTAAAAAGCAGGAGGTCTAGTCCATGCCGTCAATAGTGATGGTCTAGGATTTGCCAAAACTCAAAGGAGATGGAAAATCCTAGAATGGCATGCCTGACATCATGATGTCATTTCTGGTCTTGTGCTGGTCTGGAAGAGATGTATTTTGGTTGAACTCCGGTATGCCCATCCCATTTTCTTCCTTTCCCCAACCCCCCATCAGTCTTTGTGGTCCCAGCAGGCAATGAAAAGGATCCTGCTATGGCACTTGTAATCCACACTGTGGTTCCCTGCCGAATCAGGCACCTGCAGGCTTTAAAAATGAGTTTCTCCGCTGCTGCTGTGCTGCAAAGAAAAGTGAGTCAGGTCTGGGGAGCCGGACCCTAGTCATGAAAACATATCTCATATAGTTTGGCTCTGATGATGTAAAATTCTGGGACAGACACACCAAGGAGCTACAGAGAAAAAAAGACCAATTTTGTGTTTGTGGAAGATACAATATCTCCATATTTTGAACATAGGCTGTCTTGACCTTGGCATTGTGTGAGTGGTTGATAAAAGTAAGTCCTGATCTGGGCCCACTTCCTAGAATTTTATGGTCTGGAACTGGATTAGGATGAGAACTGTAACAGCTGTGCGAGGGGGAGAGATGAATAGAGATTAGAGGGGGGGCAGATTGTCTTGCAGGCCTTATAAAATAATAATATTTATTTGAATTATAGTTGCATTAATGAAATATTGTCTAATAAGTTGGGAGGACAGATCAGATTCTGTATGAAGATGTAAGCAGAATATATTAACACATCAATATAGCCAGCAAAATATGAAAATCTTTTGCAATAAGACTGTGGACTTTTCCCAGCAGGAAAGCAAAAAAACAATAATAATTGGGCTATATTTCACGTCCTGCAGAGAAGCCACTGAGTTTGCATTTTTTTTAAAAAAATCCTGATTCTGAAGACTTTGTTCTCCTAACAGAAAACTGTACTGCTGCAGCTGTGGGAATCACTGCTGACTGTACTGGGGACTGACCCAGTCACACCATTCTGCGTTGGTCAAAATACACCGTGTGAACTGGTCATGGGGCGTAGCCATTTCAGCTCCCATCTCTGTTGTCACTGCATTAAGACCAGTACAATTATTTCCTTCCTGGGGGGGGAAGATGCTACTGCAGTGCACAGAGCATAAGAGATCACTTTCTTAAGATCTCGTATACTCTAATCGATGGTGATGATTCCTTTATGGCCATTAATACTCCATCACGCTAGCCTATCTCTAAAAAACACAGGAACACGACCGCCTAAGTGCCAGAGTAATCAGACACAAAGGCGGAGAGCCTTCCCAGAATTTTAATAGTTGTGTAAAGGCAGGAATTTTGGGCAGGTGCCGTTTTTACTTCACTGGCACGGCAGGGCAAGTGCAGTCCAGGGCAGGGCAATTGCATGGCAGCGATTGCAAAATTCCCTCTGCCGCGCTGCCAGTATAGGGCGAGAAGTCTTGTCCTCTTCCTTTGCACCTGGTTGCCTAGGTGTGTGTGCGTATGTGGGGGAAGAGCTTAAATAAAACTGTTTTTGCCAACTGAGTATGCCTGAAGAGAGCCCGCCTGCTTTCTTCCCACCTGCTCAATCTGTACATAGAGAAAATGGAGTTTCTTGGATTCTAATAAGTTATATTTTACTGATGATTATATATGCTGTAAACCACACCAAGAACAATGTTTTAAGAGCCCTACGATAGGGTGCCCTGACCTGGATAGCCCAGGCTATCCTGATCTTGTCCAGATCTTGGAAGCTAAGTAGGGTGGACCCTGGTTAGTACTTGGATGGGAGACAACCAAAGGTTGCTATGCAGAGGCAGGCAGAGGCAAACCACCTCTGAACATCTCTTGCCTTGAAAACCCTATCAGGTCACCATAAGTCGGCTGCAGTTTGAGAGCCGAAACAAACAAGCGAACCCAAACCCAGAAGAAGATGGGGTACAGTTTAAGCAAAGTAAACAGATATTACAGAGAGGAAATCCTCACAAGTTTCCAGAACCATATTCACACACACTGACTCCAGAACCTCCTACTGCTCAGGAAGGGGAAAGCGAGGTGGGAGTGGGGTGGGGGTTCTCCCTCCGAACTGTGGGGCAAGGGTATTGGAGCTCCGTGGTGGAAAGGAAGGAAGACTGAGGAATTAAAAGTGTGTAGAAAGGCGACCGAAAGGCTGAGGGAATTCATATGCTTCTCATGGTAGCACAATGAGCATTCAAAGAAACAGATATATATTCCTTCCAAAACAAGGTAACGCTCTAGGTTTAATATATTACCTTGTCATATTCCCTAGCCACAAAACTTTGTTTTTCACATGCTCTAAATTTTAGCACATTAAAGGGAAGCTGGAGGATAAAGCAGCAGAGACCACTGAGGCTACGTTTGCTTGTATAAATCCCTCCTTATCCTTGCTTTTTCTCCCCCTCTCCCGCCATTTTCTTCCTTCTCCCCTCATCAACACATGGAGTGTAAGATCCTTGAGGCAGAGACCTGTCTTTTTATTTTGCTACGCTGTAAAGCATTGTCTACACTATATACATACTAACGATAATAACCACCAGGTTACTTACTATGATTCTATGGTTTTTAGAACTTTGTTATTCAAAGCCCTTTTCAAAGATACAGCAATCAGAAGAAAAGCAGCAGAGAAACACATTACTGGCTATCCAGTGTAGCCTATGCCTTTCCACCCCCACCCCCCTTGTGTAATGTAAAAAAAAAAAAGTATTTGAAACATGTTTAAAGCCAGCAGTTTAATTTTAGCGCACAAGTCCATCTCTGTGCCGCTGCGAGCAGACAAAAATCAGGCACATTTCTAACTTCAGTAAATTGCCCTTACCTGAACTGTGTGCACAAAGAAGAAGGGACACTATAATAAAACCAAGCACCTCCATCGCCACAGCTGCCTCCACAGCTGGATTGGCTTCTTCTTCATAGGCAAACAACTTGCATCGGAGAAATCAGCGGAGACAAAATAATTCTGAAGCCTGAAAGCCAATAAGACGGGAGCAGAGAAAACAGCTTTGGAGCCTTATCTGGTGCCACTGTGAAGCTTCTTAAAGTACACTTCATTGATTTTTCGGTCAGATGTCACAGGCTGGAAGCCAAAAAAAAAAATCCTCTCTGGGTCCTAAACCCCACCTCATTGTGTATGCAATACTCAGGATACTGTTAAAAGCCCAAGCTGTGTGGATTCAAAGAATCCCCAAGACAAATATAGCCAAGTTAGCACTCCAAGAATGTACATTTTAAATGCTTGTTTCTCAGCAGGAGATGGCAAATTCTCTTCTAGTTGTACAAAGGCATTAATCATACCTTTTCTTTTTTGGTGAGGTGTGTGTGTGTGTGTGTGTGTGTGTAAAAGTCATGATTGACTTCTGGTGACCCCTAGTGGGGACTGGACATTTCAGAGAGGTGGCTTGCTATTGCCTGCCTCTGTGTCCCAGCCCTGGTATTCCTTGGAGGTCTCCCATCCAAGTATTTGCCAGAGTCAGCCCTGGTTTACTTCCAAGATCTGATGAGATTGGGCTTACCTGGGCTAACCAGGTCAGGTCATTAATCACACTTTTTCAATCTTTGTTCCTTCAAAAGAGAGGTGCAACATTACAGTGTGGATTCAAATGTTGTTGTTTGTTTTTTACTTTAGAAAACAAATTGTGGTCGAGCTTATTGTTCTGAGAACTGGATTCAGCCCATAAAGTCACCAGCTCAATATTCCTGCACTATACTATTGGTATACCCCTCTTTTCCTTTGATTTCCCCTCTTTTCCTTTATAATATACCTTGCTTCATATTTAGATTATAAGCCTGAAAGCAAGCTATTTTAATTTTCAGTCATGTGCTGCACCTAACACTTTTAGGCATAACCAGCAACAGACATCTTGTGTCACTTGAACTTGATCACACAGGAAATTCTTTGGAACTTGAATGCATGGATTGACTACATATCCCAGTTGGACTGCAGGAGAGGAGGGACTGCCTTTGAGCAGGACGGGTTCTACTTGGCATGGACATCATCAGGGACTTGGAGAAGTGAAAGAAGAGAAGAAAGTCACCGGAGGGAGCACTGGCTGTGGGCTAACTAACTCCATGCGATCCTACCAAACCAGCAGCTACACTGATTTGTAACTAATATACCTGTCAAGTAATTGAGAAAGGTATTGACCAGGGATGCTGTCCCAAACCTAGGGTACTTCCTTTCTGAAGTATTGTTTCCTCAACCTAGAGAGGGAAGGTGGCATGGTATAGCCTAGTCTTGTAAGATTTCAGAAGCTAAGCAGGGCCAGTACTTACATGGGAGACCACCAAAGATGACTCTGCAGAGGAAGGCAATGACAAACCACCTCTGCTTTCATTTAGCTTGAAAGTCCCTTGCTGGGTTGCAACTTACTGGCACTTATGTATGTTCCTCAACATGCTTCTTGGCATTAAAGCACCATGTATACACCATGGTATCTAAAATTTATCTAAAATTTCCTTGCCCAATTTTCTGCCTACAATGGGATGCTTGTTCCATTTGGACTGGCGTGTGGACCCATACAGTATTAAGTTCAGCCTTGAAGGCACTGATTTTGATCTAAAGTTGGGTTACAACAGGAATTGAGTAGCTGGACTCAGGTGATGAAACAGTTTTCAAATCCAAGATAATACTTGAAGTAAATTGAATCCTACTGTTCCCATAGCTATTGAACAAACAAAAGAACAAGCGATATTACAACTGAGGAAGAGGGAGAAACTGGAAGGAAGGAAGGAAGGAAGGAAGGAAGGAAGGAAGGAAGGAAGGAAGGAAGGAAGGAAGGAAGGAAGGAAGGAAGGAAGGAAGGAATCATATGAACTGTAGTACCAGTTTCCCAGTGTTATTGTGTCTGTGGACGCTTTAGGAAATTTGAGAATGTGGAGTAAGCACCAACGCAAAGTTCTCAGTAGGATTTACCTGCAGACACAAAAGTGATGCTGTGTTTGCTCTTCTGAAGCAACCTCTTCTTCCAACAAGATGGGGAAAGGCAAGCTTTGATTTGGGAAGAGAAGTGTTTCGAAGAAGCAAATTAATGCCAGGAAGCTAATTTTCAGGCACCAGTTGGTACCATGTTGGTGATCATAGTGGTAGTAGTTGTGAGAAGTCTTTTCGTATCCTTAACTTTTTATAGGTTGTAAATGTGCAGTGGCTCAAGTGGTTAAGACACTGAACTGCAGACTGGAAGGTCGGTAGTTCAGCAGCTCGAGACCTGAATGCTGCATGACGGAGTGAGCGCCCATCTCTGGTCCCAGCTCCTGCCAACTTAGCAGTTCAAAAGCAAGAAATTGTAAGTAGATAAATAGGTACCACTTCGGTGGGAAGGTAACAGTGTTCTGTGCGCCTTGGCATCTAGTCATGCCGGCCATATGACCATGGAAACATCTTTGGACAGCGCTGGCTCTTCGGCTTGGAAACGGAGATGAGCACTGCATCCCTAGAGTTGTATTTGACTGGCGTTCGAGCAAGGGAAACTTTACCTAAATGATAATAAACTTTTACCTTTTACCTAAATGATAATACCTAAACTTTTACCTTTACCTAAATGATAATAAACAGTTTAAAAAACAGTGTCTTCATAACTGGAATTCTCAATCATCGGCTGGGAGGGTGGGATATAAATTTGATGAATGAATAAATAAATCATCTCATCCCACTAAATTGACTGCTCCCAAAGGATATACTGGAGTGTCACAGGCAGCAAAGTGAATTGTACTGCAATTCTGGAAATCATGACCTTCACCTACTATTGAATGTTGGACTGAAGACAGTGTATATTAGTCCATTAAAGACCAAATTAGGTAAAACAGGGGAGTTAACGCATAAAAATACAGTGACATTTGGCAAAAATTTCTATAAATGTTCGGTAACTGAGCATAAACCTTCCAGCTGGTTTGTAGCCTATTCAAAGTTAGCGGGGGGGGGGGGGGGGGTTCTTGCCTGTTTTGTAATTTTATTTTGTTTTGTTTCTTACATGGGTTAAACTTCCTTTCTGGCCTCTTTAAATCGATTAAAATAACAGGTGTTGACAAACTCAGGAGATAATAAAACTGCTGTCTTACTTCCAATAACCCTGTAGATGTTTGTTAATCTCTTGATCAAATTCAATAAAAATGTTAATAGCTAGAAAGAAGTTGAGTCTGCCTGGGATCTCCAGTTAACGGCTAAAAATATTCCTGTGTTCTAAGCATGACCTTCTGTACTGTTCTCAAGGAGGGAACTGTTTATGTTTGATGTCCTTGTACAAATCTGTTTACAACTTATTTCTTGTTCCCCCTTTCACCCCCATAGGTAGGGAGCCCCACAATACTAGATTTGATCATCCTGTCAGAGTTAATATTTTTTCTCTTAACTGTTTCCTAGAATGAAATTTTATTGTGCGTATTTATGCAATGCCCCTTTAGAATAGAAATGAGGCTTCAATCCAAGTTGTACAGATTCATTATATATTTTTACCAGCTTATAGAAAGGAGTAATGTTGACAGCTGATCACAACAACAGTAGATTATTATGAAAAATGTAATTCTGTCCCTAGAGGGTGGCCAAAGGGCAATGTATACAAGTAGATGAGCATGGGGTTGCTGATTTGGCTTTGTTTCACAATATTTTGAAATTAGAAAGGAGAGGACAGATTTGCATGTTATATTTAGATGAATGCTGTAAACAGTTATCTTATATCAGCGGTCCCCACCTGATGTCCATTTGCATCACAATGCCTGCCATTGTATTTTCTGATACCCCCTTGCTCCTTCCCCAAAACATCTCTTCTCCAAAGTAAAGAACTAATCCTGGCTTTTCTCTGCTTTACCAAAGTAGAAGGTGCTCCAGGAGAGCCTTGGAGTTAACAAATTTGTGTCTCCATGGAATACCCATTTGGAAACAGCTGCCTTGATCGTAAGAGAATGCTTGGCTTGGAACTTCCTAACATTCTGTGAAATCTCCCCCAGAGACAGCCATTTCGTTGTGGCAGCATGACTTCTCCTCAAAATGGCAAAGGTACACACAGGCTCAGGAAGTTTGGGGACGGGACCCCAGCCCTATGTTATGCAGATGCATTATGGGAATGGTCAAATAGGAAAGCAAGAGGAAACAAGTTAGGAGCATGGACTCTAATCTAGGAGAACCGGGTTTGATTCCTCACTCCTCCACATGCAGCTGCTGGTGTAACCTTGAGTTGGTCATAAGTTTTAGATAGGAACTCTCAGTCTGGGGCAAGTGATGCTCTGTAATCTTGGTGTTTTGGGGGGGGGGGCAACAGTGGGAGGGATTCCTGCCCCCACTGCTGGACCTTCTGAGGGCACCTGGTGTTTTTGGCCATTGTGTGACAGAGTGTTGGACTGGAGGGGCCACTGGCCTGATCCAACATTGGCTTCTCTTATGTTCTTATGTTCTTTCAGAGCTGTTCTCTCAAGGGCAGTTCTCAAAAGAGCTCTCTCAGCCCCACCTATCTCACAGGCTATGTGTTGTGAGGAGGGGAAGGGAAGGGAAAGAGATTGTAAGCCACTCTGAGACTCCTTTGCGTAGTGAAGGGCGGGGTATAAATCCAATCTCTTCTTCTTCCTGCACCCCACCCCACAAGCTTTCTGCTGCTTGGCACCATTAATGGCATTTTCAGTCTTTAAATTGTTACAAGTTACATGGATGGAGAAAACAGAAAAAAAACAACAACATAGAAATCCTTGAATGTACCAGGATGCCACTTTCTTGGATTCTCTATTGATACTGGCTAATTCTGCATTGGCTTTTCCCTCCGTTTTATGAAACCCACGTTGGAACAGAAATTCCCCTTTGTATTGCATGCTGGTTTCACTTCCTTTGATTATGGGTTTTATGGTATGGTTGCTTCCACACTCCATGTTACTTTCGAGTTCTTTGATCATCGGATTTCATTGTACCTTCTGCATGGATTTATGGCCATTTTATGGCCGTTCAGGGGTGACTTTGCAGTCAGTACAGCATTGTCCTGACTGAGATATCTGCATGTGGTTTTGAGCTGCACTTTTTCCTCCCAGTTGAGAAAATGTGGAGCAAATGATAGATGCAGAATTGCCCACTGAGTGAAGAGTGGTAGCAGTTCTCAAGTGCTGTGGAACCACCATGTCGTCCAAATCAAAAGGGATAATGGAATGTCCACTGCATGTCTAATCTCAGAACACAGTATGTTAAACACCAGGGGTCCTTTCATAGAAAAAGAGGTGCAGGAGCTCATTAGCATAACTCATTAGCATATGCCACGTTCCCTGACATCACCAGAAGTGTGTCAGAAAGGGAATGTCAGTTTCAGCTCCAATATATATTATGGGCCATTGAAATCAATGGCAAAAACTCATAGGGTATATGAGGGGCTGGAGGAAAGGGGGTTTGAGGGAGAGGCTCCAAATTTGCAGGGTAGCTGCTGGGGCCTCTCCTCGAAATACCCACTAAGTTTCAAGAAGATTGGACCACGGGGTTCAATTCTATGGGCCCCCAAACAGATTGTCCCATCCCCTCCATTGTTCTCTATGGAGGGGAAAATGTTAACTTTTTCCCTCCCATAGAGAACAATGGAGGGAATGGGGGCAACCTGTTTGGGGGCCTGTAGAATTGGACCCCCTGGTCCACTCTTCTTGAAACTTCGTGGGCATTTTGAGGAGAGGCTCCAGCAGCTACCCTGCAAGTTTGGAGCCTCTCCCTCAAACCCCCTCCCCTCCAGTGGCTTTTAAAATTGCTGCCGAATTTCGAATCTGATTCAGCCCGTGCCTGCCGTACTGGCCAGTCCTGAGCTGGCGGAGCTTTGCTCCGCCTTGCTCCGGCCCCAACAGACCCCTGTTAAACACCTATTCTTCTTGACCCTTCCCCACCAAGAAGCTGAAGCTGGGTGGATTGAAACTGAATACAAGGGTGAATTTAGAAGTGGCAGCGGCCAAAGACAGTTGGGCAGACAGATAGCTTCCCCTCTGCTAGTCTTCACATGAAAACTGAACAACTAAGACAGAGAGGGAACTATAATTTAACTTCTCTGGACTCTTCAGACCCTGTGGTGATTAGCCAGGCTCTGCATCAGGGGAACCCGCCTTTATTCTGAAGTCAGATGCAATACCACCAGCCCAACCCCTAGTTCCATCTTGACAGCACCAATGGTTCATAATCTTTCAGCTATCATCATCTGGCAGCAGATGGCAGAGCTTTCATCAGTATCTTTCAAGCTTGCTGTCTGCATCCAGAATCCATCAGCTTTCTCACCTAAGGCCTGGACATTGTGACGAGAGATATCGAGGCTCAAGCGTGATCTCAGTTCGCTTGAGATGGCAAGGGGGTTTTGGACTGCAGGCAAACTGGTTCTTTCGAGAAAGTAAAAGGTAACGTTAAGCCATAAGTAAGACAGAAAGAAGTATACATCACCGTTCTGTATTTATTTATTTGGGTGTTTAGGTATTTTTATCCCCCTTTCCTCCCCAGTGCAACCCAGAGTGGCTTCCAAAATACAAAAATATAATTTAAGTAACAACCAAAAATCCCACCCCCAAATTAATTCTGGGTGGTTCACTGATCCACAGGTTGGCCCACCCCCAGCCTCAAGGCTTGTCTGGATTAATCATATTTGTAAGTATGGGACAGCAAGTCAGGTCAAAAAGGAAACATTGCTTTTCTTCCCCTCCTTCTTTTGGTAACATCAGCCTAGTGAAGGGTAGAAGGCTTGTCCTGCATGAACACGCATGTAGCAGCCTGATCCTGAATTAGACCACTGCTCCATCAAGGCCCGTATGGTCTACTCAGACAGGCGTCAGCTCTCCAGGGTCTCTGACAGAGGTCTTTCATATCACCTACTACTTGATCCCTTTTAACTTGGAATGCTGACTTATGATGATGACCCCGTTGGGTTTTCAAGGAAAGACATTTAGAGGTGGTTCACCATTGCCTGGCTCTGTGTAAAACCCCAGCATTACTTGGTGGTCTCCCATCCAAATACTTACCAGGGATGACTCTGCTTCGCTTCTGAGATCTCATGAGATTGGGCTAGCTTAGGCTATCCAGGTCAGGGCCTCAATAAAAGCGATGATGCGATTTCTCCCCCCCCCCCCCCCCCCCATTTAACAACTGTACAGAAGAGGACAGGTCAGCTTGTCACAGAGAGAAACACTGCAGCTGCAGCAATTCCCATGGCAGAATGACAAGAAACAAACCTCAGAGCCCTACTGCACCTTCAAACCTAAAAGAAGGCCTGAAAAGTGTTTCCGGAACTCCATGGGATCTCTGCCACAAACTTGAAAAAAGGCAGCACAAGCGCTGATAGAAATGAAAATGGAGACACCTAGTGGGAGTCAGAAAAAATTGCAGCACCAGTCCGCGATCCCAAGCACAATGAAAGCCTCTGTTGTTTTCTGGAAATTTTCTTTTGTATGACATATTGTTGAGTCCCTGTCCATTACATTTTGAGAATGAACCCACAGATCATCCAGTCAATCCACTGACAGTCAACAGCTTGGGAGATCCATCGTATGTATTGCATATAATTTTATACCAAACCAGCACACCCAGAGAATGATCAGACCAACCATCAGCTCCCACCAGCCCTCTTTTGTGATCAGCAGGGATCATTTCGTAGAAAAATAGGTGCAGGAGCTTATTAGCATAACTCATTTGCATACCTTATTTGCATATGTTACACCACCTGACATCACTGGAAGTATGTCAGAAGGCAAGAAATAAAGAAGAGACAGACAGACAGACAGAAAGAGCTGGCAGAGAGAGGACAGCTACTAATCCAAACCTCAGAAATACCACTATTCTGGGAGGATAGCTTCAGTGGTGGCTGAGGCCTTCAGAAGGCTGGTCGGAGGAACAAGGATCTTTCCAGGGGACAGGGTCATTTTGCTGCAGCCATGACACCAGCAGGCATTCCCCCATGGGGGGGGGGCTGGCACCAACTCCAGGAGGTGTGCTTCCCCGAGCTCCTGCTCGAAATGACCCCTGGTGATCAGGCAGGCAGGTGCTTGATAACCCCTCTGCTTTCTCAGATCCCAACTAAGAAACACAATCAGGAAGCTAAACCTAGTTGTCTTCTTGGAGAGTTGGGCCCCACGTAAGTGCTTTTAATATAAGATAGAATGCAGAAACACTATGAAGTTTGTTTGTTTTTTCATGTCAATATGGGATTTGTAAATTGTACTGCAAGCGGATTTCTGGGGAAACTCGATTCTGCTTCAGGTGTGACACTGTCCTAATTTATTTGCCCTGAATATTTAACAGCCTTAAACAATTTAAGCAAAAGAGTTTAAAATGCAGGTTCTCAAAATAAGAGATGAGGTTCCTCTAAGAAACAGATATATTTTTCTGGTATTTAAATCTTCTGAAAATCTAACAGCCTCAAACTTTGCTTCTTGCATAGTCAGAAAAATAAGCCAGAACTCTTATCATTCATAAACTGCAGACATCTCAGTGTATAACTGCAGTAAATTAGATGCAGGGATACGAGTGGACTTCATGTTTTATTCCCATAACATTATACCAGAACTCTATAAGTTATTTGATTGTTGGTTCACACATGTACAGCTGCCCCTTGATTTTCTGTGGCTTGATTGCTCAATGCTTGATCATTCACAGAGGCATGTATTGTCCAAAAATGTCTCAAATAGAAAAGCATTGTGTTTGAGCTGGCTTTCCTTGTGCTATATGATCTGCACGTGGCTCATTCATACAGGCAAGCCAGCATTTAACCCTTAGTGACAATCTTGTAATAATGTTAGCTGACAGGAACAGGGAAATTACCCTTAAGGTGGCAAAATATGGATGGATGGCCATTAACAGGAGGAATATCTGGCTAGATAAGATTAATAATAGATAAATGATATCCAATAATAATTTGTATGGGGTTATTTTATGTATCTATAATTGAATAGTATCTGTAGTTTTAATGGATTTTTCGATTCTAATGGTTACCTATAGTTTTTCTGTTATGTTGTACTCATTTTTAAATGTTTGCTATGTCTGGAAGCTGACGCAATAAACATTTACCTACCTACTTACTGACAAATATGCGCATGTGAACCAATTCCAGAAGGTATACTGGATTTTAAAATGAATCAGGAACTTAACATCTTTATGAGTGACGTAAGACACACTTGGCATCAGTTGTTAAAAACAAACATATAGGGGAAGCCTTTAAGATTAAGGGATAGATTAATTAGTAAGGCTTAGTGATAAACAAGCTAATCAGTCTTATTTTTCTGATTGCTGGAAACCTTTTTTGATTTCTGGAGGGAAAAGTTATAACTGTTTATTTATATATGTAATTGGCTAAAGATTTCCCTTGCTTGAAAGCCAGTTGACTCTGACTCTAGGGGGCGGTGCTCATCTCCATTTCCAAGCCAAAGAGCCAGAGCTGTCTGAAGACTTTTTCCATGGTCATGTGGTCAGCATGACTAAACGCTGAGGTGCATGGAACGCTGTTACCTTCCCACCAAAGCAGTACCTATTTATCTACCTGCAATTTCTTCCTTTCGAACTGCTAGGTTGGCAGGAGCTGGGGCCAAAGACGGGAGCTCACTCTATCATGCAGCACTCGGGTCTCGAGACAGCTGAGCTACCGACCTTCTGGTATCTTAACATCTTAACCTCTGAGCCACCGTGGCCCCTAATTGCACTACAGATTGATTAATATGTAATTGTATTGATGAGTTTAGAATCATACAGGTATTTGGAAGACAGTATAGCTGGAGAATTTGTAGGCACCCATTATGCATTTGTTTAATATTTACTATTACTATTATTGTTCTGAGATCCTTTATTAGTTGTTTTATATATATTCTTTTTGATAAACTTTTTAAAAGTAAAAAAAAATCTAAAGAGGAGTTTGAGGGCACCTTAAAGACAAACACTTCTATCCTATCACAAGACTTATTTCTTTCAGTGCAACAGACACATCTGGCAGACCCTATGGAATCAGGGTGGTTTTTTTTAACTTACATTTAGAGCTACTTCATATGTTATGCTTTAGGTATATACCAATGAATTTTTAAGTATAGTGTGTATGGGTGCGTTCAGATAGGCAGGTAATTCCGCAATTGGCCCAGCTGTAATTTGATCTAATTTGATCTTTTAAATCCAGCATTGCATGACTAGACAGCTCTCCCATGAATTGCTTTACCATGCATGACTCCATGGTGGATTGTCTAGACGGCATCCACCGTAAGGAGCCATGTGGTCGGCTTCCTTTTTTTAAAAAAAAACCTGTTAGTTCATGTGCATATCTGCATATCTGCATTTGTGCATATGTGCTTATCTGCATATGTGCCTCACTGTCTGCCAACGTTGCATGTTTAAGTGGTTATGCGCCCATTGCTACGACTTTTTTAAAATGGCGGCCGTTCGGGAGACCATTCCTACGGGCTGATTTCACGCTGCTGGAATGACCTTACAATGGAAAGTCCAGCATTGGCCTTTCGCCCAGCTTTACACCAGACTTTAAGCACTATCTTTTAAGTACAGATCCCCGATGGGGATCGATGAGCTACTAACAAAAGCAGCACGATTCCCAGATGTTGAGGTCTGGATGTGCACTTTAAATCCATCAGGCCCTCATGCCTGGCGTGGCTCAAAAGAGCCATCTGAATGCACCCTGTGTGAGAGAAATGTACTTCGAAATGAGTGTATATGCAGATACCCATCAGAGAACCAGGATATCCTGCTGTTCTTTTTCAAGTATGAATTCAAGGTTTGCTATTATGTGCAAAAGGTCCTTAGTGATAAAAATGGATGAAATAGTTTCCTAAAACTTTATAACATTTTATATACCTATTGTAACAGACAGTGTCAGCCTGGTCTGAGGATCTTGACTGATAAGAGGTTCAAATGGAATTCTACAGTTGAGAGCAGCAATTAAGAGTGATAGTTGAGAGTGGCAGTTAGAACTGCTGAGTTCAGTTCAGAGTTCAGTTGGAGTGGAGTTAAGCAGAGTGAGAGGATCAGGGAGGATCCCGAATTAGGAAGGTAGGACTAGCAGTCCTTCCCTGAGTCACTTCCTAGTAAAAGGAGGTGATCCCTAATAAGTGTTTAAGAAGGAAAACTGAAATTTGTGTGTATGTTTCTGCCTTCACAAATTTAAGTATTTTTGAGACCAAGAAACTTATGCCTGTTCATTTAAGCAGTGATTGCCAAGAAATCTCCCGCTAGAATTTTAAAGACATGTCTATATGACAAAACAGCTACTTTACCGTGACAAACTCTCTATTGTTTACACAAAGTTACCTCATTCCTGTTGCCTGATCACCTGCCAACCTGATACCTAGCTGACCCCTTCCCCATGGAAGTGAAATAAAGCATTTGGTTTGTTTTGAATTACTATCAGCTCTGTAGCACTATAATCTGACATATACAAACAAAGGATTTTTCAGTTTCTCAGTTCCATGGGCTGGGTCAGCATATATCTATATACATTTAAACAATTGTGTGGGACAAACAGCAAAACAAAGAACAAGAAAAGGGTCTGCTCAGCCAAATAAAAGGAAAGCTGGGGGGGAGCTCATTATACCTGCATTTTACTGCATTTTACTGCCAGTGGTTTTATTTAGGGGTGCTCCAATTTTCATCAGCTTGGCCAGAATCTCATCGGCCTGGCCTTCATCCACTGGCTTTTTAAGGAGCACCCACCCCCACATCTTGCAAGGACTGCTGCCCCACAGGAAATGAAGTGAGGTCATGGCTGTAATGCAAACCCAGCCATTGCTCAGGCCAGACCAGAGTGCCAACCCTGCCCCCCATCCCTGCAGCTGGCTGCCCCATCCCCTCCTGTAGTCTTCCCACAGTTGCACATGCATTCCCAGGACTCTTTCACCCAGCAGCTGCCTCCCCATAGTTTTGGCAGGGCTGGGGTTGCAACCATGCCAGGCCATAGTGTTGGTGAACCTGCAACCAGCTTGCCATGCCAGCCCTCCCTTGGAGCCTGCACAGGCATCAGTGAACTCTGCCCAGTGCCCCCTTCCCTCTAGGGATGCTGAGGCCTCCCCCCACCCGGAACTGGAAATAGATCTTGGGGTTGTGGCGATTAATTCAGTTAAAATGTCATCTCAACATGCAGCAGCAGAGGAAGGAACAAATTCTACACTGGATTAATAAGGGCTAAAAATAAAACAATCCATATCATAGTGTTCGTGTATATGATGCCACATGTAGAATACGCTTCTAGTACAGCACGATTTGGCCACAAAGTTCTCTCAAACTGTATAGTTAGCAGACTCTCAGATGAGTTATCTTTAAGCCCTGTCTGAGACAGCTGGGACACTTGGGCTGCGACAATAGACTCAAATTGACAGAGAGAGTGACCAACCAAATGCATGGAACAAGAGGGGCAGTTGGTTAAAGCATGGTCCTACTTGGGATCATACGAAACCTTAGTGGATAAACAAAGCAACGGAGAGTGGGTGACAGGACTGTCCCAATCAGCAAAACTCAAAGCCATAGAAAGATATGGTAGAGATTCAGGTAGGGAGGCCACAGATGAAAAGGAAGAAGAGTTGGTTGTTATACCCTCCTTTTCTCTATCTTAAGGAGTCTCAAAGAGGCTGACAATCTCCTTTCCCTTCCTCCCCCCCCCCCCACAACAGGCACCTTGTGAGGTAGATGGAGCTTAGAAAGTTCTGAGAGAACTGTGACTGACCCAAGGTCACCCAGCAGGCTTCATGTGGAGGACTGGGGAATCAAACCCAGTTCTCCAGATTAGAGTCTGCCGCTCTTAACCACTACACCACACTGGCTCTAGATGTCCTAGAACAGGGGGCAGGCTAAATCCATAAACCAAGGGCTCATCTCAAGGGGTGGATATATTTCATCTGAATCTATCTACAGTTTCTCAGAGAGGCCTTTATTGAACAGCTCCTCCTTTAGCTTGGAGTTTTCCCAGCTTTTGATTCTTTCCCAACATTAATGAGGACAACTTCTTTAATTCTTTCCTGATATCCACATGAACAAAGACCTGAGACGGTCTTAGAGCCCCTGGGCTTTGGACAGTGTAGAGCCCCTGAGCCCCCATGCGCATCTCTCTCTGATAACCCTGGATTACGGCATTTGGGCTCAACACCCGTACAGATATATTGGGCTTTTGGGAAGCTGGCATACCTTTTACCACTGTGTATACATTAATGTTTCGAATACGCGGTACAAATCCCAATAAAACGGTGTCCTGTCTTCTTGCTCGGAACTTGGAAGGCTGACCTGATATTGTGTCTTTCCTAAGGATTTCCTCGCAGACAAAGTTAAATTTGAAAGATTTGCTGTGGCTTTTCTCTGTTTGCACAATAATCCTTATCATTTTTCTGACCCTGTACCCCCTCCATGCTGCTTGAATTATGATGGCAGCGTTATGATATCTCTGCCACTTGATTTCAGCAGCAAAGACATTCAAAGAAGAGCATGTGACCATCTCCTTGTTGGGCCTGCATCCCATCTCCATCTCCAAGAGGGCTACTTCAGGGCTCAACAGAGTGTGATCTCCGATTACTGTCAGACAGCTTCTTGGTTTGTTGTGGTATGGCAAGATGCTCTGACTTTTTGTGTGTCTTCCTATCAAATCCAACTGCTGGAAACAACCTAGGAATTCTGGAACAGACCCAAACTCTTTTCTGGCATGTATTTTCTTCTTGGACTTGCTCCTACCATGATTACACAGGCTCAGAGGCAATTCTTTTCGTATCTTGTGCCCTCTGAAAGTTGCTTGGATTTTGGTGGCAGCGTTGGTCATTTTGTCAATTTCCCTTCTGACTTGGCAGCCTCTCCAGGCAGACTGGATTGTGGTTGCTGCTGCTTTTTCTTTTTGAAGTTGCTGGCGGGTCTTTCGCAGCTGCGGTAGGCTCAAATTACAGGCAGCCCTAGTATTACTTGGATCCCTCTGCTCACGACTGAAAAAGATACGAGTCTGAAGTTTCCTTTCTGCAGAAGACCCAGCCTTCCCCTCATCTCTAGCTGGATGCACTGGCATATCACCAAGAGATCCCACACTACTTCCAGAAGAAACATTTGTTTTTTTGAGGGAAGGATTTTCTTCACCTTTACTGACCGGAGATTCCCTTGACGTATCCAAATCCAAAGACTCATCTACCTTCTTGCTTGTATTTGGTCCTTTTTTCACCATTTTAATATTTTTATGATAAGGGATCTAAGCTGTTACTAGATTTTTCTTGTGTACGTCTTCTTCAAGCTGCTTGATTCAGAAAACAAAAACCCACACAATTTTCACTCATTTCTTTAAGGAACACTTGTCTACATTTTTAAATTATCAAGCACCATTTAAGTTCCCATCTAAGCTTATCGTAGTTCTTAAACAGGCATAACTGTTGCATTACTCAGTAAGACAGGCAAGGCCCCAGACAATCTCACCCTTTCTACTTCCTGTTTCCTCTCCTAACATATTATATCTCCCAGCAGGCAGTGCTTCCAACTCTTTTGTTCACAGTCACCACGGTATATAGAACATACACCACACATTATTTTGATTCTGATGAGGCACCGTAATGGGAAATGAAAAAGAAACTATAAGATGGCTAATAATACACCAGGTAGCTGGTATACCTTTGTAGGCTAGTTGCTCTGTAAGAAAATGGGAAGTTGCCGATTGATAGCTCGTCTGTATCCTGAACTCAGGAGATGGTCTTAGGCATGCCAGTTTCTCTCAGCCTCTCTAATATAGGTTACCAACTCCAGTTTGGGAAATTTTGGTTTGGTGAAGTGGTTAGGAGAGCAGACTCTAATCTGGGAGAACTGGGTTTGATTCCCCACTCTTCCACATTAAGCTCCTGGTGTGACCTTGGGTCAGCTATAAGTTCTTTCAGAGCTGTTCTCTCAAGGGCAGTTCTCAAAAGAGCTCTCTCAGGGTGTCTGTTGTGGGGAGCATAAAGGAAAAGGATTGTAAACTGCTCTGAGACTCCTTCAAGTAGTGAAGGGTGTGGTATAAATCCAATCTCTTCTTCTTCCTGGAGATTTGGGGTGGTGAGCCTGGGGAGGGTGAGGTTTGGGCAGGGGAAGGATCGCAACAGAGTATAATGCCATAGAATTCACCCTCTGAAGTGGGCATTTTCTCCAGGGGAACTGATCTGTGCAGTCTGGAGATCAGTTGTAATTTTAGGAGGTTTCCAGGATCCACTTGGATTGGCAACCCTACTTACAGGGCTGTTTAAAGGAATTCAACAAGATGTGTGTGAAATGCTTTGAACCCTGAAACACTATGTAGTATTGTAAGTCAACTGAAAATAAAGACAGTAGTGGATAGGGTTGCCAGCCTCCAGGTGGGGTCTGGAGATCTCCCGCTTTTACAACTGATCTCCAGCTGACAGTGATCAGCTCCCCTGGAGAAAAGGGCTGCTTTGAAGGGTGGACTCTATGGCATTGTACCATGCTGAGACCCCTCCCCTCCCCAAACCCCACCTGCCCCTGGCTCCACCCCCAAAGTCTCCAGGTATTTTTCAACCCAGACCTGGCAACTCTACTAGTGGAGCAGAAGGAGAGCAGTAACCTTGTATGCATGTGTCTCCTTAACTTCTCCTGAGTTCTGTATTTTGCTTAAGCATGGCAAGAGGATCCTTATACAATCAGCGTGAGTCTCAAATAGGGTTGCCAAGTCCTACCTTTCCTTTGGGGGGGGGGGAGTCCTTGCCAGTCTGGGAGTCTTCTGCCGGAAGTGACGTCATCGCGTCGGGCACATTGGTGCGAGACCTCTGTAATTCAAGGGGAAACCATAAAGTTTTCCCTCAAATTATAGAGCATCCCCCGCCCGAAACGTGCCTGACGTGATGACGTCACCTCCAGGTGATGTCATTGCGCCTGGTACGTCTTTGCAGCTTGGCAATTTGGGGGTGGGGTTTCCCCCAGCTGCCCAATCCGGGCTGGCAGGGAGGAGGCCGATCTAGCGGGGGTTTTCCCACCCCCCAGAGGGACTTGGGAACCCTAATCTCAAACGTGCAACACCGTGCTTGCTTCAAAAACAGCTCTTTGCTGTTCATGTCTTCAGAAAGGCCTACTGAGGGCGATATTCAGGAACACTGAAACCGAAACTGGAGTGATAAGATGGGAGGAAGTGGAGTCAGAGGCAGATAAACATGTAGAAAAAGCCCAGCAGGAACTCATTAGCATATTAGGTCACACCCCTGACAGCGCAGCTTATTAGTATATTGGGGGGCTGGGAAAGTAGAGGGCAGGCATGAAAGCTTGCCTCTTTCCCCCCTGCCCCTGAGCTTCTCCATCCCACTTCAGCATCGCCTTTCTAGTCTACCCCCCCCCCGAACCAGATGGCCGGGGAAGAGCATCACCTTTCTAGTCTCCCCCCCCAACCAGAGGGCTGAGGAAAGGCGCTGCTGAAGTGCCTCTCCCCCCGTCCCCAAACCAGACATCCTAGTCTAGTCTCCTACCCCGCCCACCTCTGAAAGATCGGGAAGGGAAGCAGGCATATTTGCCTGGCTGCCCTCAGTTTCCCCAGCCAGCCCACCAAGGCATGCAGGCTGGGGAGACTGGGGGCAGCCAGGCAAACATGCCCCGTTCCTTCCCTCCGTCTCTCCACTTCTGTGGAGAGACTCGGGGAAGTGGGGGGAGGATGGGAGGAGGGAGGGAAAGAAAGGCATTTTCGACGTGCCTGGGTTCCCGGGGAGTGAAATTGACAAGGAAATCCCGAGGGGCTCCCCAGAGGGCAAGATGGCATTTTAACATGCCGCCTTTCCCTCTTGTGTGTAAAGTGGGGAGGGCAGCGTGCTCTGTGCCACACATGCCAGAGGTTTTGGTTGTAGCTGTGACCAGCTCAGGAGCCAGCCGGAACTCCATTCCTGTGCATTCCTGCCCAAAAATAGCCCTGCATGTAAGGGAACACACAAGACTGATACCTGAGTATCTTAACCTGTTGATTTTTCTTAGCAAAAATCAGCAGCGGCCCTGATAATATGTAAGTGACTTAGATAGACTGTCAACTTGTTAATATTTAAACATTTAAATAATGTAAACAGTTTTGATAGTTTAAATGGCCACTTTATAGAATGAAATTTACACCCCTACTTTTTCATGCGGAAGATTTCTGTATTTTGAATGTAGGGGCATTATATGATGTGCCACCACCTGCCGTCTGAAATGGTACAGCCCAGGCGTATTGGCCATCCATCTTGTCCCTTCCCCCTATGCTTCTGCTAGCTGCCCTCATCTTTGTTTTCAAGCCATTATATGCCTGTATATCAATTTATACATTCAGTCTTTGCTGGACTTTGTAAAAAAAGAGTACACTTTGTAACACTGCTCTGTAGACCGGGCTGGGGGTGGTCTTGGTGATGTCAAGCAGGCCAGACAGCTAGTGTCCTCTGAAGCCAGCTTTTGCTGAAAGCTTTCCAAAACTCAAGCCATAAAAGAGAAAAATAAGTTTGCCCTGATCATGACAAAGATGCTGCCAAAACCATCCCTGCTGCACTGCAGGTATTACACCTGTTTTCACCTTGGGCTGCATTAGTTATTGCCATGAACTTTGTATCTAATACTTGGTATCTAATATGCTCAGATCAAAAGTTGGCCGATAATCACTCTATGCTCCTTGCATTCAAGTACCGCACAGATTAATAGTGCCATCCTAAACAGAATTACACCCTTCTAAGTTAGAATTGCCAGCTCTGGGTTAGGAAATACCTGGAGATTTTGGAGGTGGAGCACAGGGAGGGAGGGGTTTGGGGAAGGGCAGGACCTCAGTGGGGTATAATACCACAGAGTTCACCTTCCAAAGCATCCATTTTCTCCAATGGAACTGAACTCTCTTGCCAGGAGATCTCCAGGCCCCACCAGGGGGTTGATAACCCTATCAGTTGACTTCCGCGGATTTAGAAGGTTATATCTCTGCTAAGGGTTGCATCATATGTTTATTAGATTCAATTGCATACAGCTGTTGTCAGTTTGGGGTAGGGGAGTTCTTTTCTTTTTTCTCTTTTCTTTCAAAATTTGTTTCCGAGTCCAGTTATATCTATATCTATATAGAGATGGATGGATGGATGGATGGATGGATAAGATAAGATAAGATAAGATAAGATAAGATTGGATGGATGGATGCATCATGGATGGATGGATGGATGGATGGATGGATGGATGGATGGATGGATGGATGGATAGATAGATAGATAGATAGATAGATAGATAGATAGATAGATATCAGTATTTGGGCAGAATTAATGCTACCATATGTAGAAACAAATATTTAGCTTGGTTGAATTGTAATCTGTCCTTATAGGGAAACAAACCAACAGCCTCCACCATATAATACAGCCCTTCATCCTTTCCATCTTCTTTCTCATTGATGCTGCTCTACTCTAGGGAGTCTCCTGCTACAGAGAGCCATGCTCCTGAGTAGAGACTTTGCTGTGTATAGGCTACAGACCAGAGTGTACCCATATTTTATATAATGTACTGGCATCTATCCAAATCATGCAGTTCCAAAAACTGAACAGCACTGGAAACAAGTGTGATGACATGATTCCAGTGGCTCCACTGACCTACTACAGACCCCCCCACACACACTCTTTACACACTACACTGTTTCTGAGAGTCCAATTACACCCCCCCAGAACAATATCTGGGGGCTCAGTGGCCTGTAAGTGGGAAGGACAAGTGGCATTGACAAATGTCACACCCACCAGTATTTTGTGATCATGATATGAAATGGCCTTGAGAAACGCTATTGCCCTTTCCGTTTTAAATAGCACACCCTCACCTTAGTTAAATATATTCAACTCAAAGCAACGAACAACATTTATAACATTAATATTCCATCCATTCTTCTATACGAAAAGGAGGACCATTTTTATAACAGTTCAGGTTTTCATATCCTACATAATCATTTAAAATTACAGGGAGGTTTTACCTTGACCGGGCTGTCTGATGAAAAGCTTATCCACTAAAGTTGACGTGAATCAACTGGCAGCTGGGGGAGGGGGTGATTGTGACATCACCAGTGACTAATTTAGATAGCTGAGAGAGCATATAGTGCTCTTTTTTATTGCTTTTTACTTTCAGACTTTCTCTAGATTTACAATCCTTTTAAAAACGACCTATTCGTCTGTTTCCCCTTGGAGGCTCTTGGCTGAGCTGCTTTAAAAAGGTAGTATTTTCGAACAAGGCCATGTGCACCTCCAAAATTTTATCTCCAGTATTAGTTTAAGATAGCTTTCACATGAATCTAATAGTTTGATGAAGCCACCTTTGTAGAACTGCTTTACCAGTTTCCAATAGGCTCTGGCAGGAAAGTCAAGGAAAGAGGTGATGTAGAATCCTCATCTACCTGCTCACTCCTGCCCCAATCCAAGAACTTCTCTGATGAGCTAGCTCCACAAGGCTTCATGTACACAGGAACACACATGAAACTTGCTTTATGCTGAATCAGAACATTGGTCCATCAAGTCAGTACTATCTACCCGGACTAGTAGCAGCTCTCCAGGGTCTCAGGTAGAGGTCTGTCACATCACCCAAAGCCAGAGTTGCCAACCTCCTGAGGGCCAAAGATCTCCTGGAATTAGAAATTATCTCCAGACTATGAAGACCAGCTCCCCTGGAGAAAAGGGCTACTTTGGAGAATGGATTCTATGGTATTATATCCAGCTGAGATCCCTCCCCTCACCATGGTCCACCCCAAAATCTCTAGAAATTTCCCAACAGAGCTGGCAACCTTACCTTTTGCCAGCTCCTTTTAAGAACATAAGAGAAGGCAATGTTGGATCAGGCCAATGGCCCATCCAGTCCAACACTCTGTCACACAGTGGCCAAAAATACTAGGAGATGCCAAAGACTGAACCCAAAGCAGAGGCTCTTCCACAGAGCTGCAGCTCTTCCCTTGTGGGTCCCCTTGTGTATGCCCACCCAATTGGGTGTGTGTATAAAACAGATAGCAGGCTGTTAGGCACAACTGTGTACAGATTTGGTCTCATCAGTATGCCAATGATAGCGAGCTCTAGTTTTGCTTTTCTCATCTGACTCAGGTCCTGCAGTCCTGGTGGTGCTCTAGTGCCTCAGTTTAATATGGAATGTGAATGAGGTGACTGGAGCTGAATCAAGCTCAAGATAATGATTAGTTCCATGACTTGATGAGGTTACCCGCTGTGGATACCCTGTGTTAAGTCTTTAGGCCTGGGCTGCTGCTACTACTGGATTTAGACCTGTGCCTGTTGTATTCCACACTGCAGCTGTGCCTTTCCAAGCTCTTGTGAGAAAACAGTGTAATTCTGTGTGCTTAATTAGGACTTAGCAACTGTTGTTTGTAACCTCAGGAGTAGAACATGTTTTACATGTTTTGCTTTGGTGGCTGTCAGAAACTTTCAGCTGTTGCAAACAATTCTGATAATAAACTAGGATCTGCCCTAGTTCTGATAATAAACTAGGATCTGCCCTAGTTAATGCTTGGATGGCAGACCATCAAGGAAGTCCAGGGTTGCCACGCAGAGACAGGCCATGGAAAACTACCTCTGTTCATCTCTTGCCTTAAAAACCCTGAGGGTTCATCATAAGTTGGCTGCTGTTGATTAATTTAAAATATATTTTTTAAAATAAAAAGTTGCAGGAAGTATATTGTCCCATTGCTCCAGTACCTTTGCTAGTAATAGCTTGAGCAACCTACACGTCTGACATGGCCTCTTCTCCGTTCTTTCATTCTACCTTTAATACCAGAAGTACCTCCTTTATTGCTTCATCTGGGCCCCAGTGCCATCGGAGAAGAATTCTCAGCGGCTGTCTCACAATTGTGGACCTTGCTTTTCCTAGGTGTATTTTAACACCTTGTTAAAAGTCTTTCTTATGTGTTACCAGGTTTTAATGGCCAAGATTTTTTGTGGGTATTTTTGAGTGTTTGTGTATGTGCTTGCATGCCTGGACGTCTGGCGACCCTCAGTAGAATCTGGACATTTCAGAGAGGTGGCTTGATAGCCTGCCTCTGCGTCCCGAGCCCTGGTATTCCTTGGAGGTCTCCCTTCCAAATACTTGCCAGGGTTGACCCTGATTGGCTTTTGAGATCTGACGAGATCGGGCTTGCTTGGACTATCCAGGTCAGGGCAAGATTTTGACAGGCATTGGGAAAATATTAATTGTACTGCATCCAGAGAAATATAGAGTTAGATTCAAGGGTGCCATTACACAAGCAGAAAAGATTTCAGCTTGTAGGGGTGGAGTGGGTGTCTGCAATTTCTGTAGATTTTCCACTTGAAGTATAGCCTCCATACTGAATCTACACTATTCCCAATGGTCCCCCAAACCTCAAAAGCATGGGAGTGGTATGGGAGGCTGCAGAAGACAGGGACAGATTAGAAGAGCTCCTCTTACAGTCTGTTGGATCAAACACAATATACTATACTCGAACACAACACAGTAATGCTTAGCAATCACACTGTGATGAGCAATGACATCCGGTGTTTCCCGCAAGCTGAGTTAGTGTGAGCTAGCTCACAGCTTTTTAGCTTCCGGCTCCCACATTGTCATCTTAGCTCAGGAAGGAAGGCTCCAGGGCAAACTAACTTATGCAGTAGCCAAATCGCTTGCTCACAGCTTTAATGCCAGTAGCTCACAAAGTAGGATTTTTTGCTCACAAGACTCCACAGCTTAGAGGGAACATTCATATGCATAAGGAGCACAATCCAGACAATGTTAAAGCCTTCCTTTGATGTCTCATTGCTTTCTAGGGCAAAGATCTGAGAATGACTTCACAGAGACAGTTTTAATTACCTTATAAGGTACTTGAGTATACAGATGAGGGGCTAAGGGATAACTGCTTGCCTTAAAATGCCAAGGGAGGATGGGTGAAATCTGAGCCAGATTTAATGCTCATAGCTCATACTTTTCGCCAGTGTCCTATCCTACCTCTCTCTTGCATGCATTTATATAAAGCCTAGTACTCTGCTTATATTTCATTTTTCTTAAATACGATTGCCCCCTTTCTGAGTTTGTGGAAAGAACTGAGCAACATAATTGCAGTGGCTTAGGCAGTTCGAGACCCGAGTGCCGCATGATGGAGCGAGTGCCCGTCTCTGGCCCCAGCTCATGCCAACATAGCAGTTCAAAAGCAAGAAATTGCAAGTCGATCAATAGGTACCGCTTTGGTGGAAAGGTAACCTTTCCATGTGCCTTCGTGTTTAGTCATGCTGGTCATGTGACCATAGAAAAGTCGTTGGACAGTGCTGGCTCTTTGGCTTGGAAACAGAGATGAGCACCGCCCCCTAGAATCGGATTCGACTGGCATTCGAGCAAGGAAAACCTTTACCTTTACTTTAGGCAGCTACCAGACTTAAGCTATATCCTGGTTTTGCTTTGTGAAACGAACAAAAATTAAGTGGGATTGTCACTGACAATTGGTCCTGTTTGTGGCAATAACTGCTAGTACTATTACTGAGCAATTCATCATTAAAAATCCCCCAGATTCATCGTGACAAAAAATATTTTAGAGCAATTTTTTATTATTTTTAAGGGGGGTGAAATTTAATATACACAGAACTAAAAAGCATTGCATTTTTAAACTCAACTTCTGGGTTAGTTTGATGAGGCTAAACTTGGCAGGGCCCCACAAACAGTAAACCTTCTTAGGCAGGTACTTCTACAATTTCAAAGTAGTCATTGGGCAGAATCACATAACCCCCTTTGCCCGACAGCACGTCTTTTTCCTTCTGAAACTGAACAAGCTCCCGCAGTTTTTCAATCTGTTTCTCCTGGCGCCTACATCGCTGCTGCGCAGTCTTAAGTTTCTTCCTCAGTTTGTCCACCTGCTCTTCCAGCTGCTGAATTCTTTTTCTCTGGTGTACTGTATCCTCTACAGTATAGTTGTGATCACAAAAAACAGCAATATTATTGGGGGTGTGAAGCGGAGGCATTAACAATCCAATGCTTGGGTCTACTAGTCTTGGATCTGTTTGCAGGGGTGGTGGAGGTGAAGGAGAAGGGGGAGATGGTTCTTCAGCTGGTTCCTGAGTGCCTTCAGCCTAAAAAATGGCAAGTCAAGATTTGTAATATGAAAAGAGTCTGACATGTTTTTAGGCAATAGCAGCAACAGGTACTTTAGCATAGCATACTTGAATATACATTTAACACTTTTCCGGTTTTCAGCATCTGTGTAGTAGCCAGTTTTTAAGACACTCTTTGCTAAATTTGAGCCTGCTACAGAAAGTCGTGACTGATTTAGGGAAGGCACTGCCTGGGTGTGGGAAACTGGCCACACACAAAGATTCCTTCTGTGGCCATTCCCATAAAGTATTTGCTCAATAACAGAGAGATTACACTGTAGCATGAAAGCTAACTTTATCAATAAGGCATCTAAACTGTTATGAAACCCCTTTTCATCATACAGTGTTGCCCAATACTTCTCTAATGTCAGCACTCCTTAGAAAACATTTTCAAAAATCGCTTAACAAAATATAAAGTCTGCAGAAGACTAAATAGAAAAAACTTTTGCATGCTCTTTTTTCAAATGAGGCAGACTCTCATCAAATCTTTCACACTTCCAGAAAAACAGATCATTTCCAGTAGCCATTGTTGTTATGAATCCTTCCCAGTTCGGCTGCTACCCTGAGCATGGGTAACTGGAAAGAAGTCCTAATGAAACTGCTTTAATATTATTTATTAAACATTGTTCCCCACTCAGAGGATCCATTTTACTGGATTTAACAACTACCAGCAGAAGATACAGCTGTCTTTTAAAACACGTCATGCAGCATTCTGTTTGAGGAATTTCTAATTCTAGATGGATACCCTTTTATAGCTTTGTGTTATCGATCCTGATACTATTTAAGATGAGACTTCAAATGTTCCCTAAGATTGGAGTACCTTTTACTTGAACACAGCTAGAAAGAAAATGCAATTAGTTGTTTGACTGTTATAACCAAAGGGCTCTTCTACTTTTTGAATGTACTACAAGCGAGAACAAAGTTTAATGTACGTAAAGATCAGGCAGTTGGTTTACATCAGGAGTCCAAACCTTTTCAAGTCTGTGGGCATCTCTGGAATTCTGACACAGAGTGGCAGGTGCAACTGCAAAACAGCTGCTGCAGGTGGCAGAGCCGAATGCAAAATGTCAGGGAGTGAAGTTATGCATAACTCTAAGTAATTCTTCAGCATTTCAAACAGAAGCTCCATTTAAGACTGCGGTTCCCCTCCCATCCCCTTCATCCTGCCCATTCCCCCATTAAGAAAAGACGTGGGGTGGGGGCTTAAAGCAGCAGCAGATTTCCAGCAACCTGTAGATGAGACAAAGGAACTTTGCACTCAGATAAACTGTCAACATTTAGCATTCTTGCAATGGTGGGGGGAAAGACAATGGATACTAGGCTGAAGCAAAGGTACAGCTCACACCTCATTCATTTTTAGAATCTTAGAGAAGACTACAGTGGGAATGGCCAATCACGCCTGAGAGAGGGGAGAGTGGCTAAAGGCTCTGTGATAACAGATTTTTGAAAGTAGCAGCCACACAGAGATTGAGCTTTTGGCACATTTCACAATTGAATGCCCAACAATGAATAGTTAGATCAACTAGGGAAAGAGCTAAGGAGATAGTACAGCCAGGCCAAGAGTAATGGAATATTGGTGGAGCTGGAAAGTTCTTCAGTTTTAATGAAAGTAAGAATCCAACGTCTTTTTTCCCCAGTTAGTACATCAAGCAGCAAAAATTTAAGAATTTAGTCTCCCTCCCATCTGGTGTTGGCAAATGCATTTCCTACTGTTCTGCTTAGAAATAACAGTGGTGCTGATACATAAACATGCACATCTTTGAATAACAGAAGCCTTAATATGAAAAAAAACACCTGCTCACCTTCACATTTGGTTCAGTGTGGCAAAATATCGTTGGCACAGCATTGTCTTTCAGTAGCTTGTTATTGCATTCCCTTTTGAAGCAATCTGGAGTAAAGTGTTCTGAACAAATGCTGCTATATTTTGTTGGCTTGAAATTTTTTCTTCTAACAGCGGCTTCCCATTTCTTGCAGAGATCAGGTCTTGTGAGAGGAAATCTACAAATAAAATATAACTTCAGCACCTCTTTTAAAGTTATTGTCCTTAATAATTTCCAGGAAAATCCCCATTAGTATGGTGGGCGGGTGGTCAAGCGCAAAGGGTCAGTTTATTGCTGGGGGGGAAGCATTGTTGTACACACATACACCCAGCAGTAAAGGATACAGTGGAGAAGATTCCTTTTAGATGGACAAGATTAATACACAAGATTCCTGATTATTCAAACTTTGATTATGCAGTATTCACTGGGTATCAGAGATGTATGTTACCACCATATGCACCACCATTTAACATTTGGACATTATCCAAGTAACTCAAGCATAAACGAGCAACACTGGGGCTGCAATTATAAGCATACTTACTTAGATGGTGATGATACTGAAATCCACAATGATCAGGGTGCGGATCTAGCATCATTCCTTCTTTTACAATCTAGCATCCAGAAGCCCCACCAGCCTCCCATGTTGAAAAGTCAGTATTCACTTTGCTTTAATTCACATTATTTTAAGCCCAATTCTTCTCCCAGTTCTATTCCCTTTCAGAGTTTCCAAGAAAACAAGTGCTTTTACAGGGAAAGAAAAACACCAACCCTGTCATCACTTTCATTTAGAGCCCAACTGAAGTAAATTCATAAAACAACAGGACTTCATCAAAGGAACACATTTTGAACTGCACTCTTTTTTCCTTATAAAAATGGCTTGCACTGATCATTAATTTAAATGACCAAAGAGATGAGGGAAATTTTTGCACATATCATGTAGGCATGAAAGGTGTGTGTATGAATTAAGTGTGCTGGGATGCTTTTGATTTTAAATAGCTGGAATTTAGCAAGCTAGATTTGAGGCATCCAAGTACATGCCCAACTATTTACAAAGGGAGGTTTTACAGGTATGTTTATTATGGGAGCAATCCAAAAGAGGTGTGCTTGGAAGAAAGTCCCATTTTATTCACTGGGGCTTACTACCAAGAAACTGCTCCTAGACTAGCAGCCTATAATCAGTAAAATCAAGGACAAATATTTATATTCTAAATAGTCAACAAATGTTTCCTTAACCATAAGGTATTAATTACAAAGTAGCAGCAGATTTCATATAACAAGTACAAAAAAGTACCCCATTACTAAAATGTAAGTGTGGCATAGTATACAGCTGCTAAACTGCCTTGGCTCTAATTCTTATTATTAACAAAGGAAATGGTTACAAATGCAGTCTCTAGTATCTTAAGGTTTTCAGATTCACACAGATTCACACAGATTCAGCTACTGGAAGCTGTTGCTTGAAAGACACGTCAGTCCATCCTGCAGCAACTTCCAGGATTTATAAAAGGGGGGATTTCAAGACGACTTACGGAATCAAGATCCCAGATCTGTATATTTGCATTAGCACTGCCAAGGCTGGGTTGGGAAACTGTAGGCTGGGTGGGGTTTGGAGAAGGGAGGGAACTCAGCAGGGGATAATGCTATAGAGTCCACCCTGCAAAACACCCATTTTCTCTAGGCATGGAGAGCTCTGTAGTCTGGAGATCAGTTGTAATTTTGGGAAACCTCTAGGCCCTACCCGGCGGTTGGCAACCCTAACTTGCATCATGGTAACAAGTGTTACAAGGTATACTTACCTACAAAAAGAAAATCAATTATTTCTGATACGGCTGAACTGAGGTTTACAAGCCATCCTTACTGAGGGTGCTTCATGGGAACATGGTTCCTTGGCCAATTAATCACCCGGCAAAAGGGCACCTATTCTCCATTTGACAGGACACTTACTTACTTACTTCATTATATCCTATCCCGCAACTGGGCTTAGGGTGGGTAACCTGTACAGGCTAACAAACACAAAAGCATTAAACATAAAATCTAAAACTAGTTTAAATAAAAAGGTAATGGCAGCAGTGGCAACAGGATGAAGAATAACTGGGAAATTTGGAGGAGCGGGGGGGGGGACCTCCTATGAAATATTTTCTATTTGGGAATGAGGTAAGGTCCCAGCTCCTGCCAACCTAGCAGTTCGAAAACAAGAAATTGCAAGTAGATAAATAGGTACCACTGCGGTAGGAAGATAACAGCCTTCCGTGCACTCGGTGTCACGTCATGCTGGCAACATGACCATGGAAATGTCTTCGGACAACACCAGCTCTTCGGCTTAGAAACAGGGATGAGCAGCACCCCTTAGAGAGGGATTCGACTGGCTTTCGAGCATGGGAAACCTTTACCTTTAAATAGTTTTGAAGAAAAGGTTTCACACTCTCAAAATGTGCAATATGAAAAACGTTATATAATACAATGTATAGCATTAAATAACCCTAATTTTTATTAGATATGTGAAGGTTGGGAGGGGGAGGGAAACTTTGAAAAAATATTTTTTCATTTTTTTCTATTTGGGAAACATTTTAAGAAAACTTGTTTTGGAACGGGTGAAATGTTTCTCAAGACAAGAGTTTACTCACTCAAAAATGTGTAGCATTAACTTTTACAAGAAGAGTCCTATATAATAATTCCTGTGTAAAAGGTAGAAACGGACAACATATTTTCAAGAATATACTTATTGTTTATGCATAAAATAATATTTAAAACGATTACTTATTAAACAGTTCAACAATTTCAATGTTACAAAGTTAAACTTGAAATCCAAATATGCTATTAGGTGAGATTTTATACCCCACTTTTTTCTACCCTCAGGCATCTCATAGCGGCTCACAATCGCATTCCCTTTACCTCCCCACAACAGGCACCTTGTGAGGTAGGTGGGGCTGAGAGAGTTCTCAGAGAACTGTGACTAGCCTAAGGTCACCAAGCAGGCTTCAAGTGGAGGAGTGGGGAATCAAACCCAGATCTCCAGGTTAGAGGCTGCCACTCTTAACCACTACACTATGCTGGCTCCGTGTTAATTCTTTCATGACTATGAAAGACTGTTTTTGTCCAAATAACACACTTTTTATTTACTACAAAATTTATTTTCTGATTTCATTTTGTCCTACTTCTCAGACAGCAAAAATTAAGATACATGTTACTGAGGTAGGATAGGGTGCAGTAGTTTGCAGCCTCAAGTAGTGGACATAACTGCGCACTTGCAGAAAACTACAGTGGAATCCTAAGCAGACCTATACCTTTCTAAGGCCATTCAAGTCAATGGGATTACAAGCAGGGGTGTCAACCGCCAGATAGGACCTGGAGTTTTCCTGGAATTTCAACTGATCTTCAGACTACAGAGATCAGTTCCCCTGGAGAAAATGTCAACTTCACAGGATGGACTCTATGACCACATCCCTGAAGAACACCATCTCTTCCCCAAACTCTGCCCTCCTTAGGCCCTGCCCCAAAATCTCCAGGGATTTCCCAAGCCAGACTTTAGGATGCACTGTAAGATCCATCCTAAGTAAATCTACTCAAAATCCTGTTCAGCTCCATTCCCAGAAAAGTGTTCTTTGCAGTGAGTGGCGTAACAAGGGGGTGAGGGTGGGCAGTCCACCCCTGGTGGAGCTTAAGGAAGGCTTTTGAAAGGGGCCCTTGAAGCCAGCGTTGTCCTGCTACCTCCAGCCAAACATCTTCCCTTTTATTTTTAAAAAGCAGTTCTGGCTGCAGCAACGAGGGGGTGCAGGGAAGTCTGGGCATAGCAAAAAGCTCTAGGATTGGCTATGCTAAGATTTCCCTGTGCCCCCTAGTGGAGTAGGACAATGCTGGCTTCACTACCCCCCCCCCCAAGAATGTGCCCCCAATCCTCCATTGTTTCCCAAGGACTAAAGTCAAACCAGAATATCTCTGCAATAGAAATTGAAGGATGTCAAAGGGGGGCACCAATACAATTTACAGAGTACCCAGCATAATACTAGCAAAGATTTGCTGCTATACTAATCTTAAATACATTCTGTCACCAAGCACGATAGGGATGAGAAGATCTTGAGACCAAGAAGTGAAAACAAAAGGGGGGGGGGGCATATCTCCTGACTGACCTACTTCAAACAAGTGATCACTATGACAAATCTCATTTTAAATACCCCTACTATTTAAGCTGTGATAATCAATATTAACTAGGAATATTCCTAACCTTCCAACCCAAAAAGAGGACATTTTCATCAGTTTTATAAAAAAGAACTTAACAGAGAACGGACACACAAAAAAGAGAACATGTCCCGTAAACAGAGGACATCTGGTAACCCTGTGGTAGCTCATTACTCCTTTGAACAACTACTCAACACTCTGGATACCTTCTGGGATTGTTTTGGCATTTCTTAGAAAGGAACATGTTGCAAGAGAAAGTCTAGTCTCAAACTTAGCCTCAGTTTGGGAGAAATGGTTCCTTCAAGCAATAAGCAGCACCCACATTTGCCAGACAAAAGCAGACAACTGACACTGGAGACTTACAACAGAGAAGTTCCACTATTAATGATATTGTGCTGGTTGCTGAATAAGAACAAACAACAGGGGATTCTTAGCACACTAGTACCTTTACAGAGACAGTTATGCACGTGAGTGAAGATATGGTTAAAAGATGGAAAAGAATAATTTAGCCTTTCTTCAGCCATTAATGGTACTGCTGGATCTTTGAGCAAATTACATTGATTTTCAAACAACTGGAGCCCCATATTATTTATTATTAACAAATTTTATATCCTGCCATTCTCCCCTCACAAGGGCCACCAAGGCGATAAACAGTTTACAACATACATGATTAAAACCATAAAAATGGTTTTAAAACCATAAAAATCAACACCCTCAAACACAGATCATTAAAACAAATTTAAAACAGTTAAAACACATACAAAGACATAAAAACAGAAATTAAAACACTGGTCAGGAAGGAGGAATCACTATAAATGCCATAAGTGTTATCATAGTCAAACATATTTTCAAGGAACTGAAATGTATGTTTGGCACCTGTAGCTGAAGGGAAAGACGTATAATAACAGCGCAATATTTGTGGTATTCTTCCACCCTTTTGAGACCATGGATTCAGAGATACAGTAGGGTCCATCCATCCCCATCCTAATGCAGTTAGCCAGTCATGGGTTTTCTCAGAGGGTGCGTTGCGGGGGGAATGAGAGAGTTCTATAGTTTCCACCACACTCGGCAAAGAAGAAGTAAGGAAGGAAATTATAAATACAGAACAAAAGGGGGGGGGTTTGAAGAGAAGAAACTATGGTGCAAATCTATACTACAAGGGAAAGAGCAAAGGGATGGGATGAGCCAGAATGGTACACTGGTTGGACTGCCATACCAGGAGCCCCACGGTTAAATCCCCACTCCGCAATAGAAGCTCACTGGGTGACCTTGGGCCAGTGACACACACTTAGCCCAACAAACCTACTTCACAGGCTCACTATGAGGACAAAATGGAGAAGAGAATCGCATTGTAAACAGGCTATATTGTCAGCAGGTTATAAAAATCTAAATCAGGGGTCCCCAACCTTTTTGAACCCATGGACATCTCTGGAAAACTGCAAAATGGCTGCCACGGGAAGCAGAGCCAACCACAAAATGGCTGTCACAGGGGTGGAGCTACACACAGAGAAGAATGAGAATAAAACTACCAATCTGGTGGCAGCAGCTGCTGAAAAAACATTACTTTAATCAGATGGCCAAACAGAAACCTCGGTGGGCAAGAGTACTATCCAACACCACCCACTAAGAACCCTTGGCGGACACCAAGAAAGGTTTTAGCATGCAGCCTTGCAGCCAAAGGCATCATCATGCTGGGAACTCCAGATCTGAATAAATGAGAGGCCTGTGGTGTAGGAACAGAGAAACAGAGGAATGGCTGAGGGGATTCTGCACACAAAAGTGTCTGGGTGGGAAAAATGACAAGGAGTCTTGTGGCACTTTAAAGACTAACATTTTATTCCAGCATAATTTGACCACGGAATCTGAAGAACTGGGCTCAAGGACCCAATACTTAGTACTGGGATATGATTTTGCTAGTCTCCAACGTTCTACAGGGTTTTGTGTTTTGTCTTCAACAGAACAACAGGATTATTCCCACAGGATGGGAAAATACAAGTAGGGTGCTGATCTGTGGTGACATAGAGAGCAAGAGAATGGTGTACTGGAGCAGTAAAGCAAGCAGTTAGGAACAAAAGTGGGAGTCTGCATTGTGCCTGAGGAAAGAAAGCTGAAGCACAGAGACCAAGAAAAGGTTTATTCAGGGCTTTGTTGGGGCCGGGGCGCGCAGGAGTGCTGCTCCGGGAGAGAGGCGGCGGGGGGGCGGGCACATAATCAAGCCCCGCCCCCCAGCTCGCTTTCCCCGGCCCACACTTTGGTGCGAAGCCGGAGAAAAGCCTCCTCCCTTCCCAGGCCGCGGCGTGGCCGCCAGCCCAGGTAAAAATCCCCCTCCCTCCTCCGCTCACTCTTCCCAGCCCTCCCCCCCCCACGCCGCAGGGCCAGGGAGAAGCCTGAAGGCCCCCCCCAATCTCCCTCCCTGGCCCGCGGCACGCCACGGGGCCAGATAGAAGCCCCCAGCCCCATCTCCCTCCCTGGCCAGCGGGCACGCCGCCGGGCCAGAGAGAAGCCTCCAGCCTACCCCCCACCCTGATCTCCCTCCCTGGCCGCCAGGCCAGGGAGAAGCCCCCAGCCCCCCCCCCATTTCCCTCCCTGGCCAGCGGGCACGCCGCCGGGCCAGGGAGAAGCCCCCAGCCCACTCACCCCCGATCTCCCTCCCTGGACACCAGGCCAGGGAGAAGCCCCCAGCCCACCCCCCACTCCGATCTCCCTCCCTGGCCGCCGGGCCAGGGAGAAGCCCCCAGCCCCCCCATCTCCCTCCCTGGCCAGCAGGCACGCCGCCGGGCAAGGGAGAAGCCCCCAGCCCACCCACCCCCAATCTCCCTCCCTGGCCTGCAGCAAGCCGCTGGGCCAGAGACAAGACCCCAGCCCTCCCCCTCCTCACCATTCCTGGGTCGTGGGAGGGGAGGTAGTAAGGGAAGAGCTGGGCCTGAGTGGCTTTAAGCCACTGGGGCCCAAGCACGGGGGGGGGGGGGGGGAGGGAAACACCTTGTCTGCCTGCCTGCCTGTCTGTCGGTCTTCCTTCCTTCTCTCTCTCCCCCCTACCTACCTACCTTCCTGTTGCTTCCTTCCTTCCTTCTCTCTCTCTCCCCCCACCTACCTACGCACCTACCTTCCTCTGTCTGTCTGTCTTCCTTCTCTCTTTCCCACCTTCCTACCTTTGTCTGTCTGTTTGCCTACCTGCCTTCCTCCCTTCTCTCCCCCTACCTACCTTCCTCTTTCTTTCTTTCTTTTTCTTTCTCTCTCTCTCTCTCTTCCTTCCTTCCTTCTCTCTCTCCCACTTACCTACCTACCTTCCTTTCTTTTTCTTTCTTTCTTTTCCTTCCTTCTTTCCTTCTCTCTCCCCCCACCTACCTTCCTTCCTTCTTTCCTGTTCCTTTCCTTCCTTCTCCTTTCCTCCCTCCTTCTTCCTTTGCCATTAGATAGGCTTGCCAGCTCTGAGTTGGGAAATACCTTGGAGATTTTTGGGGTGGAGCCTGAGCGTGGGTATTGCCTTCTGACACACTTCCAGTGACGTCAGGGGTGTGTGACCTTCTGACACTTCCGGTGATGTCAGGGGGTGTGGCATATGCAAATAAGTTATGCTAATGAGCTCCTGCACCTCTTTTTTTACGAAAGGACCCCTGGGTTTATTATTAACAGGGCTTTTTTTGTAGAAAAAGCCCAGCAGGAATTCTTTAGCATACTAGGCCACACCCAACAGCAGAAACTCATTAGCATATTAGGCCACACCCCTGACAACACAGCTCCCTCTCAGGATTGGCTTCCCTGGGTGCCCCTTGGCTTCCCCAGGCACCCCGCGGCTTGCGAGGCACCTGGGGAACCTGAGGAGGGGAGGCTGTAGGTGTGGCCAACTCAGAAGCCAGCTGGAACTCCGTTCCTGTGCGTTCCTGCCCCAAAATAGCCCTGATTATTATGTCCTCTGTACTCATGCAGTTAACAACGGTTTTTGGCACCTCAAACAAATAAAAAGGTTTATTATTGCTGAAAATGCCATGTTTATGAAACAGCTGAGAAAGTTGCTATCACAATAAATCTGTCAGTCTTTTTAAAGTTTCCACAAGCCTCTACTGTTTTTGTTGTCGCCACTGATGAACGGGGCTTTAAAAATCTGAGCGCATTTTTTATTTCTATTAATAAAACACCGACATGATCCCACTCAAAGTTTTTTTAAGCGGCTCTAACGAGGACTGGAGTTGTCCGCTACGAACGGCGACGGTTAAGTAGAGAAACACGCGCGCCCCGGCCTCTTCCCGCCAATAAGGAACAAACCCCCCCCCCTTTAAAAAGAAACCCAGACGGGGTGAGCACGCGACTTAGCTCCGCCTTCTTACACTTAAGTCCGCGCGCGATCCTTTTTTGTAACGTCTCGACTCAACGTTCAAGGGGAGCGCGCATGCGCGCTCGCGCACCACCGATCCCTTTCTGGGGGAGCGCGCGCCGCCTCCATTTCCCAACCGCTCGGACGGGAGAGGAAGCGGGGGCGCGCTTTTCTCTCACTCTCCGTCCCGCTTCTGCCCCCACCGCCATGCACCCCTACTCACTTGTGGAAAGAGATGGGCTTCTCTTTGTCATAACGATTCCGGCAACGGTAGGCAGAGCAGGATTGCACCATCCTCTCGTCGCCTCTGCGCCGCCACCGCCGTAATTTTTCAGACGCTCGAAAACCCCGTTAAAAGGCAGTGCAGTTTCCAATACCACACTGAAGCCCTCGCGTGGCTTTTCACTTGTTACCACAAAAAAACCCCTAAAAATAAAAAATGAAGAACGACATAAACGGGATGTGGCCTCTCCCTACTTCAACATGGCGGTGCCAGCTTCATGCCAACTCTCGCGAGAGCTCCACATCTCTGTTAGTTGATGGTCAACGCCCCAACCCCCGACGTTTGGGTGCGGCGCAGCCCTGCTGAGAATGGCCAATTGGAAGGAGCGGTTCGTGTTTTGAATCCGCCCGTTTTGGCTCTCGAGATCGAAAACGTACATGCGTACGCTTGCGCACTAGCTTCCTTCTCTTTTCCGAAGGACTGGTACGGAAATATCGTTTTCCTGGGCGTCTGCAATAGCTTTTATAATTTACCTAATTTTAATAATAGAACTAGAAAAGGAAAGACTGCTTAATTTGTCCATACTTTGCCGTAGGAGCGTGTTCTTTACTACGTCTCATTGAATTTAGTGGTGCTTACTTCCAGATTAAGGATATTGTTTAAAGTTACAAGAACGTTTACAAGAAACGATTTGTGTGTATCGCGTTCAGTAGGAAACTATGCACCTGAGTTCAGTGTATGGTCTCCATATGCCTGGTCGCATTTACTTGGGAGTAAACCTCGTTAAATACACTGAGGCTTACTTTGATTGGCCTTTTTTTTACATTTCTTTTAATAATTTATACCCTGTGTTCTACAAGCGAACTTTGAACAAAAATGCAACCATAAGACGTTAGAAATAAATATCTTCTACCGTGGGGGGGGGGGGGGAATGTGTGAGCTGGAGATGGTTGCCAACTTCCAGGTGGTGGCTGGAGATCACCTGGGATTACAGTTGATCTCCAGGCAATAAAGATCAGTTCTCCTGGAGAAAATGGCCACTTTGGAAGGTAGACTCCATGGCTGAAGTCCCTCTCCTCCCCAAACCCTGCCCTCTTCAGGCTCCACCCCCAAAATCTTCAGGTATTTCCCAACCCAGAGTTGGCAACCCTAGAGCCAGAGCTTCATCAGATCTGTATAAAATAAGAATACATTTTCAGTAACAAAAAACATAGCCTATTAACTCTTCTCAAAATTCAACACCATGACTGTCAAAGGCCCCAAGACAAAGAGTGGTAAAGATTCCTTCGTTAATGGTGTAGTAGTCTGGGGGTTCTGGTTGCTGTTGGTATCAACTCCTCTTCACACAGAAGATTATTTGTCAGAATGGGTGTGGCCCAGTGTTTGTGCGGAAGATATGTGCGGAAGATATATAGCATGTTAAGTAATTGCATTGCCCCCACACAAGAAATAAAAACCAAGTAAGATTTCTCTATCAGTCTTCAGGCATCACCTTCAGGCACAACCGCATCTACCATCAACTATCTGCTGCAGCTACACTTATCCCAAGAGCTCTTACCAGTAGTTAAAAGTCAGGACTGGTGACACTAATTGCCTTGTTCCCAGCCAAGAAATAAAGTGCAATGCCATGGCAGCTGCATGCATGGCACCTTCTGTTCTCCCTAAAGGCATTGGGGGGGGGGGGGGAGAATGAATCGTACATTCTCAGCCAATGTCATTCTGGTTTGGAAATTCTTACATAACAAAGAGTGTGGCCTTGGCCAAAAGGCTCTAATTACATGAATCTTCCAAAAAACTGATAAATTAAGTGCTGCTAATCGGAACATGGAGCACATCTATGAAAAGTTTACCACACAATCCTACATCTATGTTCCTGTGTCAATCAGTGCTGTCCCTCCTTGGAGGCTACAGCTGTGAGTATGGAAATGGGCCATAACATTTTGTTTCAAAGGCCACACTGAGACAGAGAAGCCATTTGATGGGCTGGGCAAGAGGAGTGTCATCTTCATTCCACAAGGACCATGGATTCAATACTGATGAAAACTGGTAACTCAACCTCTCTCCCTCCTCTGTCTCCTCCTTCCTCAACCTCTCTCCCTCCTCTGTCTCCTCCTTCCTCAACCTCTCTCCCTCCTCTGTCTCCTTCTTCCTCACTCTGTCTTACTGATTTTGTTCCATGATCCTCCTTTCTATGCCACACTTGCCCCAGCCACTGTAGGGCCAGTAAAAGAGTACAGAGTCTCCCCTTTACGGATAAGAATCTGGGGCATTGGTGGCACTGGCTCCACATCACTTTAGGCATGCCTGTGTTGACTTCTGCGCACACCATCAGAGGCACAGAGCTGACCAGGGCACTTGGAAGCCTCTGACTTGGTTGTCAATCTATTTATATTTTCCCTATAAGTAGTAAAGTTCCTGTAATTCTAGGTGTTTTAGCAGCACATATGGTCGGGCATCTGAAGCTACCTAATACTGATCTTCTACATGCAAAGCATGGGCTGACCTACAAACTAGAGTGATAAACTCTAGTTACATGCTAACAGTGCAGTCCTAAGCAGGGTTACACCCATCTCAGCCTATTGACAGCAATGGACTTAACAAGGGTGTAACTCTGCTTACAAAAGCACTGTAACTGGATTTTTAGGAAGAGCTACAAAGCTGCAGTGGCTTAACTGGTTAAGATGCTGAACTGCAGACCAGAAGGGCAGTAGTTCAGCAGTTTGAGACCCGAGTGCCGCATGACGGAGTGAGCTCCCATCTCTGGTCCCAGCTCCTGCCAACCTAGCAATTCGAAAGCAAGAAATTGCAAGTAGATAAAGAGGCACCACTTTGGTGGGAAGATAACAGCATTCTGTGCGCCTTGGCGTCTAGTCATTCAGGCCACATGACCACGGAAACGTGTTTGGACAGCACTGACTCTTCAGCTTGGAAACGGAGATGAGCACCACATCCCTAGAGTCGAATTCGACTGGCTTTCGAGCATGGGAAACCTTTACCTTTACCTTACAGAATTATCAGGACCATAATAAGTAGTCATAAATAATTATGAAAAAATAGCACACCATATCCAGTGAAATCCACAGAGGTACACAACCAGGCTACTAGTTGCATGGAACTCAGATGATGTTACAACTATTATTTACTATTTACTTCATTAATAACCTGCCTTTCTCCCCAATGAGGACTCAGCATAGCTTACATAGTTCTCTTCTCCGTTTTATCCTCACAACAGCCCTTTGAGGTGGCATGGGTTGACAGTGTGCAACTGGGCTAAGCGCAGCAAGCTTTTTTGAATGAGTGCGGGTTCAAACCTGGGTCTCCCAGATTCTAGTTCTCCTAAATTCTGAGAAAATATGTGTAATACTGAGCTGTAAAAGTGCTGCATCTGTCACTATAACTTGCAAATGTCTGCCACTGGGGATCATGGTAGGACTGTAATGAGCTTCATAAATAGGAAATATCACCTCTCCAAATTGGAGGATCTTGAACTGCAGTCTATTGCATGTTTATTTGGTGATCAGCCTCATTGAACTTCGTGGGATTTATGTGCATACCACCAGGTCAAAGAACATTGGAAATGATGGGTGTTAATTTTGGCTGGACTGTACAAGCAGCGGACTTGCGGTCCCAATGACTAGAGTTTCAAGGGTAACGTGAGAAACCCTCATAAGGGAAAGGGGCGAGTCCCTCCATCTGACCCTTGGGACAACACGATCATAAATATGGGGCGATTCTTCCCGCCCCATCGTTTTCCCGGTTGCAGCCCCTTTCTCTCCATTCTGCATAGGTTAAATAAAGTGGAAACCCCTTCCCGTGACAACTGAGAAAGTACCGCAATTCCACGAAGTCCTTAAAAAGATGACAAAATTAGCTTTTCGCTCATGGCTACAAAAAAACTTCCCCAACATCTCTGGAGTAGCACATCGCACGACAAGACAGGTTCCGAAGGTCCCAACGAAAGGCTAAGAAAGCTTTTCCCACACACATACCCCCCTCCGGGTTGCAAAAACGGGCACGTGTTCTAGCCGCTTGTCTTCGGGGATATTTTAAAAGTATGTGTAACCCCCCCACCCCCCCGTATTCGCTCCAAAGACCTCCCATAGTGCGGACTCCTGTGATCACCGGGGGGGGGGGGGGAGTGTCTAAAAAGCGCCCCTCCCTCGGTGCCTGCCACCCCACCTTCCCTCCGGCGGAGACGCGCCCGCTTTCCCAGCGCGGCGGGTTTGTTTTTGTCTTCGCCTTGCCGAAGGCAAGGCAAGGCAAGGCGCGTCCCTTCGCCAAGGCCGCTGTGCGGCGCTCGCCTTACCGGAGCCTAGAGGGCAGTGTGGCCGCAGCCAGGAAGGGCGGAGCGGCAGGAACTGCTAAGGCGAGGTGATTTGACATCAGTTCCTCTGGCTGGTAGGGAAAAGAGTTTTCTTCCCGTAAATGCCACAAGTCAAACGCGCCGAGCCCCGGGCGGCCGCCCTGGGGCGGGAGATAGTGAGCTGACGCTGCCCGTGAAGAACGAGCTTTGCCGCAAGACCTGCAAGCCAGTGGCCGTGGAACGGCGGAGCTGGGGACGGCTGGCTTCTTCTGCTTCTTCTTCAACACCCCCCCCCCCTCCCTCCCTCGGCAGCGCCAAAAAGTCCCGCTTTCGCAGCGTCGGAGAGAGGACTACTGTAGACCCGCCGCCGTCCCACTCAGCATGAGCAGCGGCGGCGGGCGCACGGGCGCCCGAGTGGCCGTGAAGATGGAGGTGGCGCCTTTCTACGCCGAGGAAGGGCTGGAGCTGCTCCCAGACTTCGTGCAACTGCCAGGCTTCGGCGGCGGGCCCCCCGGCGCTGGGGGACCCACGGGGCTGGAGGCGGCCGAGGAGAGCGGGGCGGACCCACACAAGCTGCTCCTGGCCGGGAAGAAGCCGCCGCGGGACTTGGTCGGGGCGGCTCCCCCCAGCGCCGCCCTGCCTCCGGCGGGGCCCTTCTCCTCGCTGCGGCCTCGGGGGAGCGCCGGCAGCGCCGTGCACCGCCTCATCCAAGAGACGCCGGTCAGCGGCGGGCCGGAGGTGGGCCCGGGCGGCTTGCAGCCTTTGCTGAAGCTGCCGGCCGCCGCCGACCTGGAGCAGCTGCTCATCCAAGCGGCCAGCCCGGGCCTGGCCGGTCCGGCCAGCCCTACGGGCGGCGGGCCCTCGGTGGCGGGGGCCGCCGCCGGGCCCTTCCTCTACCGGCCCCCGCAGCCGCCGGGCCAGCAGCAGCAGCAGGCGGTGACGCAGGAGCAGGAGGGCTTCGCCGACGGCTTCGTCAAGGCTCTGGCCGACCTGCACAAGCAGAACCAGTTGCTGGGGGTGCCGCCGGCCCCGCTCTCGCCGACCCCGCACTCGGGGGGCCCCTGCTGCCCTCCGGCCAGGCAGGACCCCCCGGCGGTCTACACCACCTTGGGCGGCTTCAACCCGGCCAGCCCGGCGGCCGGCGGCACTTTCTTCTCCCCGCAAGCCGTGGCTCGCCTCCCGGCCCCCGGCTCGACGGGCAGGGCTCTGGAGGAGCCGCAGACGGTCCCGGAGGCGCCGGGGGTGGGGGTACCTCCGCCGCCCCCGGCCCCCGCGCTCTCGTCCGGCGAGTCGCCGCCGCCCCCCTCCTCGCTGTCCCCGCTGGACGCCGAGAGCCAAGAGCGCCTGAAAGCCGAGCGCAAGAGGCTGCGCAACCGCATCGCCGCCTCCAAGTGCCGCCGGCGCAAGCTGGAGCGCATCGCCCGCCTGGAGGAGAAAGTAAAGGCGCTCAAAGGGCAGAACGCCGAGCTGGCCGCCACCGCCAGCCTGCTGCGCGCCCAGGTCAACCAGCTGCAGGGCCGCGTCCGGAGCCACCTCTCCAGCGGCTGCCACATCAACGCCGCGGCTCCCGGCCAGACCTCGGCAGCCCCCAGCCAGCCCCCTGGCAGGGAAGGACCCACAGAGCCGGAGACCAGTGCCTGCTGAAGTGACTGAGCCCTTGGGGGGGAGGAAAAGAGAGAGGCTCAGGACCACCTTGCTTTGCAGGGGGCAGAGAGGATGACCCATTGAGACAAGCCTTGTCAAGGGCCCTGAACAGAGACCAACTCGGCTACATACTCTTTGGCTCCTGGAGGCGCCAATGCATTCGACTGAAAAAGGTATGGAAAGGCTCAGAGAAGAGGCTCCTGAGCCATGCATACCTACTTTCCTATTATCCGGCTTCTAATCTGGTGCCCGGAGGACCTGTTCAACAGCCAGAGAGAAGGTTGTTGTAAAGGGGAAAAGGAGAAGAGATGCTCCACAAAGGGACCCAGGAGAGGTAACAAGAGCTACAATAGAAGCAGTTTCAACTTTGGGGACACTTTTCCAGAATGAAAGTTCTAAAGAGGGCGCATCTGTCAGCCTTGAAAGAAAAAGCCTCCATTTGTTTTAAGCATCTCCAGAAATGCAAAGTAATGAAAATGACAAGTGATTAATAACCAGACCGTGGTGGTGTTTCCAGGAGCACTGAACAAATTCTGAAACAAAACAAAAAAAAGTTAAAGAGGGGAAAGAAGTGGTTTTGAGCTGCATCAGTTGATGGTCCCCAGCAACCTGAAGCCAAATCCTGCAGCAAGTGATCTTCAGAAAGATCCAGAGCTTGAAAATGTGCTCGCTTTCTCAGTTTCTCCTTCGCCCCTCATGTGCTCAAAAAGAAGAGCTCTGCAGATAAAAGATACCAATATTTATGACCTTTTTGTCTGTGGTTGCTGGGAGTCCAAAGATCTCTTCAAAGAGCCCACCTGAGCTTATGGTGTGGGCAGAAGTTATCTTTGCTGAACGCTTTAGGTTTTTAGATATTTCTGAACTTCCGTTTTGTGGTGGAGAGTGATTAGAGCCTGAATAGCTTTTCTGCAAGGGGTACCAGGGATTGTTTTAAAACTCCAGTGGTTTGGCTGCCAGCTAATTTATTGCTTTTCGGTAAAGGGTATAGGTTCTGAAAGATGGATTGTGTGTCTGGCAAGTGGATTTACGTTGCAGAAATTGCAAGGCATTTCAATAGACTAGTAGTATTTTTAGAAAGAATTCCTACCATTTGCCAGTGGATGTTTTTGGTGAAACGTTTCTCAAAAGAATTTGAGAGGGCTGTAGCTAATAACAGGGCTACTTCAGCCTTGTTTACAGAGAGGCAGCTTTATTTTTCCTGCTTATAGATGTTTGTTGAGTTGCTAAAAGCTTGAGAAAGCCAAAATCTAGATGTCTAGGAAGAGTTTGTATATACTATATGAAATGTGGCAAAGGGTGTGTTTTTTTAACTTGGTTCTGAGAGAAGTCTGAAGACGATTCATCTGCTGTGCAAACAAATGTTTTCAGTTGCAGCAGCTGATTTCAGAAATGTGGGAGCATTTTCCCATTATGAATGATTAACACTGCAACAAAAGAGAGTTTGCCACATAAAACTGATATATTTATTTTAAAAATTGTGTGTTAAGAAAAATAGGCTTTTTTCCAAAATTTACAAGCTTCGTATTTCTTGTGTCAGAGTAGACTTGGGGCATTGGCAGGCTTATTTATTGAAACTTTTTAGGATGTCAGCTTTTATTTTTATAGCAGATGCATAAAAGAAATGGTTTTGACTAGAGTAAATAGCTACCGCTTTATCCTTCACTGTGTACATTCCAACTGTAATGGTTCCATCTGTGACTTTAGTGCTATCTACAGAAAAGGGCTCAGATTGGGGTTTTTTTAATGATACAGATATAATTCCATTGTACTATGTTTTGAATAACATAAAAATGTGGATAATTATTTTTTTCAGAAGAACTGTGTATAAACTATTTTCTTGCTCTGTTTCATTGTAAGGTATTTTCTAGTTCTAAGAGTGGGAGGAGAAAAAGAAAATTCTCGAGCATTGTTTTAAAAAAATTATTGGGTTGGAAAAATTAGCTGGGTTTTGAAGTGGGATCATATACTGTTGTCTCCAGTGAATTTTAAATTGAAGGTTTTGTGTGTTTTCTGGGCAGAGTGTCATGAATGAATCTGAGTTTTAGTTTTTCAAAAGAGAGAGGCACATAGCTTGGATGAGTCTCCCAAGGGCAGTTTTATTGAGACCTGTGACTCTTAGGATAATTTTTGATTTTCAGTTAAACACAAAGGATTCTTGCGACATAACATTTGCCTAGAAATATGTCTGTTATAACTTACGATTCTGTGTGCAGAGAGAACAAAGTATGGTTGCCAACATCCAGGTGGGGCCTGGGGTTCTGGAATCACAGCTCATCTCCAGACTTCAGAGGGCAATTTCCCTGGAGGAAATTGCAGCTTTGGAGGGCAGAGTCTATAGGATCACATCTCTGCTGACCACTCTCATTTGGCACTGCCACTAAATCTCCAGGAATTTCCCACGCTGGAGTTGGCAACCAAAAGGCAGAGTTATTTTTGTCCTTGTAAGGAGGTATTGTGACAGTTCTGCTTTGTAAACAAACTTGTCTAGGTTTGTAGGAGGTTCACCTTGCTTTGAAATGTAATTGGTAATTCTTTCAGTCAACTTCTATGAATTACCAATGCTTCATCAATTTTACTGTCTGTTACTTATCACCTTAGCTGTAATTTGTTGAATTCATGCATCTTTTAGTTTTGGGAAATAAGATCAACACATAACCAGTTTGTCAGAAAAAGTGGCATTTTAAACAATCTCAATTTTTCAGTTAAAGGATGTCTCTTTTCTAGACAGTATCATGGGAAGAGGTATATCTGATTCACCAGCAATGCCCTCTCATCCTTTTTCTACTGCCCCTCCTTTTGGTCACTTTCCAGCTCCTGCCTTGTGTATAGCCAAAAACAAATATTCAGGTAGTATCGCTTGAAATGAAACTTTCCAGCAAAACCTCCAAAGGGTGTAAGCTCCTGCTGTACAACTGATTGGAAAGACTATATTTCGAACAATGCTGAAAATGTTTGATGTCTCAATCTTTTCTTGTTCTAGAACTACTAAATCTCAAGAGAACTTTTTCCCCATTCTCAGAATATATTGGAGTTGCACAGGAACAATAGGTTGCTTCTGTACTCCTCTAAAGCTGAATAATAAGCTTTGAGTTGGCAACTGTGCTTGTTGCAATTGCCGGAGCGGCGTGCTCCATAATTTTTTGCCAAAAAGCAAACCGTGCCCCTTGAAATATCAGCAGCATTCCAGGTTGTTAACCCATAATTAGAACAGGCTGGAAAATGTTGCCGGTAATTTTGACTCAGAGTGATCTTTACCCCACTTTCTCTGAGTATAATCCATCCTGGACATAGCTGGTTTGTTTGTCCCATATTTGTAATAATGGTCTTTCTGTATTTTTATCAGCCATCCTGCCAATGTTTTGGTAAGTCCGTTTTAACGCTGCTGTACTCACAGGCTGCATATCTGATTTCTGCCAAAACTACAAAGCAGTCTTCTTATTCTCTAAAGGGAGAAGTATTGGTATTAATTTTGATCTGCATTCTGTGCCCCTGTTTATTCTGTGTATGTCCTGTCTTGGCATAAGGTAATCCATGATTATACACTGTTTAAGAGACATATTTCTCATTTGTCTCCCCTTGTCCCCATTTCTTTTTATTTGCTTTTTGTGTCTGCATGGATGGCTGCTGTTATCTTTATAGCTCTTTGGTTCTCTTTCTTACAATCTAACTGTTGCATTTTTAGATAACCTTAGGAAACCTCCCCATAGTAAAGTTCCAGACTGAATGGTACTCACCTGCCTTAGAACATCAGCAGATAAAACATTCCATAGTTTTTAGAGACCTTGATAGCTCAGGTGGTTTGCTTTTGTTGAATCAGAATGGAGTTCCTTCTGTGCCAGTGAAAAGGGATGCCTTTGGGGAAATTTTAAATCTTCCCTTGGTTAGAGAGAGGGGTCTATTGCTTTTCCTGTACAGCTAGTATGAACTCAGGTAGTAATTCACAAGGCTGTCTTACTAGAAGGACTGACTAATTTGTTGCTAACTTAGTGGGTGATGATGTGTCACAACTCCTACCAGATGCCGCTTTTAACACACCGATGGGGTCGTTTTGGCTCTCACAGAACATTTGCATCGTTGGTCAGAAGCTGGGGTTCAGGTATTGGCTTGTTCTTTAAATGCTTGCCGTGGGAAGATTTTGCAAGGTTAGAGGCAGGGAATGGAGCTCACTTGCTTAGCAAGTCGGTTCTTCAGATCTGAGAAATGACCTAGAATTGGGTTTTAAGAACAACTGCAGCCAACTGAATTGCTGACGTGCTTTCCCATTTTAACCAGTGCTGAACTGTTGGCTTGAATGATAATGGAGTTAGGCATTTCATTTGAAAGTATTCAAAGGCAGATCAGTAAAGATCAGTATTTGATTGGTAAAGATCGAATGGCATGCTTCTAAGAATATGAAGTGACTTTATTAAGGAGAATTTTTGATGCAGCAGCGAGCACTGAACACATTTAAATTCCTTTTTTAGTTGGGTTTTTTGTACATATGTGTTCAACTCTATTAAAACCAGTGGGAGTTCTTTTTTTAAAGAAACACATGGCTTTTCTTGGAACATTTGATTGCTTTTTATGTTACATCCAGACTACATTTTAATAACCTTTCCATGGAGAGAAAGTTTATGTTAAGCACATAGACATCTGAAGCTTTTCTTGTAACTTCTTGCTTTCTGCTGCAAACTTGACTTTATTTTTCATTACACTGATATTATTTGTTAGACTGATACTGAATATGGGTCCAGATCTGTTAAGTCTAGAGAGGGTATTGTTGGTTGTTATTTTAAGGTCATTTCTCTGCAGATCAGTCTCAGTGGTTGGCAAAACTTGTTCAGTTGGTAGTAATACCCTGAACATAGCTCTTACCTTTCATGTGAAGAAACTTGACTTGATCAGTAACTCTAATTTTGTTACTAATGTGAAACATCCCAACCTGGCATGGAGATGCAAACATACAATGTGTCTGTGTTTTTAAGGTAGAATAAGGGGTCTAGTGATATGACTCCATAGTGTCTGTGCAGAAATAATCCTTGAGATGTTAACTGGCAAAGCTGAGTTCTCTTAGGGTAGGCTCTTTGAGGATCCAGCTGCGAGATTATATGATTTTGTTCTGCCAGAAGACTTTGAAAGAGGGGCTGGGAGAATATTTCATCTTAGAAGGTTTTTGTACTATTCATCAACTAAAGAATATGGAAAGGGGGTTGTGTGTGTTAGATGCTGTCAAATTGCTTCTGACTTATGGTGACCCTATGAATTAATGACCTCCAAAACATCCTATGTTTAACAGCCTTACTCATGTCTTGCAAACTGAAGGCCATGGTTTTCTTTATTGGGTCAAACAAGCAAGTTGAAATAGCAGTACACAACAAACATAAGCAACAATCCTGAGAACACTTTCATGTGAGTAAGCTAAAGGAGAGTGATCCACAACTTGATATTTAACCATGTGGATCATCCCCCCCCCCCAATCATTCCAGCAACCTATAAGGATTGGCTTGCTCCCTGTTTTTGTGTGATACAAGATACAAATAGGATCTTGTTAAAAGAGGTAAAAGAAGAAGCTAAAGATTCAGTGTACAGCTGATGAAGCTCATTCTGATAGCATACTGTTGTTATTGTCTTTTGGCTGCTTCCCATTGAATAGTATCTGAAATCTCATTTCTGCTTTCCCCCCCCTAAAAAACAAAAGCTTATTCAGGCACCAGCAAGAGAATAGTAATAAGTAGTAATACTCTGAGTTGAAATGGTCTCTGTGTGTCTACCAGGAGCCGAAAATACACTATGTCCCTGATGAGTCTTAGCAATGAGTGATTGTTTGATAGATGCACTGAAACTGCTTTGAAATAAATTGGGATTAATAGCTTGAAATGGAATGCAAATGCCTATGTTACTGTCGGAAAGTATAAATTCATGACATTTTCCTTTTTCATTGCTTTTGTTCTGAACTCCTAGCAAATTTACAGCCCAATCCTATGCATGTTTGTATGGAAGAAAGCCCTGTTAGGTTCAAGGGGACGTTCTTGCAGATAATTATGTGCAGATCTTCAGCCTCAGTGTCTCAAAAATGGCAGGACAGCCCTACTGGTAGGAATTCAGCTAACAATTGTACAGATTATTTATAATGATCTGCCAATTAGTCATTAAATACACTTCCCATCCATCTGTAATTAAAATAGAAGCCAGCATATACTAGAGAAACTGCAGTGTGTGTGGTGGATAGATTGTTGGGCGTGGGCTGGAGGCCGGAACCTGTGTTCAAATCCCAGTTCACCCATGATGAAGCTCGCAAAGTAACCTTGGGCAAGTAGCCGTGTCAGCCTGACCTACCTCACAGGGCTATTGCTAAGACAAAATAAGCAAATCTCATGTCTGCCTTTGAATGGTTTAGAGGAAGAACAGGATGCAAATGTGAAACAGAATTACGTGACACAACCATGCGTTTCAAGTTCTTTTAACAGAATCAAGACTGAAACAACATTCTTCAAATGTTAAACATCTTTGAGATAGCAAGGTCACTTGTTGGGAGTTCCGCCAAACTGCCTTTCCTCCAAGAAGAGGGATGGGCTGATATTACTAGGTTTTTCCCCCCAGTGATGTAGAAAGTCTGGCTAGCCTTGTAAAATACCATTTTCTGCACTGATGACTTGAGTGTTGCGGTTAATTTCTGTTCACTGCTAATTAAGTGGTAGGTCAGTGCAAAGGGTTTCTTTGGAGCATAGCCACTGCAGAAATTATTTTGCATTTATTCATAGTAGTGGGGAAGCATGGATTCAATCTCTTTTGTGTTGTATATTTTAAAACTATGACTTCTAATTGATGTGCACATTTAATTTATGTAAAGAAATCCATGTAAGAGTTGCTATAGATACTGTGTGACTTGGGGTAAACATCACTGAAGTCTTTACATGCAGGTCCCATTAACTTATCTACCTGCAACACTATTGTAGCTGGTTTCTTCAGAATTTTTAAATTTGTCTTGGCAAGGTCTAGGATCAGGACAGTGAAGACCAGTTTGTAATTTGGCAGACATTTTCCAATATGCCACTTCAGGCTACAGGTACGTGGCCTGAATTATACACAAAGCCGAATGAGATGGCAGAGTTCTGAGGTGGTAGAACAGACTGTACCACTTCAAGATGTGGGTGAAGGACAACGTATTTCAGATTCAGCTATTTTCTTTGTAAGTGGGAATACTGGCATATCATGAAAGGAGCTAGGCTAGAGCCTTCCTCCCAGATGTGCTGTTCATATTTTTTTTAAAAATGCTGGGAAATCTTACATAGGAAAACATTAAGAATGTGAACCTTCCCTTTGAAATCTGAGATGGTACAGCTCAGAATTACCTCAGGACTATGTCAGAATCATATATTTTGTTTTGCTGAATGTGTAGACCAGTTCTAAGTGTGTGGGAGGACTAAAGTGTTTGAGTGTCCCTCCATAGGAAAAACTATCCACCTAGAAAGCTCTGACATGCCATTTTTCTGTATGAAATTAACCCCACTCACCTGTGTATTTAGAGTGAAGTGGTTACATTGAGGTAAAAATTTCTGATTGAATTCTGCTAAATGTGTCTAAACTGTTCCAGTTGCCATGGTATGCTATTCAGTGACTAGAATGAAACCCTACCCATTCTTGCTTGAACAGCAAAATGGCTGTCTCGTTGTAAAATTGGAACAAGCCCCTTTGTCACATCTGTAACCAGGCTTTCCTCCAAGGAGATCAAGAAGGCATAACTGAGGCTATCCAATTTCACCTTGACAGCCATCCTGTGAGAGAAACTGGGGGACTGACTGGCCCAGAGTTGCCTCATGAATTTATTAAGCCTGTAAGGGGAAGACCCCAGGTCTCCTTGCTCCAAGACTTGTGCTGGTTCTTTGGAACACCAAGAACAAAATCTGCCTTTTGTTCATGTTCTTGAATTCACCACTGTGTGTTCTCCCTTCATCTTTAAGCATTTTCAGGAGGAAGAAACTGGTCACTTTTTCAGATTTCTATAGCAGTTACAGTGTATAAGGTTGAGGGCTTCTGTTCTCATTTTCTTGGCAAGAATCTCCTCCCCCCACTCCTGATCCAGTTTGGTGTAGTGGATCCTGAGCCAGTTTGGTGTAGTGGTTAAGTGCGCGGACTCTAATCTGGGAGAACCGGGTTTGATTCCCCACTCCTCCACTTGCACCTGGCTGAATGACCTTGGGCAAGCCATAGCTCTGTACCAGCTGTTCCCTCAAGGACAGCTTGGGAAAGAGCTCTCTCAGCCCCCCCTACCTCACAGGGTGTCTGTTGTGGGGAGGGGAAGGGAAAAGGAGTTTGTAAGCCGCTCTGAGACTCCCTTGGGGAGTGGAGGGCGGGGTATAAATCCAATCTCTTCTTCTTCTTCTTCTTCTTTTACCTAAATGGCCAGCACTGTCAATACAGTCTTTCTATGATGATTTTCTTGTTCACTTTCACTGGCATTTCAGAATGACTTTCTCTACATTCACACTGAGGTTAAAAATCCTGTTCTGTATCTTCAGAGTTACAAACTGGCAGCGCAGAAGAGCGTGAAGGAGAGAGTTGAAACTTCTCAAAGGGGAAATGCACACTCTGTTGGGTGGGGGAAAACGCTCACCCATATGAGACGGCAGCTGATGAGTCTCAAGATCAGGAGATTTCTAGACTGTTCAGCTGCATTATGTCTTTCAGTCATAAATGCTGAAATAAGTGCCTCTAAGTGAAAGGCACCTGTAGACAGTGACAGCAGGGGGAAAATCCCAGTTGGGGGGTAGCAAATATTTAAGAAATGTTGAACGATCTTCTGTGTTTAGTACAGTCTGTAGCCTATAATTCTTTTGATCTTCCAAGTTATATCACCTAGGAATGTACTGCTGATTAGGGTTGATTTCAGTGGGTATTGAGGTCAAGGAAAAGTCTAGTAAAGATGCAAAGAGTTTTCCCACACAAAAGTAACTTCAGGCATGAAAGTTTATAAGCCAGGCTATATGTGGGCCCCTGTCCAACTCTTAGCTTGGTTGGTTTATTTTTTCAGTTTCTGGATAAGACAGAACTGAACTGGAGGGTGGTTCACTATGCATGTTTTATTGCTTGATAATGCTGACATCAAGTGACAGCTTAAAATGTAGGTGCTCATCTTATGAATTCTGAGGGTTTCTGGCGGTATGCTTTGGTCTGGAAACTAAGGGGTGTGCATGTGTTTAGAACAGTATAAGCTTGGAGAGTCTTTGGGCGGGGAGGGTTGTAAATGTAGTCTTGGCTTGCTGTCTTTGAACAAAGTCCCTCCCTGTTATGGCTTAACTAGTGGTGGTCCCCCCCCCCCCAGTGTTTACCTAAAGCCATGGTAACCCCCATACTGGAATCTAATCAAGTGAAGTTTTAAAATTAAATACAGATGATGCTGTGTTTAGTATAGCAAAATCTGGATTAACAGGCTGTTCCAGTGTCTTTAAGCAAGCGTACATACCATTCGGCTTCAGAACTAATCTTCAGTGGAGATGCTGTTCCTTAACTATTGTGGAATCCTGTGCCTTTGTGCTAAAAAAAGACTGCATTTATAACAATCAACACTTAACAGTATTATATAGTGGCTAGCTGGCAGTCTGATTGTGTAATTGTCTCTCCATGGGTCCATAAACCAATTGGTGGTTGAGGAGTGCAGTTGTATGCTAACTCAACTGCTGGGCATTTCTTAAGAGTCGGCACAGGGATGCACCCTTTATCCTGTTTTGGAGAGCAAACATTCATTCATGCCTCCATTCTGCATTGCAGTCTTAGATTGCACCAGAGGTTCTAGATACATGAAAAAGTGCTTTCCTGAGTGGGCTGGAAATATCATCACAGCAAGCCTAGATGTTCTTTGGGCCAGAGATATTATATAGAACAAGTTATTGCATAGTGACAAGTTCCTCCAGAACTGAGGAATGTGGTTTAAATTCCCAAACAAGCTATACGTGTGGCATCTGGAAGACGTCTTCTGTTGTATAATGATGAGTTCAGAAGTATGTATGTTAAAACAAATGCAAATAACTATTTTGTGTTCGCACAAATGTTAAGGTTGAAAAATTTAACTTAACAAAAACCTGTAAAATATGATTGGATCCTAAGGACATCTGTGTGTGAGTTGAGTTCTGTTAATTTTCACTGAAAGTAAGCAAGCTTAGGATCATACATAAGAGTTAGCAGTAAAGATTTAGTTTATGATTTCTGGCTCTCCCCCCTCCACCTTTGGCGAGAAATGTTTTGGAAGAATTTTGACTGCTGACAGAAAACAATACGTAATAAAACATAGGTCTTAATAAGAACACATCCACGGGAGAGTGTAGAGTTAAGTATCACTGTTTCATGATTCATACAGCTAGAAGATCCTGAGGTGGTTATTACTGAGGGTTTTTACAAAAAGGCATTGGTTCCACTTGTGTAAATGTTTTTTCTTAAAAAACTTGCTTTTGATTTTGTGTTCGTGTGTGACTGAAGAGGTAAAATGCTATATTTCTTAACTGAGTAGTTATTTAAATCCATGTTTACAAGGATGCTCCCGACTCCTGCTGCCAAATGGCAGTCAGTTTTTTTAAAAAATTCTTTCTGTATTGAGGTTGGGTGACTTTATACAGGACTGCAGTTGGGGATCTAGGGATAATTTTGGCCCTGCTGCCATTACATAGACAGTGGGCCACTTGCCAATGACAGAACATGGGAAAAGGATCAGATTTCCAAATCTTTGCGTTGAGCACTTAGGACTAAAAGGCGACTTGCCTTGTGTGTATCTCATGGAGGGGGGGGCAGTGTGTAGTGGCTGATGGGCACATTCGCTCTGGTTTTATCACTTTGTAGCTAGGACCCTTTTAATGGAGACTGCAGTGAACATTCTTAAGTGGGAGGTATAGACATTCTGGAATGTAGAACATTTGTTCTCGTGCTGAAATTGTTTACATAAAAAAAGATTACATTTATGACTTTGTAATCTGCGATGTGCAATTTTGTACATGTTGTGTTAAAAACTAAGTTTATAAGATACTATATGTATAAATACTTGACTGAGTATTTGATATAAATATCAGAACATTAAAATGGCTTTATATTCATACCGTACCTTGTTGGTGTTACTCATTTTTCATTCCCAAAGAAGAAGTGGTGAAACTTAAAGACCTTTTATTTGTAAATAATTGCCAGGATAAATGCACAGATATTTGCTGTACCAAAAAAAATTTACACACAGCATGTCGATCTATTTAAATGAGTCACCAGTGTGTCCATTATATAAAGATGTCATTCACTGCATTCAGATGTCGCAAAATTAAACGGAAGATTGTTAACATTGGGCGCACACGGCTTGTGTGCTGTGCTAGTGTGCTGCTTTCACAACTTCCTTCTCTCCCTCCACTGTTTGACCAAGCTCCAGTTCACCCAGGTGCCTTCATTTTCACATTGTGGTGAACTGGAGTTTGTGTACTCCCCACAAACTCTGATAAACCTGTGGTTTAGAATCTTCATTTGTGGGGGAAAGAACAGAAACCTTCCAATTTGCCCAGGGGCTGTATATGGAGGTTACAGCTCTGCCTGCGAGAGGAAGTAGGAGACGCAAGGGGAGGGGCTGTGGCTCTGTGGTAGAGTATCTGCTCTGCATACAGAAGGTCCCAGATTCAATCCCCAGCATCTCCAGGTTAAAGGATCCAAGTAGGAGATAACATGGAGACCCTGGAGAGGTGCTGCCAGTCTGAGTGGACAGTACTAACCTTGATGGATCCGTGGTCTGATTCAGTATAAGGCAACTTTGTGTAAACAGTTACTTTTTTTTTTTTTTGCTAGAGGGGCGTCTGAGATCCTTAAATCTGCTTCTCATGATCCATGAACGCAGCCAGAATATGAAGCCGAAGTCCAGAGGGTATCATGACCAGCAGTTTGAAGCCCGATTTCTCACAACTGCAAGCCTCCAAACTGATCAGAGCTCATGAACCGGGTATTGTGGCTTGTCAGTTGTTCGATAATCCCATTTCTTAAAAAAAAAAGTGTCAGGCAGCTAAAACATGTTCCTTGTGCCCCTGCTAGGCACATTAGGTTGTGGCTGGCTTGGTGGGTCATGTGGAAAAGCAGGCCCGCACCCAGGGTTGCCAGGTGTGGGTTGGAAAATTCTTGGAGACTTTGGGTATGGATCTGGGAGAGGGAGGGGAGGGGAGGGGCCTCCGCATAGTACGATGCCATAGAACTCACTCTTCAAAGCAGCCATTTTCTTCAGGAGAGCTGATCTCTGTCAGCTGGGGATCAGTTGTAAAAGCGGGAGATCCCCAGACCACACCTGGAGGCTGGCAACCCTGCCCGCACCACACAATGTGCGTCAAGTAGTATTTCACTCCTGCCTTCCATGGCCTGGATGCATTCTAAGTTTTCCTTAGAAACCACGTGCTTGCAATGAACAAGATTTACCACCAGGTTCAGAAGCATCCAGACTTGCAGATGGAACCCGCCCAGATTAGCTTGTGCTTGCTGCCAGAAGTCAGTTGAAAAGAAACACAGTTTTAGCAAGAAACGTTCTTAATTTTGAAGTGGTGTTAATGGGTACTGAGCTGCAAATTCAGAACTGCAGGAGGGTGGCAGAATGGCCAGATCAATTTGAATCAGAATTACAGGGTGGGCTACAAAGGATTATTTCATTATCCTCCTTTGCATGTTGTTTCAGATGAATGGCTAATGTTAAATTTGGAGAGCTCCCCTCCCCCAGGTGCGTTATAAATAGTGCCTGCTCTCCTGTGAGTAAGACTTGACTCAGAACAGTTGGGAAGGGTTTGTGAACTGGGGGGGACAGTTGCTGTGTGTTTTTCTTTCTGTAATTACATGTCTGTTCCATCTTGGCACTCAACAGGGCATACCTAGGGTTCCTAAGTGGTCTCCCATCCATGTACTAGCCCCAACCCACTCATTTTCTGTAGAATTGCTGCATTACATGTCCTGAAACTATCAAGGGCCCTTGAGGGCCTTACGCTGTCCATAGCACCACAGACGATATAATGCATGTGGGCTTGTAAACATTGGCTAGTGAATTTTGCGGGCTAGTACTAACAAGGAGGAATTTCTTTTTCTTTTTTCTTTTTAATTGAGAGAGGTATACAGAGGACAGCTCATTCACCAGGGATCTAATGGCTGGGTGTTTCAGGGTCCTTTCTCCACCTCTGCAGATACCATGAGAGAAAATATTGTGGTAATACCCATGCACGTGTACAGCGAAGGCCTACGCTGTTCAATACTTCATTTGCAATTAAGCATCTCCGGGTGTTGATGGGCTAAGCACAGTATTCAAAGTACCGAATTAAGAACCTGGGCAAACAGGAATGAGGTAGTGTCTGAGACAGCCGAACAAATATTTATCCACAAAGTACTTTGGCAGGTAATTGAAGGGTGGCCAGTGCAGGGTGGAGATGCAGTTTGCAAAGAGACAAGGCTCTGCTTGTTTGCTTGTCCAAGCAGAGAGAATGTACCCAGTCCTGGAAAAGTCATTTGCCTACAAAATTTTTGCAGAGCTGTGGAATCCTTAATGGGGCGGGGCAGCCTGTCTGGCTTTTATTAATCGAAAACGGAGTCCCGGACCCTGCAATGATGTCATTGGTGTTTACATAATCTGGGTTTGTAGATGTGCCCTGACAAAAATGGACATTTCATGCATCAACTGGTCATCGTGAGGATCACAGATGTTCACTTCTGCATTGTCAGGGCCCTCTCCAACTTCAGGACTGGTCTGCTAGCCACCCTCTCACAATATTAGGCTCTCTGGGGTTCAGGCCTATAAAACATGCCTGCTTGGATGATACGAGGCCATCTTTTGGGAATTAATGTGCAGTTTGTCAAATTGCCAGTTTGCCTCTGGAAACTGATTTTTTGGATTTTAGGATCTGTGTTAGAGTACTAAATTAAAAGTAGCATTGCAAGCATTTTTTTTTTAAAGTTATATCTTGATTAAAATTTGGTAAGGCTACTTAGGCACTAAAGAAACTCTTCCCCTTCGAGAGCCAGTTTGGTGTAGTGGTTAGGAGTGCGGACTCTAATCTGGGAGAACCGGGTTTGATTCCCCACTCCTCCCCTTGCAGCTGCTGGCGTGACCTTGGGTCAGTCATAAGTTCTTTCAGAGCTGTTCTCTCAAGGACAGTTCTCAAGAGAGCTCTCTCAGCCCCACCGATTTCACAAGGTGTTTGTTGTGGGGAGGGGAAGGGAAAGGGATTGTAAGTCACTCTGAGACTCCTTTGGGTAGTGAAGGGTGAGGTATAAATCCAATCTCCTCCTCAGACCATCTTGCCTCTGATCCTCCTAAAAAGCAGTGTTTATAATCTAAGGACAGGCCTAGCTTTTATCAGCTGGTTCTTCTATTATGGAAATGGGTCCAGCTCACTTTGGTCTTCTCTTTAATGAGGTAGAAAAATCAACATGGATTTCAAAACGATAAAAAATACTATGAGTGATAGAACTTCCCTGTCCTTCACTGGTTCCTGCTTTACATGGCCCGAAGTTTGGGATGTCCCACAATGTTATTTTCTCCCCTCTCTTGCAACAGAGTATCCCAAGTACAGCTGATTCCAGAACTAAATGTTTCAGGGGAGGGTGACCGCTTCTGGGATCAGCTTCCTCATATCTCCTCACTGAACTCTTCCTGACCTGCCCCGGTTTGTTGTTGTTGTTGCCGTCAAGTCACAGCTGACTTTTGGCAACCCCGAAGGGTTTTCAATGTAAGAGATGTTTCAGAGTTGATTTGTCATTGCCTGGCTCCATGTCACAACCCTGGCATTGGTTGGTAGTCTCCCATCCAAATAGTAACCAGGACCGACCTTGTTGAGCTTCTGAGATCTGATAGCCTGGGCTATCCAGGTCAGGGCCCCACCCTAGTACCATCCACTAATGCATCAGTGGTTATCGTCAGCATGCTGCGAATTTCTTCTGTTCTACTGCAAAAAAATACAGATGATGAAGCATATGTAAGAGGTCCCAGGGCAGTGCCGCCTCATTGTATATATTGTATTACTAGATATGACAAGGGACAAAGGAAATGTGGGGCTGCTGTTTTTGAGGTCAGCCTAAGTCTCTCATAGGGTTGCTGACTCTGGGCTGGGAAATTCCTGGATATTTGGAGCCTGGGGAGGGTGGGGTTTGGGGAACGGCAGGAGAGATCTCAGCAGGATACAGTGCCATAGAGTCTACTGTCCAGAGCAGCCATTTTCTTTAAAGGAACTGATCTCTGTTAGCTGGAGATCAGCTGTAATTCTGGGAGATCTGCAAACCCTACCTGGGTAATGGTGGCCTTACTCCCATATAACATTTAGCTCTGAATTGTATCATAGAAACTGGATTATGTGATGGACAGGATTGCTGCTACTTCTGAAGAACAACTAGGCAGAGCATCAAAATCACATTCAAAATTTGTTCAGACTTGGTTCCCCTTCATTCAATACATGGCAGAAAACAGTATTATTCCCTCCAACCCACTTTATGTTAAATGGCTTCACCTTTAAAATTTCCAACCATACAATCATAATTGGTAGACTCACTACATTTATACTAGAATTGCACACTGAACACTGGTAAAACGATATACATTATTATATGTCTTTAAAATTTGTTCTGGCGTTTCTTAACTTAATGTTACATTTCAAGATGTAGAATATTTTTGATATACTGTTTATAATGTTTTTGACTTTTATCAATAAATATACTAAAAAAAACCCCAGAAACTGGAGTTAAAATACCAGCTTTCTACATTTTGGATTTGACTACACAATCATATTTGATCTTCCCCTGCCCAGCTCATTCTGAGAAATGGGACTTCACTCAAGCTCAGAGCAGACTTTTCAGATTTACTTCTTTTCTCTTTTCCTTTTGTTATGCGCCTCTCAAGAAATCCCCTCTGTGCATTTGGAGGATGAAAATTCTCCAGATGTGTAAATGCTCTGCACCTATTTGATAGCAAACATCTGTCTTTCCTATCTGACTATTTTTGAAGTTGATTTTTGCTGCATAAAGACAGATGATGTGCAGTAGCAGCAGAGAATGAGAGCTCACATAGAAAACTCTTCTTGACTGTCCATGTAGAATAGCATTTAGTAAATGTACACATTTCACTTATCCATTTAACCAAATGGGAAAATTATGATGTTTTATGATTTCATACTTTGCTTATAAGCTTCCTTGACTAGGACTCTGGAGAAGTAGCATATTCTTTTCTTAAATAAAATGAAATCTTCAGTCAAATTTTGATTCTGCAACACAAATTTTGATAACCAAATCCAAACTGCCATGCTGGTCACAGACAGAGCTGAAATGAATGTTTGTTTGTTTTTTTTGAAATGGCAAACACATCCTAAAAAGTGTAAATGTCAATACTGTTTTTCTGTGTATGTGTTTTGACTTCTGGCGACCCCTAGTGGGGCTTGGACATTTCAGAGAGGTGGCTTGCTATTGCATGCCTCTGCATCCCAGCCCTGGTTATTCTTGGAGGTCTCCCATCCAAGTACTTGCCAGAGTCAGCCCAGCTTAGCTTCTGAGATCTGATGAGATCGGGCTTCCCTGGCCTATCCAGGTCAGGGTTATTTTATTCCTATTTACGTCATATTTACCTTGCCTTTCATCCCCAAGGGGACCCAAAGCATCCTACATCCTCCTCCTCTCTTCTACTATTCTCACAGTGACGCTGTGAAATAGGTTAGGCTGAGAAGATTATATGACTGGCCCAAGCTCATCCAGCAGCCCTTCTGTGGCAGAGTGGGCATTCAAACCTGGGATCTCCCAGATCACAGTCCAGCATTCTAACAATTACACTACATTAATGCACACTCCCTGTCTCTGCAGCACAAGAAGCACAGTGCATGCTAAGGCCACAAAGTAAAAACAACAACAATGGCAACCTGATAAAGGAACCCCACTTAAATAAGTGCACAGTTGGCAGAAATTTACCATGTACAGTTTTCCCCATCATGGCTAGAAAAGGCTGTTCACATTGTATTTCTACCTGCTGCTCTGTTGCTTCAGGCATACAACCTCCATGAGGGCTGATTCATGCGCACGTACGCATGATTCAGTTTTGCATTAAGGGATGACTTGCAGCTGAATGTATTACTTGGAAATACTTCTGTCTGTGGTGCATGTTTCATACCTGCAAGTCATTGCTTGGTATTGCAGATGCGGTACAATTAGGACATGTGTGTGACTCCACCCTCAGCCATCCTTACGTCTTCCAAATAGACTTCCTGAGATGGTTCTTTCAGTGGGCTTTTAGCAATCTATACCTCAGCTGAGATTAAAGCGGGTCTTTCTGTCAGAGGAGAGTTGAGCAACCCAAAGTTTTATACCACATTTGTCTCTGTGCCCTTAGAGCACTCTTAAGTATTGAGAGTTGCAACTGAGGAGTGTTGACTTTCCCTGTGACAGATGGTGCGCTCACATGGCATACTGTACACAATGCATCATCTATTTACATCTTTTTTTACATTAGCCACAGATGGCTTGGCACAATTTTTTAAATATAAAAAAACCCCAACCTCCTAACTTTATTTTTCTCATTCTGTTTATACTTTGATGCCAAATTATGGATTTGTGCTCAGAGCTTCAGTAGCCAGGAAGCCTCTCGCTCACATGACCACGATGGACCTATCACAAGCAGGGCTGCAAAGCCTTATTAAGGGTAATTGGTGGATGAGTTGACTTAAGGGTTATCTGATCAGCAGGGAGTCATTTAAATCTGAGTGGGAATGTTTTAATCAGTGATGCTAATACAAAAGGGCAGAATTTTGGTTCTGGTGTGTTAACTATAACAAGGGAATAGAAAAAGCAATATAATTTCTTCTTCTGGCAATTAGTGGTAATTTACAATTTAATAAACAAAGCTATTGAATGTCTCCTTCAGTATCTCAATAAAGCACAAATATTGAAGATATGTAAATATGTTTAAATGAAATCAGTTAAGACCATAATGATGTACTTCCTTGGTTGGTCCAAAGTCCATGGTGTATCCAACATTAGCCAGCTAGATGCCCCCTGGGGAACTCACAAGCAGAGCAGGAATGTTGTGGCCATTGTTTATTCCTAGCATCTGATACTCAGAAGAGTTCACTCTCTGAATGTGGAGGTTCCATTTATTCCATGTGGCTGATAACTGCTAGACATGTCATCCATGAATTTGTTGGCCTCCTCTAAGTCATGCCTTATCTTGGAAACTTGGAAACAGAGATTGCTTCTGTAAATTGCTTATATGTTGACTTCAACCTTTCTGCAAATGGAGCAAATTTATGGAAGACATCTTTGCCACCTTTCCCTTCTGGATGCGGCCTTCTGTGCTGCCCCCAAAACTGCTCTTGAAGCTGAGGAGGGGTGTGCCTTGGAAACTACATGGGATGCAGACTGGAGGGTTGGTAGAGTGAGAAGGGGCAATTGGTAGAAAGCCCCCACCCGTACTAATGCAAATGGAGCAAAAGCTTGCACAGGTGTAATGGGAGGTTTCTGCCAATCCTCCCTTCCTGCAGTTGCCCCACACCATATTCCATGTCATTCCCAAGGGTTCAAGGGGAACAGAAGGCTGCCCTAAGAATGGGAAAGTGGATCTTTGCCATGTGAAATAGCTATCTGTCCTGGTCCTGTTGCCAGCCAACTTTTATCATTAGACTTGATGACTGGAAATTCTTTGTATTTTTAAATACTCTGCAGTTATTTGACACTGAACTTTGCATTTCAATATTGTGGAAGAGGAGGAAAAAATTCTATGCGTCATTCCTAATTTTATAAAGCTCTGCCATGCCATGTTTTTTAAAAAATATTTCTAAGTGAAAGAACTCCAAATACTTAAGCAAAAGGTGTTCCAATTCCTTGATCAGAGATTATTAATCAATTAAAATCCATTGATTAACTAGTGGGCACTAGTAACTGGGATACCATTGTCTTATGTAATTCCATGTTTTGGTACTATTCTTCATGTAAGAGGAAGAAAATCTGGAACGGCTGCAAAAAACCCTCTTCTACCCAGCTGTTCAAGGAACACTCTCCTAATTTACCTCTGATCAAACTACATTTCAGTTGTCACAGAACACAGCAGACTTGTCTGTAGCACATGTGTCCAGCACAGTGGACTGGATTCCACAAAATTTAAATGCAAAAAACATTCACAGATGCAGATCTTTCCTGTAGGGTGCCCATTCCAGGTTAGGAAATCATTGGAGATTGGAGGGTGGAGGGTGGGGTTTGGGGAGGAAATGGAGGTCAGCAGAGTATAATACCATGGAGTCCACCCTCTAAAACAGTATTTTTCTCCAGGGGAACTGATCTCTGTTTTCTGAAGATCAGTTGTAAGTCTGGGAGGTCTCCAGTTCCCACCTGGAGGTTGGCAACCCTACTTTACTACCAGTTTCCCAGCAGCCCTGTGAATCCTCTGAAAAGCTGATGCTTGGGGATGACATGATCAAAAAGAACTCAAGAATATAAGAAGAGCACTGCAGGATCAGACCAGTGGTCCATCTAGTCCCGCATCGTGTCTCACACAGCTGCCAAACAGTTGTCCTGGTGGGCCAATAAACAGGGCACAGTGGGCCAGGTTGTCTCTTGATATTGTTTCCTAGCACTGATGTTCAGAGGTTTACTAGATCATTTGGGTTTTTGTCCAGCAAAGTACCACATCAATTTTTTCATGGGTCTTACTTGTTGCTGAGTATGGGGAGACCAAGAAAAAAATCTGTAGTGGTATTTTGTTGGGTCCAGCCCAGGGCTTCCAAATTGATAACAGCTCAGGTGCACTAGCTTTCTGAATTACTGGGTGTGCATTTAACTCTTACAATGCCAAACAGCTGCAAAAATTCCAGCCCACTTCCGGAAAGATGAATCTGTGTGTCTGTTCCATTCCTCTAACTAGCTATTGCTTGTGCACCTCCTCTGCTCAAGTACATGCTTTCTCAGTTGCAGAGCCACTGTTGTGTATGAGTCTACTGGAGAAGGGGGCTTCTACCCTGATGACTTTTCAAAAGAGGTGTAAAGCAGTGCTGTTGGTCATGCTTTGCAATGATGGTTTTTGGTAGGGGGGTAGAGAATTGGCATTTGTGGTGTAAAGCAATGCTCCCTCCAAGCTGTGGAGTCTTGTGAGCAAGAATTCTACTTTGTGAGCTGCTGGCATTCAAGTTGTGAGTGAGCGATTTGGCTGCTGCATACATTAGTTTGTTCTGGGGCCATCCTTCCTGAGCCAAGACAAAAATGTGTGAGCCGGAGGCTAAAAAACTCTGAGCTAGCTCACACTAACTCAGCTTAGAGGGAACACTGGTGTAGAGTAGAGTCTTTTGGTTGTTTAAGGTGGTTTAAGTTTCCACTACTGTTATCACGACTCTGGTGGGAGGGTTGGGATTTTAAAGATACCCACAGACAATGCTCCCTCTAAGCTGTGGGATCTTGTGAGCAAAAATTCTACTTTGTGAGTTACTGGTATTAATGTGAGTGAGTGATTTGGCTACTGCATAAATTAGTTTGCTCTGGAGCCATCCTTCCTGAGCTAAGACAAAAAATGTGTGAGCCAGAGGCTAAAAACTGTGAGCTGGCTCACACCAACTCAGCTTAGAGGGAACACTGCCCACAGACATTTTTTTGTGATCCACCTTGAGCCCTTCAGTAGAAATGATGGGATACATATATTTTAAATACATTTGACAAACCAATTAGATTTTTTTTAAAAAAAGATTTTATCCCAGGTTCTGTTGCTGTGCTAGTTGATAAAAATGATTGCCCTTGGATTAAGTAATTTCAGTCGCCCCGTTCAACGTTATTGTGAACACATTTTCATCTTGCATGTATGTGTGTACGGACACACATACATAAGAAAGAGACAACGTGCATTCGCTTTCTGATGAACCCAGTGTGATGTTTCAGTCACACATTCAGCTCTGCATCTGTTGAGTATAACATGAGAATTACTTAACACACGTATAAAGAAAAACAAAGTGTCCACTCTACACAGATTGCATGTGTATTCACTATAATTTATAGACGGGGCTAGTATGTCAAAGCTAGAATGCTTCTGAAATTGTATGTTTTGTGCCCTTGTGTTTAGCTCCTTGCAGCCTGAGATGCTGGGAGGACAGAAGAACTTACCTGTGCTATTTCGTATGCAACCAGTGTCTCATTTAAACTGAGCTATCAGTTACTCTCATGCAAATTTAGCACACCTGAGACTGGTGCTTTGCATGTATAAGGGCCCAGTGTCAACAAGATGCTGGGTACATTCTTGCCTGCCAGCCTCATGTTTAAATCGGACCTTGTTTCAGGATAAGATAAAACTAGACATTATAAAAGGCATGGTACTAGGGTTGTTTTATATCTCCCCCCACCCTCGTCCTCCATAAAATCTAGTTTAATGATTCCTAATATGGTGCCCATGGACTTTTCTCCATCTCATTGGAACAGGAGGTATTTCGGAAGATCTCAGGTGGCATCACTTTTGTGTGTGCAGTGAGCACCTGTTCATAAACAGCTGCATCTGTCACAGGTGGATAGTTGGCTGGGAATCTCTCAGTACTTTTGTGACTGGCTTCTGCTCCAATGGTACCCATTTTGCAGTTGGCTGCCTCCCCATGGCAATAATTTTGTGGTGGCACCCACTAAATGTACTCAAAATTCCAGAAGTTGTCACAGATTTAACAAGCGTGGGGAACTCTGTTCTAGCAGAACACAAGATGTGAAATGACATCTTCATGCTGTGTGGTGCCCAGTTCCACTTTGCGCCATTGGCTGGTGGGGCCGGGCAATGCACAGCATGACAATGTTGAATCACCTGTTGTGTTCAATGAGGTGTTGTGAAAAAGAGGGAAGCAGAGACGTGCCTTAACTCTGTGTAATGCCTAGTTACAATCTTCCTCATCAGGATAATTAAATCATCATGGTAGTAGAAGTGTGTATATAAATAGAAATGAAATTTTTAAAGGGTACTTTGTAAGAATACCTTCCCAAACAATGACCCCAAAATGGGGGTCACCACCAGTAGTGAAGGTGAGTGGGCACAATCAGACAGAAATAGTGCCAAAAGGTTTAATAGTGAAACAGAACTAGCCCGATAAGCATGGAAAGTTCACAAAAGGTTTTGCTGTAGGTTGTTGCTGAAGTCCCCTGACTCTGTCAGGCTGAGCAAGACCAAAGTGGTCATTTTAAAGTTTCCTCTATGCTAGGACCTACTAAATGTCCTTCTGTGGGCCTGTGTTTTAGTCACAGCTGTTTCCTTTCTGATATACCCCAACACAACCCATTTCTTTCATTCTGGGAGGGTTGACTGGAGCTGTTTTGTCGCTCTCCACAAACCTTTTGGCCATCCCCTCCAGGTGACTGCAGCCCTTCTTCCAATACCAAAGGGACTTTCACTTCATTCAGTTATATGGAATGAGATTAAACGGGTTGTAGTTGGTAAATTGGAGGCACAAGTGCCCCCACCCCACTACGTTGTTCTAAAAGCAAAAGGATCATTGTGTTCCACCAAAAGGATGTTCTTGATTACTTTGTCTGAAAGATGGACAACGGTCTTGCCCTTTTCTGAAATACACCAATCCCTTTTAGTCCTGTTTGGTGTGACACCAGAGCATTTAGCAGTCAATCAGTATCTCTGGAAGTGCTGGAGGAGCTAGATAGGGAGAGGGGGAGGGAGAGAGAAAAGACACCATCAGCTCAGGAAGAGAGGGGGTCTGAACCTTGAGAGAAACAGAGACTGGAGGGATCATGTTTCACAGTTTGCCTTGTGTGCAAGTAGGCAAAACCACTGAATGTAGGAAATAGGGTTTGCGTCTCCAGAGTATTAGTTGGGAGAAAACCTATCTCAGGAGCAATGTTCCCTCTAAGCTGTGGAGTCTTGTCAACAAAAATTCTACTTTGTGAGCTACTGGCATTAAAGTTGTGAGCGAGCAATTTGGCTACTGCATCAGTTAGTTTGCTCTGGAGCCACTCTTCCTGAGCTAAGGCAAAAATGTGTGAGCTGGAGGCTAAAAAACTGTGAGGTAGCTCACACTAACTCAGTTTAGAGGGAACACTGCTCAGGAGACTCTGGAAGTCTCAAAACCTGTCTTTGGTGACAAAGTAGGCTAAGGGCAAAGGATGAGATGGTTAGACAATGTTATCGGTGCAACAAGCATGGAGTTGAGCAAGCTCAGAAGGGCAGCGGAGGACAGGAGGGTGTGATGTGATCCATGGGATCATAAAGAGTTGGACTCAACAGTGCGACTGAACTACAAAACTTGAGGAAGACGGTGTAGCTGTCTCAAAGTCCCAATTTCTGAGGGAAAACTAGTGAAAGATTGGTTTTCTGAGAGGAGCTCAGGTTTACGCTGAGAATCCTGAAGCTGAAGAAAGAAGAAGAGCTGGTTTTTATACTCTGTTTCTCTCTGCCCTAAGGAGTCTCAAAGCCACTTACAATCACATCCCCTTCCACTCCCTACAGCAGTCACCTTGTGAGGCCGATGGGGCTAAGAGAGTTCTGAGGGAACTGAAACTGGCCCGAAGTCATCCAGCAAACTTCATGTGGAAGAATGGAGAATCAAACTGGGTTCTCCAGATTAGAGTCCACAACACTTAACTTCTACACCACACTGGGTGTCAAGGAAGCCTCAAGATATTAGCCTCAAGAATGCAAACATGGCTGCTCTCTATTCTCCTGGAGTATGTAACTTTACAAATGAATGGGCCCAGCAAGACTGTGTTATACCTACCCTCTTTTCTTTTTCCATATCCTTGGGAGTAAATAAAAACTACTGTTCTTTTCTGTTTCCCTCACAGGTGATAAATTTATTTTACTCAGAAGCCACTTCTGTTAAATCTGTCAGGTGGAGGGCTGGGGTAGAGACCACATTGGTTAAACTTTATAAACCTCTTCCTAATCATCATTTAAGATCCCAACCTTTACACCTATGTGGTGGGAAACTCCAAATTTTCTGCCCCAGGTATCCAGCAGTAACTGCCAATTGGTTTATGCTGACCCTCTGTTTTTGCACCTTCTTCTCCAAGAGGGTACCATGTTTTCTGAAGTTTGGACAAAACGTGGGACCAGTATTATATTATATTATTTATTTATTTACAACATGTATATCCTGACTTTCTGTCTTCAGCAGCGTCACCAAGGCAGCTAACTAATTTAAAACATGCCTAATAAAAAAAAATCTTAAAAACCATTAAAACCAAACAAAAACACATCATTGAAACAATTATAACCAAGCTAAAATCCACATAAAAACATTAAAAAGCATTAAAACATTAAAATGTAGGGCAAGAGGGAGGAATCACTGAGGGAATGCCAGACCAAAAAAATAAAAATATTTGCCCACTGGTGGAAGACAGCAACAGAAGGGGACCAGTGAGTCTCCCCGGGGAGAGAGTTCCAGAGTTTTGGTGCCATGACTGAGAAGGTCCTCTCCTGGGTTGCCATCGACCTAATCTCAACAGGCAGGGGCTAAAGCAGGGCTCTGAAGATGACCGTAGTGGTTGGGTAGGTTTGTAAGGGAGTAGGTAGTATATTGTCTCTATCTTTTTAAAGAAAGGGCACAACCAAATAAGATAGGAGAGGAACTTTCTGAATGAGCATGACTGCAATACCAAGAGAATCTTCCAGAACTTGATTTAATTATGCCACTGTTTGGTAGTATTGTATATTTAGGCTGAACACAACATTATATGCTTTCACAGGCTGCGAACCAGCTTTGGTGAGCATCATTTAAGAGAATTTTTCTGCCTTTAACTTAAAAGTGTTCCACCCCCCCCCCCCCCCCCAAAGCACACATCTGAGCATCCTTGAACATTCACTTCCATCAAGCAGATAAAAAAAACACCGACCTCTAACTGCAAAAAATCTGGTAAGAAGCCAATTGCTCTATTGCTATCTGATTCTTAACACACATACACAGAAAAAAAAGCATCTTTTGTTGCCGATGGAATGGTGGGTGGACTCCATGCTAGTTTACATTTTCAGTCTCGTTCGACTCCTCTCTAAAGCCCACTCATCCAGTGACTAATCTCCAAGTTGATTCACCTTTCCCATCTTGATAGCTTTATTATCACCAGATTGCCAGCATTTTCTGGGAGTTTAACTGCATGGAGCCTGTATAGAATTAACTGCCTATTGTAAGATGTGGTTACCACCTTGTGGACTCTAGGCACTTCTTGATGATTATCGCAACATGTTGTATGCAGGCTTTTCTTTGAAAACAGTTAGAAAATGTTACTCGATGTGGCGGCTCAGCTATCGGCTGCAAGCCAGGTGGTAAACATCCCCAAACACCTATTATTTAGGATGGTTGCTTAGTGCCAGTTTGTTTGCAGGCTAAATTCAGGCTAGTGGTTGTGGGACACCCATTCAGCTTGCCTGGCTTTGGGTGGAATCCCAGGATCCACATACCCAGGTGGAAACAGAACTACGCCAGGGCTGTGGTTGTTCCTTCCTCCCCAGGTTGTGGCCTGCAGTTGTCAAGCCCAGCTTGTCTGACATCAAAGGTTGGGAAAAGATAGGGCCACCTGGTTGAGGACTGGAAGCTGAGTCACAGAGGGGAGAGGACTGGAATGGGCTGGGCCAAAAATATCCTTAGAACTTCCTTCTTCTCCCCATTCTGCCAGAAGCAGAGGGGATACTTAAGAAAGGGTGCAGAGAAACAGATGGCCCTCAATGTTCCAGTCAGTAGGGGAGCCCAATGTGGGTGGGGCTAAGGAGAACCAGTGGAAGACTAGGACATTATCCAGGAGTGCAGACGTAGTCCTGAAGGGTGAGAAATCAGGCCCTTCGTTTTTTGGTTAGTGCCAGGGACTTTTGGCCACTCCCCATGTTGTCCCTTGTCCCAGTGTGGCTAGTATTTGTTGTTGATTCTGGAAGATTCTGATTGTCCAGACGGTGCCTGTGGCAAGAGGCAATGCTGTAGATCACACACCCCATGGTAACCCTGGACTTAACCATCAAAGGCCTAAGTGGCTGAGGCCAGGGATAGCTTAGGGAACACCATCACCTCTACCCCACCCATTCTCTCACCAGCAGAGAGACAATGAGTTTTTCATCTGTTATGAACAGAGCATTTTCAGTGGTGGCCCCTTGGACTCTGGCATAACTGCTCCTAGTGAAATATACCAGACTGGGTCACTTGCTGTTTTTGAACAATTGTTACGATCAGTTCTGTTTCACTAAGCTTTTGATGGCTTTATAAAAGTATTGGTTTTGTTTATTTTCTTAATTGTGTTTGTTATGCTCTTTAATATTATTTTAAGAATTATATGCAGTGCCATAGCTAGCCTTTCTCAGTAGGTGGAGCTGTAAGTATTCCAGATAGGGCCAGGCCCTCTCCAGCAAACATGCATGGGGTCAGGGCTGCTGAGAGTCACCATGGAACCCCCGAAAACTATTCCACCTGCTCCCCTGTATAAGCCTGATCCAAACCACATCAAATTTTGTAATTTTGCATTACATTATTTTTATATACATATGTGTACCAATATAGGATACACTTCTTACATCTGATGAAGTTGGGCGTACTACGTCACTTAAATTACTATCATGATAAATCTTTAGTAAATAATCAGTGAGAAATCTATTTAAGTTTACCGTTGTACCTTTACATTTTCCTGGCACAAAAGCAAGGGCCAGCTGATTATGTAGTAGTGCTGGATGAGAAGTACATTGAGACTGATTTTGCTAACATATTTTCTAAAAAGGTGGTGTCATTTGTCATATAACATGAAGCTTAATATCTACAGTAGCAGAGAAGCATTTACAAAGGGATGTTAAATGTTGCACCAGTGCAATAACCTACTGCCTCAACAATGTTTAAAAAGTAATTAAATCTAATTATGGGGGGGAATCTAACTTCTGTTCCCCATGTGTAACAATGAACATTATACCACCTTGCATGTAAAAGGGGGAGAAGCATCCTTTAATGACTTTGATCGATAGGGAAATATTAACCACCGCCACCACCTTGCTTCTGTTCATAATATTAACAAGGGTTTGCTGCTATACTGCAATTAAAAATTGCCATCCTGGGTTGAGAAGTAGTTGTGACTAAGGTTGATGAATGGGGGGAGGGATTAGAAGCGAGGAAAGAGAAGTGAAGGCATATCATGAAAGGAAGAGAGCGAACTGAAGGAGGAAAAAAGAGTGGAAAAGAGGAAGCGAAATTAAGAAAAGAGGAAAGGTTGTTTTATTTTCTACAACACACTAACAGGGTACATCTGGCTGAGCAGACAAAACTGTGGAACTGCATGGAAGGAACTGGGTAGCAGCCATGAGCTGTGCGGGCTGTTTGTTGCCTTGCTCCAGTGCTGGTTTTGAGTTTAGCAGTGTTGCCTCCTTGTCATAAACTTTGCAGAAAGGCAGGGCAGGGACAAAGCAGAGCTACTGCGGTTTGTAATGCTCTCCCGTCCCTGCATTCCTAGTGGCTGCAGCACAGAACTGCATTAGAAGTAAAATAAGACACATTCTGAATGCAGTGTGGAGCTGGCTTCAGGAGCCCTCCAGATGACTTGGACCCCAGGAATTTTACTCCCCCTCCCAGCCCCACCTTGGTGGATCTGCACAGGGGCAGCTGTAGCATTGTAGCTGGGAAGTACTCCCCACCCCAGCTGAAGAGACTGTCCTTGCTTTAAGCTACCCTTATATCTCTTGTAAGCACATTGTCATGCACAAAACCATACTAATTAAAGAGGAATTTTTAACCTGAAAATATCCTATTCTAAAAGCAGACTTTTATTCTTCAAATGGAAAGTCATGTCATAAATTAAAAACTAGACTTTTGGTGGGAGGGGAAACTCTTAGACATATCAGTTCTTCAAGTCCCCCCACTGCCTCCTCCCTGCGTATAGTCCTTACATATGATGGATAAAGAGAGTTAGAAATGTAACTATAACTAGATAAATAATTGTATAGTAAATTCTATAAGGTGATGCTTTTTCTCAGGACACTGTAGTTAAACTGAGGGCGATAAAGCAGTTGGTTGACAAAGCAGTTGGTCTTCAGTTTGATAAAGCAGTTGGTCAAAACCATTTTTGGACAAAGAAGAGTAGAGAAGAAAAAGGGTACAAAAGATCTAAATCGGTATATTCAGGTTAGTACATGATAACCTACAAGTATACTGCAGTTTGAGACTCAAGGTGCTAGATTTGGAAAGGCTGATTGGATTGTAATAATGGAAAAATGGAAACTTTGGAATGAACTTTACTTTAGACCAAGGGACCCCAACCTTTTTAAGCTTGCTGGCACCTTTGGGATTCTGACACCAAGTGGCGGGTGCCATGACAAAATGGCTGCCACAGGAGGTGAAGCCAACCAAAAAAGATCTGGGAGTGAGGTCATACATAACTCTCATAGTAACTCTTCAGTGCTTCAGGCAGAAACTCTGTTTGACAGGATGCCCTATAATTGAACAGACTGTTTAAAAACATTTTCTTGCACGCACGCACACCTTACCTTCAGCCATGCAGGGAAGATCCTTATGCTGTGGTGGCAACTACTGCCAATGCAATGTTTTAAAAAATCTGTACAGCCAATCAGATCTCAAAAGGCCCATCAGAAGCCCTGCTGGACAAAAGCCCAACCCGCATCCTACAAACACTTGGCAGTGCCCTGGAAACCACGGGCACTGGGTTGGACACCCCTGCTTTAGGCTACCCATAGACTTTTTGCCAGGAAGGAGAGGGACAGAGAGATGAGAATTGGCAGAGGGGTTATAAAGGACACTGACACTATGCCTTTAATGTCTTCCTTCTTGGTCTATTTAAAACCCCCGAAAAACCTGATTTTTACCAAAATGAGCTGACCCTAGTTCAGCTTTGGTCATGCACAAGCAAAATGATCCCTGTGCTGATGAACACGACCCCCTCTGCATCAAAGGCATAACCAGATGGCTTGGATGTGTATAAAGGGATGCAAATGTCCATCCAAATGCATGTCTCCTTTTGCACTGGCCCTGTGGGCAGAAACCTGCTTCTGCACATGGATCTCCCTTGCTGGATCAGGATGCTTTTGACAAAGGGGCTCAAAATCCTGCTCAGAACAAAGCAACATCACATGCACATAATCATGCAATGTGAAGAGACAATAGTCTCTCCGGGTTTGTATCTCTTGGCATCTTACTGGTCAGTGAGGGCCAGCTGCTGTTTGTCGAACAAGGAATACAGACCCTCCTGCCAGGCATGGGAAGCAAAACACAGCAGAATAAAGGAAGGGGCTGGAAAGAAAACAGGTGGGTGGTTCTTGACTGTGGCTAAAGGGAGGTTTGGCTCTGAGTGTCTAAGGCTTGTGAGCAAGAAAATGAATGGTTCCATTACTCTTGCAGTACTGGTACCTGTCCAGACTGGCAGTGCCCATCTTAAATGCACCATTCCACTCTTTCCTCTGCCTCCTCCCAATGGCAGTTCAGGTAACAGCTCACCAATAGTAGAATCATTATTCTTCTTTCCCGACTCATTAAAGCGATGCATGTTAGTACAAACTAAAATGGTCTTTTGTACACCATTGCATTGTTGAGTTATATTCTATTTAAGAGACCCAAAGTAGTTTAGTGCCTTAAACGCCCAAGCAGCTAGTGTGGTGTAGCAGTTAGACTGTCAGGCTATGATCTGGGAGACCCAGGTTCAAATCCTAGCTCTGCCATGGAAGCTTGAGCTAATCATACACTTTTACTGTAACCTACCTCACAGGGCTGTTGTGAGGATAAAACTGAGGAGAGGAAAACAATTTATTTTATTTTACCCGCATGGCAGTCTCAGAGCGGGTTACAACAAATTTGATAAAAATACGATATGCAAAAATTAACACAATTAAAACACTAATAAAATACAATAAAATACCACAATATCCTTCATCCAGTGCAGTTGTCATTAAAATTAAGACCTCACAGATGCCATCTCTGGTATGCAGTTCTGATCCACTGAAGGGTGGCCCAGTAAAGAGAGAGGGACGTCCGTCGCTTTAGTTAAAAGCCTGGCAGAAAAACTCTTGCAGGCCCTGTAGAACTGTAAAAGGTCCCACAGGGCCCTGGTCCCGTAGGGTCCTGCAGGGAGCCAGTTTGGTGTAGTGGTTAAGTGCACGGACTCTAATCTGGGAGAACCGGGTTTGATTCCCCACTCCTCCACTTGCACCTGGCTGGATGACCCTGGGCAAGCCATAGCTCTGTACCAGCTGTTCCCTCAAGGACAGCTTGGGAAAGAGCTCTCTTAGCCCCACCTACCTCCCAGGGTGTCTGTTGTGGGGAGGGGAAGGGAAAAGGAGTTTGTAAGCCGCTCTGAGACTCCAAGTGAGTGAAGGGCGGGGTATAAATCTAATCTCTTCTTCTCTTCTTCTTCTGGTCTCGCATGGGAGCTCATTCCACCAGGTAAGGGCCAGGGCTGGAAAGGCCCTAGTCAAGGCGAAACGGACGTCCCTGGGGCCAGGGAGCACCAGAAGATGTTGACTGGCAGATCATAAAGCCCTTTGGGGCTCATTGAGGGAGAGGCGGTCTTGCAGATATGCGGGCCCCTGGCTCTCCATTTTGGCTTTCCATTGTGAAGCTCCCCAGAGGGCCTTGGGCATGTCAGTATTTTATTTTATTTAGATATTTATACCCCACTTCTTCTCCCCAATGGTGACCCAAAGCAGCTTACAGTATTGTTCTCCTTACCTCCATTTTATCCTCATAACAACCACCCTGTGCTGTAGGTCAGGCTGAGAGAGAATGGCTGGCCCTAGGTCACCCAGTGAGCTTCAGTGGCCAAGTGCGGACTCGCACCTGCATCTCCCTGATCCTAGTCTGACATCCCAGCCTCTGCACTGGCATCCCGAAGATACACTGAAGGCTTCTGATGACAACATACAGGGCTTTTTTTGTAGAAAAAGCCCAGCAGGAACTCATTAGCATATTAGGCCACACCCAACAGCAGAAACATATTAGCATATTAGGCCACACCCCTGACAGTGCAGCTCACTCCCAGGAATAGCTTCCCCAGGTGCCCAGTGGCTTGCGGGGCTCATGGGGAACTCGAGGGAAGAAAGGCAGTTTCTGGATTGGCTTCCCCAGGCACCCCGCGGCTTGCGAGGTGCCTGGGGAACCCGAGGGGGGGAGCTGTAGGCATGGCCAACTAAAAAGCCAGCTGGAACTCCGTTCCTGTGCATTCCTGCCCAAAAATAGCCCTGACAACATATATACAAAATCACTTCTAAGCACGACAACCACGCTCAGCCATTATCTGCTTCAAAGGGTGGGTCGTTCAACATTACCATTCTGTGTGAAAGAGCAGTTTGTAAAAGGAGCTGTTTCAATCCTACTCGAGAGAGAAAGATGCATGATGTGTCTCTCTCCTTGCCCATTTTGCACCACTAACTCAGTGTCCAATGGATCTGTGCCACAAATATTTTGTGCACATGCAGTGGTTAACTTAAATGTAGTCTAACCTACCCTACAGAGTTAAAATAGAGGAGAATAATGCAAGCCACTTTGGATCCCTGTTGGGGCGACAGGCAGAGTACGAATGAAGTAAAGAAACGGAATGAATACTTACAAATAGAGGCAACTGCCTTGCTTGTCTCAAATCCTGCTGGTGCTGTAGAGGAGACAGGAAAGCTGCAGCTTCTCTCTCTAGCATTCAAGCTTTACTCATGTTACTGCCCTGCCTGACTCCCAAAGCCAAGTGTGTTTCTTTTCATTTGTATTAACTGGATTTATGTGTTCTTGGACTGCTGCCTGGAAATGACAGCGTTCGAGCCAATCAGTGCTGAGCATGCTCCAGCAAGGTGACTGCCACCAACGCAGGTAAGAAGGCAGCACTTGTGTTCTAAGGCACTTGATTTTACATGGCAGGTGACCTACCTGGGTTAACCCCCTGAGGCGAATGCAATCTAAGCAAGATAGTAAATTGCAAGTGTCCATTGCAAGTAACCACCTGGCCACCCTGACCTGGATAGCCCAGGCTAGCCTGATCCCGTCAGATCTCAGAAGCGATGCAGGGTCAGCCTTGGCTAGTATTTGGAAGGGCGACCTCCAAGGAATACCAGGATCGTGATACAATGGCAAACCACCTCTGAAACGTCTCTTGCCTTAAAAACAAGTCTAGCTCACCACCTAGTGGTGCATAATGCTAAAAGAGCTAGAACTTCTGCTTGCTTGCTATTCTACACACACCATACAATAATTATTATTATTACCACCTGTCCAGCCGCCATGCTGAATACAGCCACTGTGTAGAAGTAATTGGCCACCAAATCACTGAGATAATTGTATGAAATATGACTCAACACCAAGTGAGCATTGTGAAGATGTTACATTTCAGTGTCAATCGCATTTTGCAAAGTTTACAGCATCTCTGCTTGAAACACATTGTGTATTTGTCATTTGAACTCAAAGCCTATCTAGCCTTGCTTCAAATCTCATTAAAATTGTTCCCCTGATGGTGAAGGGAGAGGACACAAACAAACCAGAGTTGCCAACTGCCTGGAGAAAAGGTTCTGTTGCTGTAACAGAGGTTTGTGGTAGTGGAAAGCACTGTCAGCTCGAAGCCAACTTATAGCAACCCCTCACAGAATTTTCAAGGCGAGAGATGTTCAAGGTGGTTTGTCATTGCCTGCCTATAGCAATCCTGGACTTCCTCGGCAGTCTCCCATCCAAGTATTTCCCAAGGCCGACCCTGCTTAGCTTGAGATCTGATGTGTTTGGGCTAGCCTGGGCCATCCACACATTAAGCCACTATTAAAGGGACAGGATATTTTTCTCCAGGCCTGTTGGCAGTCCTAGACACAAACAAGATTTCTAACTTTTCATTCAAACCCTGTTGCTGGGCCTTTCTCTGTAGCTGAATCTCTAGAATTATTTGATAACAATCTTTACTGCAGTGCTGAGTTCTGCTAAGGAAGCCTGCTGATAAGGTACAAGAGCAAATCAGGTTGAATCCTGCCCCCCCCCCTCCAGCCGCCACCCCAACTCCCTTGGCACAAACTATTTGTTGATTGCAAGCCTAAATTTGCAGGGAAGAGTGAAAAAAATAAGATGTGCTATCTGATGCTCAACGTATGTTTTGAGCAGGGTGCAATCGCTCCCTGTGCCATGTATTTGAGCCAAGCTCTTAGTAACACCTGATCTACCCACTACTACTCATTTGTCACCTGCCAGCGATGAGGCATGCCATTAGCATTCCGCGCTCCCTGTGCTCTTCCCTCTCCCTTCTCTGCCACCAATTAAGCATCTGTTCGCCATGCGAAAACAGATCATCTCCTTATGAAACAAGGCACAAACATTTCATTTTTAGATAAAAAGAAATCTGCTGTAAATAATCATTAAGAGTCGCTAAAAAAAAAGAGAGAGAGGAAAAAGTTAAGAGCCAGATTGCCACCCGAGGCCCTCAAAAAATATTTCAAAAGTTTCTGTTTAATGAAGAGTTTGGGGAAATGTTTCTTTCTAGGATTTGGGTTCCAGTCAGCTCCGATGACTCATTTCCCCCCCTCTCCATTCCTGGCAGTTTACAGGGGGCCTGCCGGCAGTACAAATTTAGACTGGTAAAAGTTATGAATTGGAGTTCTGTGAAGTTTCTTTTCCTCAGTTCACCCAGCCGCAACTGATTTATTTAGCATGTGTCACGGCTGTATCTTCCAGAGAGTACTGTTTGCATACATGAGGCTGTCCAATTTATCCTCACAACAACTCCATGAGGTAGGCTGGTTAGAGAGGCATGGATGGACTCAAGGTATTCAGTGAGCTTCATGGCCTAGAAGGCGAGTGGATTTTTTAGTCAACACTTTTTTTTAACTTCTTCGGGTCTTTGTGCATCACTCTGGCGCTTTTTGTGCCTGCACAGAAACTGGCATTTGGAAACTTCTTAAGGTAGCTTTTCAGCACAAAGACCTCAGACTACCCATGTGCTGAGGGGGAGAAGTCTTGCCATCTCAAGGAGGGGCTGCGGCTCAATGGAAGGGCCTCTGCTTGGCAGACAGAAAGTCCAAGGTTCGATCCCTGGCATCTCTAGTTAGGCATGAGGTAGGAGGTGATATGAAAGACCTCAGTATGAAACACTAGAGAGCTGTTGCCGGTCTGAGTAGACAATATTGGCCTTGATGGACTGATGGTCTGATTCAGTATAAGGCAGCTTCATGTGTCATCTCTTACTCAGTCCATCAACCACAAGAGTAACAACGATCTGGAACTTTGCTGAGGGATGTTTGTCTCCTCAGCGCTAGTTTTCTTTATCTAATTTTTTGAAAACCTTTTTTGCATATAGTTCTCTTAATAATTAGCTATAGTTGATAGTCTTTCTCTTTGACTGGGTCACCTGGTGCCTACGGCCTGTGAGGTCCAAGCTTTGTATATCTTGTAGAGGGAAAATTCCCTTGACTGACAGATACAATCTTTGCCTTTTATGCCTTCAAGAAGAACACAAGAGACATTCTTGTAGGCACTGGGGTGGATTCTACCCCTTTGAAGACTTCCCCAACAGAAGTGCCACTTAAGTTGGATGAAAGCTCCTCCGAGGACATTCCACTGCCAGAGGTTGGTACCAAACAACTGAGCCTGACCCCTATTTACAATTCCCTCTGAAACCGAAGAGGAGAAATGAAAGATCTTTGCCCTCCTGAGAAACAACAGAAAAAGAAACTGAAGCATCGATGGGAGGAATATCACTATGGAGTCAGATCCAGAGACATTAGCTCAACCAGGATTTTGAACCCAGGTCATCGGGGGTTTTTCCTGCCTCCTAGAGTTAGTCAAATCTTTTGCTTAGGAATGATTTGATTTGGAGCAAAAGATGTCAAAATTACCTAGAGTGAGAATTTATCTTCATCCTAAATCTGGGGTCAGCTCATAATACAAGTCTTCTGTGGAAAAAGAGCATTACTGAGGAAGGACTCCATCTTGAGGTGGTATAATGTCCCATTACTAGGGGTGTGTGCTATTTTAATACTTTCCCATGTGAAAAGCAAATCTGGGCCTCAGGAAAAAGTGTTTGGTTACTTTTGGGGGAGGGGGGTTTACATAGGGGGACATTTAAAAATGTGGCATCTCCCGCCTGCACTCTGAGATGTGACTGACCATGACAGAGAGGGGCCATGGCTCAGTGGCAGAGTATCTGCTTGTCATGCAGCAGGTTCTAGGTTCAATCCCCAGCATCTCCAGTTAATGAATCTGGCAACAGGTAATGTGAAAGACCTCTGCCTGAGACTCTGGAGAGCTGCTGCCAGCCAGAGCAGACAGTACTGACCTGGAGAGACCAATGGCCTGATTCAGTTTAAGGCAGCTTTGTATGCGTCCATTCTACCGCAACCAGACTGTCTACCAGTTCACTGCTGCTGTATTCTGCTGTCTGTATAGAAAATGATGAGAGTCTCGAGTAACTTCAGCCTTGAAGCTTTCAATGACACTTGTCATGATTAACTTAAAGGGGGGTTGGAAGTGATAGGGGAAAAGGAACTCAGGAAAGATCTACAACCATCCATGTCTTCCTTCTGCTGATGGATCACTGGATCCATCTTCTGGAGATTAAAGATTAAAAATGGGCAAAGATATCTGATGGAAAGGGTCTGGTCATCATTGAACTTGATTATTATAGTGACTATTGAATTTCACAAAGGTTCTGGGGATTGAATTTGGGACCATCTGCATGCCAAGCGGATGCTCTACCACTGAACCATGGTCCCTCCTTGCTGTGGATGGTCCCATTTCAGAGTGCTGGCGGGACATCACAAGGATATGTAGCCCAAGAACTTTTCCATTTCTTTCCTATTAATCCTGCCTCTTTGGGGAGGTGCTGTGGACCAGTGGAAGAGCCTATGCTTGGCAAACAGAAAGTCTCAGATTCAATCTCCATTTATAAAGGACCAGACAGTACATTATGTGAAAGACCTCTGCCCAAATCCTTGGAGAGCCACTGCCAGTCAGAGTAAACAATACTGACCTTGATGGACCGAGGTCTGATTCAGTATGAGGAAGCTTCATGAGTGTTCACGTGCCTATCCTCCAGTGACCTCAAAGGCAACATTCATGTTTCCCTTTCTCCACTTTGTCCTCGCCATAATCCTGTCTGGTAGGTTAGGTTGAGAGAGGGATTGGCCCATGGCCACCAAGCAAGCTTCCAGGGGAGAGTGGGGTTTGAACCCAGGTCTCTAGTCACTCTGACCATTGCACTGTACCAGTTCACAGTATTTTACTGTGAGTCTGAAAGGATCCTAGAATCGTGAATGTTGAAATGCTGACGTAGGACAATACGGTTATAAAGAACTAGTTATAAGAAATGGAAACATGTCAGCTTGTACAGATTTTGAATCACAATGATGTTTATGCATTTCTGGAAGGAACATGGTTCAGCATTTGCATTTCAAGATGCTGCTGCTAATGCAGAAAGTACTTTTGGGTTATGACTGGGAAAGGCTTATTACAGTTGCTGTAAAAAAGTATTCTATTCACATATTGAAAAAATATTAGAATAAATCCCTCCCCTTCCTCAGATTCTTACACCATCTTGAGAACAACAAATTTAGAGTCCAATGGCACCTTTAAGACCAACAAATGTTTATTCAGGGTATGAGCTTTCGTGGGCATGCATGGGATCTCTCTCTGTTTCAGGTGGGTAGCCATGTTTGTCGGCAGCAGAGCAAGATTCTAGTCTAGGAGCACCTTGAAGACCAAAAAGATTACCCAGGTATAAGCTTTCAAGAATCTGACGAGAGAGTTTTGACTCTCAAGAGATTATACTGTGGAAACCTTGTTGGTCTTTTAAGGTGCTATTGGACTTCAACCTTCATCTCTTTATGGGTACTTGCTACACCCCAGCAAGTACTACATTCTGGTTCTCAGATCCCATGTTCCCTTTAAACTTTATTAAGAGACTAGAGCCTTGCATGACTTCCACTCAGTAGCCACATAAATCATATGACTCAGCTTGTAAAGCAGCTAGACCCAGGTGCAAAAACCCAGAGAAATTTCCAGTTGGAGTGAAGGATTGACTCTGCATCATTCAAGAATGTCATATTTCCCCAGAAAACGTTAAGTAACAACAAACTAGTAAGAGTTGGGTCCCTGGCCTTGCTCATCAAAGATTCAGGTGTCTTCTGGTAAACCGTTCCTTAGTCTTAGGGCAAACAAAGAGACGATTCTGGTAAACCGTTCCTTAGTCTTAGGGCAAACAAAGAGCCGCTATGTTGGTCAGGCGGGATATAAATCTAAATAAATAAATAAATAAATAAGATCCCAATTCTTCCCTCATATGTTCTTGCACCCCTTTAGTGCTGGAATTCTTGGCAGGAAATGGATTGTCAAGGGGATTTTTTTTTTAAAGGTAAAGGTATGACTGATTAATTTTTTAAAAAAACGTAGGCATGTCAAAACCACTACTGTTTTCTTTCTGATTTAGGTATCAACATATGTGGGTTGGGACAGAGTTAAGGAAACAAAACTAATCAATAGCTCTAATTGCTGAATCAATTATTTGATATAATGAACTTAAGAAAGCAATAGTTCTGGAAGACCAGGTTTTTGTTGCTACCTTAGTACCATATACCTTTGTCAGCCCAGCCCTTCAAAGGTTTACCTTAACCAGTGGTGCAAGGCCATACGGTCTGCGTAAAAGGCTTTCCATGATGAAGGGGAGGAAAGAAGGGCTCCTTCTTTTAAGGGGTACTTTTGGTTCCCTGCTATCAATTCATTTAAGGCTGCACTGTAGTCACATCCCAAGTATCCTAGTGATAAAATGTAGCTTCAAAAAAGTCCTCAGGAGATTAAGCAAAACCCAATTACCATACATAAGCCCTTTCCCAAACTTTTCAGGGGGAAATGTCAACATATTGTTTAAAAAAGTATGACTCTGGTGTTTGTAACCAAGTTTCAAGGAATAAGATTCTAATATTAAACAATACATCAAGAAGGGTCTTTACACAGAGTGATAAACTGACAGCGATGATTTCTTATTGCAAACATGGTTTATTACCAGTAAAAACAAGAGCTTGCTTATATTTTTGTATAAAAGGTTTGCAGCAGCATGCAGCCCATAGCCCCATGAGTTACTGTAAGCCATTTCACACCAGCTTCAGTGAGCAGTCATTCAATTTCCCCTCTTACCAAAGTCAACGGTTAAACAATTCTGCATTAAACAATTCCCAAGTAACATCTGCAATCCATCTGCGGAGGCAGCAGAGATCCTTAGGTGGTCTCCAGGTTGTTTTAAGACATTTTGTGAGACAGTCTCTTCTCTGATAACCATCTTAGTTTATATGATTTCTATCCTGCTCCATTTCCTGCAAGCACATCTTTCCAGAAAGAATGGCTGCCATGATAAACCCATGATTAGTTTAATCCAGTTATTTCCTATTAAGCTGATTTTAAATTTTAGGATTTTTACTTCACAATTTGTTTGAAGCAAGTTTTTAAAGTTAGTTAATACTAAGAAATACACATCTTCTAAATGAGAAGGACCTCGGAACAGAAGAGCTCTCTAATTTGATGGCAGTTCTCTATCTTGTGGCTGGTTTGAAGTCTTTCCCTCCCTTTAATGGATTTTCACATTTGCTATTCGGAATGGGGGCCCAACTACATGAGAAGGTCCCTGTTGGAACTTAAGAGCCTCAGCTATATATGGAGACCATTCATATATACAAGTTTCCCCAGTGCAGCAAATAGCAGCTCTCTGGGGTCACTTCAGATTGGGGAAATGGTTATGGGGAAGGGAAGACTTGAGAGGAGCCCCCTCAGGCCATGGTTAATGTTCCAAATTGGACTCCCATGCATTTGAGAATCTAAATTTCATCAGGAATTCCCTGTTCCTGCATACTTCTATTTGACAGGGGACAGGGTGGACCCATAAACAGTATAATATTTGCTTAGGTCCTGAATGAAATGGGTATGCAAATGATGAGATACCCAGCTATGGGGCATACTGAAATGTGGAAACACTGTATGAGTAATAAATAAGAGTAGGTAATTTATGCCCTGCCCATCGGGGCTTTAAGTGGGGAATATCCTTCTGGGTCAGAAAGTAGCTCTGCAATAAATTAAGATGACTTGCAAAACAGGAGCTCTGATTTAGCTTTCCTCTTTTATAGTTTCACGTGAGAGGCAGCAAACATTCATCTCAGAATATGCAGAAATCTGAAAGCTCGTACGACAGTTTCCAGATTAAAATTGCATACTAGGATACAAAATGCTGATCTGTCCAGTTTTTACAAAAAGACATAGACAAGATTCAATGAAGCATTGATTACAGCTAAAAAGAAACGAGAAAAAAAAATTAGCACCCTGTCAATGGGGACACAGGTGCAAGTTCAGGCAAAAGACTGACGACAGACTGGGTGAGTGGGTGGGCAGGACAAAAGCTGGGAAGGGGAATAATGGCATTATTTCTGGCCAGTTGTGGGAAGACTCATACCTCTTTAATGGAATGCAAGAATTCTTGCAACAATAGCCTCAAATGGAACAATGAATGGTGCCAGAGCACTGGATGCCATGTAAGCCACTTCACCTTGTCATCAGGAGTAAGGCAACACACACACACACACACACACACAGAGAAAGAGACAGGCTGAACAAATCCCTAACTATATGTAATTATACGGGAGGACATGATGATGTAAGGCAAGGCCAGACTGAGAAAAATCATTAAGGGAGAGCAGTTGAGCGGGTCAGTAAGGCCACTAAAGACCTTAGGTGGTAACGAGCTAAAGTTTGTGTCGCTCAAACCAAAGTTATATTCTGTTATAACTTGAATATTCAGTCAGAACATGTATAAGGCAATACAGACATCTATGATTTTCCAACACTTTAAATGAACAAGAGGATTCTGGAGAAATCTCAAAAGACTGAGTCAACCCTCTATGGAAACTCTTACATAGTTCAGGGCCTATTTATTCATTTATTATTTTCAATTTCTAGGCCGCTCTCCCCGCTATTGCAGGCCCAGAGCGGCCCAGACTGAACATGCCATGGTGCCTTCACACCTTCCCTCCTGTGAATATTGGAGGCAGGCTTTCAGTTGATCAAGTATCAAGCAAAACTCACATAAGGACATCATGCTGGCATTTACCTGAAGTAGCCAGCAAATCACTACCAAAGATTAGGGATGACGAGAAAGTGGTCAGAGATACTAAAAGAAACTTAAAAAAAAAAAAAAGCACTTTCATTGCTTTCTGTTAAAACCAATCCTCTCTCCTTCCCCTTTTCAACATTTCATGTTAAATATGGGAAAGGATAAACTTCCTGTAGGCCTCAGGTTGAGATATTACATTCAAACAGCTTCTTTTTTCTAGCTATGCTTTTGAAAATCGGTAAACATTTAAGATTCACAGAAGTGGTTAACATTTGTGAGAATAAAAGCTGTTCCACGTTTCCCAGAGAACACTGGTCCTGTATGTGCACTAGACCTTACACTGCAAACACACACACCACGTTGCAAAAATAATTATTCAAATGCACTTAATGTGCACATTCTAATATGTTCATAGGTACAAACTAGCATGCAGAATCCCCATGCAGAGATACTGTGCATGAATTACAAAGGATTTCAGAACATCTCCCAGACTAGAGTTGTTTAAAGAGGATTAATCTCTTTTCAAGTATGTGCTTTGTGTTTAAGGGGGAAAGAGTACTACTAATACATGAGATGCAAGTTCTCTTTGGCAGTAATTTCATCAAATTGGAGGGCATGGGGCTTGCCTTTTTTTAGTACTAGGACTGGAGCACACCATGCTCCTGCTCTCTTAACCATGGTTCAGGGATCAGATGTGAGCTGTGAGACTTTACACTCCCTTTCTTAAGCATCCCCCTTCTCTGACACTCATTTCCCTTGTCGTGACGAGCTATTACGCAGCAATTCAGAGGCTTGAATCCTGTATCTTTCTGCTTGTGCCCCTCTTTGTTCTTGCACAGGCAGGTCCCTCCGCTGCAGACCACATGTTCCCTGGCATGGTCTGCTCGCCACAAGACCAGCGTTTTTTAAGGAATCAAAAACTTCTCCGTGTGGGGTGTGCTCTGCAGGAGAGGGCCACTTCCGCAATGAATGAAGAGACATACAAATGGGAAAAAGTTATAGGATCCAAGCTAGAGTTGTGGTTTTGAAGCTGATTCAACTCAAGTCCTGGTTAAAAGGCAGTGTCTGTACAGGGGGCAGGGAAGAAGCTGTTTGCACGTAGGTTCAGAACAGAGAAAAGGAAATACTGCTTTACTCCACAAGTAGTTAAATTGTAGAAGCGACTGTTAGTGTAGGTAGTGACTGCCCCAATCATAGACAGCTTTAAAAGGAGGTTTGACAGATTCAGGGGAGGGGCTGTCTATCAGTGGCTACTAGCCATGGTGACAGAAGGCAGCCTCCATATCGGAGGCAGCAAACCTCTGAATACCAGTGCTTGGAGGCAGCAGCAGGGGAAGGTCTCAGCCTTTATGTCCTCTGTGTTTTGGCCCTCATGGGCAACTTATTGGCCACTGCATGAAAAAGAATGCTGGACTAGATGAACTGCTGGTCTGATCCAGTGGGCTCTTCCTATATTAAGAGCTGTGGAACTTGTAACCAGGGAAGGAACACGGGCCCATGGCCTGTCCCTTATTGTCTTTAACCATCCCACTGAAGAAGCCTCCTCAACCAGCAGTAAAGCTCTCATACTTTTGTCTCTTAAATATTCTAGGCAGGATTTGGGTTCGTCAAATGCCAAGCAACACCCACAAGATGACATCATGCCTCATCAATGTCAGAAGCGCTACTTATGCACTGCCCCACGTGAAAAGCCCCCATATCTTTACCTGTATATTTCAGGTCATGTTTTATAAGTCTCGCAACATAATACCCTTTTTATGTTCAAATGCCCTCCCAATTTTCTTTTCTTCTTGGGCTGCTCAAAGTACTAACAGTAATTTTCTTTACATGTTCGGGGGGGGGGGGGGAAGCTATTCACAGCACTTTCTGCCCAATCATAATGTCAAATGCAACAGTGTAAACAGTGCTTCCTTTATCTGTTCCATCCTCCTCTCCTCCCTCAAGAAATATTTTAACAACTACCTGGGATAAACGACTCAAACGTTTCATGCATTTTGGCCAGGTAGGTAGTGCCAGTTTAGGAGGTGTGTAGCCTGCTCCTATGTATGCTTACTGGAAGTTTTTTCTGAATTCAACAGTACTTATTTCCAAGTAAACATGCACTGGACTGTAATGCACAATGTACACATATCAGCTTGTATGCAACCAAGCATTCCCAAAGCTTAAGTGCAGTTCAGTTTTCTTAAGAGGGGACAACCATTTCCACCAGTTCCTCCCTCTCTCTCACTCCCCAGACCCCAACTTTGCCCCCTGTTCGCTCACCCCCAGGGAACAAAATTGTGGGGGGCAGGCTCAGAGGGAGGGGGAAACTGGCAGAAATCACAGCATTGTCTTAAGAAAATTTAAGTGCCTTTAAGTCTTTGGAAATGCACGGTTGCATACAGAGCAATAATCAGGTATCTGTGGTCCTCAATGTTCTTTCAAGTAGCGTCAACAGAAAATTCAGCTTTAAATTTTAGCTAACTGTGGTATCAGCCATGGGTGGGTAAACGTCAAATCATTTCATTTAGCATGTCACATACAACTGGGGATCCCAGTTAAAATCCCAGCTTTGAAAGATCTGTCTCATATTGTACCATACTTGTACATCCATGTGAGCATAGTTCAGCATGGGAACAATCTTCTCTTTTATCTACAACATCAGGTTGAAACTGTCAAATGCATTTTTAAAAAAAACAAAAAAAACCCCAGAATTCTGCAACAAGGAGTGTTCAAGGAATCTCTCCTTAATGAGAAGTTCACAGAGGTAAGATGGAACAACATGCATGTTAATTGTTCATAGTTGCAGCTGAAGCAATACTGTCTTCATGGTCTTTGTGCAATGTGATGCTCTAGCTCAAGCTTAGTCTGACCACAGTACTGCTTGAGCATTTCCTGCAAAGGCAGAGATGCTAAACCATTTCATTTTTTAAAAAAAATCCAACAATTGGGAGGCAGACTGGCTCTCTACCTTGCCGGGAAAGTACCAGGTGAGTGGCTGCTTGGAAAGCCACTGGTGGCCAGCAGCAAGATGAGCCAACTGTGCCGTGCGGTGTTGGTAGAGCATGGTGGCAATGGGTTGGGTAAGCCTACACCCACTGTCACTACAGCCCAGCTCTATCAGCCCTGCAGGAGCCCCTTGGGCTCAGCTCCCTCCAGACTGCCTCAGTATCTGTAATCCGCCTCTCCCAATTATCCCTTTCTCTCCCGATTCACAGTAAGTCCTTCCAGTCCTTGAAAATGTAAACTGAAACACAAAACTGTACACTAATTCAATACTTTTGTTTCCTGCCTCAGTATCCCCAAAGAAATTCCCTTTTAGGATTGGTGACACCTTGGACACCATACAATTACTAATCTGTTGTAAACATGTGTAATCTCGAATAAATCTCTTTTATAGAACGCCTACAAAAATTCCAGTTTGCTATCACAGTGATTCCCATTCATCATGCTTGCACGTTTGGCTAGAAGCTCCTGAATAGCAGAAACTGAAAGTGTGTTAGGATGCTTTACTGTACGCTTTACTCAGCAGTGGTTCATTCAAGTTAAGCATTCCCCTTAATCCTCTTGAATGCTAGTCCTGACATGTTGTTCTCATCTATTCAGCCTCTGTGTTACAACCTCTCGGTACATGATGGAGATATAGATAAGTAGCAGAAAGACCACAAAGAAATCGTCTAAAAATCCCAGAATTCCAAATAGAGCTTCGGGCAGGAAATCCAGGGGTGACGCTAGATACAACAAAGCTCCCAGCAGACAGAGGAATATCCTGATGCGAAACATCCAGAAGAGACCTCCAAGAGAGAACATTTCTCTGAACGCATGACGCAATAATGTGGGCAGATCCATAATTCTTTCCATAATCTTAAAAAATAAAAAGGTACAGAGTCAATACATAACTTCTGATCAAAATGTCAGCACATAACTTCAATACGTAACTTCTAATGGTGGCTTTTTAATGAGCACATATACTGCAAGCTCATACACACTAACAGAAATTTTCAGTGACGTGGGTGTTATGACCACTATTCACAGTGCAACCAAAACACAAAGGGGGAGAAAGAACTTCAACCCAGAACTACCAAGCAACCAAGAATGTTGACAATAGGCCTTATAACAGAATAAATAATAATAATTATTATTTATTCTGCTATTAGGCATATTGTCAACATCCTTGGTTACCTACTATTCACGGTGTGCCAATGGCCCTCTTTTCCAATCTCTTTCACTTCTGAATCTAAAGAAAAATAATACCTTGGAACTCAATCTTTTAAGGAGGAGGAGGAGATGGGATTTATACCCCGCCCTTCACTCGGAATCTCAGAGTGGCTTACAAACTTCTTTCCCTTCCCCTCCCCTCCCCTCCCCTCCCAACAACAGACACCCTCTGAGGTAGGTGGGGATGAGAGAGCTCTGAGAGAACTGCTCTTTCAAGGACAGCTTTGACAGAACTACGACTTGCCCAAGGTCATCCAGCAGCTGCAAGTGGAGGAGTGGGGAATCAAACCCGGTTCTCCCAGATTAGAATCCGTGCTCCTAACCAATGCTCCCTCTAAACTGGGGAGTTTTGTGAGCAAAAATTCTACTCTGTGAGCTACTGGCACTAAAGTTGTGAGTGAGCAATTTGGCTGCTGCATAAAATAGTTTGCTCTTGAGCCATCCTTCCTGAGCTAGGACAAAAATGTGTGATCTGGAGGCTAAAAAACTGAGCTGGCTCACACTAACTCAGCTTAGAGGGAACACTGCTCCTACCCACTACACCAAACTGGGCAAGAACAGAGGATAAATAATATATTTCAGGAGTATATACCAACGTAGATATAAAAGTTAATGTTTATTAAAGAACTTTAACCCTGGAAGACAGGTTAGTATTATTATAACCCCACTACTGCTGGGAGAACAAGGAAACAGAGAGTGGCTTGCCAAAGGCTCCCTACTGGGTACATGGCTGAATGGAGAGCCGAACTAGGAAACTTCTTGGATCATAGCTAATTCTCTTAATCGCACTGCCTAAGCTTTCCTCCTAGTAAAATTGGCTTAGTACTGTAGAACTTCTCTGAGTATAAACAGCTGTGTGTTCAGCGAGGATAAATAAATGAATTCAAGAACTCTTACCTTGGACGAGATTAATTCTCAAAGGCCTGAATTTAAGAAAATCCCGTCTTTGCTTCCTGGATTATATACTGAAAATGTATGATTCACCACGTAAAAAGAATCATTTCTTTTTTGTCTTTCTGACTTTATTCCCACACATACCGATCTCGGCTGTCCTGAGAATCTCCGGTTGTAATCACTGACATCTTGAAGTACTTGTATGGCATCCTGTTGACTCTCATCGAAGAGAGGTAAAAATAAAGTTACCTGGAGACAACAGAAATCAGTCATTTAATGCCTGCACGCTGGTTATATTTCTTTTTTTGGTTTAAAATATCATTTTAAAAGATAACAGATACTCTTAAATGGCCACGAAGGATCAACTCAAGGAGAACTTCAAAATCCAGACTTTGAGATCGGATTCTTTGTGACTGCTGAGTATTGAGGCTCAGAAAAATGTATCCATTCTGAAAATCAGGGTGCTCTGCCTAGAAGCACTTGCCATATCAAGTCCAAAACAGGTGCACTTGCAGCCCCAACAAAACAGGAAATTTAGCCCACAGGCTAAACATTGCATCTCACTATAAACTTTCATCTGGATGACTGCAGGTAGATAACTTAAAGAAACAAACTGTTACCAATACAGAACGCATGAGGAAGTGCTGCAAACATTTTACTAGCAGCAATTTGGGCCTATTCATATTGCATTTCCCATACATGGATTTAAAACAAACAAGGGTCCTGTAGCAACTCAAAGAAGGTATGAGGTTTCATGGGCTAGTGCCTAAAGGCAAAGGTTTCCCTTGCTCAAAAGCCAGTCGAATCTGACTCTAGGGGGTGGTGCTCATCTCTGTTTCCAAGCCGAAGGAACCAGGGCTGTCCAAAGATGTTTCCATGGTCGTGTGGCCAGCATGACTAAACACTGAGGCGCATGGAACGCTGTTACCTTCCCAACAAAGTGGTACCTATTTATCTACTTGCAATTTCTTATTTCGAACTGCTAGGTTGGCAGGAACTGGGACCAGAGATGGGAGCTCACGCTGTCACACAGCACTCGGGTCTCGAACTGCTGAACTACCTATCTTCTGGTCTGCAGATCAGTGTCTTAACCACTGAGCCACCGCGGCTTAGTGTGGCTAGACCCTAGTAAGCCACAATAAAGGTGCTAGTGTTTTAGGTGCTCCCAGGACCCTTGATTTATTTTGCTACAATGGTCCAGGATGGCTAAACTTTTGGGATTTGTATTCAACAACAGAATTCAGCATCAGCTTCTAAAACAAACAACCTAGTACTACAGCCATTAACTTTACCTTGCCAGTCTGTGTATTCCTAAAATAAACCAGCAGATACTTTCAACTTTACTTTCAAAGCATCAAAGTGTTTTAAAAAGTCAGTACATTAAAAAAAACAACAACCCAGCAACAGAAGCTTGCTGAACTTGCCCTGCAATTGAACACCTTCATTTGAATGTTTGATCTTAAAATGCATTACACACCCTGTTATAAAGTAAAGCACTGGTATATATTTATAGAACCGCGACATGAATTTGGTATCAGAATTTTGCAAGACATCATATTACCGTCTGCCTGCAAATGGGGCAGTGTATCGCACCCAGCCATGAGCCACACCGCCAGTATGCAATAATACAGGAACCTAAATGGAAGAAACAACACCATTACTAGCTGCTTCCCTCTATCTGACATTGACATCTAACCCACCCTTTTTCCAAGGAATGCAGGGAGGGTGTGCCTAGTTCCCCCTCCTCCATTTTATCTTCTCAAACTGACAATATGTGAACGGAAGTCATTATTTCACTGAGCAGCAGATGGAAAAGAAAGTGTAACGTTATAGCTTTATGCAGGGTGGGTGGTTGATCTGGGCTGCCAGACCACGGATTTGTATCCTGTTTTGTGGGCTCCATCCACAGCCTCTTTTATGAACTTCTGCAGGCATATGACGCTGGGTAACTCAATGTGATGCAGTGAACTCATGAAATATTGTTACCACCACACCATACAAACCGTGCAGGGAAAGACTGCCTGGAGCTCCTTGGAAGCAATACACGGACAAGGGAATATGCACAGCGACAACAGATTTCAAAGAATTCAGTGTCCTGATGTTGACCCACCCCCTGAGCTAAGATACTAAACTACCCGCTCCCCCCTAAATGGGGAGCAGCTCTTTATATCACAACACATTAAACATCAATGCAAAGCAGGGTCTCTAGAACTCTTTATGAACAATACTGAAGGAGGAGTTCAGGTATGAATTTTTAAGTTGAATTAAATGCCAGTGTTACCTAACATCTCTTATGAAACTGGCATTGCAAGGTTTGCTATGATCCTCAACACTAATATAAAATACATAAAAGACAGAAGTAGGGTTGCCATCTTCAGTGTGGGGAATTCCTGGAGATCTGGGGCTGGTGCCTGGCCAGGGTGGAATCTGGGGAGGAGAGGGAGCTCAGGGAGGTGGTGATGCCATAGAATTCCCCCTCTGAAGCTGCCATTTCCTCCAGGGGAATTAATCTCTGCAGTCTCGGAATTAATTTGTGATTCCAGGAGAACCCCAGATAATCCTGGACAGAAGCAGGGAAGGATTAAAAACAAAATGTAACATGTTCGTTAAGATTTAATGTTATAGTGGAGAGCAAACTGAACTTTTAAAGTCATGGTATACTTCTTAGAAATACTTCTTAGAAAACTAGCAGACGCAAGATGAATTACATCCGGAACGCAAGTGGGATCCTTTGCCTCTATAAAACTAAGCCATTCTTTTAAAATCACCCTCTCACTGCACCCTGTGTCAGTTCATCTTGCCACCAGTGTGTTGGAATGCAAGAAATGATGTTAATTTCTCCCCCTCTTTTTCTTGCTTACCGCAGAACAGGTGTCCACAGTTTGTCTCGATAGGAAATGTAGCCTGTTGCAAACAGACAGGGCAGGACATATCAGTATAGAAGCGTTGCCTGTCTCCGGCTGCATTCTGCTAAGAGAAATGAGAAATGCCAAATGTTCAAGCAGAGAATATGCTTTCACCTGTTGGAAACTCCAGTCTATTAGCAAGATTTTTAAAAAGCGGCTGGATTCTGTGGAAGATTTCTGCTAAGGGAAAGGGAAACAATTTTCATCGATCCCCCTCTCCCACTAGAGTCCTACAACTCCCCCTTCATGTTGTTCCAGGAGCTCCCCTATCTCCTATAATGACAATAATAACAATAATTAAATGCTGTCCAGTTGTAACCAACTCATGGAGACCCCTCATGGAATTTTCTAGGTAAGAGATGAGCAAAGGTGGTTTGCCTTCCTCGGCATGGCAACCCCAGTCTTCCTTGGTGAGCCTCCATCCAAATACTAACTATGGTCAACCCTGCTTGGCTTCCAAGCTTAGGCTAGTCTGGGTTATTTGGGGATCTTTTTAGGCTGCAGTGGGAGAAGGGGGCATGAGGAATTCCACTAACAGAAATCTCTTCTGTCAGCTGAGATTTATCACAGGACACAAACCAGACAATTATACTGCTTTCTAACTCCTACTTACATGTTATAAAGAATACAGCAATAAAAATAAAAATGATCAGAATATATAGGACTTAAACCAACCCAACGAGACTCACTACAAGTCAGCCTCCCTCATGGAACCTGGCCAAACTGAAATCTTTTGCAGAAACAGTCTGTGGTGTTTTCCATTTGGGCTGCTTTTCAGTGGCCAGAGCTAAGCCAAGGAAGGAGGTTTTAGCATACATCACATTTTTATCTTTTTACTTGGGAGGAGCCATCTGTCACCAATACAGCACACACATAAGACATCCACACATAAGATACCCAGTTTAATCTCTGACATCTCCCCATAAAAAGGATCTCAATAGCAGATTCTCGACTGAGCTCTCTGACAGCAAGTTGCCAGCTGGAGTACCCAGGAACGAGTTGCATATACCAATAATCTAACTCACTCTGGCTGAACTCAGCCTTTGTGTTAAAGTTCAAGTTTTTAAATCCATGTTTTTACTAAACTCGTTTAATGCAGGGTTTAAATGCAGGATGCCCACAAACTGTGGTTTGCTGATGGATGGTAAAGTGGGATTCTAAACCATGGTTTGAATATAGCTTGTTAACTGCAGTTTGTCATGTCTGAATGAATAAATCCCAGTTTGTTCAATAGTACCTCCCCCTTTCAGCCTCCTGCACAGGAAGGACAGACCAACAGAAAATCTTGCTATTCCAAGCTGCAGTCAGGAATTGGCAGTGCTTTCTAAGGACACTGCCTCCCCTCTGCCTTCTATTTCTATATTGCTTCTCTGCTAATGAAAATCTGCAAGAATATGAAGCACTCTTTCAGAGTGTAAAAAGCAAAGAAATGGGAAGAGATTGTTGTCTGTGTGCATGGAGGGCTGTAAAAGATATATTTTTGTTTCCAAGTACAGTTCAAGGGATGAAATGATGCAGTTGGATAGAAAGATGGCAGGGAACTGACAATCTACAAAAGAGAAAGGAGGTGAGGGGTGCAATCGTCTCAGATCTGTTGGACACACGTGATAGACTAACCAGGGTTTGTGCAACAATCTGTGGTTTAAACAAACTACGACTTATTTTGACATCTGCATGCAGCCTATTAGGTAGCTTTATTATGCTGATTCTGATTTTAATGTGAAACTTTATTAGACATATGCTGATAACACTGGACTGAATTCTTAAACCATTTGTCTTTCCCAGAACCGACATTTACAAAAAGACACAGACACACAAAACGAAGGATTTTTCAAAGGCTTTTAAAAAGCCCAAGTACACTCTATATAAGAGCTGTCAAACTCATTTGTTACGAGGGCTGGATTTGACACAAATGTCACTTTGTCAGGCAGGCCATAAAATGTAAAACCAGGTACCGGAGACATAAAAAATTTAAAGGACACAGACAAACCCAATTAATGATATTATTTTTTACTCAAAATACAAACAAAAGCAATTGATTCCTAGCAGTGAAAGCAATTGATTTACGGGAGGACCCACAAAAGCCCCAATAAATGTATTTAATCATATGCAAGACTTAGGTTTCTTCCAAGGGATACTATAAAAGGGGGAGTACCTTACATTTCCATACATACCAGTTGCTTGCAGGCTGGGTGAGAGCCCTGGATGGGCTGGTTTCAGCCCATGAGCCTTATGTTTGACACCCCTGCTCTATATAATCATATACTATCACCTTCAGATGTTACAAGTCGTTCATTGAGACAGCACTTCCCTTTTCTTACATTAATTTATAGCAACCAGATTTGGTCCTGGCATGAAGAGCTGAGGAGCACAAAAACCACCAGGCTCAGATTTACCAACACACTGAGATACAGTTGGCACAAAATGCAACTTATCCAAGGAGAAGTAGATATCAGTATTACAGTGAGTAATACTATACCTGCTCTGATTGTAGCTGCTGTCGAACTGCTCTTACTAGCTCTTGGTTTTCTGGGTGAATAGCTGGATGTTCATTTCTGTTAAAAGAAAACATAGAGTTGCAAATAACAATAAAATATTTAGAAGCACAGAATCAAGCCCAACAGCATTGATCCGTCACATTTATCATGAAAATCAGTGGGCTTAGGCTAGAGTAACTCTGCATAGGATTGCACCATAAATGCTCTACGTTTAGATTAACTGGGCGAGTACAGTGTTTTATGTAGTGCTCTGTCACTTAGCATAAGGGATGGAGAAAAACTTCACCCCAAAGGCAGCTAGCAAATGGAAGTGTTTTCATAAATACTCTTAGTATAAATAAATGTCGTGGGAAATAAATAAACAAACAGTAAATCTTAAAAAATAAATACTTCCAAGTTTTTGTTGACGTAGTCACAGCTAAATTAAGAAGCAAGGAGTAAAATGGCAGTAACAATTCCATTGTTTGTTCTCCATGTTAATTAATTTTATTTACAACACTTATATGCCGACTTTCTGCCTTACAAGGACCACCAAGGTAGCTAACAATTTAAAACATACAAAATAAAATTATAAAACTAGTAAAATCAACACCCCCTCCCAAACACACATTCATTAAAACAATTTTAAAGAGATAAAATACATTAAAAAGTTAAAATATGTACAAAACATTGGTTGGGAAGGCAGGATCATTGAAGGAATGCCAAACAAAACAAAAAAGTCTTCACCCATTGGTGGAAGAGAGCAACAGATGGGGACAGACAAATCTCCCTGGGGAGAGAGTTTCAGAGCTCTGGTGCCATGACTGAGAAGGCCCTCCTCTGGGTTGCTGCCTGCCTGACCTCAGAAGGTGGGAGCACCCAAAGCAGGGCCTCCAAAGTTGACTACAATGGTTGAGCAGGTTCATAAGGAATTAGGTAGACCTTCCAGTATACTGGTCCTAAACAATACAGAGATTTGAAAGTCAAGACCAGCACCTTGAATTGTGCCTGGAAACAAACTGGAAGCCACTGTAGCTAAGTCAGGACTGGAGTGATATGGTCAGATCTTTTCCACCCAGGAAAGCTTGCAGTTGGGTAACCAGTCGAAGCTGGTTAAAGGCACTCCTGGACACAGCTGCCACCTGCTTATCCATCAGAAGGCCTGGGTCCTAGACAACCCCACATGTTCCCCAGAGAACACTGTGGTCAGGATCCCAAAACCATCTGGCCCTTCCAGGCCCCAAAGATGTCAGGCTGGCATCAACTTGGACCAGGGCCTTTTCAGTGGCGGCTCTGCGCTGGTGGAAAGAGCTCCCAGAAGACCTCAGGGCCCTGTGGAGCCTTTCACAGTTCCGCAGGGCCTGCAAGATGGAGCTCTTCCACCAGGCCTTTAGTTAAGGAGCCGCACCCAACACACTAAGGCTCTGTACCACCAACAGCCTGAGCTTCGTTGACTTTAACATCAAATACCGACTACATTTACTAGAATGTTGATGCTACTCTGCTTTCACCATTACCATTCAAATTGTTCACTAGCAGCTTCTGTTGTGTTTTTTAAGCTTTTACCTATATTGTTGTTTAAGCTACGGCATTTTATGTAAGCCACCCTGAGCTGGCTTCGGCAGGGAGGGCGGGGTAAAAATAAAATAAAATAAATAAAATGGATCTGTTCCTTCAAGAGGAGTGCCACCCCATCCAGAACAGGCGATACCCACTGTGGTTAATATCAAAACTGTGTTCTCACCATCCTATATGCAGCACTGTATATGTAGTACCTTATAAATGTTTTATGATTTTAATCTGTTTTAAATTTTAATGTAAGCTGCCCTGAGCCTGCCTCGGCAGGGAGGGCGGGGTATAAGGCAAATCAATCAATCAATCCTAGGTCAGGCCTTCTGCTCACCATTAGACTTCCCTGTTAACCTTAATACAATTAATCCCTAGCAAAATACTGAGTTTTTCTCACTGACCACATAAATAACACTACTGTGGAGATGGGCTATCCTGAATTTGAATTTTGACCCCCAGAGGAACAAAGAACAGGTGTAAGAAAACACAATAACTGCATAACATGTGTTAATTCTTTGAACTGTCTACTTTAAGGACATGTTTGCATCATCAGTTTCTGTGAATGGATATACAGATTTCTGCCGCATGTCATTCACAGTACAACTCTAAGTGGAGTCACACCCTTCTAAATCCACTAAAGGGGGCTTATGCAGGTGTAACTCTGCTGAGAACTGCACTGTCAGTGGACTCTGAAGATGACTGCACGTTTGGATCCAAGTCTCCCCAGTGTCAGTCTACCCACACCACCATATTGGTTCTCAAACACATCTATTCTGGATGTCACTTCTGGAATGTGCAGTCAAGTAATAGTTTGTTGAAGCACACACAGTTATTTTAGTTTTTTGAGGTGTGTATATCAAATATCAAAAAATATTTCCAGAGATTCCTACAACAGTCTCACCTTAAAAGCACATATGCCAGCACCACAAGGAATGTGAAGCCGAGCACAACTGCCAGCAGTACCTGGTCACTTATTCCTTCTATCATTGAATCATCATCTAGTTGGACTTCTACTTCTTGATAGGCCATTCCAGAGCTAGAATCCAAGAGACACATGGTTACCAATTTACACATGCACGCAAACAATATTGTCTACAAATAAAAGGATAAACAACAACACAAAGATAGCTTCCAATGAAACTTTGCACTTAAACAACAACAGAAACAGTTTCCAAGGAAGCTTCACACATTAAAGTCAAACTGCACCATATGTTTTGTCACCATGCAATTGCAATCATAAGCAGAGTTACACCCTTCTAAGACTTCAAAAGGTATAGATCTTCTTCAGATTGCGCTGTGCATGTCTTTCAGTCAAGATGAGATGTAAGGAACTCCACCCCACATCTGTCCAACACAGCAACATGTAAGTGAGCAAATGGTAAAGTTCATACTGCTCGTTCAGAAGGAAATAATACTATACCATTGAAGGCGCTTAGTCCTGCACGTAGAGCACTGGACTGGGGCCTAGGAGCTGTATAGGGGAAAACTATACAACCAGCTCCACATGATTATTGTGAGAATAAATGAAATAAGTAATAATAAAGCAGTAAGAATGATAACAGTACCAGCTAGCACATTAGATCAGGGCAAATGTCAGTTACATGAGAGAACCCCATATGACACTGTGTTAAAGCCTCAGTGTTTTAGAATAAGGTTAAATTTAATCTAAATGTTATGTTCTACCATAACGTATGTACACAAGCAAGCTAACTTTTTGCTTTATAACTGGCATATCATTCTCCATCCTTGTCATGCATGACATCATATATTTCTCCATGAGTTAGGTTGGGCTTCCCCCAATCCAACTTGTCTCTCCCATAGCCACATGGCAGCTGTGGGGAACTTATTTCTCCAAACACCTCTCAGCCCTATTTGTATTGGGATCATAGGGCATGAGGAGAAGGACCTTCAGCCTCCCCCCCATAGTTTTCCAGAACCAAAATGGTGGTGGTGGTGGGTTATTAACCCTGTAGCGGTGTTTCACTACTTGACTAGTGTCATGATCTGGGCTGTGTAAGTAAAGGCCTAGAAGACCCAGGGAGCCTGAGTAGCAGTGGGAGGAGGCCAGGCCCAGAAGTCTCTGAGAGGTTTTGGCGCCAATTTTAGCCAATCACAGAGAAAGGGGACTTAAAATAAAAGAGCTGGTACAGCAGAAGAGCTGTTCTTTCTTCCGAGAGAGCAGGGCCTGAGGGAAGGCTGCTGCTGAGAGAGACCCTCACCCTGAGAGGAAGGGTGAGCAGACTCAGGCCCAACTGAGACAGTGTACTAGGGACTGTGAGTCTAGTCGCGTTAGGGCATTTGGTTTCTTTTCCCTTCGCCTATTTATCGTTATTGTTCTTGCACCTTGTTTGTTTTCCCATTCTGGGCTGACCTCCTGAAAAAATGAACCTTTGTTGTTTACTCTGCCTCATCCTCACGCCTATTATTCGGCCAAACAAGGGAGGCCTGAAGGCCTTGGGAGGGTGCTCTGGGCCTTCTCAAGGGATCCTAAAACCAGAGTGGTGGCAGCGTCAGGTGACACCCCACCTGAGCCATGACAACTGCTTTTTTATTGCTGATTTTGCATGTTAACCAAGAGTGCACACACTCTTCGACTGTCAGTGAACTGTTTGCTTCAAGTTACTTTAATATTTGACAGTTAATTGAAACAGTTATAGAAAACTTAGATTAATTGCTTTTTAATAGAGGTTAAGAGTTAAGATTGGCCTCATCTTGCTTTATCAGATGTAACTCATATGCACCTGCTGATTGGATCATTTGCACTTGCGTCGATTATCTCACAAGAACTAATTATTTATCTAGACAGTAATTACATGATTAAGATAGAAAAGATTTAGAGGAAGATAAGATCGATATTTTTCTATAAATATGCACTACTGTGACAACCAAATCAGATTTCTCTGGATGGAACTCTCAGAAGAAGATTAGGTGTGTGACTTGGGCTTTCTGATAATCCCCCAAAACAGTAAGACAAAACAGTAAGACAAAACAGTAAGACAAAATTATTACTCACTATAACATAATTAAGCAATATTACAAATTTTGATGATTTTAGCACTTATTTTTACAGTCATTGCAAGGTTAATTTTATATGCCTGTATTTCTTAACTCTATTGCATAATAAAGAGAAGTACTGCATTTTTCAATTTAAAAAAATTTGGTTTGCTGATTATAGTTCAAACTCGCACCTTGCTTGCTTATCAGATTGAAAGGCTGATAAACAGCCTTTAATAGACAAACCCTGGAGAATTTTGCAGCTAAACAGTTTGAAGAGGCAAAGCCCATAAAATTGGATGCAGGAGTGAAGCCTCTCATTACAATCCAATGAGCAAATAACTCCACTGAGGCCATTTTGGGTTGGGAGAACAGCGGAGGGTGTGGGGACTGAAGCACCTTCTCCTGTCCTGTGGTTCTTATCCAAACTAAGCCTTGTGGCACTTGGGGAAATAAGTTTCCCAGAGCTGCTGTGGGGCTGTGGAACAGGTGAGTCTGGCTGGGGGAACCCAACTCAACTTGTGGAGAAATGTAACACAGGCCTTAGCATATTCCTGAAGTTCCTTATCTTTCAGAACTCTGTCTTGCAAGTCTCAACAACGTTAACTTGATCTAGATATAAGAGAGAACCTGCTTACAAACTGGATTCTCGAGCTAGGTTTACAGTTGAAGTTTAGACTCAGTACTGCTATTTGGATGTAATGTTCAGTCTGATTTGCAGAAAATAAACCATCATTACAGATAACTGAACTTTATAATGAAGAAGCAACTTAGATCAAGAAACTGACTTTGACAGCCTCCTCCCTCCAAAGAATACAGTGTTAATAAGGTTGTGGTGACTATTAACTATGGAACTGCCAGATGGGGAAATCCTTTCTTTAGTGTAACAACAGACATAACATGAATGTCCTTTATTTACCTCAGCTGGAAATTGACAGACTTAGCACCATGACATCATTTTCTTTGGATCCACATCACACACTTCCCAGGTCACAGTTTACCACTTCCGAGCAGTGCCTTGAAAGAAAAGAGCACTTTCAGGCTCCTTCTTGAGCCACACGTCCCCACAGCATTTGTTTTACATAATCTTTACATTTGTAGAGAAAGGCCTGAGTTATGAAAAATTACACTATTAAATCATCCCAGCAAACAATAATGATATAGAAGTTAAACCTGACTGGACTGGGGTGCTGGGTACACTAGCACTTTAGTGTCTGCATCTGCTCCCTGTTGTCTCTTTCGGTATACTTGAAGCTGTTGATTTTGAGCTATAAAACACATTTAGGGCCCAATCTATAGTCTGCTTCATTCCCTGTCCTACTGCAATGTTGACACTGAATGAAGGTATCATTTCTATAATGTCATACATTGGTTTATTCACTTCATTTACGTTGGCAAAGTTTAAATGTGCAAAGGAAGTGGAGCACTGAATGTTTAGAGAAAAATAAGTAGATTTATTAAAGAAGAAAAAACTGTCATGGAACATAGAAGAGAGAGAACCTTAAATTGTCGAACCGAACTGCTGAAGAAGGAACAAACAAGAAGGAAGCTCTGCAGGAGCAGGAAGTCTCCGGAAGAGCCAATCAGGAGACAGCAAGGACATAACTTGAAATTGTGGGCAGTCCCTAATCTAGCTATGCTGACTACCAGTCCTTTAGCTGTCCCCCCATAGGGTGATCTTCAGATCTTCTTCATAAGGCTGCACTATAGACCTTGCATATTCCAACAGCCTTTCTCAAGGTCTATTGTGCTTGTCCACGTTTCATTCTTCTTCGTAGAAGAAGGTGAGGGAGGAATATTTCTTTGACTTCAGCAGACAGAACTTTTCAAGGCTGATTTTATTAACCAGCTCTAAGACAGAGAGCTGAATTTCTTTACAGCCAATCTTTACTAAGAAACAAGTACCATGAACAGCTGCATTAGTATTACAACAGAGGCATTTATTCCTGTGAATTCTGAATATTAATGTCACAAAAGAACATGTTAGCACAGCTGTATTATCTCATTGGACTTTTTGAATAGATAGTTAATAAGAGAGAGATTGTAAAGACCTTGTTAAATGTTTCTCATGTGGCAAAACTGGAATTCTGCCACATGGCATGGTTCAGAAAGAATTAAAATGTCCCGGTGCCCATTACTACACAAGAAATAATTGTGACTGGCCAGCTAAAATAAAATCCTAATTGCATCTACTTGAAGGCAAACTGCATTAATTTCATTGCAATTGTTACTTTTTTGGCAATAACCTGTGGTATTTTCTCCCACAGTAGCCATATTTATTTTACACCTTTCTTACATTAAGTAACATTGACACTACCTTAATAGCCTCTGATTTTCACGTGGAATGAAGAACAATCATGCAAGAACCTTTTTCTTTGTCCCCATTTTCTGTAACCACCTTCAGTATCTATTGAACTTCAGTTTGAATTCTTACTGGATTTTGTATCATTAATACAAACATTTTAAATGATAAACAATAGAGGGCAACAAAAATGCATATACACTTCCATATAGTCACTGGCCAAGGTTTAGTAAAGACTGATATCCACATCTTTACGTGCACCCAACCTAAACATTTGAATTAAATAGGCCAGCTTGCAAATCAATCCACAAGATTATTGGCCCACAAGAACTTTCCTTAACCTATGTACCCGCATAAAACTACTCTAATTACTGATAAAGTTTCAGTGGACAGAAAGAACCAACTCTTTCCAATTTACAGGAACCTCCCTACTTTGCCACCTGGCCATAGGATGTACACAGGTTTACCTACAAACAAGGGTGGTTGCAGGTTTTTTTTTTCCTTCCTGGAAAGAGAGCTCCACTTCCCTCCAACTTTAATTCTTGAAGGACACAGATACTCACCTCAAATACAAACAGCAATTTCCAGATCAGAATGTATATTTAAAGAATCGAATCCTTAGAAGATCTGGAATCAGTGATCAATGGGAACATCTTTTTCTGAAACAGAGAGAAAGAAACAGCTTTGAGTGTCTTCTTCAAGGAGTGATATGTTATAAAGAGAGTGATATTTTATGGAGAGAATCCTATGCAGAGACTACAAATTATTCTATTCCAAAGAGCCTGAATTTCAACAGACGTGATTCGGTGGTGGGAAAAGCCTTCTGAGGAAAGCTAATACAAAAGTTAGACTAAGTTTGGGAGGGAGGAATTGTCTTTTGCCAATATGCTGTGATAGTGACACTCTCTCACCCTTGTCTTTTACAAGACCCTGCTTTAGGCTGATTGATTCCTGTTGTGCTGTGTACTGTCTTCACAGCTAGCGGGCAACACAATAGGAATCAGCCAGAAGTTTCTTGAAAAAGCATGCTAATCACGAGTTATTAAAATCTGCTGTTGTGATCTGTTCTGAGGTTTGGAGAAGCAGAATATAAATACTTTCATAAAATTAAATAAAAATTACACAGGCAAATCTAGTCAAATAAAATTAGATAAGACTAAATAGTCAATCTGGGGTGGAAAAACTATCATCAATTTAGAGTGATACAAATTAATAACATGGAACTCATTGCAAATTACAGAGAGTGCAATCCTAAACAGAGTGACACCCACTGAAGTCAATGGGGTTACAAGAATGTAACTCAGTTTAGGATTGCACTAATGGTGTCCTTTTGCAATTCATTTTATATCGTTTAGCTACACTGCAATCTCTGATTGAATTGAAGCATGACAGGAGAGTTCTAGCATGTGAGGATGTCTATACTGCAACATTTATACTTTAAACAAAAGCATTAGTTTCTCTAGATCTGAGTTTCAGTCTCCCTGTACATGTTAGAGACCTACAAGGAATTGTTCAGAATACACATAAAAGACTAGGAAATCCATGGTGTAAGACTCCTGATCTCCAGGCCTAGATGCATAGCTTCATACCAATCCAGCCCCAAACCTCAGCACTACAGCAATTAATTCACAGTTAGGTGACCAGGAAGCTAATCTTCTAGTTCCAAACCTGATCAGTACAGCACTGGAGGAGTATTTTTACCTTTTCCTTCCCATTTTGTAGGAGAGTTGGGTTGGAGGAAATGAGACTGGAAGGAACTTTGTGCCACAGACGGTAAGATATTCCTTATCGTCAATAACTTCTAGATAGTGAAACGTGAGTGGGAGGGGCCCTGGTAGAACTTTTAGAGCTGCTTATAGAAACAGAAAACAGACAGCGTCACGTGAAATCTGAACTGCTGGTACTCAAATAGAAAGCACTACTGGACAGTATTGCCCACCAGTAAAGGGTGGAGCCTCTCAGTCTATATAGCGAAATCTTTTGCACTGGAAAAGAGTGAAAACCAGTTAAATCGTATGCTGAAAATAACTACAAGGACTGCATTAGGACTGTATCTCCTTGGTACCAACCCACCCTATTAGAGATCCCAGAGGTGAGCTACTCCCCCCATTCCACTGCAGCCAGTCAGCATATTTCCCAGCGAATGCCCTCAAGTGGACTGGAAGCTGGTAACTGTAGGCAGCAGGAACTCCATGCTCTCCAGCCCCTTGAAAGAAGGGAAAGACAGTTCTGTACCCTTCCCTTGTGGTGCAGAGTCTCAGCCTCTGTTCCCAGCAAACTGAGGGGCTTCATTTTCAGCATTCAAGTAAGGGTGAGAATGGCTCACCCTCTATCCTTACAAAGGTGCAGGTGGGTAGCCATGTTGGTCTGAAGCAGCAGAACTAAGTTTGAGTCCAGCGGCACCTCTAAAACCAAGAAAGTTTTATTCAGAGTGCAAGCTTTCATGCCCTGGAGTACCCTTGTCACCTGCAGTCTGATGAAATGCTGCTATAAGCCTCTAAGCTTTACAGCTAAAATTATCTGGGAAAGAAAAAAGAACACATGTACATAATTAATTATGGCCCTGATCACACGCAGAATTAGCCACGCAATAGGCACGAATGCCATGCGGATTTTAAGGGCGCGATCACACCAGAACATCTGCTAAGTGTCCCACACCCATCAGCAACCCGTTTCTCTCCGCTGAAGAAGCGGAGTTAAAGGATACTAGGGAAAGTCTAGTATCAAACAGGTTTGCTATGGGCCACAGACGGACTTTCCCCGTGTGATCACTCCAGCGCACACTCATAGTCAGGGATAGTTTGATCAAGCTATCCTGATGCCATGCCATTTTCCCTCCCTTCTCAGTATGCACATCATTGCATACTGCCATAGGAAGCCCTCAGGGTGGAGATGCAATTCACTGATCCCATTTAAGCGCACTGGGGAAAAACGGCACCCACCCCCACTCACCTGTGATTGCGGGTCAAATTACTCCGGAGCAAACAGCCTCACTCCCCCCCCCCCCGGGATTATCTCGCTTGTGTGACCGGGACCTATGATTGGAGGAAGCATTTTTTTCTTCCAATACATATAACATCGCAAGACTCTTTTTTGATTTGAAGGGGTCAGAGCCCTTAAAAGCTTATAAGCACCTTGGATAGGAGAGGTGGCTGAATCCAGGGGAGTCGTCAGTGGAAGGCTCTTTTCCGCAGTCCCCTATCTTCAGCAGGCCTTTCTGATCCCAGGAAAGTTGATTCCCAGGGCCGAGGACCTACACGGACTAACAGCCACACAAAATTGTCCTCCTCCTCCTCCTGCAAGCACAGTGTCACTGACTGAAGAAGGCATCTGTCTTTTCTCATGTATACGTTTATATCTTACTCTTCCTTGTGGCTCAAGGCAACTTACAAATTAAAAACATACAGAATAAAATAAAACCGCTAATAACAACCCCTCCCTGCTAAAAGCTACACCCAGGCTGTGGTCACACACACTAAATAATCCACTTTCAATCCACTTCCTTTTTTTTTTTTTGGAAAATTTTTATTGATTTTTATCTATAAACTACATCTATTTCGCTACAATCTAGGCTACTTATACCTTATACAGAGAGTACTTTATCTATTGCTTAATATTACCATGTTACATATGATTTATGAAGCATTTTAAACCATGGTTAATTTTTCAGTTATTTTGTTACTGCTACTATTAAAAAGAACTATTTGGCAGATATGACCACCCAAGGAAACATGCTTAATTACAATTTATAAAACACATAAGTGCAATGCTTAATAAAACAATTTAGCCATTATTTCTTCTTCCGTCCTCTTCTTGTTTTTACAGTCTCATCTTGTATTTTTGGAGCTGCTGCTCCTTTTCCCGAGTCAGAAATTTCTTCTTCACTCTTGGAGCTATCAAACCCATACATGCTTTCTTGCGAAGCTAGCGAGTCATCTGAGTCCCTTCCAGTTTTCTTTTCTTTGCTTTTTTCCAGAAATTTTTTCGCTTGTTGTATAGAGTCAATCTTATACTTCTTGTCCTTGATGCTGAAGCTTAGTCCCTCTGGAGTATTCCAACGATAAATAATAGACTCAGACTGAAGCCAAGATGTCAGTTTCCCATAGGCTTTCCTTCTTTTCCTTATTTCGAATGGGATGTCTTTCATCACTTTAATTTCTTCTCCTTGGATCTTCAGAACCGCTTTGTTCGTGGTTTTAAGCACCACATCTCTTGTAGATTTCTTGGAGAACCTTATCATAATTTCACCAGGCAGGCTTTTCTTTTTAGTATAATCTGGATAGGTTCTGTAAACCATATCCATATCGCTTTTTAAATCCGCTGCTTTTAAGCCTGTTATTGGTTCAAGTGCTTCACTTAACAAGTTTTTAAGGTCTTCTCCATTATTCTCTGGCACATTCTGAAGTCTTAGGAAGAAGTTCGATCTTTCCATCTGCAATTTCAAGAGCTGATCATAATGGAGGGCCTTTTCTTTCTCCGCCTTTTGTAGCCTTGAGTCCTGATTTTTTACTGAAGTTTTTACCTCCAAGAGGTCCCGCTGCAGCTTCTCTGTAGTTTTATTTGACTCTTGTAATTCCATCTGCATTTTGTCCATCTTGGTGTTAAGGGACGTCATTTGATCCACTAGAGGTCGCAATAACGAGGAGAACACAGCGCTCATCTCTGTGGTATCAACCTTTGAACTCGGAGCTGTACTTCCTAGTTTGGGGGAAGGTTTTGTTTTCCCCGCCATTGTTGAGGCTGCACTTTTTTTGTTTATACTTAGATAAGATGGACGAAAGAAACAAGTTTTTCAACAGCACTTATGTCCTTTCTAAAGTTTATATCCTTAAGTGCACGATACCGCCATCTGGCAGCGCCGGCAACTTTTTATTTATGCAGTAACGCTGAGTAAAGAGTCTCGTAAGTACGCCAGTCCCGAAGGGGGGGGTTTTCACTCCTCCCGCCGTCTTCCCGCTGTGTTTTGCTCGTTTTTACTCCAGACTCACGTTTTCACCTTGCGTAACTGTAAGTTCAAGCCTCATTGCTTCGTGCTCTCTGCTGCTTCACGGTTTTGCGCTTTCAGCCTTACGGCTCCCACGGCGGGGGAACCTACAGGGGTGATGAAAGGGACCTCGATCCCGCGGTCGCCACCGCCGGGAGAGGTCTCCTTCATGCCACCCCAGGCAGAGCCCCCTTACTGGGGTCTCTGGGGGCTCGGCACCGGTCCTGAGCCCCTTCTTCCCGCTGGGTACGGATCGCGTTCCCCGCAGCTGCGGAGGAACGCGTCCGCCATTACTCGCAAATCTTCCGGAAGTCCACTTTCAATCCACTTCCAATGCATTTTCCAACGGTATTTTGCCAGTTCACACAGTAAAATCCAGTTGGAAAGTGCATTAAAAGTGGATTGAAAGTGGATTATTTAGTGTGTGTGACCACAGCCCCTGTTTCAAGCCTCAGCAAACAGAATGGCCTTGCAGTGTCGTAACGTTATGAAGGCAATGCCCTCTTCTCAGGAGACCATTCCACCAAGTAGAAACTAACAACAGAAAAGGCACGCGCCGTATATCATACTAGGTGGGTGGGCTACCCTAAAGCTGGAGAACAGCTAGCAGGTGGCAACTGAAGGACCACAACTGCTGTATGGGGATATATAAGAAACAATCCTTTAGATATGTGGGTACTAAATCACTGGGGCTTGCTCCGGCATGGAAAATAATTATTTGAACTGAAAAACTCACATTATTTGCCCAAGCCCACACTCCTGCAGTGATGTGGAGGCAGTATTTCAGCACTGACATTACTCTTAGGTAACGTGTGCATTATGCTGCAGGTAGTACAGAACTTTATCGTTTGCGGCTGTATCTAAAGATATGCCAAAGCACTTGAATTAATCATACAAGGCAACCATTGAGGCTGTTCTAGGGAAAATATTTTCCTTACATGCCTGATATTACAAACAAACAGTACATTGTCTTAGCTTTTATGTTGAAAAGCCCTATTTTTAGACAGTTAGAATTAGCTTGCAGGGCTAATTGCAGCCTGGGAGTCTGTATGATCTGCCTCAGGAAACCGTGCAGGAAGACTTAATCCACCCTTTTCCAGTGCCACTTCTCTGATTTTTTTTATTTGCTACAGGAACCTGAAATATCCTAATCGTGGATTTCCTACACGCCACATTTGCTTTCTCTTCCTCACCTCATGCAACAATAGATTCTTAAGTGTGAGAATGTGTTGCTGGTGACCAAGATTAAAATAATTCGTATCACAATATTTCCCATAACTATGTATGGGTGTGAAAGTTGACAGTGAAGAAAACTTGACAGGAAGACAGTTGATTCATTTGAAATCTGGTGTTGGAGGAGAGTTTTACGGATGCCATGGACCACCAAAAAGACAAATAAGTGGGTTCTAGATGAAATCAAGCCCGAGCTCTCCCTAGAAGCTAAAATGACTAAACTGAGACTATCTTACTTTGGTCACATTAAGAGAAGACAAGAGTCACTGGAAAAAGATGATCACACTAGAAAAGGCTGAAGGCAGCAAGAAAAGAGGAAAACTCAACATGAGATGGATTGACTCAATCATGGAAGCCACAGCCCTCACTTTGCAAGACTTGAGCAAGGCTGTTAACAACAGTTCATTTTAGAGGTCAGTAATTCATAGGATCACCATAAGCTGGAAGCCACTTAACACACATATACAAGCTTTGCTCATTCTCCCCCATAAGGAAAGCACATCCTAAACTATCCCTTCCCCAGGCTCATAAGAATCAGAACTTTTAAAAGCTAGCCACGGTCTGGATTTGTTAGCAACATTTTCAACATTTTTCTTCTGTTCTTCATATCTTACCTGGTGTCATTACTTCCCAGAGCTGCATGTGCTTAACTGAGGTCTAATTGAAACACGATGCTTTGCCCTTAAAAGCAAACTCTGGTCCCTTCCACACGAGCGAGATAATCTAGAGGGGAAGCGAGGCTTTTTTTTGCTCCGGAGCAATTTGCCCTGCAGTTGTGTGATCACACAGGTCTGTGGACCTGCTGGGGCACTTGCCACTGCGTGATCAGACGCAACTGTGGGCAAGTTGTGTGTTTTTTGTGGTTGGTTTCCGAGGCACTTAAACGGGGGGGTTGATGAATCGCCTCCCCACCCTAAGGGCTTTCGATGATGCGCACACAGAGAAGGGGGGGGGGAAAACAACAGTGTGGCATCAGGATAGCATTTGACCACGCTATCCGCAATGCCACACTTCGGCGCTGGAGTGATCACACGGGGAAACTCTGGCTTTGAACCGCAGCAAACCATTTGATACTGGAGTTTCACTAGTAGCTTTTTACCATGATTCCCCACCGGATCAAAATGGTTTGCGACGGTTTGACAATGGTTGCAGGATGCTTCCCAGATGTGCTGGTGTGATCACGCTGCTTTGATCTGGTGGTGAATCGTCCCTCTTCCGTGGCAAATGAGTGCATATGATCACACCCTCTGTGTGGTATTCCATGCCTCCTGTGTCTTGGTAAATTTGGGTCATATGGCCTGTGTGTGCAAACTCAGTATGCCAAGTACCGTGGCTTGAACAAGTATCATGCTGGCATGCTTAACACTACACGTACAGTGGCAGAGGGCTTGGTTTAACAGGTGCAGGCCTTTCAAATGCTGTATGGGCATGTTTTGATTGCACACCCAATTCCCTGATTAAATCAGGTTTTTAGTTTTAGTTTTTGTATATATAACTACAAAGTCCAAGAGGCTAGACGCTCTATATGCAATGCATATGTTTTCAGGGACAGTAACACACATAGCAACCCCAAGTGCTCTCTTGTACCTTTATTTTTTACTAATAAAATACATTTTGATGCATTTAGGATGGAAAATAAATTTTCTAGGCAAGAAACACATTTTAGGAAGATAATTTCAGAACTGCAGAACTCGCAATGGGTTTGTATATAAGAGAGTCACATAATCGTAGCTAAAAAGGCAAATGCAATTTTGGGCTGTATCAACAGCAGTACAGTGTCCAGATCACAAGAAGTGATGGTATTGCTTTACCCTGCTCTGGTTAGACCTCACCTAGAGTACTGCGTTCAGTTTGGGGCACCACAATTTAAGAAGGCGATAGACAAGCTGGAAGGTGTCCAGAGGAGGGCAATAAAGATGGTGAGGGGTCTGGAGACCAAGTCCTTTGAGGAAAGGTTGAAGGAGCTTGGTATGCTTAGCATGGAGAGGAGATGACTGAGAGGTGATATGATCACCATCTTCAAATACCTGAAGGGTTTTCACATAAAGAATGGTGTGGAGTTGTTTTCTGTTGCTTCAGAAAGTCAGACCAGAACCAATGGGTTGAAATTAAATCAGAAGAGTTTTTGGTTAAAGACTTCCGGAAGAGATGCACCTAATGGCGGACGCCTCTCTCCACTCGAGCAGGAGAGGCAGTCCGTGCCCGGTGGGGAGAAGGGGCTCTGGACCGGTGCCGAGCCCCCAGAGACCTCAGTGAAGGGGCTCTGCCTGGGGTGGCACGAGAAGGGATCTCTCCCGACAGTGGCGACCGCGGGATCGAGGTCCCCCTCATCACCCCCGTAGGTTCCCCCACCGCAGAAGCCTTTTATGGCTACAAGCGCAAACCGAGAAGCAGCAGAGAATGTGAGGCGATGAAACTACAACCCTCCCGCTACGCAAGGTGAAAACATGAGTCTCAAAGAAGGACTGTAAAATAGGCGGGGAGGGGGGTGGACGGAGTAAAAATCCCCTCCCCTCCACTACCGAAGCATACTTATGGGACTTTCCCACGGCGTTACTGAATGTGCAAAAGCGTTTGCAAGTTGCTGGAGGGCAGGATCGCATGCTTGAAGATAAAAGCTTTAAAACGATATAAGTGCCGTTAAGAAAATCATTTCTTCTATCCATCTTATCTAACTGTAAACAAGAGCGAAGAAGCAACAATGGCGGGGAAACCGAAACCTTCCCCGAAACTAGGAAGCGCTCCTCCGAGTTCAAAGGCCGATACCACAGAGATGAGCACAATGCTTTCCGCGTTATTGTGACCCCTGGTGGACCAAATGACTACTCTCAATGCAAAAATGGATACAATGCAAAAGGAGCTGAAAGAGTCAAACAAGAAAACAGAAAAACTGCAACAGGACCTTTTGGAGGTGAAAGCATCTACAAATAAGCAGGACTTAAGACTGCAAAAAATAGAGAAGGATAAGGCTATTCAATATGATACCCTGCTGAAACTACAGATGGAACGTTCAAATTTTTTCCTACGACTTCAGAATGTTCCTGAAAAAAAAGGAGAAGATCTTAAAAAACTGTTAAGTGAAGCACTAGCGCCTTTAACAGGTTTGAAAGCAGAAGAAATAATAAGCGACATGGATTTGGTCTATAGGACCTACCCAGTATATATTAAAAAGAATAAACTGCCTGGCGAAATAATGATAAGATTCTCCAAAAAATCTACAAGAGATGTGGTGTTAAAAGCCACCAACAGAACAACACTGAAGATCCAGGAAGAGGAAATTAAAGTTTTGAAGGACATACCATTTGAAATAAGAAAAAGAAGAAAAGCCTACAAAAAATTAACGATATGGCTTCGGTTTGAGTCAATTGTATATCGTTGGAATACTCCAGAGGGACTAAGTTTCAGTTTCAAAGGCAGAGATTATAAAATTGACTCTGTTGAACAAGCAAATAAATTCCTCGAAAAAGGCAAAGAAAAGAAAGCAGAGAGAGACTCAGATGACTCACAAGTATCGCAAGAAAGTATCTACGGCTTTGACAGCTCTAAAAGTGAAGAAGAAATATCGGACTTGGAAAAGGGAGCTGCTGCTCCCAAATCAAAGACTGAGACTAAAAAGACAAGAAGAGGACAGAAGAAGAAATGATTGTTAAAATGTTTTAATAAGCTTGTGCATTATATAAGAATTTAAAATTTTTGTTAAGTGTTTCTTCAATAGCATGTGTACTAGCCAAACAGCTTTTGATTTACTGAAGTAACAAAGTATTTGAATAACTGAACCAAGATTTTGAGATGTTTCAGAATTTTTGTAACCTGATATAATTAAGCAATTTACACAGTATTCTCTGTATAAGATAATGTAGCTTAGTATGTGGCATGATAGATGTAGAAATAGATAAAAATCAATAAAAAATTTATTAAAAAAAAAAAGAAGAGTTTTTGGTTAAACATCAGGAAGAACTACCTGACAATTAAAGTGGTTCCTCACTAGAACAGGCTTCCTCGGGAGGTGGTGGGCTCTCCTTCTTTGGAGGTTTTTAAGCAGAGGCTAGATAGTCATCTGACAGCAATGTTGATTCTGTGAACTTAGGCAGATCACGAGAAGGGAGGGCAGGAAGAGTTGCATCAGTGCTTAGTTCTCGTGGCCCTTTCTTACACGCCCAGGGAAATGCTGAGTGCCACTTTGGGGTCAAGAAGCAATTTTTCTCCAGGCCCATGTGGCCAAGGATCCTGGAGATTTTTTTTATCTTCTGGGCATGGAGCCAGGGGCACTGGGGTGTGGAGTTATTTGTGAATTTCCTGCACTGTACAGGGGGTTGGACTAGATAACCCTGGAGGTCCCTTCCAACTTTGATTCTATGATTTATTCTACTTTTCTGTTGGTTCTACAGTGCCAACACTGGAGGAAAGTAAAGCTCAGAGCTGAGTAAAATGAAAATCCTTGGAACCAACGCAATGCACTACCTTCTTATTAGGACCAAACGAAATAACTCAACACAGGACAATCCTAAACATTATTACGCCATTCTAAGCCCACTGGCTTCGATGGATGCCCAACAGTGGGCAATCTTTCCTGTTCTTCAGAACTCTACAATGATTGGGCCGGATGTTTAAAAGAAAAAATGAGGTGAAGAATTTTTGTAAAAAAGATATTTTAGATCATGGTCTTGTATCAGGGTCCGACACTATTGCAAAGAGGAGACTGCAAAGGCACCCTAAAATGCCCCAACATTTTAATGCTCCCGGCCTGGCCATCTAAGAGCGTGGGAAACAACTACACACCTTCCAAGGAGAAAAGGAGTAAGAGGTGAGACGGTAAAAGGTTTCCCCTTTCTCAGTCGAATCCGACTCATCCCCTTTCTAAGCCGAAGATCCAGTGCTGACCGAAGACTTTTCCGTGGTCATGTGGCCGGCATGACTAAACACAAAGTTACCTTCCCACCGCCGAAGCGCTACCTATTTATCTACTTGCAATTCTTGTTTTCGAACTGCTAGGTTGGGCAGGAGCTGGGACCAGAGATGGGAGCTCACTCTGTTATGCAGCACTCGGGTCTCGAACTGCCAAACTACAGACCTTCCACAGCCTGCAGCTCAGGGTCTTAAGCACTGGGGCACCGCGGCCCCTCAGCGGGAGACAAGAGAGCAGCAAAGCAAGCAGGGAGGACTCGCTAGAAGGCCGCGGGGAGCCTTGCCCGCCCAAAGCAGAAGCACGGCGCAAGAGACGTCTTTAACATGAGAGCAAATTTCCTCAGTGGGGTTTCTGCATGCGAGGGAAACTGGCGGCCGGCCTGACTGAGCAGGGCGCTGAGGGGGACACGGCGGCTGGTCGGCCGGCGACTGAGTGGGCAGGCGGTCATTGGGGGTGGGGGGAGGAAGGGAGAGGAGGCCGGCGGCCGCCCCGCGCCTCAGTACCTCAAAAATCCGCGGCGGGCTCCTCAAGCAAGGCCTCGCAGCACCAGCCGCGCCGGACCCCAGCGGCTCCAAGCCTCCCGCCCCGCCCCATTCACTCTCGGCGTGACTGAGTAACCGAGGCGGGCCTTTGAGGCCGGCGGGCGCCTGCGCGTTGCCTACCGGTGCGGGCGGATCCCGGCGGGCCCGGTGACGTGTCTGCGCCACAAGCAGCCCGGCCCGGCTCTGCCGGCCTGGGTGAGGGAAGAAGAAAGAGGCGACGGCCGCGAGGAGGGAGAGGGTGCCTGGCCGACTCCACCTCAGGCCCGGGAGTGCCGCCGCCGCCAGAAGGAACGAGAGCGAGCGAGCCCTTGCCCTGGCCTGCACCATGTTTAACGTGGAGAGCCTCGAGCGGGCCGAGCTCGGAGAGAGCTTGCTCACCTGGGTAAGTAGACCGTAGTCCTCCGGCCTTCTCCCCTTCCCTTGCGGTGCTGGAGGTCTCGGGGAGGGTGGCTTCCCCCTTTCTTCTCCCCCGCTTCGTTGGCTCAGGCTCCCTGTCCCTTCCCTCTGTGGGTTCTTCTGCGGTGCTTCCCCGGTGGTGTGGGCCTCGCTTCCTATAGAATAATTCTTAAAGTATGTGTGCTTTAAAGAGCACGGTTCTGTGCATGTTTGTTCAGAAGTCAGCCCCTGCCGAACTGGGGGAAGCACTCTTCGAGATAATTTAGGGTTGCAGGCTTGAAGGGGGATGCGGGTCTTGCATGACGTGAATGTGACAAACAGATGTTTCATGTGTTTGTCAGAGAGCCCTGATTTGGGGTATTGTTGGTCACTCTATTGTGTTCATTGCATTTTTAAAAAATCTCACCATTGTCAAAAAGGAGGGAGTTTGGGGGTGGTTTGCATGGATTGCTCTCCCTGCATTTACACTCACAACAGCCCTGTGAGGTAGATTAGGGTGAGTGAGAGTGACTCGCCCAAGGTCATCTAGGAAGTTTCATGGCAAGCGAGGCCTTCTCTGCTCTTAGTCCAACACTGATTGTCACAGCATGCTGTACAGTTTGGGAGTGTGCTGTATAGTTGGGAGTGTGCTCGGATGTGCTGCTGTGTAATCTGTGAAACGACTGTGGTATGGGTGTTCTCCTGTCTTCTCCATCTTTCTATCGGTTGGCATCATTAATGTCATCCACTAGGTTTAAAAGCTGGCTTTGTTCACTCACCTCACAGTGCCCAATGTGTTCTGCAACATGGCTTCTGTTTTTCTTTAAAACTCATCCCTTTTTAAATGCTCAGGGCTTGTACAAATGTGTGCAAAGGTTGGCTGTTGTAGTTTCCAGGAGTATAACATATACCCAGCCTTACATTTCAGTAAATCTTTCAAAAGAAATGATGTAAGATTTGTTGGCATGGGAAGAAAACAGCACATATAAGGAGTTCCCAAACTTTGAGTGAGCTGTGCTCCAAAAATACAGGTTTTTGAGCTACATGTGAACTGATAGAGATGTGCCATCACTCCTCCTTATGTGCTCTGTATATATAAAATCGCTTTGAGTCTCTTACACTCCATTTTTAAATGGTTTTTAGGGCTTGGCTTGTTTTAGAAGCTCTTTCCCAGAGGGACTCCTCTTGTTAAAAAGGGAGTTTGAGGTATATTAATTGAAGAGGGGTGCACACTTCAACACCACGTGGAGAGAAAACAAAGCCATTTTGCATGTACAAAGCAAACCACTAGTCCTTGCATATACCTTCAGCCAGACATGTGATGATGCAGGAAGTCCATGTCTGGCTTTTATAGTGCTGTGAATGTGGGACCTGTGGAAAACTCATAGAATACTGTACTTCTAGAGATAATGTTCCTATTGTGGAAAGCAGGTAACCTTCTCCAGGAATATGTGTCAGGGGGTCACACTGTTCCGGGGGATGGTCATGGTAAGGGTATTCCTGATTATCGCTTCAGTCTAGAAATGTGGCACACATCAGCCAGTTTGATTCCATTGATTACAACTGGGCTATTTAAGTGTTCTTGCATAAGAAGCTGCTGTCTGCAAACCTGTTCACTGTTTGCCCTTGCAAGTTAATCAAGAACATGTGGTCAGTTTGTTCTTAGGACAGCACTACCTGAGGATTAACTATAAAAAGTACATACTGCAATTTAGTCAGAGGTGCACATTGCAGTAATGAAGTCCCGTCGATTTCAAATAGGTGTAGATGTCCCCACTTTTCTCTGAATTTTGCTCTTTCATGTGGCTCTACATGTGGATAATTACTTCCTGTTTATACTATTGCAGTTTACATTAGTTTAGGCTATTATTTTTGTTACTACTTATATTTTGTAGTGCTGTCAGTAATGTTAACAGGACTCTGCTGTACTGCTGTAAAAAGAATGTGTGATGTGGTAGATCAATTATAAAGCACGTGCTTTGAATGCAAAAGTTCCCAGGTTCAATCCTTGGCATCTCCAATTAAAGGATCACAGGTGGTAGAGTTGGAGAAAGGGAAAGACATTTCTGTGTGTGAGACCCTGGAGAGCAACTGCTGGTCAGAATAGAAAGTAATGAGCCAGATAAACCGATGGTCTATCTTGGTTATAGAACAGCTTCGTATGTTACTGTAACCTCTTTAGGTAAAGTAGGATGAATACTGCAGTATTGCCCCCTGGATCCAGATGCACATGATGGAGCAGGCAGTAGTTTGCATTATGTGGATATATTAGTCTGCGTACAGCAAGGTGTCCCACTGTGCTGTCTCAGTTGTGCTTCCATTTTAATTACCATATATTGGATGTGATAAGTTCTCACATTCCTGGCTCCATGGTGAATGTCCTTAAGTGTTACTCACACACCAAGCCCATTTCTGTGCAGTGTAACAATTCATGCTGTCACTTTGTTTCTTCTGTTGATGGTGGGTGTCGCCACTATTGCATTAATACAGTGCCCTGGGATGGTTTATGATGCAGGTGATGCAATGCTGCAGACTGTAATATCGCACTCTCTCCTACGTATATATTTGGCAGAGCAGAAGTTTATAGGATTATCCCACAGATTGCCTTGAACTTTGTTGTTCAGTTGCACAGTCGAGTGACTTTTCGCAACCCCATGGACCACATCACGCCAGGCCCTCCTGTCCTCCGGAGTCTGCTCAATTTTGAGTTTGTTGCATCAAAATAGTTTGGTGGATAACTTCATGTCGCCTGTTTGGTCTTCCTTAAGTGTAGAAAGGCTTCATTGGACGAAGAGTGCTAGTTGTTGATTGGGTGGTTAATAGGAGTTCCTATTTTTGGCTGCTGTTGAAAGCTGGAAAGTGAAATTAACTGCAGGAAACAGCAGGTCAGCCCAAAAAAAGGGTGTGGTTAGGAAATGGCTGTGGAAACGGGATGTCCTTGTACCACATCTCCTCCTGTATTCCCTTGTCTGTTTCTTGGCCCCTTTGCTATTCCTTTTGTTTAGCCATTCTAGGCCCCACAGTCCTAGTGGCAGAAGCTAAAGAAAGAAAAATCCAGTAAAAATATATAGTAGTTTGGGAGAGAAGTAGTATTTAAAAGAGGTAATATAAAATTTACTGAAAGGTTGAAGTTGTTGGTGGTGATGGGGATTCCCCTCAGAGAGAAAATTAAAATATATGCCACACTTTTATGAAACCTAAATTCATTTTACTAATTTAAAAATAAAATGCATAATTTATAACCTAGCACAGTGGTACTTACTTCATGGCTCATAGAGAACCAAAAGAGCACTTTTACTTCCATTCCTGGCACCCCAGGGAAACATGCAGCTTCCCTGTTCTTCTAGCAGCAGATGTTTCAAAGTAGGAGCCACCTGCCAACCAAAACCCCTGTCGGGCATGGGGCCTTGTCTACTTTCCTGAAACACGGGGCAGGTGCCACATTGGGCAACAGCAATCAGAAGAGCTGTTGGTGACATATCATACAGTGACATGTTGCTCCCAAGCCATTGAGTATCACTGTCTTGGTTTATAAAACTGTCCTATTTGATGTGTTTATTATTATAAGAATAAATGCCTTAGTTTTTATGATCAAAATGGGGTTTATACCCAACACTAGAAACAGAGGTTAGTTATAAAGATCATCAGAGGCCACTTCCACACACTCTTTTGTCCCTATTGCTTCCCTCCCCCCCACATATGTTTTGCTCCTTCTGGGATGATTAGACAGAGCAAAACACATTGGGGGAACAGGGAGAAATGGACCCTGAAGCAATAGGGACAAACGAATGACAAAAATGACAGTGTGGAAGTGGCCAGAGAAAGGCAAGCAGAAATCCACAAGCAAAAAAGACCCTGTATTCACATCTTTATGAAGGTGGCAAGACTTTCTAGGTTGAGTGTTTTATATGTCTACAGTATTCTTTAAAGCTGTAGATTGTCCATCTAGAAATCCTTATGCTGTATATTCTGAGCAAATAAACTGTTATCTTCAGAAGCATTCCACTCATTCCAGAAGAGAAAACATTTTACAGGAGTGTTTTTCAGTTCTCCCCAAATATCTGTTTTTCCACTGGAAAAATAGAAGAATGTCTGGGGGGGAGGAGGAATGGGGAAAAATAACTTATTTTTCTCCTGAGCCTTTTTATCTGCGTGTGGAGGGCATGGAACATGGACATTCAGTGTATCTAGATTTCCCCCCCAAGACTGACTACTTCCCCTACTGAAGAGATGTAATTAAAAACGACGTGCAGACTTCTTGCACTCTGTATTGTACAAGGAGGGGGATCAGTAATGACAGAATTCATACTGGCTTGAGATTGATAGCCAAAAAGTAAACACTGAACCCTGCAGCTTCATAATTCCTCTAGCTCTGTGGTATGAACTGTGTCCTTTTTCTGTCCCACTGCATCTGCTTTCCTTATCTTTTGTGCATATTGATAGTGTCCCACATATACAACTCTCTCATTTCTTTTCTTAAAAAATTATTTGCATTATTTATAGTTCACCTTTCTCAGAGGACAAGGTGGATTACACATAGTGCGTGAGTACAGTAGACAAAATGGGACATTCAATAACCAATGCATTAGGGTTTTAGAAAGAAAGAACTGAAGTATAGCATATTCACATGGCATATTAAGTGTTAACAGAAATTACATAAATAGGATCCTACTTACAATAAGTGTACCCAGCAGGCCAATGTTCCCCCTAAGCTGTGGAGTCTTGTGAGCAAAAATTCTACTTTGTGAGCTACTGGCATTTAAGTTGTGAGTGAGCAGTTTGGCTACTGCATAGATTAGTTTGCTCTGGAGCCATCCTTCCTGAGCTAAATGTGTGAGCTGGAAGCGAAAAAACTGTGAGCCAGCCCACACTAACTCAGCTTAGAGGGAACACTGTAGACCACGCTCCCTAATTGTTTATGCAAACAAGTTTTAAAAACCGTTTTGTACAGTGGAACCCTAATATCTGTGCAGAAAAGCCCTGCTGAATAGTTCAGTTTTTCATAGTTTGTGGGAAACCAAGAGAGTAGGAGCTTTCCTGATCTTCTTGGGCAAACTGTTCCACAAGATAGATGGTAGCCACAATGGAGAAAAGATGTGTATGGGCAGTTGTTTATTTTGCCCGTTGTTAGGTTGACAGAAGCTCCTGCTGACTTGAGTGAAGTTGTCGTGGTGGAACTTAGGGAGAGAGGCAGTCCCACAAATAAGAGGGGCCAAGGCCGTGAAGGACTTTATGTGTGATAGCCAATACCTTAAACTGAGCCAAAACCAGGTAGAGAAAGTGGGGAAAAATCCAACTCCTTTGCAATTTTAGTCAACTAGAAGATTTTTCTTTTAACCACAAGAAGTTAACTGATGGGAGGTGGTATCCAGTGCTTACTCTAAGCTGTGGAATCTTGTGAGCAAAAATTCCACTTTGTGAGCTGCTAGCATTAAAGTTGTGAGCAAGCGATTTGGCTGCTGCATAAATTAGTTTGCTCTGGAGCCCTCCTTCCTAACTAGCTAAGACAAACATCTGTGAGCCAAAGGCTAAAAAACTGTGAGCTAGTTCACACTAACTCAGCTTAGAGGGAACACTGGTGGTAACGTGTGTGAACATAAACTTCTGTCATACCATTCTGGCCACTAGGAACCTGTTGGTATACAGTGCGATGCATTGCCTCTGAAGGTATTTAGAGTCTTTTAGTGCTAGTGGTACTTTGAGTGAGACAATTTCTGCAACTGTGGCTGCTTGTGTAAGCATGACTTGCCCCAGGTTGGATGCTGTTGAGAAGCTGGGATGTTTTTCCTGTTTCCCCAAATCATCATGGTGCCTTTGTGCACTACTTGAGCTCTTCTTGATTCTTCAGTGATCTTTCTGAAAACTGTCAGAATTTTACTGGATCCACCCATGCAGCAGCAATTTTTAACTGGCATATTGATATATCAATATTGGCATGTTCCTTATGTTTAAGAGAAATCGGAAGGATGCCCCCTCCTGTAGTGTTGGGAAAGTGGCCACCATGAGGACTGGGATAGAGAACATGCAGGGAAACCTGCAAAGCCATGGTTTCTCTGCAGCTGCTAATGCAGCACCCTGGGGTTTCCATAGGTAAGTGTTGCTATGTGGAAAAGGCCTGTCTAGTTATTATCACTTACTTTGTTGGAGTAGTATTATTTGCTGCGGCTTTTGAGCTAATGCAATAAAATATTTGAATTGATGTAACTAACCATTGGGGTACCCTTTCAGCTCTTACTTGGGGCACAGATGGTACATTTTAAGAAGGAGTTCTCAGTTAATTTTAGAAGCTATGGAGGGATGGAGGTAGTCAATCAGGTATGTTGTGCTCAGGCTGTTTTAAGGCTTGTGGGTTGTGGTCGGCTCCTTGAATTCAGTACAGAAGGCAACAGAAAGTTGGTGGAACATGAAACTGATGTTCTTCTGATGAACTGCAACAAGTTTCTATGTTGCTTAGCAGTTCCTAAACCATTACTAGGTACCAGGCCACAGTGCAGATACTAAAGTATGCAAAAAGTTTGTATAATGGCTGCATGCATCCATACATTACTGGATATTGTGCTCTTCTACAGCTATAGCAATAATTTGTAGTTTAAGTGTTTTGTCCATATAAGGAAATCCAGTACTGAATTATTGCTGTAGCACATAGATAGTGCAGTATCCAATGATACATGCGTGCAGCCCAGATTTGAAAGAAAAGATTTTAAAGGGGCAGAAAGTTGTCATTTCCACCCCAGGGAATGGTTTGTATGAAGTGGACTTTTCAAATATTTGCAAATGGTCTAGAGTTTTATTATAGGGTAGTGGTATTTAAGAACAAGTCACATAGTAATTACCTATAGACAGGTTTTGACATGAACCCAGTGTTTCTTAAAAAACTGACTCTACAGTAGCCTGAAATATATACACAGAGAGACATTATTGGTGCTTTTACTGTCTAAAGTATTTAGAAAAGGCGGACAGTTGTATGGCTTGCTTTTTGTACTATGTACCAGTTTTTGCCAAAACCTGACTTTGAAGCATTTATGAAACCTGTTCCCACTAGTAGGTAAAGTCCATGAGGAAAATGGCTATAAGGTAGCAGGCAATTGATAATCAGCAATTTAGGACAAGAGATTACAAAAAAGTAGATTTGGTATTCAAGTGAAAATATTGCATATTTGTGAACTGATAGACCACATCAAGATGCTTTCCACCCAACAGGGTATAATGCTTTGGGAAATGTTTCTCTACTTGAAATTGTCATACTATAATTACAATTTGTTTATAAGACTTTATTGAATTAAAGTTAAAGAGGATGTACTGCCTCTAGTTGGAATAAGGATTTAAAATATACAGCAACTTACTCTTTCAGCTTTTAGTAAATGATATGCTAATATATATTTTTCCAATCTATAAGTGCGAGATTTTCTTGTAAAATTATTTGCGAGGAAGCAAATAACTCCCGCCCTAGCCTGTAATTTCTACTATTCAGTTGACTAGTTCAGAAGATTTTTCTTCTACTGACGTGCCTATCCTGGAATTATGGGCTGTCATCTAGAGACAGATGATTCTCATGTACAGTGGAGCTTTCTTCTGAATGGCATAGGCGTTCCCTACAAACATGAAACCACAGTTCTTGGAACAAAAAATACTCTTGGAAGTTCAGTTGTGCTGGTCATGGGGGTTGTGGGGCTTTTATGATCTAGAGAAAAGAGAGCTTGTGCACAGGCATAAAGGGATTTGTCAAGCCCCAGTATATCTGCCTATGTGGAGGAGTTAAGAACATAAGAGAAGCTATGTTGGATCAGGACAATGGCCAATCCAGTCCACTCTGTGTCACACACTAGCCAAAACCCAGGTGCCATCAGGATGTCCACCACTGGGGCCAGAATTCCAGAAGCCCTCCCTCTGTTGCCCCCCCAAGCACCAAGAATACAGAGCATCACTGCCCTAGACAGAGTGTTCCACCTATACATTGTGGCTAATAGCCACTGATGGACCTTTGCTCCGTATGTTTATCCAGTCTCCTCTTGAAGCTGTTTATGCTCGTAGCTGCCACCATTTCTTGGGCAATTAATTTCACATGTTAATTACTCTGTGTGTGAAGAAGTACCTGTTCTAAGCTTACTGTTCATTAAATTCCTTGAGTGCCCATGAGTTCTTGTATTGTGAGAACGGGAGAAAAGTACTTCTTTCTCTGCCTTCTCTATCCCATGCATAACTTTGTGAACCTCTGTCATGTCACCCCCTCAATTGTCATTTCTCCAAACTAAAGAGTGCTGACCTCTTTAACCTTTCCTCATAGGGAAGGTGTTCCATCCCCATAATCATTTTAGTTACCCTTTAATGCACTTTTCCCAATGCTATAATATCTTTATTTGTGGTGCGGTGACCAGCAGTGTACACAGTATTTCAAATGAGGCCACAACATAGATTTATACAGGGATATTATGATACTGGCTGATTTGTTTTCAATCCCCTTCCTAATAATCCCCAGCATATAATTTGCCTTTTTTATTGCAGTTGCACACTCAGTTGACATCTTCAGTGAGTTATCCACCATGACTCCAAGATCTCACTCCTGGCCAGTTACTACCAGTTCAGACCCCATCAGTGTATGTTTATAGTCAGGATTTTTTGCTCCAGTGTGCATCACTTTGCACTTGCCCACACTGAACCTCATTCATTGATGCCCACTAGCCCAGCCTCAACAGATCCCTCTGGAGCTCCTCACAGTCCTCCCTGGTTCTCACCTCCCTAAATAACTTAGTGTTATCCACAAACTTAGCCACTTCACTGCTTACTCCCAACTCTGAATCAAAATGAACAAGTTAAAAGCACAGGACCTAGTACAGAACCATTTGTTACCCCGCTGCTTACCACCATCCACTGTAAAAACTGCCCATTTATACTGACTTTGTTTCCTGTTAAGTAACTAGTTTTTAATCCACAAGATGACTTGTCCTCTTATCTCATGACTGCTGAGCTTTCTTAGGAGCCTTTGCTGAGGAACTTTAATCACAAGCTTTCTGGAAGTCTAGGTAAACAACATCTATTGGGTCACCCTTGTCCACATGCGTGTTCACCCCCTGAAAGAACTCTAAAAGGTTAGTGAGACAAGATCTTCCCTTATAGAATCCATGCTGATTCTTCCTCAGTAGCTTTTGTTAATCAGTGTGCCTACTAATTCTATCTTTAATTATGGATTCCACCAACTTTCCTGGTATCAACATTAGACTGACTGGCCTGTAATTTCCCAGACCTCCTCTGAAACCATTTTTAAAGCTACCTTCCAGACCTTGGGAATGGAGGCAAGTTTAGGTGATAGATTGCATGTTGTTGTCAGGAGATCTGCAAGTTCATATTTGAGTTCTTTCAGAACTCTTGTATGAATGCTATCTGGGCCTGGTGATTTCTCAGTTTTTAATTTGTCCATGATTCATAGGAACCTCATCTCTTGTTACCTCAATCTGACTCAGGTCTTTTGACACCCCTCCTGAAATCGGTGGTTCTGGAGTGAGCAAGTACCTCCCATCTGCCACAGTGAAGGCGGAGGCAAAAAATGCATTCAGCTTCTCTGCCACTTTAGTAATCCTTTTTATCCCTTGGTCTTCCAAGGCTGGTTTTCTGCTTCTAAGTATTTGAAGACATTTTTATTGTTGGTCTTCGTGTTTTTTGTAATATGTTCCTCATAGACCCTTTTTGCCTGTCTGATCACTGACTTGCATTTTATTTCCCAAAGCCTGTGTTCCCTTTCATTTACCTCACTCGAACTAGCCTTCCAGGATGTGACAGAAAAGGTAGGAAGACTCATCAAGCCTGTGGGAGCAAATGATACTGCCTGGCACAGCCCAGAATATATTAAAAGAGAATATGTGGCTCTGGGTAAAAAGGTGAGGGAGTTGGGAGCGCAGGTTGCATTTTCATCAGTTCTTTCTGTCAAAGGCTGTGGCTTAGGAAGGGAAAGAAGAATACTGCAGATCAATGACTGGCTACATCGATGGTGTCATCAGGAAATGTTTGGATTTTTGGACCATGGCTTACGCTTTTGAGATGAAGCTCTTCTGTCAGGAGATGGTCTGCACCTCACGAGGGTAGGAAAAAATGTGTTTGGAAACAGCCTTGCAAACCTAATAAGGAGAGCTTTAAACTAAGTCCTATGGGGGAGTGAGACAAAAATGCAAAGCCCAGTATGATGCTGTTAACTGGAGATAAGAACTCTGAAGTTTTGTAGGGAGTGGCACGTATGCTAGGTAACATTAACTCACATGTAAGTACAGAAACGAAAACCTCAGGGTGCATAAAACATGAATTGCGATGCCTCTACCCTAATGAACAGAATATGGGAAACAAGCAGGAGGCACTTGAAGTCCTAATACAGGAAGGGGTCTGTGACCTAATAGGCATTACTGAAACTTGGTGGGATTACACTCACAATTGGAATATTAGGATTGAGGGCTGTAACTTATTTAAAAGGGACAGACAAATAAGGAAGGGCGGAGTAGTCACATTGTATGTAAAGGAGGTATATAGTTGTGTGGAAATATGTGAATCTGAGCATGAAAGTCCAGTTGAGAGTCTCTGGCTAAAAACAAAAGGAGTAAGAAATAATAGTGATAGGGGTCTGCTATAGACCTCCAAGCCAGGCAGAGGACTTGGATGAGACACTTCTTGAACAGATTACAAAGTTCTCAAAGAGACTGGACATAGTGATCATGGGAGATTTCAATTACCCAGATATCAGTTGGAAGTCCAACTCTGCTAAAAATGAAAGGTCCAATAAACTCTTGTCTTGCTGACAACTTCATTTTCCAGAAAGTGGAGAGGGAATCAAGGGGATCTGCTATCTTGGACTTGATTCTTACCAGCAGGGAAGAACTGGTTGACAAGGTGAAAGCAGTGGTCATCCTGGGTAGTAGTGACCATGTAATTTTGGAATTTACAGTCTTGGAGAAGGTAAAAGCTGTATGTAGTCAGGCATACAGGTTGGACTTCAGGAAAGCAAATTTGACAAACTTAAAGTTAGGCTGGGTAGAATCCCATGGTCAGAAATACTTAAGGAGAAGTGAGTTCAAGAGAGATGGGAGTTTCTTAAAAGGGAAGTACTGAAGGCACAATAACAAATGATCCCTTTGAGAAGGAAAAATGGAAGAAGCCTAAAGAAGCCAAGGTGGCTCCATAAACAACTTTCTAAAGACTTGAGAAATAAAAAAGACTCATTTAGAAAGTGGAAGGAGGGTCTTATAATGAAGGATGAATATAAACAAATAACCAGTGATTGTAAAGATAGAGTTAGGAAAGCTAAAGCTCAGTATGAGCTTCGGCTAGCGAGAGATGCTGAAAACAAAAAAAAAGTTCTTTTCTTATGTTCAAAGTAAGAAAAAGAGCAAGGACATGGTAGGCCCATTGCGGGGATAGGAAAGTGAAATTGTAACAGTTGATGAAGAGAGGGCAGAACTGTTCAATTCCTACTTTTCCTCAGTCTTCGCTTTTGAGGGAAATGGTACTCATTATGGCAAAAACAGAACACATGATGAGGGAAGGGATTTGCAGCCTAGGATGAAACTAAGTCCTTGGGGCCAGATGAACTGCATCCAAGGGTACTAAAAGAACTCACAGATATAGTTTCTGAGCCTCTATCTTTTGAGAATTCTTGGAGAACAGGTGAGATGCCAGAAGATTAGAGGCGGAGAAATGTTGTCCCCATCTTCCAGAAGGGAAAAAAGCAGGACCTGGGTAACTACCGGTCAGCTTGATGTCTATACCTGGGAAAGTTTTAGAACAAATCATCAAACAGACAGTCCTTAAGCATTTAGAAAGGATGGCTGTGGTTACTAAGAGCCAGCATGGGTTTCTCAAGAATAAATCATGTCAGACTAACCTTATCTCTTTTTTCCGAGAAAGTTATTACCTTGCTGTATCAGGGGAACGCTATAGACATAGTTTATCTTGATTTCACTAAATTGTTTTAACTGTAATTTTTATGTCTTCTTCTGTGTAAGCTGCCCTGAGCCGAGCTTGGCCGGGAGGGCAGGGTATAAATTTGATAATAAATAAATAAATATTGCAACACAGTTATTTCATCTAGCTGGTTTTCTTAATTCTTTTGCTGTTTTAAAATTATTCTCTAGCCTTTGATCTGGTGGGTGATGACAGACACCCAGAGTTAAGCTTCCTTTTGGGCCCACTATTTCTACCCATAGCATTTCTGTAAGTGAATCTGTTTCTCTTAAATTCTCAATTTTACTGGACTGTATACCCTCTCTGACCTATAGAGCCACTCCACCTCTGACTCCTCCCTCCCTATCCTTCTGATATAATTTATATCCAGGAATCTCTGTATCCCACTCAGTATCCTCATCCCACCGAGTTTCTGAAATGCCCACAATGTCTATTTTCTCCTGACACTAAGCATTCCAGCTCCCCCATTTTACCTTGGACGCTTCTAGCATTTGCATATAAACATCTCCAATTCCCCAGACACATTAGGCCTGCAACTTTCCTCCTGTGGCTTGGCCACTTCCGCAGTGTCATTTTTGTCACACGTTTGTCCCTTTTGCTTCAGGGTCCTCCCCCCATGTGTTTTACTCTCTCTAGTAATCCCAGAGGGAGCAAAACCCGTGGAAAGGGGGCGGCAAAGCAATAGGGTCAAAAGAGTGACAAAAATGTCGGTATGGAAGTGGCCCTTATCAGACAGTCCAATATTGTTTGTAACCCTCTCAGAGGTCAGTCCTAATACATTTCCCTCTAGAACACTAACAGCGACCCCTTCATCTCTTAGAGATTAGCCATCCTAAACCAGAGACATTTCATCTCCTGTTGGCTTTCCCTGAGGATTTAGTTTAAACTTCAGCACAAAGATTTAGTTTAAAGTTTGGTACAAAGATGTTAAATATTTGTTATTCCAGAAGGGTAGTCATATCAGTCTGTGGCAGTAAGACAGAAGTCCAGTGGCACTTTAAAGACCAAAAGCAATTTTTCTAGCATGAGCTTTTGTAAGGCAGAGTTGACTTCTTTAGATGCAGTGGAAAGAAAATCATTTTCTTCATATTTATCCATAAAATTATAGAAGGGAAGGGGACAACATAAGCACTTTCAGGCCTGGTGTTATAAATTAGGTGTGATTCTTTTGGTTTGTATACTTGATGAGACCATCAGAAGTTCTAGCCTCTCTCTCATAAAGGAGAAGGTAAACAAAAGTGCAATAGAGTAGGGCAAATAAACTAATAAGAATGTGAAGCATGAGAAAATTAAAGGACATTAATAAAGGGTGATGATATGATAAAATATTATGCAAAATGACATCATTTCCCTTGAAAGTTATACACGCTCTGCTAAATCTTTGAGCAGTTTGTAAATGTGGAAAGTGAAAAACAGAATGGAAATATTCAATTGCCAGTGAAGGGTTTTTTCCCCTTTAAAATTCTTTTTGTCACAAATTGTGAAGAGTGATTGTTCTTCCGAAGTACCAAAATTTATTTGTAATTGTTTAGGCAAAAAAAATGAGTTAGGCTTGTTCTTAAAATGCTAGTAAAACTTTCCATGTCCATTCAAGTGTCCTAACCTGTTTATGAATATTTTAAGAACTGGTTGGGGTACATTCATTCTGTTCATTAGATCAACAGGCTTGTTCAGTTGGAGCTGTTTCCATATGCGACAGTTAATGCCTGGGTGTATGTAGCAGATTGATATTGGCCCTCCCATTCTTTTTCCATGGCGTGAACTTCCTGTTTTATAGGGCATAGCTTTTAATATTTTTATACAGCAGGGGTAGAAGATCTGGGTTTGCAAATCTTTACCTTTAATTTGTTTTAAATTTTCAAAGATTTAGAAATGCTTGTTCTCTTCTGCATAGGGATTTACGTTTCTCAGGCAAAGAGTTAGTTGTTTTCTGAGCAAGTCTCAAAGCAGCCACTTGGTTTATAGTCTGATATGAGCTCTAGCGTGCGTTGGGTATTATGAATTTTCAGAGGTACAATTCCTGGGCATCCGTTCCTTAGGAAGAGGCATCCCTTAGATATTCCAGGTGCTTCCTGTTGATTTTGAGGAGACCCAGGGCAAAACTAAATGTTACAAAAACACACACAATTGCCACTGAAAACATCAGCTCTTCCCTCTCCTGCTGTGCCATAATATCTGGCAGGACTTAACAATTAGATGTTTCTCACTGAGTGTATCTTTGGTTCTGCTCTACTATATACTCTGCAGCTGCATGGGGAGGCAATGAATCCCAAGTGCATTCTCCTAAATGTGTTACAGAGGGAACAGGGAGAACTTAATACATGGTTGCATTTTTGGCAGCAGTCACACATTTCCCCCCCTGTGTCTAATTCTGCACTAAAACTGCAAGATTATAAATTTAAATGAAGGTGTGGAGCAAGGAGAGGTATTATTTAGTGGTAGTACAAGTCTCCACAAATCCCCAGGCCTGCTTGCCAATGATTAACACCATCCTCCATCTGGTCAATGTCCCTCTCTTGATTTCTCTGTGTGTGTGTGGGGGGGGGGGGCTGTGGAACTGTTTTAGGTCCCACGGGGTACAGATATCATTCGGCAGAGAGTTCCACCAGGCCAGTGCCAGGGCCAAAAAAGCCCTGGCTCTGTTTGAGGACAGGTGGATATCCTTCAGGCCAGGGATGACCAGGAGGTTCTTATCTCCAGAGCGTAATGCTCTTCAGGGGGTATACTGGGAGAGGCAGTCCCTTAGATACGGTGGACCCAGACGATTTAGGGCCTTGAACGTCAGTACCAGAACCTTGAACCTGATCTGGTACTCAACTTGGAGCCAGTGCAGCTGGCAAAGCACTGGTTGGATATGTGTGCTGTTGATGGGGTCCCAGTGGGGTCGATGCGATTATATGTCTCCTCATCCTACTGATTATATTGACTTATATTATGTAATCCATCTTGAGTCTCAGGCAGGGCTCATGTCGTAGCAGGAGCTCCTCTGCATATTAGGCCACATACCCCTGAGGTAGCCAATCCTCCAAGAGCTTTCAGTAGCCCCTGTAAAGAGAGCTCTTTGAGCTCTTGGAGGATTGGCTACATCAGGGGTGTGTGGCCTAATATGCAAAGGAGCTCCTGCTACGAAATGAGCTCTGGTCTCAGGTAATTTATGCAACAAACATGCAAGCATTTGATGCCACATGAGTTGTCAGTTAGTTTTTAAACCGACACTTTGAGGAAAATCTAGGCATTTTGGATAGTGAAAAATAGGGTTAGTTTTACGTGATTTGATATAAAACAGAATTACCGCCCCCCCCCCCTTTTCAGTCAAAGCATGATCATCACTAGGTCTCAAACTGATTGGAAAGTGGGTTTGTAGAAATAATTGTGCCATTGGTGGTCTGACGATGTTCTGGGAATTTTTGTGAAAATATGGCCAAATCAGAATGAGTGGAAAACCCTGGAATAACCAAAGGTGACGAGAGTTTACTGAAGCACATCTTTCATTAAACTGTACACAGATTCTTGCACATCAGCACCGAAGGAGCAAGTCACCATGTCAGTAAAAATGTAAAATATATAGTTAAGCTTTTGATAAGCTACATATTGTAAAGCTGGAAATGCACGTGCTTTCCTTTTTAAAAGATTTCTGCTGTTTGCAGTGTAGTTTGGCACGTATTGAAGCTGTGTGTAGGAGCAGCATGGAAAGCCATAATCATCTCAGCAGTAAAAGGGCATGCACAAGGGCCCTGAATCTTGTTTGTTTTACCTAGTTTATACAAGGACAGTATAGCCTTGCCCTCTGGGCCTGGTGCAGGCAGATTGATCCCAGTCTCCTGGACAAATAGGCCCCTTCCTTAATTGGTTCGCTTGATTACAGTGTACTCTGATGTCTTCATTAGAGACGTAAAATATGAAGGTGTGATTAAAAAAAAAAAATGAAGTGTATCCAGATTGATAGCCAGTCAGTCTGCAGCAGCACAATTAAACTGAAGTTTAATGGCACCTTGATGATTACCAGATTTATCCTGGAATTAATTTTGTTAGATATTAAGGTGGCACCGGATGACTTGTTTGATACTGAAATATATGCAGTATTTAACTTTCTGACTGCTCTGCACCATAGACTGCGTCATTCATAAGGCTGCATGTATGATTGTACCACTGAGAGCATATTTAGAGAATTTAGACACATAAGCAAATCGAAAATAGTTATTTATTTTAATTAATTGTACCTCGCTTTTCTTCCTAGCAGGGGCATCCCCCCCTTTTATCCCTACAATTACACTGTGCGGTAGGTTAAGCTGAGAGAGGATGTAAGTGGCCCAAGGTCCTCCAGTGAGCTTCCCTGGCACAGAGGGGATTCAGACCCAGAACTCCCGGGGCTCTAGTCTCTCTGACCACTATACCGCTTAGTCCCAATAATAATACCTAATGGTATGCCCTGAAATATATCCAGTATTTGAGAAAAAAAGAAGAGTTCATTTTTATACGCTGCTTTTCTGTACTCTAAGGAGTCTCAAAGCAGCTTACAATCCCCTTCCCTTCTCCCCACAACAGTCACCTTGTGAGGTTGGCGGGGCTGAGAGACTTCTGAGGGAACTGTGATAGGCCCAAGGTCACCCAGCAGGTTCCATGTGGAGGAGTGGGGAATCAAACCCGGTTCTCCAGATTAGAGTCTGGCACTCTTAACCACTACACCACACTGGCTCTCACCACAGTGGCAAATTGCTGTTTACTGTGCTACCTTTAGCATGTGTATCTGCTCTCTCTGTCTCATTTTGAAATCCAGTTTTTATGCACTCCTCTTATTACATAGGGTTTTATTGCTTTAGTTGCTTAGTTGTGTCATCCATCTTGAATCTTAGTGGAAAAGGTGGAATCTAAATGAAGTAAATAAATAAAAATGTGATTGGCCATATTGTCTGACAGACAAAAATGACCAAGTTCAAGAGGGGGGTTATGCTGAATCTGGACCACTTTGTAGGAACCGTCTTGGAAATGTTAGGGTGCACTAGTTGAGCTGGCCTTCTAGTTAGGGTTTCTGCTGGCCATCTTTTTTTAAAAAAAATCTCTCCGTACAGCATTCTATTTTTGGTCCTATATTATTTATTTATTGTTTATTGCCTTACATGGGTTACAGGGTGTATTTTGTACTATTTGACCTCTGAAGAAGGCTCTTGTGAGCCGAAATGTGTCAGGCCATGCACTGTTCTTTTTTGTGTATTTGTAACTTTTAACATTTTATGAGGCTTTATTTGGGCCCCTACAATGTTTTTATATGTTTTTAACTTTTGGCCCTCAATAAGTTTTCTAAACTTCCTTAGGATGTTTGAGGTAATATTTGAACCAGAACTTTGCTGTTGCAGACTGTTAGGCACTGTGCTACACCTGTTCTCTATTTACGATTTTGTTTGCTAATTGACATGCTAAATGTTTGCTTTAGAGGCTTTTCTATCCTGGGTACTGTAGATGGGTGATAAGTGCTTTATTACACTCCCAAAGATTTCTTGCTATTCCAGCACAATGCAGTAGCTGGAGGCTGATTACCTTCCCCTCCCCACTCTTTCTTTTTCAGATCCAGACGTTCAATGTTGAAGCACCCTGCCAGACAGTAGAAGATTTAACCAATGGAGTGGTGATGGCCCAAGTACTTCAAAAGATGTAAGAGAACATTTAAAAAAAAATCATTGTAAATATGTCACTTTATTCAGATTTTTAACTTTTTTTGTATTCAGCTGGTGCAAACCTGCTATGTTGTGCTGCAGTCCTAAACACTTTTACAGCTTAACTGTAAGTGCTGTTGATGTGGAATTTGTTGACAGAAGTGTTTGTTGGAATGTTGGACTTCTTGTTTTCAAACCCAGAAAGCAATTGCATGTATCTTTTCCCCTGTACAGAACAAATGTGTAATTTGGGTGAAAGTATATCTCAAAGATCCAACTTTATGATTGTTAAAATACAGGAAAATCTAACATGTTTATTAACATTAAACTGATCAGTTGTAAGTAACAGTGAGTGGTTAGTTTTCTCTGCTTTTATTATTATTTATAGAATTCCATCAATGTACTGGTAGTACTTTATAGAGTAACTAGGGGCAAGGCCTGTTGCAGGCAACAATGCAACGGGCGCTAGCAAGAGGAGGAAAGGGAAGGAAGGAAGCAATTCTCTTCATCTCAACTTCTTTCCCTCTTCCTCTCAGCTACCCCCCCACACACACTCTTGCTATCTTACCCCCCCCAACAGAGCCTCTTTGTAGAGGCCGTTGCATTTATTAACTGAGTGGGTGTCAGAGTGCATCTCTCTTCCTGACTTACTCCCGAGTAAACAGGCTGTGCACCCACACACACAGATTATTAGGGCTGAAGCTGGGGCCAGCTCACCTATTTCCATTTTGTAGGCACCACAAAAGGGCTTGCAGAGGGGCTCTCCCCCATCATCGATTTTGAAAGCAAATAAATGCTTCCTCCTGTGCTGAGTCCCACAGTCTGCAGCTCTTCTCTCATCTCCCAAAGCTACAGAAATCCCCAGAGGTTGGTGGTGGAGCAGTGGAGCCAGAGAGTTGCTGCAAGCACTTAACTGATTTCTAGAACAAAGTTTGAGTCTAGCTGCACCTTTAAGACCCACGAAGTTTAACTGTAGGTAGCCTTTCATGGGCATGCACAGTGAACTGACCGCAAGCTTCTGTGCCGGATGTTTTCCTTTTGTTTCCCCGCCAGCCCTTTCAATTGCAAAGCTGCTTCCTGTTTAACACCAGCTAATTAATTATCCTGGCCCACCGCCTCTTGGGACTTCCAAATTGGGAGTTGTAGTTCTAATTCCTTTTGCTATGGTTGCAATAAAGCCAGCAGAGAACTACAACTCCCAAAGTGCAACGCTCTGTGGGCGGAAGTGAGGCAGCGCTGGGAGGGAATGCAGCCAGTGGGCAAGGACAGCGTTTTGAGTGGCAGTTCTTGCAGCCCACTGATTTTGGCGCCCCATGGAATCTTGCCGCTTTGAAAACAGCTTTATATATAGGAGAGATATTTGTAGGTACAAGAGGCTCGTCCCCTGGGGAGGCAGTGGAGGGAGAGAAAGGAGGAATGGATGAGTCAAAATATACTAAATAAAAATAAGTTTGCATGTTCAGTGAATCATGCAGTAGTGGGGTAAATCATATGGATAATATGACTAATAAAGTCTCTATATTTCTGCTCTTTTAAAGTTGCATTGGTTGTGGCTTTGTTTACTGTAGCAAGTGAATATTACCCTTTTGCCCCTGCTTTGCATCAGCCTGTCAACCTCGTGGCTGTATGAAGGCCGTGTTAGGGGGAGGGTTGTTTTTGTACCTCCATCCTGCCACTGCCCTGCCTTTGTTTTTGGAAGGCTCCTTTTATTTTTTTTTTCTTTTGTTCCTCTTTATGGGAAGGGTGGAAAGATCTCCTCCTAATCAAAAGAAACTTTGGATCTATTTACATATCACACCTTTCATCTAAGGAGCTCGGGGTGGCTTACATGGTTTTCCACTCTACTTTTTTATTATCACAATAACCCTGTGAGGCATGTCTGCGTAAGTATATGTGACTGCCCTAAGATTACCCAGAGAGGTTCATGGCTGGATATTTGAACCTTAAGTGTCTCCAGTCCTAGCCTAGGGTCTCATAACATTAGAGAACACTGCATTACCACCTATGTTGTGGGGTAGACTTCCCAGTATTCTTTCCCCATCAGAATATAGTGAAAGATGCACCCTCTAAACAGTTTGTTCTTCAGAGAGAGCCCCCTGAATGTTTAATTCCTTCCCCACCCTTATACTTCTGGCTTCTTGGGAAGGGCTGTGGCTCAGAGACAGAGCATGTGCCGGGTCCCAAGTGGGATCTCTGGCATCTCCAGTTAAAAGAATAATGTAGTAGGTGATGTGAAAGGCCTGTACTTAAGACTCTGGAGAGCCACTGGCAGTCTGAGTAAACAGTGCTGACCTTGATGGACCCAGTGGTTTGTTTCAGTATATTACAGCTTTATTGTTGTCAGTTTTAGGGTAGCTTTTCATAATTACTAAGATTCTGGGATGTGAGGAGTTTACTTTGTTTTATGTGATTTTAATGGTCTTTCTCAGTAGATTGAAATGCTTTCCTGATCCTGCTTCCCATCTATTAATGCATGATTACCCTAGCAATTATCTTACGCTTACATGTAACATTGTTGTGGGGTTGGACTTTCCAGTTGCCAGTAGAAAGTACCATTTGACTACTGAACTCAGCTGCAACTTGTACACCCTGGTTCCCACAATAGAGCTTCCTCAGCCAATCTGATTACAGGCAGGTACATAAAGGTAGTGGTGGTCCTTCAGGTACCCTATACCCAAGGGTTTTGTGAAGAAGGTCATATTTCTACACGTTCCCTTGATTTAATGAGCATCATTCTAGTATAACATACAGTGTAAAACAGTTAATTTGTATAATTCTTGTATCAAACAGAAAAAGTTTACTCACAAACACTGGAATTTTCTTTCCATTCATCATAAATGGAAGTAGGGTAAAGTCTTTCTCTGAAGTGATGAAAACAGGATTTTTGTAGTTATTTGACCACTTCTCCTATTTTTCATTTCAGTCATCCTTTTATTGAGCACTGAAAATCAAGCTGTACTTCAAAAACTGTCTCATTAATTACTTTGAATGCTATGAGAAGTTCAGAAGATAAATTAAAACTTTCAGTTCCTATAAACAGCAGAATGTGAATTTAGATCTTTCTGTTTAGAGCAGGTCAAGTTACAAACTTTGAATTATGTGGTAATGGTAAAGGGTCAGGGTTCTTTAAGATAAGGAGAATTTATGTTAGGAATGTGCAGGTTCTGTTTGTTACAGAGCTTCATGAGAGTGGGAAAAGCAAACAGCCATCAGTATGTAAGCCTTGTTTATGCATGTGAGTATTTCTGGAGCTTTATTTCAGAACTCATGTGTGAAATAAAACTTGGTGGTTGGTATAGCATTGTTCATTTATGTTAAGTACATGGACAATTTTTTTTTAATCTTGGGTACATAGATCAGCTTTTACATACTTGTCTTTCTGTATTTTCTAAGTAGAACAGTTATATAATAAAGTCTTCTGAGAGTCTTTAGAGCCCTTGAATGTTGTATAGACCTACTTGCTCAGGTTGTTCCAATGCAATTATTATGTGGCTTGTTGGAGTCCAGATCTGTTCTGAACGTTATGGAGGCCCTCTGTATACCTAAAATAATTCTGTATGATCAGTTGAGCAATGGGTTATGTTGCAGAAATGGATACAAAGAAGGCCACCTTCAAAACATGTGGAGTAGATGAGGCAAAGTTGGATGGATGTCACAGGAACTTATTTGAGTTTGAGAAGCAATATGTAGCTTCTGCAGGACAAGAGAGTTTTTTGCAAGGCCAATATTACAAGCTTCATCCTTCACACCAGGGCTTTTTTTGTCGAAAAAGCCCAGCAGGAACTCATTAGCATAATAGACCACACCCAACAATAGAAATGCATTGGCATATTAGGCCACACCCCCAGCAGTGCCGCTCATTAGCATGTTAGGTGGGGGCTGGGAAAGCACAGGGTAGGCATGGAAGCTTGCCTTCCCCCCCCCCCCCGACCTTCTCTGCCCCACTTCAACATCGCCTTTCTAGTCTACCCCCCCTCCAGAACCAGACAGCCGGGGAAAGGCACTGCTGAAGTGCATGGGATCTGAAAGATCCGTCTGAAAGATCCCTTGGGGAGGGAAAGAAAGGCATTTTCCATGTGCCTGGGTTCCCTGCCTGCCCTTTTCCAGCTGTGACATGTCAGCTAGAGAAGGGAAGGCAGAGAGAGACTTTTTCTTGTCTATTTCACTCTCAGCTGACTGGCCAGGAGTGAAATTGACAAGGAAATTGGGATTGGCTCCCCAGGAGGAAAGAGGGCCTTTTAACATGCCACCTTTTCCTCTTGTGTGTAACATGGAGAGGGCAGCGTGCTCTGTAGCCACGTATGCCAGAGGTTTTGGTTGTAGGCGTGGCCAACTCAGGAGCCAGCCGGAACTCCGTTCCTGTGCGTTCCTGCCCAAAAATAGCCCTGCTTCACACTAATATCTATGGATGTATATGATACAAGTATGTTTGCCAAGTCATAAGAGTTGTATCCATCAAAGAGAGAATCCATCAAAAGTGAAGTATTTAAGGATTTAATGTTATACACCCATCCATTATAGAGAAAGAGTGAGAGTGCTGCACTGCTTATGAAATCTCTCTTTGTATTCCCATGAAAGGCCCATACTGTTGATGTAAATAGCTGCTGGCGCTATGTAAATGGAGACTAGACATTGATCAGTTAATCTGATATGGCTAATCTGATTAGTCCCAAAGACTTTGTTTCTCCCACAGAATTGCAAGTTAATTCTTGGACTTCAGTACTTATGAAACCTAGTGCCTTAGTGATAATAGGTATCTTAATGTTAATTCAGAATATATGGCTGAAGAGAATTCTGGAGAAGTTTTCAGTATAGGTGTTAGATTTAGCTATGGAAGTGCCAATTTGTGCAATTAGAGTATAACTTCAACAGTTTCACTTTCAGTTAATGTGTACTAAATTCATTTTCACAAATGACTATGTAGTGTAGTCTCAACAGTTCTAAATACAAAAATGTTCCTTCTAAAGTTTTGACCTTTATCCACAGTGTTTCTCTGTGCTCACTGTTAGGATAAAATTGTTGACAAAGTAACCTAATGACATCAGTTGTCTTGGCTTCCAGAAATGATGAGTATGACAGATTATAGCTTCTTCCTGATGTACTGACAACATCTGCCTGCAGAAAACATCACCATAGCTGTCTGTGTTTCAAAAGATTTAAGTTTGTTGAACTAGAATGCAGCAGGGGGTCAGCAGCACAGTAGATCGTTTTGCTTGGCATGGTAGCTCTCCAGCAACACAAAAGACAAGCACAGCTCCTGGATTTTTTGTTCTGCGCCTGAATCAGCAACAGCATTAGAAATGTGAAGCCTTGGGGAAGAAAAACCCTGGAAAAATAATATTCCCCCCCCCCCTCCTTAGAAGCTTTGGGGGAATACTGGGGGGAAACTTCCTATGAAATATTTTTTCTTTAGAATAAGCAAAATGCTTCTTAAGGCAAAGTTTTTTCAGATCTCTAGCATGAAAAAGTTTTTCCCAACAGAAGAATTGGGGAATTTGGGGTAGCATGAAAAATATACTATAGGCATATACAACATTTTCAAGATTTTTCTGTTTAAATTAATTTTGGCAACAATATGTTATAGCTGTTTTAATGGCAATATGAAGTGTATCTGATGTTGCAAAGTTTAATTTATTATCTAAACATGCTTGCAGTACTGCCTATTCTATGGGAGAGTTTCTGTTCCAATAATACAATTTTTTTGGTATAGAATTTGTCTTCTGCCTTCAACTTTGATCTTTCTATCACTCAGATGTCAAAATTTAAAGATCTGTGTGCTATTGTAGCATAGGGTGCAGCAGTTTGAAAATCTTTCCCAAACATTGAGTATACTTGCAGTTTTTCTTATAGAAAATGAAGATATTCATACTTTTAAATTCCATAAAGATGGCAAATAGTACAATTTAAATTTCAACTAAGTCATAAATCATGCATTTTATGTTGTTACAATATTAGAAGAGATTTAGGTTTGATAGGAAAGTAAGTATTGCATATATTTCGATATTTTGCAAAATTGGAGAGGCGGTTTCCCTGAAATAAACAGGGGGAAGTCCCCCCCCCCCCCCACCCATGACTTCAAAATGTCTGGAAATGTATTTTACATCTCTAGAGAGCATTAGCTGGAACTTCTTCTAACCCCACTTCCAGGGAATGCTAGCATCCCTGTGCTATACTGCACAGGTGTATAATGCTGCTGCTCAGTGAGCTGAAACTGAGGCAGGCATGGGATGTGGTGCATTTTTAAAATGTGACTTTGTTTTCTACCACTCATGCCAACATATTTTTTGTATGTGCTGGCATGAGTAGCAGACACTGTATTTCAGTAGCAAACATATGCCTGCATATCGGTGAGATAACTTTGCTTCTTCATTTGTAACATTTTGCATAGTAGAATGTTGTCCAAACTTCATATGGAGCACAAATTCTCAAGATGGGAGCCCCCATAGGCTCCTCGAAATCATATGGGGGTTCTGTTCAGCCAAACCTGATTCTATCCTCGTATCACTAATGCCATTTGTTCATGTTTTTCAGTTCCATTTCTTCTTGCCTAGTGACACAACACAAATCATTAACTTTAAATGTTTCAAAATTTGCATTGGTGTACCAGCTGCGGTTTATTGAATCTTCAGTTCTGACCTTGTCTTTAGAAGTTGCCTGTCAGTCTTACCCTCGGCCCTTCATCTGAAAGATGGGCATAATTTTGACCTGGAGTACAACATGATAATATATGGCTAGCCTGATCTTGTCAGATCTTGGAAGCTAAGTAGGGTTGACCCTGGCTGGTAAATGGATGGGAGACCTACAAGAAATACCAAGGTCGTGAAGCAGAGACAGGCAATGGCTAACCACCTCTGAATGTCTCTTGCCTTGAAATCCCTACAGGGTTGCCATAAGTCAGCTGTGACTTAACAGCACTTTCCACCACCACTGTATGTGAATGTTCTAAAACACTAATTGTTATTATTTACAGTGAAATGGCAAAGAGAATGAAAGAGTTTTTAGACAAAGGGTAATACTGAATTGCTTTAACATTCTTTGCTATCTTGTGTTTATTGTCTCTTGTAGGAACCCACATATGTAGGCCTTATTAAAGTATTTCCAAATGTCACTGGCCCCTCAGGGTGATTAGAAAGAGCTAGTTTTGCATAGTGTAGCCTTACTAGGTGAAATGTTACCATTGTAGAATTTGTACCTACAGGACATGGTTGGAAGGCACATGATACAGCCGCAACCTTGCTGAAGTTCAGTTATTCTTATTGGCATTGTGTTTTGTAGCTTTTTTTAAACTACATCCTGGTACATTGCTTTAAGACCCAACAAAATTTTATTCAAGGTATAAGCTTTCACGTGCATGCACACTTCATCATATACAAAGCTTATACTTTGAATAAAACTTTGTTGGTCTTAAAGGTGCCACTGGACTCAGACTTCTTTGTTCTGCTGCTTCAGACCAACACAGCTACCCACCTGAATCTATTCAGTACATTGAGATCATCGATTTGAAATTGATGGATAGTGAGAGAGTTGTATTAATCTCACTATAACTTCCTTGATGGCTCCAGAGATTAGATCCTCTAAGACGTGAGAGAACTAGCAAACTGGTCTTGAGCAAACTGGTCTTGAGCAAAATAGGTAAAAAAATAGCAACTGGCTTTATGCAGAGTTCTGCATTCCCTGAAGTGCTATAACAGAAAACACAGTGTTTGCCTCCCAACAGTGTTTTTTTTTTTAAATAGTAAGCTAAAATGCATTCAAATAACTATTTATTCTGCTCCTTCAGTTCAGGCAGGTATTAGAGAAAAGACTGCTGCAGGTCCAGTTTAACCAGTTTAACCAGAGGAAGGTGTTGGGGAGGGGGGGGTGACATTCCCTGCTTCTGAACTGGCAGTATGATTTCCATTCTGTCTCAAAAAAACAAACCAAAAAATAAAAATTGTTGCACACATTTTAGAAAGCATGACAGCAGGAAGGTAGGTGTCAGGCCAGTAATTCCTGAACAGTGTTCCAAGCAGGGCATGCTAGGATACCAAGAGGAATAAATTAAGAAAGAGTTCTTCTCTGCCTGCAGTGTCCATCTGTCTGCAAAGAAAAGCTGCCAGCTTCATTTGTGCATAAATTGCTGCTCTTGCTTAGTAACAGCAAGGCCAAGGTGAGAAGGAGAATAGTGAGAAGGCCAAGGTGAGAAGGAGAACATGTAGGGAAAGATATATAATATCAAAAGAAAAGCTAGATTTCTTTTCCATAAAGATGTCAGCAATTGAAGGAGATTTCTTTTCCATAAAGATGTCAGCAATTGAAGGAGAAAAGGAATGTTCCAGAGGATCTTCTTTCAGTGCAGGGGGGCAGTATTTCTGACTTGCAAGATATCAGATGGACAGATGTGCGCAATAGGCTTGCCAGCTCTAGTTTGAGGAATACTTAAGCTTTTGGGGGTGGAGCCTGAGGAGGGCAGGGTTAGGACAGGACAGGGACTTCAGTGGGGTATAATGCCATAGAGTCCACCATTCAAAGTGTCCATTTTCTCTGGGGAACTGTCGCCTGGGGATAGGTTGTAATCAAAGGAGACCTCCAGGCACCAACTGGAGGTTGGCCGCCCTAGCAGTGAGTGAATGGCACTGCTTACTAGTCTAACACATATATAAACAATGTAAGAGGAGGGGCTTCCCCAGCAACAGCAACTCACCATGCTGTATAGGGAATGGCTTAAGCTGGCTCTTTATTTGGGTAGGCTCTGGCTTGAGCATTGTTGTAGAACATTGGGATTGACTTTGGCACCACTACTGCCTGTCATGGCCCATTTATCCATGTCATCAAGACCTTTTCTGTTGCCTTGCTGGCCCTGAATAACTGGCATCTTATGCTGTGCTTTCCCATGTTTTTGAGTAGCACTGTAAAGGCTGAGGTAATGACTGACAGTGAATAACATTGCCTCTTTCAAGCTGTGCAGAAAGTGAAGGATGAGCTCCCTTTTGGCTTGGTGGTAGTTACACACTTTGAAAGTAAAAAAAAATTCAAGTGTGAAAATAAAGTTTGCTACCATCCAATGCTTATCCCTGAAGTTTGTTTGTTTGTTTGTTTACTTATTTATTTATTCGATTTGTATCTCGTCCTCCCCACCTTTCGGCGGGCTCAGGGCGGCTGGGAAAGTTTGGGAAAGAGTGTTAGACTTTAATAAATAATGTTAATTTAGTGAAGGCAAAGTGTAAATCTGAATGCTGTCTTTTTATTGCAGCCATGAACACATACTGGAAGTAAGCACCACTGAAATTAACGATGCATATTTCCATGCATGGGATTGTACCCTTCACATTTTGTAATCCCTAAAAAGAATGTGTCTGTTCTGTTGAATTACCATCAATTGAAAATTGACCCATCAAAAATATGAAATGGAAAACTGAATGCCAGTCAATTAGGATAATATATTAAGAATAATACATTTGTGATCTGGGTCTGTTTCTATTGTTGTACACTGCCCTGAGCCCTAATAAGATGGTGGTGGAGGAGGAGGAGGAGGAATTAGTAATTTTATCACTGTAACAGTAGGCTTCAACCCCCCTTTCCAAAAAAACCCCAAAAACCTGTAAACTTCAAAAAATGGACTTGAGAAAGTAGCTGAGTCCTTCTTGGGATCTTAGCCTTGATGTTATAACAGCAGATTTATCTGAGAGGGAAGTATGAAGATGTTTAAACAGAGAATAATGGTAAAACATGTGTCAAATCAAATCACAAACCTTTATTGGCATAACAAATGTGTCTAGTTTCCTGATCTGCTTGATATCCCCCCTTGATTATACTGTGTAACAGAGAAAATCTGGAACTTTTGATTAATTTTTACATTTCTAGAAATTCTGTTTTCAAACGGTGAGCATGGTACATATTCATATCCCAGACAAAGAAAGAAAACAAAATACAGAATGTTATTAAACTATTGTTATTATTTTATTTGCCGTAACTGTAGTGAAAAACATGTGATGATTTAGAATCTACAAGTTTGTTTTAGGTACATATTTTTAACAAGTATATTCTACGTTTCTCCATTTAGAGATCCAGCATACTTTGATGAAAACTGGTTAAACAGAATCAAAACAGAAGTAGGAGACAATTGGAGACTGAAGGTATTTTCATTTTCAAGTTTAGTGTGTAAAATACTGCCATTATTTGTGTGTGATTTTAGTCAGCTCAGGGTAGTATTCTAGATGTCCAAAATGTGTCAGCCAAAGATCAAGCTGAATTAATCATATAAGAATTAATCCCAGTTTAGCCCTCCTATGGTTTTGTTTCATAACTAATTTCTAAGTGTTACTCAAATGTAAAACTTTCCTCCTGTGTGTGCCACTTCATGCTACCTGTGTTATTTTATAATAAAGTGATTGTCCCATAATGTTTCAGCCCCTCCTTCCCCTAAATATTAACTGGTTCTGGGGAAAGCAAGAAATTGTTCCCCAAGACATGGGCCAGGGTATGTGTGTTTGTAAGCGCACTAAATGACCTCATCTTAGTGAAAACTTTCACTTGGCAGTAGTTTTTGTCATGATATCTGTTTTGTTAACCTAAATGGTGCAAGAAGGAATACAGGACCCAAGTGGTTGAGATTCCACAGGTTAATGTCTGGATTGTGCCCAAAATACAGTGGGAAGCCAGTGCAGACGTCGGTGCTCTTGTGTCATAACTATCAATCTTTTGTTTATCCTTTAGATAACTCCGTTCAGTTGCTCTCCTCTGAAGTCTGTATGCTATGTAGATGGTGATCAAAACTCAACATGGTAATTCAGTTGACATTTAACCAGCTGTTTGCCTAGTCTTCCAAACAGCTTCTGTCAACACAACCTCAGATATCACTTTAAATTTTTCCCCATTGTAGCATCTGATGACTCACTCACAAATCATATTTCACAATGTTTACCTGTAAAATTGGGGCGCCCTTTCTAGGTGGGAGCTAGGTTAATGCTATGTCAAGAGAAATTCTCCTGACACTGCGTAAAAGTTTTGTTGTAGAAGAAACACAGTGCTAGAATATTTGGTCAACAGTGAAGTAATTTTTCTAGAGTTTTAGAGTACTTCAGTGGTCATATAGAATAGTTATAGATTAATAACCTGACTTTCTGGTTTTTAAAAAAAATGATTGTTGTAGCTTTCACCCAATGTAGGAATCTCTGAATTAATGGCTTAAATTCCTGCCCTGTTGATTTCTTTGCATCAACCACATGTAGGTTAGATGTAGTATATGGTGGTAATTCACAGCTGTCTACAAGTTTTAGAAAGTTTTTTATTTGATATTGCATTTATGTTAGTGATTGCTATAGATAATGCACTTGAGAATTTGATCCTCTGTTGAATGGCATAGGAGTTTATTTGAAAATTGTCCAAATGTATTAATTTCTGTGGTACTTTCTAGGCTTTGATGGTTTTTTGGCTTTGTAACTTCATTTACTTGTGTTTCATGATAACTGATGTGGAAGCAGCTGTACAGAAAGGGTCAACAACTGGAGGCCCCAACACCAAAGGTGCACTTCCAGGCTGACAAGATAGTGTGTATAGAAAGTATTGTCTCTGGCATCATGGTTTGCTGACAGATTGATCTAGTAGATGGGGTGCCCCTAGTTTGCCAGTCTTCATTTGCTTCTCAAAGTAGCCGTGCCCACAATACTAATTACTAACCAGGGGTTTACAAGAGAAGGATGAATTAATCCTCTTTATGTTTGCATTACATGTCTGCAGAAGGCAAAAGCCAAATTGCCTTTCTTTGGAGTCTTTTTCAGGCTAACCTGCTGATGATCTAGAGGTAACATAGGAGCTTCTGTCATCGAATCTTCTGGGCTATTAAAAATCAAGCAGTTGAAAATTGCTCACATTATCTTCATTATTCCACATTATTGATTTTAAATTCTCAAAAGCTTTTGCTTAATTGCTTCATGGTGGCACTGTTATCCTAGGGGAACTTAGAACATGATAAATTACTCTTGTGTGGCTCTGTGTCTACTCTGGCTTTGTGATGATTCGTGGTTGAGTTCTTGTTTTTTACGTACAGCAAATGTTTGTATCCTCCTGTGGCATAAAGAATATACAAGCAGTTTGAGAGGAAACTCTTGAATAGTGTTGATCAAGGAAATAATTTTCTGACCTCTTGCCAAACAATACAGTATTAGCAGATACACAAAGTTTGGAGTGATATTCTCATAAAGACTCGGGAAGGACTTTTACTTGGCAGTGGCCTCATTTTTTTGGTCATAATTGGGTTACATTATTTTTATTTTTATGTATTACATTATATTTATTAATCACCTAATCCCCGTGATAGTGGGGCTCTAGGCAATGTACAAGTTTAAAAAACATAAAACCGTATCCAGCAAATTACCTTGTAATTAAAGCAAGTGGCTAAAATTTTTTGTATTTGTATTGTATCATGGAGACAGTGTTTTGTGTGTGAGTCAGCTCTGGGTATATGGATCTGTCAGTTTGTTCAAGGGGCTCAAGAACTCTCTTGTTTTACAAGGATGAGTTTGATAGTTTAACAAATTTATGCCTCACTTTCCTGAAGTGCTTGCAAAACATTGTATGAAGAAATAATGTGCTCTGTAGTCTCAGCTGCCTCACGGCAAACCCATCCACAGGGTGTTCCAGACAAGAGAAGAGCAGAGGCGGTTTGCCATTGCCTTACTCAGTATAGCAACCTATATATTCCTTGGTGGTCTCCCACTTAAGTACCAACCGGGGCCAATCCTGCTTAGCTTTCCAACTCTGACAACCATGGGCAAAGCTGGACTATTCAGGCTGCTAAAAAGCATTGTAGAGTAAAATCTCAACATATTATGCAGCTAAAACAGTGAAGGTGTGTAAGGAAGTTGGATGTTACGTCTGTTAGGGCACACAGGATATGTTTGACGTGCCATTTGGGAATTGTCCTCCTGATGCAACCACCGAAATATTTTTATCAACTGACAATCCCAAAATTAAGAAGAGCTTTTACTTTAGCAATTTTGGGGGGCAGATATAATAGAGTACCATACACCAGTTTGGTGTAGTGGTTAAGTGCGCAGACTCTAATCTGGAAGAACTGGGTTTGATTCCCCACTCCTCCACTTGCAGCTGCTGGATGACCTTGGGCAAGCCATAGTTTTGGCACAGCTGTTTTTGAAAAAGAGCAGTTTCTGCCAGAGCGCTCTCAGCCCCACCTACCTCACAGGGTGTCTGTTGTGGGGAGGGGGAGGGAAAGGAGTTTGTAAACTGCCCTGAAACTCCTTCAAGTAGTGAAGGGCAGGGTATAAATCCAATCTCCTCTTCTCATACTCTTATAAACTATGCAGATGCTCATATGATAAAATTGAAACCATAGAACATATGATTATGGAAGGCCCTATATTCAATGAGGGCTAATTTAGTCACCCTTTACTTAAAAATATGGAATTGCTAAATGTGTGAGCCCAGGTGTCATGGCTACTATTGTATGTAAATGATCATGTCACCTCTCAGTGGCAAAATTCATAGGCACAATAATCAAATAAAAGAGAAATAATACTAAGGTCTTTTAAAATAGTTTTTTTTTGTTCTAACTTCTGCTTAAGGCGATAGCTATATGAGCAGTGATAGATAGACAGACAGAACGAACAAACAGTGAAATTCAATAACATGCAAATTAAAAACCTAAAAACAGAAGAAAAATCAGTGGGAGTTAAATTATAAGGCAAACTCTGAAAAGCAAGTTAAATAAGAAGCCTTTACCTGTTTCTGGAATGCCAGGAGGGATGATGCCAGATATGCAATGAAGTAGCCTGTGGATTGGTATTCCAGGGCTGAACAGTTAAGACAGGTCGCTTTGTAGCGGGGACAGAGAACAGTCAACTAAGATGCTACATTGCAGATCAAGCTACTTAAGCAGTGCATTAAACAGTTTGAAATGCTTAATATTTCAAAAATATAGTTAAAGATAAGATGGGCCAACCAATAGCATGCATCCCAGAAAGGGCAATTAAGAGAGATTTTGCAAGTGACTCTTTATGCGCTCTGAGGCATTTATTGTGTTTAGGGCTGTCAGCTCCAGGTTGAGAAATATTTGGAGATTTTGGGGATGGGACCTGAGGAGAGCAGGGCTTGGGAAGGGGAGGAACCTTACTGGGGCGTTATGCCATAGAGTCCACCTTCCAAAATGGCTATTTACTCCAGGTGAACTGATCTCTGTCAGCTGGAGATCAGTTATAATCCTAGGAGATCTCCAGCCACCACATGGAAGTTGGCAACTCTAAGGCTGAGGACAGACTGGCAGTCTGGAGCGGGAGAGCTCTGTTCAGACATCCGCAGCCGTCCCTCGGCTCCCTTCCACACTTACGCGTTTTGCAGCCAGTTTCCTTTCGCTTTAGGAGGACACTGGGAGAAACCGGTGCCCAGGGGCCATCTTCCGCATGCCTCCCACTTTCAGGCAGTGTGAACCGGCTGTGTGAACATGCTGTTTCGGCACTTTGCGCATGAGCACTCATGCGCACATACGCACATTGCCGAAACCAGCCCTGCCACAAGCTGCGGAGACCGGCCCACCCGGGGCCGCTCCGCAGCAGTCTGAACGCTCCGTAACAGCATCCTTGCGCAATACACTGGCCAGTGTGAATGGCCAGCCCCGGGGAATTTTCCCCCACAGCTTTTGCCTCCGGATTCCTCCCACTCCAGATTGCCAGTCTATCCTCAGCCTAAGTGTGTTCCCTTTATCAGGTGGCATGGCTGACCTGTTATGATTTTCTCATTTCTCGTTACTCAAGAACACAGCCTGTATTAGTATTCTTGGTACTTTTCTTTTCTGATGTTAGATTCTGCTATGTGATGCTTCAGATGAAAGACATCTATAATCTGGACAATCAGTTACCTAATTTTCTTAGTAAATTGTGACTTGCCACTGAGCTGGTGTCCTCATTCTGTTTGATGATCTTTACCGCTCTTATCTGTGTTAATCACTGAGGAGTGATTTTTTTCATTTATTTGCTTGATCAAGTTCCACTTCAAAGTCTGTACTTATTTGCACAACATAAAAAAGCTTTAACGTAAGCCTGGCAAATGTTGTTGAATGCTTTTGATGGGCCTGAAGATCTTGCCAAAATAAAAAGCATAAATATTTGTTTTGTATTGACTAATGAGAAGATTAAAGAGGAGTATTTTGACATGGCGTTTTTAGGTTAGAGGATATGCAAAGCCAACTGACCTTGGCTCAAAACTAATTGAGAAATATATTTATTTAGTAAAAATTATACCACTTTTCAACCTGATAAACTCCAAAGCAACTAACAGTAAAACCAAGATGGGTAAGCCATGTTAGTCTGTCTGTAGCAGTAGAAAACAGCAAGAGTCCAGTAGCACCAGTTTGGTATGCTTTTTAAAGCCAGCACTACCAAGTCAAAATGTCCATCAGAAGAGGTAAAAACCGTAATAGCAGAGCAACTAAAACTCTTCGGAGCCAAGTGCTTACATGTTGAAATAGATCAGCCATGTCTAAATGCCTGCAGATAGAGCTGAATGGGCAGTGAGTTCAGAGGTTGTAGTTGCCACTGAGAATGCCCTGTCCTCTGTTACTACTCAGTCAGCTGAGGCATACAGAGCAGGGCACCTGCCAATCTTATAAAGGCAGATTGATTCTGGGGGTTGTGGTGCAGTACTTTGTCCTGAGGGCTTTTAAGCAGTATTTTGAATAGGGTCTGGAAACAAAGTGGTAGCCAGTATTCTTCTTTCAAGATTATGTCTGCTGGTGCATTTTCCCCTCCTTGGGCATGCTCCCATGAGAAGATTGAATCTGGAGATCATTATAGAAATATAATTGTCTAATCTTAATAATTGTTTTCGTCAAAGGCCTCTGTTTAGAAAAGCAGATTTCTGCAGATTTCAGTGTGTGATTGTGTTTTCTTGCGGCTTTTATCTCAGTTTCTGAATTGTACCTTCTTCCTTCCCCTCTCCTCACAAAGGTAAGCAATCTGAAGAAAATTTTAAAAGGAATTTTGGATTACAATCATGAGGTAAGTACTTTTTATCAGTTCTACAAGATTATAGTTTCATTTGATTCTGCTTTTATTATAACTCATTGTTTCATCTTTGTTGGCCTGTTTCCTACTATTTCTCTTAACATTGTCAGGATCCTTCCTCTGCTTTAAATTTGGACTTTCTCTTATGGTAGAGCCACTTGAGTTGGATTGGATAAAGGCTTCAGACTTGCTGCTAGATGTGATTGGGTATTTGCGTATAATACTTGTCTAACACGATGCAGATAAGGACGACTAAGCTTGAAAGTTCAGCACTTAGTGCAATTAGCTGGTTTTAAGTCTCCTCCAAAATGTAGTATTAGATATGTAATTTAAAGATTGGATTTCGGGTTTTAGCATTAAAAATGATTCTAGTTGACAGTGTAGTGTGAAAATGTAGTTTCCCTTTTTTGGTTTGTAATTTCCTGAAGTGAAACAAGAGTCACCAAATTTGAATTCCCAGCATAGGGAATATGCAGAAAATATGCTTTCTTGAATTGGGGGGGGGGGAGGGGATATTGGCATTTTTGGAACAGATTTTCAAAAATTGATGGACAAAGATACAATTTTAAGTTCCTGTCATTTTTCATACTCCAGTGGTAATTAATCATCAACTGTTTGTGTAGCTAGTAGTGGTTTCTCCTTAGTTTGAAAGAACTCAATCCACTTCCAGTTCCACATAATAGCTAGTGATATTGATGGACGTAACAGATATTCATCAAAGCCATTGATTACTTATATTGCACAGATGTGGATGGGCAGCCATGTGGGCATCTGTCTCTGGGCGTGCCATACTAAATTGGAGCTACAGTGGTTTTTTGTATTATTATTGTAACTACAAGCTTATAAATAATATTTAACATATTATATACATCTTGATTTTTTTTGCATACCCTATAGAATAAAAGTTTTTTTCCATTGATAACAACTTAAATTAATTTTTCCATTTTCCTTTTAATTTCTCATCTGTTGAATGACTTGATTCCAAACACTGATATATTTTAGTTTTCATTTTTTTAAAAAGCCGTTAAACTCATTGTACAAAACGTGCCTTTTAGCTTACCCATCCATTCCCTTTTGCTTGGAGTATCTACCAAATAAAGTATGAGCAGCCATAGCAGCGTACAAAACCAACTCTTGCAAGCTACATGGAACTTTGCCACATAATTTAATAGCAGCAGTTCTTGTGTGCATGATATTCTGAAACCAGTACGATTTTCCGGTGTTCACATGTGTGGGGGCACGTGCCACAAACCGTAAAAATAGGCATTTCCAATACCATAATACCAACAATTTCCAGCTCTAAATATCTTTGCCTTCAGGATCTTGAATGTGATGTGTGGGTTGGGCACATCCATCCCAAATGGAGCAGCAGTATTTTGAAGCCTCCAGTTAAATGGAACTACCCAACTAATTTCATCTGAAGTCTTTAACTGAAGACCAAACTATATGCTCCCCAGCAGACCTGGCTTTGAGGGCCGAGGCTGCTATTCAACAGTATGCAATATGTTTGGCACCCTGAATCTGCTGCTGAACATTTCGTTTGAGCCCAAGATTTGAAACCTGTCAGGCACTAGATATGTTCTCTGCTTATACTGTTTTGTCACAGGTGTTCATTTTTATATGAATATATTTTGGTCTCTGCACAGATTTTGGGACAGCAAATCAACGATTTTACTCTTCCTGATGTCAACTTGATTGGGGAGCATTCAGATGCTGCAGAGCTTGGAAGAATGCTCCAGCTCATTCTGGGATGTGCTGTAAACTGTGAACAAAAACAAGGTGAGTGAACCTTGATTAAACACTGTCCTCCAAACTGAGCACACAAGATTTTTTTTTTTTTTTAGTCAAGGCATGGGTTGATCTGTCTATATTTTGTGTACGTCTTCAATTGACTATGTTGCCTAATAAGCTGTCAAGTCACCCTCAAGTTAAAACTGACTTATGGCGACCCCAGCAAGGGACTTTCAAGGCAAATGAGGTGGTTTGCCATTGCCTTCCTCTGCAGAGTCTTTCATGGAGGTCCCTCTTTCAAGTACCAACCCTGCTTAGCTTTGGAGATCTGATGACATTGGACTGTACCATGTCACCTTCCCTCCCGAGTGTCCTCTGGAAGGACCAAGAAATATTTAGTGGCAATGATAATTTCAGAGTTAGGTCTGTCGTGTATTAACTGTTTAGTCCTTAGCATATGGCATAAAACTGGTAAAGGCCAAGCTATAGGTTCCATATTTTTGATCATCTCGGATATGAATGACTGCCTGCCAAATTGCTCTTTTTACAGAATATATCCAGACCATCATGATGATGGAGGAGTCTGTTCAACACGTAGTCATGACAGCCATCCAGGAGGTAAGAAATTTGACTCTGTGGTCTAGAAAATATACATGTTTATTTCATCAGGCATGCTTCTTTTGGCTTAAGTTACAGCTGAAAGAAGCAATTTACATATAGATGTGGAAGTTCTGAGAAAATCAGAAATTTTGTTTTCCTCTGAGGGAAAATTAAATTTCTTCTAATGTAGATTGTAGAATTCAGTCAAATGTTCCACTTTTCTTTAAATCTAGAAGGTTTAAACTTCTGGATGCTGATTCTAGGTTCCCTTCCTTTGTCTTTCCTTTCCCTGTGGCTCCCACAGTACTTCAGAATTTGCTAGTTTAATTAGCAGCGCAGGATTTAATTGCTGAACTTCATTTCCATTAATATCAAAGTGTCAAACTCTGGTAAAATAGTTTTCAGGTTAAGTGAAACTGGGTGTCAATTGTCTGATTACTTGTACGTGAACATACTTACTATACAGTAATAATGTCTTCATATTTACTATTTTACTAAAATAAGTACGAAAATGAGGGACAAACCCAGCTACTTCGCTGCTTTTATTTCTGTAGATTCAGTTGAAAAGTTCAGTGTGTGCTTAAATATTTTGCAGGGAGTGTAACATAACTTAAAACTTTGGCTGGATCGTGCCACAAGTTTTTAAAAGTTTAGTGACCTTACATGTTTTGAGAAGCATAATTGGTGTAGCCTTTAGATCCTGTTGAAGAGATGGAAAAAAGAATAGCAAAGTAGGAGGAAATCATTACAGCTTCTTGCTAGCCTGTGGCATGAAGAAACATAGTATTGTGTAACTGACTCTTTTTAGCCTTGAAGAGATCACATCTGAATCATGATTCAACAAGAAACTTCCCTGTTAGGCTTTAGGCTGGCGTGAGAGGAATGTAACAGGCAGTACAATGAGGATAATCCAGAGCCCTACTTAACCAGTGCCAGCTTTCTCCATTGCTTTTCCCTTCAGGCACTTGAACTTCTTCCCTGTTTCAGCTAAGGAAGAGAAAAATGGGTTGCATCCAGTGGAAAAGCCTTGCCATCAACTTAATTGGACTTTCTTGCTTCCCCCACTTCACTTTACTTCAGAGAGCTCCCCAAAATGCTACTCATGGGGAACGGGGGACCCCCAGGTGCTGCATTGGTAGTGAATCTGCCCTTCAAGGAGGGGCTGAGCAAAAAGCTCCCCCACTGCTTTCACTGCTGGATCCAACCACAGGTGATGATAATCCAGGCATGGCACAGAATAGTAAGGGCTGTTTCCTAGCACCCTCCAAACTGTATTCATGGTTTACCGAATTCTGGACCTTAGAATTCAAAAGGATTTGTACTTCCTAGGATCCTGGAAACTTTTTAAAATGTTCTTGTCCTTATGGAAAGGAGGAACGCAGGGCCAGTTTCAGAACCTGAATGTGAAGTGAACCACAAAAAATGCTAGGAAAACAACTTACTGGTGTGCATGCTGAAGCAGAGAATACCTCATGAAGTGATAGTGCTTTTCAAAAAGTCATACATGAAAGGCATCAGGCGTAACGTTCTCAAATGTTCTAAAAAAAAAAAGGTTTCTCAACACCTTTTGAGGTTCATCTCACTTTCTTAGCCCTTGTTCTTATGAGCCATGTGGAAAACATTGCTTTTACGGAGGGACCTTGTTGCCCCAACAAAGGTTTGTAGAGGAGTCCCTCACACAACACTGTCAGTATGATTGGGAATGTGCCCGAACTAGAAATCTGGGTGTTCTTAGTGGAACTGCTGCAAAACATCTTGGAATGCTGCAAAACATTAAAACAAATGTATGTTAAATAGCATCAGTATTAGTCTTCTGTCTAATGAACTGTGGTACTCTTAATTTATAAATATACAAGACTGCTCAATATTTTTCATGCCTTTAGTACATTGCATTTTTGCTTCAGCTGACCCTACTTCATGATTTCAAACAACAACCAAGTCTTAAGGGCAGCTTAATGCAGTACACTCTTTCCACTGCAGGAACTAAGACTGTGTCTTCATCAGCAGTTTTTAACATAATCCAGTGCTAATATTCACATGAGGAAGGGATGCAGGGCACATCACTTCCCATCCCATTGTTTTTCACTCAGCTCTTGGCTCTTGTGCGTGGGATCATGCACTAAAGTGTTACACCTATGCACAATAAGTGCCCTGTTTTTCTTCCTGGCCATTAACTCCCCCCCCCATGCACTGCTGGAACTAGTCTCTCTCTCTCTTCACACCACTGCATCCCTGCACCCATTCATCTATATGCATTACTGTATATGCCATCAAACTGTGTCCACTAGTAGAATCTGCAGTCCTAGAAATAACCTAATCTTATGACCCTATCTCAAAGTCATTCCTGTTTTTGATCAGCATACTGTATAAAATGTGGTGTGTGAATAAATGGGTGGGTTTGCACATTCCATTATAAAAATTCTGCATTAATTAATCCATTTTAAAAAAGATCTTGAGCATGCAATTCTGGGAACAGGAAGCATGTTTGTCTAAAAAATAGATTATTTTGGAGTTGCTGGGGACTAAAAAGTGACATCAGATGTGACAAGCATGTTGGTGTAGACACAGCCTTAAGAGGTCTTACTGTATTAAGGAAAAAGGGTATTCCCCCCACACCCAGAAAATATTGCTTATACTGGAAACAAGTAGTGAAAAATAAGTTACTTTATGGTTTAATTTTGAGGTTATTGTACATTCCCAAAGCTTCCTTCTGTTTTTACACTACCCTGTTTCTTAAACGAATACAAATAAACCTTTTGCTTTTTCTAATCCAGTGTAATCTAATTGCAGTTGATGAGTAAAGAATCTCCAGTCTCTGCTGGAAATGATGCTTACGTTGATCTTGATCGTCAGGTATCTAATACCAGATTTTTTTTTTATCAGTGGAGCTCATTGTGCAGTTTTCCTGGCCTATTGTAAATGAGCTGCAGTGCTTCTGTTGTGTTTTGGTTTAATTTGCTGCTTTTTAAAAAAAACACAGTTTGTATGTTTGGGAGGCTATTGGGAAACTTAAGCATATAAGCCATAACAAACTGGTGTAAAATTTTTATTAATCCTTGTTGGGATAATCTAAGAGATTCAGCATTTTTCCAGTTAGCAGTATAACGTCAATAAATACCAGGCATTCTTGATCAGTACTCCTTTTTTTAAAAGCAGTCTCACAATGTTGCCAAACTGAAATAATTACTGTGTTGGTGGCCAAAGTATAGTTTCTTCCCTTCTGCTTACAAGTTCTCCCTTTCCCAGTGCTAATTGATGGGGATCATTAAGAGACACAAGGGCAGAAGCATGGGTGCTATGAAATTGACAGATGACATCACTTAATAATTGATTTAAAAAGGGCTTGTAAGGTTAGTGTATCAAACAAGCCAAACTGTATTGTTCACATCTTCTGCTGTGCTTCCTTTCTGAGCCAACTGAATACAAGGCTGGCTCGGTGTCAAAAATAGATACCTTTCATATGCAAGCAAGCATTTTGATGTTTATTTCTTCAACAATGTGTGTAAGTATAGTCTTGTGTGCTTCACAGAAGTGTGGCAAGTACTACCTAAGAAATCTGATGTTTAAGCAGAACTTGACATGGTAATTTTCCCAGTGCATAAATTTAGACCAGTTCTTCTCTGTTGATTTTTGTGCTTACGCCTATGACATGATTACTTCTGAAGAACACAGAAGCGATAGCATAGGATTCTCAAAAAGAAACAGAAGGCTTGTATTCCTGTTATACTAGGTAATCCATGCTTTATTTTGCTGAGTGGAACGAATAGTCAATAAGAAAAAAATAATGCTGAAAAGACATGTCTAGAGAATTGAGTATTGAATTTTTGTGGCTTCTCTACAAAAATTGGAAGGGTTTGTTTTCCAGCAAAGGGTGGGACACCAACCTTGGCTAGCAGCCAGTGGTTGGATGTAGTTTAATAAGTGCTCACTGAAAGTGCCCTTGTCTATCCTCAAGCCCTTTTTGGTAGTAGCAGAAAGGATCAAAAAAGGAGAGGGTGAACCATCACCATTTAATTTCTTCTGAAAATGTACACATCCTCATAAAGAGATAGAATGCTTGATAATAGGATACTTTTTATAGCATACTGGGATAAGATTAGTCTTCTCTTCTGAAACCCCAAGATATAATCCCCACCACAGTGATTTTCTTTGCAGGAGTAGAACCCACAAGCTAGACAGGTTTTACCTCTGACTGTTCCTTGTGTTTCCCAGTCTTCTGTGTTATATGCTTAAACAGTTAAAATGAGCAGTATTCAGTCTTTGCATTCATAAAGAAAAGTGGTTTTTGAAAAACTTGAAACGTTGCTAGTATTTTGTTTTCTCTAGCCTGTATAAATGGTACAGTCTTAATGCATGTATATGTAAAATACTATTAATCAGCTACGTCTTTAGTAGTTGTAGATTTTCCAGGCTGTATGGCCATGGTCTTGGCACAAAGCTATGTCTTTGTTTATATATAAACTATGAGGTAGAGCTGTTTGTCTTATGTCACTGAGCAACTTGGCACAGGTGCACTGTGATCCAGAGTCATCACTTAGAATTGAATAAAGGAATTATGAACCTCTTATGCCATGGAAGATTTCTCTGCTAGTCCTGGCGCTCCTCGCCTCCACCTCTTTGGGGTTGGGAGTTTTAAATGGAGAAGTCTTCAAAGGAGACTCTGGCTGTAATGCAGAGTTCCCTTACTCATGCATAAATGACTGCTTCTGGACCAGTATTGTGTCATGTTATTTTTAATAAGTGAAATAAGATACTGTGTCTCTTTAAAAAACCCAGCTGAAGAAAACTACAGAGGAACTAAATGATGCCTTAGCAACCAAAGAAGAAATTGCCCAGAGATGCCATGAACTGGATATGCAGGTAGCCGTCCATTTTGCAATAAGGTTAAAATGTGAACTTATAATAGGGGGTTAAGAATCCCTATGCTGTAGACAATAAGAGGCTTATAAAACACATTCTAGAGATCTTTCTTCAATAGTGGTTTTCAGAATTTTTTTAATCACAGTGTGTTGCTTAAATCTGTTTACCCTTTACTAGGTACTTTAAAACATACCAAGTTACTATATACATTCCATTTACTTGGGTGTTTACTAAAGTTGCATTTCCTTTCCTTGGTGATTAAAACTAAATAGAACTCAATCTTTTCTCTCCAGTTCAGATAGCTGATAGTGAATACTCTAGTGCAGAGGGTTGCCAGCCTTTTCTTTAATGAAAGCCACTTCTGAGTACTCCCCCCACCACCCACCACATGTTGCCACCTTCTGTTCTAAAAATAGAATTGCTGCTATTAGCTAAGAAGCACGAGAAAAATCCTATGAAATAAAAGGTTTAAAAAATAAAATAAAATCCCAGAACAGATCTCTTAGCAGTCTTTTCCTGGGTCTTCTAGGGGATGCACAAGCTAAATGTGTAGCATCCAGTCATTCTCGAGCTAGCTGCCAGAAACCCTTGCCCTAGTGTTGTGTTGTTTCCCGCCCCCCATTTACAGCTGCCTTGACTGCCCTGTTGTTGAATTGCTGTCTTGGAGGAACAAGAGAGTTTCTGTATCCCTGACTTGAGTTTTTAAAGGGCCATAGAATAATCATCAGATCAGTAATGGATTGTTTTATTAATGAGACAGTGACATTTAGATAGTGCTTTGTAATTTTGGAAGCATTTTTATTCTTAAAACAATACTGTAAGCCCAATATTTCTGATTTGACAGAGGAGGGGAGAGAACTCAGTGGATATAGGATAGCCACTATTTCTCTGTCAGCCTTTTCCCGGCTATGTATATTTTGCAGTAAGCCCTGCTCATCTTTACACTCCTCAATAAGTGTGCATAGGATTGTAGCTGAGTTTGTTGTAAAGGCAGGATTTGCATTAGGGGTTTCATGGTTAGCTGCTCAGTCCCTTAGTGGATATTTTGTTTAGACTTGTGCTCTGTTTAGACTTGTGCTCAGGGCTTTTTTTGTAGAAAAAGCCCAGCAGGAACTCATTAGCATGACAGGTCACACCCAACAGCAGAAACATATTAGCATATTAGGCCGCTCCCCTGACAGCTCAGATCCCTCCCAGGATCAGCTTTCCCAGGTGCCCCATAGCTTGCAGGGCGCATGGGGAACCCAAGGAGGGGAGGCAGTCTTCCCTCCCTGGATCAGCTTGGCTTCCCCAGGCACCCCGTGGCTTGCGAGGTGCCTGGGGAACCATGGGGGGGGGGGGAGGCTGTAGGCGTGGCCAACTCAGAAGCCTGCCGGAACTCCGTTCCTGTGCGTTCCTGTCCAAAAGTAGCCCTGCTTGTGCTTGATCTTTTTTTAAGCCATGTTCCGTTTTTAGCCATTGTTGCAATTTTGGTAACAGGTTGCTGCACTGCAAGAGGAGAAAAGTAGTTTGCTTGCTGAGAATCAGATCTTGATGGAACGCTTAAATCAGTCGGATTCTATAGAAGACCCCAATAGCCCCGCGGGACGTAGACACTTGCAGCTACAGACGCAGTTAGAACAGCTCCAGGAGGAAACATTCAGGTAAGAGTTCTTTAATGCAGTAAAATATTACATCTGCAGACACTGTACATCAGAAGATAACTGTTTCATTCTTGCTTCCTACCAGAATGAAGTATGTCTGTCTGTATTAGCTAGTTCTGTTATAGTTCTGTTCTGGTGGGTTTTCTGAGTCTTTCATACTTGCAGATAATTCTGACAGTGATTGAACTTCCCCACTAAAAGCTTGGCATATAAATGTAGCACTGTCAACAATCACGATTTCCCTTGACTTCAGATAAAACGATGTGAAAAGTATTCAGAGAGAGGCTTTTTCTTGGCATTTCCCTCCATCCTCGTAAGACTTGTGTGATCTTGTAGCCAAGGAATGACCAAGTGGCACATTTTGTGCTACGTTTGGACCCCAGAATCAGGCCCCTTATTTCCTTTCTTTGCTTGTTGTGAGAGATACTTGGTTTCAGAATTCATGTGAATGCGAGACAGATACCACTTTGAGTTCAATGTGAAATAGCCCAGCTTTGCTTCAGGGTATGTCTATTACAGTGATGTTCTTCCTAGGAGGTGGTGCTAACTAAGTAGTTCATGACACCCATGTGTGAAAGGGTCAGTTTGTCATGCAATACAATTCTGGTATCCTTAACTCTCCTTTGTCCAGTGAAAGCTCTATGACTCAATGCCCAAAAGACAAAAAGAATAAAAAAAAGTTTTGCAACATCCAAAGTTATATTAGGATTTTGATCCGAGAGTGGGAAGGGGACCATCCTGCTTGGATTTTACCAGCCATGGCAAAATAATGGAGGACGTTCCAATAAAATATGAGCGACGGTATCTGACTTTACAGAAGGAGGATTCTTATAAATCATAAAAGAAATTGTTGGCTGTTGGTTTTATCACTGAATCTATCAAGGAACTGGGGCTCACTAAATCAGCAGTTAAAATTTAAAAAATGGGTTAGGCAGATGGATTACAATAGTTCTATTCTTTGTGCTCAATGAGTTTGTTTTTCACAGTTTTTTGGTATTCTGCTATCTTGTTCACAAGAGAAGGCAACTGTAGCACACAGTGCATACATAGAAGCAGAGAGACATAATACCACACACACACACACACACACATGAGAAAGAGAGAGATTCCACCCCGCTATCCCCAGTATTTCATTTTTAAAAACACACCTCTTAACAACAAACTTTACTTCCTGACAACTAAATGATCGCTTCAGTTAGGATTTGTCATTTGTGCCTTATCTCTGCTTTTTGTTTCCAGCATGTTAAACTGAGCAGCAAAAGATAAAAAAAGAAACTGGCTGGCTGGATTTCTTTTTAATCCCCCCCCCCCCCCCAATGTTCTCTTACAGATTAGAAGCAGCAAAGGACGATTATCGAATTCGTTGCGAAGAGTTAGAGAAGGAAATTGCAGAATTACGGCAACAGAATGAAGAATTAACAAATCTTGCGGAAGAAGCCCAGTCTTTGAAGGACGAGATGGATGTACTAAGGTACAGACTTCTCAGATCAAGAGGACCTCACCTGTCCTCTGGTGGTCAGGACAGCTGCAGTCCATTCATAAGTTTTTTCAGTAGCCATCCCAGTCTTACAGAAGGGACTTACTTTGGAAGTCAGATGTGTCTCTGTTCTTTCAGCCTCTAGAAAAACCTGTAAAGATGTACTCTTTAGGAGGGCTTTTGGGTTTTGTTGTAAGAATGGGTTCAGTGTTTTGGTGGTGTCAGTATCGATTTTTTAAATAATAAATGTTTATTGGGAATTAACATGAACAATTAACAATATCAGGTAAGAAGTATATTCAGTCTGCGTTTTCAGATAAGCAGATTTTATGTAGCACTAGTGGGCGTTATTTGTTTTCTGTTCATTTGACTGTGACTGAGTGATTTATGCCCTGCAATACTCCTTAAGTAGGTGCACCCCAGAATGAACTCTGAGAGTGGAAAGCTGAGGCCTTTCACGCTCACAAAATAAAAAGGGGAGTGCACCCTGCCTGCCTGACTCCAGGAGTGGCTGTTTTCAGTGCCCGGAGAAGGAGGCTTGGGACCTTTCTGATCCTTATAATCCTTAATAAGGATTTAGAGCACTTTGGGAATGTGGGCAGGATGTAAAGACTATGATGAATTGTGGATGTTTTCATAGAGGAATTTCATGATAGCAGAGGGGCAAACTGCCTGTGGGGGGGTTTGCCATGGCATTTCTGTGCGTGAATGTGTACAACTGAGATGCATGTGTACATAGGTAAATAGCTGCTTTTATTTTCAGCCAGGAAAACCTTTTTTGTCCCTTTCATTCTCTTCAGCAACTTTTCTGTTTTTGTTCTTATAATGCCAACTGTAGCCCATTTGTGCAAAAACTGGTTAGGGAAGAAAGGATAACTGGTTTCGTACTAAGTGTAGTGAAACTAAAACAGAAATATGAACCTTTGAATCCAACCAGGGTTGCCACATAATGTGGTAATAGAGTATGTAGTCCATACAGTCAGTAAAAGGACAGAAACATGAGTAAAATGCAGGACACTTTAGGTCACAGTGGGTAAGGGTTTGATGGAACTAAATCCAGATTAAGAATTTATATTGGGCATTAATAGTCTGAATGGCACAGAGTAGAAAAAGATGAGCTGGAAAGGTTAAGAATTAGATACTGGAGAAGAAGTGGAGTTTGTTTTTATACCCCACTTTTCTCTACCCTAAGGAGTCTCAAAGAGGTTTACGATTCCCTTTCCCTTCCTCTCCGCACAGCAGGCACCTTGTGAGGGAGGTGGGGCTGAGAGAGTCCTGAGAGAACTGTGACTGGACCAAGGTCACCCAGCAGGCTTTCTGGTTCTCCAGATTACAGTCTGCTGCTTTTAACAACTGTGCCACACTGGCTCTCACACTGGTAAAGAATGGAGAAAACAGCTGAAGAAGGGGAGGAAGCAGATGAGGAGAAGCAGTGTGGTATACCTGGCAGAGAGTTGAAAACTTGCACTTAAAATCTCAGGTTCAGACCCTGGCTCTGCCATAAAATTCACTAGGTGATTTTGGGCTTATCATAATCTCCTGACCTGACCGGAAGGGTTGTTGTACAGTGAGGTCAGCATTGCCATACATGCCGAGTTCCAGTGTGATGACTCAGAGAGTGTGGTGGGCTCTCTTAACCTCCTCCAGTTATGGGTTCCACCATTTCCTCACACATTCTTATTAGCAGTTGCATTAAACTTAAACACTTGTATGTATGTGAGCAGTTCTGAAGAGGGTTTCCAACTCCTGAATCTCTATCATATCCCTCTGGCCCGATATGGCTGTATTTTACGTTTTTATTTATGTTGTAAAAGTAAAAAGTCAATAAAGAGATAATTAAAAAAAAATATCCCTCCGACTCAGGCATTCCTCTGACAAAGTCGCCAAGTTAGAAAGCCAGGTGGAATCCTATAAAAAGAAGTTGGAAGATCTTGGGGATCTACGGCGACAGGTGAAACTCTTGGAGGAGAAGAACACAATGTACATGCAAAACACTGTAAGCTTGGAAGAAGAACTGAGGAAAGCCAACGCAGCTCGAAGCCAACTGGAAACGTATAAGAGACAGGTGAGAGCAGGTGTGCGTAAAATTGCAGCCACTGAAATTTTCCCACTTGCACGTAGCTAGTCAATCTGTACTTCCTTCTATTTCCCAGCCAAACAGGGGCCAGAGAATTCTTCTTGTAAGAGCAATCTGGGGTAGTGTTTAGAGAGATGCAGGCACTTCAGCTGAGATTAACTGATTCACCGTCAGACTTATGAAACTCGTTGAGTGGCCCTGAGCCACAGTTCCCCAGACCCAACATACCAGAGATGGTTGGTGGGTATGTTGCTGGGAAGAATGGCAGGATTAAACCAGTTCTAGTTTCCCCACATCCTTTGAATTCTTGGGTGGTTTGAAAGTTTGTTAACAGTTGGTCTCCCTTAAGAGTCTGAACAGACATTTTACTACATGAGAGGTATGTGTCTAACAGGACCTCTGTAACAGAGGAGATCTGATGGCATTTTTTTCCTTCAAGGTTTTAAATTATTTTTTCTCTATCTTTAACTGTTATGGATTTAGTTGGAAGCTGCCATATATAAATGAAATATATGATTTTACATTTCTCTGTTAAACAGGCAGCTTTTATTAATATTTACCTGTACCTTTTAATAATCAATTTCTACCCATGTACCCAGTCCTTATTACTCCAGCCAAGCAGCTGTTAATAGCAGAATAACTGGACAGAGGGTTTTTTTTGGACAAATGTATTTTTATAAACTTAATATTGAAACAGGGAGGTTAAAAAGGGAAGTTACAAGGTACTGACACGCCTCTTCTCCAAAACAAGCCAGAAATGGGGACCATGTTCCAGACAACTTTCCTGTTTACGATTTTTATATTTTTTCTTCCATTGTCAGCCACCTGACTTTCCCCCATATGTCTGAGGAAATAGCATCCCCCCCCCCACTTTTTTTGCTTGTCTAATAGGGCTGTGAACAATCTTTATAATTTTTTTTAAAGTTATATGTCAGAAAAGAAGACATTCTAAAAACAACAGTTGAGAACATGCATGCACATGAAGCTGCCTTATACTGAATCAGACCATCGGTCCATCAAGGTCAGCATTATCTACTCAGCTGACAGTGGCTTTCTAGATTCTCAGGTAGAGGTCTTTCACATTACCTCCCTTTTTATCTGGAGATGGCAGGGATTGGACCTGGGACCTTCTGTGTGCAAAGCAGAGGCTCTTCCAGTAAACCACACAGCCCCTAGATACATACTGCATTTATGTAGCTGTGCTGGGGAATAAGTTGCTTGCATCTGAACAGTGATGTTACACATTGCGATCTTAGGGTAACAGTAGGAAAACAGATTTCACTTCCCGTTAAAAGACTGTGTAGAACGGACACTAAACCTAATCCTTTGGAATTATTGCCAGCGAACCAGCAGGCCCAAGTGCTGTTTAATTGCATTTGTCTCAGCTGAGTTCCACTGAACTTTATGAAGGGTTTATGAGTGTTTATGACCACTGAGTGAAAATAGAGTGTTTATTTATTTAAAATATTTGTTAGCTGCCTTCCTTCCTTATGGAGCCCCAAGGCCACTTACAACACATTGACCACTGATGCTATTCTCTTACCAACAAAGAGGTGTGTTTCTGAGACCTTCTGTCACCTGTAAAAATAACTGTACTCTGTCACAGTTTAGACAGAACAAAGTTGGAGTCCAGTGGCACCTTTAAGACCAACAAAGTTTTACTCAAGGTTTAAGCTTTCGTGTGCAAGCACACTTCTTCAGAGTTTAGACAGCACAATGGATGACTGTTTAGGTCTTACAGATTGGGGTGATGGTATGCCTCCTACTGTTCTGCTCCCTGAAAGGTTAAGCCTTTCTCCAGCTTACTTGCCAGTGGAAGAGCCACTTAAACTGGAGGAAAGTTCCTTGGCCTGCAGGCCGGATCCAGGCTTTGCTGAGCGGAGTGGTAGGACACCCGCCAATAGCTGTTATGATGGTTTGTGCTTTTCAGTTCCAATATTGGTGACCGGTGATTCCCTTCTTGCTCTTACAGGTAGTTGAACTCCAGAATAGATTGTCTGAAGAATCCAAGAAGGCAGACAAATTAGAGTTTGAGTTCAAGATGCTGAAAGAGAAAGTAGACAGTCTACAAAAAGAAAAAGATGTATGTATTGTAATTTGTAAATGCAGCCTTTTCATCTCTAATAGAAGCAACCTTCTATCTTAAGGCACTTGTTACCAGCTCTTTTTTATGAACCACGGGTTAAAACCTATCCCTTTATCCCCACCAAAAAGTGTCTGTGAAATGTATTGAGTGAATCTAAGCACTGTTCTTTAGCTCTGCCATCTTTGCTGTTCATTCATACTGTTTCCACTGTTTGCTCTGCCTCCTCCTTGGGCTTCCATGACACCGTCTCTTCCCCAGTGGTCTTTAAATGGTCCAAGTCTGCTTTTCCTGGTCCTTTTTGTCGTCTCCTCTCTGTTTTCTTATGCTTGATAATTTCCAGATTTGACTATTTGTGTCTGCCTTTTTGGCTTCCCTTTTACTAGCTGCTTGCTTGACGAAATCTTCGGGCTGTGTTCTCAGCTCCAGGCTTCACAAGGTGAAGCAGAGATCTTCGTTTGTCCACATTTGCTCTTGCCCTCTTCCATCTCTGTCTGTGAAGCTTTTGTCTTGTTTGCCAGCCCGGTTAACCAAGGAGTCCTTTCTTTCATCACACATTCAGACAGCTTCATACCTAGACTACTATAGTCTCCTCCATCGACTCTCTCTCTCCTGTTCGGAATCCTTCTTGTGAAATCACTACTGCTGTATAACTAGTCTTGTGCTTTGTCAGTCTTTCACTATAGTTCTTTGCCCAGAGTGTATAGAGAGAAATTTCTGCAGAATGGCACTGGAATTGAGTCCAGCTGCAGCCGAATGTCAGTATAGCCAAAAGCACCGTTTTTCCTTTGCTCCAGGCCAAGTAAGTAAGTGAGGAGCAAACCTCCATGCAAGGCCTTAGATTGCATTAATGAGAGCAGATTTTGTAGGATACTGCAATATGTTCTCTGCTCTGGGTCACTTTTGTGTTCCTAATCCATATTCTTCACAAGTTCTAGCTGTCACTCTACTCCTATCTATATATTTCCTTCCCCCTGTTTCGGCAAAAGCTTTTCGACTTCAGCCTGCCCTCTTTGTTCCCACTTTTGTGTCTTTTTCTCACTGTGCTGTTGATACCCAGTTCTCACTTTCCTTGTCCTGGAAAGGCATCTCTCTCCCACCCAGCAAAGTCTTTCTGTCATCATTCCCATATTTTCTTCTGTCCTGTTCTGGTCATCCCCTACTTGCTTAATACTTTTTCTTTCTGCATCCACTTTTTGTCTGTTGAATTGGAAATAAACTGTCTTTGAACTTGTGTTGTTTCACGTTGTCACCCTGTCTGCCAGCCTACATGCTTGGGTGAGCCTTATGTTGTTCATGTATTCAATATTTTGTATGGGCTTCTAGAACTGAAAATTTTATAAGTCAGTGTGTAAAATAAACTCATTTCAGGTTTCTTACATTTATGTGTTCCTGGGGCAGAATTAAGTATTAAAATTCAGCTTCTGCTGAAAATGGCAGCTCTGTGTCTAATTCCACTCCCCCCTAGGATTGCCTGGCCACCGGCAGGAGATGGAGGGTGGGGTAGGGTTGCCAGATCCAGGTTGGGAAACTGCTGGAGGTCTGGGGATGGAGCCTAGGGAGCACAGGGACCTCAGTGATGTACAATGCCACAGAGTCCACCCTCCAAAGCATCCATTTTCTCCAGGGGAACTGATCTCTGTAGTCTGGATTTGAGCTGTAATTCTGGGGATCCCCAGAGCCCAACTGGCATCCTTACTCCCTGCCCCCAGAAATGTCTAATTGATTTTGCCCTGTGTCCTGATATTATTTTGGTATCTTTAACTGCCCTGTTCTATATTGTTGGCTGGCAGGAACAGGGAGATACACACCATAGTGATGTTAGTTGGCCTGAGCTTATAGAAGGCAGAGACATAAATGTTACTAAAATAACATTAATGCCAGGATATAAGGTAAATTGAACTGGTTTTTTTGGGGGAAAGGAAGAGTACTTGACACTCAACTGCTGTTTTGGGTTGTAGCTTTGCCGTAGTATTCATACATGTGGTTCCTCAGAGTACAGTCCATCTGGTAGAGCATTAGGCTCAAACTCTAGCAGTGCATTCCTATCTAGAGTTACTTTAGTCTGAACCCATGAAAATCCGTGGACGAACTCGAGTAACTCTGCATGTGATTGCTTCTCTGTGTAAAACATATTCACACCTTCTCTTCCTCACCCCTGGGCAAATGTTACATGGGATCAAGCAAGAGGAAGATTTGAAGAAGCATTAAGTGGGGTCAGCCAGCTTTAGCTTGTCATTTGTACAGGCATTGCTGTAGGACTCATACTTTGATTCCTTGTTGCGTCAAAGCAACACTGCAGGAGCCGCACTCCCAAAAGAGTGGGCATCACTAGTCTATTCTGCATCACATTGTCTGACTCCCTTCCTGGTTTTGGGAGTTGCAAGTACAATTCTCCAGTTAAAGGAAACAGCTGCGTTGATGTCGTCATCCGCATCACAATGTGGATTGGTTTGGAATGCCAGAAGCCTTGGCAGTGGTGGCCTGGACACATAATGCATAAGCAATTGGCAAGCATCAAACTTAAGGTAAATAGTGCCCCCTTGGGGGGGGAAGGTCATTTTGGAGTCCTTTGTATGAAGGACTGTTTTAGATACGTACGGAATTTAAGTACCATGAAGAGAGAACACTGTGGCAATACTCCATGAACCAATTTGCAAAATTAAATCTAATACTTTTGTGCTTTTCCACTTCTGTAGCGGCTAAGGACAGAGAGAGACTCCCTAAAAGAAACGATCGAAGAGATTCGATGTGTACAGGCGCAAGAAGGACAGCTTACCACTTCAGGTAACCAAAAAACAAAACATGCCAGATCTTTTCCCTCCTTAAATATGAGAGATTCTGAAGTATGGTGTGTAATTACAGGCCCATTGTTCTGTTTTGAACAGTGGGCTGGTGCACCTGTCCAGAAGAGGATTTAATCCAGCATGACTTGTACAACTGTTAGTACATGCAGGTCCCTCGGTCTTCTCCCCCCTCCCCTCCTCCTATGAGCCGTTTCCAATCATGGGATTAGAAGTGGCTTCCGGGGGATCCCATGATCCTTGTACTTATGGGTCACAGGATGCTGCCCAGGGAGTCGGGATACCTGTTCTGAACATTTGCCATGGAATCATATTAAACAGTTAATTAAAAAAAAACTGCTTAGGAGCGCTTCATACGTATAAGGAATAGAATGCTTAAAAAAATATTTTTGTTATTTTTTTCCAAATGGCACTATGCTGCTAAAGTTAAGCACTTCCAGGTATTGTTGTTTTCAGTGAGGAAGTTACAGAATGTTTTATATCTCTCCTGCTGAAATCAGTGGAACTTAAAAGTACCTTCGGCATGCCATAAATTACAATCGCACACATTTCAGTTTTTTCTTTGGGAGCCAGTGTGGTGTAGTGGTTAAGAGCAGTGGACTGTAATTTGGAGAACCAGGTTTGATTCCCCATTCCTCCATATGGAGCCTGCTGGGTGACCTTGAGCCAGTCACAGTTCTCTCAGCTCTCAGCCCCATCTACTTCACAAGGTGCCTGTTGTGGGGAGTGGAAGGGAAGGAGATCGTAAGCTGCTTTGAGAGCTCTTCTTCTTCAGTTTTTCTTTTGTTCCTTTCTTCTCTTTTCTCTCTACCTGTCCCAGGCTTACTGACACTGGAAGGTCAGGAGTCTTCAGATAGTTTAGCAGCGGAAATCGTTACCCCTGTAATCAAGTAAGTCATGTAATCCTCTTTGTGTCAAATTGGGCTGCCAGGTGTCCAGGTATGTATGGCCCCTGAAGGCTCTCTGGAAACTTTAGCCAGTGTAAAATGCTGCCCCTTGGTCTCCCTTTGGGCATTAGATATTGTGAGCATGTGTGCACAAGAACTGAAGAAACAACACTGGTCATCAGCTTGTTTTTGGGGTTCTGTTCAAGGGGATGAATCTAACCTTTAGAATCCTTCATAGCCTGAGACCACACATCTGAAGGACCATCTTTCCTGGCATTAGGGTGTGCGTCAGCTTAAATCTTCATGTCAGTTCCTTTTATCTATTCCTTTAACTAGGATGACAGACACATCCTCCACGAGAAGTAGCACACTCTCTGAAGCGGCTCCTTTGGTTCAGAGCAGTTTGCCAGAATATGTGCAGAAAGCTCCTTCTCTGATGGCATTTAGAAGGGCCTACAACATCATTCTGTTTAGAAAGGTCCTTCCTGCATAGTTTATAGTGGATGTGGGTCCAGTGGCTCATAGTGCTATGGATCATTGAGTTCTTACAACCTTTGGACACAATTCCTGTATATATTTTGTTTCTAGCTCTGTGTGTGTGTTTAAAACATGTTTTCTAGGTATCCTTTTACAGAAATTGGTAAAATGGGGCATAATTTCAAGAATGTAAATGAATTCACTTTTCTCCAATATCAGCCATTGTTTCGATTCTCAGTTTGGTGACTCAGCTTAGTTTGCTTCTTTAAATTTGGAGAAGCAGTTTGAAAATCCCATTCGTAGTTCAGTGAAATTATTTTTTCCTCCACCTGGAAACTCATGACCTACATTTTCTAAAAAGCTCTCCTCTTTTCCCAAGGGAAAAACTCATTCGCCTTCAGCATGAGAATAAAGTGCTGAAGCTTAAGCAAGAAGGGTCTGACAATGAAAAGATTGCCGTGTTGCAAAGTCTCCTGGATGACGCCAATCTCCGGAAGAACGAACTGGAGACAGAGAACAGGTAGGAAGGAGCCATGGCTGCTTCTAAGTGTAGCCCTCTTGGGAGTTTTGCTCTTGTTTATATCGGTTGCCCTGTCCCAAAGCATGTAGACTTCAGTTTATAAACCGAAACTAACAGCATTAATTTCTTGACAAATGCTACCAATTTCAACATCTTTCATTGCTGGAGATACCATAAAGGGAAAAGTGTCTGCAGCACTTTTTGCAGTGCAAACTGTAGCGTGTGTGGGGGTTGCATATAGTATGGTGACTGCCGTTAAGCTTCCTGGTGAGAAGTGTGTACCAGCAGGGGAAGCTGAAGAAGGCATGCGTGTCAGCACGTTGAGCATGTATTTGCAGAGGAGGCAGTGATCTCTGGCACGTGTGTGTAGTGCATCGCATAACTTATTTTGGGGGGTATTGTATAACATCTATGAAAAATACATTAAAATGCACCCACTCTTGAAGAGTAAGTGGAATGCAGACAGCCTATTACCCATACTGTTTCGTTTTCTTCCTCAAGTTAGCTCTAAAATCTTTAAACTCTGGTGCAGGTGTGCTGGAGCTCTAGAGTCTTCCCACTGTAAATTTTGTCTCAGATTGTTCAAGGGAATTTTCCTGGAGTGCATACACCAGGGGTGGCCAAACTTGCTTAACGTAAGAGCCACATAGAAGTAACATCAGATGTCTGAGAGCCACAAAACATGAACAAATATTACACATGTTTGTATTGGAAAAAAGATTTGCTTTTTATTAACATTAACATTAAATAAGACTACCAGAAATAAAAACAAAAGGGGCAAAAATGTATATTGATAATGATATTTAAAGGGAGAAATGCTTTCTCCAAGCTGGCTGGGGGGGAGGGGGCTTTGAGAACACATTTAAAGTTGAAGTTGCTTTCTTTCTCTTCTCCCCACCCACCTCAAGCCTACCCTGGGAGGGAAACACTGACTGGGGAAGGGAAGAATGCCTCCCCCTCATTTCCCCCAGCCACCCTGCCGGGAGCCACACAACATGTGTGAAAGAGCCTCATGTGGCTCCTGAGCCACAGTTTGGCCACCCCGTAGACTAGAATTCTGTTGTAGCTTAGACCATGCAGAGGGCCAACTAGGACTCTTTATTCCCCTTACATTCTAGAAGATTGGGAGTTGGGAGTTCCTCACAGAGTTTGGAAAATGTGCTACTGTCAGCAAGGAGCCCTTCCATCATCATTTGCTTTGGCAGCATTTTGCTGAAAGGTTTAGCCAGCAAGTGTTGTGGTCTGCTTAGTTTCCTTACATTTATCAAAGTACATTGTGTTGAAATGCTTGGAACTGAAATGCTTGGAAAATGATCGCAACAGCGTGCTGCTTATACAATTGCCATTCCATTTACGTTCACAGTGAATTATCAGCATTGATAGATTCAGGGTCAAACCAGAGGAGATGCTGGGAGTTCTGTGATCAGAGGCCCCAGTGCTTGGTTTTATTTCCTTCAGTGAAATTCTTTGGCATATGGAGACATTTTTAAAAAAGTGCTGGGAACTCCAGTCATGGAAACTCCCAGTGTCTTGTCTGGCTGGGCCCTAGAAAAATATGTAAGAGTAAGCTTTCTGGAAGTAAAAAACAAAAGATGAAGCCTGAATCCAATAAGTGAATACATAAATGTCTTTTAATAAATATACAGTAATAATCATAACATATAAAACTTATGTTGTCAGTTATGAGAGCTGGTGTGGTGTGGTGGTTAGAGTGTCAGACTAGGATATAGGAGTTCCAGTGGGGTAGCTGTGTCAGTCTGTTACAGCAAAACAAAACAGAAGTCCAGTAACAAAGACTATAACAGAACTCATTCCAGTATGAGCTTTCGTGTGATAGAGCTCACTTCTTCCTGAGAGCCAGTTTGGTGTGGTGGTTAAGAATGGCAGGACTCTAATGGGGAGAACCGGGTTTGATTCCCCATTCCTCCACATGCAGCCAGCTGGGTGACCTCGGGTAAGTCACAGTTCTCTTAGAACTCTCTGAGCCCCTCCTACCTCACAGGGTGCCTGTTGTGGGGAGAGGAAGGGAAGTCGATTGTAAGCTGCTCTGAGACTCCTTTGGGTAGTGAAGGGTGGGGTATAAAACCAACTCTTCCTCCTCTTCCTCCTCCTCCTCCTCTTTCTCCTCTTCTTCTTCCTCCTCCTTTTCTTCCTCCTCCTCCTCCACTACCACAGTGGATACTAGACAGATCCGGGGGCAAGTCACTACTCTGCACGGATGCTTGCTGCGTGACCATGGGCCAGTTCCTCTCTCGCAACCTGATCTGTCTCACAGGGTGAGGATGGAATGGAGGAGGGGAGAATGGTGTAAGTTAGTTGGGGTCCCCGTTGGGAAGAAAGGCGAAGTATAAATGAAGTAAACGAATAAAATAAAAGACCAAGCAGATTTGGACAAAGCTGTCTTCATCAGCTTTCGAGTATACAATCCCCCCAAAAAAAAGATACAGCTGATTCCTGTGTCAAAAATACATGTAAAACATACAAAGTGTTGCACACAATATACCTAGAATTAAAACATCAGTAGTATGAGCTATGCATATATTTTTGGACTATGCCCAGTAAGTGTATACACAGTTCATATTATTGATGTTTTAATTCTGGGTATGTTGTATGCTTGGTCTTCTACAAGTAACAACATCAAAGTTTTATATGCTTTTTGTTACGCTTATTGTATATTTATTAAAGTAGATTCATTTATTTATTTGAACATTTATTGGATTTATAATTTAGTCCTTACATAATATATACCTCAACTTCTCTTTTTTGTTTGTTTGTTTTCTTGGGGGGGGCGGGGAGGTTGGTTGCAGGGTTTTTTCCCCTCCCTCATTTCTTGGGACCTAGTAAAGTAAGAGGAGCCATTCTTTCTGAAAACAAAAAATGTGTTCCTTATTTCCAGGCTTGTAAATCAGAGACTGCTCGAAGTACAGTCTCAAGTTGAAGAACTGCAAAAATCTTTACAGGAGCAAGGTTCAAAAGCTGAAGATGTAAGTGGAAACACACACTAAACATGGGCCATGCATTTGCAATGGTGCTATATTTTCCAGTGCCAACTTTTCCAGTCCTTGCTGTACCACATCTTCATGCTAAGCTTCACCACCTTAAAAATTTGAAGGCAAAATATTGTTGATCGCTCTCCCCCCCCCACCTGTAATGCAGCAAACCTCTTGGAATGGAGGGAGAGTGGCAAGCATTCCCACCATTCTAGGAGCAGCTTTGCTGGCCTGTCCATCTCCCATCCCAACCCCCACTATTCAAAAGAATGGTGAGGCAGACATCGTAGTATGCAAGCCAAAAAGATGGTGGCGGACTTGCTGCTGCGCTGTGGTCTTTTCTTGTTTTCTGTGGCTGAGCAAGAGAGAGAAATAGGGGGGAAGGGAGGGAGAGAAGAGATACGCAAGACAGGGAGATTAATGCTCCCCAGCCTGAATCTCCTTCCATGTCCAGATTTCTTTTAGGTCAGGCCACGAGGAAGAACAAACTTTCTTTCCTTAATGCATTCTGGTTTCTCTTTTATCAGACCTGGGTGCCCCAAGCCAGAGGATGTTTTTTCTTGACTCCCTGGCCTAGAACAACCCAGACCAACTCTCTCAGAAAGAAGGAGATGAAATGAATCATGTGCATAAACCATTCAATGAGCTAAGTCTGGGGGAAGGTGGAGGAAAGGGGCAGAAAGGCATTGGCACCTGGAGAGCCAGGCAGCAACCACAGTCATTCGACAAACCCACCTGTCTTCAAGCCAAGTGTAGTTATAGGTGCTTAAATATTAGAATGACTGCCTTCTGGATAGTCTGCTGTCTCTCTAATGCCCAAATTGACCCCCTTGACACACAAAGCTGTTTGTAAATTCTCTCTGTGTTGTGTATAATCCTGTGAACTCTTCTACCATGCTACCCTTTCAGAGCAGTACCCACCTAATAGGATTACTGTAATCCCCAGATTACAGGCGGTGCGTGGAATTGCCCACCCCACTCCACTGGTTCTGAGAGCCTCAGTCATCCAGTCTAGGGGGGAAAGAAGGACCGAGTCCAGGCTCTCCCTTTCTCTCCTAAAAAGATTCAGGACCACCATCCCACAAGTGCTGAATGAAGACTGTAAACTCCCTTTTAACACTTGAGGCTAGCTTTGGATGGGAGTGTTGTACAGCCAGCTGCGGTTCAGTGCAGCATTCTTCAGCTCCCGCTTAATAACAAGAAAACCAGGAGCATGGCACTGGGGAATAGCATAATAAATGCTGCATTCTGGTCCCCCCGCCCCCCCCCCCCCGATATCATTATTAGGTGCTACTGTACAGCAGCTCACCGAATAGTTTTAATAGCTTTTGCATACAGTCTGATTGAAGCCTCCTGGTCCACACAGGAAAACTGCTCCGGCACCAGCTGTACTATAATGGTGGCCATCATTCTTTGAATGTCTAGGTCGAATCTGTGTGCTTGCTGCTTTTCTCCCCCCCCCCCCCTCTTTTTCTTTTCTGTTAATCTGAAGATGTCTTGTAGCATTTGCTTTGAGTGGAAACATTCATTCATGCACTTGAAATACATTTGTGATATCGTCTGGAGAGCTCTGAAACACTGAGAGAGGAGGAAGAAGCCATAGAGAGCGCATAAAGAGAGGAACAATGTGCATGCTCTGAGAGTGCCTAGCTTTAAATGTTTTCCTCTTCAGAAGGAGGACGCTAAAATAGTTTCTTCTGTTGGCTGCTGTTTTGCTTCGTACTAATCTGTCCATCTCTGTTTCTTGGCATGGGTTTCTGCTCAAGGCTATTGTGAGTATGGCTTCCTATTTACTTTCCCCTGCTCTGGGTCAGTCAATACCCAGTTCTGGGGGTTCTCATTTGTAAGAGAGGCTGTAAACGTTTTTAGTTTTTTTGCTCATGTTATGTTTCACATGCACACATGCGTGCCCCATCTGTGGTCTGAAAGCTCAGGCACGCACATGCCGAATTATTTTTCTCTGTGTCATCACTGTGGCAATGCTTCAGGCACCTGGATTGCCTGCTCCCTTAGGAGTGGCTGGAAAGGGAGTGGCTGTGGCCCAGTGGTGGAACATCTGGTCCACATGCAGAAAGTCCCAGATTCAATCCCCAGCCTCTCCAGTTGAAAGGATCAGGGAGGAGGTGATGTGGAAGACCTTTGCCTGAGACCCTGGAGAGCCACTGCCAGTCTGAGTAGACAATACTGGCTTTGATGGGCCACGAGCCTGATTCAGCATAAGGCAGCTTCATGTGCTCATGTGTCTGCAAAGAAACAAAAAGTTGCTTTTTTTACAGATTTCAGCCCATGGGAACAGAATGCTACAATGTTAAAAAAAGAAGTTATAAAGGGTATTTTTAGCAGTCTGAGGTCTGCCCTCCAAATTTAGTTTTTAATGTATAGGGGTGTATTCACAAGTTCTTCCTGTGACACAAATTGTAACCTGGCCTTCAGACCCAGGTCTTGTCTGCATCCCTGGGCAGCTTCAGATACAATAAAATTCCTGAATGGAGTCATTTTTGTAGGAATTAGCCCACAACTCTTGTGTAGATGGTAACATGAGAAACAGTACTTACGAAGAACTGCTGCAGGTACACGTGTGTGGCCATTGCATGTGTGTTTACACAGACACACAGCCCTGCAGAGGGTAGTATCCATTTGCTTTTCACACGTGATTTCACATAGGCAGTTTCGTAGCATGTGACGTGGGCATCAAGACACAGGCACACCAAAAATTTGGAGCTGGTATTGCAAGTACATGTGTAGAGTATAAATTAAGAATACACAAATTTCAATGCTGGGTCAGGTTAGTGCTTTGTTTAGCTCAGTGTCAACTGCCCGCCTCCCCCTCCTACCCTAGCTTAGGCTTTTTGTGCTTGGGAAGCAATGCTCCCTCCAAGTTGTGGAGTCTTGTGAGCAAAAATTCTACTTTGTGAGCAACTGGCATTAAAGCTGTGAGCGAGCAATTAGGCTACTGCATAAATTAGTTTGCTCTGGAGCCATCCTTCCTGAGCTAGGACAAAAATGTGTGAGCCAGAGGCTTAAAAACGGTGAGCTTAGCTCACACTAACTCAGCTTAGAGGGAACACTGCTTGGGAGCCTTGTGTGAATAAGGGCAAAACATATCTTTAATGGGAAGGTCATGCGTCTGGCTATTATGGCATGTGGCCACAGGTAGATTGCCTCTCTGGATCCACATTTATGGTGGCAGCTGTCATAACATCCTGGTGGCAATGATTATATATGCTGTGAAGCGCTTTTGCTTGGCTTTCAAGCTGCTTCCTCTGAGTTTTGGCAGGTAGCTTGTTTTTTTTTTTCCCCTAAAGTTTTGTTAAGAGAGTGAATATAAGCTTTGGACATGGGAGAGCGGGGAAGGAAGTCAGGAATGCAAGGCCGGACAAGTTCACCCTCTCCTTTTCCCTCCCATGTGACATTATATTGGGCCAGAGAGGGATGAGACACAAGGTGGCGTCTCCAAGGATAGCCCTTCTAAGTTAGCATCACCTCAGACACCCTGGGCTTAATTGCCCAAGACATGCCTCCAGATAACAGAAAATTTGATGGGACTGTTGATAGACTGCTGTTACATCACAGCAGCTTCATTTCATGTTACCATGCGACTGTGATCTGGCTCAGATAGCATGCTGTAATTTGAGGCCCCACATGAGACAAAGTTGCCATGCATCTAGAGCAGCCACTAGTCATGCTAGCCCTCTCCTTGCCCCCCCCCCCATGGGTTTGGCTCCCAGCTGCAAGAACCATAGTTGTTCATTCATTGCCCAGTTAGCAGGGTGTTCAGTTGCCAGGAAGCCAAGTGAGCAGTTGCTACAAAATGGCTTGGAATGCGTAGGGCCTTGGGGGGGGGGGGCTGCCGTGTCAACCAGACTTTTGATTACATCTATATACATTGTAGGAAAAAAAATTCTCAAAGATGTGAAGAGCTGCATTATGCTGTATTTGTATGGTATGAAATGGCACAACGATTTAACAAAAATACCCATTTTTTGATGTACACGTATTAAGGGTAGAACAAAGAATGTAAGCAAACCAAACCCCAGTGGCCACTTCTGTTAGAGCAGAATGGGGTGGAGAGATGTGGGCTTGCTTGGAACAAAATAGTAATGTGTACGAGGGCACATACCCTTCCCCTACTGTCCTTTTTAATACACTTCTTTCCTTCCCATCTCCAGCAGCAAAGAGGGAGTGGCAGTGGGCAGGGAAGGGGTTAAGGGCCAAATTGCCCCCCTCCCACATCTCTGACCAATATGGCTCCTGGGATTTTGTTAGGTGCATTTGTGTATGACTTTCAGTTTCACACTTCAGCTTTCTGTATCACAGTGAATTCCTCCTCTTAACCCTTTCCCCCCTTTTTATTTTACAGTCTGTCATTCTGAAGAAGAAACTTGATGAACACCTGTAAGTAATTTTTTTTTAAAAAAACTGTCTTATTGTTTTTTATACAAATAATTTTAAAATATTTTATGGAGAGCAATAAGCACTAAAGCTGCTTCATATATGAAGGTACGCTAGAACCTGGAGATATTCGATCATAAACCATTTCCATAATTTATTTATTTATTTATTTAGAAAACATGTAGGCTGCCTCTCCAAAGACCTGCTTTTCAGGTAGCTCACAGGTAAAACAAATACAATAAAACCATATAGGCAATACAACTAAGCCAGAACATAATTTATTACTTTTATTTAAAACACATATTAGCCATCTTAAAACATAAAACAACAGAAAAGAGGAAAGAAAATTACAGTCTTCAGGCTAGAGCAGACTGTGACAACAATTTTAAAAGATTATCCCTCTTAGTGAAAAGCCTGGGGGGCCTCAAAGGGAATAGGGTAGTAGAAGAAGACTGCTCCCTGGAAGGTCAGACACTGAAGCTGTAGCTCAAACACTTTGGCCATCAAATGAGAAGGGAGCCCTCACTGGAGAACACCCTGATGCTGGGAAAGATTGAAGGTCAAAGAAGAAGGGGACGGCAAAGGATGAGGTGGTTAGACAGTGTTATCAATGCAACAAACATGAAATTAAGCAAACTCCGGAGCACAATGGAAGACAGGAGGGCCTGGCGTGGTGTGGTCCATGGGGTCGCGAAAAGTCAGACTCGACTTTGCGACGGAACAACAAGAAGTAGAAGAAGAGTTGGTTTTATACCCCACCCTTCACTACCCGAAGGAATCTCGGAGCGGTTTACAATCACCTTCCCTTCTTTTGCCCACAACAGACATCCTGTGGGGTAGATGGGGCTGAGAGAGCTCTGAGAGAGAGCTGTGACTGATCCAAGGTCACACAGCTGGCTTCGTGTGGAGGAGGAGTGGGGAATCACACCTGGTTCTCCCGATTAGAATCCTGCCACTCTTAAGCACTACACCAAACTGGGGTATGTGCCAGGCAAGCCTTAAGAGATTCTACCAAAGTTCAGCGAGGTTCATTTCATGATAGGTATTTGCAGCATTTTGTTTCATGAATTCATGAGCCAGTTTGGTGTAGTGGTTAAGTGCGCAGATTCTAATCTGAGAGAACCAGGTTTGATTCCCCACTCCTCCACATGTAGCTGCTGGTGGGACCTTGGGTCAGTCATAAGTACTTTCAAAGCTGTTCTCTTAAGGACAGTTCTCAAGAGAGCTCTCAGCCCCGCCTACCTCACAGGGTGTCTGTTGTGGGGAGGGAGAAGGGAAAGGGATTGTAAGCCACTTTGAGTAGTGAAGGGCAGGGTATAAATCCAATCTCCCCTTCTTCCATCAAGCATCAAAAATTATATATGTGTATATATAGTTCTATGTCTTGGATTATCGACCAAAATTAGTGGTGCTGGTATCTCACTAAAAGAGGGCATAATGAATATGGCAAAGATCGTGCACCTCCATCCATCTGCAACATGCAAATGGCAGGGCCGGATGCCTTGTGGCCTCCGTGCAAGTTGGGGCTGCACACACCTGCAGCTTACATTTTACAGACAGATGGAAATGCCTGATCTTCTTAATAGCCATGTTTGTCTTAAGGTTTTTTAATTCTTATTTTTTCCCTAGCGAAAAGCTGCACGAAGCTAATAGTGAGCTAAAGAAAAACCGTGCAATCATTGAAGATCTAGAACCTCGGTATAACAACAGTTGTGAGTACTCTTCTGTTTCAAATCATGATTGGGAACTTCTTTTTTAATCTGGGTGATTTTAAAAACAGTTACTTTGTGAGTGTGTGTGTTTTAAAGCTAAGAAGCTGACCACAGACCTGTCTTTGTATTGATGTTGCAGTAAATTTGTATGTAATAGCTCAGAACTAATGAGCACCATACAATCAAAATGCAATATAATTAAACATCTTGAGCCTTGGCCACAGGCTAGGATCCAAGGGCCTAGAATTCTTTGGTTTTCACTCTTCAGTTTTGTGACTCTGGCCATGTCCCATTGCTATACCAGGAGACCTGAAGAACAAACAAACATACAGTTCAGATGTTACCACTGACACCAGTGTTTCTTCCAATTTGTCCTATGAGAGTTGGTCTCTGTGTGTGTGTGTGTGTGTGTGTGTGTGTGTGTGTGTGTGATGCCTGCTTGCTCATAAACATCGACAACATGTTTTAAACGTGGACAACAAGCTTTAAAGGGGGATTAGATAGATTCATGGAGGATAAGTGTATCAATGGTTACCAGTCATGGTTGGTGACTGAGGGGAACCTCCACATTCATATGCACTAAGCCTCTGAATCCCAGAGCCAGGAGATAACATCATGGAAGGCCTCAGCCTCTATGCCCTGTTGTTGGCTGTCCAGAGGAACTGATTGGCCAGAGTGTGAGTCAGGATGCTGGACTAGATGCACTATTGGTCTGATCCAGCAGGGCTCTTTTTATATTCTGAACAGCTTCTGTGATAGGAGTAACTTGGCCATTGTGTAATTGAACAGGCTGTTCAATTAGAGTGTAATGCTGTGGATTTCAGGATCTGCATTATTCTGAAATATGGGATTTTTCTCCTTACAAAGCACTCAAGATAGAAGAATTACAGGAAGCTTTACGAAAAAAAGAAGAAGAAATGAAACAAATGGAAGAGCGGTACAAAAAGTACTTGGAGAAGGCTAAAAGTGTAAGTATTTTGTGCTGTTTTTATGTCACTTAGAGAGCTGCAATTTGTTCTCTCTCCATAGCCTAATAAATTGACCAGCTGATATTAACATCATATGGAGACTTGCGTTATTTTCCCCCCCAGCTGTGTTCTGGTTTCTGGCTGCATATTGGGCTGTGTGGGGGTTACTTTTCTCCATTACCTCTATGTCTGGTGCCTTGAACTTGCTTGGTTTCTTTACACAAGGTTTCTTTTCCCTTCCTCTTGCCACATATAAGTAATTGTGTGAATTACGGGATCCCACATTTATGTGAATCTGGCCTGTTCTGTACCTCTGCACATCGCACCTGATGAACCAAGAAGTTCCGACGTGCAGAGACATTTTTCAAATGGAAGGTGGAGAACATAGATAGGCACATGGACCCAAGGTGTGTGCCTGAACATCTTGCACTCCTCCAGAGTTAAAGCTTTTTCAAATTCATATTTTCTTGTATCCAAGCCCCTTTATGTGCATACAACTATACACACTTGGAAGATGAGTGCAAGGGTTACTTTTGGCAGTTTATCATTAATGCTTTTGGGAAGATTAAGCTAGTTGCACCCCATGACATAGGTAGAGAAAATGGGCTCCTGAGCATATGCAGAGTTCTCCCTAGTCCTGACTTCTATAACCCTTTTCCTGGTCAAGTCAAGGGGCAAAAACTTATAGAACCTGCTAGTTCAACTGTTCACCAGACTGCTGAGGACACCTATTAGTTACCATATTATAAGGAACCCTGGAGGTGTTACGGTTTATCCTGATAGCATAATTGAAGCCTGACCTAGGTGGATCTCAAGGCACACTAAATCAAAGTGTTTCCCAAAGGATTTATGATGAAAGGAAATCAGAATGTATATGAAACTTATAGTAAAAAAAATCAGGGAACTTCTAAACATAGGAAGGTTTTTTTTTTTTTTTAAAGTAGTAAAGACGAGCCAGGACAATGCAGTTCAGTTTGTAGTTCATGGCTGAACCATGAACCGAACCAGAAGGCTCATTCACAAACCAGACCAGTTCATACGGTTTGTGGCCCTGCAAACCCCATTGAAATGGATCACAGTCCCTTTAAAAGGGGCTTGCAGAAAGCTCAAATAACAGCTGAATGGGACTGCAAAGAAAGCCTGAAAACCAGCTGTGTGGCGGAAAGCCAATGCCAGCAGAAAGGAGGGGGAACTACCCCGTGGGAGGCACTTCAACCCTTCCTTTCTGCTGGCCGTATCTTTCCCTGCTGGAGAGAGCCCAGACTAGGCTGGGGAGAGCTCCCTCTGCTGGCTTAGTGGTCTTGGGCTCCCTGGGCTGCACTAGGGAGCCCACAGCTGGGACGGTGGGGAGTGCTCTCTCCACTGGCTCAGCAGTCTTGGACTCCTTCCTGTAATCCCTTTAAATTGGGCTACATGAGTCCACAGCTGGGATAGCAGGGAGAGCTCTCTTCACCAGTTCAGCAGTCTTGGGCTGCCTCCTTTAGCCCCTTTAAACCGGGCTGTGCAAGGGAGCCTGCAGCTGGGGTGGCAGAGAAACCTGCAGGCTTACTCATGCAGCCCAGTTTAAATGGGCTGCAGGAGAGAGCTCAAGACCGCTGAGCCAGTGGGGAAAGCTCTCCCTGCCATCCCTGCTGCAGGCTCCCTTATGCATCTCAGTTTAAAAGAGGAAGCCCAAGAGTGCTGAGCCAGCAGGGAATGTTCTCTATACCAGGGAGCCCACAGCTGGGCTGGCAGGGAGAGCTCTCCCTGCCTGCTCTGCTGTCTTGGACTTCTTCCTGCAGCCCCTTTAAACTGGGCTGCATGAGGGACCCTGCAGCTGGGATGGTAGGGAGAGTTCTCTCTGCCACTCAGCTGTTTGTTTTAAATGGCTCCGAACCATTTAAACCCTGCTTTCTGCTAACCTCAAAAAGCGCTGTGGAGCTCAAAGCAGGGTTTAAATGGCTCCGACCCATTTAAACCAAATAGCTGAGCAGTGGGGAGCTCCCAGCCCCTCAGCTGTTTTTCATGAACTTCAGAATGCGTGTTCCGCTCTTCACAAACCGACCTGAACTGCCCTCAAATTTGTGGAAGTTCATTGTGGTTCTTTAGTTCGTGAACTTCGGTTCGCAAACCCCAAACCAGCTAAAATTCGTTTCAACCTTTGGTTCATCAGCCAGCTCGTGCCTATCTCTAGTAAAAATACAGTCTGCCTCCACTGAATGGTGCTTGACTGGTTTGCCCAGACAGAATACAAACTTTTACTCCGAATTACAGTCCTTTGTTCAAGGCGTGCCAGGAAGATGTTGTTGGCTGCCTGTTTCTTCAGAATGGAAGCCAGCAAGCAATGACATCTTGGCACACCAAAGCTCTAATCAGCTGTACAAACAACGCAGTGATGTTTAAAACTTTCTGGCTGATTGAAGCCTACAATCAGGATTGGCTGGGAGGACAGGTTCTTAACAAATAAGTGAAACAGTTAAAGGGTTTCCAGTCTCACGGATGATGTCTAGTCACATCAGGGTTTGATGCTTGGTGCAAATGGAGGCAACCTTGAACAAAGAAGCCACGCCTCCACTTTGGAAGGAAGAAGGGTGTAGGCTATTTTATACCTTTCTATTGGTCTGGTAGGAAGGAGAAGCATTTCTAGCACTTAATTTGCATGTTGTGATAAGACACAAAGGAATTGACATGCTGGTAAACAGGTTTCTGACCAAAAGAGGGTCGGAGACATTTTGGGCTGTAGACGGGGGTGGGTGAGCTTTCAGCTGACCTAAAGATAGAGATTTGTCACAAAAGCTTTAATAACTTCAAATTTTAAATGTGTCCCTAATGACTTTATTGTTTCTTATGTTGAAGGCATCCATGTGTTTTTGTGACTCTGTGTATATCTGCTTGTGCTGCTTTGATCCACACGTGTGATTTCTGCCCCCTTGCAGGTTATCCGTACCTTAGACCCCAAGCAGAACCAGGGCTCAGGACCAGAGATCCAGGCTCTGAAGAATCAGCTGCAAGAACGTGACAGGATGTTCCATTCTTTAGAGGTAACTTTATTGGAATTTGTCTTCTCCATCCTAGGCTCCTAATCTGAAGCGCTTAAAGCAGTAACCGTGCTTTAAAATGTCCCCGGGGGCAGTTCTAACAGTGGCGAATGTGTGGATGTAAACCTCCTAAGGAAGTTTAGAAAACTTATTAAGGGCCAAAAGTTAAAAACATAACTAGGTGCACAAAAGAGTGTTTATTTCAAAGACATATAAAAAACCTTGTAGGGGGCCCAAATAAAGCCTCATAAAATGTACAAAGTTACAAATACACAAAAAAGAAAACTGCATGACCTGACGCGTTTCAGCTCACAAGAGCCTTCTTGATAGGTCAAATACACCAAGCAACAGAGTCCCTGTAACACATGTAAGGCAATAAACAATAAATAATAGAAGACCAAAAATGCAGTGTTCCAGTATGGAATTGAATGCAACACCAAAAAGTTTTCTATTTGGGGCCACAAATATGCCTGGCCTTGTGTCAGAAGTAGTTGTATATAAGGGAAATAAGATCATTACCAGTATGTACCTTCCAGTTTAGGTCCTGAGAGTGCAAGTAAAATTGCCTTGTCAGGGGCAATGTGACATATTTTATGAGGTTTCCTAAACTTCCTTAGGAGGTTTGTGCTTGGTTGGTTTAGATTTCCCCCCTTCTTTTTCTTGAATGTGTGGATGTCTCAGCTGCGCAGTGAGTCCAAACCTTACCGCATTCCTAAGGGGAAGTAAATGATTGTCAAAATCACATCATTCAGCCTTATTATTAAGAACTTGAAATGTCTGCCTTGGCTGCCGGTCTGTTTCCACATTCAGTTTACAGCGCTGGTTTTAACCTTTAACTGTCTGGGAACCTCCTTATTTGCTGGACCACTTTTCCTGATATGAGCCCCTGAAAGTGCTGCATGCATCAGCCTAGGAGCAGCTTGCAGTCCCAGCCCCAAGAGAGGTTAGAATGGTTTCATCTCATTTCAGTGGTGTTCTGCATCTCTTTCTAGTGGATTTAGTTGGTCAGAGAACGCTTAACAAGGCAAGACACTGTGGTAACAGAATTACTTTAATTGTAGAGTATAGAACAAACCACAATGTCAAGATTCTTGCATCCCTTCAGTTTCTGGGGGCTCCTTACAGCAACAGTGTCCAGCAGTGCCAGTGAAGCCCAACTGCTGCTGTTTTCTCTTCCAGTTTTTTATAGCCTGCTTAGGTTCAGTCTCCACTTGGCAGACATAGAATCATAGAATCACCGAGTCAGAAGGGGGGCCATACAGGCCATCTAGTCCAACCCCCTGCTCAGTGCAGGATCAGCCTAGAGCAGGAGTGGCCAAATTTGCTTAATGTAAGAGCCACACAGAATAAATGTCAGATGTCTGAGAGCCGCAAGACATGAACAAATATTACACACACGTTTTTATTGAAAAATATGCAAATTTGCTTTTTATTAACATTAAATTAGACGCAGTTTGGCCACCGCTGGCCTAGAGCATCCCTGACAAGTGTGTGTCCAGCTGCTGCTTAAAGACTGCCGGTGAGGGGGAGCTCTCCTCCTCCCTAGGCAACTGGTTCCACTGTGGCACAACTCTGACTGTAAAAAAGTTTTTCCCAATATCCAGCCGGCACCTTCCCGCCCTTAATTTAACCCCATTATTATGAGTCCTATCCTCTGCTGCCAACAGGAACAGATCCCTGCCCTCCTCCAAGTGACAGCCCTTCAGATACTTAGAAAGAGCCATCACGTCCCCCCTCAACCTCCCTCTTCTCCAGGCTGAACATTCCCAAGTCCCTCAGCCTTTCCTCACAGGGCTGATTCATGCTGATCCAGGTTCCAGTACTTGTGCCTGAATTAGGAAGGGAATTGATCCTGCAGCCACTTGGATACCCTCAGCTCTGATAAGGATCCCTGAAAACATCATTCCCTCCTCCTCCTCGAGGGTTTCTCCCGCAATGGCACTACAAGTGGCAGCCCCGCTCCTTTAAGGGATGGCTTACAAGAAGACTGTGGGAAGGAGTAACAGCAGCACAAGGGAAACTTATCAATCTCCAAAGATCATCAGGAGGGGAAAGTTTTCTCTGAAAGTTCCTGGATTATTTGAATCTATTGTTGTTGGGTTTGATGCCTGTAGTATTATCTATCTGGAGACCACTCTGAGTATACGCCAAAAAAGCAGTATGTAAATATTTTAAATAAATTGCACTGTCAATTGATTGACTGGGTACATATACAGTATATTCAGTCAATCAGTTAATAACACATATGCAGATCCTGTAAAGTAACAACGTCCCCTTCAACAGCCAGATCTGGGCTCAGTGACTACTTTTTTTAAAAAAAATGGCCACCATTTGTGTGATCACCCCAGAAAGAAAAAAGGGGGCAGGTCCAACCATTCTCTGAGTGGCTCATCCTCCAGTGGAATTCGAGGAAAGCTTATTAGACAGGAAGAAGGCTTCAAAATTGAGCCCAAAGGAAGGGGGGGTGTATAAATATTTTAATAAACAAATGAATAAATAAGCTTTCCTCAGTGGAGTGGTGGGATAGGAGTAGGGTCTACCCCAAGGTCCATTTGCCAAACAACTTGGGGAGAGAGCAGCAATCATTTCTTTTAACTCCATTACGAAGGGTGGTTCAATTGTTATGCGCTTAACCAGCAGCACTGCATAATAAGCTGATTTTTTTTAATGCATGTCAAATAATCCAAAGCATTTGATATGCTCTCCCTACTTAGAAAGAATTTGAAAAAACGAAGAGTCAAAGAGAAACAGAAGAAAAATACATTGTCAGTGCCTGGTACAACATGGTAAGTCGACTGAAGCCAACAGGAGCCTTCAAAACATAGCTCAAAGTAAAGAGCAGAATACTGCTGGGGTTTGTGGTGCTTTCGAAAAAGTTCTGTGCTTTTCTGACCAAGGGTAACTTCTAGAGTCAGTTTGGGAACTTCCCTTGATTACTGGAGACATTTCTCCGTTGAGAGGGGGAATAATTAGTTCACAGTCTTTCGTTTGTTTGGGTGGGTTGGATGTTCCAATCCTGACCTCGGATTGTTCCTGGTCATCTCAGTTGCCTGTGGCTTAGCTGCTCACTAATCCCATCGGGGTACTCTTAGGGGTCATGAGAGCCAGTTTGGCGTAGTGGTTAAGAGCGTCAGACTCTAATCTGGAGAACCGGGTTTGATTCGCCACTCCTCCACACAAAGCCAGCCGGGTGACCTTGGGCCAGTCACAGCTCTCTCAGAGCTCTCTCAGCCCTACCTACCTCACAGGGTGTCTGCTGTGGGGAGAGGAAAGGAAGGTGACTTCTTCGGGTAGTGAAGGGTGGGGTATAAAACCAACTCTTCTTCTTCTGACCTAATTGAAGTGTCTGTGAACTGGGAAATAAATCCCCACTCATCGTTTCATCTCCTCCACTATGTTATTTGGTGGCCCTATTGCAAGCCATGCTCTCAGCCTTTCCATCTTCAGTATCATTTAAATGCATCCTGTCGAGTTGCAACCGACTCATGGTGACCCCTGAACCGTGATCTTTCAGGGCAAGAGACGAGCAGAGGTGGTTGGCCATGGCCTTCCTCTGCCGAGCAGCCCCACTCTTCCTTATTCCGCTCCTGTCCAAAGTACTAACTACGGCTGACCCCGGGTCAGTTCCCATGTTCTGACAGGATTGGGCTAGGCTGGGCTATTGGGCTGCTAACTTCAGTACAGGGCACAACAGAGAATGTTTGTGAAGTGCTTTGAAAGATTGAAATTTTCTCCGTGACCACTAAATATTGGTCCCGGCCACACGAGCGAGATAATTGGGGGGGGGGGGGGGAGCAAGGCTATTTTGCCCCAGTGCAATTTGCCCCGCAGTTGCATGATCACACAGGTTGGTGAAGCTGCTGGTGCAACTCGCCACTGCGTGAGCAGACGCAACCGCAGGCAAGTGGGGTTGGGTTTTTTTTGTCGTTGGTTTCCAATTCGCTTAAGCGGGGGATCAATGAATCGCTTCTCCACCCTGAGGGCTTCCAATGGCAGTATGCGATGATGCGTGTACTGAGGTGGGGGGGGGGGGCAACGGCATGGCATAGGGATAGCCTGATCAGACTATCCCCGATGCCACAAGTCCGCGCTGGAGTGATCACACGGGGAAAGTCCGGCTGTGGCCCGCAGCAAACGGTTTGATACTGGAGTTTCCCTAGTCGTTTTTTACTCCACTTCTCCGGCAGAGCAAAACGGCTTGCTCACGGCTTGCCAATGGGTGTGGGACGCCTCCCAGATGTGCTGGTGTGATCATGCCGCTTTGGTTCGCCAGTGAGTCGTCCCTCTCACGTGGCCAATGGGTGCGTATGATCGGACCCATTATAAGGTTTATGGCAAAATGGGGAGCATCAGCACTCTCAGTCCAGTTTATGAATGGGGGTGGGGGTCACACAGGGATGGCCCAGCCCAGTCTACATGGATGTTGGGAATCACGTGAAATGCACGTTTGTCTGTTTCCCTCCACAGGGGATGACTCTTCATAAAAAAGCAGCAGAAGACAGACTTGCCAGTACAGGCTCCGGACAGTCCTTCCTGGCTAGACAAAGGCAAGCTACCAGCACAAGAAGAGCTTATCCAGGTCATGTCCAGCCAGCGACAGCGAGGTAGAGGAAAGCCTTGCCCTTTTGATAGGAAGCCATCCTGGGATCAAGACCTACTTCTGTTGCAAGTGACAGCGTTTCAGGAAACCTAGCCAGCATCCTCTCTGTATTTTCCGTCTCGCTCCTACAACTAACTTCTCATTTCAGGAAGGCTTTAAAAAACAACAACTCTCAAGTGTTTTTAATTTTCCTCCACTCTTTTTTGTTTTGCCTTCTAATGTGCCAAAACATCAAAGACACCTGGTGGAGTGTAATCGTTAACCCCCTCCCTGTGTATGGAACTTCCCCCGTCTCTCTTTGTTTCCCCAAACTGTCGAAGACCTGGGTAGCAAACCTGAGAGTTTCCTGTTGGAGAAAGTTGTTGTCCTTTCCAAGGCTGCCACTGTATAAAAGGGAATTTTTCTCCTTTCCCTCCCCTCCTCATCCCAGTCTAATCTGTCTGTTTTTAAATGATGTGATGGGATAGGCAACGATGCTTTGTAGAATAATTATGAAATGCATGTGTTGCAATGGCCTAGATGTGGGCAGAAGCTGGAACCGGGCTGCAAGGGTCCCAGATTGGGGAGGGACGGGTGTTCAATAAGTTTCCCTTGTGCTGCTGTTATTCCTTCCCTTGGGTTTAGTTTTAGAGAAGCGGGCTGGCTTTCTTTTGGTTTTCTCTGCTCACGTCCTCTCTCTGCCTCACCAGAGTTCAGAAATTTGATGATTTCTCCATTTTATTGCCTGGGACAACACTTTAAAACACGGCACTCTAACCAAGTGGAGAACAGGCCATCCTTGGGGTTGTTGATAATGCTCCTGTGACTGTCCGGAAGTCCTGGGAATTGAGGTTGTGCGTGGCTGGTTCAGTGCATGGCTGAATCCTACTGAGGAGCGGCGCTGCACGTTGGTCAACCGTCACAAGGACATTTAGAAAAGTAGTGTCCATGAGGAGAAGTGGTCACCACTCACCTCTTTCTGCACTGAAATATATTTTGGTTGATTTTTCTGGTAAGTGTTCTTGAAATGGCCATCCATCGCTTAACATCTATTTTGACAGGCCAGGAAGGAGGATAAGGTTATTAAATTGCCTTGCAAATGGCGCTGGTGCAAGGTGATTCTGACATGCGTGTTCATGCTCATTTTGTGCCAAATTTTAACATGCACCTGGGTGAAGTTATGGATACCTGGTACCCATCATGGAATAAAAATAGCATTTCCCTTTGGATTCTGGTCCCTGCCGACTATTCCAGATGTTTTGAGTGATTCCCTTTGCCTTCAAATTGTTTATGAAATTTGAGATGGCTCAATACAGGGCCATTTCCTTATAGATTCACCATTAGAATAACTTGGAGGTTTTGTTTAATATGAATGATCCCTTTAGTATGCCTGTTTTTCAACAAGGAATTTGTCTGGCTTCATGTCCTTCTTTTAAAAAGGTCAACATGAGACGCGTTCAGTATTCCAGTATGGTTTTTGCCTTTTATTATTATTTAAAAAAAAAAAAAAAAAGTGGAAATGCCTTTTACGTAGAAGTGGATTTTTTAAAAAAGTGATTAAGTTTCAAATGGTTAATTCTTCTCCCTCATTTTTTTTGTAAAAGTGCACCGTACATTTTATTAATAAGAAATCAACACTACTTTTAATTAAAATGAAATTTGTAGATATTGGCCCTCCGTAATAGTATATCAGATTAGGCGAAACAAGGGCTTTTCACCCCATTATGCAGAAAAATAAAAATTCTTTCTAAGGGTAATTCACTTGGTGAAGTGGCATTTCCCCCCTGCTTTAACGAACAGAGGGCAGAGAGAACTGAGATTCTGGGTACAAGCAAAATTGTGTGGTGTCCGTCTTATTTTCTGTGCTAGTTGAAGTTGTACTTAGTAACACATCCTGAACAGAGGTGCAGCTATTAGTCTTGAACAATACCACACTTGGCCATTCTCAGGTCTGACCTAGGTCTAGTCATATTAGATGGTCGCTATTCTCAATTTTAACCACTGTCATGCTTTCACTATGCAAAACAGTGTCAAAAAACGGGGGGGGGGGGGTCCTGGTCAAGGGGAAAAGAATTACTGTCTCCAGGCTACCCTGCTAATCTGATAAATTTTTGTTTGGTTCTGTGCCTGAAAGAAACTTAAACACAACCTTTATAAATGGACTGACCTATTCTCCAACTTCAGGTCTTTGCCGATCCCCCCCCCCCACTTTTCCTCTGTTGACTGGGTGCTGGGATTCGTGGGTTTCTTCTGCCTTCCATGGCATCTTTCGGTTTCTCATTCATCTCGGTCTTTCACCTTTCATAAAAGGCATTTCTCCACTTGTGCTTGTTTCTTGCTTTCATTGAGGGTGGGTCAGGCAAGCACATGTCATCAAAAACATCAAGACCTCTCAATTGAAAACTGCATCAGTTTTGTTCTGATACTTTGACAATTGGACATGCTTCCTCGTAGGTCAAAAGCATCATGAAAAAACTGCTATCCAGAGCTCTTTTGAGAAAAAGTTAGTTGCACTAAGTCTTGTTGAAATCAATGGGACATTAGCCTTAACTAATGTAATGCCATTAATCCAGTAGGATTTGTGCGCCTTGCTTTCTCAAGATCAGAGTCTTTGTGTCTTGTGACTTTTTTGCAGATTTTGTGGTTAGAGGCTTCCTTTTTAAAAGATCTGGGTGGAATAGAAACAATCTACGTGTTTCAAGAAAATTCATCCATTTGATAAAAGGGAGTTTTTCTGTTCAAGAAAATCCAGAATGTATGTTCTAATATAGCTTAAATGGGTAAATACAAGGTGTAAGAGTTGTACTATATAAGGATGTAAAAGTTCCTCAGTTTTTTCTAATTTTAACATTTAACAGCAAGGTCCTGGAATAATATTGGACTTGTGTGAAAATGTTTCTCTCCAGTTGTTAAAGTTTATGATTCTACAACTTTTGTGCATTGTTGGTTAGCTTTCTTTATTGGTTTGTTGTCCTCTGGATTCTTCTGTGCTACAAACAGTACTCATAAATACTCATTTTAATGCAAGGTATACTCACCTATGTATGTTCTGGATTTTCAAGAGTTTGTCACAGCCTAATTTATTATAATTCCTTTAAGGGATTGTTTAAAAATACTTAAAAATTAGCCAACTGTATTTTAACTCCAATAAACCCTACAGATATTTCTTTCTTTATATTCTTCTCCTAATAAGGACATCTGGTAGATTTGAGTCCTCACTTCTTCTTTTTTTTGTTCTCCCATTGGATAAGGCCTTCATTTACGCAGTTAAGAGTTGGTTAACTTGACCACCATTGGGTAATAGATGGCTAAAATTAATCTCTGGTCAGAACTATCAAATAATTCCATAACTTGCTGATAAAGTGATATTTAATAGCAATGTGATAGAGAAAAACCTGTCTCCTAACGATACTGGAGAAACATAATTCACTTTGGACCAGGTCATCTGTGTGTGCACAAATGCCACATCTGATGTGGGGTTGTGTATTTCCACAGGCAGTTGCACATAATTTGTGCAACTTCCCCACAAAAGCATAAGAGCAGCCACGTTGGATCAGTCAGGTGATCCACGCGGTCCAGCATCCTGTTTCCAACAGTGGCCAATTAAGAGAAGCCTTCAAAGGAGGTCCCATTAAAGGAGGGTGAGGGGAATGACGTGTTGCTGCTCCACTATACAGATGGGATCGATAGTTGGGCAAAGTTGTCCGCTGGCCCCCATTTCCTTGTTCTTCAGAAATAGTAGGTGTCTTCACTCAATGAGGACACTCAATTCAGGCCCAATTCAGATGACTTATTCCTGAGTTTGTGGCCAGCTACACCTGCACATACAATATCCAAAGGTGTCATTTCTGACTTGAAGACATGGAAGAACCTTTTTGTTTTCTTTGCATGCTGAGAGTCTGCAGTCAGAGCATAATGCAGGCTGCCGCTGTGTTTTTCCTTGCTCCAAGTGAATCAGAATGCTGTCTGATCCACCTATTAAACCGTTGGGATGGATCCTGCCTTTCTGTTCTGCTTTCAGAAAGAAAACACTTTCCTCCTTGGTAGGAACAGGAAGGCTCTTTCCACTGGAGGAGCATGCCTCTGCTAGTGATATGGATCTGGAAGATCCAGCCTTTTTACCTGCACAGAGTTAGGTATAAAACTAGGATGAAGACAATGACTTGAGAAAGTACTGGACTTTGTTAATACAGCTTTGTAAGTTTTCTGATCTAGGAGGGATTTGGGGGGTTTTCTGCAGGGCATTATTGAGTCAGTTTTGGGGGTCCCTGTACCACTTTGGCTTATCCTCAGTCTTCCACCTGTTCTCTTGAACAGTCCTACCGACTGGACCGTGACTGGGGGGCAACCCTGCCCTGTGCTCTCTTTCCCCCATCTTGGTAATGAGGAATATTTATCCCTTGTACACACAAATTTTCACGTATTTGTTAAAAAACATTTGGCTGATAGTGACCTATCACTATAAGAAGGCACAGGAGTGGTCACTGATCTTCTCGTGTGTTTTAGTAACTGTTACCTTTTTCTTTCTCTGCCCGGTGTTTTTACTGGGATGTATGAAAAGACCAGCTTTAACATACACCCAGCAAGGCTTGCTAATAGTCACTCATTTGTTGGCTTCTTGTGAGAAAATCCCTTCTATGCTGCCTGGCTGGGAAGTTTTGTCTTTTTGTGTGTATGCCCCCCCCCCCCCCGCCCTTGTTTTTCTAGTTGGGTATGCCTGTCAGCCAGTCTAGTAGGTTAAATAACTTTTGGTGGATGTCTGGGCAAAAGTGTTCCCAGCTCTTAATATATAAAAATTCCTGTTACACTAAACGTTTCTGTTGCCCCTGCAAAGCTCCTGCCTACAAAAATCGCTGTTGCAGTTGTTGGACTCATTGAACTAAACAAGATTGGCTAAATTGCTTAAGATATCTTTCTTAAACAGCTTTAAAAAAACTTGTCAACGGTGAAAGATTTGCTGCTTGTCAACCACTTCCCCCTCCCAAATTTCAATTTGCAGAGTTGCAATTACTTGACCTGCACCACTGTTCATAAAACAAGGGCTGTTCACCTTGAGATTTCAATATTCCCGTCCCCCAATTCAGCTTTAAAACCAAAACCTTGACCTGTCATTTTAAGACTTCCAGGGGTACCTGCTTTGCGAAGAGAGAAGTTGTCTGCAGAGAATAATCTTCCTTCCTCTCTCCCATTTCCCCTCCCAGTGTTCCAAAAACCCTCACTCCTTCAGTTCTGTTAAGCCAGTGAAATGATATTCTAAAATTGTAAAATAAAATTTAAAATGATTTAAGATTAACGAGTTCCTGCAGCTCATCATACGTTAATTTTTACCTCCCTACCTTAACTAGCCCATTCTTACTATTAACAGTATTAACATGCAGAGCTTCTTGCAAAGCTTCCATTTACTAAGCTAGAAAGCATTTAATCTTAAGTATGTTTTTATAAACGCACCTTTATTTACTGTTACGATTTTTAAAAGTGCACTAAAGGAGCCATGTTGTTCAATCCTGTCTGTTCTCCCCCCCCCTTTATTCCTTGCAAAGTCAAGGAATGGTTTGTTTCCCCACCCCCCCCTTGGAGGAAACAAATGGAAAGTGGTATCTGATTCTATTTAAAACTCCAAGTCTTCACCCATAATATATGCAATATGTTATTTATTGATATTGCATACTGTCAATGTGTATGATTCCTTGGTTCTGCCCCCCCCCTTCATTATCTATAGCAAAGCTTTTACATTTTCCTTTCAGAGTCGTCTTTTGTTCTGCTCCACCTATGCGTGTACAAGCAGCTCCAGAAAGGAGTAAGAATAGAAGTCACTAATATAAGCATATTCTTCTTAGATTTCAGAATAATATGCCAAATGTCCTTTCTGGGGGCTATTTGAGCTTGTCTGTTATTTGACCTTGGTTTTCTCTTCTGGATCCCTGTCTGTTAACTTCCTTTCAGATTGCACTAACATATCTTTTGCATTATGAAATATTGCTATTATTCATGTACAAGATGCCGACAGTATAAACTCAGAATGCTTTTGTGCTGCCTTTTTTTTAAAATGTTTTTAAAGCTGCTTATTTTTTAAAAAAAGTTACTCTTTTTAAGTGTTTACTTATGCTGCTGCAGGTTCATATTAGTGCTGAGGCAGATTTAGGAAACGTGGCAATATGATAGAAAACCTGAGGGAGTGTTGTTTTTGTGGTCGTGTTTGTATTGTTACTGTTACATTTACCATCCCAAAGAGGATGGTCGGTAGCTACTTGTTCGGAAAGGCTGCTTTGAAAAGGGCGCCCTCCCCTCCTGTTTCCCCAAATGGATTACCCACAAGTCTCATGGCTAGAGCCACCACACCCTCTGCATACCTCTTCTTTGCTGGAAACTGGGGGGCCAGCTGGTAACTGCTGAGGGGCGGGGCTGGATTTGAGGTCTACAGCTATTGGACCCTCCTCCAAGCCCATAGGAATTGTCTACATGCTGAAGATGAAGGAAGCTGTTCTAAAAACTGTTCGGCCAAATTAGCAGAACTGTTCCGTGGAATCCCAGCTTCACCTCCAGTCCCTAACCCTCTAACACAAAGCAGGGGAGAGGGAGCGTGGTCGGCTCTGCAGGTCTGTGCAGTCATACAGAGGAGGTCTTCCTGGTGTTTGCTGCAAGCACCCAACCCTAGACTGATGGATGGGGCTCACAGCAGAGGGGACACTGTTAGAGCCTCCCTGTCCAGGGCCCTCACCTTGGTCTCATCAGACCTCAGAAGCTCAGCAGGGTTGGCCCTGGTTAGTGTTTGGATGGGAGACCACCAGGGAAGACCAGGGTCATGATGCGCAGACAGGCATCTGCAAAACCACTTCAGAATGTCCCGTCTTGAAAACCCTACTGGGCCACTGTAAGCCGGCTGCGACTTGACGCCACTAGATTGAGCCACCCCAGGCCAGGGCGATCATCGGGGGAGGAGGCTAGAAACCTTCCCCTCCCAGTTTGAGGCTAGTGTTGATGAACTCTGGAGGAACATTCATATCTGTCTTTCCAAGATGTGTAGACAGGTGTCATCCCCCATCCATGTTCCCAGTAGTTCAGTTGGAAGGGAGGAGAGCCAGACTTGGACTGGGTATTTGGTCTCCTGCCTCTCAGGCTGTCTGAAAAGAAGGTCGAAGGTGGGGGATAAGGGGGACTGTATGCTGTTGCCAGTCGAGGTACGGGGGGAGATCTCCCTGATGCAGAGGTAGAACCAGATGCTCCCTGTGGTGGTGGAAGAGCCGCTGGTGGGTAGTTTTTTGGTTTCAGGTAGCTGTATAACGTTAGGTAGGTGGATTACATTAGGTGTGGTTGGACCTGCCACTTGTGAAAAAGTGTTCATGAGAGTTTGGCAATGGGTCTTCCGAGTCCTTTGGCAGGCAGTGCCAAACCCTCCTTGAGGCAGATGCTTCTGTTTCTATTATTCAGGCTACCTCTACTGATGAAACATTAATGCGCTCTCTTCCTCTTGGCCCCCCTGCATATTTTTTCCCCCCTTTCTTAGCTCATTGCAGGGATTTGTGGTGCAGGTGCCTGGTGTGGTGGTTCTGGAGATTTCTTTCTTTTTTTTTCTCTGTGCCTGATATTGACATCCGTGGCCTGATGTCATAGGTAGCTTCTGGTCCAGGGCCTTTCGTATCCCCTCAGTTCCCCCCCACACACACACTTTTGCTTGCTAAGCCATTTTAGACCACTAGGTGGAGTAGAGGAATGTGAGATTATGCTTGGAACCCCTAGCAGGTTGGTGTTGCTGGCTATTCAGTTTGTTTCTAAGCATCAATATCATGAAGCAGCTGCAATTTTCTGAGATCCTAAGCACGTTTTCAACATATCGGTTACTGTGTGTTATATAGGAGACTTTCTTTTCTTTTCTTTCATTTTTTTTGCAATAGCAACTTGTTTGACTGTCCTAAACTAGGTGTTGACTGGTTACCAAAATTACTGTTTGTGAAATTGCCAGTTATATATTTCCGTAAAAGAATGAATTCCTAAAATCACCATGTGTCAATTTCCCTCCCCCTCCCTTATCTTTTGCCTATGAATCCTTATCCTGTGACTGCCAGAGCGCCCTGGTAGTGGTTTTAATATACATATCTGTATATAGACAACCAAGGTAATAATGGTGATGAGTTCAAACCATCTTATTTTTTTTTCTCAGTTCAAAGACAATAATGCTTCGAAGGCTACCAAAAAAAAAACCAGTGTACAGTTGTTAAACAAGTTGTAAATAAAGGCTTATATAAAACCTGTGTTGCTTTCTTATTTGTGTACTTCTCGTGTCTCTCCTTCTGATGAGTTCAAGGTGCCTTCTGTAAAGTCTGTCACGTTGTGTGTTCAGAACACCCACAAGAGAGATGTTCACCTGAGGCACTTGCGTGGTTCAGTAGCAGAATGCCTGTTTTGCCGGCAGACGGTCTCAGTTTCAGTCCACAGCATCTCCAATTAAAACGATCAGGTAGTAGGTGATGTGAAAGATGTAAGAACGTAAGAAGAGCCTTGCTGGATCAGACCAGTAGTGCATCCAGTCCAGCATCCTGTCTCACACAGCGGTCGACTAGTTCCTCTGGAGGGCCAACAACAGGGTCCGGAGCCTGAGGCTTTCCCCAATGTTGCCTCCTGGCACTGGGACTCAAAGGTTTACTGCCTCTGACTGCAGAGGTTCCCTTTAGTCACCATGTCTAGTAGCCACAGATAGACCTCTCCTCCATGAATCTGTCTAATCCCCTTTTAAAGCCGTCTATGCCTGTGGCCATCACTACATCCTCTGGCAGTGAATCCCACATTTTAATCACTCGTTGGGTAAAGAAGTATTTCCTTTTGTCTACCCTGAATCTACTGCCCATGAGCTGGATTCCCTCAAGTTCTAGTATTCTGGGAGGGGGAGAAAAATTTCTGTCAACTCTCTTTATCCTGGGCATAATTTTATAAATCCCTATCATGTCCAATGCTCCTTCTAAGCTGTGGAGTCTTGTGAGCAAAAATTCTACTTTCTGTGCTACTGGCATTAAAGTTGTGAGCGAGTGATTTGGCTACTGCATAAATTAGTCTGCCTTGGAGCCATCCTTCCTGAGCTAAAACAAAAGTGTGTGAACTGGAGGCTAAAGAACTGTGAGTTAGCTCACACTAACTCAGCTTAGAGGGAACACTGATCATGTCTCCCCTTAGTTGTCTCTCTTCTAATCTGAAGACCCCCAGACTCTTCAGCCTTTCCTCATAGGGAAGGTGTTCCAGCCCCCTAATCATCTTGGTTGCCCTCTTCTGTACTTTTTCCAGCTCTGCAGTGTCCTTTTTGAGATAACGTGACCAGAACTGTACACAGTATTGCCACGGAGACCACACCATAGATCTCTACTGGGGCATTATAATATCATCTGTTTTATTTTCAATCTCTTTTCTAATAATCCTCAACATAATGTTTGCCTTTTTTCACTGCGGCAGCACACTGGGCTGACACTTTTCACTGACCTATCTACAACCCCAAGATCTTTTTCCCTCTCGGTCTCAACATGTTCAGAGCTCATTAGCCTTTTTTTTTTTGTCTCAGTGTGCATCACCTTATACTTTCAGCATTGAACTTCCTCTGCCACATTGTTGCCCACTCACATAATTTGTGAAGATCCTCCTTGGAGCTCTTCACAATCATTCTTGGTTTTCACCATCCTGTATAGTTTTGTGTTATCCACAAACTTGGCCACTACACTACTCACCCCTAGTTCCAGATCATTTATGAACAAATAAATTGGACCAGTCCTTGAGGAGCTCCGCTGCTTCCCTCCATCATTAAAACTGTCTGTTTATTCCTACTCTCTGCTTTCCATCATTTAACTAATTTTAATCCACAAGGGAACCCGCCCTCTTATCCCATGACTCTTGAGTTTCCTCAGGAGTCTTTGGTGAGGTACCTTGTCAGAAAACTTGAATATCCATGTATATGGCCCTCACCTGGATAGCCCAGGCAAGCCCGATATCATCAGATCTCGGAAGATAAGCAGGGCCGACCCTGGCAAGTACTTGGAATACCAGGGCTGGGATGCAGAGGCAGATAATATCAAGCCACTTCTCTGAACATCCTCCATGCCCCAGTAGGAGTTGCCAGAAGTTGCCATGGCTTCGAAGCACGGGCGCGCGCACCCACACACAAATGCAAAAAATACCAAAAAAGAAAACTCAAGTATATAATGTCCACTGGGTCACTGTTACCTATATGCTTGTTCACTTTCTCAAAAAACTCCAAAAGGTGGGTGAGGCAGGACTTATCTTTGCAGAAGCCATGCTGATTTTCCCTCAGCAGGCTTTGTTCCTCTGTTTACCTAATAGCTCTATCTTTGATTACAGTTTCTACAAAGACCCTAGAGAGCCGCTGCCAGTCCAAGTAGACGGTAGCGACATGATTGACCAGTCGTCTGACTCAGCATGAGGCTGCTTCTTGTCAGCATTAAAGAGCTGTTCTGGATGCAGACGTATTAATACAAACAAGCTATATCATTAGAAACCCATTCTGCACGGTGACTTAAAACCGCCTCTGGTGACCACTTTATTCAGAACGTTCCTGAGTGAGAAGGGCCACAGAAAGCTGTGCTGAAAAGAGAGAACACACACTGGTGCTGTGCAGACTTCTTTCCACAGGAAAAAGGGTGTATAGACAGTTTCATAGTTTTAGATAATGATTAATCAATGTGGTGCAAAATGGAAGGGGCTGAATGATTTTTTTGTATTCATAGGGACAGAAATTCTAAACCTTTTAAAGAAAACATTAGGGAGTAGCTGTTTTTTTGTCTCTGATACTTGAAGGGCATTTTTGTGCCTGCTGGCATGCAAGAAACATGGTGGAAAGTGCTGTCAGAGTCTCTGCCGACTCATGGCAACCCCATAGGGTTTTCAAAGCAAGAGATGTTCGGAGGTGGTTTGCCATTGCCTTCATAGCAGCTCTGGACATCCTTTGTAGTCTTCTGTCCAAGTACCAACCAGGGCCTGCCCTGCTTAGCTTCTGAGATCTGTTGAGACTGAGCTAGCCTGGGCCATCAGGGCATGCAAGAAATACCCACCCGAAACCTGCCATTGGCCAGGGCTTTTCATATGTCTGCAAGTACATGAATGCTCTGCAGATGTCAAGAGGCTGGAAGCATGTCTTCTGCGGTGATGCATGAAACAACCTTCAACCACAATTCCAGATGATTTTTGTGGCGATTCAGTCATTTGAAGAGTTCACTATTCCAACTATAGGAATGAGTAGTTATGTAGAAGTTTTCCTTTTCTGAGGAAGATGAAGGATAATTGGAGCCGTTGTTGCTCGTAAGCATATGCACAGTCGTTTATTTTGTCTTTCTAGCCTCTGAGCAAACCAGTTTTACAAGTTAATTCTACTGCACAAATATCTTGCAATATCAATTCATCAGGAGATGAATGACTGGTGATATTTTGTCATTGCTGGGGATGTCAGTTTCTTCCAAAATGGAGCTTTGTCCTTCTGAAAAACAAGAGCAATTCTTTATCTGTGGGTGGATCATTACAATCACTGCAGCCTACCTGAGTGTGATTTGTTCTGAAACCGCCTTCCGTATGCATGGAGGTGGTACGGATCTTTTAAAAATGTAGATGGTATGCCACTATAAAACATCGCTCCTGGGATTGACTTGGATCAGATATTTCTTATTTATTTACAATTTTTGTCTTCCTGCCCCCGAACTAAATTGCTTATGTAAAAACAGCCATTAGAACATGAGGCAGGAAGGAGAGATCACTGAGGGATTGCCAGCCAAAATATTTTTTTTTAGAAGTCTTCACTTGTGGGGAGAGACAAGTAGCCCATGGGAGGGCATTTGAAAATATTGGTGGCATGACCAAAAAGCCCCTCTCTTGGGTTGCTCCCCATCTAATCATGGCTGGTGGAGGCACCCAGTGAACAGTCTCAGAAGGTGAACATAGGTTAGGTTCATAAGAGACTAGGAAGTCCTTCAGGTGTGCTGGTCTCAAGCCAGATAAGAGCTTGAAAGGTCAACATCAGCATCTTGAATTGGGCCCAGGAACAGATTGGGACCCAGTGTAGATGGGCCAAGGTTGGAATGATATGGTCCCTACAACCCACTTCAGTGAACATCCTGGCTGCAGCATCTGCACTAATTGCAGTTTCTAAATACTTTTCAAGGGCAGCCCCAAGCAGAGCACATCGTGGTAATCTGATGTAGATGTAACCAGAGCATGCACCACAGTGGCCAGATCTGCCCAGGAAAGACCATAACTGGCTAACAAGTCACAGCTGGTAAAATGTATGCCTGGTTACAGCTGCTGCCTGCTTATCCAACAGTAGGCCTGAGTCCTGGAGCTACAGACCTGTTCTTTCAGCCAGAGGTATGCTCCTATGGCACCACAGCATCTAATGTATATATATAAGCCCTAATGTGCTGGCACTCTCTAGCTCTCCCATTGGTTGTGTTGTACATTCCATCAGCCATTGGCCCATCAACTGCCACTCGAGAGTACTCGTGTGCCATTGGCTAGGTGCTGGGTCCGCTCCTCTCTCCCGCCCGCTGCCAGCCTGGCCACTGTTCCCTGACAAGATGGCTGTCTCTCCTGATGAAGACACTTCTCCTGCTTGGTTCCTGTGGGGCTAACTTTTCCATCCGTGGCTGTTGCTAGGCAACCAAACGTGGTTCTGTTGGTAAAAAGGCAAAGGTAGGAGGCCCCTTCCAGGCCAACCAGCTCCAGGTTGGGAAATTCCTGGAGATTTTGCGGAGTCTACGGAAGCCAGAGTTTGGGGAGGGGAGAGGCCTCAGCTGAATAGGATGCCATAGACTCCACCCGCCAAAGCAGTTATTTTCTCCTTGGGAACCATCGCTGCCAATCTCCAGACGAGGGCTGGAGATCACTCAGAATTAAAAATGCTTTCCAGATGGCAGAGATCAGTACCCCTGGAGAAAACAGCTGCTTTGCAGACTGGACTCTATGTCATTACACCCTGCTGAGGCCGCTTCCCTTCTGCTTGGGTCCCCACTATGGAGAAAACTGTATTTTTCCTAGGTAGAGGATGCAGGTGGAACAGGAAATGGAAAGCTGAAGTCAGAGGGGGAGATAAAAGTAGGCTGGTGATTGGCTGGGAAGGAGATAGGGTTGGCACCTCCAGCTTGGGAAGTTTCTAGAGATTTGAGGGGTGGAGTCTGGAGAGGGTGAGGTTTGAGGAGGGGTGGGACCTCAGACAGGTACAATGCAATAGACTCCACCCGTCAAACCATCAATTTCCTCCTGAGGAATCATTGTTGCCAGTCTCCAGGGGAGGGCTGGAGACCACTCAGAATTACAACTGCTCTTCAGATGGCAGAGATCAGTTCCCCTGGACAAAACAGTGGACTCTGTGTCATTATACCCTGCTGAGGTCACCACAGCAAGTTGATGCTGATTGCCCAAGGCTGGGGCACCTGCCCAGAGCCTCTTTCTAGAGCTCACTGTATTTATTTCCACAATGGACCTTATTCCTAGTAGGTATATAATTTGGAGTGGCCCAAAGCTTGCTTTGGAGAAGTTCATAATTGGGAGCTGTCAGTCACCTTCAGCCTTTGACCTATTGTGAATCAGGAAGAGTGGTTATTTGATGTGGTTTACCAGTCGATCACAAAACCTAGAATGAGGGTTTGAATTTAGCATGCAGTTACAATGCAACACCGGTCACTCTCGACTTTTTAAAATATGTAAATATTCTTTATTAACCTTTCATGGAGTGGTGGGATGCCGGAATTCAATGGAAGTTATCCACTTCCAAGAACAGTGGAAGAGATAAAATCTGCCACATAACAGAAAACTTATTCCAGAGGAAGAATTGAATGCAAAAGTGCTTTTTCTTACCTGCCAAAATTCTGCCCCACTCCACCCCAAAACACAAAGGCACACCACTTACTGAAGATGGTGGTGGAATTCCCTGGGGAGCAAGTAGTAACAGCGGCAGCTTCCTAATTACGTTATACTTCTTCTGCCGTCCTCCCTGCCTTATCCATAGACGTTCTTTTTTACGTCAAGGAATTCCATAGACTGGTTTGGAGGAGGGATGCCAACCAGTCATCAACTGACACTGCCTTAAGAACCAAAGTGCCCATTCAATTTCAGCATCTACAGTGAAACCAAAACTTCCTGGCCTAGTCCTGATCATAGGGTAGGTTCATAAGGCTGTCTAATAAATTGTTGGGGCAGCAATCCATGGGGTTAAGAGTCAAGAGCCCGTCTGCAATTGCAGCTCTGTCCAGGCTTTTTAATACCTATTTAGAGAGAACAAGTTTACCCCAGACAGAGCTCAGTTGCTTCTCCTTCACTTCTCCCCTCTGGAAGCAATGAGTGGAACAATGTTGTTTGACTTTGCAGGCAGATGAATTTTCATGTAGCTTTCATTAACCTGGCGCATGTTGAGCCAATAGTGATGGGCAAATTGTTCTTTGTATGCATCGTACATTAAATAGTACCCCAGGAAGTTAATTACAACTTGAGACAGCCCTAAACAAATTTCCAAATTATGGCAGACTATTTAGCCTTGTTTTTGCATGTTTTATTTAATGGAGGTTTTATTTATTATTTTGACTTTTACCCTGCCCTCCCTGCCAAAGCAGGAGTATTGATCACCTTTATTTTAAAAATTATGTGGGGGACTAGAAGTATAAGCTACAATCTGGTATAAGGCAGTCATGCCTAAACTGTGACAAAAGCAAATCAGATAGGATTTAGTCATGAGTGAGTTAAGATCAGTGGATTTTAATGAGGTAGTCATCACTGCATTTTTTTTCTGGATTGCATCCATGTATTTTCAAAGGAAGCTTGAAAATTCTCAGCTAGTCAGAAGACCTCCCCTTGGGCTAATATAATCAAGACTTTAAGATGCTGAAAGGCAGATTTTATAATGGGATGAAGTCAAGAGACAAACATAGGCCGCTGTCACATACTTTCAATCCACTTTCAACGCACTTTCCAACTGGATTTTGCCAGTTCACACAGTAAAAATGCAGTTTGAAAGTGGATTATTTAGTGTGTGTGACTGCAGCCATAGAGGTGGAGAAGTTTTCACCAAAATTTAGGCAGCTCCTGATAGTTGTGAGATCTAGAGGAATCCTCTAGTCTGGGTATGACTCTGCATTTACAAGATCTAGAATTGCTCTTGTTTTATTTTGCCTAGCTCACTGCTGAAAGTATAGCCTTGCATCCAGCACTAATTTCTAAAAACTATCCCACACTACAAGATTGCAGGACCACAGACTCAAAAAGGGTGAAGGTCAACCTTCATTTTGAAAAACATACTGTTTTCAAGAGAGAAAATAATAACCCAAAGAAATTTCTAAATTTAGTCAGGTTCTGGGCCTTGAGAAAACTACAAGGGGGAAAAAAGACGATTTCCTTGATTACTGGCAACTTTAAAATTCAACCATAAGTCAAATTTAATAATAGATACGGAGTAGGGATGTCAAAATAATCTATTTCCCCTTACATTCAGCCAACATTAGTTCCACTCCCAACGTAAATTGCAGAGGGGTTGCCATGTAAGTCTATTGCAACCAAACAACAGTGTCTTGGAGTTCCTCAAAGACTAGCAAATTTATTATAAGCATATGCATATGCTTTTGTGAGCTGGAGCCCATTTCATCAGATGTGGAGCCAACACCAAAAGCCCTGTTCAGATATTCATCTGTGCATTCACAAGTCTGCAGTAAACCCCTAAATGTGTATGAGTGTCCGCCCATAGACTTCTCTGACTGTGCTGAGCTGAATAAGGGGATGTATGATTCCTCCTGTATGCATTCAGTTAACACATGGATGAATGTTTGAAGATGGCAAAAGTGACCCATAAAAGGGAAGCTACATACTGATGCTATTGCTACCAGATGAGTGTTGAGATAGACAATTCACTAGCTCAGACTTCAAATTGTCAATTTGTATATGTGATCAAGGACCCTACTGATGCCTATGAATGTTAACTAAACTTAATACATTTTGAGTTACAGACTTACTTGTCATGATTGTACTTGCATACTACATTTCCTTGAAAACCACTGATTTTTAATTATTTACCTTGCTTGCATTTTGTTGTTCATGTACCAATACTGAAAGAGAATCCTGAGGGCTGCCAGTGATGGAAGCAACATGAGTTTTGAAGCTCAGGTTGGTTTGCCAGCTGTGGCAGTTTCTGACAACAAACACTTAACATCCAGCCTAGATGATGGCAACACAGTCAACATGGGACTTTGCAGAGTTGTAGAAGCTTCAGGTGGTTCAAAATGTTGTGGCCACAAGGGATCTATAAAGCCAGGGTTATATCTCCACTTCCCTAGCTTCGTTTGTTCTTGTGCCCAAACTGAAAGTACTTCTTTTGGACCTTTGAAGACCTTAATCAACTGGCCCCGAATACATGCAGGTCTGCACCCACCAATATGAACCTGTGTTCCAAGGTCATCTATGTCAACAGCATGCTCTGGACAGTTCTTTCAGGGGTGCAGTGGGCAAGGACCCATGAGCAGGCCTCTTCAGCCTCTGCTGTTTTTATCTGTCATACTGACCATTTCACCTTGGGTTCACAATTCCGTTCTGGCTTGTAGTCTTCATCCTGGGAAGCATGTCTTTCATGCCTCCCCTCCCAATGCAAGCAACTCATGTTTTATGCACAGAAACCCACCAGCAAAAATGCTTCTGTGGATCCAAGCCTAGAACTGAGAGTAGGCAGGGGGACACCATGCTTTGGCGGTTTTATTTTTGACCAATTCCAGAAGGTAGTTCTGGGGGACTTTATCAGAAGCTGCTCAGACCCTGGGCATTTATGGGATGGGTTCCTTCAGAATTCCACCTTGTTCCTCCATACGAATGAATATTACATGAAACTGCTGGGAGAGGTCATCCAGGGATTTGGCGTGAGGCACCACCCACACGCCGATGACACCTAGCTCTATTTAACACTGAAGCTAGGTGGGTCTGTAAAATTACTAAATCAGTGCCTGCTGAAGGTATCAGGATAGATGGTTAATAAACTGAAGCTGAGCCCAGAGAAGATGGAAGGTGCTGTTTGTCGATGGAGAAGCTGCTTGGGGTCGGTGGAGCCAGTCTGTCCTGGAGAGGGTTGCACTACCCCTGGAGCAGGTTAACAGGTTGGGGATGCTACACAGTCCTGGCCTGAGTGGTCCAGGTCACCTTCACAGCACACTGCACCCTTTCACCAGCTGGCTCACAAGGTATCGCTGTTCCTTGAAAAGCATGATCTGGCCACAGCAATCCATGTGCTGTGGGGCTGATTTTAAAACCATTTGGAAATGTCAACCAGTTCAAAATGTAATAACTGGGCTACTGTCAGGGGTTGGTCATAAGAACTGTGATCACCCCAGTGAGGAAAGATCTGCCCTGGGTTGCTCATCTGTTGCCAGGCACAGTTCAAAGTCCTGATTCTAACCTTTAAGGCCCTAAATGGCTTGGGGCAAGGGTACCTGAAGGACCGTCTCCTCCCACAGTATTCTAAATAAGTTGAAAAAAAATAAGGAACTATACACATGAAAACCAAGAACATGCACTAATGGAAGATGAAACTTAACAGTTTCATTACGGAAAAAGGCCACTTCTACTCACTTTTAAAATCCAACCCTAAACACATTCACTTCATTTCTGAGTGAGCTTCAGGAGCAGATAGAGGCTTTACCACTGAGGAGTTCTAGGGTATATTTGTATCAAATACTGCAGTCTAAAACTGCACTCCAGCGATTTCAGAGGGTTGGTTGTTGATTGCTGAGAAGGTGATAGGCAACGGATGGTCACGTATTCCAATTTCAACACGTTCTATGGAGCTTTACATCTGAAGGTGCTGTTTCACCCCTCCTTCTGGCTTAGCTCAAACACAACATCTGCTGTACACAATTTTAGCAACTGCCCCAAGCAATTTTAGCAACTGCCCCAAGCGTAGCAGTTAAGGACTAAAGCCCCAGTTTTTATAAAAACGGATGATCACACATACAAACGGACACACACATACATACACACCCCCAACAGGGCTTTGGCGTAATCCACCAAGAACTTCTCCAGCAAAAAGTCCCTGTAAAAACGTCACTGGAAGAGAATGCCTGGAATCAATTTGTCCAGACGGCACGCCAACACCAAAGAAAAATCAACTGAACAACAGTCTTGAAAATGCTTTATTGAACTGTGTGTCTTATTGTAATGTGCAGATGTGTTTGAAAAGACTACAGCTTGAAAACTGGTTTTTGAAAATCCTCAACAATAAAAAAAATTCCCCTACCGGGTTAAACTCCCAAGGTAACCAGAGGGCTGGTGTAA